>CM040118.1:267247886-268474742 GCA_022559845.1 Amorphophallus konjac | reverse complement strand
AGCCCAACTCTTAACTATTCTTAAGGATTATAGGGGGGTGGAGAGGGGGATTTCGGTAGCCCATCTAAGAGCAGTCAAACTAGGTCCATCAGGACCAAACGAGGCTCAGCTCATCCAAGTGACAGCCCCATAGGGCCCACTTAGGCTACAAAGCCCAATAAGATTACTTGGGATCTCATCCTTCCTCGGCGGCCCTTAGGCTCAGAAGGCCCGAGCGACGTTCAGAACGGAGGAAGACCCATGCCCGAGTTATCCCCTCATCGGGATAGAGGCAAGCGCTCAGCGCCCACTCCGACCTATCTTCTCCGAGCTATGCCTATCGCCCGGATAGGGTTGGCACCTTTTTTGCTCGGATCGACCGACGACTGCTAATCCACGCTGCCGTTGAGAGCCCTTTATGAGCAGGAGTTTATGAGGATAAGAGACCCATGATCCCTCAAGGCTATGAAGATCCCACGCTGAGGACGTAAAGATCTCACGATGAGGACGTAACTCCCGCCTGAAACTCCTCAGCTTACGGGACTCATAAGGTGAGCACACTATATAAACCAGGGACTCCCTCCAGTGAAAGGTAAGAGCACTACACGCCTAAAATCCCCTGAGCAGGAACCACTTCACCACCTTGGTGTAGGGAGATCTTGTGCACCTCTTTCTCCCTCCCTCCCTATCTTCCACCATTGCTCTACTAACTTAGGCATCGGAGGGTTTTCCCCAAGGAATCTCCCCTGGGCCCCCTGATCTGTTTCCCTTTCTCTACAGTTCACTGTTCGGTGATCATCCTCCCAGCTCAAGAGCCACGCGAGATCACGCCCCTTCATCTGGCGCCGTCTGTGGGAAACGACTGAAGAGCCAGTATGGTGCGAAGAAGTTCAGGGAGGAGGTCCATCGGAGACAGGGGAAAGACCATGGTGGCGGTGGTAGAAGGCCCTTCTCAAGCCTCACAAAATCCCCCCTCCAATGCCAGCACTCCCGCCGATGGACCGCCCCCTCCCCCCGCGGCAGGGCTACCGCCCCCTCCCCCCGCGACGGTAGGGATGCCGCTTAACGGCGGCGCTGACGCCTTCCAAGCCCTCAACGCAAAACTGGACGTCCTCGTAGAACTCATGAGGACCCAGGCGGCCAGGGATGGAAGGTCACGCGCCCCTCCGGAGAGCCCTCCCCGCGAGAACGTGTCCCACCACACTATCGGAGGCCGCTTCACCCTCCGGGGCCGACAGATCATCCGTAACAGGTCAGGAGGACCTTCACAAGCCCCCCCTCCGGAGCAGGAAGCCTCGTCCACACCGAAGAAGGGAAAACCTGGGGCATGACATCCGAACCCAGAGACCGAATGATGGGGTCATCACCATCCGTCCTGACACTCTCGACCATTCTCGTCACCCCTGAGGCGTACATCATGGTCTAGTCATTTATTTTGAGTCCTATGTATGTTTCTTTATTTTATTTGAGTCATATCATTGTAATTTCCCTTTTATTTGAGTCATGTCCCTAGGTCTTGTGCTTATTTCCCTATGTTTGAGTGTCATTAGATTTATTAGTTAGCTATTGGGCCCAATTCATTGGGCTTGGCCCATGGGCGCCCCTATCTTGTTGGTTATTAGTCAATGTGTCAAAAGTCAGGGTCTTATTGTAAATTGTGGGATCCCTATAAATAGGACCCCACTCTCTCCATTTTGAGGTAATGAATCAATGAATGAAAAACTTGCCATTTTGAGAGTTCAAACTTCTTATCTAGTGGAGAGATTCCATTATTTGGGTGAGAGACCCTAGGGGAGAGATTCCCCACCATCCCTCTCTTAATCTCTCTCTTTCACTCCCCTTTCTCTCTCCTCTACACCCAATTTCAAAAATTTTCTATCTCCTCCCTTCCCAACCACCACTCTCCCACCTACCCCCATTAAAGGCCACTCCCCTTCCCCATACATCCCATTACTCCAGCCCCTAGTCCCAAGAGAGCTTCCACCAATCCTAGCTCCACCTCCCAACCCCCAACTACCCCACCCACTTCCCCAAGCACCCTTCCCACTACCCCAAGCACCCCTTCCCTTCCCCAACACAACCCCTCCCATCCCCAAGACCACCATTGAATACCCTCCATTAAGGAAAATTCAAACTCACCTTCCCTCCACCCACTTGTGCCCCCCTCACCTTCCCCTCTCCCTCCAAGCCCAAATTCACAGCTCCTCTCTCACCCATAGCAAACACCCCCTTCCATCCCCCATTCTCCCCTTCCCACACCTTGAAACCCCCCCTCCTAGACCCCCTCACAGCTGGGGGTTGCCCCAACACACAACCACCTCATTTCCCCTCCCATCTACCCCATTCCCCATTACCTATCTCCACCCTCTCAAGTTCTGGTTGCAGGCAGCAGATTGGCCACAGGTTGCAGAGGCCATCCCCTCGTCCCCTGGGAGCTTTAGGTGGCATACCATATACCGACGGAAGCGTCTGCCTGTCTTCTTCACAACGGTGGTGGTCCCGTCCTATTCCGAGTTCAAGATCGACCAGGAGAGCCATTCTCCCACAACTACGCAGATCCCCCCTGGCAGGAGACCAAAGCCGGATTGGAAGCTCAACTGCGACGATCGTGTTGGGAATAGGATTGAGAGTTCTTCTTCAAACATCTTCTACTACGAGTCTTCTAACATCTTCAAGAAGCAAAGCCCCATTTGGCGACCGGACCTGAAAGTTATCAATTTTCTCCCTCGGGTGCTCAGTTCTGCTTCCACTTAGTCTGCACCGACCCCTCCTCAGTGTTCAGAGCCTACCGGTCGATCCTGACATCATCTGGCATCCCCGTCAGTCTTGCTTCGAAGAGGACTCGTCAGCGGTTCTAACACCTCTGGCAGCACCTGATTCTGAGCTTGGGAGCGACCGTGGGAACCTCTGCTTCCTGCTGTTGGAACCTGAACCTGTCAGATCCGAGGGTCTGCCACCCTGTTCAAGCCCCTAACCCGACCAGCAGTGGTGCCCAAAGAAATTTAAAAAATTCAAGAATCATTCAGATCCAGCTACGAAGAATCTCCAAGTGGTTTCGTCTGCAAAAAAATTCGGGGCTGACCACAGCGTCCAAATACCTGACGATCTGTCCTGAGACACAGTCAGCGGGCAGATTCGGCTTCGACTTCCCTCTCTTCACTTCTAGCTCGAATTCCCCTCCCCGCTTTGCCGGCTGAAGGCCCCTCCCTGCGTGGAGGTCGTATTGAGTGTATTCATTAGCTTCCCTTCCCCGAGATCCCCCCCCTTGCATGGGGGTAGTTCATGTATTATTTACACTCACAGGTTTGAAGCTTCATCGACGCGGCGTGCGGGTGCTTCCCCTCGCCTCCCCACTCGCCCCCGTCTCCGACCGAAGTCGGTTTCTTCAAACCGGCTAGATGAGAACTCATCCCTTGCTCTCAATTATTCTTGTTCATTTAATATTCTCTAATTGCGCCGTCGGTAAGGAAGAGAGCGCCCGATCTTAAGGCTCCACTGCACTTGTGCGACCCCCGTGGGTGTGAGTGAGTGATCCGCGTCCCTCGGCCAAGGCTAACACATTGAGTTCAATATCCGCACCTCAAGGGCAGGTTTGACTTAGACTTTGCTGGCCCTCTACCAGCAAGGGGCTTGTCCCATTTTCTCAACTCGGCATCCCCGAGTTACCCCCGGGTTAAGTGTGTGCGACATACGAAGGTCCGCTTGCGTAGGCTTCATAGCCTTATGGTTGTGCTTGTTAAATTAGGTCCGAGGTTGTGTCACATCAAGTGGTATCAGAGCAAGTTTTAGACTTGTCTCTACTAAGTCTAGTCCTTGGGCACATTTGCATTCATCAACATGGCTACCTCTCTTTGGTCACATTCATCCCACTCGACCCCCCACAAGGGACCGATCAACCCTCCATTTGACATAATCTCTTTTGAGGATCTCCTCTTCGATGGATCATGCTATAGTGCCTACCTAAAGTGGGAGGTCACCATGGAAAAACACTTTGAGAGAACTATGGTTTATGGACCCGCAAGAGTCCGCGTTGCCATGGGGCAATTTCGGGGTCAAGCCAAGGAAAAATGGAGGAACATAGTGGGCTTAAGGGATGTTAGGAAACAAGAACCCATTTCCTCATGGGATGATATGAAGAAAGAACTTAGAAAAATCTACATCCCCAAATATTCCCACCCCTTCTACTTAAACACCCCTAGCCTCCTCCATCCCCACCCGACCAACTTGATACCACCTTTAGGCCTCCTCCCCCACCACTCCCAACAAATCACTTCTCAACCATCATAACTACACTTCGCGACCAAGTCCTCTCCCTTAAGGCCCAAATAAACCAAGCATCCACCTCTCCACCAAATCTCCTAAGGGTCCCCACACTCCAACCAAAACCCCCTTCTGCAAACCTCACTATCCAAACTCAATTGGCCCCCACTTCCCCCCCCTCCATAACCGGTCGATCCCAAGGGGAAGAGACCCCTAACTGACCCGGTTTCCCAAATAAGGACCACCATTCAAACCCAAGTGGACCCCGTGTCCATCCCTCCACCTAGACCCAGGACGGCTACCACCACCCAACCCGCAATCCCTCACCAAACCCATACCCCACATCTCCCCTTGGTCCCCACCACTACCCCTCCATCATCCCCTAAAAAGGGTACACCCCCCAAAACTCATCAACCCAAATCTTGTCACCCAACCCACCTTCCACTTCTAACCCCAATCCTACCCCAACCTAGGCCTCCACTACTTCCACTCCCAAACCCCACTCTACCAATCCCAATCCAAGTTTCCCTTCACCCTCCACCCCGGGAGCACCACACACCAACCCTCATCACCCCAAAAGACCCCCTCACCTCCTTCGTAGAAGAACTCATACCCGATCCAATAGTTGTGAGCACTCCAAACCCACCCCCCACCTTGGAGGAAACCCAAGTCCAAGTTGAAGAAGAAACCTCACACGATGGTCTTTACCTTACACCACCCTCTCTAGTTGGGGCGGAGCTCATCTTAGGAGAACCCATTGTTAGCTAGTTAAAGGAGAGCCCAATTAGAGAGATCCTGGCCCATGTTTTCCCTCCCATAGAACAAGACCTTCCCATAGTGCCCTTCTTCTCCTATCACACCACAATCCAAGCATCCTATCAAGTGGAGACCTTAGAGGACCTTCTCAAGGGCATAGCATGGTAATTAGAGATGACTAGCATGTTGACCCCTATGGTCGAACAACCTAGGAGCCTTAGCCTCCTACACCTATGCATAGGGTCTATCACCTCGGTTTGCACCATTGGTTGCTACACTAGCGACCTCCTTCTATTCCTCCCTACACCTGATGAGCCCAACCTTCTCCTCGATTTAGAGCTTCTTATCTCAGGTAGAAAGCCAAGCCCTCCACTCATGGCTGACCCACTTGCCAAGAACATTGGCCCAACTATCATGGAGAAGGGTGACTTAGCACCTTTTGAGGATCTTGAGGACATGGAGTTCCTCCCCCTAGGTAACCCATTTTATGATCCATATGATCCATTCCAATGGGAGTCAAGAGACTCGTGTGACCCAAACACTTTATCCACCACCCACCTTTCCCTATACCAACTCACCATGTTTGACCCAATTCACTCCATCTTAGATCCGGGTTACACCTTGGGAGCAATGACCTTGGGCCACATATCCCTAGGTAATGAGGTTGTGCTCCACCCCATGATGACCACCTTCTTAGATCCATTCGACCTTTTCCAATGGGAGTTCAAAGGTTGTCCCACACCTATACACATGGAAGTCACCTATAGGAAAAACATGCATGTGTCTAGACTTACCACACCACTTGGTATGAACACTATGTTGGGTCTATTCATTCATATCACCCACATGTCAAGTAGAAAATATGAGTGGTCCATATTCGGATGTATTGGTCCACCCTCATTCATCATGGGTCTTAAGCATGTCAAAAGCATCTACGGATGTCCGGGTCCCCCGACATTCATCACCACTTTGCATGATAGGTTCACATATGGTTGCCCCGGCCCACCTAGGCCCACCAAAGTCTACATAACAATATTGCATGATAAGTCCACATATGGTTGCCCCGGCCCACCAAGGTTCATCAAGGTCCATATGGCATCATGGCATGATAGGTCCATCTATGGTTGTCCAGGTCCACCCATAACCACTAAAAGGACATCATTCACAAAATTGCATGATAACCTTGCATGCGCACCAACAAGAGTCATGAAATCTACAAAAGGCCGACCGACTCAATGGCGTCACCAAGAAATCCAAATGGGTGATTCTGGGATGGTGAGGAATGAGAGGCTCTCATATAGAGACAACTCAAGATTGAGGTTTTGTGGGATCAGCCCCTTCCAGGTTTTGAGGTGCATTAGCCCCACTACTAAGTTAGGCCTCCTCAAGGGATACAGAGTTAACTTCAGTTGCAATGTGGAAAGCCTTGTGCCACATAAGGGACCCACGGTGACACCAAGTGCGAATTTCAAGCCCCCTTCCTCCCTTGAGAGAGCACCCACCCCTCCCCAAGTGAGCACCATCAGCCCAGAGAGCCCGACGTAAGCAATTTGAGAGAATATTGGATGAACATGTAATCATCACTCGGAGCAAGGTGAACGGGCTCTACGTCGCTAGGTGGAAGAATCGGCTTCTTTCAGAAGACATGTGAGCGGTACCACCTCTTACTCGACGGAGTCGAGTTCTCCGCACCCTGGGAGTATGATGGGGTCATCACCATCCGTCCTGACACTCTCGACCATTCTCGTCACCCCTGAGGCGTACATCACGGTCTAGTCATTTATTTTGAGTCCTATGTATGTTTCTTTATTTTATTTGAGGCATATCATTGTAATTTCCTTTTATTTGAGTCATGTCCCTAGGTCTTGTGCTTATTTTCCTATGTTTGAGTGTCATTAGGTTTATTAGTTAGCTATTGGGCCAAATTCATTGAGCTTGGCCCATGGGCGCCCCTATCTTGTTGGTTATTAGTCAATGTGTCAAAAGTCAGGGTCTTATTGTAAATTGTGGGATCCCTATAAATAGGACCCCACTCTCTCCATTTTGAGGTAATGAATCAATGAATGAAAAACTTGCCATTTTGAGAGTTCAAACTTCTTATCTAGTGGAGAGATTCCATTATTTGGGTGAGAGACTCTAGGAGAGAGATTCCCCACCCATCCCTCTCTTAATCTCTCTCTTTCACTCCCCTTTCTCTCTCCTCCACACCCAATTTCGAAAATTTTCTCTCTCCTCCCTTCCCAACCACCACTCTCCCACCTACCCCCATTAAAGGCCACTCCCCTTCCCCACACATCCCATTACTCCAGCCCCTAGTCCCAAGAGAGCTTCCACCAATCCTAGCTCCACCTCCCAACCCCCAACTACCCCACCCACTTCCCCAAGCGCCCTTCCCACTACCCCAAGCACCCCTTCCCTTCCCCAACACAACCCCTCCCATCCCCAAGACCACCATTGAATACCCTCCATTAAGGAAAATTCAAACTCACCTTCCCTCCACCCACTTGTGCCCCCCTCACCTTCCCCTCTCCCTCCAAGCCCAAATTCGCAGCTCCTCTCTCACCCATAGTAAACACCCCCTTCCAGCCCCCATTCTCCCCTTCCCACACCTTGAAACCCCCACTCCTAGACCCCCTCACAGCTGGGGGTTGCCCCAACACACAACCACCTCATTTCCCCTCCCATCTACCCCATTCCCCATTACCTATCTCCACCCTCTCAAGTTATGGTTGCAGGCAGCAGATTGGCCGCAGGTTGCAGAGGCCACCTTGTCGTCTCCTGAGAGCTTCAGGTGGAATATCATATACCGACGGAAGCGTCTGCTTGTCTTCTTCACAACGGTGGTGGTCCCGTCCCATTCCGAGTTCGAGATCAACCAAGAGAGCCATTCTCCCACAACTGCGCAGATCCCCCCTGGCAGGAGACCAGAGCCGGATTAGAAGCTCAACTACGACGATCGTGTTGGGAATAGCATCGAGAGTGCTTCTTCAAACATCTTCTACTACGAGTGTTATAACATCTCCAAGAAGCAGAGCCCCATTTGGCGACCGGACCTGAAAGTTATCAATTTCTTCCCTCGGGTGCTCGGTTCTGCTTCCACTTAGTCTACACCGACCCCTCCTCAGTGTTCAGAGTCTACTGGTCGATCCCGACATCAGCTGGCATCCCCGTCAGTCTTGCTTCTAAGAGGACTTGTCAAAGGTTCCAACGACTCTGGCGACACCTGATTCTGAGCTCGGGAGCGACCGTGGCAACCTCTACCTCCTGCTGTTGGAACCTGAACCTGTCAGATCCGAGGGTCTGCCACCCTGTTCAAGCCCCTACCCCGACCAGCAGCGGTGCCCAAAGAAATTTACAAAATTCAAGCATCATCCAGATCCAGCTACAAAGAATCTCCAAGTTTTTTCGTCTGCAACAAAATTCGGGGCTTACCACAGCATCCAAATACCTGACGGTCTATCCTGAGACACAGTCAGCGGGCAGATTCGGCTTCGACTTCCCTCTCTTCACTTCTAGCTCGAATTCCCCTCCCCGCTTGGCCGGCTGAAGGCCCCTCCCTGCGTGGAGGTCGTATTGAGTGTATTCATTGGCTTCCCTTCCCCGAGATCCCCCCCCTTGCATGGGGGTAGTTCATGTATTATTTACACTCACAGGTTTGAAGCTTCATCGACGCGGCGTGCGGGTGCTTCCCCTCGCCTCCCCGCTCGCCCCCGTCTCCGACCGGAGTCGGTTTCTTCAAACCGGCTAGGTGAGAACTCGTCCCTTGCTCCCAATTATTCTTGTTCATTTAATATTCTCCAATTGGGCCATCGGTAAGGAAGAGAGCGCCCGATCTTAAGGCTCCACCGCACTTGTGCGACCCCCGTGGGTGTGGGTGAGTGATATGCGTCCCTTGGCCAAGGCTAACACATTGAGTTGAATATCCGCACCTCAAGGGGATGTTTGACTTAGACTTTGCTGGCCCTCTACCAGCAAGGGGCTTGTCCCATTTCCTCGACTCGGCATCCCCGAGTTACCCCCGGGTTAAGTGTGTGCGCCATACGAAGGTCCGCTTGCGTAGGCTTCATAGCCTTGTGGTTGTGCTTGTTAAATTAGGTCCGAGGTTGTGTCACATCACCGAAGTCCCTGGGGAGCGCCAATACAGCCCCCCCAGCCCGATGGCGCAGCGACAGTCAGAGCTATCCCTTCGATTGTGAGAATTCGAGAGGCATTTCACAGAGCAGGAGCGCGCCCTACAGAAAGACTCCTCTACGGAGGACGAGGAGAAATTCCGGTTCTCCGACTATATCTTGAAGGCAGAGGTATCTCCTAGAACCTCCATCTCGACCTTCAAGCTCTATGACGGCTAGGGCGACCCGGCCGATCACTTCGACAGCTTCGACGCCCTGATGACCCTTCATGGAGCGTCCGACGCCATCAAATGCCGAGCCTTTGTGACCACCTTCATCCAAGGCGCCCAAGCATGGTTTCGGGCCCTCGCCCCCGGATCCATTCGGGACTTCAAGCAATTCGGGCGAGTATTCAAGGAGAGTTTCTCCGGTAGCGGCTCCCCAAGGTCGGTAGCAGGGCTTTTGGCCCTCAAACAGGCGCAAGAGGAGAAGCTTCGGGCTTACATTACCGGATTCAAATCGGATGTTCTGAGGATCCCCCGCCTGGACGTCGCCTCGACCATAACCGCGCTGACCGGGGGCACCTGCGACGAGAACCTCTACCGCGAGCTTGTCCTCCACCCTCCCTCGACCCTTGCTGCGCTAGTGACTCTAGCATTGCGCCATGCCGAGTGCGAAGAAGTGCTCAGCGCCTGCCAAGACACAACCGGCTCGGGTCGGGAGGGGGATAAGAAGCGGGCACCCGAGCCAAACTTGGGTCCGGGGAAAAGGCGGAACGAAGATGGGGAACGCAAGGAACCATCACGAAAGTACGAGCGGTACACCCCCTTAACCACTCCAGTTTACGAGATCTACGAGGACATCAAAGGCTCGGGCCTCGTCCGCCAACCCGAGCCAATGAGGTCGAAGAACCGCAGTCACAGCAAGCATTGCCTGTTCCACAGTGACCACGGACATCACACCGGCAACTGCCATCAGCTCCAGAATGAGATCGAGCGTCTCATTCGTCAAGGGCACCTCTCCCGGTTCGTGGCCGGGCACAAAGAAGACCGAGGCGCCCTAGAGGAAATGGACAACGCCCCCCGAGGGGTCCACATCAACGTCATTACCGGAGGAGCTGCATCAGGAGGAGACAGCGGCCGAGGAAGGAAGCGTTATGCTGAGCGGGCGAGCCAAGCCATCGAGCCTCCCAGGGCCCCGCCGAGTTAGCCCCGGGTCATAGTCTTCTCTGACCAAGACCTGGATGGGCTACCCCGCATGACGACACCCTAGTCATATCGGCCACAATAAACCATTGTAACGTAGACAGGATTCTAGTTGACAATGGAAGTGCCCCTGATGTATTATCCTATGAATGTTTCCTTAAGATGGGGGAGGATCCGTCTAGACTCCGCCCGATCCGAACCCTCTTTGCAGGTTCAATGGCCAGGCCACTTATCCCGAGGGAGCCCTAAGCCTGCCAGTTACTCTCGGCACCCCACCCAAAACCGTTACGGTCATGGTGGACTTCATAGTGATCAAAGATATGATAGCATACAATGTAATCTTCGGCCGGGGAATCCTCAGCCGAACGAAAGCGGTGCCTTCTACCTATCACCAAAAGATGAAGTTCACCACTAAAAATGGGTTGGGGGAAGTCTGAGGCAACCTGGCCACGGTTAGAAGGTGCTACAATATCTCGGTTGAAGCCACAAGGCAGGACGGGAAGAACAAGGGCCCCCAGGAAGTCGAGGAAAAATTCGCAACCGCCGAGCCTGGAGGTGAATTGCCAGCGGTTTTCCTAAACAACGACCCGACCCTAGGAGTAAAGATCAGAGCCGACCTAACATCTGGAATCCAATAGTAATACAAAGAGTTTCTTTCCGCATACATCCAGGTCTTCGCATGGTCTGATGATCAACTCCCTGGGATACTGGAAAAAACGATGATGCATAAGCTCAACCTCGACCCAACCATGAAGCCCGTACAACAACGCAGAAGGAAGCACGCGCCAGAGAAGCAGGTGATTATCAAGGAGCAAGTCACCAAGGGGCAAAAGACTGGTCTTTTTAGACCGGTCCTGTACCCGACGTGGTTGGCTAATGTCGTCCTGGTGCCACAAGCTTCGGGAAAGTGGCGAATGTGCGTGGACTTCACCGACTTGAACAAGGCTACTCCAAAGGACTGCTATCCATTACCGAGCATTGACCAACTGGTTGACTCAACCTTGGGCAATGAGATACTCAGCTTTCTGGATGCCTATTCAGGTTACCATTATATCAGGATGAATCCAGAAGACATCGAGAAGACCGCCTTTATCACTGACTTCGGCGTACACTGCTACACCCGGATGCCTTTCGGGTTGAAGAACGCTGGAGCCACGTACCAGAGGCTGGTCAATCATATGTTCGAGGGACAGCTCGGTCGGAACATTGAGGCCTATATTGACATCATGCTCGTGAAGACCCCCAAGGCCGAGGACCACTTTGCCGACCTAGCGGAAACCTTCGACACCCTCCTGAAGTACAACATGTAGCTCAATCCTGCCAAGTTCGCCTTCGGAGTAAGGTCTGGGAAATTCTTGGGCTTCTTAGTCACCTAGCGTGGGATCGAGGCCAACCCCGACAAGGTCCAGGCCATCCTGGACATGTGCCCACCCACCTGCGTCAAAGACATTCAACGCCTAACTGGACGCATTGCAGCGCTCAACAGATTCCTGTCTCGTGCCGCCAAACGATGCCTTCCCTTCTTCAAGTTATTGTGGGGGCCCAAGTTGGCATCTGCTATGTTCGCATGGGATGAGGAATGCCAGAAAGCGTTCGCCGAGCTTAAAGAGTTCCTGGCTTCCCCCCCGGTGCTTTCCAAGCCTGTCCCAGGTGAAACCTTGCATCTCTATCTCTCGGCGACTCCATCTACAGTTAGCTCGGTCCTAGTCAGAAATGACTCGGGAGTCGAGAGACCGGTCTACTACACCAACAATATGCTCAATGAGGCTGAAAGAAGGTAACCCGCAACCAAGAGACTCGTGCAAGCGTTGGTTACCTCGGCCAATCACCTTTGACCCTATTTCCAAGGGCACTCCATCATCGTGCCGACCGGTGAACCGTTGAAGAGGATCCCCGCTCACCCTGAAGCCTCGGGATGCCTCGTCAAGTGGGCCATCATGCTCGGGGCCTACGATATATCGTATCGGCCTCGCTCGGCTGTCAAATGCCAGGCGCTCGCTGACTTCATCGCCGTGAGCACCATCCCGACTGAAGAAAGATCTCCGTCCGCGCCCGGGCCGACCTGGGAACTGTTTGTCGACGGATCCTCCAACTCAGCCGAGAGCGGCGTCGCGATCCTCCTGAAGTCCCCCGAAGGAGCAGAGGTACAGTACGCCCTGAAGTTCAACTTCCAAGCATCTAACAACACTTCCGAGTATGAGGCCCTCATATCAGGAGCCCACATGGCCTGGCGGTTAGGGGCTGAGTGAGTCAGGATTCACACTGACTCTTAACTGGTCGCTAGCCAGGTCAACGGCAGTCATGAGGCTCGAGAAGCACCGATGATCAAATACCTCCAGCTGGTCAAGACCGTGGCACAATAGTTCGAGAGTTTTGTGGTAGTCCGAATCGCTCGGGAGGAAAACTCCCGAGCAGACGTCCTCTCTCGGCTGGCCTCTTCTCTTGACCCCGAGGGTACTCGATCGGTCCTTCTCGAAGAGTTAGAGCGGCCGAGCATCGATTCGGAGCTCCTAGCTATTGACTCGGCCTCCCCAAGCGACTGGTGTACCCCGTACTTGTCGTGGCTCCAAGACTCTCAGGAACCTCCCGACACTCAAGAAGCCCGAAGATTGAAGTACCAAGCTCGGTGATTCGTCACTCTGGATGGCGCTCTCTACCGGAGATCCTTCTCTGGTCCTCTCTTGAAGTGTCTCAGCACCGACGAAGCCAACCGAGCGATCGAAGAAGTTCACGAAGGTCTGTGCGGAGCGCATTTAAGAGGTAGGTCACTCGCCAGGATCTTGCTACGGCTAGGTTACTGGTGGCCCACTCTGCAGCGCGACTGCTCGACCTACACACAACACTGCGACCGGTGCCAGTGATTTGACCACTTGGTCCATCAGCCAGCAACAGAGCTCATCACCCTAGCCGAGCCTTATCCTTTCGCACGCTGGGGAATCGACATCCTCGGGCCATTCCCCACGGCCCAGGCCCAGAAGAAGTTCATTATCGTTGCCATCGATTACTTCACTAAGTGGATCGAGGCCAAAGCTATAGCAAGGATCACCGAGACAGTCATCTGGAATTTCATCTGGAAGTCGATCATCTGTCGTTACGGCATCCCCCGGGTGATAGTAAGCGATAATGGTTGGCAATTTGATTCTCGTTATTTCCGAGACAGATGTGCCGACTTGGGCATTCGCAATCACTTCGCCTCGGTCGCCCACCCTCAAGCTAACGGGCTGGTCAAAAATGCCAATAAGACTATCTTAAAAGGCATCAAGACTAGGCTCGGCAAAGCCAATGGCAGCTGGCCTAAGGAATTGCCGAACGTACTTTGGTCACACAGAATGACTCCCAGAATGGCAACCGGTGAAAGTCCCTTTCAGCTGGTATACGGTACAGAGGCCGTGATCCCGTTGGATATTGGCAACCCCTCCCTCCGAGTCATTTGCTTCTCGTCCGAGGCAAACGACCAGAAATTGCTCGAAAACCTCGACCTAGCAGATGAAGTCCGAGAGATTGCCAGCATCCGAGCAACGGAATACAGACGTCGCCTCACTCGATACTACAACGCCAAAGTCTGAGATAGACAATTTCATCCGGGAGACTTCATCTTCAGGAAAGCCGAAGCCTCTCGACCACTTGAGGCGGCGGGCATGTTATCCCCTAATTGGGAAGGCCCCTACCGAGTGGTCGAGACGCTCGAAAAAGGAGCATACCGTCTATCCACGATGGAAGGAGAGCTCATCCCTCAGACCTAGAATGCGACTACACTACGCAAGTTTTACTTCTGAATACTGAGCATTGTGCAAACGACATGAGATAAAAAGGCTCATTTTCTTTTATTCAAACAACTCGCTTGTACATCAGGAAGGCCGAAGCCAGGAAAATACATGTCAAAAAAGCAAAAAAATCCATCTGGCGCCGCCGTATGAGCCCATCGCTCGGCTGACTCGGGTGACCTTCCTACGTCCAGCCACTGACTCTGCCTCGTGTATAAATTGGCTCGGATAAAGGATAGTCGACCCCGTTGGCTCGGGCATCTCGGGACAAAGGTGACAGAGGGATTAGGAAGGAGAAGGCTACCTTCCAAGTTGAACTTGGAAGAGAAGGGGGAGAGGGAATGCTTTTCAAAGCATCCTCCCCGCAAACCTGCCAACTCTTTGGAAGAAAGAGAGTGCAGGCACCCTCCGAAGAGTGAAAGAAATGATGAGAAGAGCAGAAGAGGGAAAAAGAGGCTGCGGGGGGGGGGGGGGGGAGAAAGAAACCAACAGAGCTGGACGAGGAGGCATAGGAAATCCCAGAATGGAGGGAGCTTAGCTAGCTTCCTCCCCCCTCCATGGAGCGAGCAAGGAGAGATGGGCGGCAGGGATGCCTAATGCCCCCATCCTTCCACCATCTCACCCCCCCTGCAAGCGCCGCCGGAACTGATAAAAAGAAGATGATGTGCCTCCACACGTCGAACCCTCTTTAAGTCTGTCCGTCGGCCGTCGAACCCTCTTTAAACCCGAAGCAGCAAGAACACTCTGCCCCCCGTCGTCGATAGCCTCATCTTCCGAAGCGTCTTCCATGCTCCAAATACAACGGCATAACGCTACGTGAAGAAAGAATGAGGAAAGACTGTCAGGGAAACCCTTAAGTGGTGGAGAGGAAGGGACGCCCTTCAAACCTTTTATAGGCGAAGGGAGGCTATTTGCCTTAAATTATTCTCTCCTCAAAAACACGCCAAAGGGATCTCTCCCTACGAACGGTCACCTCAAACTTCTCATTTTTCACCCCAGCGGGATACACGAAGTGGCCAGGCATTCAAAGCATGAGAAAATGGAAAGACACCCTATTAGACGCTCACCCAACCATCAAGCGAGATCCACGCAGAAAGTATCGGCTCTTTCCAACCACTGCAGATACGCTGAAGAAAATACGGCAATGGCGATACGGAACAGATAAGTCTTCATCATAACGCTACTGCCTTATCTATTTTTCTACACAAAAGAGAAAGTTTTTTTTCTTCAAAAAGGAAAAAGACATACAAAAAAAGGAAGCAAAGTAGATACATCAGGCCTCCGGCCCACCTTGAAGCTCAGAAGTGGAGGGCTCAAACAGTCTGCCCCCGGCATCTTCGGCGATGGCCGACCCTGGCACTGACCCCACTGGCGTGGGAACTACCTCAGTTGCGTGCCCTCCTGAGGCATCCGGAGTTGGTGACCCTTCGAACGAAGAGCCCCCAAGATCCTCTTCATTCTGTGCCGAAGCAGAGGAACTGGAGGATGACAAGTCTGAGTCATAACATTGCCCAGATGGGAAGTCAACTACCCCGGACTCCTGCTCCTCGGCATAAGAGACGGCCCGGTCGTAGCCTTGCTTGAACCCCTTGCGGATGCCCCGGTGAAGTGCTAACTCCTAGTAGGGGAGGGCAGCCTCCTTAAGGTCGACCCGGTAGGCCTCTGAGCTTCTGTACTGCTCGAAAGCCTCCGCCCCGGCCGATCCCACCCTACCAGCGAGCTCGGCCCTCTCCCGCTCCACCTCGGTTGACTTCCGCTCGGCCTCAGCCGTCCGCTTTTCGGCCTCCGCCACCTGCTTTTCCGCCTCGGCCCGATCAGCCTCGGCCTCCCGCCGAAGGCTCTCGGCTTCCTCCGCTAGGTCTACCAGCTCTGCACGTTTGGTCTCCCACCGGCCATCCAGCTTAATGCGTGCAAGGCGCTCCTCTTCAAGAAACATGTTCTTCCTCTCGAGCGATTCGCGGGCCTTAGCTAGCTGCTCGGTTATCGACCGGGTCTCCACCTGGCTCGACCACACTAGCTCCCTGACTGAGGAAAGCTCCCGCCGAAGCCCATCACGCTCCTCGACAAGCCGAGCCAACCTCCTGTTAGACCCACCAAGGGTCCAGGCCAAGTTCGCTCGCTCCCACTCCGAACGAGCATATGCTTCTACCAGAGTGGCCCCTATCTAGGCCAGGGCCAGGCCGCCCTCCATAACCCCAGCGAGGGCCGTGGACGGAGAGTACTACCTACCCCCCCTCACCTTCGCGGATATACCGCGACATACCCAGTGTAGAGGGCCTGAGATACCAAGCCGCTCCAAGGCCACCGGAACAGAGAACCCCCCATCGCCCGACGCCCCACCGAGTGGCTCGGACCAAGCCCCGGCCTCGATCGCCTCTCGTGCCTTGGCCGGATTTTCTTGCAGCCCCCCAACCTGGACCGGCTCGGCACTTGCACCACCGCCTGAAGCACCAGCCTCGGCCATGGCCCCAGCATCCCCCGCCTCGGCCATGGCCCCCTCGGCTCCTACCGATGGGAGAGCCGGGCCAGCACCGTTGCCAGTCGCAAGAGCAGCCCCGGCCCCCTCGGCACAGGCCGAAGGAAGAGCCGAGCCCGCATCGTCGGCGCCCGCAGGAGTAGCCCCAACCTCCTCGGCCCCCTCTTGCTCGGCGGGTGGGAGAGCTCGCCCGGTAGGGTCGGCCCCATCATGCTGGGCGGAGGGGCGAGCCGCAGTAAGGTCGCCTCCGACTGTGGGTATGACCTTGGCCTTCTTGGCCCGCTTCCTGGCCCTCGCAGTGGCCCGGATCATACCTTCCACGGGGTCCTTGCGCTTGGACCCCCGCGGTCTAGAGGATTCACCCTGGGCCGCCCCCTTGCCCTTATCTCTGGTTCGAGAGCGACCCGTGGGCGCAGCCGATTCATCAGTAGCCGAGTCATCGCCAAGCTCGATCACCTCTGTGGCCTCCTTCAAAGCCTCCCGCCTGGTGTCTGCACGAAGAAGAAGACATATTCAGGAAAAGAAAAATGATCCCAACATCCAAAGGAGAACCTAGTTTGTGGCACCTGAGCCCGACGGATGCAGCCGCGTAAGAAGACACCGCTCGATATTCTCTGGAGTAACCAGCTCTTCGGTGGATTGGCGGTGCTTCATTAAGATGGCCGCATATTTCTCCACATGTGGAGGGAACTCATCCTGCCTGGGAGGGATATTCAGGTGGAAATTGGGGATTACTAGACACCTCCTGGTTTCCTCCATTGAATAAATCCCCACCAAGAAGAATTGGGTTTTCCACCCCTTATGCGAAGAATCCTTCGCCACCAAGGAGATGCAGCTCCTGTTCCGCCTTGCCTGGATGAAATAGAAACCCTTTCCGGCCGAAGGATGTTCTTTCAACTCAAAGAAATAATGAAAGAGGTCCAAGGAAGGAGGAACTCCGCACTAGCGGTAGAGAATGCGGAAGGTGGAAAGGAGAAGATAAGAGTTGGCTACCAACTGAATGGGCGCCAACAGAAAAAAATTGAGAAGCTGAAGAATGAAAGGTTCGAAGGGAAGGCGGAACCCACCCTTCCACGACAGAAGGAAGGTACAGATGTGACCCGTACGAGAGTCCATGCTCGTCTCGTGGGGGGAAGCCGCGACAAAGCGGAACTTGTGGGCCAGGCGATACTAGTGCTCCAGCCTTCTCACATCCGCCTCCCCCAGTTCACTGCAGTTTGGAACCGGCGCCTTCACCACTGGCTCATCCTCCCACTCCTCGACATCCGAACGCTGGTCCGCCATGCAAACCTAAGAAGAGTTTGAGGAAAGGCGATCTTGGGACCCCGAAGATTCCGGGGGAGGAGGAAGCCGCCGGACTGCCTCCGCAGTTATCTCTGCCAACTCCACGAACGCCGCTTCAAGCATCTGCTCTTCCGTCGTGCCCTCACGACGCATCGAAGAGCCCAAAAGCAAGAACGGAGGAGAGCCAAAACCCTAAAGATGGAGGAAGTGTGGAATGACATCAAGCGACCAACACCTATATCCCCACGCGGGAGGCGGCGCGTCGTTCCGACCTCCTAGAAAAGGGGGCCCCTTCAGTTCAAATCCGTCAGGATCATCATTATTATGGGCCTAGGTGACCACGGCACGTAGCTTCCTAACACCGCCAGATCTCCACCCACCTGAGCCACGCTGGTCTAAAACCCCAACAGCTATTCTTCCGAGCTTACTAAGCTCGGGAGTAGGAGGGGTACAAGTGGAGAGGGAGATTTCTGTAGCCCATCTAAGAGCAGCCAAACTAGGTCCATCAAGACCAAATGAGACTCAACTCATCCAAGTGACAGCCCCATAGGGCCCACTTAGGCTAAAAAGCCCAATAAGATTACTCGGGATCTCATCCTTCCTCGGCGGCCCTTAGGCTCGGAAGGCCCGAGCGACGGTTAGAACGGAGGAAGACCCATGCCCGAGTTTTCCCCTCATCGGGATAGAGGCAAGTGTTGATCGCCCACTCCGACCTATCTTCATCTGAGCAATGCCTATCGCCCGGACAAGGTTGGCACCTTTTATGCTCGGACCGACCGACGACTGCTTATCCACACTACCGTTGAGAGCCCTTTATGAGCAGGAGTTTATGGGGATAAGAGACCCATGATCCCTCAAGGCCATGAAGTTCCCACGATGAGGATGTAAAGATCCCACGATGAGGACGTAACTCCCGCCTGAAACTCCTCAGCTTACGGGACTCATAAGGTGAGCACACTATATAAACCAGGGACTCCCTCCAGTGAAAGGTAAGAGCAATACACGCCTAAAATCCACTGAGTAATAACCACTTCACCACCTTGGTGTAGGGGGATCTCGTACACCTCTTTCTACCTCCCTCCCTATCTTCCACCATTACTCTACTGACTTAGGCATCGGAGGGTTTTCCCCAAGGAATCTCTCCTAGGCCCCCTGTTCCGTTTCCCTTTCTCTACAGTTCACTGTTCGGTGATCATCCTCCCAGCTCAGGAGCTGCGCGAGATCACGCCCCTTCAGGGGGGTAATAAGTTGGTCGATGGCTGATCTCAAGGGGATCAGTTCGGATGTTTGTATGCACCATATCTATTTAGAGGATAATACCAAGCCGAGCAGGGAGATGCAACGTCGGCTAAATCTGAACATGAAAGAAGTGGTTAAGCAGAAGGTGGTGAAGTGGTTGGATGCTGGGATCATATATCCCATCTTTGATAGCAAGTGGGTCAGCCCTACACAAGTTGTTCCAAAGAAATCTGGGCTAACTGTGATTCAAAATGAGAAGGGTGAAGAGGTGCCAATGAGACTACAAATGGGGTGGAGAGTCTGTATTGATTACAGAAAATTGAACTCAATGACAAAGAAAGATCATTTCCCTCTCCCGTTTGTGGATCAGATTTTGAAAAAATTGGCTGGGCAAAGATATTTTTACTTTTTGGATGGATACTCCGGGTACAATTAGGTTGCTATCTACCCTGAAGATCAGGAAAAGACTACATTCATGTGTCCGTATGGCACGTTTGCATTTAGAAGAATGCCGTTTGGGCTTTATAATGCCCCTGCCACCTTTCAGCGGTGTCTGATGGCGATCTTTTCTGAAATGGTGGGAGAATTTTTGGAAATTTTCATGGATGACTTCTTAGTCTTCGGTGACTCATTTGATTGCTGCTTGGAGAATTTGCAGAAGGTGCTGGCACGATGTATAGAATCCAACCTTGTGTTAAGCTGGGAGAAAAGCCACTTCATGGTAAGAGAAGGCATTGTGTTAGGCCATGTTATTTCCGAAAGGGGAATAGAGGTAGACAAGGTAAGGTTGATCTGATTTTCAATCTTCCTCCCCCTTCGTCTGTCAGGCAAATCCGCTCTTTTCTTGGCCATGCCGGTTTTTATAGAAGATTCATTCAGAACTTCTCTACCATTACTCGTCCACTCACTAAGCTCCTAGCCAAGGACACTCTATTCCACCTAGATGAATCTTGTCTAGAGGCTTTTCACTCTCTTAAAGCGGCCCTCACTCAAGCCCCAATCATGTAGTCTCCAGATTGGTCGCTCCCATTCCAAATCATGTGCGATGCCTCAGATTATGCTACAGGAGCTGTCTTAGGCCAGAGAATTGATAAGAAACCCGTGGTGATCTATTATGCGAGTCGCACTCTCGCTGATGCTCAATTGAATTATACCACCACAGAGAAAGAACTTATGGTCGTTATTTTTGCCCTAGAGAAATTTCACTCATATCTTTTGGGGGTCAAAGTCATTGTCTATTCCGATCATGCTGCTTTGAAATACCTGCTTATAAAGAAAGATGCTAAACCCCGACTGATTTGATGGATTCTATTACTACAAGAATTTGATTTGGAAATCAATGACAAGAAGGGGTTAAAGAATGTTGTGGCTGATCATTTGTCAAGAATAGTGATACCCAAGAGTGATCCCATGTCCGATTCCTTCCCCGATGAGCAAATTATTTCCATCTCTCACACCTCAACCCCCTGGTATGCTCACATAGTCAATTACCTGGCGGTAGGACAGATTCCAGGAGGGTGGTCTAAGCAGGAGAAGGATCATTTCATCGCCAAAGTTAAGCATTATTTTTGGGAGGAACCGTAGCTATTTTACATGGGTCCTGATCACATAATTCGAAGGTGTGTCCCCGAAGAGGAACAAGAATCTGTGCAGAATTTTTGTCACAATCTAGCTTGTGGGGGACATTTCTCAAGTAGGAAAACTGCTGCTAAGGTCTTGCAAAGTGGGCTCTTCTGGCCCACACTTTTCAAAGATGCTTATGAATTTAGCAAGACCTGTCTAAGGTGTCAAGCTGTGGGGAACAATTCTAGGAGAGACATGATGCCACTCAGTCCCATCTTGATTGTTGAAATTTTTGATGTTTGGGGGTTGATTTCATGGGACCATTTCGGCCATCATTTAGAAACGAATACATTCTTGTGACGGTAGATTATGTGTCTAAATGGATAGAAGCAATAGCCACTCGAACCAATGATCACAAAGTTGTGGCGAAATTTATTTATAAGAACATCTTCTCTAGATTTAGGTGTCACAGGGCTATCATCAGTGACGGGGGTTCACATTTCACTCACTCCCAATTTTGAGCTTTGCATAAAAAATATGGTATCACTAACAAAATCGCCACCCCCTACCACCCCCAAACAAGTGGCCAAGTGGAAATATCCAATCGGGAAATCAAAAACATCCTACAAAAATCTGTTCGACCCGATAGGAAGGATTGGTCTGAAAGATTAGATGATGCTCTCTAGGCCTATCGGACTGCCTACAAAACTCCCATTGGTATGTCCCCATATAGGCTAATTTTTGGAAAAGCCTGTCACATACCAGTTGAGCTAGAACATAGGGCGTACTGGGCCATAAAACAAGTGAATATGTACTTGGCCCAAGCTGGTTCCCATAGAGCTCTTCAACTCAATGAGCTGGAGGAGCTACGCAATGAAGCCTATGAAAATTCCAAGATCTACAAAGCCAAGACCAAAGCCTTTCATGACAAGCACATTTTAAGAAAATCTTTTCAACCTGATCAAAAAGTTTAGCTTTTTAATTCTAGGCTACGCTTGTTCCCTGGTAAGCTCAAATCCAGATGGGACGGACCATTTGTAGTTGTTAAGGCTTTTGACCACGGTGCCGTCAAAATTTTGAATCCTAAAAATGGTCACATTTTCACTGTTAATGGTTAAAGATTAAAACCTTATTTGGAAAAAGATCAGTTGCAAAAAGAATCCATTGTTCTAAGTGGTCTGGAATAAAATCTTTATGAGCTCTCATGCGTCTGGCTGAAGACGAAAAACTTAGCGCTTCTGGGAGGTAACCCACGGTTTTTGTTATTTTGACATTTTTGTTTGAGTGTGTTTTAGTAGTCAGGTTAAGGCCAAGGAGAGGAAGTCGTCGCCGTCCATGACATTGATGGAGGTTTCATCCAGCATATTCGGTTGTCTCTTTCTTACTCAGAAGTATTTATTGATATAGTATTATATTGCTTTCAAATCTATATGTCATTGAGGATAATGTCATTCAAGTTGGGGGGAGAGAAAAATTTTCATGATGCATATAGTACAACTTAATAGGAGTTCTGTCTTGCATGTCATCATTACATGAAAGTAGAAAGATGTAAACCCCATTTTGAGTTTCATGATTCATGCTTAAATTAAAAGTAATTCTGGAATAGAAAAGACTAGGGAGAAGGATGATGGAAAATTTAGTCAATCTAGCCATGAAAAATTAATATAAGAATCCCTTTAAAGTTCATGTGCACTTTAGAAAAAAAGAATTCATATTGCACACTAATGAAACAAGCAAGACAGGCCCTCTGCTATTTTTGGTATGTTATCTGATATTCTACACTTCTTAAGAAAAGAGATCTTTTTACAAAGCTTTCTGCTAAATTATCTATCAAATAAGTGCAATGGCACAAAAAAAGAGAAAAAAAGAAAAAAAACACACCATGAAAAATGTCCCTAACCTTAGTAACCAAACCTACTTCACCTAAGATGTGTTGAGATTTTCGCAAAACGAAAAAGGGAACCTTGATCTATGAAATTGGGCCTGCTTCTCCTAAGGCAAGAGTTGACGTTCGCGTTGAGCAGTGAAGGGTAGTGCAGCATCATGTGTGATATAAAAGATCCCAAAGGAATAAAATAATAAGGCAGATAAAAAACTAATATACTTAATACACTGATCTAAGAGGTGCAAGGTTGAAAGGCATTTGCTTGGAATAACGAATGGGGGTTGTAATTATCTAAACTGTGGATTTTGTAGTGACACATGTACAAGTGCTATTGAGCTTTGATTTGAATTCTTGATCATATACTATTAAGTTCCTACATAAAGTTAGTATGCATTAACGATTTCAGATTCTTAATCTTTGGTTGATTCTATGAAGGGAGAGCTGGATATGAGAGTATGAATTTTATAAACTCTTGTTAGTCCTAAATTTTAATTTATTTACATTGCTAAGGGATTAGCAATGAGTAAGTTGGGGGGTGTGATAAGTGTTCATTTTTTGTGATAATTCATCACATGTACACCATTTTATGTGCATATAATTAGGCAATTATGCATATTTCATAGTTAACCTCAACTCCACGTTTAAATTGGAGCTTTCACGTAAATTGATTAATTTGGTGATATTATTTAATAAATTGAATTTGAGGGTCATGAACATTAATTCTCCAATGCATAATTAATCATGAGCATTTAAGATTTAGGTGCACATTATGATAATTTTTATGGAATAATTGTAATTATGTGTGTGCAGGACATTGAAGGTAATTGTAAGAGAAGCCGAGGGCAAAATTGTCATCACCACTTTGACCAAGTCAAACAAAAAAAGCACATATTTTGGTTGGAGTGAAAAGATAATTCAAAATATTTTAGTTGAAGGGAAAAGAAAATTCAAAGTTTGAAATAGAGGAGAAGAAGCACACATCTTGGTTGGAGGGAAAATTGAATTCAAAGTTTAAAATAAAGGAGAGAAATGATGAGTCTTGGGAAGGGGGTTGTCCAAAGTCCAAGGAGGGGGGCCCACCTCCTTTTTCTTTTCTCAATACATCATCTTCTACCTAAATCTTAGTCATCCATCTCCATTTGATTCAATCTCCACCCTCCATTGACCCAATTTTCCCTATAAATAGCCCATGACAAGGAGGAGAAAGAGAGTTCTTTTTTTGGCAATTTTCACCCTCTCCTTCTCACATCTTAGGTCACCGATTTCTCCCTCTTCCGTCCCTCTTCTCCTCTTGCTTTCTCCACAAATGTTCTTTGTTTTTAAGTCCTTTACAAGTTCTTCTTCTGCATTATCTTCCAATTCCTTCTAAGTTTCAAGCTATTTCGTATTTTTCACTGTGCTATCTTGTTCATCTGCGAACCAGTGTTTCTCTCTGTTCTTCCCCTTATTTCTACCGCTTAAAGTCATTTTCTCCTCTTGCTTTCTTCATAAACGTTCTTTGTTTTTAATAGAGCATCAACATCTTCTTCTGCACCTTCTTCCAATTCTATACCATTTTTAAGTTATAACCTCTTTTTCAAGGTGTTGTCCTCTATTTTTACTGTTCATCCGAAGCTCTACACCTTGTTCTTCCTCCATTTTCATGACCTTAGGCTCTTCTTTTCCCTCTGCACTCTTCACAAAACTTCTTCCCATTCCTATGATCTTGAACTTTTATTTTTACAACTTCTTCTAATTCTTTTTTTTTAATCTATTCACCCTCCAAAGGCAGCTTCAATGACGAAGGTGACTTCCTCCCGGTGTAGACGACATCTTCCGCGAGGTGGTTCGTGATCCAAGGCCAAGAGAGAACAATGCCGTCATCACCATTGCTGCTACCTTCTTCAAACTTCAAACTCTAGGCTTTTCTTATTTTTATTACTTTGGTGTCATTACACTTCATTGTAATCTCATTGCGTCGTTAGTGTAATTTTATTTTGCATTTTATGTACTCTTTCTTTTAAGTTAATGAAAAGAGTTAATCTTTTAATCCAGTTCTTGCTTTTCTTCCCTCTCTATCACATTCTCCTATATCTTCTTTTCACTTCATGCAATTATTTTTTATAGCATAGGAGTATAGTCATAGGTGTTTTTAATTAAGTGTTTGGCTCGTTCATCATTTCACTATTTTCTTTAAGTAAAGTAAAATTACAAGTGTTTTCCAAAGGACTCCAAGGTTTTAACTCTAAAAATCTCTTCTTCCCTGTGGATTCGACCCTTCTTGCCACCATATTACGTCTTTCTTTCATCTAGTGCGAGTGGGAATTTTTAAGATTGATACGCGTATTTTAAACGATGAACTTTCGCGTTATCATACGCCTCCGGTTGAGACTCAGCCACAGGCTTCCAACACGCCAGGGCTAGAAAGCCTTATGGCACAACGCCAGATGATCGAGCAGATTATCGAGACAAAGCTCGCCCAGTATGGTGATGGGGTCGTCACAGTAGATCTCTATAGTGTACCCTACCCGCTTCACCACCAGCTGAAAAAGCTTCCTCCAGAGTATGCCAAGCCCCCGAAGCTGTAAAAGTTCGACGGGTAGGGGTCACCACATGAACACTTGGCCTACTATGTTACGGCCATGGGCGAGTTAGCATTGGATGAGTCGTACCTCCTCTGCTATTTTGCTACTTCGCATACGGGAATGGCCTTCCAATGGTATTCCCGCCTGAAACCCAGCTCAGTCATCGACTGGGTGGATCTCCAGACGAAGTTCCTCGACCGCTTTCAAACGGTCGAGCGAAACATCTCCCTGGCCGAGCTCTGCTCTCTCTGACAAAGGAAGGGTGAGAGCGCCCTCGACTTCATCAAGAAGTGGCGAGACCTCAGCATAAGGTGTGTCAACCCGCCCGTCCAGGAATATGCCATTACTATATGCCGATGGGGTTTGGCAGCTGAGGTCAGCGAGAAGCTTCTCGGCACCAACATCAAAGGCTTCGACCAACTCAATTCGGCAGTCGCTGAAATAGAGATGTTCTTCACCGACAACCCAAGCTATACTGTAGCGAAGGGTAAGCAAGCGTGAGAACGCTAGTCCGGTAAGGAGGTGAATAATTCACCCCTGCTGCCAAAGCCGATAAAGAGGCCGAACCAAGCGGCTCTGACAAAAAGCCAGTAGACAAGCCAGCCGCTCCTTCCTTCTCAGAGCGCATGAAGACGCCCTTCTCGTTCAAGAGGGAACATATGACGATGCTCTTCGCCCTATGCATGGCCCAGAACATTGCCGAGCTGCCAGAAATCCGCAAGCCGGACGAGGCCCAGAAGACCGACGATCCCAACTATTGCCCGTATCATCGCATGCTGGGCCACTCAATTGAAGATTGCTTTGTCTTCAAGACTCAGGCGCAGAAGCTGATCCGAGATGGCCTCGTTAAATTGAAGAGGGGTCTCGTCGATCCTCTGGAACCACATACGTGGTCCAGGCCAGCTAAGGTAGCACGTGTGGTTCACTACCTGGCCAGCGTGATCCACATGATGACGGCATTCTCCCTCCTTGATGTCGAAACCGGGGAGCTCAGCACCAATCAAGGTAAACATTCACTCTGGTATCCGGGGTGGAGGCCCTGGCACGATCGCAGACCCCTCTCCTTCCCCAGGGAGAGAACCCGGCGGCTCTTCGATATCCTCGTCGAGAGGGGGCAAATCATGCCCCACGACTCACCGACAGACTACACCCATTAGGACCTTACTCACCCCCAATACTGCCCCTTCCACGCCAGAATCTGCCACTCGATCGAGTCCTATCAGGATGTTCAATATCTCATCCAAGGATAGATCCAGTGGGAGCAGATCGATGCGGAAGAGAACTCCATGTCACTTGTCAGGCTTCGAAAAGCTATTGAAGAAACCCTGAGCATTCCCAGGGATGCGCTGGAGCAGCCAGACTCCCCTCAAGAAAATGGACACGGGCTGCCTTACCAGCATCCTCCAGAATCGCTCGAGTTCTGGGCAGATAATCGAGAAGCACTCGAGTGATTGCGAAGGCGTAGAGACCGGGATGCCAGTCAAGAGACAGAGCCGACCAACTTCTCGATCAACGTCATCTATTCCCCTGCTCCTCCAGCCCCTTCGGGCTCCCAGACACCAACATCCGGCCAGCCAACCCCGGCCACTTCGGCTGTGCGGTGGCGGTCCTGGAGAGAGCTGAAATCTCTCCCTTTCTCCGAAGAAGACACCGCTAGGCTCCTCCGGGTCTTGCTGGGCCCAGAGGACGTTCTGGTGGGCGACACAACGATGGGCTCCTCAGCTCTCTCTCGCCCCCCCTCCGTCCTATCTCTGTCCCCGACGTCCGTGGATAGGAAGGGAAAGCAAAAGTAGGGTGAGGTCTCGGCCCAGCCGTGTCACGCCCCCTCAGCGGATGGGCCGTCGCGTCCTCCCCGCCTACTCTCTGACACAATCCGAAGTACAAAGAAGACATTTTCGGAGTCTTCAGCAGCTTTGATTCAAGCGACGGGGCTACCGCTGTAAGGCTCTATTAGTCCGCAGAGTTGGGATAACTGCGCAGAGCAACAATATCCTGCGACGCCTTCGATTGTCGCTAGACCCAGCTCTCAACGTGATCACAAGGGCAAGGCTAAGGAGCAGGACAACAAGCACATACCTTAGTCCGCTTCTCGACAAAAGCTGTCGCCACCGCATCTAAGGCATCAAACAGCGCATACATCTTCGGACGCCAGCACCAGTCTACCGATGCCTCATAGGCTCCTGTCGCCATCGCGGCTAAGGCACCAAACCGTGCACATGTCTTCAGATGACAGTCCCAGTATTCCGGCATACCAGGAGTTGCCACTCGAGGTAATCGAGCAGGCGATCAACGCCACCTTCTAGATACAACAAGCGGAAGGAGCTTGGATTGAAATCCGGGCAAAGAAAGGTCATCGACCTTACCCTGCTAAAGTACCAGCTCAGAGATCTCGGAAATTTATCAGCTCTGGCCCCAGCACCTCTCCCTCCTACTCCTTTGGAGATGGCCATCGATAAGAAATAGGAGAAAAATAGGAGGAAGAACCTCCAAAGCCGGCTCAGGAAACAAGCTGAACAAGCAGCCGCCCTACAATTACTATCTGAGCCAACGCCTCTCCAGAGGCTCCAGCGGCTCATTGATGACCTGGAGGAATACGTTCCTCCTCGTCCTACCGGGGTTCTCCCACTTGACAACTATATCCCGTGGGAGGAAATGCAGAAAAGAGCCCGCCTCAGAAATTGGGTCGAAGAGATGATCCAAAGGCTCAAGAATGGCGAAAGACTCTTGATCCCAGATGAGCTCTCCTTGTGCTATAAGGACAAGGAGATCATAATAGAGCATCTAGAAGAGATGCTTCAAGGTTGCACCTGCAACATGGTGCCCATCCCACCTCCTGATAACATCAACGCTTCTTGGTGAGGCGAGCCTGTCACGCCCCGAGCGCGGAAGATACCCGGAGATGCACGACGTGTCTATATCAATCATGTCAATCAGAGTGGTCGTGTATTCGACACAAAGACAGAGATGCGCAAAATAGCAAGATAACCCAATCCTTTATTTCATAATGGATAGACTATTACAAATCCAATACTCTGTTTAATAAAAAGAAAAAGAATACATATTTGACTCAAGAAATTATGGAAAAGACTAGACGACACTTGTAGAAGCTCTATCACTTTCACTCTTGACCATTCCCATCCGATTGACTTCCATCGTCGTCGGACTTACCTGAAAAGTAGAAAGGGACAAACGGAATGAGCGAACGCTCAGTAGGAAATTATATCTCAAGTACTAGCGAGGGGTTTAAGTAATTACATTTTCATGAATGCAATAAAGCTATGCATGCTCGCATAAAACGACAAGATAGAGAGAATGTAATATCAAAGAAACAAGATGAACTTAATCATGAACTTCCAACAAGATGACAAGTATATTCAAGGTATTCAAGCAAGCACGTTTAACAAGTCATGTCAAGAACTTTGGCTATCATGTATCAAGCAAGTAAATTACCCTTTTTCGGGCCACGCATTTCATTTCATGTCAAGTACGAGTCAAGTACAAGATGTGTGTGGAATGTCCAATCAAGCAAGTCAAGTACTCGGTATAATGCCAGATACCTTATCATTTTAACTCCCATGGGCACAAGTACTTTCGGGTGCTCCTCCCAGGACCAGATCGGGCCCTATATGCGCAGGCATTTATCATGTGTTTTGACATCCACTCTTGTTTATATAGCCAATATAGAATTTCAATCATCAAGCTTGTAGACACGTATGACAACTTTGACAGAATAGAGTCCAAAAATATGACAAGGACATAGAATGGCGATCATAACGGTATAATCACGATATCGATAAAACTAGGTAGAATATGGTTCCCTTAACTTAGGTACCATGACAAATCAATATGGACATTCTTTATATAGAATTTAGGTCCACATGAACAGTATATCAAAGGTAAGATACCCCCATTCTTATCATAGAATTGAGGTTTACAAGAATGACATGATATGGCATGATATCATCATCCCATTAAGAATTTCTTATGATATACTCTTTGTATAATCATAAGGGCCGGTATACCATGTTTCTTTAGATTGACATGGCAAGGATCGTGTAACGGGTTTTTAGGGTACAACCAGCTCAGTCGGCCTTGAGGGAATCCAAGGCTACGAGGAGTCTTACGGAGGTCTCTATGACTAACTCGCTAGTCCCAAGGAACGGAATGTCCAAAGGAGAGCTTGTATGTCAATGAGAATTGAGTGTGATCGATAAAACACCGTGAAAAGTGGGACTATACTCACGGAGTGGAGAATAGTGCCGATATATATATATATATATATATATATATGTATAATATGAAACCATCGGTAATAGAATCAGGATAAAATCAGTTTACAGTAAAATAACGACTTAAGTAAAGTCGTGTATTGAATAATTAACGCCTAACAGAAGGGCGTTTACATATATTGCCAATTTGTAGAATTTCCATTATTTCATTAATTTATCAAAAACACGCCTTTCCTGGGGGCGTTTCTTCAAAGTTGACGACTGCAGAGGCAGGCGTCTCATCATTTACATATTCGACAGGATATAATTATTCTCAGAAATTTATCAAAAACGCGCCCTTGGAAGGGGCGTTACTTTCTAATTCCATTTTACAGAATATGTGAATTTCAAGATTTTAACAGATACACGCCCTAGGAAGGGGCGTTACTTTTCAGATTCACGCCTTGTACTGGGGCGTTAGAATATGGAAAACGACTTTGTCCAAGTCGTGAATTTCAAGGGATTTACGATAATTTAATAAATAATATTTCAAGAGACAGGAGACATGTCATGGCAGTAAAATTTAACAGGAATTCACAGAGTCATGCAAGATATTAAAAATCAATATTTCATATGTATTGTAATTTTTAAACAGGATCAATTATTAATCACATGCGATTCTTATGAAATTAACGCCTGCGTAGAGGGCGTCAAATATTAAATTGACGACCACTATCATGGTCGTTTCTTTTAAATTAGCGCCCTAATCAAGGGCGTTTCTTTCAAAATTTTGCAGAAAACGTAATAAAACCTTACAACAGTATGCATGCCATGCTCATATACGTATGTATAGATATCTTGCATTAATTCTTATTTGGGCTACAATAACTTGAGAAAATCCTACCTTAATTGATAATCTGGAGATCGACGTGAGGTGTTCTGAAACTCCTACGACTTGGCAGCAAGAAAGGGCAGGAAGATGATTGATGAGGATGAGAGAACCTGCAGAAGTTATATCAAAGATATCAATCTTCTTTGTAATGGCTTGCTGGAAGCGAAGAAATAAGAACTTACATAAGTTCTTCAGGACGCAGATCTTCTTAACCTGTACAGAAGAGAAGGAGATGAAGAGTCAGTAACTCTTCATATGCTTTTTAAAAAAAAAGAGAAGAACGTTCGGTTCTTCACTCACCGTAGCAGACGATCGATAAAATAGGTTTAGGGTTTGTTCGATCAAGACTATTTATAGGATTTTGGAGTCCTAACAAGAGTAGGGTTTGATTGAGGGTAGTATATCCCTAATAGAGTCCTTACTCTAATAGATACTTACTAGATTAGGTTGATCTTTCCCTGGATAAGCTCTGGGTTCGAACGAGTCACGAACTGAATTAACGCCTTTGGTCAGGGCGTGTATTCTTTAATTAACGCCTTGCATAAGGGCGTTTCTTAAAAAAGCGCCTTGAAAAAGGGCGTTTCGTGTTTTAAAACACGCCCAAGATAGGGGCGTTTCTTTTACTTACCCATTTGGTCGCATGAGAACTGACGACCGCATGTGTGGGCGTCCTTTCTTTAGTCACGCCATGGATAGAGGCGTTTCTTTATAAATTAACGCCTTAATAAGAGGCGTTATTTTTAATTTGTTTTATTTCGTCCAATTAACCCTATTCCTTTTATATATATATTACTTCTGTAATATATATGTTTTAATTCATTTCAATTATTCATTTATTAGGGTTGCTACACCCTCCCCCACTTAAAAAGAATTTGGTCCCCAAATTCAATATATATATATAATTATACGTGGAGAGTGTAGGACATATACCTCTTAGAATAACTCGGGAAATCGTTTCTTCATAGATTCCTCGGTCTCCCATGTCGCTTCGCGTTCAGGATTCTTATTCCATTGCACCTTAAGCATGGGAATAACCTTATTCCTTAGAGCTCGTATTTCTCGATCTAATATCTTCAAGGGCCTCTGTTCATATGTGAGATCTTTCTGGATCACCAGATCTCCATGCTCAATAATATGTGACGGATCGTGCACATACTTCTTCAACATAGATATGTGAAATACATTGTGTACCTCGGACAACTGAGGAGGCAACGCGATGCGATAAGCAACCTCGCCAACTCTTTCGAGTACCTCAAATGGTCCGATGAATCTTGGCGTAAGCTTGCCCTTAACACCAAATCTTCGTATGCCACGTCCAGGGGATATTTTAAGAAATACATGATCTCCGATTTGGAATTCAAGATCTCTTCTTCTTGTATCTGCATAAGTCTTTTGTCTGGTCTGAGCAACTTGTAATCTTTCTCTGATTACCTGTATCTTCTCAGTTGTATCCCTTACCATGTCTGGACCTAATAGTTGTTTCTCTCCAACTTCGTTCCAACATATGGGAGATCGGCAACTCCTTCCGTATAAGGCTTCGAAAGGTGCCATTTGGATACTAGCTTGGTAGCTATTATTATATGCAAATTCAACTAAAGGTAAGTGGTCATGCCAGCTTCCTCCAAAGTCAATAATGCATGCTCTCAGCATATCTTCAACAACTTGATTAGTTCGCTCGGTCTGACCATCCGTTTGTGGGTGAAAAGCAGTACTAAAGTTGAGCCTTGTTCCCAACGAATGTTGTAATCCCTTCCAAAAATGAGAAGTAAAACGGGGATCTCTATCAGACACGATCGAGACAGGAATTCCATGTATCCTGACTATTTCTTTGATGTATAGTGCAGCTAGCACATCAATTGACCATCCGCTTTTGATTGGCAAGAAATGTGCCGATTTAGTCAATCGGTCAATGATAACCCAGATTCCATCATGTCCTCCTTTAGATTTAGACAAACCCATGATGAAGTCCATACCAATATCCTCCCATTTCCACTTAGGAATATCTAGAGGATGTAGTTTTCCCGCAGGCTTTTGGTGTTCCACCTTGACCTGTTGGCATGTGAGACAGCGTGATACATAGTCCGCTATTTCTCTTTTCATATTAGGCCACCAAAAGTTCCTCTTTACATCTTGGTACATTTTGGTTGATCCTGGATGAATAGTGTACCTTGATCGGTGAGCTTCATCTAAGATCTTCTTCTTTAATTCCGGACAATCGGGTACACAAGTTCTATCTTTGAACGATAATCTTCCATCAGAAGTTAGTTGAAAATCAGATTGTCCTTCTAATCTGCCTTTGATTTCTACTAACATAGGATCATCATCCTGAAGTGTTTGTATCTCAGATAACAAATCTGACTGTATGCTTACATGGGATAGTGTGACAAATTTGGATTCCGTGTCTAAGCTTATATTGAGCTCGGAGAATTGTTCAAGTAACCTCCATTCTTGTATCATACAATTTGCTATCCTTGCTCTCGGCTTTCGACTAAGGGCATCAGCCACATAATTACCCTTTCCGGGATGGTATTGTATACTGAAGTCGAAGTCCTTGAGATATTCTAGCCAACGTCTTTGTCTCATGTTCAGCTCCTTTTGTGAAAATAGATATTTGAGACTTTTGTGATCGGAGTATACAGTAAACTGTACCCCATAGAGATAGTGTCTCCATATCTTTAGGGCAAATACTACCGCGGCCAGTTCCAAGTCATGGACGGGGTAATTCTCCTCATGCTTCTTCAGCTGACGTGAAGAGTATGCTATGACCTTTCCTTGTTGCATTAGAACACATCCGAGGCCAATGCCAGAAGCATCAGTGTAGACCTCGAATTTCTCTCCTTCAATTGGTAGGGCTAAGACCGGAGCTGTAGTGAGATGATCCTTGAGAGTTTGGAAACTGCTTTCACATTCCTCACTCCATTCATATCGGATCTCCTTACGAGTTAACCTTGTAAGGGGCACGGCGATCTTAGAGAAATCTTTGATGAATCGCCGATAATAGCCTGCAAGACCTAAGAAACTTCTGATCTCGCTTGCATTAGTGGGTCTCTCCCAGTTTCTCACAGCTTCAACTTTTGACGGATCCACAGATAAACCGTCCTTGGATATGACATGTCCGAGAAAAGCCACTTCTTCAAGCCAGAACTCGCATTTACTGAGTTTAGCATATAATTGATTTGTCCTCAAGACTTGCAATGCAATCCTCAAATGCTCTTCATGTTCTTCCTTAGTCTTAGAATATATCAATATATCATCAATGAAGACTACTATGAATTGATCCAAGTAAGGCCTGAATATGCTATTCATTAACTGCATAAAGGCAGCAGGGGCATTTGTTAGTCCAAAAGGCATAACAACAAATTCGTAATGGCCATACCTGCTTCTGAATGCAGTCTTGTGAATGTCATCATCCTTGATCCTTAATTGATGATATCCCGACCTGAGATCAATCTTGGAGAAATATTTGGATCCTGAAATCTGATCAAATAATTCATCGATTCTCGGCAGTGGATACTTGTTCTTGATAGTAAGATGATTCAACTGTCGATAGTCGATACACAATCTCATGGATCCATCCTTCTTCTTTACAAATAAGACTGGTGCTCCCCACGGGGAAGTACTTGGTCTAATAAACCCTTTTCGGATTAGTTCCATCAACTGCTCCTTCAACTCCTTGAGTTCAGCAGGGGACATTCTATATGGTGCCTTGGAAACAGGACCGGCACCAGGGACTAAGTCAATGGTGAAGGCCACTTCTCTTTGCGGGGGTAATCCCGGCAATTCTTCCGGAAATACGTCTGGAAATTCTCGCACTACCTGAATGTCTTCTATCTCGGTTTCCTTAGCTTCTTTAATAGTGACAAAAGCAAGGAAGGATACACATCCTTTCTTGACGAGCTTGCTTGCTCGAAGAGCCGAGATAAGAGGGGATTTGCTTCGACTCTTAGGACTAGTATAAGTCAGTTCCGGAAATTCCTTGAAAATAATCTTGCTATCACGGCAATCAACCGTTGCCTGGTATTTGGATAACCAATCTGCCCCTAGTATAACATCATATTCTTTTAGATCTAAGCAGATAAGATCAATAGGAAAATTCTTTCCTCGAACCAATACCTCACAATTTTGGTAATGATGTGTGATATCCGTCTCGTTTCCGAGAGGAGTAGACAATATTATCTTCATCCATTCTGGTTCTAGAGGTAATGGGTCAGCAAACTTCTTGGAAATAATGGAATGCGATGCACCCGTATCAAATAAAACATGTGCATATTTAGAACAAATTTTTAATGTACCTTCCACCAATCCGCCTTCTTCTTCTGGTTCGGTCCCTTGGATTGCATGAAGACGAGCATTCTTTGTCACTGGACGTTTACCCTCACCGGCTTGGTCATTCATTAATGGACAATCGGGAATCCGATGTTCACGACTCCCACAACGGAGACATGCTCCTAGTTTCCTCCAGCATTCTTCTGTTTTGTGACCAGCCTTGTCACAATGCTTGCATACTACGTTTGAAGGGGTAGTGGTGATAGAGAAAGGCTTGGATTTCTTGTGCTTCTGATCTTGAGAGGAAGAACCTCCATTATTGGGCCTCTTCTTAAAGTTGGGTTTTAAAAGAACCCGAACTTGTGACTTGCTCCTTTTTGTCTTTCCCACGGATCCTATCAGATAATTCCGTGGCATCTTCAAGCAACTGAGCTCGGCGCACCATTTCAGTATAAACTTGAATATCCATAGGCGCCAATTGAGTAATGTAGTGAGGCCTAAGCCCATTAAGAAATCTACGAGCTTTCATCTCTTCCGTGCTAATCAAATGCTTAGCATATCTAGACAGTCTAGAGAACTGTGCTTCATAATCAGCCACCGATAAAGATCTTTGCTTTAATGCGGCAAATTCGGCGGCCTTCTTTTCCTGGACCCTATCAGAGAAATATTTGGCGTTGAAATATTCAACGAATTCACCCCATGTAACTTGAGTTGGGTCAATAGTAGCTTCAATCGACTCCCACCAGCATCTAGCATCCTTTTCTAACTGGAAAGTAGCTAATAAGACTTTGTCCTGATCCGTGCATTGCATAACACGGAATATACGTTCAATCTCCCGAACCCAATGCTCGGCATCGTCTGGATCGGTCGATCCCATGAACTTCGGGGGATTCATATTCTTGAATGCTTGGTGTAAGCTTCCAGCTCGTGGAGCACCACCTTGTGCTACCTGTTGTAGCACTTGGGTCATCCCTTGAAGGGTACGCTGCATGTTGCGCCATTGAGCACGTTCGGCAGCCATTATCCTACAATTACGATAGCTACGTTAGTATTATATCACTATGATCTTATAAAGGACTCATTGATCATTTAACCCTTGGTTCTACCCACTCTCACTTGGTTAAAGGTTTTGAAACCTATCCTTGGACTTGGGTTTCCTAGGAATTGAATACCTTAGGCTCTGATACCACAAAGACTGTCACGCCCCGAGCGCGGAAGATACCCGGAGATGCGCGACGTGTCTATATCAATCATGTCAATCAGAGTGGTCGTGTATTCGACACAAAGACAGAGATGCGCAAAATAGCAAGATAACCCAATCCTTTATTTCATAATGGATAGACTATTACAAATCCAATACTCTGTTTAATAAAAAGAAAAAGAATACATATTTGACTCAAGAAATTATGGAAAAGACTAGACGACACTTGTAGAAGCTCTATCACTTTCACTCTTGACCATTCCCATCCGATTGACTTCCATCGTCGTCGGACTTACCTGAAAAGTAGAAAGGGACAAACGGAATGAGCGAACGCTCAGTAGGAAATTATATCTCAAGTACTAGCGAGGGGTTTAAGTAATTACATTTTCATGAATGCAATAAAGCTATGCATGCTCGCATAAAACGACAAGATAGAGAGAATGTAATATCAAAGAAACAAGATGAACTTAATCATGAACTTCCAACAAGATGACAAGTATATTCAAGGTATTCAAGCAAGCACGTTTAACAAGTCATGTCAAGAACTTTGGCTATCATGTATCAAGCAAGTAAATTACCCTTTTTCGGGCCACGCATTTCATTTCATGTCAAGTACGAGTCAAGTACAAGATGTGTGTGGAATGTCCAATCAAGCAAGTCAAGTACTCGGTATAATGCCAGATACCTTATCATTTTAACTCCCATGGGCACAAGTACTTTCGGGTGCTCCTCCCAGGACCAGATCGGGCCCTATATGCGCAGGCATTTATCATGTGTTTTGACATCCACTCTTGTTTATATAGCCAATATAGAATTTCAATCATCAAGCTTGTAGACACGTATGACAACTTTGACAGAATAGAGTCCAAAAATATGACAAGGACATAGAATGGCGATCATAACGGTATAATCACGATATCGATAAAACTAGGTAGAATATGGTTCCCTTAACTTAGGTACCATGACAAATCAATATGGACATTCTTTATATAGATTTTAGGTCCACATGAACAGTATATCAAAGGTAAGATACCCCCATTCTTATCATAGAATTGAGGTTTACAAGAATGACATGATATGGCATGATATCATCATCCCATTAAGAATTTCTTATGATATACTCTTTGTATAATCATAAGGGCCGGTATACCATGTTTCTTTAGATTGACATGGCAAAGATCGTGTAACGGGTTTTTAGGGTACAACCAGCTCAGTCGGCCTTGAGGGAATCCAAGGCTACGAGGAGTCTTACGGAGGTCTCTATGACTAACTCGCTAGTCCCAAGGAACGGAATGTCCAAAGGAGAGCTTGTATGTCAATGAGAATTGAGTGTGATCGATAAAACACCGTGAAAAGTGGGACTATACTCACGGAGTGGAGAATAGTGCCGATATATATATATATATATATGTATAATATGAAACCATCGGTAATAGAATCAGGATAAAATCAGTTTACAGTAAAATAACGACTTAAGTAAAGTCGTGTATTGAATAATTAACGCCTAACAGAAGGGCGTTTACATATATTGCCAATTTGCAGAATTTCCATTATTTCATTAATTTATCAAAAACACGCCTTTCCTGGGGGCGTTTCTTCAAAGTTGACGACTGCAGAGGCAGGCGTCTCATCATTTACATATTCGACAGGATATAATTATTCTCAGAAATTTATCAAAAACGCGCCCTTGGAAGGGGCGTTACTTTCTAATTCCATTTTACAGAATATGTGAATTTCAAGATTTTAACAGATACACGCCCTAGGAAGGGGCGTTACTTTTCAGATTCACGCCTTGTACTGGGGCGTTAGAATATGGAAAACGACTTTGTCCAAGTCGTGGATTTCAAGGGATTTACGATAATTTAATAAATAATATTTCAAGAGACAGGAGACATGTCATGGCAGTAAAATTTAACAGGAATTCACAGAGTCATGCAAGATATTAAAAATCAATATTTCATATGTATTGTAATTTTTAAACAGGATCAATTATTAATCACATGCGATTCTTATGAAATTAACGCCTGCGTAGAGGGCATCAAATATTAAATTGACGACCACTATCATGGTCGTTTCTTTTAAATTAGCGCCCTAATCAAGGGCGTTTCTTTCAAAATTTTGCAGAAAACGTAATAAAACCTTACAACAGTATGCATGCCATGCTCATATACGTATGTATAGATATCTTGCATTAATTCTTATTTGGGCTACAATAACTTGAGAAAATCCTACCTTAATTGATAATCTGGAGATCGACGTGAGGTGTTCTGAAACTCCTACGACTTGGCAGCAAGAATTGGCAGGAAGATGATTGATGAGGATGAGAGAACCTGCAGAAGTTATATCAAAGATATCAATCTTCTTTGTAATGGCTTGCTGGAAGCGAAGAAATAAGAACTTACATAAGTTCTTCAGGACGCAGATCTTCTTAACCTGTACAGAAGAGAAGGAGATGAAGAGTCAGTAACTCTTCATATGCTTTTTTAAAAAAAAGAGAAGAACGTTCGGTTCTTCACTCACCGTAGCAGACGATCGATAAAATAGGTTTAGGGTTTGTTCGATCAAGACTATTTATAGGATTTTGGAGTCCTAACAAGAGTAGGGTTTGATTGAGGGTAGTATATCCCTAATAGAGTCCTTACTCTAATAGATACTTACTAGATTAGGTTGATCTTTCCCTGGATAAGCTCTGGGTTCGAACGAGTCACGAACTGAATTAACGCCTTTGGTCAGGGCGTGTATTCTTTAATTAACGCCTTGCATAAGGGCGTTTCTTAAAAAAGCGCCTTGAAAAAGGGCGTTTCGTGTTTTAAAACACGCCCAAGATAGGGGCGTTTCTTTTACTTACCCATTTGGTCGCATGAGAACTGACGACCGCATGTGTGGGCGTCCTTTCTTTAGTCACGCCATGGATAGAGGCATTTCTTTATAAATTGACGCCTTAATAAGAGGCGTTATTTTTAATTTGTTTTATTTCGTCCAATTAACCCTATTCCTTTTATATATATATATTACTTCTGTAATATATATGTTTTAATTCATTTCAATTATTCATTTATTAGGGTTGCTACAGAGCCAGTGGCCTCCCGAACCAAACAGAGAACCACTGCCCTGCTTGGGTTACAACCAGCTCCAGAACACACAGGCCGTGGCAGAGGTAGTGGTCGGGGACGTGGTAGAGGCAGCGAGAGAAATCCTGAGTTACCCCTTTCCCCGTCCACCTTTGACCAGGAGCGAATCATCCTCTTTCGAGGAGAGGAACCTGTCGCCATTCAAGAGGTAGAAATTCGGAAGGGACCCGGTATCTTCAATCCTACAGGTATCGAAGAGGTTCTCACCGGCCTCCCGGTGTCTGTACCAGCTCAGGCTACTCCTGTGGAACAAGCGGGACAATCCGGCAAGGACGGGCCAGCCCGCCAGTTACCCCTAGAAGAGCCATCCTTGGCACCCCTGTTCTAGGAGTCCATAGGTAAACAGGGTCAGTCTGATCCCGATGGTAAAGGCAAGGCACTGTGACTTCCTCATGGGGAGTAGCGCGGCGGCTCGCAGAAAGCTTAGCCCGACATACTACCCTCCTTGGAGGATGCTCGAGCTCGAGCCGACCGGAAGGTCCTCTACCAGATGAAGCGCTTCCCTCGAAGCGTTTCAATCTGGGAAGCCATTGCTTGGAGCAAAGATGTCACGCCCCGAACCGATAGCAGCGGAACGTGTCGTTTGCTTGGAACGTGGCAGTTAAACAGTCGTGAATGATCAAGAGCAATCGCATAAGACTAAAATAATTTTGAACAACAATATAAATTTTATTTCTAATACAAATCTCTTACAAGAATTTATTTTCCAACTTAAAGACTCCATCACAATGGAAAGGAAGAAAACGACATACTAACAGACTTAGACAAGATAACAGAATGAGAGACGACAAGCTAACTTAGCTATACAATACTATCTAGACTCAAGAAAGATAAAAGACTCGGGTTCACTAGTTTCCGAAGCTCGCTTGCACACTTGTCCCGCCCGTGTGAGTCTCGGTCTCGCTAGCCACCCGATTACCTGAAAAATGTTGGAATAAAACTGAGTGAGCGAACGCTCAGTAGGAATTATATCTCAGGAACTAGCAATGGGTTTAAGTAATTACAATTTTTTACATGTAAATGCAATATGCATGTAGAAATAACTGAGCAAATGAAATAAAACTAATAATAGAATAACACGTCGTGTAAAACTTCCAAGCGAGTCTTAAAAAAGAGATATTCATGAGAGACTTTATAGATTATTGGCTATTTCATGCAAGTACTTTGCCCGTGTCGGGCCACGCTAGTAAAGTCACGCAAATCAAGTCACGCACGCGAGAAAGAGAGAAAGTGTGTGAAATGCCAAAGATCAAGAGAAAGTACTTCGGTGCAATGCTAGACACCGTGATCATTACAACTCCCATGGGCACTAGTACTTTTGGGTGCTCCTCCCAGGACCAGATCGGGCCCTTCTATGCACAGCATTAAAGATAGATCTAGACATCCACGATAGTTTATAGCCAATAAGGAGTTTCAAGAACAAGCTTTAATAGGATGATAAGATAAGATTTTCATGAAATTCAAGGGCAAGGCCCTTGAGTAAGGACATTCTTGCGATAAAATCCACGTGAAGCATATAAACCATGACATGTCGATAAACTGGGTGGAATTGGTTCCTAATTGGGTACCATGACAATTAAGTGTCCATATATAGATGGTCACCTATTTGATATAGAATTGAGGTCTATCAGAACATCATAATAATGGCATGATTTCCACATCCCATTAAGAATATTCTCATGATATCCACATAGCATATCATGAGGGCCGGTATACCATGTTTCTATGGAGTGACATGGCAAAATAGTGTAAAGGGTTTTTATGGTACAACCCGCTCAGTCGGCCTTGAGGGAATGCAAGGCTACGAGGAGACTTACGGAGGTCTTAATGACTAACTTACCAGTCCGAAGGAACGGAATGTCCAACGGAGGGCTCGTATGTCACCAAGAGTTTAAGGGGTAATCGATAAAACCGAGAAACGTGAGACTATACTCACGAACTGGAATATAGTGTCAAAGACCAACCCTTAGTAATGGGTTACATAAAACTCTCGAAAACAAGTCACAAGTGAATGGCGCCCTGAACATAGTCGCCATTTCTTGTAATAGTGACTCCTTGTGGAGTCGTTATTTCAATTCCATATAACAGGATGTTAACACAGATACTAACACACACATATATACATATGGTATCATATATATATATCTGTATATATATATCTGGTTCCAGTTTATACGTAATTTAAATGGGTGCCCAGTTTCAAGTTTTTATTTAACTACCAAAGTCTTTTATGCAGAGTCATGCTAGCAAATACCATGTTATATATTCATTTACATAACAGACTCTCGGCATTTCATATATGGGTTTAAATGGCGCCCTGGGTAAGCCCAGGTTTTTAGGAATTAGCGCCCAAGGCTAGGGCACCTCATTCAAAAAAAATGGCAGAGTGACAGTCGTGATTTCATTTGGTCATGAATAGTGTCACTTTTAAAATAAAAAGAATTTTTACAGAAGTAAGTATATGGTCAGGAAGAGAAAAATAGCATGATTCCAGAACTATATTCATGCATTAGTTTAGACATCAGATTTCATAGTTATCAAATTTTGAACATGTGTGCTTATTAAATTAACTATTGAAATAACGACTGTGTGTTCAGTCGTGAGATCAAATAGCGTCCTATAAAGGGTCGCTATTTCTCTGTGCATGCAGAAAACAATCAAAATCGATACACAAAAATTGATCCTACTGATCTAGATGCATGCATATGATCTGTGATTAATTAACTTAGGCTTCGTTCTTGAGAACACGTACCTGACTGTGTTCTTGGTTGACGGTACGTGGAGGTGATGAAGGACTTGAAGAGAGAGCACCAACAGCCCTTGAAAAAAATAGGGTGATATATAATCTAACAGTTTCACGGTGAATCAGGAGAAGTGGACGTTGATGAAATCCCCACGAGGGTTTGACAACCTACCAAAAAAGAAGAAGAAGATGAAGACATCAATATTCTTCATATTCTTAACCGGAGGCAAGGAAGAACATTACTCTTCATATAACAGAAAAGAAGAGGAAGAAGAACTTACAGGTTCTTCACGGACGACAGCAACACCAGATCGCCAAATAGCGATCCCGGTCGCCCACAAGGGTATTTATAGAGTTTTGGGAATTCTAATGGAGTTAGAGTTTGATTGGAATACCTATTTCCCCGTTAGAGTCCTTACCATAACCCATCTTCCACGTAGTTATCCAGAAACTTGCCCTGGATAGTCTCCTGGGCCGAACGAAACTCAAACGGAATTAACGCCTTAGGCTAGGTCGTTAATTTTAAATTGACGCCTTGCATTTCGTCGTTTTTAAAGAAATAACGCCCTTCCGTCGGGCGCTATTCACGATTTCACGTTAAGTTGTGCTAGTCACAGTATTTGAGGATTTTTATCTTTTTTATTTGATTAGGTTTAGTTATGAAATTTTATGGGTAACAGTTTTCCATTTTTCTTGATTTTTCTATGTAATTAGTTTTTAAAAATTCCTTTAAATCAAAAAGCGGCACTATTCACTCACACTATTCATTCCTAAATAATTGACGACGTGCCATACGTCGTTTCTTTCTAAAGTGACGCCCAAATAGTTAGGCGCTATTCACTTTGGGCTCTTTCTTTCTGGATTTTTATCTTTTTTTATAGATGTGATCTAGATGGAAAATTCTAGGGGTAATAGTTTTCCATTTTTCCTCTATTTTTCCATATAATTATTTTTTAAAATTCTTAAATGGAAAAATCGACACTATTCATTTTAGAATAAAATAACGACTTATATCAAGTCGTTTCTTTTTGAATTCACGACATTGTCATAGGCGTTTCTTATATTTTGGCATTTCTGCATGCCCCTGGAAGAAGCAAAATTGTGTTTATACTCTAGAAATCTCTATCCTCTTATGCTATTTATACTAATTAACGACTTAGTTGAAGGCACTTCTTACGAAATTGACGTCCGTGTATATAGGCGTCCATTCATTTTGACTTTTCAATTTAACCTCCAAAAGATCGATATCGTGTATATACCCCTATTCTTTTATAATATCCTTAACTATATACTTTATTTGACCTTTACTCATTTAGAATTAACGACTTATATTAAGTCATTTTTCATATTATATACGCCTATACTAAGAGGCGTCATTTAAGTTTTGGTCATTTCTCATTGCCCTTGAGAAGACCGAAATGGTATATATGTCCATTCTTTTATCTTTTATATATCTTTGATGCATTTAAATCTTATATATATATCATTTTCCCTTCTAATAAAGTTATGATACAGTAAATGTGAAATATTAAATTTTCTAAATTCAAATAAAATTATATTATGCATTAAATGCCTAGAAAAACATAACATGTTATTCTTAAATTTATTATAATACAATGGTAGGGTCCATGAGTTCTTTTTGTGAGATTTCTCAGGATGTCAGGGGGGTCGTGTACCGAGTCTGGCCTTGATTATTTACGTTGTATTATATTTATTTATATTGCATTATATATATATATATAAACATATTTGTTATTTTCTGACCCTCATATACCTATTAATAATTTGTATGTATATAGGGATTTTATTCCTCATAATTTGTTTAACTTTTATTAATCCTTGTGCTAGGTATCAGAGACAGGTTCGATCTGAGCAACCCTATAGGAATATCACTTGACCATTTATTTATTTGAATAAATTTTAACTTATTAAACATTATATACTTATAAGAGTATGTATTTATTATTATGTATATTTTTATTCTTATTCCAAAATTACCGGGCGTTACACCCTCCCCCACTTAAAAGAATTTGGTCCCCAAATTCACATTATCTTCCATTCCTAACAGAGAACTATTATAAGCTTATACAGAAGAAATCTTAAGAGCTAGTTTAAGATTACGGGTGAGGGTTACCTTCCACAACTTCTTTCTTGACAAGTTTGGTTAAATCTTGAACTCCTCTTGGAGGCTTCTTGGTTAGAATAGGGCATTCTGCTATCTTATGATCTAAGCTCCCGCAACGCAGACACGCTCCCGAACTCCACCAACACTTCTTCGATTTGTGACCATATCTTCCACAAGATTTACACTTATCTTGCGAGCGATCTGCCGAAGCTTCCTTATTACACTTCTTACATTTCTGGCATTTCTTACACCTTTGTGAAATATCATCCTCGTTTATCCTTTTCTTAGTAACGGTGAACTTTTTAGAGTCATTTGTTTGATCCTTCCCTTCAACTCTTTCTTTTTCTTCCACCATTTTCTCTAGCTCTTGAACTCTCTTGACAAGGTCCGCGTATGCTTGGATATCTACTAAGATCATCTCATGAACAAAGCTTGGCTTAGATGCTTCCATTTTATCTAGGTTCCTACAAAGATGAGTGGGGAGATAATTTATTGACTCAAGAATTAATGTTAATGAAATGTAAATACTTTATCTTTCTTTTTAACTTTAACCCCAAGTTCTACCCCATCTCTCACGGAATTCCTATAGGATGACCGGCAAGGATGCTCAACCTATCACTTGGACTTAACAATCTAAGGATTTTGAAAACCGAAACTCTAATATGACTGACAAGGATACTTGACCTATCATGGAAACTTAATGATTGTGAAAGCCAAAGCTATGATATGACTAACAAGGATACTTGACCTATCATTGAAACCTAATAGCTTGAGGATGTGAAAGCCGAAGCTCTGATATGACTAAGAAGGATGACCTATCCTTGGGACTTAATAACTAGAGGATATAACAACTGGAGGATGTGAAAGCCGAAGTTCTGATACCACCTCTGTCACGCCCCGAACCGATAGCAGCGGAACGTGTCGTTTGCTCGGAACGTGGCAGTTAAATAGTCGTGAATGATCAAGAGCAATCGCATAAGACTAAAATAATTTTGAACAATAATAGAAATTTTATTTCTAATACAAATCTCTTACAAGAATTTGTTTTCCAACTTAAAGACTCCATCACAATGGAAAGGAAGAAAACGACATACTAACAGACTTAGACAAGATAACTGAATGAGAGACGACAAGCTAACTTAGCTAGACAATACTATATAGACTCAAGAAAGATAAAAGACTCGGGTTCACTAGTTTCCGAAGCTCGCTTGCACACTTGTCCCGCCCGTGTGAGTCTCGGTCTCGCTAGCCACCCGATTACCTGAAAAATGTTGGAATAAAACTGAGTGAGCGAACGCTCAGTAGGAATTATATCTCAGGAACTAGCAATGGGTTTAAGTAATTACAATTTTTCACATGTAAATGCAATATGCATGTAGAAATAACTGAGCAAATGAAATAAAACTAATAATAGAATAACACGTCGTGCAAAACTTCCAAGCGAGTCTTAAACAAGAGATATTCATGAGAGACTTTATAGATTATTGGCTATTTCACGCAAGTACTTTGCCCGTGTCGGGCCACGCTAGTAAAGTCACGCAAATCAAGTCACGCACACGAGAAAGAGAGAGAGTGTGTGAAATGCCAAAGATCAAGAGAAAGTACTTCGGTGCAATGCTAGACACCGTTATCATTATAACTCCCATGGGCACTAGTACTTTTGGGTGCTCCTCCCAGGACCAGATCGGGCCCTTCTATGCACAGCATTAAAGATAGATCTAGACATCCACGATAGTTTATAGCCAATAAGGAGTTTCAAGAACAAGCTTTAATAGGATGATAAGATAAGATTTTCATGAAATTCAAGGGCAAGGCCCTTGAGTAAGGACATTCTTGCGATAAAATCCACGCGAAGCATATAAACCATGACATATCGATAAACTAGGTGGAATTGGTTCCCTAATTAGGTACCATGACAATTAAGTGTCCATATATAGATGGTCACCTACTTGATATAGAATTGAGGTATACAAGAACATCATAATAATGGCATGATTTCCACATCCCATTAAGAATATTCTCATGATATCCACATAGCATATCATGAGGGCCGGTATACCATGTTTCTATGGAGTGACATGGCAAAATAGTGTAAAGGGTTTTTATGGTACAACCCGCTCAGTCGGCCTTGAGGGAATCCAAGGCTACGAGGAGACTTACGGAGGTCTTAATGACTAACTTACCAGTCCGAAGGAATGGAATGTCCAACGGAGGGCTCGTATGTCACCAAGAGTTTAAGGGGTAATCGATAAAATCGAGAAACGTGAGACTATACTCACGAACTGGAATATAGTGTCAAAGACCAACCCTTAGTAATGGGTTACATAAAACTCTCGAAAACAAGTCACAAGTGAATGGCGCCCTGAACATAGTCGCCATTTCTTGTAATAGTGACTCCTTGTGGAGTCGTTATTTCAATTCCATATAACAGGATGTTAACACAGATACTAACACACACATATATACATATGGTATCATATATATATATCTGTATATATATATCTAGTTCCAGTTTATACGTAATTTAAATGGGTGCCCAGTTTCAAGTTTTTATTTAACTACCAAAGTCTTTTATGCAGAGCCGTGATAGCAAATACCATGTTATATATTCATTTACATAACAGACTCTCGGCATTTCATATATGGGTTTAAATGGCGCCCTGGGTAAGCCCAGGTTTTTAGGAATTAGCACCCAAGGCTAGGGCGCCTCATTCAAAAAAAATGGCAGAGTGACAGTCGTGATTTCATTTGGTCATGAATAGTGTCACTTTTAAAATAAAAAGAATTTTTATAGAAGTAAGTATATGGTCAGGAAGAGAAAAATAGCATGATTCCAGAACTATATTCATGCATTAGTTTAGACATCAGATTTCATAGTTATCAAATTTTGAACATGTGTGCTTATTAAATTAACTATTGAAATAACGACTGTGTGTTCAGTCGTGGGATCAAATAGCGTCCTATAAAGGGTCGCTATTTCTCTGTGCATGCAGAAAATAATCAAAATCGATACACAAAAATTGATTCTACTGATCTAGATGCATGCATATGATCTGTGATTAATTAACTTAGGCTTCGTTCTTGAGAACACCTACCTGACTGTGTTCTTGGTTGACGGTACGTGGAGGTGATGAAGGACTTGAAGAGAGAGCACCAACATCCCTTGAAAAAAATAGGGTGGTGTATAATCTAACAGCTTCATGGTGAATCAGGAGAAGAGGACATTGATGAAATCCCCACGAGGGTTTGACAACCTACAGAAAAAGAAGAAGAAGATGAAGACATCAATATTCTTCATATTCTTAACCGGAGGCAAGGAAGAACATTACTCTTCATATAACAGAAAAGAAGAGGAAGAAGAACTTACAGGTTCTTCACGGACGACAGCAACACCAGATCGCAAAATAGCGATCCCGATCGCCCACAAGGGTATTTATAGAGTTTTGGGAATTCTAATGGAGTTAGAGTTTGATTGGAATACCTATTTCCCCGTTAGAGTCCTTACCATAACCCATCTTCCACGTAGTTATCCAGAAACTTGCCCTCGATTGTAACGACCCGAGAATCCGATTACCGGGAAGGCCCGATAACCCGAGACTCGCACCGCCGCCCACGAGCCGGGAGGGCTCGGAAGGGCTAAAAGGAGTGTGGAGGCACAAAGAAATAGGAAATAAAGCAAGACAACCAACAACAACAAGCTGAAAGAAAGAACAACGACAGCAACAACAGAGTCCAGTCCAACAGAAAGTACAGTCTAAAGCAGTAAAACGTACCACATGCCAAGTGAACACTCGGCCCAGCAAGCTGGCAACTGAGAACCTCCGCTCCGCACCCTCGAACCACGAGGAAGAACCGCTGCACCTGAAAAGTAGGGAATGAGTCTCCAAAACAGAGACTCAGCAGGGATCCCGCGGAACCCCAACCGGAAACAACGGCGGTAGCGGAAAGGAGAGCTATGACTACAGCAGGAACAGCAGACCGGTGGCCGGTCAAAAACTCGGCACTACAACTACTCCTACTGTACCGGAAGGTACACCTCGATCACGCAGATGAAGCTACCAAACCACGCTAGTACCGCCTACCGAAGTAAAAACACACGGCAACCACGCCGTAGAGGCCTGTCCCCCGGACACAGCCGACCTGGACACGCTGTCCAAGGTGCAACCCCGACCATCCGATCGCGGGTACCGCACAACAAGACCCAACCTCGGTAAAGCCACTAGCACTAATCTCATGACGCGAAAACCAACACACGCGTCACGGCGAACCAACCGAAACTCGACGGTCAACACGACCGAAACCCGAAGGTCAAAGACACAGAAACTGACAGTCTGTCACTCCGTACTCGACAGGAGTACCACCCACTAGAAGCACAGCCGGTAGCGTCCCCTGACGTCTTACACCGCACCGCAGGTGAACCGCCTGACGTGGTAGGTCCTACCCGAGGCGCGAACACCGTACAAGTAACCACAAATAAGTAACTAGCTGGGGTCACGCCCGTCGACGTGGGTCCAACCGCCCCCAACATCGTGTGCACACACAGACCTTGCGTCACTAGGTCTGGTCCTCTGACCGGTTTTCCCCCGTAGCCGGACTCTGGCTACCGACGAGGGGCCTACGGTAACCGGTCCACAAACCGTCTCGAAAGGTGGGTGCCCGTACACCACTCCCAGGTGAGACCAGCACCTCGTACTGGTGGGCTACGACTAGTGGAGGGTCACTGAAGGAGTAGACTCTCAACTCATCGGAAAACAACGTCTGAATCCGACGACGTACGGGGACAACCCCGCGTACCGGCCCCGTCGCACGGTGACCATAGTCGGAGAAGAAACAGGACTCACAGTCCACAGCCACGCACGCACCGTGCACTAGAGTCGAGAAAACTCAAGTGGCGCTAAGCCACTGGACTTTGGACAGTCCTCTAGACACACTACAGCCAACGGTCCTTGAGTCACAAGACTCGGGGTCAAGACCGTTGCACGCAACAGCACAAGGCCATCAATCTAGCCCAATCTCTAGGTCCAAAACCACGATATCACGAATACCGAGACAACACACGAGTTGCCAAGACCATTCCCTTGGTAAGGGAACGCAAGGGACAAAGGCCACTCACACGGGCCACACGGAAAACACAGAAGCACGATTCCCAAGGCAGCACACAAGCCGCCATGACGATTTCCCATCTTGAAGCAAGCGGGAAACCTCCAGCCCCAGGCCGGACAACTGGACTCACAGTCCAAGGCCAAACACATGGCCCACACGGGAATCGCCTTCCAAAGGAACCCACGATATGCGGGGGAGACCCCACCGCACACACACCGACACACGGTGACTCGATCAAGCGTAACACAAGAGCCCGGAACACGTGGGGTCACCCGGACCCACCACACCTACGGGCATGCTAATCGAGGTAATACGGTCCCTCCTAACACCCCCAAAACAAGGACACGGAACCCATGGGGTGTCCAGGATACTCACAAGGCCGGAGGTCGACCACTGGGTCCCAACCGGGTCGACCAGAGACCAACACAATGCGAACGGACGCTAAAAGGTCACCCGGACCCTTAAGCGCACGGGCACATAAAACGAGGTAAGCGGAACCTCCGGACACCCCAAAACACGGTCACAGAACTCCACTGGGTGTCCAAGGCACACACGGCCCACGAGGAGCACGATCAGCCGCAGACCGCCCGCCCCGGGCAGCCCGGCTGGTCACCTCCAAGAACGCGCTGTAGGTCCATAGCGCGTTCAAGCAGAACGCGCTATGCACCTATAGCGCGACACGACAGATCGCGCTATATCCCTATAGCGCGACTGCACAGATCGCGCTAGGATCACCTAGCGCGACAAGGCAGAATGTGCTAGGGACCCCTAGCGCGACAGGGCAGAACGCCCTAGGACCCCATAGCGCGATAAGAACCGCCTTACTGTTCATCTTCTCCGACGAACACGCCCTATCGGGGCAGCGCGACGAACAAGAACGCGCTACTGGAGTATAGCGCGTTCTCAGTCCGCGGCGGAAGACGGTAGAAACCGCGGGAAAAGCCATGCCACGCCCCGTTCACCCCCAGGTGAAGGGGAAACAAAAGGGGAAACCTTCCCCAAGCCCCTAGGCATGCATCTAAACCCCTGGATCGCCCGAAAACACCATAAAACGGGAGATCCGGCTCACACCCCAAAAACATGCATTTTGCCCAAAACGCCCCGTTTAGCCCGCTCGGCTCCCCACGGCCTACGAAACTCGCGGGAAAGGAAGTACACGGGCTGAGGGTCCATCACCCTACCTCCATCGAAGATTTCGCGCACCGTGGACGCCGATCCACGAAGAAAACGCCGTGAAGCCCTCGCCGCTCCACGAACCCGCGGCCGAGCTTCCACGCGCCTCCACCGCCTCGATCCTCGCCTGTCCTCGCCCGCATCCTCGCCCGCGCCACCTCCACCTCGCCCCCGCCTCGCTCCGTCGGCCGCCGGAGAAGAGAGGGGAGAAAGAGAGCGTGAGAGAAGAGAGAGGGAGGGAAGAGAGAAATGAGAGGGGGAGAGAGAAAAGGGTTAGTATATATAGGAAAACCCGAAAATTCGATAAATTCAGAAAATTACGAAAAATTACCTCCACGATCCTCGGAAGGAACACAACGCAGTGGTACTGTCCCGGAGTCGTAGAACGCCACGGTTTGCCCTGCAAAGAGTTCCGAAGGCACATCAGGGAAAAAACACGTGTAAAGCACAAAATACACTCCGAGACCCACTACAATGATCCGAAAAAATCCGGGGCATTACATCGATAGTCTCCTGGGCCGAACGAAACTCAAACGGAATTAACGCCTTAGGCTAGGTCGTTAATTTTAAATTGATGCCTTGCATTTCATCGTTTTTAAAGAAATAACGCCCTTCCATCGGGCGCTATTCACGATTTCACGTTAAGTTGTGCTAGTCACAGTATTTGAGGATTTTTATCTTTTTTATTTGATTAGGTTTAGTTATGAAATTTTATGGGTAACAGTTTTCCATTTTTCTTGATTTTTCTATGTAATTAGTTTTTAAAAATTCCTTTAAATCAAAAAGTGGCACTATTCACTCACACTATTCATTCCTAAAGAATTGACGACGTGCCGTACGTCGTTTCTTTCTAAAGTGACGCCCAAATAGTTGGGCGCTATTCACTTTGGGCTCTTTCTTTCTGGATTTTTATCTTTTTTTCTAGATGTGATCTAGATGGGAAATTCTAGGGGTAATAGTTTTTCATTTTTCTCTATTTTTCCATATAATTATTTTTCAAAAATTCTTAAATAGAAAAATCGACACTATTCATTTTAGAATAAAATAACGACTTATATCAAGTCGTTTCTTTTTGAATTCACGACATTGTCATAGGCGTTTGTTATATTTTGGCATTTCTTCATGCCCCTGGAAGAAGCAAAATTGTGTTTATACTCTAGAAATCTCTATTGAAGGCACTTCTTACGAAATTGACGACCGTGTATATAGGCGTCCATTCATTTTTGGTTTTTCAATTTGACCTCCAAAAGATCGATATCGTGTATATACCCCTATTCTATTATAATATCCTTAACTATATACTTTATTTGACCTTTACTCATTTAGAATTAACGACTTATATTAAGTCATTTTTCATATTATATACGCCTATACTAAGAGGCGTCATTTAAGTTTTGGTCATTTCTCATTGCCCTTGAGAAGACCGAAATGGTATATATGTCCATTCTTTTATCCTTTATATATCTTTGATGCATTTAAATCTTATATATATATCCTTTTCCCTTCTAATAAAGTTATGATACAGTAAATGTGAAATATTAAATTTTCTAAATTCAAATAAAATTATATTATGCATTAAATGCCTAGAAAAATATAACATGTTATTCTTAAATTTATTATAATACAATGGTAGGGTCCATGAGTTCTTTTTGTGAGATTTCTCAGGATGTCAGGGGGGTCGTGTACCGAGTCTGGCCTTGATTATTTACGTTGTATTATATTTATTTATATTGCATTATATATATATAAACATATTTGTTATTTTCTGACCCTCATATACCTATTAATAATTTGTATGTATATAGGGATTTTATTCCTCATAATTTGTTTAACTTTTATTAGTCCTTGTCCTAGGTATCAGAGACAGGTTCGATCTGAGCAACCCTATAGGAATATCACTTGACCATTTATTTATTTGAATAAATTTTAACTTATTAAACATTATATACTTATAAGAGTATGTATTTATTATTATGTATATTTTTATTCTTATTCCAAAATTACCGGGCGTTACAAAAGAGTTGATAGAAACTATCATCAAAATACTCCAAGAGCCAAAGGCTTATGAGGCGCATGTCGCGGTGATGAAGACAGCAGCCTGTGAAGCCTTCACAACCACCGTCTCCTTTACGGAGAAGGACATGTTGCTATCTCCTCCATGCCACAACCGTCCTCTCTACATGAAAGGGAAGGTCAATGGGTACGATGTGAACTGGATTCTGGTGGATGATGGTGCCGCTGTCAACATCATGCCGTTGAAAACATTCAAGACTTTATATCTGGCCCCATACCTCTAGAAGGTTCAAGCGGTCAAGATATCCGACTTCCACCAAAACACCGAGGATGTCCTCGGCCGGGTCGACATTGACCTGGTGCTTGATGATTTCACCTCCAAGGTGACGTTCTACATCATCGATGCCAGCACATCATATAAGATGTTATTGGATAGACCCTGGCTCCATGAAAATTGGGTCATCCCGTCAACTCTCCACCAATGCATCAAGTATGCCAAGGGCGGGGAGCAATGCACGATCTTTGCAGACCTGTCACCGTTCACACCAGCAGAATGCAACCTGGCCGACGCTGCGCTCTACTTCAAGGGGATTAGTCCGTACCCTGTGATCAAAAGTAGGAGCAATGGCTAGCTCTAAGAGGAAGATGATGACGATGTGTTCTCCGTGGACGAAGAGAAGGCTAAGCTTCACCGGCTGCACCTCAGCTCCAGGTCAACCCCAGATCACCCCGAAAGGCGTAAAATTGACTTTGAGGCCAACCTCATTAGTCGAGCTATTGGCAAGAGTATATGCTTTCCCCCAGACTCCATCCAGTTCCCATGTGTCTCCGAAGAACACAACGTTGAGCCGTTGACAACATTTGTTGTCACCTTCAAGCAACAACGTAGAAATAAGAAGAAGGCCAACAGGGACAAACCCATTATCTTCTATAAGGGAGACATGGTCCCTCAAGACTCACCGGAGGACGACTTCGGCTGGTCCAGGGAAGCCGATGATACTCCTGAAGCAGTCCAAGTACATCAACATCATAGGCTTGGCACAACCAGTCGACGACCGAACTAAAGTCAAAGCCAAATTCGACAACTCTGTGGATGAGGAAGAAGAGATCCTGATCCCGATCCCCGTCAAAGCTGGCACTCTAGTTCAAGAAGTTGAGGAACCTTCCCTGCCTCCCTGTAAGGACATCGGGGCTGAAGAAGCTCCTCCGGTCACCCAGCCAGTCGAAGGACCCAGTTCAGCAAACCCTCCTGAGGAGGGGAAGATCTCTGACACTAGCTGCAAAGGATTGTCAGCTTTAGCAGGCAACCCCAGGAAGCCTCAGCAGCCCCAGTTGACAACTGATGGCGAGAAGCCGGCTGCCCAGATAAACCCCTGATGGATTCCAGCGACAACCACTCTCTAGTCCCAACGGGGTCAACAAGTGGCTTCGAGAATCAAGAAATGCATGAAGCCGACACCGACGATGAACATTTCATCGACTTCCAACCAGCTCCTCCTGAATTGGAGGATGGCAGCCAAGCGACCGTGGGTGAGCTCTTTGAAATCAACCTGGGTGAAGATGAAGCCCCCCAGCCCACATTTTTCAGCGCTCTCCTCACCGAGGTAGAGAGGTGGGATTACAAGCAACTCCTACTGGAGTATAAAGACTGCTTCGCCGGGACATATAGAGAGATACCGGGGCTAGTGGTGCGGACACACGCCAATATACACACCGGTGGACGAGGACATGGCAGGACCCAGATATCTCGCGGAGGACGTGGACGTATCGGCCGAAGCCTTCACCTTCATTTCCCTTTTATTTGGCCTTGTTGGGCCCTATTTGGAGCTTATGGATCCTTATTGGGTTGTAATAGTATGTAAAAGGCTAATGGGCCTATGATCTTGTAATGGTCTAGAGTTAGTGGGCTTGTCTAATGGGCCTTTAAATGGGTCAAGCCCATAGTCTAGTGTGGGCCTTTAAATGGGCCAAGCCCATGGTCTAGTGTGAAAGGAGAATGGGATTGTGGGCTTCTAGAAGGGACATGTGTGAAAAGGGGTCAATATGAACAAGTCTAGGGGGTTGTGTGCTATGTGTGAAAGGGGATTAAGGGGTTGTTGGCTGGTGGCTAGTGGAAGGGTGCGCACCCCTCTCCTTGGTCAAGGGTAGGAAGCCACCCTCCCACCTTATCTCCTCCCCTTTGAATATTCAATGGGAGGAAGCTTCCTCCCCTCCCCCTTGGTCCATATGCGCACCCCTCCCCTCCCCATGAATCCAACGCAGCTCTCCAACCCCCTCCCCTTGCTAACCCCTATATAAGGGCATGTATAGTGTTTTGTTAAAAGTTAATGAAATTTTTTTGAGTGAGATTTGCATTAAGAGAGTGATTCTCTTCTTTCCTTCTTGGGTGTGAAGCCCTTGTTCAGTCCTGTGACGGGACAGAAGTAGGGCGTGTGACTCGCCCCCGTATCTCCCCCATCTCCTTACCATCTACCTCCACCAAAATTATCCTTGATACCTCTACGAGTTAGGAAGAATTGAGAGGTGTTTCGCATCGATCAGAGTTCAGGATCGCCGGTGGTGATTTTTCTCGTGACGGCTTGCGGATCTGCCCCAACCAGCTGCCCAGATCTGAAGTTTCTTGCTTATTAATTTCCCCAGATCGCCTCTCAAGTCTTATGGAGCTTATTTTTGGAGTGTTTGAAGGATTTTGAGTCCTCTTCACGTTTCCACTAGTCTCGTCTCGATCTGAGATCTGTGCTGTTCGTGACGGCGATTCTTGTGGGATTGCGCGAGCTGACCTGAGCAGACCCGGCTCAGATCTAGAGCCGACTTTCAGAGTATGTCCCACCTCTTCCGGTCGAGATCTGACCTAGCCCTTTGAACCACGACTTCATATGGACGTCGCCAATGATCTCCCTCAAACGGCGCCTCGATCCGACATCGGAAACTAATTTTCCATTAATTACTCGTGTTTCTGTGCAGTTCTGTGAGCACAGAACCAGAAGCTGAATCAAGTCGCTTCTGTGCCCAGATCGGAAAGGATCTGCTCACGCCCTTCGGAGTGGATGAACTACATCAAGTCTCCGTCGTTCTCCAACAAACGGCGATCCGATCGGGCATCGGATCTGGCCGTACCGGCCTCCGTAAGTTCGCTGCGCAGGGTGACCAGCACGGACAGAACCGGGTCGGCTTCCCATCGGCGTACCCGAGCAGCTCCGGCACGCGTCCCTCGCCTCTTGCGAGTGTGGCTCGTCAACCCGGGTTCCAGCAACCCAACATTTAGCCATTGTAGCCCTATACCTCCCTGCGTAGAGTGGGTATTAAGTTCTGGAGTTGTAATTGTAACAATCGTGTGTATTGGGGTTGTTCGGATTCGGCCGGGAGTTCTTCCCCACGCCTAGGCGTAGAGGTACGCGCTTCGATTCCTTTCTCACTTGCTGATTTAGTATATTGTCTATCATGCTGCGTTTGTGAGATTAGGGCCGTTAGCTAGCTGCAAATCACCGTGAGTGTGAGTTGTGAGCGCCCGTTCCTTAGCTCCAGTCGAGCACCGAGCTCGGACTGCACCACCCTAGGCGACAGTGGTTCCTTAACTACTGTGATCCCCACGTTTCCCTCGCAAGGGACGATCATCGGGCTAGCTAGAGTGCTGTTGAGAGACGTCTCCACCCGAAGAATACCACGGTGGTCAGCCGCCCGGCTTGCCTTTAGCGTGTTAGTGCTGGCCGCACTTCGAGTCCGTCGTACGTCTTAGCCCTGTCGTCATCCGTCCCGCATCAAATTGGTATCAGAGCGTCGTTCAAGTCTAGGGTCATTTAAGTCCAAGGTTGCATTTGCATTCCTCTACTCGGTATATCAAAAGGTGCGACACGAACGTTAGGCTACGCCTATCGGGAAGGCCGCACACTTGCGCGAGTGATCTTCGGATCGATTATCTCTGCCTAGTAGCGAATAGTGGGTTAAGTCTAGGTTCCTCAGCTTGCCTTCGTAGTGCATTCCGATCTTTGTGTCTTTGCATCGCATTGTAGGGTCGTGTCTAGTCCAAGAGAGTCTTGTCACCGTGTGTCTCCATGTCCACAACCCGCCACCCCCATGGCCATTCCCCGAGACCATGTGCCGTTCCAGCAACCTATAGTGTCCATTGCCATCCTACCAAATGGGTTGCATATGGAGATCGACTTCATTAGTAGGGTGTCGTCTAACCATGTCTCACAAGACATAGTTGAGTCGCTCTCAAAGACCGGGGAGATTGTTCTCAATGGTGGCTTTGCATTCGTAGAGTTCCAATGGTGGTTCGGCCCCATTCTTTATGATGATGGAGCATGGTGCAAGGTCGACACACTTGCCGGCCCATGCAATATTTTAGGGAAAATTTGGTTGGAAGAGAGGAGAGCGACCTTTGACCGGGATAGGAGGACTTGCACCTTACATCCACCTCACCTACCCGACGAGTTCATCATCCACGACGGCATTCGGCCGACCACCACCATATCACCAGCCACCCAATCCCAACGGTTAGCTCCACCTCCGGAGTCACGCCCGCCACCACTCCCGGTGCCCGCCCATGTTTGCCATGTCTCCGACCAATGTCCTTCACATTCACCAATCTTAGAGGACACACATTCGGAGGATGTCCCACCCGGGCTTATTCAAGTGAGTTATGAGGCCGACCAAGAGTTGGCCGATGATTATCTCCCTGATGTTGAGGGGTTAGAGAGTGACCCAATAGAGGGCCAGTGTCTATTAGTCACCCCAATCCCACCGGTCATCTCGGACTTGTCCATCCCGTCCACTTTGTCCTCGGTGAATGTGCCATCTACCGACACCACCCTCCCACTACTACCCGTCTCTCCTACGGTAGCGCAATCGCTAGTGACTACCGTACCATTGTCGGCACTCTATGTTGACGTGGTATGGTTGGACTTCTACCATGCATACGAGAGACAATATCCGGACTTACCCTTTTGTGAGTGCCACACCCGACGTCCGGATTACTTTCCCGTCACCCGCCTCTTGATCCTCTTACACTTCCATACCCGAGGACGAGTCTTCTCAAATCGGAGATGGTTGACGAGGGGTGAGACTCACAACATCAAATTGTGGGTGAGTCTATCTTTCCACTTGGAGTATACAGATGGTGTCCAACTTGTCTTTAGAGCGTCTGGTGGGCATGACCTCAGTCCTAGGAAGTCGTTAGGCTTTGTTGCCCCGTATGTCTGTGTCTAGGTTTGTCTAAGGTCATGTATGTGTCTGTTTATCTCTCGGGTTTGTTTTCGTTCATGCATATGGTTTGCATTAAGTCGTGTCCCAATCAAAGGCCAGCCATGCGCGCATAAGGAATTAGCTGATTCATGCTGCACGTCCATGAGTTCAAAAGGGAGAGTACGTCATGATCAGGGTCATACCTGAACGGTTTTCTCTTGGGGCCGTAAAAGTAACTCTAGGCCCACGATACCACCCTTCCCGAGTCACGAAACAAGTGGGTTCAAATGCATATGTTATTGAACTACTGTATGACTATGGTGTCAGTTCGACGTTCCATGTTTCTAGTCTTGTAGCATATCGGAACCCGCGGTGATCCCTAGTGAGTTTTGAACTTTATCCTTCTATTGTGAGTGACACCTCACCCGAGAGTCCACCTCTTCCAGCCTCAACGCACGCATATAGATGTTATAGTGGATGAGCAGGTGATCACCACCAGGAACGGAGCCGACCAACACTTCCTAGTGCGTTGGGGAGGATGCCCCACGATGAACAACGCCTCGATCACATACGGAGAGTTCAAACTCTAGGACCCTTACTCGACGGGGTCGAGTTCCTCCCACTCGGGGAGAATTGGTGCGGACACACGCCAATATACACACCGGTGGACGAGGACATGGCAGGACCCAGATATCTCGCGGAGGACGTGGACGTATCGTCCGAAGCCTTCACCTTCATTTCCCTTTTATTTGGCCTTGTTGGGCCCTATTTGGAGCTTATGGATCCTTATTGGGTTGTAATAGTATGTAAAAGGCTAATGGGCCTATGATCTTGTAATGGTCTAGAGTTAGTGGGCTTGTCTAATGGGCCTTTAAATGGGTCAAGCCCATAGTCTAGTGTGGGCCTTTAAATGGGCCAAGCCCATGGTCTAGTGTGAAAGGAGAATGGGATTGTGGGCTTCTAGAAGGGACATGTGTGAAAAGGGGTCAATATGAACAAGTCTAGGGGGTTGTGTGCTATGTGTGAAAGGGGATTAAGGGGTTGTTGGCTGGTGGCTAGTGGAAGGGTGTGCACCCCTCTCCTTGGTCAAGGGTAGGCAGCCACCCTCCCACCTTGTCTCCTCCCCTTTGAATATTCAAAGGGAGGAAGCTTCCTCCCCTCCCCCTTGGTCCATATGCGCACCCCTCCCCTCCCCATGAATCCAACGCAGCTCTCCAACCCCCTCCCCTTGCTAACCCCTATATAAGGGCATGTATAGTGTTTTGTTAAAAGTTAATGAAATTTTGTTGAGTGAGATTTGCATTAAGAGAGTGATTCTCTTCTTTCCATCTTGGGTGTGAAGCCCTTGTTCAGTCCTGTGACGGGACAGAAGTAGGGCGTGTGACTTGCCCCCGTATCTCCTCCCTCCCTTTACCATCTGCCTCCACCAAAATTATCCTTGATACCTCTATGAGTTAGAAAGAATTTATAGGTGGTTTCACGTCGATCGGAGTTTGGGATCGCCGGTGGTGATTTTTCTCGTGACGGCGCGCGGATCTGCCCCAACCAGCTGCCCAGATCTAAAGTTTCCTGCTTATTAATTATCCCAGATTGCCTCTCAAGTCTTATGGAGCTGATTTTCGGAGTGTTTGAAGGATTTTGAGTCCTCTTCGCGTTTCCACTGGTCTCGTCTCTATCCGAGATCCGTGCTGTTCGTGGCGGTTATTCTTGTGGGATCGCGCGAGCTGACCTGAGCAGACCCGGCTCAGATCTAGAGCCGACTTTCAGAGTATGTCCCACCTCTTCCGGTCGAGATCTGACCTAGCCCTTTGAACCACGACTTCATATGGACGTCGCCAATGATCTCCCTCAAACGGCGCCTCGATCCGACATCGGAAACTAATTTTCCATTAATTACTTGTTTTTCTTTGCAATTATGTGAGCACAAAACTAGAGGCTGAATCAAGTCACTGCTGCACCCAGATCTGAAAGGATCTGCTCACGCCCTTAGGAGTGGACGAACTACATCCAGTCTCCGTCGTTCTCCAACAAACGGCGCTCCGATCGGGAATTGGATCTGGCCGTACCGGCCTCCGCAAGTTTGCTGCGCAGGGTGACCAGCGCGGACAGAACCGGGTCGGCTTCCCATCGGCGTACCCGAGCGGCTCCGGCACGCGTCCCTCGTCTCCGGCGAGTGTGGCCCGTCAACCCAGGTTCCAGCAACCCCACATTTAGCCATTGTAGCCCTATACCTCCCTGCGTGGAGTGGGTATTAAGTTTTGGAGTTGTAATTGTAACAATCGTGTGTATTGGGGTTGTTCGGATTCGGCCGGGAGTTCTTCCCCACGCCTAGGCGTGGAGGTACGCGCTTCAATTCCTTTCTCACTTGCTGATTTAGTATATTATCTATCATGCTGCATTTGGGAGATCAGGGCTGTTAGCTAACTGCAAATCACCGTGAGTGTGAGTTGTGAGCGCCCGTTCCTTAGCTCCAGTCGAGCACCGAGCTCGGACTGCACCACCCTAGGTGACAGTGGTTCCTTAACCGCTGCGATTCCCACGTTTCCCTCGCAAGGGACGATCGTCGGGCTAGCTAGAGTGCTGTTGAGAGACGTCTCCACCCGGAGAATACCACGGTGGTCAGCTGCCCGGCTTGCCTTTAGCGTGTTAGTGCTGGCCGCACTTCGAGTCCGTCATACGTCTTAGCCCGGTCGTCATCCATCCCGCATCAGCTAGACCCCTCCGTAGCAGATCATGAGATAGCCATTTCTCCCTCGGGCACCCCAGTCAAACAGCCGCAGTGGCGCATGCTCCGTGAGCTGGAGCTCCAGGTAGCGACCGAAGTCGATAAAATGGCGGAGGTCAATTTCATCGAGCCGTGTATCTATCCGATCTGACTCGCCAACATAGTCCCAGTCAAGAAAAAAAAATGGTCAAGTCTGCATCTGCGTTGACTTTCGAGATCTCAACAAATCTTGTCCGAAGGATGACTTCCCAGTCCCAATCACAGAAACAATGGTCAACATGACCATTGGACATGAGGCCTTGGCCTTTATGGACGGGTCATCCGGTTATAACCAAATTCGGATGTCCCTCAAAGACAAGAACCGCACAGCCTTTAGATCCCCTAAAGGGATTTTCAACTACAAGCGTATGCCCTTCGGTTTGAAGAACGCCGGCGCTACTTCTCAAAGGGCCAAGACCAAAATATTCGATGAGATGCTGCACAATACCGTCGAATGCTATGTCGACGACCTCGTTGTCAAGACTAAAAGGCGTGAAAACCATTTACGTGATTTACGCCAAGTCTTCAAGCATCTCCGGCAATACGGGCTCAAGATGAACCCCATGAAATGCACCTTTGGCGTATCCAGCGGCAAGTCTCTTGGCTTTGTTGTCTGATACCGAGGAATTGAGGTGGACCCCATCAAGATCAAAGCAATCCGGGAGCTTCCACCACCCAGCAACATCACCGAGCTCAGGTCCTTCCAAGGGAGGCTGACCTACATTCGAAGGTTGATCTCTAACCTCTCCGGTCGATGTGCGCCTTTCGGCAAGCTAATGAAGAAAGATGCCCCATTTATATGTGACTCTGAATGCCAGACTGCTTTTGAGCAAATCAAGGAGTACCTCCTTACTCCTCCAGTTCTGGGGGCACTAGTCAAGGGTAAACCCCTTATCCTCTATATTGCTGCCATGGACGCCTCCCTAGGAGCTCTCTTGGCACAACTCAATGAAGGAGGTAAAGAGCAGCCCCTCTATTACCTCAGCCGGAAGCTAATCGGCGCCGAGTACCGATATTCTCCCATCGAGAAGGTCTGCTTGGCATTAGTGTTCACCGTCAAAAAGATGCGACATTACCTCCTGTCCCATCAAGTCGAGCTTATATCCAAGCACGACCCTCTGAAGTATCTCCTTTGACAACCCGTCATCTCAGGTAGACTGGGAAGGTGGGCTCTCCTGTTGATGGAGTACAACATTACTTATGTCCCTAGAAAAGCAGTCAAGGGATAGGGTATGGCTGAATTCTTGGCAGCCCATCCAATGCCAGGCGACTCGCCTTTCAGCTCGGAGCTCCCAGATGAGGAGTCCCTTGCTGTTCAATCACAACAATCGGCTGAACAGAGTGGCAATGTCTTGCATTACTGGCAGCAAAGCACTCTCATAACCAGTGTACCTTGTTGGGAGCTCTACTTCGATGACGCTTCCCGAGGGATTACCCGGAGCAACTAGGATCCAGCCACCACGGTAGGTGCCAGTATTGTTTTCCTGACTCCTCTGGGCGGGGTTTTGTACAACTCATGTGCCCTCATGAAGTCCCTAACCAAAAATGAAGCTAAGTATGAAGCTCTGCTAATTGGACTCCATATGGCTCTCCACATGGGCATCAAATGCCTCAGAGCCTACGGGGACTCCCAACTGATTGTCCGGTAGGTCCTCAACATCTATGACGTGCGGAACCCAAAGTTGGTCCTGTACCATGCCACCGTCACTAGATTAACCCAAAAATTCTATTTCTTTGAGATAGATCATGTCGCTAGAAGCGACAATGCTCAGGTGGACGCCCTGGCAAAATTGGCTACGACTATCAAGCTCCCGCCCGAGGGCGAGGTCGACATCGTCATCAAACATAGAAGACTGATGCCGACCTCACTCAAAGACAACACCGGTCTCACCATTTATGAGGTCCACAACCTTGACCAGAATACTCCCCCAGAAGGAGAAGATTGGCGGCAGCCGATCATAAAAGTCAAGAAAGGGTGGCTCCCTCCTGACCGAGCTCAAAGGGTCCATCTAGTCCACCGAGCAACCTCTTATAAGTTGATTGGCGACTCCCTGTACCGACTCGTCCACGAGAAAGACAAGTCAATTCTCCTGAGATGCGTCTCTCCAGCGGAGGCTCGAGCCATCATGCAAGAGGTTCACTCCGGATTGTGCAGCGCGCACCAGGCCGGAGATCGAATGAAGCACAATATCAAGCTCAAAGGCTTTTACTGGCCGACCATGTACGTGGATTGCATCCAGTACGCCCGTACATGTCATCAATGCCAAGCCTTCGGCCCAGTACCTAGAAGACCTCCTACCCCACTACATCCTACAGCCCCCACTTGGCCTTTCGTTGAGTGGGGCATGGACATCGCGGGGCCTTTCCTGCCATCTTCCAAGGGCCATAAATACATATTGGCCAGCACCGACTATTTCTCTCGCTGGGCAGAGGCTCTTCCCCTGCGAGAGGTCACCGGGGAGGTGGTTGCCAGATTCGTCTGGCACAACATCATTTATCAGTTTGGTACCCCCCAATCGCATTATAGCACCCCGGTATATTATTGAATAAAATAAAGGAAATTATAAAGAAATTTCTTGAAAAATACAATAGGTCAAAATTACAACAAATTTATAAAAATTCCAAAAAATATTATTCGTGTAAAGGATTAACAGCTTAGCAAGTTTGTCTGCTATAGTCAGCCAAAAACAAAATTTTAAGTAAGCCGAATTAGCAGATTTTGGCCCAAATCAACACTTAATCTAACCAGACCTTAATTCGCAAAATTAGAGCCCAATTCTCGATCATTTAAGCCCAAACTGGACCAAAATGAACGGCCTAGATTAGCTTAACGTTTCCCCTCTCGATCCCCATCGAAACCCTAACCCTAGTGAGAATATTTGGAGGAGTTTTGGCGACGGCGACCCGGTCTAGCGTGATTCACACACCCTACGTTTCGGAGGACTCTATCCTCCCTAATCGATCCTTCTAGACTCAATTGACTCTATATAATCAAACCCTAGCCAACCTAGAAAGGATTGGATGTTGTGGCGGCCGACGAGGAGCGTGGACGAGGGTGAATTCCGGCAATCATCGGAGAGGTGTCCCGTGCGCGACCGACGACCTTCATCCCTCTTCTTCCTTTGATTAAGGTAGGTTCTAGCAGACCAAACCCTAAGTATTATACATTGTTACATTCGTCTCTCAGTCCTCTTCCCGTTGATCTAAAAAGCCCTAAAATCGATGTAGTATCCTGCGAGCATTCTAGGTTCTAATGGAAGCATGTCAGATTTAGGGTTTCTTGATGATCCTTGCTTAAGGTAGGGATTAGCAGGCGTTAAGATTAAATTGATCTTGCTATCATGTGCATATTCCTATTCTCGTTCCAATGGTAGCTTTTTGCCCAAATTTCATGCTTTACATGTTGTGTATTAGTCGTTTTCATTACCTCTATTCGAGCCCGTTAGGGCTCGGGAATAGCGTCCTTGTCGCGGTCCTAATAGGATCCGCTCTGTCTTGAACGGCCCCGCGATAGACCGTGTGGTCTAGGGCGATGGCCATTTATTGACCTTTTAATTACCGTTTAATTGTCTTGGCGTTCCAATCGCCGTAGTCAGGACGGCTATGTTCAGACCGTGTAGAGATCCCCGCGGCCCCTCGACAGACCGCTCAACCCCGTCTGGCCCCCCTGGCTCTAGGGATTGAACGGACTGTCAACCGACTGCTGAGGCCTCTGAACGATTCTGTACGAACCACGCCATTCTGCCGAATGTTTTATTCTTGTTATAGCATGATTCATCTTAGTTAACTAATGATAACAGTAATTAGTAACCCACATATTAAATTGGAATGTATGAAAGTTAGAAATTTTAATTTTCTTGCTTAGTTACTCTCTCATGTCTTGATTCTTCATTCCAATAAAGTTAATCTCAAACATGTACTATGGTGAATGAACTAATGATACTATGATTATTTGACAGTCACTCTACTCCGGTGGAATTGACTGACCGTCGTACACTTGTTTTCCGATGATCTCTAGCCTCAATTCTTGTAATGGTTGGAACTCTCCGCCGGATACTCCTTCCGCCGGACAAGGACCTCCATTATGGGACCGCCGTATGCCCCTGCGAGCCTGGGATTCCCACTACGATGCCGGGCAGGTTGTACCACAAGTCCTGCACCTGTTGACTCGATTGAATCGCTTGGATTACCCTGGTTTGAGCCACGATTCACGTTAGACTGTCCGATTTATTGCACGGCCCTAGCTGGACCGTGTAACACGTGGGACGGCCCAATATGAACCGTGCAATTCTGGCAGAATGCCCTATCTTGATTGGTCGATTATCCTTGTTCTATCTTCGACCTGGTTATGTTATAGTCGACCCAAAAAGCCTCTGGGCTGACCAACGGATAGTGGGATGGACCCTGGTTCAATTTCACCCCGCCTATGGCAACCCAAGAGCCCATTTGGATGGACTTCTCTTGGCTAGTTAGGCCAGTACTGAATAGACGGAATAGGCCCGTTCAGTTGGTTAAGCAGAACAAATTGGACCATTTAGTTTCTGAGCGGCCCATTTCAGACCGCTTACTGTCGCCTTGGGCTTCAGGTCATTCCTATCGTGAACGGCCCATAGTGGACCGTTTATATCTATTAAAAAGCCCATTTTTTACCATTCTATAACTGGAGCGGTCCATAATAGACCGTTCATTCTTGGCTCCTATTAGGCTACTCTTCAGTCCGATCCTTTGAAGCGGCCTAGATACCGACCGTCCATTGTAGACACGCCATTCTTGACGTCTCCTGAGAAAGTCTCATATTACTATACAACGCCCCGCGACGGCTTACGCGTTTTAACTCACTTGAGTGCTTCCTTTTCTTGAGTCTTCTTCCGCCCTTTTCGGCATCCGGAATCGTCTCGTCACGGCATTCGGACGGCATCAACACCAGTCAGACGCGTCAGGAGTTCTGGAACCAAGAAGGGTGTCTGCCGGGCGGCAGCCGACTGAGGACCCGGGTGGGTCTTAATGGGGGCGTCCAGGCCCCTAGACGCCCCCATTCTTTAAATTTATTTTATTTTTATTTTTGTTTTTGTTTTTTCAAAGCCCAAAAATAAATAAAAAATATATATTAATGGAGGCGTCCAGGCCTCTGGATGCTTCCATAAAAACAAATATACAAAATGTGTAAAGTGCCAGTTGGTATAAAAGACAAAAAATAATAATAATAAATACATATTAATGGAGGCGTCCAGGCCCCTGGACGCCTCCATAAAAACAAATATAAAAAATTAAAATGCCAGCCTTGGCATAAAAGACAAAACAACAAAAATAAAAATAATATATTTTTGGAGGCGTCCAGGCCCCTGGACGCCTCCATCAACTCTCTCACGGGCGCCGGCCACCGAACGACGGTTTGTCGTGTGTGAAAAAATCCAAATTATAGAGACGTCCAGCCACCTGGACGCGCCCATTTCTGAATCACGAGGCGCCGCTCACAAAACCACGCGTTGTGTCAAACCGCGTGCGGCCGTCGGTGGTGTTCGGTGGACCTGTTGGAGGCGTCCGGGGCCCTGGACGCCTCCACAAAAATATTCCAAAAAAATTAATAAAAATAGAATAAAATATTAGTTCATCCCTGATGGAGGTGTCCAGGGTCCTAGACGCCTCCACCCTCCGGAGCCCTATAAATAGAGGCCCACCCCCTCAGTTCTGGGGGAGCTTCGAAGAGATCCGATAGGCTGCCGGAGCCCAGAGGCTACCGGAGTCATTTTCTAACCCGTGGGGTCTTTTGTAGGTGGAGGTTCTGCCGGCTTCTCGGGTGCCCACGCTCGCGAGAGGAAGGTCGTCTTCATCCATCGCGCTTCCACGCCATCCCTACGCTGTCGGAGCTCCGCCGGATTTCACCATCGGCACATCCAATAAGCCAATCCTTTCCTTTTCTTCCTAGTTCTTTTGCATTCATCATCTCGCATCATCTATCCCCCTTCATAAGGGCGCCTCTTCTTATATACTTTTTGCATCCATCATCTCATTTTCCTCCTACTCGAGTCCGAGAGGGGTTTAAAAGACAACACCAACCAGGTGTGTGTCTTACCATCATTTCGTTATTTTTTATCGCAAGGATTTGAATACTACACCTTCATCTTTCTAATCCACTCGTTACTTGTTTGTCGTTGTTTTGCAAGGGTACCCAAGGAAAGCCCTCTCCGTCGGCCGGCCGAAGGGGGAGGAAGAAGCAACCCGCCGTCTCCCGCTCTTGAGGTAGGCGCGATCACCTTCTTCATTTTGGGGTCTTTCGGCCCCTAGCGATCACATCTTGTTCTCGAGGCCGCGGCGAGTCACTTCCCCAATGGCCGTTTAAATTTCCGTTCTTATATTCTCTTTATATTTTGTTATATTCTGCTCATATGCTCGAGGCCGCGGCGAGTCACTTCCCTAATGGCCGTTTAAATTCCCGTTCTTATATGTTATATTCTTATCTATTCATGTTCTCGAGGCCGCGGCGAGTCACTTCCCCAATGGCCGTTAAAATTCTCTTTATATCCTGTCATATTCTTATCTATTCATATTCTCGAGGCCGCGGCGAGTCACTTCCCCAATGACCGTTTAAATTCCCGCTCTTTATATTCTCTTTATATTCTGCTATCTTCTTATCTGCTCATATTCTCGAGGCCGCGGCGAGTCACTTCCCCAATGGCCGTTTCAATTCCTGCTATTTAATTTCTGCACCATTCCCGTCCCCCGAGGTCGCGGCGAGTCACTTCCCGCTATGGCCGTTTAACCCCAATATCTTGCTATATCACATTTGTCACGCTCGCCCCGCCGGAGCAATCTCCCGTGGTGGTCCCTTTTCTTTTCTCTTATTTCTGTGTTACAGCAAACAAAAAGAAGGAGCCCGCGCGCTCCGCTTCCTCTTCGCACCCCGAACCGCGTGACGTCGCTCACAGATTGGCGATCACGGTGGGACTCCTACTGCTTCCTTTCGGCTACCCTTGCAAGTTCGGCACCATCCGTGCCTCTCCACCTTGGCGCCCGCGCGCGCCCCTGTTGTGCTCACGGCAGCACTGTCAGTTTTGATTGGTTGTTTGTTTATTATATGTCTGTTATTTCTGTTGTTTTCCCACTCCATATCTCTGTCAGCATTTCATTGCATGCATCCATCCCTCTTTTCTATCCTTTCTTTGGTTTTTTTTTAGGATCACCCTTTCCCGGTGAAGGAAGGACTCTCCGTTTGGGAATTTCTCTCAACGGACTAGAATCTCCTACACTGGGACCTCCGTAAGTCCCCGACATCGAAGAATCTCCTATTCGTTCACTGGGCTGGTTGTACCATTGAAGTTCCCCGAAGTTAGTCATTTCATTCGTGGTGAGACGAGAGACCCTAGCTGACACGGCGGTGAAACAAAAATAAACTAGGGTCCCCATTTTGTGTGAACTTCGGATCTCGCTAAAAACACAAAAAAATCATCAAAATCAAAACACAAAAAGGCGTAAAGGCATCCACTTGTTTGATAATCTGTGCTACCTGCTTGCTAGTGTATGTTTTTGCGTTCTGGGAAAACTGTGAGCATGGCTCACGAGTCTTCTGAGGAAAACCACCCTAGTCGTGGTTTGTCAGCCGACCCGCGAGTCTATGCTATGGACTCGGGTCCTTCTCATGAGCTCTCGCATGAGGTGCAGGTTATTGCCGGGGACACGTCCCCACCACAGGATATCTCTTCCTTACTGGGCGTCCTTGCCAACACGGAGCTTACCTCTGAACAGCTCCGGGCCTTCCAGGCCATTCTGAAGGGGAAATCTGTTTCCCCCATGCCCCAGGAATCAACTCTGGCCATCGCACCTCTCCAAGAGTCCGTGCAGGCCATTCCATCTCCTTCGTTGGCACAAGCCATCCAGTCTCCCTCGCTTCAAGGACAAGCGAGCCAACAACCACCCTCATTCCAGTTCCCGTCACAATCTCAAACTCCCGTTGTTCCCCACACACCGCTTCAGCCAGGGCCAACTGTCGGCGGTCCGACAGCTCCCTCTCATTCCGGGTTCCCCCCTCAAGTCTCCGGGAGACAGTTTCTCCCCTAGTGGCAAGTGCCACCTTCACCTCCAGAGGAGCTCGCCCAATCGCTCCTCAATAGGTTCAATCGCATGGACGAGCAGTTTCAAAATCTGAGAAGGATGGTGGACGTGAAAGCCACCCCGGAGGTTGCTTTGCCAATCCTTCCCGTCATTCATCTTCCTCCCTCCGAAATGCCCACGTACCGCAGATACAATGGTACCGGCAACCCCTTCATTCACCTCAATGATTTCATGTATGAATCCTCCTATTGGCAAAACGATCAGAGGTCCCTAGCATACCTCTTTCGGAGATCATTGGATGGTCCCGCGCTTGAGTGGTTCTATTCCTTAGAGCCCCGCGAGGCCGAGAATTTTGAAATAGTCCAGAGAAGGTTCTTGCAGAAATATAAGGATAGGGTCGGTCCCTCACTCTCCATTACCGACCTAGTGGCCGAAAAGATAAAGCCCGATGAGGATTTTGTCCGCTATGCTGATAGATGGAGGTCTCTGGCGGAAAGAATAAGGGATACCCTCTCTGAGCCCGAACAAGTGAAGATGATTGTGTCTAATGCAACCCCACAGTTCAGACACGTCCTGGCCATGAATAAACTTACTACAATGGAGGAACTCTATGAAAGGGCCCGATACATCCAAACCCAGTTAAAAGACTCCTCCATTATGAACATGTTTGAGTCGTCGAAGCCCAAAGTGGTCAGAAAGACAGGCGCTGGTGTCCCGGGCGGAGCCACAGAAGGGGTCGTGACAAATGAGCAAGTGGGTGCGGTCAACAATGCCAACTATGCGGTCAACCCAAGGCCTCCACAAATCCCCCGACTTCCCCTCCAACCAGGTCCTTTCCCTCTTCGTCCTCCACCCCAAAATAATCTACCCCAGGATAATATGCCTCCATTACGTCAACCCCAGCAACAACAACCACAACCTCAGCAACAACAACCACCGCTTCAGTACAACCAAGTTCCACCCTCGGGGAACTATGGTCCCCAACAGCAACAAAGGAGGCCGCTCGGTCCCAAGAGAGCCTACTATCCACCATTGCCAGAAACCTTAGCAGACATTTTTAATGCCCTCATGGCATCAAACCAACTCACCCTACCCAGAGAAAGGCCCGTGTGGCCCCCAAATGTTGATACCTCTAAATACTACGTCTACCATAGGCAGCCAGAACACACAGTAGATTACTGCTTCCATTTCAAAGATTACATCCACGATATGAATGATGAACATCAAATAGATTGGGATGAAATGAGACGATACGTCGCCGCTCTTAAGGCTAGGAGACCTCCTCATAGGCCACAGCAGCAGTTACAACAGCAGCAGCAGCAGCAACCACAACAACAACAACAGCCTCAGCAGGCCCCACAACAACAGCCCGACATGGGCATAATCCAGAATCCATTACCGGAGCACCAACAGCCCAATCATCAGGTTAACCCCATCTCCTCCTTCCCGGAAGTCGGGAGAGAGCAGGTGTGGCACCAGGAAAGTACCTCTATTCTTTCTTCCTCCAACCCCATCGTCATGCAACCCCCTCGCCTTACCCGGGTAGCACCTCTCTCTCATCAACCCACGTCAGTATCGCCTTCACCATTTCCACTACCATTACGCCCTCTCATCCGTACCCCGATCTCCTATCAACCGACACTCTCCACTATGCCTTCACACCCTCTCATCTTTTCTCACTCCCCCACTTTACCATCCACCTCTACCACATTTACCTCTACGCCTTCTAAACCCCTTATCATCCGTCAACCATACATAACCCCGTCTTTCTCCACCGTATCACCACTAATGCCTTCAAAATCACTCATTACCCATCACCCACCTCAAAATCATTGCCCGCTTCAAGCCCTTCCCACTTCTACTTCGTCTCCACCTCCACCTTCCAGACCCCTTATCCTTCATAATCCGCGCGATATCACCTCTACCTCCATGCCTCTACCTAACAAACCCCTCATCAGAATCCCTGGTCCCGTCATCACCCCTGCTTCATCGACCATTCCTCCACCACTACCCCTCAAACCTCTGTTAAAACCCACTGCTACCCTCACAGAGGTACAAAAGCCGCAGGTAATGGTGCTCCGGAGTGGAAGGATTTTCCACAGGGTTTTTCCCCACAACAGTCAGAATCATGAGCAATCTCAGCCAGAGAAGGATGATGGAGAACAACCAGAAAGAGCTATCCCTAGAACACAGTATGATCTATTAAAACATTTGGACAAGACACCTGCTCGGATCTCCATCCTGGAACTTCTTCAAAGATCCACATCCCACCAGGCAGCCTTAATGGAGTACCTTTAAAGGGTCATGGTGAATGATGACCTCCCTGTAGAAAAGATCTCTACCGTCCTGACCCCAACAGACACACAACCGGCCATCATTTTCCACAACTACGAGCTCGCTCCCAAGAAAGCTCGGAAATATGCATTATGCATTTCAATAAAAATCAATGGGGTATCCATAAACCCGTGTCTTGTGGACACTGGTGCGTCCATAAATGTGATCTCCATGAGCACTCTTCAGTTGTGTGGGATCGACGAGGAACAAATAAGACCTTCCTCGATCACGGTCACGGCCTATGACAATAGCAAAAGGCCGCCGCAGGGGATGATTATTCTGAAGGCAGAACTTAGCCCCATGTCAATTCCCACGGAATTCCATGTCCTCGACATGGACCCCACATTCAAGGCTATACTGGGTCGCCCTTACATCGAAGCCATGGACGCTGTGCCTTCCACCAACCATCAGTGCATGAAGTTTCCTTACAATGGGAGAATTATTAAAGTGGTCAGTACACCTGTCCTTCACACAGTGGATGCTATCAACACCTCTCTGCCCTCTGTTTGGCCGTCTCATCGGCCCATATTGTCACTACTGGATGTACGTGATTCATCTCACGTTCCACTAGCACCAAAGGAGCCGGTCAGGACAACCGCAACATCATGTCTCCCTTTTCACTCCAAAGGTTGGGAGATTATGAGGAACATTGACTATCAACAGGGTAAAGGTCTGGGCGCACAATTACAGGGTATGCTCAAACCGCCAAAGGAAATTAGGCCGAACCGTAGGTTTGGCCTAGGCTTCAAAGGACCGTTCAGGGCGGATTGGAAGCCCCTCACATGGACTCTATCAAACCACTTCAACAGAGGGCCCGTTGTTCAGATAGGAGATTACCGACGAGAAGCATATGGGGGATCACATGCTGTATATTTGGCTGAAAAATATCCGAGGATCACTAAAAGAGGCAAGATCAAAGATCCGGAATGCGAGTGGAACAAATGGTTCGACATACGGGACATTTCCGTTGCACTGGAAAGGATGTTCTCGTCTCCGCAACTTGAAGGACCACCATTGATCTCCGGAATACCAGAGAATATTACCACTCTTGCCAAGGTTCCAAACTATCCTCGTCCTCGCCAGAAGGACTCTGTCATCGACGGATCTTCATCCGTCCTCAACATTACCGTCGACGGCTCATTAGCCGCCATCTTCTCCATCCACTCGTCTCAGCCTTTGCTGATATCTTCTTCCTGGGCCAGACAATTGTCTGATGATCTTCCCAGATCCCCTTCTCTGTTTACATACCTACGCGGGCTTTTCAACCCGCGCCAGGTCTTCAACCATGATCTGCTCTATGAGCCTCACAATCCTCTAGCCATAACCACTTTTCTCTCTCCTCCAATCTCTTTTCACTGCTTTGTCATTAAAAATGAAAACGAAAAAAAAATGTCAATTTTCAAACTCCCCAACAACACATCTTCGTTGAGGAAACCTCCTACATCTCCCACGGGTGCGTACCGCCTTGCGGACCACCCGTCCAGGGTCCGATGAGCGACCTTTTCTACCCCTCCTCTGAGGGGTCTTCTCCTGTACATTCTACACCATCCTCTTCTTCTGTAAATATTATCAGTCAATCTAGGAATGATAGGCCAAGGGTAGTACCTAGGAAGAAGTCCAAGGGGAGGCAGATCCCTCGTCGATTCCTTCTGGATTTAGCTGCCAGGTGTCAAGCCCTCCTTGCCATCCCCCAGTTGCTAGAAAATCCCATCCGGCTACCGGAAATAGAATGTGAGGGCGACTGTGCATTTGATGAAGGGTATGGAGTCTACGAGATCACGGATGAAGAATGCCCCACTGAAGATGAGGGTGAAGAATATGAGGATGCGGCGGGCGCATACGCTAGTGGAATAAGGAGATTCGACGAGCCGTCAACCGCCGTAGAAGAATCCACCAAAGAAGTCAACTTGGGAACTGAGGAAGACCCTAGGATCATCCTCATAAGTGACAACCTACCACCCTCTGAGGAAGAGGCATTAATTGAGGTTCTCAAGGAATATAAGGACATGTTCGCATGGAGCTACGAGGATATGACGGGTCTGGATTCAACCTTGGTCGAACACCGTTTAACCCTAAAACCAGGGTCCGTCTCGGTAAAATAAAGGTTAAGGCGTTTCCACCCTCAAATGGCTTTGAAAATGAAAGAAGAGGTCGATAAGCTCCACAAAGCCATGTTCATTAGAGTCATCCTTTATCCTCAATGGGTGGCGAACATTGTCCCGGTTATGAAGAAAGATGAGAAAGTTAGGATTTGTATCGACTTCCGGGACCTTAACCGCGCGTGTCCAAAGGATGATTTTCCCTTGCCTCACATTGATGTGTTGATCGATAACACGGCAAGCTACGAGACCCTCTCGTTCATGGATGTATTTTTAGGATATAATCAAATTCGTTTGACAGAAGAGGATCAGGAAAAGACGTCATTCACTACCCCTTGGGGAACATATTGTTACGTGGTCATGCCGTTCGGATTAAAGAATGCTGGAGCTACTTACCAAAGAGCGATGATGGCCATATTTCATGACATGATGCACATATATCTGGAAGTGTATGTGGATGACTTATTGGTAAAATCAAGGACCAGGATGGAACATCCAGAAGTTTTGGCTAAGGTCTTGCAGAGGTCAAGGGAGTTCCAACTGAAAATGAACCTGAAGAAGTGTGTGTTTGGTGTGTCGTCAGGTAAATTGCTGGGGTTCATTGTGAGCAAAAGAGGGATCGAGATAGATCCCGACAAAGCTAAGGCTATCAGGGATATGCCGCCTCCCAAGAATTTGAGGGAAGTCCGAGGTTTAATCGGGAGGTTGCAGTTTATTCATCAGTTTGTGTCTCAACATTCACAAAGGTGTAGACCTCTCTACGAGTTGACCAAGCCAGGAGTAGAATTCCACTGGAATTCTAAATGTCAGAAAACTTTTGAAGGGTTGAAGGAATATCTGGCTAGTCCACCCGTTCTCATTCCACCCAAACCAGAAAATTCTCTGATCCTTTACGTCTCAGTCTTGGATGACTCCGTGGGAGCCATCCTCGCACAAGCTGATGAAGAAGGCAAGGAACGGGCAACCTATTACTTGTCCAAACTTCTCAATCCCTGTGAGCAGAAGTACACCGTCATGGAGAAAACCTGTGCTGCCCTCGTTTGGGTAGTGCAGAAATTGAAGCACTACTTCTTGGCTCATGAGGTCCACTTGATTGCTCGAATGAATCCTATCAAATTCCTTCTGGAGAAAGCCATCCTTACGGATAGGCTAGCACGCTGGCAAAGTTTTCTCTCTCACTTCGACATCACCTACATCCAGCAAAAGGCGATTAAAGGCTATGTCATAGCCGAGCATCTCGCTCACCATCCTCTTCCCAAGTTTGATCCCGTCCAATCAGAGTTTCCAGATGAGGAACTAATGTCCGTCAATCAATCAGATGAGCCAATGTGGACGCTATATTTTGATGGAGCTCTGAATTCTCAAGGGAGAGGAATCGGCATCGCCCTCCTGTCACCTGAAGGCCTCACATTCCCATTGGCATACCAACTCAAATTTCCAATCACCAACAATATAACCGAATATGAAGCTCTTCTAGCTGGCCTAGAACTCGCTCATTCTTTTCGTATCACTGAGTTGCGAGTCGTAGGTGATAGTCAACTCATCCTTCGCCAGGTGCTCACTAAATATCGCACTCGCGATCCCAAACTCAAGCCATACCAAGAACTCACTGTTGCCTTTGCCAAACTGTTCGCCAAACTGATCTTTGTTCATGTCCCTCGTCATCAGAATATTCTCGCCGATGCCCTCGCCTCGTTGGCATCATCCATAAGGTTCCCTCTAGGAAGATGGTTTAAGTCCATTTCCATCTACAAACTTCACGCCCCTGCAATCGATGATGCTTCCTACGTAAATATCAAAGACAGGATAGCAAGAAAGATCCTACAGGAAGATATCCTTGAGAAGAGGGAGATCATGTTGGCAGAGGTTGAAGAAGAACTGGCTGATGAAGAGAAACCATGGTTCTATGAAATTGTCAAATACTGCCAAGATCAGTCTTATCCTGAAGGGGCCACCACAGAAGACAAGAAAGTCATAAGAAGGGTGGCTCAGAAATATACTTTGGTTGGAGGTCTACTCTATAGGAGGAGCCTTACTGGTATTCTGTTAAGATGTCTTGGTGACGATGAGGTTTGGAAATGTGTAGAGGAGACGCACTCGGGCGTATGCGGTGGCCACGTGAATAGTCAGATGCTCGCCAAGAAGATCATTCGCTAAGGCTTTTATTGGCCCACTATGGAAGAAGATTGTGCTGTCTATGTCCGTAGGTGTGTCAAGTGTCAACTACACACCGATAAAATCCATTCACCATCTTCCTCACTTCATCCAATATCTTCCCCGTGGCCTTTCTCCATGTGGGCATTCGACATCATTGGTCCCCTAGGTGATCCCAATTCCCTCACCAAGCAGAAATCTTTCATCCTTACTGCGACGGAATACTTCACCAAATGGGCCGAAGCCGAAGCTTACGCAGAAATCAAGGCGTCAATAGTCTGCAAGTTCATCATGAAAAACATCCTCGCCAGATTCGGCGTCCCAAGCACAATCGTCACCGACAATGGGCCACAGTTCATTTCTCAAGACCTACAGGACCTCTGCAAAAGATACGCAATTGCATTGCATCATTCATCGCCTTATTACCCACAAGGTAACGGCCAAGCGGAGGCCACCAATAAAACATTGCTCAAAATCATCAAAAAAACCTGCGAGTCTTGTAAGTTTTCAGACTGGCCAGAAAAGCTTATCGAAGCTCTATGGGCCTATCGCACTTCAATCCGTACCCCCACCGGGCAGACTCCATTTGCCCTTACTTATGGTATGGAAGCGGTAGTCCCGTACGAGACTCTGATCCCTTCTCTCAGGGTACAATTGGACGAGGAATTTCCCCTCGACGATCGTCGTAATTCACTCCTCGCCTAGTTGGAACTCTTGGATGAGAAACGGCTGGCCGCTGCCGAACACGCACGTATGTATCAAAATAGACTCGCTCGCTTTTACCAAAAGAAAGTCGTTGAGAGAAAATTCAAAGTCGGTGAGATGGTCGTAAAAAGAATTTTTGTCAAACCTGGAGGTCCGCGTTCTAAGCTCCAACCCAATTGGGAAGGACCATTTGTAATTCAAGCCGTGTTCCCTGGCAACGCCTACAAGCTAGTCAACGCCGAAGGGACCGAGTTATCCCACCCTTGGAATGGGCTTTATCTTAAGAAATACTATCCTTAGCACAAACAAAAAAAATGATGAAAAGATAAAAATATCAAAAACAAAGAAATACCGAAAACCACTAAAAATATGGAAAATTCAAAATGCCGATACCTGGCAGTCACCATGTAGTTAAGTTCCTGCATCTAACCTTCATGTTAGGATAGGGCCCATTAAGGCTTGGTAGTCACCGGGTCTTGGTTTGCCTGAACCGTGGAAATCCCTGTCCGGCCACGTCGGCCTATGCTCGCTCGAAGGAAGCTAACATGTGCTCACTTATGTATTTTATTCAAAAAAAGTCGGTAGCATCACCTACGGTGGAGTGTCACCCAGAAGATCTCCGGAAACTGTAATCTTTATTCTTTTCTCTTCAACCAAATGAGACAGTCGGCGCCCTTAAAACGCTGAGCATGAGAAACCAAAACTCAAACCCCAAAGGCAAGAGTAGGATTCATTTCCTCGAGCATCGATCAGAGCACGAGAAGAGGACAGTGTCCCTGCAGGCATACAAAAGGGAGCCCACAAACGTCAAACGACTATATCTCCCTCACAAAAAGAAATACAAAATCAAAATCATGAGAAAAGCCTGGTCGTGACCGTGCCTGTTGCGATAAACGGAACCCCTCAAAGCAAAAGTCTAAATCCACAAAAGGGGCCGTGGAATGTAAATGCTCGAGATTTGGTCCGAAGTTATCCGAAAGGAAAGAGTTAATGGGCCCTTATTCGCTCGCCGGGTTAACGGTTTTGCCAATCCTCTCAGGAGGTTTATCCCCCACGCTCTTCCTTCTTCCTCTAAAGATGAAGGTTCGATGGAGTTTCTGAAAGGTGAAAACTCCCCAGGGTCTGCGACCTTATTTTAATATACACATTTGGTTGTCTACTTTGAAAAGCAAAAGCTATCGCTGCGAAGGAGTCTCCGTGTTTCTGGCTGGTCAAGACCCCTGTTTACCACCTTGATGTCTTCTTGTTTAACCTCGGGCTTAGGCCAATGCAAGCGCGTCACCTATGGGTGCGACGGCGTCTGATTCCGGGTCAGCGTCGCGCGGTTGGTCGTTAGGGTTCCAGGGTGTTCCATCATATACCATCTAGAGTTGTGAGGAAACAGACCCGGGTCGGGCAAATCATTTACCTCGAACACCTTTTGGGTGAATCCCTGTGGTCGGAAGCAACTGGGAGCCTAAGCATGGCATGATGATATTGTCATCAGGGTAAGTCTTAGCCGGCGGGATCATCATTCGAGGGGTCAAGAGGCCCAAATCAACCTAGATGTGCACTCAGGATACTTGGGAGGTTAATAAGAAACCCCTGTTCTCACGTAGGTTAGGTGCCATTTGGGTGCTTGCCGGGCGTTAGCAACAAAAAATTAAAATGATAAAAATAACAAAAAAAAAGAAAAAGAGAAAATGTACATATTTGTAAATAAAAAATCTTTTTTTATGATAAAACAAAAAAAATGCCAAATATAAAAAAGAAAACAAATCAATTTTGCATGATTGCATTTACGTGCAGCATCTCACTTTAATACCGCTTGCATTTGTGTGCTTGCCTGTCGCATTTATCATCACTTCTTTCCCTTGCCTTCGTTAAATAAAGGCTTGGCCCCTTGACCAGTTATCAAGGACAGTCACAGTAACCATTTGCTTATTGAGCAAGGGGCCAAGTCAGAACAGAAATTCTGATTTGTTTGTTTCAGTGATGTGTGCAGGGATCCAGGCAACAGAAGCAAAGGTGAAAATCAAACAAACCAAACCTTGTATTTTATTCCAAAAACCAAAAAAATACATCAAGTTCCGCCCTCTCTCTCCGCATTACTCGTCCCACTACTCTCTGGGCAAAACACTCTCAAAGGTGCTACCCAACTACGAAAAGCGGTACTCCTACCGCTCTGTACTCCTCTTCCTATTCCCGCATCCCGGCGTTGATCTACAGAAGCAGCAGAGAAGCTACCAACACGAAAGCCACGCTCTCGTGCTCTTCGATAGCGCTCCTCACCATCTCTCAGCCACTGTTCAGCAAGACCAAGGCTGATTCGGAGTTCAAATAGTTGGGCCTCCATGGCCCTTCGTTCCTCCCTTTCAGTCAATCTGTTGGCTCTTTCTCTCTCTGCGTCTCTTTCTTTCTCTGCACGTTCTCTCTCGCGGTCTTCCCTCTCTAACTGGAGAGTGATCCTCAGTTCCACAGCATCCCTAGAGGAGTCATCATCAGGATGACGCCGTAGTTCCCTCTCCAGTTCTGCTATCCTAGCCTCCTTCTGTGCGGCTTGGCCAAGCGCTTCTTCCGTCTCCTTTTCCTGCCAAGTGTACCATCTCAGATACACAATAAGGCATAAACAAGGAGAACTCAACACTGAGACTCTTACCTGTATAGAGAGCATCCCTTCTGCCTCCGCAGCACGCTGCGTGGCATGAGCAAGTTGCTCATGAAGCAAGTCAAGTTCTGAGGTGGGAATCCACAAGCTGGAAGAGGCACCACCTACTCCCGTCACTGGGGAAGCCGCGCCAATCTGGGCATGCTACGACCGCGTTAATTAGCAACCAACATCTGGAATCTGGGGTTTTAATTAGGAACGTACTGTATACCTACCAAGGCGCTCGTAGCTTCGCGGGCATTACCCAACTGTTGTTCCATCTCTGCCAAGCGAGTTCATAAATTCGCTATCATGGCATCCCGGACATCCTGCAGCCTTACGAGTCAGCATTTTCACCAAAACCAGGAAAAGGAGAAAGAAGAGAAGAGAAAAAGGGGAAACCTACCTCCACAAGTCCCCGGGGTTGGAACCGCTCTGCGTACTTTGTCCTATATAGACGCAAGTAGTCCTCGCTATCCCGCGCCTGTGATTCTACAATCGTGCCGCCCCGTTGCCAGTCCTCATACTGTTCGGGGAATCGCACGCGCCAGTCAATGCAGGTCGCCGGTCCCCGCGTCTTTCTCCCGACACGAGACGGCACAGCTGAATCCACCCATTCTTGAGCCAGTCCTAAAGTCCTCATAACTAATCGTAGCTGAAGCGGCTCGATTTCATTCAGGCAGTGCATCCACAGTTCCCGTCCGAACCGGGCATGACTTGCTAGAACCCACGGCTGGTCGGCATCGACCATGTCTGAGTAGGGTCTCCAGTTTACCATCGCTGCAGGGAACTCCTGTAGCTCCCGCCTTAGCACCATCAGTTGGTAGGTTAGGGGTGCCGCACTCATGATGGGTTCCCACTGCCTGACTAGCGGCACCATCGCGGGTCGCCAATGCCGAGCTCTCCCCATAGGGAGGTAATAATAGCTCCACAGCTGCTCGGCGCAGGTCATCAGAACCTTGCAAAAACACAAAAAAATACAAAATAAGCAAAACCAAAAAAAATACCTGGATGAATGGTGTGAAACCACTCACGGTCATCTCACGATCCGTTTCTTGGAATAGGCCTGCAAACAAGTGTGCCAGCATGGCGGCTCCCCAGGCATAATACCCCACTCTTTCAAGGTCTGACAGCAGCTCCAGGAAGCGACATTGGATACCGTCCCCTTTCGAGCTCAGTACCAATCTCCCCAAAAGGAAGAGGAGAAATCTCCTCAAATCTATGTTGCATCTTTCCCAGTCGCCGAAATCTGTGCAGTACACGGCACGGCATCCTATTTCCATCCTTTCCATGAACTCTTCTGAGGATTCATCGTCCCGCCGACGAGTGTCGGTGAGCCCTAATGCATCCATGAGGGACGCCCTAGCTACCGACCTGTTTTTCTGACCATCTAGGTCCAAACCCAGTAACTTCTGGGCACCTTCTCTGTAGTCCGCGTAAGTGACTCCGGTCACTGCCTCGCCCTCCACCTTCAAGCTTGTGATCCGGACCACATCCTCCAAGCTGGGCATCATGTGCCCCCAGGGCATCAGGAATGCCCGACTCACTGGGTCCCATCTCTCACACAAGACTTGGATCAAGACCAGGTTGGGCTGGATCGGCTCGATCCGAAGAAAGGTGCCAAAACCCATCACGTCTAGCCTGGCCTTCTGAAAATCTGGGAGACCTCGGTATGTTGCCACTACCAACTCCCATGAGATCTGTGATTTCATCACACACTACGCATGCAGGGAATGGAGATGAGGTTTGGTAAGAAAGAAAGGAAGAAAAAAAGAATGAAAAAAAAAGGGGGGGCAAGAAAACTTGGCTTACGAGTTGTGATTGGGGCCTTTCGCTGAAGTGCCCTTCGAGGTCCGAAATCCTCCGGGAACTACTACCACTAGATCTGCTTCTCTTCGAGGAGTGGGAAGATTCGCCCTCCATCCAACTCTCGGAATTTTGAACTCCTCCTCTCCCGTGAGAACTTGTGCTCCTCGAGTTAGCTCACGATATACCAGGGAGGATAAAAGGGACACGGATTTATAGAAATGGAAGGAGTGCAGGCCAAGATTGCCTCCATCACCTGTTAATGATAGCCCTCGCAATAAGGCACCTGCCATGCGGTCCCGTGTGTCACTTCACCACTCGCACAGGATGATTGATTGGATGAAGATATGACAACTAGCCCCCTCTGTTGTCTAGGGATACCCTATCATGTTTTGGAGGACGTCCGCAAAATTTGACACAACATCCGGGAAAAGGGACTAGGGCCGTCATTATTAACTTCGACGACAGATTCCTGTGGAAATGGTCACAACAAGACGCGATTCTCCGCTCGGGGCGGAGTCTCGGCAGACCCATCACATGGGAACAGTGCAAAGGAGAGGAAGTGTAGGGAAGAAGGAACGCACAAGAGAACAAACAAGCAGCAGAAAATCAAATCATTCCATTCATAATTCTACATAAGCTGTCACAAACACTACAATCATAGAGAGGTGGCGGGTCCACTAGCTCGCCAGCTCTTGCCATTATTTCCATGCTCGTCCCTCTAGGCGTCCCTCTCCTCTCCCCCGAGGTGAGGGTCCCTCAGAAGCCTCCGGGATCCCCGTGCAGTAGCACCTGCCTCGCCTCTTGGCGCCTGTTCCGCAGTAGTGACTCGCTGCTCCTTCCCTGGCGTGGCGAAGAAGCCACTAGCGGCAAAGCGACCGGACTGGCGGAGTCGCTCCCCGAACTCTCACGCTCTCTCGTAGCGCGTCTCCATCCCTCCTAGTCTCTGCACGGCGGCCTGAAGGCCCAGCTGGAGCTCCCTCACTTGGGCCTCCAAAGCCCTCCTCTCGGTCTGATCCCGCTGTCGCTCGGACCTTCTCTCAGCTTTCTCTCTCTCTGCCTCTCTCCTCATCATCTGCAGAAGAACCCTTAACTCCAGGATGTCTGGAGAAGGTCTCTCCTCACCGCGATGTCGCAGCTCCGCTACAGTCGCCACCCAGACATCACGCTCCTCCTCCGCCCGGGTCGCGCGGGCCACCGCACCGGCAAGTTGTTCCCGGAGGGAGGCAATCTCGAGAAAAGGGGCCGAGGAACTGGAAGATGCACCACAAATCATCCCCGCCGCCGCTGTCTGCTGGGCACGCTGGAACAAAATAAACAACGGCCGTCAATGAAACTCTAAAATCTGAAGATAAAAGTGCGGCACGTAACTTACCAGGAGCGACAGCTCATGCTGAGCGACGACCAGCTGCCGCCTAGCCTCTGATAATTGGGCGCGCGAGCTGCCGATGCCACGTGTGTTCCCAGCTTGGGGAAGCACCGCATAACTCTCTCTCTGCCGCCGCAGGAAGTCGGCGCTGTCCTGCACCAATACACTCCCTTGCTGTCCAGGGAGACGTACGTGCCAGTCCTCGAGCCTCGCCTTGCCGCGACTCTCCCTCCTGACGCGGCTCAGCTCGTCCGCACTCGCCCACTCATCGGCCAGGCCCAGGGTCCTCGCCATGTCCTGCACCAAGAAAGAAGGGCCTCGCATCATAACAAAGAACGCGTCCCCTATCTAGGACGCGTCCATCATTTGAGTGCAACACTCGCCGAACCCTTTCCCCCCTCGCGCGGCTCGCTTCAAAACTCAAAATGAATTAAAAGAGGAAGAGATCGGAGGACCTACCAGACCATGTTCACCTCCCTCCGCGACATCGGGCCCCTCGGGTCCCTCGGGGCCCCGAAGCGGCCCTTCCTCCTCCATGGACGTCGTTCCATGTTCTTGCGTGTCCCTCCTCGGGCGAGGAGTTCCTCGTCCCTCTCCACCTTCACCATGGTCGGGCCCACCGAACTCCATCAATCAAAAGAGGAGGAAGATGAAAAAGGGGCAAGCGAGTTTCGACGGAAGGCGGGCTCGTTTGCGGGTAAGGCACGGGAGAAGAAAGGCCACCCGACGCTTTAAATTTGAATTCAAGGATTAAGACGCGTCCTCGCGCCTGGACGCGCCCAAAAGGGGGAGAAAGGAAACAGAATCCCCCCGTGCAAAGCGTAGTTCCCCGCTGTTCAGGGCAAGATCTCGTGGGACGTGCCTCGAAGGACAACTCAGTGCAAAGAAGAAAGTGTGGGAGAGAGAAAAGTACACACAACACAAGAAAGCCATTTTCATTTCATATAATAGCCGAAAGTACATCATACAGTGAGAAGGGTGACGTGTACAAGCAACTCTCTAACTCTCACCATCACCCTCCTGGTCATCTCTCTCCTCCCTCCTCTGCCGGGGATCCCTAGGGGGCCTCTGCGAACCCTGAGAAGCCGTGCTCGCCTCGCCCTGCGGTGGCACTCCAGCCTCGAAGGCGCGACGACGCTCCTCGGCCGAAGAAACCAGATAGCTGCCCATGGAAAAAGAACCAGACTGACGAAGTCGCGCCCCGCGTTCCTTCGCCCTCTGGTACCGCTCCTCGCTCTCCCGAAGCCTCCCCTCCGCCGTGCCAAGACTCAATCGGAGCTCCAGCAGCTGGGTCTCCAGAGCCCTCCTCTCGGTCTGATCCCGCTGTCGCTCCTCCCTATCCCTCTCCCTCTCTCTCTCCACGCTCTCCCTATCCCTCTCTCTCTCCTCTCTCTCCCTCATCGCCTCCCTCCTTGACAGCTCGAGGGCGATCCGCAGATCCAGCACGTCACGAGGGAGCTCCTCAGCCTCCCGTCGACGCTCCTCCTCCAGCTCCACAATCCGGGCGTCACGCTCCGCAATCCGGGCGTCACGCTCCGCCACCCGAGCGTCGCGCTCCTGCTCGGCACGAACAGCACGCGCCAGGGCCTCTCGGATCTCGGCCACCTGTCAAAGCACGCATGCACCGTAAGAGAACAGTGATAGAAGGAGGGCAGCCAGAAGGAGAGTCGAGGTCAGGCAAACGCTCACTCGAGCCTCGCGGTCACGCTCGGCCTCCTCAGCCCGAGCCACCGCATACGCCAGCTGCTCTTGGAGGGCAGAAACCTCCGGAGGAGGGCCCCGCGAACTGGAACCCGCTCCACCAGCCATCCCGGCTGCCGCTGTCTGGTGGGCCCGCTGAAACACAGAGCGAACGACAGTTAGAGGCCAAGTATCAAAAAAATCCAGGTCACAAAAAATGCATCGCATAAACTCACCAGGATCTCCAACTCCTGTCGGATGGCCACCAACTGCCGCCTGGCGTCCGCCAACTGGGCCCGCAGGTCGGCGATCATGTTATCACGAGCATCCTACGTTGTACATAAGTTAGTGTTACATGCATATACATATAAAAGAGTGAAGCATTCTCATTTCACTTACCCCTGCCATACCACCAAGGAAGAGGCGGTCCCCATACGTAGCCCGATACCATCTCAGGTAATCAGTACTGTCCTGTACATGGGACACCACTGGGACCCCGGCCTGCTACCAGTCCTGGTACTGTGCTGGGAAGCGCGTACGCGAGTCCACAACCTTCGCCTTCCCCTTGATCTTCCGTCCGATGCGGGCCGGCTCTTCTACATCAACCCACTCCTGGGCTAGCCCCAACGTCCTCATAACCAGCCTCAGCCGAAGCGGCTCGATCTCGTTCAGGCAATGGACCCACACGTCCCGCCTGAAACGAGGAAGACCCGCTACAACCCAAGGCTGGCCAGCGTCGCCCATGCCCAGGTAGGGTCTCCACACCACCTGCATCACCATACATACATCATATTAGTTGCCATTCAGTCACATAAGAAAACACAAAAAACTATACGCATCATACCATGGCCTCGGGATACTCGCTCAGCTCCCGACGAAGTGACGCCAGCTGGTAGCCGTGGGGTGCTGCAACCACGACCGGCCTCCACCGCCGCGCCAGAGGCACGGCCCTCCTGTTCCCATGCCTAGCCCTCCCCATCGGGAAATAGTAATAGCTCCACACCTGCATTCATCATACATCATTAGTACAATAATTGCATATTTAACTGTGAAAATGCATAAATAAAATGTTTACCTGGAGAAAAGGTGCGAAGCCGCTGACTGTCGTCTCCTTCTCCGAAGTCTGGGAGAGATCAGCAATCAAATGGGCAAGCAGAGCCGCTCCCCACGCGTAGTGTCCCACTCTGTCCAGATCCGCCAAGATCCCGAGGAAACGGCAGTGGATGCCATCCCCCTTCGTCCCCAACAGAAGGCGGCCCAAGAAGAAGAAAAGAAACCTCCGGAGGTCTAGATCCACCAGCTCCCTCTCGCTCGGATCCTGGGTGAAAGCTGCACGGGCATCTCCCTCCAATCGTGCCAGAAACTCCGCTCCAGTCTCGCTAACCCGCTGGCGCGGGTCAACGAATCCGAGCGCCTCCATGATCTCCACTCGGCCAACTACCCTGCTGTCCCTGTCAGTCACACTCGTCTCTAACCACAGCAGGTCCAGGGCACTCTCTCGGTAGTCGGGGTAGGTGACCCCGCTCACCGCCTCTCCGTCCACCCGTAGCCCGGTGATCCGAGCCACGTCCTCCAGTGACGGCACCATGTGCCCCCAGGGCATCAGAAACGCTCGGCTCGGCGCGTGCCACCGCTCCCTCAATGCCTGGATAAGAGGAAGGTCGAGCCGGAAGGGCTCGATCCTAAGGAAAGCTCCAAAGCCCATGGCGTCCACACGCGCCCTCTGGAAGTCTGGCAGCCCACGGTATGCTGCCACCACTAAGGACCAGCTGATCCGGCCCTTCATCACGCCCTGCACACCACAAAACCAACAAAAGAACACATCAGCATTATGAATAGTAATAAACAATAACACTGTATATACTACTTATTTATCTTATTTTATTTTTATTTTTAAAAATATTTATGTTTTTTTTAGAGGCGTCCAACACCTTGGACGCCTCCATTACATTTTCTTTATTTTAATTTTAGAAAAACCCAAAACAAAAAAAAAATAAATAAAATATATATATATATATATTATCATGGAGGCGTCCCATTCCTTGGACGCCTCCTTTTTTTTTAATTCTTTTTTTATTATTTACGAAAACAAATAAATTAAAAAAGAACAAAAAAGAAAATGTGGAGGCGTCCAGGCCCCTGGACGCCTCCTTCCCTCACACCCGGCGTTCTCCACACAGCCTCTCGTCCGCCCTTTTAACCCAGTGAACCAATAGAATGGAGGTCTAAGGGGCTTACTGGATCGTGCTCGTCCTCTGCCGCGTCGCCAGCATCCACTATAGCGTCCAAGGCCAAAGGAAGAGCCTCCTCACTCGCAGCAATCTCCTCCGCAGCTGCGGCCTCCTCGGCACCATCCCTCAGCCTCCTCGGACGACGAGCCCATCGTTTCCGCTTCTCTGGACCCCGGCTTGATCCTCCTCGCTCCATTGGGACTAAGAATGGGTCGTCTGGGGTGACTGGGTCGTCAGAATGAATAGTACAAGTGAGCAGGGGGTGAGGCCCCCCCCATTTATATAGAAACCACTCTGTTTGGGGCGTCCAGGCGCCTGGACACCCCCACTTTTTTTTATTTTTTTTAAAATTCAAAAAATTAGGGGCGTCCATGCGCCTGGACGCCCCCAAAACAAAAAATCAAAAAAAAAATAATAAAATAAAAATTAAGGGTGTCCAGGACCCTGGACGCCCCCAAAATAAAAAACTTAAAAAAAATCAAAAATAAAAAATTAGGGGCGTCCAGGCCCCTGGACGCCCCCATAATAAAAATTTCAAAAAAAATATAAAAAATATATAATAAAAGTAAAAAAGATAAGAGTATGTATATAATCCAAACAAAAGAAAAAACATAAAGAAAAAGAAAAACCACAAAAAAGATAATAATAATTAAGGAGATAAGGGTCAAAAACATCCTTGTCAGATTTTATTCCATCAGAAAAGCAGAGTGAACTACATCAGGGGCTTAGGCGCCTTAGGCCTTAACCTCCCCAGTTCGGTTACATAAGCCCTCCACAGCTCACACTCTTCCCCCACGTGCGCTAAGGCCTTTCCCGCAACACTTGTCTTCCAGGGAGCTTTGACAGCTTTCGCTTCCTTCGCATCCGCTTCAGTGCCCAACTCCCTCTTCTTCAAAGGAACGATGCCAGTCGGTAGTGGGAACGAATGGCGTGGAATGCCGACCTGGAGGCAGCATCGATGCGCATTATAAAGGACAAACTCGGTCGCACCGATCAGTTGAAGATCAACTTCGGGAGAAGGCCTCATGAGAAGATCTAGCGAAAGCAAACATGCCGGTGCGCAAGTAAAGAAGCCTTGTGTCACGGTGCGGAAGTGAGACCGCCAGTCTTCACGTTTCTTCAGCCACGGAACGCGGTTCACTACAGTACCACCGAAGCCTAACACGTCGGCTATGTGATGAAGAGGGCTTTGTTGGAAGAGCTTCGAAGCGGTTGGCATTCCCTCACGGTGATCAAACTTGAAATGCAAATCCAGCCAGCAACTCAGGACAAGTGCGCAACCAAAAGGAGGCTTACCCATGCTCGAGGCAGTAAGGCCACTATACAGGTAGGCGAGGACAGCGGGTCCCACCCTCTTTCCACGCCAGATCCCGCAGATAGCACTCAGTTGGTCTTCCTCCACCATGTTGTCGGTATAAGGAAACAAGAGAGCACCCGCCAGACAAATGGTGAACCCCTTCATGATTCCCTCCAAATAGTCATCGTCTGGTGACCCTCTCAGGGCGTCCATGACCCACTCCGCAAGCTTTTGGAGATCGATCCCCTTTTGAGTACGGACCTTTCTGGCTGCGTCGGGCGGCATGAAGCTTCCAAGGACGCTTTCGGAAGTCCCCCGTGTCAGCATCCGCATAGCCTTCACCTTCCCGTCACTCTTGAATTTCTTCAATCCGAGCAGAAGTTCCACCTCCTCGAGGAGGATGGTCACCTCGAAGGTCGGGAAGATAAAAGTGTGGGTCTGGGGATGCCAGATCTCCACTAGTGCGCCCATAGCCGCCCAGTCCATACGAATCTTCTCATAGTGTTTGGCGTGAATAAGGAGCCCCTGCAGATGCCACTTCGAGAGTATGGCCCTCATGCCGATGGAGATGTTGGAAGTTAGCTTTGAAAGCCATGGCAGTTTGGAAAACTTCCTCGGGCCTGGGAAGAGTGGATATGGCTGGAAGAGAAAAGAAAGAAGAAGAAAGGAAGGTAGTAAGAAGAAGGTTCACGTGGAGAAATTTGAAATGAATCAGCTTACCATATGCGACATGATCGTCCCACTCAAATGACCCTCGAGGTCGGAGAGTCGCCTGATCTCGCTGCTAGGCCTGCTCCTCTTCATAACGCGGGAAGACTCTCCTTCCATCCTGAAAATCTCTAGATTCTCCTCTCTTTCCTCTCCTGAGCTTCCAAAACCCACCTTGGTGCATTTGAATGAACTAGCCTAAGGGGAGTTCTTATAGGAAGGGAAGATCGCTACAGGACGGAACATGTCACATCAGTGGTCATTGTCAAGATTTTGTCTGGATCTCCTTTGTACTGTGGTGCGATTCTGCTGTGATTCTGCTACTTTCTGATGTTGCTAACCTTTGCTAGTCTGTGCAGGTTTTACTAACGGACGTCTTTGTCCTGTCTCCTGTCCCACCTTTCAATGGTTGGTCCCACCATGTCATGCATCATAGTATACGATACCTACGCTACTAGAACATGTCAAGGACCTTGCGACCCGAACAAATCTGGGATTTGAGTTCCCCTTCAACAAAAACAGTGATGATCCCGGAAGAATTTGGGTTGTACGGATAGGCCGTTAACTTGTGGTAGCATGGGGACGACGGTTCCATTCAGTGAGTTGGTGCGCGGATAAACGGGCCCCAGCTCAGTGTCGGCTCACCGGATCGGTATCCTGACCCGTTCTTAACAAGTTGACAATATTATCCTTGGCTATTTTCTATTTTAGTTTGTTTTAAATTTTTATTTTAACCCAGCATGCATTCATATAGGATTTTGATTTATTGCGGAAGATCATTCAAGTGATTCGATTGCGAAGGCCGTTGTGCTTCAATTCCTACAAATATGAGATATTCCACTCCGAATGAAATACTGAGTTTCCTTGAAACGGCTCTACGCTGCTCTTCCAAAGGAGACCCTTGTTTGGACAGACCCTCAGATATTCCTTTTTACCTTGCTTGACCCACCTTGGCCGCAGCACTTCCACATTGGCTGGTAACCGCTCCCCAAAGGTGAAACCTCCGGTTTATGACCCAGGTACTTCCACACCGAGAAGTTGGTCTCCTTTTCGTGCCTGAGCGCACATCTCACCCTCCCTTATTTGATCTCCGTCCAAGCAATCGTCAATATTTGAAAGACCTTCTTCAAGGTCGCCTCATTGAAACTTCAGGAAAGATTCCAAACAGTAACGTCAAAAGCGTGTCTCATCACACCTTGGCATCAACTTATCAGTCCGCTCCCACTTCATTTCACTCCACTTCGATACCATTCCACTACGTGTCGCTCCCTTGCAAAGCAGACGCCAAGGCGGGGCAGCTGTAGACACGCCATTCTTGACGTCTCCTGAGAAAGTCTCATATTACTATACAACGCCCCGCGACGGCTTACGCGTTTTAACTCACTTAAGTGCTTCCTTTTCTTGAGTCTTCTTCCACCCTTTTCGGCATCCGGAATCGTCTCGTCACGGCATTCGGACGGCATCAACACCAGTCAGACGCGTCAGGAGTTCCGGAACCAAGAAGGGTGTCTGCCGGGCGGCAGCCGACTGAGGACCCGGGTGGGTCTTAATGGGGGCGTCCAGGCCCCTGGACGCCCCCATTCTTTAAATTTATTTTATTTTTGTTTTTGTTTTTTCAAAGCCCAAAAATAAATAAAAAATATATATTAATGGAGGCGTCTAGGCCTCTGGACGCTTTCATAAAAACAAATATAAAAAATGTGTAAAGTGCCAGTTGGCATAAAAGACAAAAAATAATAAAAAAAATACATATTAATGGAGGCGTCCAGGCCCCTGGACGCCTCCATAAAAATAAACATAAAAAATTAAAATGCCAGCCTTGGCATAAAAGACAAAACAACAAAAATAAAAATAATATATTTTTGGAGGCGTCCAAGCCCCTGGACGCCTCCATCAACTCTCTCACGGGCGCCGGCCACCGAACGACGGTTTGTCGTGTGTGAAAAAATCCAAATTATAGAGACGTCCAGCCACCTGGACGCGCCCATTTCTGAATCACGAGGCGCCGCTCACAAAACCACGCGTTGTGCCAAACCGCGTGCGGCCGTCGTCGGTTTTCGGTGGACCTGTTGGAGGCGTCCGGGGCCCTGGACGCCTCCACAAAAATATTCCAAAAAAATTAATAAAAATAGAATAAAATATTAGTTCGGCCCTGATGGAGGTGTCCAGGGTCCTGGACGCCTCCACCCTCCGGAGCCCTATAAATAGAGGCCCACCCCCTCAGTTCTGGGAGAGCTTCGAAGAGATCCGATAGGCTGCCGGAGCCCAGAGGCTACCGGAGTCATTTTCTAACCCGTGGGGTCTTTTGTAGGTGGAGGTTCTGCCGGCTTCTCGGGTGCCCACGCTCGCGAGAGGAAGGTCGTCTTCATCCACCGCGCTTCCACGCCATCCCTACGCTGCCGGAGCTCCGCCGGATTTCACCATCGGCACATCCAATAAGCCAATCCTTTCCTTTTCTTCCTAGTTCTTTTGCATTCATCATCTCGCATCATCTATCCCCCTTCATAAGGGCGCCTCTTCTTATATACTTCTTGCATCCATCATCTCATTTTCCTCCTACTCGAGTCCGAGAGGGGTTTAAAAGACAACACCAACCAGGTGTGTGTCTTACCATCATTTCGTTATTTTTATCGCAAGGATTTGAATACTACACCTTCATCTTTCTAATCCACTCGTTACTTGTTTGTCGTTGTTTTGCAAGGGTACCCAAGGAAAGCCCTCTCCGTCGGCCGGCCGAAGGGGGAGGAAGAAGCAACCCGCCATCTCCCGCTCTTGAGGTAGGCGCGATCACTTTCTTCATTTTGGGGTCTTTCGGCCCCTGGCGATCACATCTTGTTCTCGAGGCCGCGGCGAGTCACTTCCCCAATGGCCGTTTAAATTTCCGTTCTTATATTCTCTTTATATTCTGTTATATTCTGCTCATATGCTCGAGGCCGCGGCGAGTCACTTCCCCAATGGCCGTTTAAATTCCCGTTCTTATATGTTATATTCTTATCTATTCATGTTCTCGAGGCCGCGGCGAGTCACTTCCCCAATGGCCGTTTAAATTCTCTTTATATCCTGTCATATTCTTATCTATTCATATTCTCGAGGCCGCGGCGAGTCACTTCCCCAATGGCCGTTTAAATTCCCGCTCTTTATATTCTCTTTATATTCTGCTATCTTCTTATCTGCTCATATTCTCGAGGCCGCGGCGAGTCACTTCCCCAATGGCCGTTTCAATTCCTGCTATTTAATTTCTGCACCATTCCCGTCCCCCGAGGTCGCGGCGAGTCACTTCCCGCTATGGCCGTTTAACCCCCATATCTTGCTATATCACATTTGTCACGCTCGCCCCGCCGGAGTAATCTCCCGTGGTGGTCCCTTTTCTTTTCTCTTATTTTTGTGTTGCAGCAAACAAAAAGAAGGAGCCCGCGCGCTCCGCTTCCTCTTCGCACCCCGAACCGCGTGACGTCGCTCATCCATTATCTGAGCGGCCCAGTACGGACCGTGTATCTTCCAGAAATGTTTTCCGTGATTCTTCGTGTTTGAATGAGAGGACCTGTTGGTTCTTGATAATTTGAACTTTCTGGTCAAATATCTACTTCACTTACCCTTGGAATTTTTCCGAGGCAAGTTTTATACCTTGAAATTATTGGCCATTTAACTTGATTAATGTCTAGACATAACTTGGGATCTTGGATCCACCAAATCAATGCCAACGCATCATAAGGGCCCGATCTGGTCCTGGGAAGAGCGCCCGAAAAGTACTTGTGCCCCGGGACGTTGTAATGACATGGTGAGGCATTGCACCGAGTGTATGACTAGCCTGATGTCTATGACATATTCTTGAACATGATCTCTCTCTTGTATTCTATTTACTGAATTCCTTCGGAATTAGTTACATGACTTGGTTATTTCATGCTTGATTGGCCAATTCCAATTATACTTTGTTCATATTCTCTTACTATCCTTATTTCCGTTATTTATATCGTCTATTCTTTTTTTGCTTTCTCGTTCAACATAAATGCAAATTGGTTAATTACTTAAACTTGCCTGCTATTACCTACTTAGTGTTCGCTCACCCAGTGGTTTCCCCCTTTTTCAGGTAGCTCAGGTGAGGACTCGCAAACTAATGGGGACGGGCAAGAGTGAAGCCCTGGAGTGAACCAGTTAGAGGACTATGTGGAGTCGCTCGGAGAGTCTTTAGTCAAGTTGGGGTTTAGAGTGTTGTCTAGTGATGTTGAAATAAGTCGGTGAATGTAACTTTGATGAAGTCAAATGTTGTAGTTTTTCTTAATTTCTTTGATTGGGTTTGATGTAAGACTTGGTTTTGATAAACTAGTAATTATTAGATTGGTAGAATCTTTTGGTTGTTGTGATGAATGTCTGATTCTCTAGCGTAGGTCATAGCATGTCTGGAAATCAACATATTGTTATTATCTCTTTCTACTGCCGGTCCCGATATCCCTCGTCGGGGCGTGACAGTTTGGTGGTATTAGAGCCATGTTTTCTTAATATTCCTAGGTCTTCTTAATATTCCTAGGTTTTCTCAATATTCCAAGGTTTTTTTATGTCCTAGAACTCTAAGTGGTGTCATAGGACCTATAACCTCATTACAAGTCTAAGGATCCAACCCAGTGAGATTTGGGTAGAGACTTGGGTTAAGTTAATAATTTAATTCTAGAAAGATTTCTTTTAAAAGATTCTAAATTAATTTGTTCTAAGTGTAGGGTATCTCCAATGACAGCCGAACGAGCGCAATGGAGGGATATGCAGCGAACAGTGCAAGGGTTGACTCGGGCTCTGCAACAAGTGGCCCAAGGAGGAGTGGCGCACTAAGGAGCGGGAGATCTTCATCGGAACTTTCGTGGGATGAATCCCCCACGATTTGGCAGCTCGACAGATCCTGACGAAGCCGAGCATTGGCTGAAAGAGATAGAGAGAATCTTTGAGGTCATGCAATGTAGTGAGCAAGAACGTGTCCTTCTGACAACCTTCCAGCTAGAACGAGATGCGAGATCATGGTGGGATGCCATAAAAGCAACCTTGGGAGACAGGCAAGTGACGTGGAAGGAGTTCGATGAGCTCTTCAACAATAAGTATTTTTCCAATAGAGTGCAAGAGAAAAAGGCGGCAGAATTTACTGCTCTAAAATAGCGAAACCTCTCAGTCATTGAGTATGAAGCTTAGTTTTCTCGGTTGTCCCGCTATGCAACCCATTTGGTGTCCACAGAGAAGATGAAGGCCAAGAGATTTCTTAATGGATTGAAGCTGCATTACATCAACTAGTTGGCCCCGATGGAAATCCAGACTTACGCCGATATGGTGAGGAAAGCTCAAGTTCTGGAGGATACTTTAGAGATGACGGAGAAGATTCATGGGAAGAATCCTAAGAAAGAACAGACTACTGGTTCCGGGAATTTTAAACTCGGTAATGGCAAGAAAAGGCCCAATGGTGGGTCTAGTTCGTGAAAGGGCAAGGTGCTGAAGAATGAAGATAAGAAACCTGGCCCGATTGTACCATTCAAAGGTCAGTGCAAGTATTGTGATCGTCCAGGTCACAGGATGGAGGAATGCTGGCGCAAGTTGGGCGCCTGTCTGCACTGTGGAAGCATGGACCATCATATTCCAGAGTGTCCCCTCTTATCAGATCAAGCAACACTGACCAAGCCACAAGGAAATAGGAAGCAGCAGGGCAAGCTTCAAGCCCTACAAGAAGATGATGCGGGAACCACCGAGGAGGGTGGACTTGTTGAAGGTACACTTACTATACATGATAGGCTGGCATTTGTTCTGTTTGATATCGGAGCGACTCATTCCTTCGTTTCTCAGAAGTTTGCTAAGTCCTTAGCTGTGAAGCCTGTGTTGATGAATTCTCCATTAGAAATTTTAACCCCTATTGGCTCTGGATCTGCTATTAAAACTTTCTATTCCTCTAGTATGGTCATGATTAGTGAACAGAATATGCCAGTAGATTTAGTTTGTATGGATATGAAGGATTATGATGTAATTCTAGGAGTTGATTGGTTGGCTAAGTATGAGGCTAATGTTCATTGTAGCACTAGTTCAGTGTCTTTTTTTTGACACCCTGGAGTTTCTTTTGTTGGGGTTAGGCACTCTAAGTTTGTGCCGCTTATTTTAGCGCTTCGTGCTGAGAAGTTGTTAAGGAAAGGGTGTCAGACGTTTCTAGCCTTTATTTCTTTAACCTCTGAAGGGAAGATTGAGGTAAAGGACATTCCTATTGTCTGAGATTTTCAAGATGTCTTTCCGGAGGATTTGCCAGGACTACCGCTTGAGAGAGAGGTTGTCTTCTCTATTGATTTAACTCCGGGCGCGTCTCCTATTTCGAAGGCTCCGTATCATATGTCTCCCGCGGAGCTGAGGGAACTGAAGCAACAATTGATGGAATTGCTTGAGAAAGGGTTCATTCGTCCAAGTACATCCCCGTGGGGAGCTCCAGTGTTGTTTGTCCGGAAGAAGGATGGCTCGATGAGACTATGTATCGATTATCGACAATTGAACCAGCTTACTATCAAGAACAACTACCCATTGTCGAGGATTGACGAGCTATTTGATCAGATAGCAGGAGCTCAATATTTTTCTAAGATCGATCTCCGATCTGGATACCATCAATTACGGATCAAGGATGAGAATATTTATAAGATGACTTTTCGTAGCAGGTATGGGCATTTTGAATTCGTAGTAATGCCTTTTGGACTAACCAATGCACCTGCAGCTTTCATGCAGTTGATGAACAGCGTGTTCCGGCCCTATCTTGATCAATGGGTCATGGTGTTTATTGATGACATCTTGATATACTCTAAGAATGAGGAGGAGCATGCTGAACATTTGAGGATGGTGTTGCCGTTATTGAGAGACCATCAGTTGTATGCCAAGTTTAGTAAGTGTGATTTCTGGCTACAAGAAGTGTCTTTTCTAGGACACATTATCACTAAGGAAGGTATATCTATTGATCCTTCGAAAGTTGAGGCAGTAAAGAATTGGGATAGACCTACTAATGTAACCGAAGTAAGAAGTTTTCTAGGCATGGCAGGCTATTATCGAAGGTTTATGAAAGATTTCTCCAGAATTGCAGTACCTTTGACAAGACTAACCCGCAAGGAGAACCAATTCTATTGGTCAGAAGAGTGCGAACAGAGTTTCCAGACTTTGAAGGAGTGTTTGACTTCTGCCCCTGTTTTGGCTTTACCCTCTGGAGAAGGCAGTTTTGTAGTGTACACAGATGCATCAGGTATTGGCCTAGGTTATGTACTTATGCAACACGGGAAGATGATAGCTTATTCCTCTAGGCAGTTAAGGAAGCATGAAGAATACCATGTTCATGATTTGGAACTTGCAGCAGTAGTTTTTGCCTTGAAGATTTGGAGGCACTATTTGTATGGAGGGACCTTCACGGTGTTTTCAGATCACAAGAGTTTGTAGTATTTGTTCTCTGAAAAGGAGATTAATATGAGGTAGAGGAGATGGCTTGAGTACTTGAAGAACTTTGATTTTTCTATAGAGTATAATCCTGGAAAGGGCAATGTGGTGGCAGATGCCTTAAGCCGCAAGCCGATAGCAAAATTATCAAGTCTCATGTTAAAAGAGTGGAAATTACTAGAACAGTTGGCTAATTTAGACATTAATGTCGGCGAAGATCGGGTTATGATTGCACAAATTCAACTTCGCCCAGAATTATTAATGGAAATTCAGTCCTTACAAGACAATGATCCAGTATTGGTAGAGATCAGGGAAAGTCTGAGCAATATACCTGATTTCATGTTAGCCGATGACGGCAGGTTACTATTTCGAGGAAGGACCTGTGTGCCAGACGTAGCCGAGATAAAGAGCAAGATTTTAGAAGAAGCTCATAGGTCCAAGTATACTATTCATCCTGGAGGTACTAAGATGTATCGAGATTTGAAGAGGACCTTTTGGTGGCCAAGTATGAAAAAGGAAGTTGCAGAATTTATAAGCAGATGTTTTGTGTGTCAACAAGTCAAGGTGGAGCATTTCAGACCTGCAGGGAAATTAAAACCACTTGATATATCTCAATGGAAGTGGGAGAGCATTGGCATAGATTTTATGATGTGTCTACCTAGGACTCGTAGAGGATTTGACGCGATATGGGTTATTGTTGATAGATTGACTAAGTCTGCCCATTTCTTATCCATTAAGTCCAGATGGACAGTTGATGTTTTGGCTGCTTTGTATATGAAGGAAATTGTAAGGCTTCATGGAATACCAGTCAGTATTGTGTCTCATAGAGACCCCAGGTTCACTTCGTATTTCTGGAAAGGATTACAAGAATCCCTAGATACTCGTCTGAATTTCAGCACGACTTTTCACCGACAAACGGATGGACAGACTGAAAGAACAAACCAGATTGTGAAAGATATGCTTAGAGCTTGTGTGATGGATTTTGGAAGCTGTTGGCAGGAGCATTTGGCTCTGATTGAATTCACATACAACAATAGTTACCAGTCCAGTATCCAGATGGCCCCGTTTGAAGCTATGTATGGAAGAAGTTATCGATCACCATTATGTTGGGACGAGGTAGGTGAGAAATAATGGTTGGGACCAGATCTCATTTCAGAATCATCTAAGAACATCCATATTATTAGAGACTGTTTGCAAGTGGCACAATCAAGACAGAAGCGTTATGCTGATAATAGGAGGAGAGCCTTAGAATTTCAAGTTGGCGAGCATGTGTTCTTAAAAGTTTCACCAACAAGAGGAATCCAATGGTTTGGTGTTCGCGGCAAGCTAAGTCCAAGATATGTTGGTCCATTCGAGATTCTGGAAAGAATTGGAGAAGTTGCATACCGTTTAGCTTTACCACCCCAGTTATCTGGAGTTCATAATGTCTTTCATGTATCGATGCTGCGGAAGTAGGTGTATGACCCCACTCATATCATCCAGCATGTGGATTTGGAATTGAAGGAAGATTTGACTTATGAAGAAAGACCCATCAAGATTTTGGACCGAAAGCAACAGCAACTCAGAAGCCGATCTATACCTATGGTCAAGGTTCAGTGGAGTCGGCGAGGAACAGAAGAAGCTACTTGGCAATCGGAGGACGTTATTCGGAACCAATATCCTAACTCATTCCAAGGTTAGTTACCTTACTCCCCATTCCGATACGTGTAGTGAATTTGGAGGACCAAATTCCTTAAAGTGGGGGAGGGTGTAGCACCCCGGTATATTATAGAATAAAATAAAGGAAATGATAAATAAATTTCTTGAAAAATACAATAGGTCAAAATTCCAACCAATTTATAAAAATTTTGAAAAATAATATTCGTGTAAAGGACTAACAACTTAGCATGTTTGTCTGCTGCAGTCAGCCCAAAATAAAATTTTAAGTAAGCCGAATTAGCAGATTTTGGCCCAAATCAACACTTAATCTTACCGGACCTTAATTCGCAAAATTAGAGCCCAATTCTCGATCTTTTAAGCCCAAACTGGACCCAAATGAATGGCCTAGATTAGCTTAACGTTTCCCCTCTCGATCCCCATCGAAACCCTAACCCTAGTGAGAATATTTCGAGGAGTTTTGGCAGCGGTGACCGGTCTAGCGTGATTCGCGCACCCCACGTTTCGGAGGACTCTATCCTCCCTAATCAATCCTTCTAGACTCAATTGACTCTATATAATCAAACCCTAGCCGACCTAGAAAGGATTGGATGATGTGGCTGCAGACGAGGAGCGTGGATGAGGGTGAATTCTGGTGATCATCGGAGAGGTGTCCCGTGCGCGACCGACGACCTTCATCCCTCTTCTTCCTTTGATTAAGGTAGGTTCTAGCAGACCAAACCCTAAGTATTATACATTGTTACATTCGTGTCTCAGTCCTCTTCCCGTTGATCTAAAAAGCCCTAAAATCGATGTAGTATCCTGCGAGAATTCTAGGTTCTAATGGAAGCATGTCAGATTTAGGGTTTCTTGATGATCCTTGCTTAAGGTAGGGATTAGCAGGTGTTAAGATTAAATTGATCTTGCTATCATGTTCATATTTCAATTCTCATTCTAATGGTAGCCTTTTACCCAAATTTCATACTTTATATGTTGTGTATTAGTCGTTTTCATTACCTCTATTCGAGCCCGTTAGGGTTCGGGCATAGCATCCTTGGCGCGGTCCTAACATGATCCGCTCTGTCTTGAATGGCCTCGCGATAGACCGTGTGGTCTAGGGCGATGGCCATTTATTGACCGTTTAATTGTCTTGACGTTCCAATCGCCGTAGTCAGGATGGCTATGTTTAGACCATGTAGAGATCCCCGCGGCCCCTCGACAGACCGCTCAACCCCGTCTGGCCCCCCTGGCTCGAGGGATTGAACGGACTGTTGACCGACCGCTGAGGCCTCTGAACGGTTCTGTACTAATCGCGTCATTCTGCCGAATGTTTTATTCTTGTTCTAGCATGAATCATCTTAGTTAACTAATGATAACAGTAATTAGTAACCCACATATTAAATTAGAACGTATGAAAGTTAGAAATTTTAATTTTCTTGCTTAGTTACTCTCTCATGTCCCGATTCTTCATTCCAATAAAGTTAATCTCAAACATGTATTATGGCAAATGAACTAATGATACTCGGATTGTTTGACAGTCACTCTACTCCGGTGGAATTGACTGATCGACGTACACTTGTTTTCCGATGATCTCTAGCCTTCAATTCTTGTAATGGTTGGAACTCTCCGCCGGATACTCCTTCCGTCGGACTAGGACCTCCATTATCAGAACTCTGTAAGCCCCCGCGAGCCTGGGATTCCCACTAGGATGCCGGGCAGGTTGTACCACAAGTCCTGCACCTGTTGACTCGATTGAATCGCTTGGATTACCCTGGTTTGAGCCACGATTCACCTTAGACTGTCCGAGTTATTGCACGGCCCTAGCTGGACAGTGTAACACGTGGGACGGCCCAATATGAACCGTGCAATTCTGGCAGAATGCCCTATCTTGATTGGTCAATTATCCTTGTTCTATCTTCGACCTGGTTATGTTATAGTCGACCCAAAAAGCCTCTGGGCTGACTAACAGATAGTGGGCTGGACCCTGGTTCAATTTCACCCCGCCTATGGCAACCCAGGAGCCCAGTTGGATGGACTTCTCTTGGCTAGTTAGGCCAGTACTGAACGGACAGAATAGGCCCGTTCAGTTGGTTAAGCGGATCAAATTGGACCGTTTAGTTCCTGAGCGGCCCATTTCAGACCGCTTACTATCGTCTTGGGCTTCAGGTCATTCCTGTCGTGAACGGCCCATAGTGGACCATTTATATCTATTAAAAAGCCCATTTTTGACCATTCTATAACTGGAGCGGTCCATAATAGACCATTCATTCTTGGCTCCTATTAGGCTGTTCTTCAGCCCGATCCTTTGAAGCGGCCTAGATACCGACCATCCATTGTCTGAGCGGCCCAGTACGGACCGTGTATCTTCTAGAAATGTTTTCCGTGATTCTTCATGTTTGAATGAGAGGACCTTTTGGTTCTTGATAATTTGAACTTTCTGGTCAAATATCTACTTCACTTACCCTTGGAATTTTTCTGAGGCAAGATCTATACCTTAAAATTATTGGCCATTTAACTTGATTAATGTCTAGACATAACTTGGGATCTTGGATCCACCAAATCAATGCCAATGCATCATAAGGGCCCGGTCTTGTAATACCCCAGTTTTAAAAATTTGAAATAAAATTTGAAATGAATGAATTTCGGAATTTAATATTTAATTCCTTAGTAATTAGAACTAGTGAAATTTTGACTACCATATAAAAATCTAGAAAAATGGTAAATTGGTAGAGGATAATTTATTTAACAACTTTGTCTTCTGTGGTCGACCCATCAAAAATCTGTAACTAGGCCTAATCTTTGATTTGAGCACAAAGTGCACACTTACCTAACCTTAGCTTAAACCGCAGAATTAGAGCTTAATACTCCATCAAATGAGCCCAAATCAGTGGCAAATAAAAGGCCACGATCTAAGGATCATTTCCCCTCTATCAATTCATTGAAACCCAAACCCTAAAACGTTTAGTCGGCCGAGCATTAGTGAGGTCAACTATTGCGGCGCCGTTTCAAACACTCAACTTGCTCCGTCGAATTCTCCCAGCACCGAAGGCTCCAGAAGGTGTATGAGCTATAAAAACGAAGCTCTGCAATCCTAGAATCTTTTGGTAGCAGCGGCGGTCGCAGTGGAGATCGATCTAGGGAGATCTTTGGTGTTTAGTGGAGACATGTCGGCGTCCTTTCTTCTTCCTTTCTTCTTCGTTCTTCATCTAATTGAGGTAGGTAATAACGAGCCCAACATAAAGTGTTATATATGGATAGAATCAGCGTCCAGTCCCCTTTCTTTTGATCCATAAAGCCCTAAATTTCATTTGGTATCCTGCGCGAATTTAATGGTTTAGTAGAGGCATGTCAGAATTAGGGCAGAACCTGTTCCCCTTTGATTTCAGTAACGATTTCAGGCTGTAAATCTTAAATTGATTCATGCATCTCGTAGAGTTTTTCATGCTAGTTCTATTGGTAGTAAAAGCCCTAAATTCCATGCTATATACTCTTCGAATTTCATGTTTTTTTGTGGCCCTTAAACCCCCATCGAGGCGGGCAAGGGTTGGTTTAATCGGGTTTTTACCATACTTGCATGGTCTTACGATAGACCACATGTCCTGGATGAACGGTCTCCCAGAGACCACATAACCAGGATGGGCGGTCACTACATGACCACACATCCTGGGATGGGCGGCCCCCATCTAACCACATATCTAGATGAACGGTCTTCAAGTGACCACATATCCCCTGGCAGGATGAACGGCCACCCAGATGACCACACATCTGGATGGGCGGCCATCCCTGTGACCACATAACCCAGGGATGGGCAGTTCTCCCCTGACCACCCAACCCCTTGGGCGGTTCTCCCATGATCGCCCAACCCTTGGGCGGTCCAGCCCTGGCCGCCCAACTCTCTACAGTCCAGAACCAAGTCCCCTTCAGCCCGGTAGCTGTAGTGTCCGCCCAGTAGATGTAAGGTCCTTCCAGAACCATTTATCTATGCAGTAATTGACTTAGTACTAGTTCTATATGATTCATATTAGTGTCTTAATAGATAATTAGTAAACTAGAAACCCATATGCTAAGTGGTTAATTGTGCAAGTACATTTCTGTAAAATGCATGTTGTACATTCCCTCATGATCTTGTTCATTATCATTAGTATCTTGTTTCATCTTTTTGGCAAATACATTAATGTAAATTGTGATCCTTGATAAATTAACATGGAAATTAGGACTAAAATGATTATTAGGTTGCTGGACAGCCATTCTATTTCAGTAGAACAGGTTGACCCTTTTGCTGACTTCTAGTAAGTCATTAGCCTTATTAGTTGTGCTAGTCTTGAACTTACCCCCGGACACTCCATCCGGCGGACTTACCATTATCGTGGGATCTTTGTATCTCCCTGCTAAGAACCTAGTGAACTACCAGAACATCATTTTATGTGATTGAACTGCTGGTTTTAAGTCTTGGATCGAATTGGGCTAAAGAGGAGTGTGCGGCTAGTAGTGGACCGCATATCCTTATAAGCGGCCCGATAACTACCGTTTATACCTAGCTTATGCCATTAAAGTTGGTCGATTAACCTTGATCAACCTTCGACCAAACATTAAGCCTTGGACTGACCAATGGACAGTGTACTAGGCCCTGGTTTGGTTTTACCCTGTCTTTGGCAGCCCAGAGCTCAATAGAGTGACTTCTTCACCTTCTAGCCAAGCCCGGAGGGTGCGGCTGGAAATATGACCATCAAGCCTTATGCGGATTCTCTTGGACCGCATATCTTTAATACGGCCATGTATGGTCCGTATATATTGTTCATGGGTCTTAAGGTCTTCTGGACATGCACGGCCCAGAACTTACCGTTCATGTTTTAGAGCGGCACACTGTCAGCCGTTCGTTCTTGACCTCGTGGGTTGAGTTTCAGTCCAGCTCCTATAAGTGCGGCTCTGTGTTAGCCGTATATATATCTTGAGCGGTTTATGTATGACCGTACATCTCTCAGAGATGAGTTTTGTCGTGTTTTGTGCTCTTGAATCCAAGGGCAGATTAGTCCTTTAAATCTTGAACTTCTGGATAGTAAATCATCTGATTATTTGGCCATAAACTTGACTAAATGTCTAGATGGAACTTGGGATCTTGGATCCGATAAATCAATGCCAACGCATCATAAGGGCCTAGTCTGGTCCTAGGGAGAGCGCCCGAAAAGTACTTGTGCCCATGGGAGTTTATAATGACAAGGTGAGGTATTGCACCGAGTGCATGACTAGTGTGATGTCTACGACAGAAATCTCTTGTTATATCTTGTTACTTGATCGTACTTGACTTGTTTAATTACTTGATGATGGCCATTTCCTCGTTACAATTTCTTATTACACTTGTTACTTGTTATTCTTGTGAAATCCAGATATCTTATATTTCTTGACCTTGCAAGATCTTTATATTACGTTATTTTCTTCTTTATCGTCATTTCTTTTCTTAGCATTGTATATGAAAATGGAATAATTGATTAATTACGTAAACTTGCCTGTTATTATCTACTGAGCGTCAGCTCATAGTTGTTGTTTTCCCCTCTTTCCAGGCAGTTCAGGTGAGGATGCGCATACCGATGAGGAGGGACAAGAGTGATATCTCTGAGTATACCAGTTCTAGATGTTGAGTTGGCATAGTTATCCTAGTCTTAGTTGTGCCTTAGAGTGTGTTTAGCTTCAGTTATGTTATTATTGTTAAGTTGTATTGCCTCAGTTTGTATTAAGTTGGTTTAAGGTTATTGTACTAGATTTGGAATGTTTCTTGATCAATAAGTTATCTCTCTTCATAGCACTTGTGTTTAATGCTTAGATTAGCTTATCATTATTTCTAGCTATTTCTGACTGTACGTTCCGATATTCCGCATCGAGGCGTGACAGGTCTGGTCCTGGGAAGAGCGCCCGAAAAGTACTTGTGCCCCGGAGAGTTGTAATGACATGGTGAGGCATTGCACCGAGTGCATGACTAGCCTGATGTCTATGACATATTCTTGAACATGATCTCTCTCTTGTATTCTATTTATTGAATTCCTTCGGAATTAGTTACATGACTTGGTTATTTCATGCTTGATTGGCCAATTCCAATTATACTTTGTTCATATTCTCTTACTATCCTTATTTCTGTTATTTATATCGTCTATTCTTTTTTTTCTTTCTCGTTCAACATAAATGTAAATTGGTTAATTACTAAAACTTGCCTGCTATTACCTACTGAGTGTTCCCTTACCCAGTGGTTTCCCCCTTTTTCAGGTAGCTCAGGTGAGGACTCGCAAACTGATGGGGACGGGCAAGAGTGAAGCCCTGGAGCGAACCAGTTAGAGGACTATGTGAAGTCGCTGGGAGAGTCTTTAGTCAAGTTGTGGTTTAGAGTGTTGTTCAGTGATGTTGAAATAAGTCGGTGAATGTAACTTTGATGAAGTCAAATGTTGTAGTTTTTCTTAATTTCTTTGATTGGGTTTGATGTAAGACTTGGTTTTGATAAATTAGTAACTATTAGATTGGTCGAATCTTTTGGTTGTTGTGATGAATGTCCGATTCTCTAGCACAGGTCATAGCATGTCTGGAAATCAACATATTGTTATTATCTCTTTCTACTGCCGATCCCGATATTCTGCGTCGGGGCGTGACATGCATCATGTCTGACAATGGGACACCGTTCAAGAATAGGGCGGTGTACCAGCTAGCGGCCAAGTTTCACATCGACTGGAGAACCTCTTCGGTCTACAACCCCCAGGCCAATGGCTTACTGGAAGCCTTCAACAAGACCCTCTGCAAGCTCCTGCCTAAAATCGTTAGCCACCAGAAATGTGATTGGGTTGAGAAGGTCTTCGAGGCACTATGGGCTTACCGGATGGTCTACAAAACTCCCACGGGGTGTTCGCCGTTCTCCCTCGCCTATGGGGCAGAAGCCGTTATCCCCATTGAATTCCAGTTAGCCTCGTATCGCGTGGCGATCCACACCGGCCTCGCCGGCCTAGATGAATATGAATACCAGAGAAGGCTATAAGAGTTGGTCGATCTAGAAGGCAAACGACTCGAAGCCTACAAACACCTGCAAGTATACCAGGCCCGTATGATTCGGGCCTATGATAAGCCCGTCAAGCAGCGAACCTTCAAGCAAGATGATCTCGTCATGATCAAGGAAAAGGGAGTCATGGCGGGGCGCCCCATTGAAAATTGCAGCCGAATTGGCGAGGCCCATATATCGTCCATAACGTCTACGAGGGCGGGGCCTACACGGTCGTCGACCACAAAGGTCACCAACCCTTCCCGCCTCTCAATGGCAAGCATATGAAGCCATACTATGCACCTAAACACGAGTTCGTGCGCCAGCCAGACTAAGGCACGTGTCCCAGCTACTACCAATGAGGCTGGGCCTCGCCTGGGAAGGGTCTAACCAGCCAGCCGTTCCGGTCTTCAGTTCCCTATCAAGCAGCGAGGCCAGCCAAGCCCTCGCAAAACCACCGCCAGGCATTTTTTGGGACTAATTCTTTGACCTCGTTCTCGTCACGATGAGGGCAAGGACACCCCCGCGCCAGCACCAGTCCTGCCGTCAGGCTCCCAAGTAAGTCAAAAAGAAAACAAAAAAACAAAAAAAATGGGGTTAAAAAATAGAGATGCCCCGGTAGACCCAGCCACCCTCATCCCAAAGGGGGCAACTGGGGGCAAAAAGGCCGGCAACCCGACTGAGATGAAAAACCGAAAGGGCACCTCAGGCAAAATGGAGAATCCCCGCAACGTGAAAACCCGCAACGGCGCATCGGAAAAAGCTAAAGGAGGTCGGCTTTGGCGAAAACCCGAAAAGGGCGGTAGAGCTGATAATGAGAAAATCTTCCTCTCCCCACCAGTCAAGGTGGTCTTCTGCCCATTCCGCATTAGGCCATAGGCCTCCCCAGATATCGTCTACCGGTTAGCCCATAGTGCCAGACTATTAACCCGGTGATCTCCAGTCAGTCTTATATCACCCTGCTTAGCACACTTTAGTGTCGGCCGTCGCTCCGTCGTGGCAAATCGATAAGTTCCAGCGTCTGCGCGACAGCTTAGTCGCCATTCCGGCCAACCCCAGTCTTAGCCTATTGCCCAGACCCTTATCCTTCTGCACTACTACATCCCACATCTCCTGCAAATCCAGAACTCCCCGAGTCTCAGTATGTACCCAGTTCTCCCTGCAACCTCTGACCCGTCGGCTATAGCTTCTGTCACATCTTGCCAAGACAAGATAGCCCCCAGCACCATAATTTGATAATCTATAAGTACCCATATTAAGGGCAAAGCAATACCCAATTACCCACGTCCTCCAGTTCTAGGTCACGTCCCCTGATATCAGCACGCTACGGATGACAACCACGAGGTTCTAAAAAAAAGAAAGGAATGGGGTTAAAAATAGAGATACCCCAGTGGCCTCAGTCAACCTCTTCCCCGAATTTACTAAGGGTAGAAATTACCATTAACCCAGCTGAGGTGAAAATCGGAAAGGGCGCCTCAGGCAAAATCGGGTCACCCCTCGATGTGAAAACTCGAAAAGGCACACCGGAAAAAGTAAAAGGGGGCCAACTATGGCGAAAACTCGCAAGGGCGGTGAAGGGGCATGATCTCGCGTTGGACCTGAGCTGGGAGGATGATCACCGAATAGTGAACTGTAAAGAAAGGGAAGCAGATCAGGGGGCCCAGGGATGGTTCCATGGGGAAAACCCTCCGATGCCTAAGTCAGTAGAGCAGTGGTAGAAGATATGGAGGGAGGAAGAAAGAGGTGCACGAGATCCCTCTACACAAAGGTGGTGAAGTGGTTCCTACTCAGGGAGTTTAGGGGTGTATTGCCCTTACCTTTCATTGGAGGGAGTCCCATGTTTAAATAGTGCACTAGCCTCATGAGTCCCGTAAGCTGAGGGGTTTCGGCGGGGATTACGTCCTCAACGTGGGCTCTTTACGTCCTCATCGTGGGATCTTTATAGCCTTGAGGGATCATGGGTCCCTTATCCTCATAAACTCCTGCTCATAAAGGGCTCTCAACGGCAGCGTGGATAAGTAATCGTCGGTTAAACCCAAGCATGAAGGGTGCCAACCCTGTCCGGGTGATAAGCATAGCTCGGATGAAGATAGGTCGGAGTGGGCTCTGAGCGCTTGCCTCTATCCCGGTGAGAGGATAACTCGGGCATGGGTCTTCCTCCGTTCTGACCGACGTACGGGCCTTTCGAGCCTAAGGGCCGTCGAGGAAGGGTTTGATCCCGAGTAATCTTATTGGGCTTTTTATTCTACGTGGGCCCTACGGGGCTGTCACTTGGAATGAGCTGGGCCTCGTTTGGTCCTGATGGACCTAGTTCGGCTGCTTTTATATGGGATACAGAAATCCCCCTCTCCACTTGTCCCCCTCCTATGCTCGAACTTTAGTAAGCTCGGAAGAGTAGCTGTTTGGGGTTTTGGACCAGCGTGGCTCAGGTGGGTGGAGATATGGCAGTGTTGGTAAGCCACGTGTTGTGGTCACTTAGGCCCTTAATAATGATGATCCTATCGGATTTGAACTGAAGGGGCCCCCTTTTGTCGGAGGTCGGAATGACGCGCCGCCTTTCGCGTGGGAATATAGGCGTTGTGCGCTTGCCGTTGCTCCAGACTCCCTCCATTTTCAGGGTTTGGCTCTCTTTCGTGCTTGCTTTTGGGGACCTTTGATGCATCGTGAAGGCACGACGGAGGAGCAGAGGCTTGCAGCGGCGTTTGTGGAGTTGGTGGAGGTAACTGCAGAGGCAATCTGACAGCTTCCTCTTCCTCCAGAGTCCTCAGGGTCCCGAGAGTATTTTTCTTCAAGTCCCTCTCCGGGTTCCATGGCAGAACAGCGTACGGATGCCGAAGAGTGGGAGGGCGAGCCTGCGGTGAGGGCGGCCACTCCAAACTGCAGCGAACTGGGGGAGGCAGAGGTGAAACAACTAGAGAACCACTTTCGTCTGCCTCATAAGTTTTACTTTGCCGCGGCTGCTCCGTATGAGACGAGCTTGGACTCTCGCACGGGCCATATCTGTACCTTCCTTCTGTCGTGGAAGGATGGGTTCCGCCTTCTCTTCGAACCATTCGTTCTTCAGCTTCTCAATTTTTTTCGGTTGGCGCCCATTCAGTTGGTAGCCAATTCTTATCTTCTTCTTTCCGCCTTTCGCATCCTCTGTCGCCAATGCAGAGTACCTCCTTCTCTGGACCTCATTCACTACTTTTTTGAGTTGAAGGTGCATCCCTCGACCGGGAAGGGTTTTTATTTCATCCAGGCGAGGCAGAATAGGAGCTGCATCTCCTTGGCGATGACTTCGCATAAGGGGTGGAAAACTGATGAGGGCATCCCTTGCCCCTCCACATTTTCTCCAGACTCGGATTGTTCGTCGGCTAGCGCCATTATGTTAGTCATGTATTTTTTAGTCTAGTTATGTAATCTTCACATTTTCTTTGAGTCAATATCATATAATTTTCCCTTTATTTGAGTCATGTACCTAGGTTAGTGAGTCATTTTCCTAAGTCTTGAAGTCATTATGTTGGTATGATTAGTTAATGGGCCCAAACCATTGGGCTAGGCCCAGGGGCGCCCCTCCCTTGGACTATTTGGTCATTGGTTAGCTTGTCAGGGTCAGTTTGGTCTTAGGAAAAGTGTGGAGTCTATAAATAGCCCCACCCCTCTCTCATTTGTAAGAACTTATGCATGAATATTGAATTCTAGATATACTCCAAATCCCTCTAGCTTTCTCTCTCAATATCTCTCTCTCTCTCTTTATCTCTCTCTCTCTCTCTCTCAAGGGGAAGAATTCGCCCCATTCTCTCTCTCCTCCCCCCCTCTCAATCTCTTCCAACCCCCACCTACCTCCAATAACTCCCCACAACTTCCCACAACCCTCCTTTACTCTCCATCTAGTCCCAACAACCCTCCACCAATCTAAACCCTACTTCCCAACCACCACCTACCCCAATCACTTCCCTAAGCACCTCTCCACCTTCCCAAGGCTGAATTAACCCATCCCAAAGCCCAAATTTGAATTTCCCTCCCCTTTCCCATCCCTCCCACACCCTAGGTCGACCTAAACCAGACCCCCCCTTGGTCTGGTCGCCCTCCTCCCCCTCCTCTCTTCTCACCCTCTCTCTTGTGCACACCCACTCCCCCATCTCCACCTCTAGCAGTTCCAGCCCCCCTCTCCTTCCACCACTGCCACTCCTGACCTCCTGGATCCCTAGCCACGTCCTCCCCCTCTCCCTAAACCTTCAGCCATCATTCACAAGCCTTGCTAACCCCCTTCCACTCCCTTTATTCTTGCTAGTTTGCAGTTTCAGATAGCTGGTCGCAGGCAGCAGAGTTAGGTCCTGAAGATTGCATCGGGTCTGGCCGCTCCCTAGTCCTCCAGGTGTCAAGGCCCACATCTATGGAAAGGTCGTCCAGAGAGCTTTCAAGGTGAGGTAGTTTCGTCCACATCCGAGGTCGGAGCTGTCCGCAGGAGCCGATCTCCCTCGACTGCGCCGAAGACCCCACGCAGAGAACCAGAGCGAGAATGGAAGCTCGGCCACGGTGAACCTTTTGCGATTCAGATCAAAAGTTCTTCAAAAAAATTATTTCCTCTCAAGTACTCTTTCATCCTTAAGAAGCAGAGCTGCATTCGGACATCGGCATCTAAAGTTACGAATTTTCTACTCCAAGTGTGTCAGGTCAGTTTACAGGAGCCAGAACCGACACCCCTCTACTCATCTGATCACCCTGGTCTTCTCAAACATCTGCCGACCCCGCCGTTGACGCCGACAGAAATAAGACTCGACCACGGTTCCAACCGTTCAGGTCTCGTCTCAATCAGAGCTTGGTAGTGATCGTGGCACTTTCTGCAACCAGCCACATTGTTCTGCACCAGACAGAGGCAGAACCAATCAGTCCGGTTCCAGACTCTGCCCCGGCCAGCAACGACTGTACCAAGCTCAGCAAAAATTCAGAGATCATCCTTGGTACATTGGCAAGCTTTTGGCACAAGTCTCATCAAGTTCTGAGCTCTGTGGAATTTGTGGCGGCATCATCACCGGACCCCTATTCAGCCATTCTGAAGATTGGCAGAACCGGCATCAATCCGAACGTCGAGTTTTCTTCATAATTCCCCACCCCGCTTGGCCGGCTAAAGGCTCCTCCCTGCGTGGAGGTAGTTTTGGCTGTAATTCACATAATCCCCACCCCTAGATCCCCCCCTTGCATGGGGTGTAGTTCATGTCATTATTAAGTCGCAGGTTTGAAGCTTCAATCGACACGTCGTGCGGGTGCATACCCTCGCCTCCCCGCTCGCCCCCGTCTCCGGCCGGAGTCGGCGTCTTCACGCCGGCTAGGTGAGCCTCGGGCCCTCTCTTGACTGGTTTAATCACTTGCTTAGCTTAGTATTATTGCTATTGCTTCGTCGGACGGAGAGTGAGAGCTCGGCTCAAATTGCTAGTACCGTGAGTGACCACCGCGGGCAAGTTGAGAGTGAATCCACTTAACCCACACCCTTGGTGTGTTGGCTGCCCATGATTTGGGCATCCTAGGCCCATTTGGGGTTCTTCCCAAGATAGCCAACCATTGGAGCCTAAAGGTCCCGCCTCGGACCCTCTCCAACATCGCCTAGTCGCCATCGGGTACTAGTGTGCGCCATACGGGTGAGCTCGCTAGTGTGAGTCCGCTGCTCAAACTTGAATGCTTGCAAATAGGTCCAAGGTTGGTTTTACATCAAGTGGTATCAGAGCAAGTTCACAACTTGTCTCTATCAAGTTGGTCCTAGGGCATGTCTATGCATTTAGAGTCTTCAAGTGCATCACTCTTGTCCCCTAGTATGGCCACCTCATACCAACCTTGCCCATCGTCCCTCTCCATGAGTCCAAAACCCCAAGAGAGACCCATCACCAACACACATGACCTCCACAGTCATGTTGAATACCTCAAGGGAGCTATGAACAATACCTTTGATTGCCTAGATAGCATAAAAGGCCAACTTACCCGATTAGGTGACAATGAGCCCACCCCAAGGGTAGCTGATAGATTGGTCCCCCACCCACTTCCCGCCTTTGATGGAACCTCTCTTAGAGAATATTTAGATTGGGAAGCAGCATTAGACCAATACTTCACTTGGTATCCCATGTCCGAGGATAAAATGGCTTGGGTCGCCAAAATGCAACTAACCAAACAAGCTCAAACTTATTGGATGCAAATTGTCGGGCTAAGAATACTTAGAATGGAAGCACCCATCACCACATGGAGGGACATGAAGGAGAAACTTAGGGCTAGATATGTTTCCCCCTCATACTCAAATCACCAAGACCTAAGGAGCACTTCAACTCCTTCATCCCCACCTAGCCAACCCATGACCCTAATCCCCCATTCCACATCACTTCCCACCTATCCTACCCCAACCACCACACCCGCACCCTACCTACAAACTCCCACCACAACCATATGTCCACAAACCCAGTTGGACCCCGTGTCCACCCCTCCACCGAGGCCCATAATGGCCACCACCCCTAAACCCAAAACCCCTCACCAAACCCACCTCCCGCTTCCTACACCAATCTTTCCCCAACCTAGGCCTCCTCTACTTCACCTTCCTATCCCAACCCAAGCCCATGCTTGCTCACCACCCCGGGTGTGTCATACGCTAGCTATCACCAAACCACCCATCATAGATCCCCCTACTCCATTAGCAATAGAAGTTGCAACCCACACACCCACCCAAGTGGAGAAGGATGCCCATCCGAATCCACCTTCCAACATAGAGGAAATCCAAAGGCCAAACAACTCACACACCTCTAGCCTAGCTCCTCTAGAGACACCCAACCTCACCATAGATAAGTCCATACTCCAATGGCTCAAGAAAGGTCTCACCATTCCTAGTTCACAACCATGCCACCTACCCATGGGATATCAATCCCAAATCATTCCCATTCAGCCACATGTCACTTATCAAACTTCCTATTGTGTGGAAGATTTGGGAGACTTAGTGAACTACCTACATGGGCAAATTCACTTGACCAATATGCTAGCCAAGAGGCCGTCCGAAGCTAACACCATTAGCCTAGCATATCCCACCATTGGCTCCATCACTTCCATCTACACTAACGGCCAAGTTACTAGTGAGATCATCCTCCTTCTTCCCATGGAGGAAGAACCTATCCTAGTCTACTCCCCAACCATTGAGATCCCAAGTGCTTTGATTGGCCAACCCATTAGCAACCTTGGCCCAATTATCTTGGAGGAGGATGACTCACCATTTGAGGACCTTGAGAATATGGAGTACCCCTACCTAGGTGACCCTTACCATGATCCCTTTGACCCTTTTCTATGGGAGCCTAAATCTCCATGTAACCCACTCCCCCTATTCACCAACCACCTCACCCTACCCATACCGCCCATGTTGACCCAAACTCCCCCCTTCCTAGAATTGGGTTACACCATGAGAGCATTGACCTTAGGCAACAAACACCTCGGGATTGAGGAAATGCCCCACCCCATAACCACCTTCCTAGACCCCTTTGACCCATTCCAATGGAAGTCCAAAAGCCCACACATAGGAGACATCTTTGTCACAAGAGTGCATAAGTCTTGGCATACAACACCACTTGGCATGATTCATAAGTCGGGAACATTCATTCACATTACCCACATGTCAAGTAGGAAGTATAAGTGGACCGTATTTGGATATATTGGCCCACCTTCATTAATCATGAGTCTTAAACATGAGAAGAGCATACATGAACGTCCGGGTCCCCCGACATTTGTCTTACCCATACATAAAAGGTTCATCTCTGGATGTCCCGGGCCCCCTAAGTCTGTCGCAGTCTTCATGGCATCAAAGCATGATCAAACTACATTTGGCTGCCCCGGACCACCTTTGCATACCATACATTGTCCACTCACACCGCATCATAAAGCATGGCATATGCATCCAAGCAAATATCAAGCAGCAAGCGGTGAGATTCATAATAAGCAAGCAAAAACTCGTGTGCGCCACTTGAAATTCCAAGTTGGTAACTTGACGATGATGACTTTGGAGTGGCTCTACCCTGGGGTCACCTCCAAATCGAGGGCACGAGGACTTGGACCTTGCCAAGTTCCGAGTGGCTTTGGCAACCCGGCTTATGGGTTGAACTTCCAAAAGGGTTTTGAGATTCTCCCCATTTCTAATATAGCGGATCCAACACCCACTAAGGGCACCGCGGTGGATCCTAGTGAGTGCCTTGAGCTTACACCTATCCTTGCGAGGGACACCTTCGGAGTGCCACCACAAATTAGCCCGAGAGCCCGACGTGAGCACACGGCAGCAATACTAGGCAAGCAAGACATCATAGCCCGCATGAGGGTGTGTCCGGGCCACTTCGAAAGGCTGAAGCACCGTTCCCTGACTATGGTCGCGGGTTGAGTATGGAGATCGTGGATCGCCCAGAGCCGCAGTTTGATGTACTACTTCCCTGGTGGACCCATACTCGACGGGGTCGAGTTTTCCCCACCCCGGGGGTATGATGAGGGCATCCCTTGCCCCTCCACATTTTCTCCAGACTCGGATTGTTCGTCGGCTAGCGCCATTATGTTAGTCATGTATTTTTGAGTCTAGTTACGTAATCTTCACATTTTCTTTGAGTCAATATCATGTAATTTTTCCTTTATTTGAGTCATGTACCTAGGTTAGTGAGTCATTTTCCTAAGTCTTGAAGTCATTATGTTGGTATGATTAGTTAATGGGCCCAAACCATTGGGCTAGGCCCAGGGGCGCCCCTCCCTTGGACTATTTGGTCATTGGTTAGCTTGTCAGGGTCAGTTTGGTCTTAGGAAAAGTGTGGAGTCTATAAATAGCCCCACCCCTCTCTCATTTGTAAGAACTTATGCATGAATATTGAATTCCAGATATACTCCAAATCCCTCTAGCTTTCTCTCTCAATATCTCTCTCTCTCTCTCTTTATCTCTCTCTCTCTCAAGGGGAAGAATTCACCCCATTCTCTCTCTCCTCCCCCCCTCTCAATCTCTTCCAACCCCCACCTACCTCCAATAACTCCCCACAACTTCCCACAACCCTCCTTTACTCTCCATCTAGTCCCAACAACCCTCCACCAATCTAAACCCTACTTCCCAACCACCACCTACCCCAATCACTTCCCTAAGCACCTCTCCACCTTCCCAAGGCAGAATTAACCCCTCCCAAAGCCCAAATTTGAATTTCCCTCCCCTTTCCCATCCCTCCCACACCCTAGGTCGACCCAAACCAGACCCCCCTTGGTCTGGTCGCCCTCCTCCCCCTCCTCTCTTCTCACCCTCTCTCTTGTGCACACCCACTCCCCCATCTCCACCTCTAGCAGTTCCAGCCCCCCTCTCCTTCCACCACTGCCACTCCTGACCTCCTGGATCCCTAGCCACATCCTCCCCCTCTCCCTAAACGTTCAGCCATCATTCACAAGTCTTGCTAACCCCCTTCCACTCCCTTTATTCTTGCTAGTTTGCAGTTTCAGATAGCAGGCCACCGGCAGCAGAGTTGGGTCCTGAAGATTGCATCGAGTCCAGCCACTACCTGGACCTCCAGGTGTCAAGGCCCACATCTCTGGAAAGGTCGTCTAGAGAGCTTTCAAGGCGAGGTGGTTTCGTCGACATCCGACGTCGGAGCTGTCTGCAGGAGCCGATCTCCCTTGACTGCGCAGAAGACCCCAGGCAGAGAACCAGAGTGAGAATGGAAGCTCGGCCACGGCGAACCTTTTGCGATTCAGATCAAGGGTTCTTCAGAAAAATTCTTTCCTCTCAAGTCCTCTTTCATCCTCAATAAGCAGAGCTGCATTCGGACATCGGCATCTAAAGTTACAAATTTTCTACTCCAAGTGTGTCAGGTCAGTTTACAGGAGCCAGAACCGATACCCCTCTACTCATCTGATCACCCCGGTCGTCTCCAACATCTGCCGACCCCGCCGTTGGCGCCAACAGAAATAAGACTCGACCACGGTTCCAACGGTTCAGGTATCGTCTCAATCAGAGCTTGGTAGTGATCGTGGCACCCTCTGTAACCAGACACATTGTTCTGCACCAGACAGAGGCAGAACCAATCAGTCCGGTTCCAGACTCTGCCCCGGCCAGCAACGACTGTACCAAGCTCAGCAAAAATTCAGAGATCATCCTTGGTCCGTTGGCAAGCTTTTGGCGCAAGTCTCATCAAGTTCTGAGCACTGTGGAATTTGTGGCGGCATCATCACCGCACCCCTGTCAAGCCATTCTGAAGATTGGCAGAACCGGCATAAATCCGAACGTCGAGTTTTCTTCATAATTCCCCACCCCGCTTGGCCGGCTGAAGGCCCCTCCCTGCGTGGAGGTAGTTTTGGCTGTAATTCACATAATCCCCACCCCTAGATCCCCCCCCTTGCATGGGGTGTAGTTCATGTCATTATTAAGTCGCAGGTTTGAAGCTTCAATCGACGCGGCGTGCGGGTGCATACCCTCGCCTCCCCGCTCGCCCCCGTCTCCGGCCAGAGTCGGCGTCTTCACGCCGGCTAGGTGAGCCTCGGGCCCTCTCTTGACTGGTTTAATCACTTGCTTAGCTTAGTATTATTGCTATTGCTTCGTCGGACAGAGAGTGAGAGCTCGACTCAAATTGCTAGTACCGTGAGTGACCACCGCGGGCAAGTTGAGAGTGAATCCACTTAACCCACACCCTTGGTGTGTTGGCCGCCCATGATTTGGGCATCCTAGGCTCATTTGGGGTTCTTCCCAAGCTAGCCAACCATTGGAGCCTAAAGTTCCCGCCTCGGACCCTCTCCAACATCGCCTAGTCTCCATCGGGTACTAGTGTGCGCCATACGGGTGAGCTCGCTAGTGTGAGTCCGCTGCTCAAACTTGAATGCTTGCAAATAGGTCCAAGGTTGGTTTTACATCAAAAACTCAATTTTTCTGGGTGGGGATCTACTCGGTGGAGGAGACCTGGAAGTGCCCCATGATCCCCAATTTCCATCCGAATATCCCTCCCAGGTAGAATGAGTTCCCTCCGTTCGTGGAGGAGTACGCAACTATCTTGTTGAAGCACTGCCAGTCCACAGAAGAGTTGGTTACTCCAGAGAACATCGAGCAGTGTCTTCTTATGCGGCTGCATCCGTCGGGCTCAGGTGCCACAATCTAGGCTCTCCTTTGGATGTTGAGACCATTTTCCTTTTTCTGACTATGTCTTCCTTTTCGTGCAGACACCAGGTGGCCGGCTTTGGAGGAGGCCGCAGAGGTGATCGACCTCAGCGATGATTCGGCTGCCGATGAGTCGGCTGCTCCCACAGGTCACTCCCGAGACAGGGACAAGGGCAAGGGGGCGGCCCAGGGTGAATCCTCCAGGCCGCGGGGGTCCAAGCGAAAGGATCCCGTGGAGGGCATGATCCGGGCCGCCTCAAAGGCCAGGAATCGGGCCAAGAAGGCCGGGGTCGTACTCGCAGTCGAAGGCGACCATGCCGCGGCTCGCCGCTCCGTCGGGCATGATGGGGCGGACCCTACCGGGTGAGCTCTCCCACCGGCCGAGCAAGAGGGGGCCGAGGAGGTTGGGGCTACTTCTACGGTCGGCGACGATGCTGGCTCAGCTCCTCCTTCGGCCGGAGCCGAGGGGGCCAGTGCTGCTTCTACGGTCGGCGACTATGCTGGCTCGGCTCCTCCTTCGACCGGAGCCGAGGGGGCCGTAGATGAGGCGGGTGACGCTCCAGGTGGCGGTGCAGTTGCCGAACCGGTCCAGGCTGGGGGGTCGCAATAAAAAGTGATGCAGCCCCGACCGACCGAGGCACGAGGGGCAAACGAGGTTGCGGCTCGATCTGGGCCGTCCGGCGGGACGCCGACTGAAGAGGGGGTCTCCATTCCTGTGGCCCTAGAGAGGCTCGACATCCAAGGCCCTCTGTATCAAATATGTCGCGGTATAGCTGTGAAGGTGAAGGGGGGAGATAGGCAGCACTCCCCTTCCATGGCCCTTGGGGCGGTTATGGAGGGTGACGTGATCCTGGCCCAGATGGGGGCCACTCTGGCAGAAGCGTACGCTCGGTCGGAGTCAGAGCGAGTGACCCTGGCCCAGGACCCTTGGTGGGTCTGACAGGAGGTTGGCTCAGCTTTCCGAGGAGCGTGATGGGCTTCGGCGGGAGATTTTCTCAGTTAGGGAGCTGGTGCGGTCAAGCGAGGTGGAGGCCCGGACGCTAACTGAGCAGCTAGCTAAGGCTCGTGAATCGCTCGAGAGGAAGAATATGCTTCTTGAAGAGGAGCGCCTTGTTCGTGTTGAGCTGGATGGCCGGTGGGAGACCGAACTTGCAGAGCTAGTGGACCGAGCGGAGGAAGCCGAGCGCCTTCGACGGGAGGACGAGGCTGATCGGGCCGAGGTGGAGAAGCAGGCGGCGGAGGCTGAAAAGTAGACAACTGAGGCCAAGCGAAAGTTAGCCAAGGCGGAGCAGGAGAAGGTCGAGCTCACTAGTAGGGTGGGATCGACTGGGGTGGAGGCTCTCGAGTAGTACAAATGCTCGGAGGCCTACCGGGTCGACCTTAAGGAGGCTGCCCTTCCCTACTACGAGTTAGCACTTCGCCGAGGCATCCGCAAGGGGTTCAAGCAAGGCTACGATCGGGCCATCTCTTATGCCGAGGAGCAGGCTGTAGATCGTGATAAATCCACACATGAAGAAGAGTTTAAATACGAGAAAGCATAATAAAAATAAGGGGAGATGATATAATAATAAGGAAAAGAAGCACGTGGTGCTACTAAGGAGGGTGATGGCCAGAGGGGTTACCTCAAGAAGAAACAAAGAAGATCGTGAATACCTGGTAGAAAATAGAACGCGGGCTGGATTGTGAATTCCTCCTCCTCCTTCAATCGGCCGGCCGATGAAGGGGGTTTTCCTTTATTGATTACCTTGCAAAAGAGACAAAATAAACAAGCAAAAGGAGTGGATCAGCCAAGTGAATGTAGTATCAATCCCAAAGATGATATGATGATGAAATAAGAACAAAACATGCGCACCTTTTTTTTGTTTTTTTTAAACCCCTAAAGAATTAGGGAAGGAGGAGATATGATGAAGCTAATGCAAAAGAAGGAAAAAAAAACACAGTGGCCGTGATGATGATCGATGAAAAACAAAACAACATAAACAAAGTAAACAAAGACCCCTGCTGTCCCTGACGATAGTAAAGGGGAACCGACGTCGATGCTATTGACAGGAAGAAGAGGAAGCAGAGCTCTTCTAAAAAGATCGCACAGGAAGAAGATGAAGAGCCTCTGTAAACCAAGTAACCTCCGACCTCAGTAAACTCTGGTCTCGTCTAATCTCGTAACCTGCCAACCTAACCCCTGCCAACCTCGCGCGAGGTCGATCAAGACATCCCTATATAGGGTTCCAGATCCAAGATAACCTCAGATTCGGAAGGATAAGAATGGGCAATGATCAAAAGAAGGCATGACTCTACCTCCAATTCGAGCAAGGAGACTATTGGAGGCAAGGAACTACCCAGGAAAGATGAGTTTAAGCAGGACATCGAGGGGTAAAACACGACCTTGAGAAGGGCGTCAAATCACAAATTGACGACCTACATCAAGACGTTACTCAAAACACGACCATGATCAAGGGCGTCACTTCTTGGATTAAATTTGACAATAAAACTTACCTTATTTGAAAATTATGAGAAAACGCCTGAGATGAAGGCGTTACTTGAAAACACGCCCTGAGGAAGGACGTTAATCGATAATTTGAATTTATTTTGAAACCGGATAATACCAGGAATTGACGCCCTGATATTTGGTCGTCCTTTCTTTTGGACACGCCCTAGATAAGGTCGCTTTTTAAAACACGCCCCTCTTTAGGTCGCGAATCACAAAAATGCAAAGATCAAACCAAAAACACACAAAAATAGAAAAACTTCATATTATGAATGTATTGAAGTTCACTTTGGGGCGTCAACATAGTGACATGAGATTTGATCAATATAGCGTCAATTTTGGCATGTCTACAGTTGCCCCGCCTTGGCGTCTGCTTTGCAAGGGAGTGAGACGAAATGGAATGAAAGTGCAACAAACGGAATGAAGTGGAGCGAACTGATAAGTAGATGCCAAGGTGTGATGTGACACGCCTCAGACATTAAGCATTGGAAATCTTTCCAAGATTCTATGTGAAACAACTCCGAGTGATTCCAAGGAAGCATCGATTTGTTGGATAAAGGAGATTAAACTAAACAAGTAAAATGTGCGCATGGCACGATAAGGAGACACCATTGGAGAGCGGTTACCAGCCAACGTGGACGTGCTACAACCAAGGTGGATTTGCAGGAAAAGGGAATTGAGATGGAGACCCAGCAAAGGGACATTTTCAAGTAATCAGCCTAAGCGGCTTCAAAGAGAATAAAGTACTCAATTTGGAATGGAATGTCTCATATCAACTCAATCAAGAGCGAGTGACCTTCATTACTGCCATAATATGAAGATTTTCAGCATGAAGCTCAAAGTCCTACATGATGCATGCTGGGTTAAAAGAAAAAGATAAGACAAACTAAAAGATAGAAAATAATCAAGGATAATATTGTTAAACCATCTAGATTTGGTCAAGAATCCAGATCTCTGAGCTAACACTAAGCCGAAGCCCGTTTGTCCGCGCATCAACTCAGAAAGTGGAACCATCGTCCCAGACCTTGAACGACTCAACGGCCTATCCGTGTGATCAAGACTCTCCTGGAACTATCACTGTTTTTGATGAAGGGGAACTCAAATTTCAGGTTCATCAGAACCACAAGGTCCTTGATATGCTATAATAGCATAGAATACCATATAGTAATAATGCTCACAACAAGAACAACATGATGTTACCTCCGCATTAATCCGAGTATCTCGAAACCTGTAATCTTCTGCACTTGAAAAGTTCATTAGCCTCCCCATAATATCAATAATCTTCAATTCAAAGTATGACATGATCATAAGTGCTAAATAAAATAAAACTCCAACGAAAATAATAGCACTTAGTGGATTTCTAATATAACTCGTGCTATTCATGCCATATATATGTTATTCATGCTATTCATGCCATATCCATATTTATTTTTTTTCCTAAGTGGATTTCTAATTAGGATCTACAAATTGGCGATCACGGTGGGACCCCTTTTGTTTTCTTTTGATTACCCTTTCACTTAGGCACCTACGTGTGCCATCTCCTTTTGCACCCACGGTGTGTCTCCTTTAGTGCTCCACGTAGCACTCTCCCTATGTGATCTATCAGTTTGATAGATTTCTTTTAGAATTTCCACTTATCCAAAAACAAAAAAAAAAAATTTTTTGATGAGCATGCTAAATCTTAATTCATATATTTGTTGATTGCCATGAGTGTTATGCTGTGATTGTGAGAGTTTTTATCACTGTTTGATAATTCTGGCCGTGGAGTGTTTCTGGAGACAGAAAGAATTAACGCCTCACCCAGAGGCGCGTTTTCTTTTAATGCCTTCATCCAGGGCGTCTATTTATTGCGTAGCGCCTAACATCAAGGCGTGTTTTCACTCGATCTTGTGCACCACTTGCATTTGACGCCCTCACCTAGAGGCGTCCTTTTCACATATAGCGCCTTACCCTAAGGCGCGTTTTTCACTGCCTGTGGGCTCCCACAGTGGTTCACGACAGCCACGCTGTCGTCTCTTTTGCTGCTAGCGACCGCTGCCAGGTCGTCTCTTTCCTGTGGGTTTACAGAACCCTCTTGTCTGTGGTTCTTCATGCTGCATTCATGCTTATATTGATTATTTGATTATTGCTGTGGTTGGCTTATCTTATTCTGCATTTTTGTTGCATTGGTTTGGGAGACCTCCTCTCCTTACATTGTTAGGAGCCACATACCCCTCTTGGTGAAGGAACGACCCTCCATTGAGCACTCCGTCTCTTTGGACTGGAAATTCCTAAACCAAGCCTCCATAAGTCCCCGCACCCGTGGATTCCCTCACGGACGCCGGGCAGGTTGTACCTTTTGAAGTCCCGGGTTTAGTTGGCCTATGCATGGTGAGAAAGTGTTCCTAGTTGGCACCGAAGTTGAAATCATATCGAAACTAGGTTCCTCCTTTGTGTGAATCACTCCAAATTGTTGTTGAAAATCACATTAATTCACCAAGGTTAAAAAAAATCAAAGCTAATCATTCCAACTTGTTTGCTATCTTGGTAAATTGTTTTGATTGCACATTCAATTGCTTGCATAATGGCTTACCTTCATAAGAAAGTCAGCATGTTTAACTCAGCTAATGTTCATGAGGGTGATCAACCAAGCACATCTTATTCCCCTCAGATTCAACATGTTCATCATAATCCTCACCATATTTTCAAGGGACCACACCCTCATTCTTATGGTGTTGCCCGACCCATGGGCAATGTCCAACCTCAGGGTCCCTCGCTTCAATCGCGAGCCACTACTCCAACAGGACCGTCTCCTCCCAACGATGAGAAGGCCTCCCAAATCATTCATGCATTAGATCATCTCACCCCTCAATAAATCCAAGCCCTTAAGACCGTTGTTGAGGGTGCATCTCATTCATCTCATCCTCCTTCCAATCCTATGCGGGTGGCCCATCACCTACCTCCCTCTTCTATTCACAATCCTACCCGGGTGGCTCATCACCCATCTTCTTCTATTCATCCTTCTCCTCGGTTGGTCCGACACCCATCTCCTTCTATTCCTCCTCCATCACGGCCCCAAGGCCCATTTATTCCTTGCAATCCGGCCCATCCGGGTTCTTCTACGGGTCGGCCCAATAATCCCCTTCCACGACCTTTTTATGCGACCCCTCCTTCAAGGCCCTGCCAACCCTCGGTTGCTCAGGTCACACCTCTCTAGCAAACGCTTTTCGACAAAGTTACTTCGTTGGAGGAACAATTAAAGAGGGTTACGAGCCCACGGCACGCTCCCCCTACTCCAGTCAATCACCTCCACGCCGCTTTGAACAACATTACCAAGATGGAGAATGATTGGAAAGACAGGAGAGACGATTATGGCATCGACAGTTCAAGCGAGCAAGAGCCGGCGATTGAAGAATTTGAAGCGGCATACGACGTTGAAGCTATGCAGGCACCCCTTCTAAGTTTCCTTCGTTTTCCTCTCCCTCCACTACCATTTGATGAGCCCCCTGCTCAGGATGAAGCCACCATACCCAATCCAACTCCTATTTATGAGACGAATTGGTGTTACGATGATGGGTCGATGCTTCAATCACCCACGCCGGTGCATCTTGAGTCTCATCCTATCCCTAACACCGCTCGCCCCGTCCGGCGTTTTCTCCGCACCCGACCTCCACCAATTACACCTCCACCAGCTATGCCGATAACCTTCACAACACCAGCCTTCCCCGAGCCTTCTACTAAACCTCCACCCACTAAGCCATTAGCCTCCATTCCATCAGCCTCCACTGAACCTCCATTACCCTCCATTATGCCGATCTCCGCCAAGCCTTCCATTACACCTCCTCTTTGTCCGCCACCTCGGCCCTCCGTTACACCTTTAACCCCAAAACCCACTTTGCCTATTCCACCACTTAATCCATCACCCTTACCTATGGTTAGTTCTAGTTTCATAATCTACAAATTGGCGATCACGGTGGGACTAAGAGCTTCTTCCTGCGCTCAAAGATTCATCAACCAAGATATAAAAGATAACAAGCAATGAATAAGACATTTAAGCACAGCATGAATAGCATGAATAACATGTATATGGCATCAATAGCACGAGTTAAATCATGGCATTGCAAAGCATCATTATTTGTTATTTGTCATGAGGATGACAATCTTGACATGTGAGATTGAGATTGAGATTGAAATCAAGCAATGCCCAATGGCAGAATGATCAAGCGAAATCAGCAGGAGTTGATTAAATGTTTCTGGAGATGAACGATTAATTAATGCCGAGTATGACGTGAATGGAGAGATGATAATCAGGAATGCCCATAGTGACGAATCATGATGATATTGGGAAGAATCAAGAGATTGATAACGGTGAATGGAGAGGACTCATCCCGTGCTCTTGGTCCTTGCGAAGTTGTTGTCCCTGCAAAAGCACCATCAGAGAAATATAATGCATTTTTTTTTGATTTTTGGGATATGCAAGTTTTTGTGGGTTTTGAAAATATTTGAATTTTTATGTGGATTTTTTGGAAGATATCTGATTTTTTTATGGATTTTTGAAAATATTCAATTTTTGTTGGATTTTGATCAGGAAATATTCAACCTTTTTTAGATTTTTCACAAGAAATATTTTTTAGATTTTGGTTTAGACATTGCTAAAGTAGCATCAAAGGGTGTTTGAACCACTGGCTAAGGGTCTTTGTTCCTTCCCTTTTCGCTAAAAACTGCCCAAAGCCAGGCGTGCATTTAAAGGTGGCGCCCTATGACCAGTTACGCTTTATTAACGGTGCCCCTACCAAGGCCATACCCGAGAAACATTCGGTCCCACCGTGATCGCCAATTTGTAGATCGTGATAAATCCACACATGAAGAAGAGTTTAAATACGAGAAAGCATAATAAAAATAAGGGGAGATGATATAATAATAAGGAAAAGAAGCACGTGGTGCTACTAAGGAGGGTGATCGCCAGAGGGGTTACCTCAAGAAGAAACAAAGAAGATCGCGAATACCTGGTGAAAAATAGAACGCGGGCTGGATTGTGAATTCCTCCTCCTCCTTCAATCGGCCGACCGATGAAGGGGGTTTTCCTTTATTGATTACCTTGCAAAAGAGACAAAACAAATAAGCAAAAGGAGTGGATCAGCCAAGTGAATGTAGTATCAATCCCAGAGATGATATGATGATGAAATAAGAACAAAACATGCGCACCTTTTTTTTGTTTTTTTTAAACCCCTAAAGAATTAGGGAAGGAGGAGATATGATGAAGCTAATGCAAAAGAAGGAAAAAAAAACACAGTGGATGTGATGATGATCGATGAAAAATAAAACAACATAAACAAAGTAAACAAAGACCCCTGCTGTCCCTGACGACAATAAAGGGGAACCGACGTCGATGCTATTGACAGGAAGAAGAGGAAGCAGAGCTCTTCTAAAAAGATCGCACAGGAAGAAGATGAAGAGCCTCTGTAAACCAATTAACCTCCGACCTCAGTAAACTCTGGTCTCGTCTAATCTCGTAACCTGCCAACCTAACCCCTGCCAACCTCACGCGAGGTCGATCAAGACATCTCTATATAGGGTTCCAGATCCAAGATAACCTCAGATTCGGAAGGATAAGAACGGGCAATGATCAAAAGAAGGCAGGACTCTACCTCCAATTCGAGCAAGGAGACTATTGGAGGCAAGGAACTACCCAGGAAAGACGAGTTTAAGCAGGACACCGAGGGGTAAAACACGACCTTGAGATGGGCGTCAAATCACAAATTGGCGACCTACATCAAGACGTTACTCAAAACACGACCATGATCAAGGGCGTCACTTCTTGGATTAAATTTGACAATAAAACTTACCTTATTTGAAAATTATGAGAAAACGCCTGAGATGAAGGCGTTACTTGAAAACACGCACTGAGGAAGGACGTTAATCGATAATTTGAATTTATTTTGAAACCGGATAATACCAGGAATTGACGCCCTGATATTTGGTCATCCTTTCTTTTGGACACGCCCAAGATAAGGTCACTTTTTAAAACACGCCCCTCTTTAGGTCGCGAATCACAAAAATGCAAAGATCAAACCAAAAACACACAAAAATAGAAAAACTTCATATTATGAATGTATTGAAGTTCACTTTGGGGCGTCAACATAGTGACATGAGATTTGATCAACATAGCGTCAATTTTGGCGTGTCTACAGCTGCCCCGCCTTGGCGTCTGCTTTGCAAGGGAGTGAGATGAAATGGAGTGAAAGTGCAACAAACGGAATGAAGTGGAGCGAACTGATAAGTAGATGCCAAGGTGTGATGTGACACACCTCAGACACTAAGCATTGGAAATCTTTCCAAGATTCTGTGTGAAACAACTCCGAGTGATTCCAAGGAAGCATCGATTTACTGGATAAAGGAGATTAAACTAAACAAGTAAAATGTGCGCATGGCACGATAAGGAGACACCATTGGAGAGCGGTTACCAGCCAACGTGGACGTGCTACAACCAAGGTGGATTTGCAGGAAAGGGAATTGAGATGGAGACCCAGCAAAGGGACAATTTCAAGTAATCAGCCTAAGCGGCTTCAAAGAGAATAAAGTACTCAATTTGGAATGGAATGTCTCATATCAACTCAATCAAGAGCGAGTGACCTTCATTACTGCCATAATATGAAGATTTTCAGCATGAAGCTTAATGTCCTACATGATGCATGCTGGGTTAAAAGAAAAAGATAAGACAAACTAAAAGATAGAAAATAATCAAGGATAATATTGTTAAGCCATCTAGATTTGGTCAAGAATCCAGATCTCTGAGCTAACACTAAGCCGAAGCCTGTTTGTCCGCGCATCAACTCAGAAAGTGGAACCATCGTCCCAGACCTTGAACGACTCAACGGCCTATCCGTGTGATCAAGACTCTCCTGGAACTATCACTGTTTTTGATGAAGGGGAACTCAAATTCCAGGTTCATCAGAACCACAAGGTCCTTGATATACTATAATAGCATAGAATACCATATAGTAATAATGCTCACAACAAGAACAACATGATGTTACCTCTGCATTAATCCGAGTATCTCGAAACCTGTAATCTTCTGCACTTGAAAAGTTCATTAGCCTCCCCATAATATCAATAATCTTCAATTCAAAGTATGACATGATCATAAGTGCTAAATAAAATAAAACTCCAACGAAAATAATAGCACTTAAGTTCATCATAGCACATAGGGAAGCAAATTCATAAGCTCACAAATTCACGCCTGTACCGAATGGCGTCACAACATGAAAGGCGCCTTATCGTGAGGGCGTCAAAAAGGAGAAACACGCCCTTCACTAAAGCGTGAAATGCTCCAAGAATTCAAGAAGAAAACGACCCACTCAAGGGCGCTACATAAAACATGACTTCGGTCAGGTCGTCAATTCAACAATTGACGCCCTAACAGAAGGCGTTAATTAAGCATAAACTTTCGTTTCCGATTCGAAAGCTAAACCCAGTCCTAATAGCCATAAACTTTCTAACTCCGAACAGCCTTAAGACTCCCCGGACTCCTATAAAGGGAAGGCAATTCCTCAAATCAATCAAAGCAATCCTTGGAGCTCTGCTCTTCTTCTGCTTCTTCTGTCTGTTCGTCTGCAGACACCGCAACCGTCCGAACTTCTTCCTGCAAACCGAAGATGGAGAGGGCACTTAAGAGATCAAAGTCCTCAATTCCCAGACTAACCGAGATTAACAGGCACATCAGTAGTAGAATCTCCATGAACCAGGTAAAGATAAAATCCTTCTGTTCCTTTCCACTTTTGTCTTAAACGTTCTTCTCTTCTGTATGCTCATTTATCCTTCTTTCTCTACATTGTTCTTTCTTTCTTCCTTCCACAGGACTTCCCGAATGTCCCAGGAGCAAGGAGATTTACAAAAATTAAGTGGCTGCCTCTCATACTCTCCAAATTTTCTTCAGATATGAGGGTGTACTTAACAAGATGGCACCTTCTGAGTCTAGTTACCCATGCCAAACATTACGATCAAATTCATCTTGACTGGGCAGCTATAGGGGCTCTTGTAGAGATATGGCATCCTTCTACTCATACCTTTCTCTTCTCTACTTTTGAAGCCACGATCCTATTAGAAGAATTGGAGATGCTCTTGGTCTTGAAGAGAATGAAGCAAGGGGATGAGGAAAAGATGGCCATCATGCCAAAACCAATTTCCTCTCATGAGCTATTAACAAGCTTGATATCTAGCCCAAACCTAGTGAATCAAATCAAGGCTACTAAAGGAATCAATCTTCTAAAGCTCGCCTCATGGGTGTACAAGAGAGCAGATCAAGCCAAAGAAGATGAAGAGATAGAGCAGGTAGCAAAGGCCTCCGTGGTGTGCTTGGCAGGAGCAATCTTATTCCCATCCACGGATGACTTTCTAGAAGAGGCCCAATTAAGCGCTATAGTGAACTTATGGGAAGGAGATAGAGTGGGACCGGCGATTCTAGCCTATCTCTATAGCGGGCTTACCTCGGCGGCGATGGGAAGGCCCATCTACGGATGCATGCTAGCACTCTCTAGTTGGGTAGATCTTCACTTCAAATTCGATCCATGTGATGAGGCCCAACAATCCTCAAGAATCTTCTCAAAAAGCCCACTCTCTTATATGACCGGTTCACTTGGGATAAGCAATAGAGTGACGAACCGGATTACTCAAATCAAGAAGAGAGCGGAATGGAGAGAGCACCTCAAAGTAATGCCAAAGAACCTCTTCACTTGCGCCCCGGGAATACTCAAGACTCAAGAGCTCCGTGTAAGATTCTCTACCGGGACGGACCTTCGACTCATAGGCGCTTCAGAATTCGTCTTGTACAATTCATACCGATGCCTCCCTCAACTCGGGCTTCCACGGCGAGTATTCGAGGACCCATCACACCTCCCTCCTATCAAGAGACGGGACCTTGGCAGCAACGAAGATGGAGAAGAAACAACCACAATCCAAGCTCTGTGGAAAATCAATAAGGTTCAACATCCTATGGAAAGCTTGAATGAAGACAGAGATGAATGGAAATCTTATGTAATAGCCCTGAGAAAACTGAGGCCCAAAATGGCTCATTAAGCATTGTAATCTTTTTCTTCATATAAATCAATGATATTTCCTTTATTGAGCCATCTTACTGTTTTCTGAATAACTCTGTGATTCTGTTGTAAATAAAGCCTCAAGCAATGTCGTTAATTCTATAAACGATGCCCCAGCCGAGGTCATCTTCCATGATTGATCGCTCATAACTGACGCCTTCACCAATGGGCGTTAACTTAAAAACGTCCTAGGACAAGGCGTTAATTCGATTCATATTCCAAAATATATTCGTCGAAATTCCAAAAGTAACGCCTTTAGCAAAGCCACGTTTCATATAAATAACGCCTCAATCGTAGTCGTTACTCAAAAATAGTAATGATTATTCCCATCAAATCAATCAAACGCCATTAAATGCGTCTGACGACGGTTATCATTCCCCATGCAAACAAAAATAACGTCTTAAGAAATGTCGTCAATTATTAAGAAATGCCTTGATGTCCATCGTTGATTCCTTAAGATGCGGCCTTCCTTAAGTCGTGATTTCTTTTTGACCGTTCGACTTAACTTTCCCTCCTTTCTTCTTCTTCCTCCGTTCTCTTTCCCTCTTTCTCTCTTCTTCTGCAACTCTAACCGAGGACCCCCTCCCCCAATCTCTCTCATTCTCTCCTCTCTCATCCTAGCCATAAGCTATGGCCGATGGCGCACCCAAACGGTAGCGAGTCTCGGCTCCGGAGGTTGTTGACTTGGGCGAGGACGAGCCGGCCCATGCCGGCGAAGATAACACCATGGAGGAAGCTCCAATGGTGGCCGAGGAAGAACAGGCCGTGGCGGCCGGGGACGAGGCCGAAGGAGGCCAAGAGGCCCACGAAGGGGGTGAAGAAGATGAAGGCAATGAAGAAGGACAAGACGAGGAAGAAAGAAATGAAGAAGAACAACCGAGGGCCATCGTCCCACGCCCCGGCCAACTCCGGCGGCCACGTCATCCACGCCCCCAACCGGCAGAGCCAAAGCACAAGAAGGTAGGCCCCCAAACCCTATTCCCATTTTTTTATTTTTATTTTTATTATTATTCCTGTAATTTCCATAGCTCTCGGTGTATAAACCCTGCAACCCAGAAAGAAGACGCCCTCAGGGGCGTCACGTTTTACAAATGAAACACCCAACCCAAGGGCGTTAATTAAATTATTTCCCTGAAAAATAATTAACCCCATGAGAACACGCCCTAAAGCATGTCGCCCATTTAAATTCATATCATGCTGTTAATTTCTATTAAGTCCATGCTTTAATTATTTTTCATGAATTATTCGCATGCTGTTATTTTTATTTTATTTTCTGAAAAACTTGAAAACAACGCCCACCTGCCAGGGCGTTAATTCAACAATAGACGACCAGATCAGCGGTCGTCCATTCATTAATTCCTGATTAATTAACGGACCCATCTTGGAAAATGCCCCACCCAAGGGCGTGACTTGAAATATTTTTTAGGAATTTCAGATATTAACCGTAGAATCACGCCCAACACAGAGGCGTTTCATAGATAACAGCGACCTAGGATAGGTCACAAATTCAAAGCACTCTTAGAACAACGCCCTCCTCAGGGGCGCTAATTTAACAAACCACGACCTGAGGATGGTCGTTAATTAAAATCAAACATCAATATAATCCAAGGCAATCAAAATGAGATTCAACATGAATAATCAAAATAGTTAAGTGAAAATTCTTTTCTTTACATGCAGGGATTGATGAGGACACGGATCTCCTGGGTCATGGTCTGGCCAGCATACTACGGCCTCCCCGAGTTCCAGAGAGCGAGGGTAGATGCTATGTGGTTTGGGGCTTTCCTTAGCATAGAGCCAGTCAGACCCGACCTACCACTTATCCAGGTTCTACGGGAGAGATGGGACAGGATGAGCCAGGCATTCTTGATGCCATGGGGGCATATGGTTCCTACCCTAGAGGATGTAGCTAGGATCACGGGACTAAGGGTAGACGGTGAGGCTGTGAGCGGGATCACCTACCCTGACTACACTGAGTTTGCCCAGAGGTTGCTCAGTCTAGAGATGGTCTATGGGACGCCTAGCAAGTGTAGGACTATCTTCCGCACCGACCTGACTACAGTGATGGGCTTAGGGAATGCTAGGCATAGGTCCGGGGAGACCCTAGAGCGGTTCTCTCAGAGGTTGATAGACGGAGCTAGGGCGGTCTACTGCCAGGACGCAGCTGACAGGGAGAGAGCGGACCGAGACCTGAGGAGGTTCCTGCTGCTGCTACTCGGGAGGCTATTGCTCGGGACGAAGGGCGACGTCATCAACTGCCGATTCCTGGGGATTCTCGAGGACCTGGAGGCAGTTGGCAGCTACGCCTGGGGAGCGGCACTGCTGGCGCATATGATGGCTGACTTGTCCACCGGGACAGGTCGAGAGACGACCGTTAGTGGCTTCTCACCTTTTCTTCAAGTATGCATTCTTCCTCTTTTCTTTTCTTTTTACTTTTATATGCGTGTGAATGCCTTACTAATGCAACGCATGGATGCAGGTTTGGAGCCATCTATACATGCCGATGGGGCGCGTTGACCCACGGCCTGGAGGTGAGGGAGCTTTTCCCTTAGCGCGGCACTGGCTGCCGGTGGTGTTTGGAGCCCCACTGGGCTACGAGTTGTGGGTGCTGCGGAGAGAGTTCCGAGACTTCCCTCCCTCGCTGGTATGTATGAATGTTATGCATCTTTCTTTTGCATTTATTTTGAATTTGTTATGATGATGATGAAATGATGACATGTATGTTTATGAATGCAGGTGCAGTGGAGACCCTATGAGGGGATGAGAGACGAGGGCCAGCCGTGGGTCGTAGCGGGCCATCCTCACTTTGAGCATGAGCTGTGGGTTCATTGCCTGAGCGAGATCGAGCCGTTACGGCTTAGGTTGGTGATGAGGACGCTGGGCCTCCACCAGGAGTGGGTAGAGGTCGGCGAGCCACGCAGCATTGGGAAGAAGACGCGCGGTCGTACAAAGGCGACCGACTGGAGAGTGCGGTTCGAGGAGCAGTACGCCGACTGGCAGCGAGGCGGGACCAGAGTCACTTCCCGGGCGACTGACAGCTCCGAGTACCTCCGGCGCTACTGGGAGGTATACGCCGGTTGACCCCAGATGAGGGTCCTAGGGGTATGTATGAATGCAATTACTTCTAAATTAAATGCAAATGCTTATGTTTCTATCATGTGACTAACATGTAACGAATGCAGGATGCGCGGGACATAGCGGCGATGGATGCACAGGCCCACCTACACAGCCTGGAGGACCAGCTGGCCGCCACACGGGCTGACCTAGAGAGCCTGGTGAGTGTTTGAATTATTTCTATATGCAAATGTATTATTTTTTTTTGTTGAATTATTGATGATTAGCCATTGACGATCTCAATGAATGCAGCGTGCCCAGTAGGGAGCAGTGAGGAGAGACCCAGGGGAGGCCTCCAGCTCGAGAGGGCCAAGTGCAGAGGTGACTGCACTGGCAGAGCAGCTAGCTAGAGCAACCGCACGAGCTGAGGCAGCAGAGCGTGATCTCGCTTCACGGGTAAGTTCCAAAACACAAATCCATTCAAATATTGATTATATAATTGTGCACTGATGAAATTCATTTTACAGACTGAGGAGCTTCGAGCCGCTCTTACCTGCGTCGATGAGGGCTTCCGTGCGACGAGCACACAGGTGAGTGGTTCAATCATGTATTGCTTGAATTGCTAAATTACTGAATCATTGCATTAATTGTGGAATTGATGATTTGCTTACCTGTTTGCAGATGACTCAGCTTCAGGCGGTACGTACCGAGTTGGCGATCCGCGATCAGCGGATCTCAGAGCTAGAGAGGTCCCTGAGGCATCGAGAGGAGCTGCCTCAGGATGTGGCCGAGCTACGGGTGGCCCTTGAGCTGGAGAGACGGGAGCGTGCCTGTGAGCGCGAGGAGCGTGCTCGTGAGTGGGAGGAGTACCAGGCGGAGCGTGCCCGGTACCAGGAGCAGGTAGCAGCACGCGAGCGAGAGCTGGCAGATTCGAGGACCCAGTTGATCCTTTCTCAGGAGCGGCTACGAGTGTCTGAGGAGCGTCTCCAGCGAGGGCGTGAGCGAGCACGGGCTGCGGGGTACTCCTTTACCAGCTCCACCTTTGTGGCGGGCTCTTCCCTCCGAGAGAGGAGCGAGGCAGGGGGTCAGGTTCGGGTTCCGGATTCTTCACGGGGGCCCATGCCTCCTCCACCAGCACCAGCTCGGGACGGCGAGGAGGAGGTTGAGAGTAGGAGAGAGGAGGGTGGAGGCGAGAGCTGAGAGACTTACTTGTACTCCTCTACCCTCATACCTGTACTTAGACATTCATGATGTATATATATATATATATGAGATTGACATCTTTTGTTACCTGAGCATTTGTGTACTTTCCTCTTTCCACGTTCTTCGTTTTACTTTGCCCTGTTTCTGCAACTGTAATCCACACTTCGAATAAACAGGTTAATTCGTCTGTTCGACTTGGCCCCTTGCTCAATAAGCAAGGGGTGCCTTTACTTTTGACCTTAATAGCGGGTCAAGGGGCCAAGCCTTTAATCAAACAAGGTAAATAAAATATCTGATAATGGGGATATGCATCATGCAAGCCTGCATATGCAAACTATAAATAAAAGATGTCCATGCACAAGAATGCAAGCATACATCGTGAAGAAATGCATTTTTTTTTCTTTTTCTCTCATTTATATTTTTTTGTTATTTTTCCTGAAAAATGCGCCTTAGAGTAGGTCGTGGTTCGCATAAAGACGCCCTAGAAGACGGCGTGAATTTGAAAAGGAAATCTGATTTTTGAAAAAGTGACGACCTGCTCAGAGACGTTATTCAGTAAGAGACGACCTAATCTAGGACGTTAATTCTATAAAAAGCGCCTTAGCCAAAGGCGTTAATTGAATTACTCTGCAAAAAAGGGTTGACAAGGCTATCAAGACCACGGGTCCTACACGGTCACCATCTAAAATTCATTAACCTTTCTTGAGTAATTAAAAGGGGGTCGACGTGATCATAGTTGACTTGTATTCGAGATTTCGTACAGTGCAATTTCCCAGGTCGGTCTTGACCATCCTGCCAGTTCGTGACTTACCACATAGAAAGGATGGAAGAAAATATAAGGGAAGCCCATAAGGGATTCTGAGATGCTCAAGGTAAAGTTACCTCCCCCACCCTATGCCTGTTGGAGTTCGGTCTTTGGCGTAGGGAATTTTGTTGCCTTTTGCCCCTTTTATATTGCACGCATACGCCCAAGGTTTTCCTTGCGGGGACTTTGCCCTCTTGACATGCTTTTCTTTTCTCAACTTGACTTTCACTTCGGAATTGATTTGCATTGATGAAAATAAACCTATTTGTACTTGGACTTTCGTGGCATTTGCTCCCTTTTGGGCCCTGACTTCCACCTACTAGGGCGGCGGACAGGCTTGGCGTGTCTACCCCGAGACCTCCCTTCCTCCCTTATGGGCCGAAGAAGAAAAGAACGGGTATTGTCTTTCACTTTTAGTCAGGTTTTTGACTTTCCATCAGATTTTGCACTGCTTGAGTTCAAGAATAAAGCGTGTAGTGTGTGCGGGAGTCAACCCCCTTTTAAGTTAGCAAGACTGATGAATGAATTCTGAATTTTGACCTTTCGGACCTTGATCCTTCGTGTGCCATGGCACCAATTTTGATCTCTTTTGATTTTGAAGAATTTCTATTTTTTGTTGTTTTTTTTGGTATTTCTATATATTTTTTTTGGTTTTTGGAAATATTCCACTTTGTTTTGGATTTTTGAAACAACATTTATTATTTTTTTTGGATTTTGAAAATTACTCTCTCTCTCTCTCTCTATATATATATATTTTGGATTTTTGAATCAAGGGTAGTATTTCTTAAGATACAAACCATTCCAAGGGTGAGTTAACTCTTCTCCTTCAGCATTAATCAGTTTATAAGCATTGCCTGGATAAACATCTTTTATAACAAACGGTCCCTCCCAATTGGGTTGGAGTTTTGAACGAGGGCCACCCGGCTTTACGAAAATCCTCTTAATTACCATCTCACCGATTTTAAATTTTCTCTCAATTACTTTCTTTTGATAAAAATGCGAGAGCCTGTTTTGATAAACGCGCGCATGCTCAGCGGCGACCAGACGCTTCTCATCTAGGAGTTCCAATTGGGCGAGGAGTGAATCACGACGCTCATCAATAGAAAATTCCTTATCCAATTGTACTCGTAGAGAGGGAATGAGAATCTCATAAGGGACTATCGCCTCCATTCCATAAGTAAGGGCGAAAGGGGTTTGCCCAGTGGGGGTTCGAATGGAAGTCCGATAGGCCCAGAGAGCTTCAACTAGCTTGTCTGGCCAGTCCGAAAATTTATTAGCCTCACACGTCTTTTTGACAATTTTTATCAAAGTTTTATTAGTTGCCTCTGCTTAGCCATTGCCCTACGGGTAATAGGGAGAAGAATGATGCAATGCAATGTTATACCTGTTGCAGAGATCCTTGATTTCTTGAGAGATAAATTGAGGTCCATTGTCGGTGATGATGGTGCTCGGGATGCCGAACCTCGCGATGATGTTCTTCATTATAAACTTGCAGACGGTTGACGCTTTGATCTCCACGTAAGCTTCCGCTTCTGCCCACTTGGTGAAGTACTCCGTTGCCGTGAGGATGAACGATTTTTGCTTGGTCAGGAGGTTCGAATCACCAAGAGGTCCAATGATATCAAAAGCCCACATGGAGAAAGGCCATGGGGAGGACGTAGGATGGAGTGAAGAAGCAGGAGAATGAATCTTGTGGGCGTGCAGTTAGCACTTAACACACCTTCGAACATAGATGGAACAATCCTCTTCTAGAGTTGGCCAATAGAAACCTAGCCTAAGAATCTTCTTAGCTAGCATCTGGATATTCACATGACCACCACACACTCCTGAATGCGCCTCTTCCACAATTTTCCATGATTCATCATCGTCGAGGCATCTTAATAAAACACCGGTGAGCCCTCTCCTGTAGAGCACACCTCCAACCAAAATATAACGCTGAGCCACTCTTCTAATCGCTTTCTTTTCTTCTGCAGTGGCTTCCTCAGGATAGGACTGATCATTGCAATATCTGGCAATCTCATAATACCAAGGCTTCTCTTCGTCAGCCAATTCTTCTTCCCAGTCTAAAAGCATGACCTCTTTGCCTTTAAGAGATTCCTTCTGCTTGTCCTTCTCAAGCACCTTATCCCTAATATCGAGGAATGCACGATCCTTAATAGCTGGCGTGTCACGCTGATGAATTAGAGGAACATGAAAATCACGCTCAGGAGGGAAGACTAGAGCAGAGGCCAAAGAAGCAAGAGCGTTGGCTAAGATGTTCTGACTACGAGGAACATGGACGAAAATCAATTTGGTGAAGAGCTTGGCATAAGCTGAAGCAAGTTCCTGGTAGGGTTTGAGCTTAGGATTGATAGTGCGGCACTTGACAAGCACCTGGCGTAGAATGAGCTGACTATCACCAACAATCCTCAAATGGGTGACACCATATCGATGGGTGGTTTGAAGACCGGCCAAAAGAGCCTCATACTCAGCTATATTATTTGTGACGGGGAAAGTGAGCCGAGTAGCAAATGGGATGGTGACCCCTTCTGGTGTTAAAAGAACCATGCCGATCCCTCTTCCTTGGGAATTTAGGGTTCCGTCAAAATGTAATGTCCACATAGGATCAAGAGGTTGATTAATGGACATCAGTTCTTCATCTGGAAACTCTGAATTGACAGGATCAAAACGGGGGAGAGGGTGATGAGCAAGGTGTTCGGCGATGGCGTAACCTTTGATAGCTTTCTGCTGAATGTAAGTGATATCAAACTGAGAGAGGAAGCTTTGCCAGTGTGCTAATTGATCAGTGAGGACAGATTTTTCAAGGAGGAATTTAATCGGATTCATACGAGCAATGAGGTGAACCTCGTGAGCTAAGAAATAGTGCTTTAACTTCTGAACTACCCAGACTAAAGCAGTGCAAGTTTTCTCCATGGCTGAGTACCTCTGCTCACAGGGGTTAAGAAGTTTAGACAAATAATATGCTGCCCTCTCTTTACCTTCTTCATCTACTTGAGCCAAGACAGCACCTACAGAGTCATCCAGGACTGAGACATAGAGAATAAGTGGTTTGCCTGGAATCGGCGGCCTCAGGACAGGAGGATTGGCCAAATAATCCTTCAATCCGTCAAAGGCTGCCTGACACTTGTCATCCCAATTAAACTTGACTCCCGGCTTAGTAAGCTCGTAAAACGGCCTACATCTTTGTGAATGCTGGGAGACGAAGCGGTGAATAAATTGCAACCTCCCGATTAATCCTCGAACTTCCTTCAAATTCTTAGGAGGAGGCATATCTCTAATGGCCCTTGCCTTGTTGGGATCAACTTCAATTCCCCTCTTGCTAACAATGAAACCAAGCAACTTCCCTGATGAAACACTAAATACACATTTCTTGGGGTTCATCTTCAATTGATACTCTCGCGATCTTTGCAAGACCTTAGCTAGAACCCCAGGATGCTCAATCCTTGTCCTTGATTTCACAACCAGTTCATCCACATACACCTCAATATAAATATGAATCATGTCATGAAAAATCGCCACCATAGCCCTCTGATAGGTGGCTCCAGCATTCTTAAGTCCAAAAGGCATGACCACATAACAATAAGTACCCCATGGTGTAGTGAATGATGTCTTCTCTTGATCTTCTTCAGCCAGACGAATTTGATTGTAACCTGAGAAGCCATCCATGAAAGAGAGAGTCTCAAATCCTGCCGTATTATCGATCAAAACATCAATATGAGGGAGGGGGAAGTCATCCTTAGGACACGCGCGGTTGAGATCCCAGAAGTCTATACAAATCCGAACTTTTCCATCTTTCTTCATAACCGGGACGATGTTAGCCACCCAATTGGGGTAGAGGACAACTCTAACAAATCTAGCCTTATGGAGCTTGTCGACCTCTTCTTTCATCTTTAAAGCCATATTAGGGTGGAAACGCCTCAACCGTTGCTTGACCGGCACAGATCCTGGCTTAAGTGTAAGGTGATGTTCAACGAGCGCAGGGTCTAAACCAGGCATGTCTTCATAACTCCATGCAAACGTGTCCTTGTATTCTTGCAGAACCAAAATGAGCGCCTCCTCTTCGGAGGGCGGCAAATTCTTGCTTATGAGGACAATCCTAGGGTCTTCCTCGGTACCCAAATTAATTTCTTTGGTAGGCTCTTCTACGGAGGCTGACGGTTCGTCAAATCGTCTTATACCACTAGCAAAAGCATCAGCCTCATCCTCATATTCTTCATAACTTTCATCCCCCTCTTCAATAGGGTCTTCGTCATTCATAATTTCATAGACACCCAAACCCTCATAAGAAACAACAGCATCCTCATATTCTAACTCTGGCAGGATGATTGGATTCTCTATAAATTCAGGGAGAGCTAAACAAGCCTGGCATCTGATAGCTAACTCCATCGAAAACCTATGGGTTATCTGCTTACCCTTGGACTTCTTATGTGAATCTACCCCTTGAATTTTAGCGTTAGCGGAAGATGATGAGGAGCAACTAGCTTGATCAGAAAAGAGAAGGGAAGGAGGTGAAAAAGTGGATACAGGAGGTAATATAGAGGAAGTCCCCTCACCAGAGGGGGAGAAAAGATTTAGCAATGAATCTTGAAGGAGCGGCCCCTGGGTCGGGACGCACTCAGAAGAGAAATAGGAGGTCTCCTCGACAGAAATGGAGGATTGGAAATTTGGGAATTTGACATTTTTTTTTCATTTTTGTCTTTGTCTTTTTCTTCATTTTTATTTTCTTTTTTAATAAGAAAGCAGTGTGCAGGGAGGATAGCAGGAGGAGTGGAAATTGCCAGATCAGAGAAGAGTTGAATCAGTGATGGCCCGCGTGGGGGCGTGATGGAGAGTTTAGAAAATAGCACGAGGAGCGAAGAAGGAATTGTGAGAGAAACTTGGATTGAATCTGGAGATAAATTGATTATAATCGGAGGCGGTCTTGGCACGCGACCAAACCGATGAAAATATAGAGAAGCAAGCACGGATGGATGCATGGAAGTGAGAGAAAAGAGGCCGACCCATAGCCTGTCCACGGTGAAACCTTCTTCAAACGGAACATCTGGCTCTCCAGTATCAGTGTAGTCACTCAGCAGCTGTCTCTTATCTGTAATTACGGCTGGCATTTCAATCAATTCATGAATAAGTGGTGGCCATTCCGGATCAGTCGGCATGAAGAGGCGGCTCAAAGAAATAGTAATATCCTGCATATCAAACCACCTGTACCAGTCACATTCTGGATCATCCATTTTCCTTCGCTTGTCAGGCCTTAAGGACTCCAGGGCTTTGTATGTGGCCAACGGGGCAATATGACGAGCAAACTGTCTAGCATGAACATCCTGACAGTCTAATATGGAAGTAATTATGGTAGTTTGCTCCTTATTTTGAAAGCCACCTGTGACAAAATGTGTCTTCAATGTCCAAGTGAGCGGCTGGCGATCTGTTTTTAATGTAGATGTCATAAATGCCCATGGTTCATCTTTGTTTTTGCCTGGCTCTTTGTAACCTAGGCCACCTCGTGTAATCAGCTTTTGAGGTTTAACATGCCTAATCTTGCCTTGACAATTGGCACCCAGACCTTTGCCATTTTGATACCCCATTTTCATCAAGATGTTCCAGCCAGAGGTATTCATCATTGTTTTCTTCTTTTTCCCCTGGGGAGGCAGGGGTGTCATAGCAACTGTTGTGATTTTTTCTGGCATTGGTTGTGGACAAGGGACGTCCAGCATAGATAATAGTGGTTTGTTGGCTGGCCACATGGATGGAACTGATGAAGCCACATGAATATCTTCCTCTGGCAAAATCGGCATACTGGTAACTTTAATAATGCGGCCCTTGTGTGGGAATTTAAGGCATTGATGATTTGTGGAGGGCACTGCATCGAGTTGCTGAATGTAGGGGCGTCCCAGAATGGCATTAAATGTCGGATCCATATCCAGAATGTGAAAATCTGATGTGATGGCGGCAGGACCCAAACTTACTTTTAACGTAATCATGCCTATAGGAGGTTTCTTCGTGTTATCATATGCAGTTACGGTGATAGTAGACGGCCGAATTTGGCTTTCCGGAATGCCACACAACTTCAAGGTGCTAGGTGGCAAGACATTGATGGATGCCCCCGTGTCCACCAGACATTGCTTAACAGCCACCTTATTAATGTCAACTGTGATGCATAGAGCATATTTTCTTGCTGGGAGCGGCGCCAGTTCATGCTCCTGGAAAGTAATTGCCGGCTGACTGCTAGCGGGCGTTAAAACCGTGACTATCTGCTCAACTGGAATGTCCTCATTGACCATCACCTTTTGCAGATATTCTTTCAAAGCTAGCTGATGAGTGGTGGACCTTTTAATTAACTCCAGGATTGAAATCCTGGCTGGTGTTCGGTCCAAGTGCTTTAGCAAATCATACTGAGTCCCTGGCACTGACTCTTGTTCTTGTTCTTACTCTTGCGGCCCCTGCGCGGGCTCTAGCTCTCTCTGTGGAAAAATACGGTGGAACATCCGTCCACTGCGGAGCGGCGCCATGCCTTGAGGTACTTCTGTCGGGGCAAGTGTGGGAGGAGGATTAGAAGAAGAAGAAGGTGTATTGGTGTTAAGAAGTGGTGGAGTGGAAGTTCCCGCAGAGGGAATCCCCGTAGGGGGTGTTGGTGCCCCGGTAGGAGGCGTAGGAGTAAAAAGGGATACCCGAATGCGGGGGGAATTGGTGGGGGGTGGAATGAGAAGAGTTCTGGGTATAAAAGGTGGTGGAACCAATGGTGGGGGGATCCTTGCCGGTGAAGGAGTAGTGGTGGTGGGTGCAGTGGGCGTTGGCGATGGGCGGATGAGGAGTGGCCTAGATGGCAATGGTGAAGGGTTGGTGGTGGATGGGTTTTGTTGGGGCGTAGGCTGTGGAGGTGGTAAGCGTGTAAGAAGGGGGCGAACCGGCAAGGTCGGAGAATAGGCGGAGGTAGGTGGATTAACGGGGCGCAGAAGAGATTGGCCCAATTGAGGGGTAGGAGAAGAAGAAGGGGTGCGCAAGAGGCGCGGAGGTTGATTTTGATTGTGATGCAGTGCCCCGACAGAGGCGTTTTCTTCATGCCATCCCTGCCCTCTCTCCACCTCATAGAGAGACGTGACAGGGTTTACGTGCTGGTTTGGCGGGTGCTCCGGCAGTGGATTGTGGACGATCCCCATATCGTGCTGAGGCGCTGGAGCTTGTTGTTGCTGCTGTGGAGCTGGTTGCTGTGGCTGCTGAGCCTGTTGCTGCCGAGGAGACCTTCTTTCTTTCATGGTGGCGATGAATTGTCTCATCTCATCCCAATTGATGTCACCCTGGTCATTTAGGTCATAAATGTAATCTCTGAAGTGAAAGCAACGATCAAGGTTGTGACCAGGTGCACGATGGAAAGCGCAGTAACGGGATGTGTCAACATTAGCGGGCCACACTGTTCTTTCCCTTGGTAACATGAGCAAATTGGCGGCCATTAAAGCATTGAAAATATCCGGGAGACTTTCTGGTAGTGGAGGGTAGTGGTCCCTTTTGGGGCCAAGTGGTGGTCTCCGTTGTTGTTGTTGGCCATAGTTGGTAGGTGGTGGTACCTGGTGGTACTGTTGCGGAGCTGGAGGGTTAGCGCGGGGCGCTTGGTTTGGCGGTGAAACAAAGGAATGTTGGGGTGCGAATTGGCGTTGTGGAGTGGAGTTGAAATGGGGGCTTTGTGGTGGAGGAAGGTTAGGACGTGGGTTAGCTTGGTGGGGGTGGCCAACTACGCCAACCTGCTCATTTGCAATAGTGCCCTCCGTCGTGGGCCCGCTGTTGTTGACATTTGTGGTTTTCTTGAATAGCCGTGGCTTCGGCTCAAACATGCCCATAATGGGCGAATCCTTCATCTGTGTCTGGATATAACGAGCCCTTTCATAGAGCTCCTCCATGGTGGTTAACCTATTCATGGCCAAGATATGCCGGAACTGAGGAGTTGCATTAGAAATTATCATCTTAACTTGTTCTTGTTCCGACAGTGTATCTTTCAGCTTCTCGGCCATTAACCGCCATCTATCAGCGAACATTATGAAGTCTTCCTCTGGCTTCATTTTTTTCGCAACCAGGTCCGTGAGTGAGAGGGAGGGTCCGACCCGGTCTCTGTATTTCTGCAAGAACTTCCTCTGAACGATATCAAAGTCACCGGCATCAGCAGGATCCAATGAATAGAACCATTCAAGGGCTGGCCCCTCCAGAGATCTCCTGAATAAGTAAGCCAAGGAGGCCTTGTTGTCTTGCCAAAAGGAGGTCTCGTACATAAAATCCTTCAAATGAATAAAAGGGTTACCAGTCCCATTATATCGCCGAAAATTCGGCATCTCAGATGGTGGTAAGTGGAAGACTGGCAATGTAGGGAGCGAGATCTCTGGGGCATTCTTAGCCATGGTGACATTCTTTAGTTGCTCTTCCATGCTAGCCAACTTCTGAAGCAGTAGAACATTAGTGTTGGACTCGACTGGGGCCGGATTTTGAATAAAAGAATGCGGTATAGGCGTCCGTAGAATTCGGGGAGGTTGGGGAAATTGGGGCCTAACCGCAGAGTGGCTCGCCTGTTGGGCCGGCATGGCCGTACCAGGCGTTGGTGGATGGGAAGGAGGTTTATGCAGGACCGCTTGGTCATTAACGGGGTGATGGCCACTCTCGGCCGGAGGGGGATTGGAGGATGAAGAAGGAACGGACTTCCCTTTCAAAGCGGCCTGAACTGCCTGCCGCTGGGAATCATCCAACTGAGATAGTGCATTAATTAAATCCGTGACATTGAAGGATGGGGAAGGGTTCCCCGAAGTGTTGGAAGGCACAGCCTGAGAAGAGGGCACAACCTCTTGAGGAGTGGTATCAACCACATGGACTTGAGGATAACGAGACTGAGGAGGAGGGTAATTTCCCTCATGATAGATGGAATCTTGGAGGGGACTTTCATATTGACCAAAAACATTCTCATCCTCATCATCATAAGAATATCCGTAGCCTGCCATGTTGATGATCTTACCTGAACGAAGTTGCATGTTTAAGAGGAGAGACGGCCTTATAAAGGAACTATTAAACAAAACCCACTCAAACCAAACAAGCCAAATCGACCCAAGCAAGTTTATGCAACCAAGTTGAGATGAACGCAAGATTTTAGTGTTCCGCTTGAGATTAGAGTGGATTAAATTGTAGAATAATTCCCTCTTTTGCAAAGTGAAACCTAGTTTATCCAAGTGTGATCTCCGGGTTAACTAGATTCTTTCTCTCCCCTCACCAACGATAGGTTCTCTATACTCCGAGTACTTCAAGGGTACAACTAGCCCGGTGTCCGTGAGGGAATCCACGGGTGCGGGGACTTACGGAGGTCTTGGAAAAGGGATTTCCGGTCCAAAGAGACGGAGTGCTCAATGGAGGGTTGTCCCGATTCCAAGAGAGGTGTGTGGAATCCTAGTGTAGAGAGAGGAGGTCTCTCAGCCAAATGCCACAAGATGCAAAATAATATGATCAGATCACAGCAATATAGGTAAGCAATGTAATAATCAATCCAACAATCACAGACAGCATAAAAACGCAGGAAAAAGACGACCTGGGGCAGGTCGCTATCAACCAAAGAGACGACAGAGTCACTGTCGTGAATCACTGTGAAAGCCCACGAGCCAGCAGTGAGAAAACAAAACACGCCTCTGGGTGAGGCGCTATAATCACAAAGGACGCCTCTGCAACAGGGCGTCAAATATGAAAACGCGCCTTGACGTGAGGCGCTATGCAATAAAAGGGCGCCCTGGGGCAGGGCGTGAATTCACAGACAGTGTGATAAAAAGCAGTAGAATAATGAAAGACGCCTTCTGGGAAGACGTAACACAGACAATAGACGCCCTCGATGAAGGCGTTAAAAGAAAACGCGTCTCTGGGTGAGGCATTAATTCAGGAAAATAATCAAACAATCACAAACTGGCTGATCCCGGGAGTGTGCAGTGTGCACGGTGGAGGGTGCCCGTGGGGCACAAAAGGAGGGGAACCATGGGTACCGAGGGGAAAGGGCACACGTGGGTGCCGAAGGGGAAAGGGCACACGTGGGTGCCAATAGGAGATGGTAATCAAAAGAAAAACAGTGGATGTCCCACCGTGATCGCCAATTTGTAGATCGTGATAAATCCACACATGAAGAAGAGTTTAAATACGAGAAAGCATAATAAAAATAAGGGGAGATGATATAATAATAAGGAAAAGAAGCACGTGGTGCTACTAAGGAGGGTGATCGCCAGAGGAGTTACCTCAAGAAGAAACAAAGAAGATCGCGAATACCTGGTGGAAAATAGAACGCGGGCTGGATTGTGAATTCCTCCTCCTCCTTCAATCGGTCGGCCGATGAAGGGGGTTTTCCTTTATTGATTACCTTGCAAAAGAGACAAAATAAACAAGCAAAAGGAGTGGATCAGCCAAGTGAATGTAGTATCAATCCCAAAGATGATATGATGATGAAATAAGAACAAAACATGCGCACCTTTTTTTTGTTTTTTTTTAAACCCCTAAAGAATTAGGGAAGGAGGAGATATGATGAAGCTAATGCAAAAGAAGGAAAAAAAAAACACAGTGGACGTGATGATGATCGATGAAAAACAAAACAACATAAACAAAGTAAACAAAGACCCCTGCAGTCCCTGACGACAGTAAAGGGGAACCGACGTCGATGCTATTGACAGAAAGAAGAGGAAGCAGAGCTCTTCTAAAAAGATCGCACAGGAAGAAGATGAAGAGCCTCTGTAAACCAAGTAACCTCCGACCTCAGTAAACTCTGGTCTCGTCTAATCTCGTAACCTGCCAACCTAACCCCTGCCAACCTCGCGCGAGGTCGATCAAGACATCCCTATATAGGGTTCCAGATCCAAGATAACCTCAGATTCGGAAGGATAAGAATGGGCAATGATCAAAAGAAGGCAGGACTCTACCTCCAATTCGAGCAAGGAGACTATTGGAGGCAAGGAACTACCCAGGAAAGACGAGTTTAAGCAGGACACCGAGGGGTAAAACACGACCTTGAGAAGGGCGTCAAATCACAAATTGACGCCCTACATCAAGACGTTACTCAAAACACGACCATGATCAAGGGCGTCACTTCTTGGATTAAATTTGACAATAAAACTTACCTTATTTAAAAATTATGAGAAAACGCCTGAGATGAAGGCGTTACTTGAAAACACGCCCTGAGGAAGGACGTTAATCGATAATTTGAATTTATTTTGAAACCGGATAATACTAGGAATTGACGCCCTGATATTTGGTCATCCTTTCTTTTGGACACGCCCAAGATAATGTCACTTTTTAAAACACGCCCCTCTTTAGGTCGCGAATCACAAAAATGCAAAGATCAAACCAAAAACACACAAAAATAGAAAAACTTCATATTATGAATGTATTGAAGTTCACTTTGGGGCGTCAACATAGTGACATGAGATTTGATCAACATAGCGTCAATTTTGGCGTGTCTACACAGGCGTCCGAGACAATCGATTTCCCATCCGGGCAATGCTATGTCTCGGGCTTGTCATGCTCCAGTTCCTCTGCTTCGGCGTCGGAGGAAGAGGGTCAGGGGGGCTCTTCGTCCGAGGGGTCGCCAACTCCGGATGCCTCGGGAGAGCACGCAACCGAGGCAGTTCCCACGCCAGTGGGGTCAGTGCCAGGGTCGGCCGTCGTCGAGGGTGCCGGGGGTAGACCGTCTGAGCCTTCCACTTCCAAGCTTCAGGGTGGGCCAGAGGCCTAATGTATCTGCTTTGCTTTCTCTTTCTACATGTCCTTTCCTTTTCCGAAGGAAAACTTTCCTTGTTGCGTAGGAAAAAGGTAAGGCAATAGCATAATGATGTAGACTTAACTATTTCGTATCATCATTGTCGTATTTTGCTCAATGTATCTACAGTAGTTGGAAAGTGCCGATACTTTCTGCGTGGTTCTCGCGTGATAGTTGGGCGAGCCTCTGACAGGGTGTCCTTCCATTTTCTCATGCTTTGAATGTTTAGCTGCTTCGTGTGTTCCGCTGGGGCGGAAACGAGGGGTTTGAGGTGACCGTTCATAGGGAGAGGTCCCTTTGGCGTGTTTTCGAGGGGAGAATCATTTAAGGCAAATAACATCCCTTCGCCTATAAAAGGTCTGAAGGGTGTCCCTTCCTCTCCACCGCTTAGGGTTTTCCCCGATAGTCTTTCCTCATTCTCTCTTTACGTAGCGTTGTGCCGTTATATTTGAAGCATGGAAGACGCTCCGAAAGATGAGGCTACCGATGACGGGGGGCAGAGAGTCCTTGCTGCTTCGGGTTTGAAGGAGATTCGACGGCTGGCGGATGGGTTTGAAGAAGGTCCGACGTGCGGAGGCACGTCATCTTCTTTTTATCAGATCCGGCAGCGCTTGTAGGGGGGCGGGATGGTGGACGGATGGGGGCATCAGGCATCCCTGCCGCCCGTCCCTCCTTGCTCGCTCCATGGAGGGGAGGAGGAAGTCAATTAAGCTCCCTCCTTCCCGGGCTTTCCCCTGCCTCCTCGTCTAGCTCTGTTCGTTTCTTTTTCCCTCTCACAGCCTCTTTTTCCCTCTTCTGCTCTTATCATCATTTCTTTCACTCTTCGGAGGGTGCCTGCACTCTCTTTCTTCCAAAGAGTTGGCAAGTTGGTGGGGAGGATGCCTTCATATACGTTCCCTCTTCCCTTTTCTCTTCCAAGTTCAACTTGGAAGGTAGCCTTCTCCTTCCTAATCCCTCTGTCACCTTTGTCCCGAGCTGCCCGAGCCAACGGGGTCGACTACCCTTTATCCGAGCCAGTTTTTACATGAGGCAGAGTCAGTGGCTCGACGCAGGAAGGTCAACCGAGTCAGCTGAGTGATGGGCTCATATGGCGGCACAAGATGGATTTTTTGCTTTTTTGACATGTATTTTCTTGGCTTCGGCCTTCCTGATGTACAAGCGAGTTGTTTAAATAAAAGAAAGGAGGCTTTTGTTTTATCTCATGTCGTTTACACAATGCTCAGTATTCAGAAGTAGAACTTGCGTAGTGTAGTCATGTTCCAGGTCTGAGGGATGAGCTCTCCTTCCATCGTGGATAGTCGGTATGCTCCTTTTCCGAGCGTCTCGACCACTCGGTAGGGGCCTTCCCAATTTGGGGATAACTTGCCCGCCGCCTCAAGTGGTCGAAAGGCTTCGACTTTCCTGAGGACGAAGTCTCCTAGTTGAAAGTGTCTATCTCGAACTTTGGCGTTGTAGTATCGAGTGAGGCGGCGTTGATATTCCATTGCTCGGATGCTGGCAATCTCTCGGGCTTCATCTGCTAGGTCAAGGTTTTCAAGCAGTTTCTGGTCGTTTGCCTCAGACGAGAAGCAGATGACTCGGAGGGAGGGATTGCCAATCTCCAACGGGATCACGGCCTCGGCTCCGTACACCAACTGGAAAGGACTTTCACCGGTTGCCGTTCTGGGAGTCGTTCTGTGTGACCAAAGTACGTTCGACAATTCCTCAAGCCAGCTGCCCTTGGCTTTGCCGAGCCTAGTCTTGATGCCTTTTAAGATAGTCTTATTGGCATTTTCGACCAGCCCGTTAGCCTGAGGGTGGGCGACCGAGGCAAAGTGATTGCGAATGCCCAGGTCGGCACATCTGTCTCAGAAATAACGAGAATCAAATTGCCGACCATTATCGCTTACTATCACCCGGGGGATGCCGTAACGACAGATGATCGACTTCCAGATGAAATTCCAGACGACTGTCTCGGTGATCCTTGTTGTGGCTTCGGCCTCGATCCACTTAGTGAAGTAATCGATGGCGACGATAATGAACTTCTTCTGGGCCTGGGCCGTGGGGAATGGCCCGAGGATGTAGATTCCCCAGCGAGCGAAAGGATAAGGCTTGGCTAGGGTGATGAGCTCTGTTGCTGGCTAATGGAACAAGTGGCCAAATCGTTGGCATCGGTCACAGTGTTGTGTGTAGGTCGAGCAGTCGCGCTGCAGAGTGGGCCACCAATAACCTAGCCGTAGCAAGATCCTGGCGAGCGACCTACCTCCTAAATGTTCTCCGCACAGACCTTCGTGAACTTCTTCGATCGCTCGGTTGGCTTCGTCAGTGCTGAGGCACTTCCAGAGAGGACCGGAGAAGGATCTCCGGTAGAGAACGCCATCCAGAGTGACGAATCACTGAGCTTGGTACTTCAATCTTCGGGCTTCCCGAGGGTTGGGGAGCTCTTGAGAATCTTGGAGCCATGACAGGTACGGGGTACGCCAGTCACTTGGGGAGGTCGAGTCAACAGCTAGGAGCTCCGAATCGATGCTCAGTCGCTCTAGCTCTTCGAGAAGGACCGATCGAGTACCCTCGGGGTCAAGAGAGGAGACCAGCCGAGAGAGGGCGTCCGCTCGGGAGTTTTCCTCCTGAGCTATTCGGACTACCGCAAAACTCTCAAACTGTTGTGCCACGGTCTTGACCAGCTGGAGGTATTTGACCATTGGTGCTTCTCGAGCTTCGTAATCACCGTTGACCTGGCTAACGACCAGCTGGGAGTCGGTGTGAATTCTGACCCGCTCAACCCCTAGCCGCCGGGCCATACGGGCTCCCGAGATGAGGGCCTCATACTCGGAGGTGTTGTTCGACAACTGGAAGTTAAACTTCAGGGCGTACTGTAGCTATGCTCCTTCGGGGGATTTTAAGAGGATTCCGGCACCGCTTCCGGCTGAGTTGGAGGATCCGTCGATGAACAGTTCCCAGGTCGGCCCGGGCGCGGACGGAGATCTTTCTTCAGTTGGGATGATGCTCTTGGCTATGAAGTCAGCGAGCGCCTGGCCTTTGATAGCCGAGTGAGGCCGGTACGATATATCGTAGGCCCCGAGCATGATGCCCCACTTGACGAGGCATCCCGAGGCTTCGAGGTGAGTGAGGATCCTCTTCAATGGTTAGCCGGTCAGCACGGTGATGGAGTGCCCTTGAAAATAGGGTCGGAGGCGCTTGGCTGAGGTAACCACTGCTAGCACGAGTCTCTCGGTTACGGGGTACCTTCTTTCAGCCTCGTTGAGCACCTTGCTGGTATAGTAGACCGGTCTCTCGACTCCCGAGTCATTTTTGACCAGGACCGAACTAACTGTAGACGGGGTTGCCGAGAGATAGAGATGCAGGGCTTCGCCTGGGATAGGCTTGGAAAGCACTGGGGGCGAAGCCAGGAACTCTTTAAGCTCGGTGAATGCTTTCTGGCATTCCTCGTCCCATGCGAACGTGGCAGATGCCAATTTGGGCCCCCTCAATAACTTGAAGAAGGGTAGGCATCGTTCGGCCGCACGGGATAGGAATCTGCTGAGTGCGGCAATGCATCCAGTCAGGCGTTGAACATCTTTGACGCAGGTGGGTGGGCGCATGTCTAGGATGGCTTGGACCTTGTCGGGGTTAGCCTCGATCCCACGCTGGGTGACTAAGAAGCCCAAGAATTTCCCAGACCTTACTCCAAAGGCGCACTTGGTGGGATTGAGCTTCATATTGTATTTTAGGTGGGTGTCAAAGGTCTCAGCTTGGTCGGCGAAGTGGTCCTTGGCCTTGGGGGTTTTGACGAGCATGTCGTCAATATAGGCCTCGACGTTTCGCCCGAGCTGTCCCTTGAACATATGGTTGACCAATCTCTGATACGTTGCTTCAGCGTTCTTCAACCCGAAAGGCATCCGGGTGTAGCAGGATACGCCGAAGTCGGTGATAAAGGTGGTCTTCTCGATGTCCTCCGGATTCATTCTGATCTGATGGTAACCTGAATAGGCGTCTAGGAAACTGAGTATCTCGTTGCCCGAGGTTGAGTCAACCAGTTGGTCGATGCTCGGTAATGGATAGCAATCCTTTGGAGTAGCCTTGTTCAAGTCGGTGAAGTCCACGCACATTCGTCACTTTCCCGAAGCTTTTGGCACCAGGACGACGTTAGCCAGCCACGTCAGGTACAGGACCAGTCTAAAAAGACCAGTCTTTTACCCCTTGGTGACTTACTCCTTATGATCTCCTGTTTCTATGGCACGTGCTTCCTTCTGCATTGTTGTACGGGCTCCATGGTTGGGTCGAGGTTGAGCTTATGCATCATCATCTCCTCCGGTATCCCAGGGAGTTGATCATCAGACCATGCAAAGACTCGGATGTACACAAAAAGAAACTCTTTGTATTACTGTTGGACTTCAGATGTTAGGTCGGCTCCAATCTTTACTCCCAGAGTCGGGTCGTCGTTTAGGAAAATCGCTAGCAATTCACCTCCAGGCTCGGCGGTTGCGGATTTTTCCTCGACTTCCCGGGGGCCCTTGCTCTTCCCGTCCAGCCTTGTGGCTTCAACCGAGATATTGTAGCACCTTCTGGCCATGGCCTAGTTGCCTCGGACTTCCCCTGACCCATTTTTGGTGGGGAACTTCATTTTTTGGTGATAGGTAGAAGGCACTGCTTTCGTTTGGCTGAGGATTCCTCGGTCGAAGATTGCATTGTATGCTATCATACCCTTGATCACTATGAAGTCTGCCATAACTGTAACGGTCTTGGGTGGGGTGCCAAGAGTAACCGGCAGGCTTAGGGCTCCCTCGGGATAAGTGGCCTGGCCATTGAACCCGTACAGGGGGGTTCGGATTGGGCGGAGTTTAGATGGATCCTCCCCCATCTTAAGGAAACATTCGTAGGATAATACATCGGGGGCACTTCCATTGTCAACTAGAATTCTGTCTACGTTACAATGGTTTATCGTGGCCGATATGACTAGGGCGTCGTCATGCGGGGTGGTCAGCCCTTCTAGGTCTTGGTCAGAGAAGACTATGACTTGGGGCTCACTTGGCGGGACCTTGGGAGGCTCGATGGCTCGGCTCGCCCGCTCTACATGACGCTTCCTTCCTCGGCCACTGTCTCCCCCTGATGTAGCTCCTCCAGTGATGACGTTGATATGGACCCCACGAGGGGCGTTGTCGATTTCCTCTGGGGTGCCTCGATCTTCCTTGTGCTCGGTCACAAACCGGGAGAGGTGTCCCTGATGGATGAGGCGCTCGATCTCATCCTAGAGCTGATGGCAGTCGCCGGTGTGATGCCCATGGTCGTTGTGGAACAGGCAATGCTTGCTGCGACTGTGGTTCTTCGACCTCATTGGTTCGGGTTGGCGGAGGAGGCCTGAGCCTTTGATGTCCTCATATATCTCGTAAAACGGAGTGGTTAAGGGAGTGTGCCGCTCGTACTTTCATGATGGTTCCTTGCGTTCCCCGTCTTGGTTCCGCCTTTTCCCTGGACCCGAGTTTGGCTCGGGTGCTCACTTCTTGTCCCCCTCCCGACCCCAGCTGGTTGCGTCTCGGCATGCGCTGAGCACTTCTTCGCACTCGACATGGCGCAATGCCAGAGTCACTAGCACAGCAAGGGTCGAGGGAGGGTAGAGGACAAGCTCGCGACGGAGGTTCTCGTCGCGGGTGCCCTCGGTCAGCGCGGTTACAGCCGAGGCGACGTCCAGGCGGGGGAGGGGAATGATCTCGCGCTGGACCTGAGCTGGGAGGATGATCACCGAATACTGAACTGTAAAGAAAGGGAAACGGATCAGGGGACCCAGGGATGGTTCCCTAGGGAAAACCCTCCGATGCCTAAGTCAGTAGAGCAGTGGTGGAAGATATGGAGGGAAGAAGAAAGAGGTGCACGAGATCCCCCTACACCAAGGTGGTGAAGTGGTTCCTACTCAAGGAGTTTAGGCATGTATTGCCCTTACCTTTCATTGGAGGGAGTCCCCGGTTTAAATAGTGCACTGGCGTCATGAGTCCCATAAGCTGAGGGGTTTCGGCGGGGATTACGTCTTCAACGTGGGCTCTATACATCCTCATCGTGGGATCTTTATAGCCTTGAGGGATCATGGGTCCCTTATCCTCATAAACTCCTGCTCATAAAGGGCTCTCAACAGCAGCGTGGATAAGTAGGATCATGGGCCCTCGACGTGAAAACTTGAAAAGGCACACCGAAAAAAGCAAAAGGGGGCCAACTCTGGCGAAAACTCGCAAGGGCGGTGAAGGGGCATGATCTCACGCTGGACCTGAGCTGGGAGGATGATCACCGAATAGTGAACTGTAAAGAAAGGGAAACAGATCAGGGGGCCCAGGGATGGTTCCATGGGGAAAACCCTCCGATGCCTAAGTCAGTAGAGCAGTGGTGGAAGATATGGAGGGAGGAAGAAAGAGGTGCACGAGATCCCCCTACACCAAGGTGGTGAAGTGGTTCCTACTCAGGGAGTTTAGGCGTGTATTGCCCTTACCTTTCATTGGAGGGAGTCCCAGGTTTAAATAGTGCACTGGCCTCATGAGTCCCGTAAGCTGAGGGGTTTCGGCGGGGATTACGTCCTCAACGTGGGCTCTTTACGTCCTTATCGTGGGATCTTTATAGCCTTGAGGGATCATGGGTCCCTTATCCTCATAAACTCCTGCTCATAAAGGGCTCTCAACGACAGCGTGGATAAGTAATCGTCGGTTAAACCCAAGCATGAAGGGAGCCAACCCTGTCCGGGTGATAAGCATAGCTCGGATGAAGATAGGTCGGAGTGGGCGCTGAGCGCTTGCCTCTATCTCGGTCAAGGGATAACTCGGGTATGGGTCTTCCTTCGTTCTGACTGACGTTCGGGCCTTCCCAGCCTAACGGCCGCCGAGGAAGGGTTTGATCCCGAGTAATCTTATTGGGCTTTTTATTCTAAGTGGGCCCTACGGGGCTGTCACTTGGAATGAGCTGGGCCTCGTTTGGTCCTGATGGACCTAGTTCAGCTGCTTTTAGATGGGCTACAGAAATCCCCCTCTCCAGGCGGCAGAGCTGGTAAAGAGAAAAAAAATCTCTCTCTCCCTCTTCCTCCCTACTTTTTGCTGATAAGTGCTGTCGACCGCGATGTCCCCCTGACGTCAAGCCCGACATCACCCCATGGTTAAGATGGCCAACACACCCCTGAGGGTCGCCCAGCCTCCAGCTCCCAGTTCCAGTCCCCAGCTAACGCCTTCACAGGCCCGCCGCCAGCTCCTAGTTCCAGTTCCCGGCTACAACGCCGTTATAGGCCAGCCGCCAGCTCCCAGTTCCAGTTCCCGGCTACAACACCTTTATATGCCAGCTGCCAGCTCCCAGCTCTAGTCCCGGATACAATGCCTTCACAGGCCAACCACCGGCTCCTAGCTCCAATCCCGGCTACAACGCCTTTATAGGCCAGTCACCAGCTCTTCCAGTCCTGGCTATAACGCCTTCACAGGCCAGGCGCCAGCTCCCAGCTCTAGTCCCGGCTACAAAGCCTTTATAGGTCAGTCGCCAGCTCCCAGCACGGGTTCCCGGCTACAACACCTTCACAGGCAAGCCACCAGCTCCCAGTTCCAGTTTCCGGCCACAACGCCTTCACAGGCTGGCCGCCCAATTCCCAACTCCAATTTTTCCAGCTACAACGCCTTTGCAGGCCAGCCACCTGGCCCCTATCCCTAGCCTCAGGCTACAACGCCTACGTAGGCCAGTTGGCCGGTCCAGTTCTGAACACTATCCCCAAATACGACCTCAGTTCTAGTACCAGTTCCGATTTCAGACCCGGTACTCAATCTCCAGCTCCCAGCACTCTATTTTCACAACCTAGTACCCAGCCTCCAGTCACACCATTCTTCACACTCAGCCCCAATACGCCTACGTTTGACAGCTGGTGTACCTAGCCCCCCGTCTCCTCTACCCGTACACAGTCGAAAGAATAAGCACAACTAATAGTAAGAGGTCACTGGTCCATACACACAACGTCGTCCCACCAGAGAAAGGAGGGGGCAATCCAGTGAATGACAAAAAAAAATCCGGCAAGTTTATCATTAACGCCCTTTAAAAGGAGCCCAATACATGCCTTTGGGGTGACAAAATCCGTGTAGTCCGGATGATACAAGATAAAAAAGGGAAAAAAGTACAATCAGGCCCTAGGCCCGGTCCCCTCCAGTGCCGCAAGGCAAGAGTCCGTAGCCACAAGCTCCGCCTCCAGGGTCGACAAAAGCTGAGCGTTGACCTCGGCCGCCACCTCGGCTGTCTGCCACTCAGCCCGGGCATGCTCGGCGGCTGACCTTTGCTCCTCTAAGGCCTTCTCCATGGCCTCGACCTGCCTCTCTGCTTCTCCCAACTGTGCGGCACGGTCCCGAGACATCAACGCGGTCGCCTCAGCATGGCCCCTCTGCTAAGCTATGGCTGACACAAGCTGGGCCCGCTGCTCCTGCGTTGATGGGGACATCACCTCCCGTGCCCACACTCACGGTTCATCTCCTCATACTAGAAGCATCCGACATGGTCTAGTCATTTATTTTGAGTCATATATTGTATTTTCATATTTTATTTGAGTCATGTCATTGTAATTTTCCTTTTATTTGAATCCAGTACCTAGGTTAATGAGTCATCTACCTAAGTTAAGTGTCATAGGGTTGATTAGATTAGTTAATGGGCCCAATTCATTGGGCTAGGCCAAGGGGCGCCCCCTACCCCCTTGGTTATTTGTCATTGTAGCAAGAGTCAGGGACTTTTTGTAAAATGTGGGTTGCCTATATATAGGACCCCATTCCCTCCCATTTGAAGTCAATGAAAGTTTGCCATTTGAGAGTTCAAATTTCAGATTTCTTGTGGAGTGAATCAATTAGTGGGTGAGAAGCCCTAGGAAGAGAATCCCACCCCATCCCTCTCTTACTCTCTCTCTCTTCATCTCCCCTCCCTCTCTTGGCCGCCCCCTTTCTCTCTCCTCACCCTCCCACCTAATTTCTCTCTCCTTTCCCCTGCATTAAAGATACTCCAACTCCCCACACCCCTCTCTTTAATCCACCCCAACCCCAAGAGACCCCCACCCAATCCTAGCTCTACCAAACAACTCCCAACTATCCACTTTCCCTTCCCAAGCAAGCCTCCACCTTCCCAAGGCTGAACCCACCCCTCCCTAGGCCAAATTTGAATTTACCACCTCCCTCCCCTTCTTCCCCAGCCCCTTTGGGTCACCCCTCTCCAGCCCTCCCACCCTAGGGTCGCCCCCTCCCCATCTTCTCCCTCTATTCCTCAAAGACCATCCCCCATCTCCCCTCCCCCTTCACCGTGCAGAGAACCAGCATCTTGCAGAGCTGGCCACGACTTCATCCCGGCATCCTTGGAAGCACAAGTGGTACCATCGGAAGCGTATCCCAGTCCTCTTCGCGACGGTGGTGGTCTCATCCCGTTCTGAGTTCGTGGCTGCCCGGGGGAGCCGTCATCACCGGACTGCGCATCTGCTTCCTGATAGTCAACCTGAAGCAAGTTGCAAAGGCTCCCACGGCCAACCACTTGAAGTTCTGAAGGCGGGCCTTGGCTGAGAGTTTCTATACCAAGTCTACTTCCAATATCTAGAAGTGGAACCCCGTTCGGCATCCGGAGTTCTGATTTCTCATTTTTCTTCCCCGGGTGCGCTGTTCTGTGCACTCTGAGACTGAACAGACACCCGATCACTGTTCAGGCTGTCTCTGTCTACTCCGACGTCCTCCGGCACCCTTGTGAGGCTCTGTTCAAAGAGGACTCGACAATAAATCCAGCGAATCTGGCCAAGCCTGAATCGGAGCTGAGGAGCATCCGTGGTAGCCTCGTCTTCCAGCTGTAGGGGTGCAGAAGCTACCAGAACTAGCAAGCAAAGCCCATGTTCGCGCCTCTGCCCCGACCAGCACCGCAATCCAGAAATTCCCCAAAAAATCAAAGGTCTTCCTGGGTCAACTACGAAGGTTCTCCAACTGGTTTCGTCGACAACGGAGTTCGGGAGAGGCTGCAGCGGTGCCAAATTCGACCGCATGTCCCCTATTCCAGAGGGCGGACAGAACCATCGATTTTCTTTCAATAAGTTCCTAGATTGATTCTCCCCTTCCCGCCTGGTCGACTTACAGCCCCTCCTTGTGGGAGGTAGTGTTTGGATGTATTCATGACTTCCCCTCCCCTTGATCCACCCCCTTGCATGGGGAGTAGTGTTGTAATCCATTAAACAGGTTCATGCTACACCGGCTCGGCGTGTGGGGAACCCACGCTTCCCCGCTTGCCCACGTCTCCAAGCGGGACCGGTTTCTTCAAACTGGTCGAGTAAGTGTTCCAAACCTTGATTTTTAAAGTGTTTGTTCTTTCAATATTAGCTCATAGCTCCGCTGGCCCGTGAGAGTGAGTGCTCGATCCGCAAGCTCCTTTGCTCAAGAGATCACCGTGGGAGAGAGTGTGCAACCCGTGCCCTTGGCACAACGTCGGCTCCATTGAATTGGGCCTCCATACCATTGGGAGAATCCGTGGCCTTGCTGGCCCTCTACCAGCAAGGGCCCAGCTCTCACAACCTCCACTCGGTATCCCCGAGTTACCCCGGGACTTGCGTGAGTGTCGGGTGAGTTGCCGCCGATATCGGTCCGTTTCGATTGCAAATTGTGCTTGCTTGATAAGGTCCAAGGTGCATCGGTCTTGTGACTATCACCCCAAGGTGTTGTCACATCAATTGGTATCAGAGCCAGGTTATTGACTTGTCTCTACATGTCAAGTCCTAGGGCATGCTTACATTGGAGTCATCATCAGTCCGACCCTTGCATTGTCCACCCACTGTTGCCATCATTGAGTCTAGGGTCAAATAGCCCCTCTCCCAATCATATCCCATGCATACCTACCTAATGAAGAGCCCACGAAAAATGACTTCATTGACTTAGAGTCCGATAATTGGGTATCCCCCGATATCGTTGCCTCTCTTTCTAGGACTGGACAAATTATGCACAATGGTGACCAAGTCTTTCTTGAATTCCATAGATGGTTTGGAAAGACTAAGCATTTTGATGGGGCTTGGTGTCAAGTGGGAACATTGGCGGGTCCATGTATAATCCTAGGTAAGAAATGGTTAGATGAAAGGAATGCCGACATCGACCCAACACGTCGAACTTGCCTAGTGCATCCACCACACCTTCCGGGAGCCTTTAAATTCAACAACCTTGTACTCTCCCATCCGCCATAGTCCCACCCTTTGGTGTACCACACACCGGCTAACATCACCCCACCCTCAAAGAACCTTCCCGCCCCATTAGCTTTAGAAGAAGTAGCCCACCCACTTTGCCACATGGAGACAAATGCCCCTCCAGATCTTTTCCCCTCCATGGAGGGCACCCATGTCCAAATTGAAGGGGAAGCCTCGCACAAGGATCTTCACCCTACACCACCCTCTCTAGATAGGGCGGAACTCATCTTAGAAGAACCCCTTGTTAGGTGGCTAAGGGAGAGCTCGATTAGAGATATCATGACCCATACATATCTACCCGTGGAGCAAGACCTCCCTATAGTGCCCATCTTCTCCCATCACACCACCATCCAATCCTCTCACCAAGTAGAGAATTTAGAGGAACTTCTCATGGGCTTAGCTTGGCAGATGGAGTTGACTGGCATGTTGACCACAATGGACAACCAACCAAGGAGTCTTGACCTCCTACACCTATGTGTTGGGTCCATCACCTCGGTATACACCATTGGTTGCTACACTAGTGACCTCCTTCTATTCCTCCCCACACCCGATGAGCCCAACCTTCTCCTCAATTTGGAGCTTCTTATATCGGGTAGAAAGTCAAACCCTCCCCTCATGGCCAATCCACCCACCAAGAACTTCGGCCCAATTATTTCATTAGAGGGGGATGACCCACCACCATTTGAGGATCTTGAGGACATAAGGCCCCTCCCATTTGGTAACCCTTTTCATGATCCCTTTGATCCCTTCCAATGGGAACCGTGGAACCCATGTGACCCAACCACCTTACCCACCACCCCTTTCCTACCCTTACCCACCATGTTGGGCCAAGCTCACCTCATCCATAACCCATGTAACATCAAAGGAGCCATGACCTTAGGCAACACCCACCTAGAGATCGAGGAAATGCCCCACCCCATATCCACCTTCCTAGATCCCTTCGACCCTTTCACATGGAAGTTCAAAGGTCATCCCACATCTATGCACATGGAAGTCACCTTTGGGATAAGCATGCATGTGTCTAGGCTTACCACACCACTTGGTATGAACATTATGTTGGGTCCATTCATTCACATCACCCACATGTCAAATAGGAATCAAGAGTGGTCCATATTCGGGTGTAATGGTCCTCCTTCATTCATTGTGGGTCATAAGCATGATAGGAGTATTCATAGATGTCTGTGTCCCTCGGCATTTGTCACTCCCATGCATGACCGGATCACCTATGGATGGCCCGGTCCTCCCCATTCCATCAAAGTCTTCTTGGCGTCAAAGCATGATTGGCCTACTTTTGGTTGCCCAGGTCCACCCATCATCCCTAGAATGTCCGCATTCACAAAATTGCATGAAAACCTTCGCAAGCACATCAGTAAGGAAAATGAGATTTATAAAAGGCAGGCTGACTCCCTTCGGCGTCACCAAGAATTTCACGTGGGTGACTTTATGATGGTGAGGATGGAGAGGCTCTCCCCGGGAGCCATCTCCAAATTGAGGCCTCGTGGGGCTGGTCCCTTCTAGGTTCTGAGGTGCATTGGCACTAATGCCTATGAGTTATATCTTCCCGAGGAGTATGGAGTAAGCCCCACATTCAACGTGGCCAACCTAGTGCCATATAAGGGTCCCACGGTGGTACCTAGTGAGGATATTGAGCCCACACCCCTCATTGAGAGAGCACCCACCCGTGAGATGAGTCCTCCAGCCAGGAGAGCCCGACGTCAGCGAATTGAGCGAATATTGGATGAATAGGTCACTGCCACCAGAAGCAAGGTGTATGAGTGATATCTCGTCGGGTGGATGGATCGGTCTCCTTCGGAAGACTTGTTGGCGGTATCACTTCTACACCCTCCGAGGAGGGAAGGACTCTTACTCGACGGAGTTGAGTTCTCCGCTCCCCGGGAGTATGATGGGGACATCACCTCCCGTGCCCACACTCATGGCTCGTCTCCTCGCCCCAGAAGCATCCGACATGGCCTAGTCATTTATTTTGAGTCATATGTTATATTTTCATATTTTATTTGAGTCATATCATTGCAATTTTTCTTTTATTTGAGTCCAGTACCTAGGTTAATGAGTCATCTACCTAAGTTAAGTGTCATAGGGTTGATTAGATTAGTTCATGGGCCCAATTCATTGGGCTAGGCCCAGGGGCGCCCCCTACCCCCTTGGTTATTTTTCATTGTAGCAAGAGTTAGGGACTTTTTGGTAAAATGTGGGTTGCCTATATATAGGACCCCATTCCCCCCCATTTGAAGTCAATGAAAGTTTCCCATTTGAGAGTTCAAATTTCAGATTTCTTGTGGAGTGAATCCATTAGTGGGTGAGAAGCCCTAGGGAGAGAATCCCACATCATCCCTCTCTTACTCTCTCTCTTCATCTCCCCTCCCTCTCTTGGCCGCTCCCTTTCTCTCTCCTCACCCTCCCACCTAATTTCTCTCTCCTTCCCCCTCCATTAAAGATACTACAACTCCCCACACCCCTCTCTTTACTCCACCCCTACCCCAAGAGACCCCCACCCAATCCTAGCTCCACCAAACAACTCCCAACTACTCACTTTCCCTTCCCATGCAAGCCTCCACCTTTCCAAGGTAGAACCCACCCCTCCCTAGGCCAAATTTGAATTTCCCACCTCCCTCCCCTTCTTTCCCAGCCCCTTTGGGTCGCCCCTCTCCAGCCCTCCCACCTAGGGTCGCCCCCCCATCCTCCCCCTCCATTCCTCAAAGAGCATCCCCCATGTCCCTTCCCCCTCCACCGTGTAGAGAACCAGCGTCTTGCACAGCCGGCCACGACTTTATGCTGGCGTCCCTAGAAGCACAAGTGGTACCAACGGAAGCATCTCCATGTCGTCTTCGCGACGGTGGTGGTCTCGTCCCGTTCTGAGTTCGTGGCTGCCCGGGGGAGCCGTCATCGCCGGACTGTGCATCTGCTTCCTGACAATCAACCTGAAGCAAGTTGCAGAGGCTCCCATGGCCACCCTCCTGATGTTCTGAAGATGGGCCTTGGCTGAGAGTTTCTACACCAAGTCTACTTCCAGTATCAAGAAGCCGAACCCCGTTCGACATCCGGAGCTATGATTTCTCATTTTTCTCCCCCGGGTGCGCTGTTCTATCCACTCTAAGACTGAACAAACACCCGATCACTGTTCAGGATGTCTCTGTCTACTCCAACCTCCTCCGGCACCCCCGTGGGTCTCCGTTCGAATAGGACTCGACAACGAATCCAGCGAATCTGGCCAAGCCTGAATCGGAGCTGAGGAGCGTCCGTGGTAGCCTCGTCTTCCAGCTGTAGGGGTGCAGAAGCTACCAGAACCAGCAAGCAGAGCCCATGTTCGCGCCTCTGCCCCGATCAGCACAGCCATCTAGAAATTCCCCCAAAAATTGGACGTCTTCCTGGGTCAACTATGAAGGTTCTCCAACTGGTTTCGTTGACAATGGAGTTCGGGAGAGGCCGCAGCGGTGCCGACTTCGACCGCCTATCCCCTATTCCAGAGGGCAGACAGAACCGTCGATTTTCTTTCAATAAGTTCCTAGATTGATTCTCCCCTTCCCGCCTGGCCGGCTTACAGCCCCTCCCAGTGGGAGGTAGTGTTTGGATGTATTCATGACTTCCCCTCCCCTTGATCCACCCCCTTGCATAGGGAGTAGTGTTGTAATCCATTAAACATGTTCAAGCTACACCGGCGCGGCGTGTGGGGAACCCACGCTTCCCCGCTCGCCCACGTCTCCAAGCGGCATCGATTTCTTCAAACTGGTCGAGTAAGTGTTCCAAACCTTGCTTTTCATAGTGCTTGTTCTTTCAATATTAGCTCATAGCTCCGCTGGCCCGTGAGAGTGAGTGCTCGATCCGCAAGCTCCTTTGCTTCAAGAGATCGCCGTGGGAGAGAGTGTGCAACCCGTGCCCTTGGTACAACGTCGGCTCCATTGAATTGGGCCTCCTATGCGGGACGAACACGCGACCTGGGACTCTAGATCGCGATCGTCCCTAAGCGAGGGAAAACGTGGGACCGTGCGCGGTTGAGAAACCGGCAGTGAGTCTCGGGTATCGGCTTTTCCGCGTTAACTTGGATCGAGTCACAAGACGTGTTACACTCACTCTCTCGCAGCGGTGAATAAAAAAGATATAACGGGCTAATAACCTATCACATGCAGCGGCATATACAAAAGTATACGAGTAAAGCAATGCCTACAAGGAGGGTAGCGAGTTTACCTCCACGCTCCGGGCGTGGGGAAGACGACCCCGGCCAGTTACAGTAACTCCCGGTAACAACAGTAAAAAGTTAATTACAACCGTGAATTTTATTGCCCACTCCACGCAGGGAGGTAAAGGGCTACAAGTGGGGCCCGAGAGGACAGACCCTGGGTTGACGGGCAGTAATCTAGAGGTGCGTACGGCACGAACTCGGCCTACTGGTCTGACTCGGTCCTGCGCCGATTCGGTACTGCACCGACTCGGTTCTGACTCGCTGGACAGCAAGGCGCGGATTCCAAAGGAACGACACCCTCTTGAGGTCTTCTGAAGGTGCCGCTTGGCTGGGACGATGCCGGGATGTCCCTGATCGACTCCCTGAAGTGGCGGTTCCAGAAGTTGACTTTTGATATTTTTTCCTGAATTTTTCTTGGACTGCAATTTCAGACCTACACAGGGAACAAATCTACACGTCACGGCTGTAATAATTATGACCCTCAGATCCGGAGGCCAATCGAGGTGTGGCTGGTACCATTGGAAAGAGAACACATAGAACTCTAACATATATTTTTCACAGCTCCATCCACAGAATGGATTGAAGATGAGAATGACTATAACACCGTTTTGTCTTCTGACCCGGACTGACAGACACACAGGGCAGACTGTATTTTTCCTGAGACTGACCTTTGACTGAAGAGGAAATGATTTTTCTAGACTCTACGAAAATTATGATGGAAGGGGGTATATTTGAGGAACACGGAGGAATTTTTGTGATTTATTTGGAAATTTATAGGTGGGTGGGGAAAATACAACAAGGTGACTCTGTCCCGTAGAACTGTAAAAGGGCATATTATTGAGAGGATAAACAAAAATATGGGGAAAATATCAAATGACGTCCAAATGACACGAAATTTGAACTGGAGGTTAGGTGAGATGGAAAGAACAAACCTTCAAAATTAGGACTCGATCAGACAACATTAACCAAAGATAAAAATCTGGAGATGAGCTTCTATCCTGATGTAGATAGAATCCGACGATGGTGGCGACGGCGCGACGGCGGTGCGATAGCGGCGGCGGCGGCGGTAGAAATAGAATTCAGAGGGGCTAAGGAGAAGATAAAAGGATATCACACTCAAGATTTAGCAGAAATACATCTGCAAGAGGGCGAGGGAGAGAGGAGGAGGGCACACCCTTCTTTGGTTCCAATCAAAATTCATAATTTTTTTCTCTTCATTAATTTCTCTAATGACACTATACATAGGCTTATATAGAGAATGGCAAGGGGTGGGGGGCTGGGAATTTCGTGGGAGAGAGGGGATTTTCTTCCCCATGTGGTCAAATGACCAAATTAAATAAAAAAATACAACATGGGATAAACTATATTATAAGGGGGAAGCATCTTGGACTTTAAGGGTTGGAATATTGGACTTTTTAATCTAATTGTCCCCTTGAATGGTCAAGCCATCTAGAAGCCCACCTTGGACCTTTGACTGGCCCCACATGGGCCCTAAGGCTTAGGTGGACCAATAGGAAAGGAGATGGGGGCCCCTTGCTGGTCCTACTGGGCTTTTGCACAAAAACCCAAAGATCCTTAGGGAATGACGCATTGGCTTATAAAGCCTTACAATTGCATATATGTTTTCCCAAGGATATAAATGCAAATAAAAGGACACAAAATAAAAGGACAAAAGTGTAAAATAAAAATTAGTGCTCGGTGTCGATTCCCATCAACTCTCCCCGGGTGGGAAGAACTCGACCCCGTCGAGTAAGGGGTACGGCAGCTCGAGTAGCTCCGGCGGATCCGTCACCGAACCTGGAAGCGCGGGGTACGCTCCACTCCAAGTAATCGACACCTGCTCATCCCGTATAGATTCGATATACGCACGCTGCCATGAGAATGGTGCTAAAGGTGGACACTCCGGGGTGGGGTCACTCTCAAATGAGGGAGGCAGCTCAAAGACTCACTAGGAATCACCGCGGGTCCCTTATGTGACTAGATCCGATATGTAGAGTAGAATCGATCCCAATAGGCCGACAAGTCTCATACTCGAAAGGGACTAATAACGCGAGCGTACAAAACCAACTCGACTCGATGTATGCACAGACACACGATAGACAAACGAAACAAAGACTCAAAAAGACCCTAAACAAACCTAATGTTAGTCCGACCCGTACGTGTGTGACGGCAGACCAGGACACCCGAATGTGTGCCATGCATGTATCTGACGTAACCGGAGGTTGACATCATGGAGAATTTCTAGACCTCCTAAAATGGACCATTCATGCATAGTGTACTTAGATGTGGGAGGACTAGGGCTACCAAATGCATCTTCTTTCTTTCCCCTATATGATGGTGTATCGCGCAAGTGAACGGGCTTGGTGGGTGTAGACGATCTGACCCGTAGGGATGGGGTGTGGTAGTGGACTCCCTCGAAGAATTGAAGTATATATGGTGGATCAAGGGGCCCACTAGGGAATGGGTCAAAGGGATCAAAGAAGGTATGACCCCTTGTGGTGGGTTTCCACAAGTCACGGTCCCATGTGTAGAAGTCTTGAAGGTGTGGATGGTCACCTTCATGCATTATGGCGGGTGGGACGGTGATCGTAGGTAGGAAGTATGATTCCTCCCTCGGACAAAAGGGTATGAAGTTGGGCTCGGCCGGCATGGGGAGGAATAGAAGAATCTCCATGGTGACACAACCCACGGTGCACACGGAGGTAATGGACCCTAAGGCCGGATGGGTGAAGATAAAACTAGTGGGTTGGTCGAAGCCTCGGACCAATGAGTGCGTCAACTTCCATTGCGAATCTAATCCCACAATAAGGTCATCCAAGGTATCAACATGGTGACTAGATCGGAATGTGGTATGGAATGGGTTGACCGGCACTAATGGTAGGGTGGGATCCATTGATGGATAAGGAGGCGGGACCAAGCCATTCTTGAGCCAACTAAGAAGCTGCTTGGCTATGAAAAGCGTACCCATTAGAAACACGGGTGGCTCGGAATGAAGTGGCTCCAAATAAGATGGTTCCGAATAAAGTTTGGAAGTAGAAAGTGGCAATGGAGCACTCACGGGTGGTGAAGGAGCATGCGTCCTTTCTATCCTTTCCAACCAATTCGAAAGCATTTTTTTGATTTCATCTAAGATGCGGGTTGGAGTAGGGGCCTCGGGGTGGACTCGCTCCTCATCTCTCGGCCCAGATGCGGACCTAGACTCGACTATAAGTGGGGCTTCCACTTGGTTGGAGGCGATTGGGTGGGATTGGACGGAGGTGCCAAGGGGTGGTTGGTTGGAAGCGACAGGGAGGGCCACTTGATTGGGGTTGCTTTGGTGGACTTGGATGCAGGTGAAGGGGCGGGGTTGGTTGGAAGTGTGGCCCACTTGATTGTGGGTGAGTTGGTGAGGTTGGCTAGTGGTATGACCCCCGTGGTTGGAGGTAGGTGGGCGGGGAAGGTAGACGCTCCTAAGCGCTCTCTTCATCTCCCACCATGACTCGATGGGCCTTAGTCTCCTATCTTCCAGGAAGTATTTGATGTCCCTCCATGTTTCGGCGGCTTCATAGAAAAGTCACCTTTTGGCAAAGTCCACCTGCATGGGACATGACATAATGTACACCTCAAAGTAGTCGTCCATAATGGCTTCCCACTCTAGGTAGTCACTCGGGTTATCAGAGCCATAGAAGTCCCGGGCTACGGGCCTTTTGGGGTGGTCCGGGTGGTCCTTCCATTTTAGATAGTATTGCCACCATACAGAAGATGCGGCCCCTTGGTCATCCATGGGACACGGGGACGCTAGTGAATGGACATGCCAACAGTTGGTGACAAGACACTAGATCGACTATGCAAGGTTGGAATGCACTAACTAATGCACACTAAGGACCCTAGACTTAAACCAAGACTCGGTACGTGGCGGAGTTAATCGATCCGAAGATCACTCGCGCAAGTGTGCGACCTTCCCGATAGGCATAGCCTAACGTTTGGACAACACCTTTTAATATACCGAATAAAGGTATGCTATGCAACCTTGGACCGACTTAAGCTTAGACTCAACTTAAATGACTCTTTTTTTTGTTGATTTTAGACACCCTAGACTCAACTGGCGCTCTGATATCAAATTAATGCGGGACGGACACGCGACCTGGGACTCTAGCTCGCGATCGTCCCTAAGCGAGGGAAAACGTGGGACTGTGCGCGGTTGAGAAACCAGTAGTGAGTCTCGGGTATCGGCTTTTCCTCGTTAACTTGGATCGAGTCACATGACGGGTTACACTCACTCTCTCACAGCGGTGAATAAAAAAGATATAACGGGATAATAACCTATCACATGCAGTGGCATATACAAAAGTATATGAGTAAAGCAATGCCTACGAGGAGGGTAGCGAGTTTACCTCCACGCTTCGGGCATGGGGAAGATGACCCCGGCCAGTTACGGTAACTCCCGGTAACAACAGTAAAAAGTTAATTACAACCGTGAATTTTATTGCCCACTCCATGCAGGGAGGTAAAGGGCTACAAGTGGGGCCCAGGAAGACTGACCGTGGGTTGACGGGCAGCAATCTAGAGGTGCGTACGACACGAACTCGGCCAGCTGGTCCGACTCGGTCCTGCGCCGACTCGGTACTGCACCGACTCGGTTCTGACTCGCTGGACAACAAGGCATGGATTCCAAAGGAACGACACCCTCCTGAGGTCTTCTGAAGGTGCTGCTTGGCTGGGACGATGGCGGGATGTCCCTGATCGACTCCCTGAAGTGGCGGTTCCAGAAGTTGACTTTTGATATTTTTTCCTGAATTCTTCTCGGACTGCAATTTCAGACCTGCATAGGGAACAAATCTGCACGTCTCGGCTGCAAGAATTATGACGCTCAGATACGGAGACCAATCGAGGTGTGGCTGGTACCATTGGAAAGAGAACTCATAGAACTATACCATATATTTTTCACAGCTCCATCCACTGAACAGATTGAAGATTAGAATGACTGTAACACTATTTTGTCTTCTGACTCGGACTGACAGACACACAGGGCAGACTATATTTTTCCTGAGACTGACCTTTGACTGAAGAGGAAATGATATTTCTAGACTCTACGAAAATTATAGTGGAAGGGGGTATATGTGAGGAACACGGAGGAATTTTTGTGATTTGTTTTGAAATTTATAGGTTGGTGGGGAAAATACGACAAGGTGACTCTGTCCCATAGATCTGCAAAAGGGCATATTATTGAGAGGACAACCAAAAAGATGAGAAAAATATCAAATGACGTCCAAATGACACGAAATTTGAATTGGATGTTAGGGGAGATGGAAAGAACAAACGCTCAAAATTAGGACTTGATCAGAAGCCAAGAACCAGAGATAAAAATCCGAAGATGAGCTTCTATCCTGATGTAGATAGAATCCGGTGATGGTGGCGGCGGCGCGACGGCGGTGCGATGGCGGCGGCAGCGGCGGTAGAAATAGAATTCAGAGGGGCTAAGGAGAATATAGAAGGGTATCACACCCAAGATTTAGCAGAAATCCATCTGCAAGAGGGGGAGGGAGAGAGGAGGAGGGCACACCATTCTTTGGTTCCAACCAAATTTCACAATTTTTTTCTCTTCATTAATTTCTCTAGTGACACTATACATAGGCTTATATACAGAATGGCAAGGGGTGGGGGGCTGGGAATTTCATGTGAGAGAGGGGATTTTCTTCCCCATGTGGTCAAATGATCAAATTAAATAAAAAAATACAACATGGGATAAACTATATTATAAGGGGGAAGCATCTTGGACTTTAAGGGTTGGAATATTAGACTTTTTAATCCAATTGTCCCCTTGAATGGTCAAGCCATCTAGAAGCCCACCTTGGACCTTTGACTGGCCCCACATGGGCCATAAGGTTTTGGTGGACCAATAAGAAAGGAGATGAGGGCCCCTTACTGGTCCTACTGGACTTTTGCAGAAAAACCCAAAGATCCTTAGGGAATGACGCATTGGCTTATAAAGCCTTACAATTGCATACATGTTTTTCCAAGGATGTAAATGCAAATAAAAGGACACAAGTGCAAAATAAAAATTAGTGCTCGGCGTCGATTCCCATCAACCTCCATACCATTGGGAGAATCCTTGGCCTTGCTGGCCCTCTACTAGCAAGGGCCCAGCCCTCACAACCTCCACTCGGTATCACCGAGTTACCCCGAGACTTGGGTGAGTGTCGGGTGAGTGGCCGCTGATATCGGTCCGTTTCGATTACGAACTGTGCTTGCTTGATAAGGTCCAAGGTGCATCGATTTTGTGACTATCACCCCAAGGTAGTGTCACATCATGCGCCTCCCGGATCGTCGCCAGCCTCCGAGTCCTCTGCTCCTGAGCATCGCGGAGTTGCAAATACTTGGCCCAGATTCTGGCAAACCCAGACATCCAGAGCTCGCGTGGGAAGCCAAGCGCGTGGTAGCCCTGGGTGCACTTACGCAGCCGCTGCCTAAGACCCTCTGGGAGAGGAAGAGGTTCGCTCTGCAGGTAACCTCGGGCCCTTTGGAGCAGGGCGGCACCTGCACTCATCTCCAACAATGGCTCTGGCGGGCAAGCGGGCGTAGGCCACTCAACCCCTAAACCCAGGGAAAGGTAACGTGACGTAGTTAGCACTCTAGCAGAGCCTGCATAACCCCAACAAACATCAAAGGGAGTGAGCAGTACATGCAGAGCTTCCTACAACAAGATAAGGTGGAAAACATAAGATAAAGACAAGTCTTGGATCCTTACCTAGGGCAAGTCTCTCCGCGCCAGTGGCGTCTCCCGCCGGGGTCGGAGAAGGCAACCTATCCTCCGTCTCAATAGCATCACCCGTCGGGGTCGGAGTGGGCAATGACTCCTCCACGACCCAGTCATCTCCAGCAACCACGGGTGAGGCGGGAGGCTCCTCCTGTCCGCTCTCATCGGGAGACGATGTCTGCTCCTCCCCCGACCTTGACGATGTACGCAACCCAAAAGCGTCAGCACTCTGCTATAAAGAGCGGATAAACAACAAATGGGAATTGAGGGAACCCCCATGTACCTCCGGAAGTGGTCCCAGCCTTAGCCTCCTCGCTAAAAGAGGCCCCATAGGAGGAAGAGCTCGAGCTCGAACTCTCCTCCATCTCCATGGCCGAACTGCCACCGCCCGAAGAGCCCGATGAAGCCTTCGATGAATTCCCGGAGGTGGCCAGACTAGATGCCCCTGCGAACCAACAAAACAAATGAGGTCACTACACGGCCCAATCTCACACAAAGGTGACTCTCTAGCTAGGTGTTTCAAACAAAAGACTCACCAGTAGGAGCACTCCCCTCCGAAACTCCCTTGATGTCGACAATCTCTTCGTCATCCCCAGTCAAAGTCGCCGCAGTGGGTCTCTCTGCCACCGCCTCAGTCATGTCACGGGGAAGCTCACCCTCCTCCAGAGGTGAAAGAGTATCTGTGGCCAACACCAAAAAGCATCCCATCATCAATAGACAACATGAAAGGCTTACCATAAGTGGCTAAGTCCCCAGTCACATACCTGAGGGTCCCATACTGTAAGACCTGACCAGTCCTACGGTGCAGGCATACACCACGGCTGGTAAAAGAGCGAGAGGCGTCTCTGCCAGTAACTGCGAAAGCAAGCCGGGTGCACCTCCGGTAGCAGATGGAGTCAAGGCATCCACCCTACCAGGCTCTACCTCGAAAGAGGAAAGCGACACCGACGGACCAGCACTGACTAACTCCTAAATCATCTCCAGAGTAGTAGTCGGGTCCTCGCCTATTAAATGACAACATAAGCACAGTCAGCGACTCCGGCCCAACTACCATGCAACAATGGGAGGGCAACCCCCTCCATAGAAATTCAATGCTTACCCAGGCCATCCCGGGACGCTGCTAGATCCTACCCACCAACCGACAGGGGCGCCTTGCCCTACCCCTCATAAAGAGCTACGGTCCCTGATGTCTCAACCACCTCTGCACAACATCAGCAACCATGTTAGCCCCCAGAATCAAGCACAGCTATAATCAGAGTATGTCCAGTCAAAGAAGTCTCTACCTGGCTGGGCGTCCACCGAGGCCTCCCACGATTCAAAGTCGGGGAAAGTCTTAACATTAGGGATGGCCTCGTCCATCACGCGAAGGAACCCCTCCATATCTATCTCGCACTGGACCCCGTCATCAGGCAATGGGTTGACCTCCTGGGGCTGCGAGAAAGCCATGTCCGCCCGGGCCTCCGGCGGAGCTATAAGACACAGATCCAGCGATGCGGGATTAGTTAATCATCATGGCTAAACTGACAAGGCACAAGAGAGGCGGATATGACACTTACTCGAAGCCGGCTCTACCTCGATGTGCCTGCCAGCCTCGGGTCCCAGAGAGGACTCGCCAGCTCCCACTACTCCGGTCTCTATCGGAGGGAGATTCCACCTAGGCTGAAGGCCCCCGTCACCACTCCCCAAAGAAGCCTCTGTAGAAGGGTGATCTCCCTCCGCCGCAAAGCTTGTCAGCAAACACAACACAATGCCTCAACCATGCACCTCGGAAAATAACAAAGCTACAATAACATATCAAAGAAGAGGTCTCACCTGAGGCCGAAAAGGGAGTCAACGGCACGAGAACCAACTACTCCGGCTTCAAACCCACCGATTGTGCGGCCTTCGCCACCGCCTCCTTGACATCCGTCAAGGTGTGAGCACACTTGACGTGGGACACAAGCTCCACGGGTCCAGCGGACCTGATTGCATGGGCGATATGTCATCTCCAGTCGTCGACCGCCGTGTCCGCAAAGCTCCCTTCGGGGAGCACCCGATCCAGGGAGCCCTTCTTCCCAAACCCGCCGTCGGCCAAGAATTGAGTCCACCAACTCCTCGGTGACCTCGGTCGGGATATCCCAGCTCTAGTACCTCCAGGCGCCGGTCGGGCCTGCTTGAGGGGCTTCAGTGCCCCGCTGCCGCTGCACCCCGCAGACAGCAAACCCTGGCCACCCCGGGGCGCCTGCTGTGCCAGCCGCTCCACCTCCCGATGAATCCAGGAGAAGCAAGTCCACAAGTACTTGGCATCTAACGGAATGGGAGGCAGATCCTCCTTTAAGAGGCGGTCCTCCTCGGCTTTTCGAATCACCGAGGCCTTCTGCGGATACAGGTGGCTGTGCTCGAACCACCACCTGGCATAATGGACGTCGAACCGTCCCCTGCGTCCCGACCCAAGTGTCAGCAGTCGCTCAGGCTCCCGACGATGTTTGAAGTCCCACTACACTGTAGCCAACAAGTGGGTGTCCTGGCCTCTGTACTGCTGGCCCGCTAGAAGGAACTACTGGTTCGACGGGATCCCCTGGTCATACCCAAAGTTCCAGGTGAACCTGTACGGGTAATACGGCTATAGAAAACTTGTCATGGACCGATGTAGTGCCAGTACTGTCGGCCGAGTGCTCATCACCCACTCCGTGTACAACGCTGCGTCTGGCTCCTGCTGGTATGGAAGGGCGCATACCGCCCCGTCACCCAAAGGCACCAGGATCAGGTGGGAGTCCCTCGTGGCACCGTCAAAAGGAAGTCCCTCCTCGCCCCTGCCAGGCAAATAGGACAGGACTCTCCTAGCCCCCTCCAGCTGTGCAACTGCATCTCCGTCTGGATACCCAGTAAAGCTGAACAGTAGGAGTGCCGCCTGGTTCGCCACTGACCCTCGAGTCACCAACCCCAAAAATAGCAGGCCGGCCCACACACTAAGGTAATGGGCCGGCAGAAGCAGACTCCGCTCACGAGGCGCTGGGTATGCAGCCAGCACCCCCAGTCCCTGGTAAATGTTGGCAAAGGCTGTCGGAGCCAAGGCCAACCTTCGTCCCTCCGCCAGTAGGCACGTAGGCCACAGTAACTCCACCCTCAGCAGACCATCCTCACCATGCGGGACCACGAACGTCGCCAGCTAGTACGCCAAGTGCGCTACTAAATGGATCATGTCCGGCAACCCATGGGGGTCCCACCTCTCCCGTGGTGCATAGATGTACCTGGTGTATGTCCGGAACCGCAACTCCACCTCGGTATACTCCTCCCACGGGATATGGTCTCTTGCAAACTCTTGATAGAAACATAAGGGCCCATTGTAGAAGTGGCATATCCACACATTCAGCGGCACCCTAGGAGTCTATGTGGCCCTCTCTCTCCCGGCTAGGGCTAAGTCCCTCCAGGTCTTCAACAAGTACCGGTAGCTGTAAGGAACCCGGTATCTTCCATGTCCATCTGTGTGGCTGCGATGGAGGTCATCCAACACTACCTCCTCGTAGCCCTCACCGCTGATCGGTAGCCCAGAAATCCTGAAGAGAGACCACAAATCTAATGAAGTCTCCCCCTCGGCCATCGCCATAGTGTTCCATCAACGGTTGAAGCGGTCTACCAATGCCTGTAGAAGCCCCGAATAGTAGGGATAGCCGTACAAAGCTGCGTTCACAGAGTATTTGATGTCGGCCCAGTCCAGCAGCACCCTGTAATGGCATACAATGCCCATCAGCGACTCGGTAGCCCCCTGGCGATATCTGTGTGAAGGAATCACCGCCCAACGGCCATACCAGCTAACCACAGTCGGTCGCAAGACCCCAGACAAAAGGCTGTGGTCATCATAGCCCTCCCCGGCATACTGCAGCCCTGGTGGCTCCAACACTAACCCTTGGCTGCCCTCTGTCTCTGCTCGATGGTGCCCGTGCAAGTGCTAGGAAGCAGGACCCGTCACCCCGACGTGGACTCCAAACTGATCTACCCTGCTGAAGAAGCCCAGGCACTCAGCACTGGGGAACTGACACTGTCGCCAGTAGTCTCCAGAGAAGCTTGAAAAACTAGAGGGGACAATCCCATGTAGACTGTCCCTGCCTACCAAGATCACCCGCTCCAGTCGGCGGCGTGCTCCAGCCACTCGAGAATCTCCCTCCTCCACACCAGGAGGGACAAAGCTCCTCATGAACTCTAACAAGTGACGGTCCAGTGGAAACTCCACTGGGTAGCCTCTGTTGTGATCGTAAGAGTAGATCCCACCCACCTCTGAAACCCGGGGCAACTCCATGGCCCCAACTCCGCTCCCACGCTCACCAACTGGGCCCTCTACTACCGCCGTGTGCCTCGAGTCAAGCTGCTCCACGCCAGCCGCAGTGATGACCGACGGGCCCAAGGGAGGCATGGGCCTCTCGGTCCTCCTAAGCCAATGATCCTCCTCCCGGACCGCACGTCTGGGGACCCTCTCGTCTCTGCCAAATCGTGCCATAGCTGCAAGATGGAGCACACAAAAACATTCAGTACACCAGAAAGGCAATATATACGATGCAACAAAATAAAGGCACATGAAGTGTCAAAATACAACTACAGCAATTCAGAAAGAGGGGCTCACGAGCCCCATGCCCTTGTCCCCGCCTCCGATGCACGCCCCGTGGGGGGCATTTGTTGTACCCGAACAATTTCCCCAGTAAAACACCCAGAAATAAGAGTTCGAGAATTTCCCCGAACACCTTCAAGGCATGGGCTATCCAGCCCCTTTGGCAACCCAGTGGGCCCGACAAACAACCCCAACCTGCTGGCCCAGACAAATGGCGGCATTAGCGATTAGTCGGGACCACTCCCGACCCCTCAGCCGCAGACTTTGTCTGCATTCTATAAGACCACCTAGGCCAACCCGGGGGCACCCCGACTACAACCCACGCCACGTGGCACTCAGCGAAGAGGTTGGGGGCCTACCCCGGGATGCCTTCTTTCAACCCTCCAAGGTCAAAGGGAAACCCGAATAAGTCAGCCACAGGCTTTGGAGGCCCGCAGCATGTGTATGCGGCTCATACACGGGTGCCGGGCTTTTCCCCGAACACCTTGTAAGCGCATATGTCCCATCCCTTCTACAACAAACTGTGGGTCAACCCGCGGCTCCAGCACACCAGTTGGGTCCCACAACAACCCCCCAGCAAGTCAGGACCACTCCCAACCCTCGGACACATGGCGACGAGCCGTTTAGACATAGCTCTCAGGCCAACCCGAGGTTACTCTGCCAACCCGCCATGCAACGCGGCACTCATCACGAGGCCGGACCCATATGCCCAAAGTGCCTCCTCTCAGTTTCCCAGAGCTCATACCCTCAGCCCAAAGCTCGACCTAGGGCCTCCTGGCCAATTACTCTGGCCATTCGACAACCCGGGGTGTGTTGGGCATTTACCCGAACACCTTGCGAGCGACAACTAAGACTTGACAACGTCAGCCCCACAGGCTAACCCCAGCATCCCGGAAGCCCGTGTCCCTTGAAGGACACCCTCAGATGATACCCCCGAGGGCCATCCCTCGGGGTTGCGACCTGTCCGGGGCCGGTTCGCCCCGGGGCCCGACTGCGCCCCCAGGGAGGGCGAACTCCCCGGGGGCCGCGCCCTCTTCCCAGCCCCGTTCAATCCCAGCCCATACAATTTCCTAATCCCGAGGTGCAAGGTTCGCGTGGGGATTCTTTCGTCGTACCGATACGCGGAAGAAGAGCAAAGGACGCACATGTCAGCACGGAGGGTTCAACTCTCGGTCAACGCACACGAGCAAGCTCCACGTATCCTCCCTGTCCTTTTCTTCATAGCCAAATTAGGAAGAAATTACCAAAAAATCTAGATTTTATACGGGCGGGGCTGCCCCCCCTCTCTCTCCTAGCCAGTCCGCCTAAACCCCCCAAGGGGGGGGGGGGTTAGGCGGACCAGCTTGCCCCGCTCAGGCTGGTCCGCCTAAACCCCATAAAAAAGTTTTTTTTAACTAAAAAACACCCTACCTAGTCCGTGTAAACCCCCTGGGGGAGGGGGTTTTGGCGGACCAACCTGGACCCCTAGGCTGGTCCGCCTAAACCCCATCAAAATCAAAAAAAAAAAAGCTTTTTTTAACAAAAAAAACTCCCTCCGTGGAGGGTTTAGGCGGACCAGGCTAGCCCTCTGGGCTGGTCCGCCTAAACCCTATCTCCCCACTCCGTAATACAAAAAAAAAATAACAAATAATTTGTAGGGTTTACCCAGACCAAGTTGGACCTCCAACTTGGTCCGCCTAAAACCTACCCCTGCCCCTTCAACTTCCTATAAATTCCACCCCTTGTTGAGTAGTGGATAGCGGATCTAGAGGGGAGGGATGAATAGATCTACCCCTCTTTTCGCAATGCAACCCTCTTTAAAGCTAGATAATGATAATAGCATCGGGATATAACTAGCTAAACAAAAAACACAACGATTTGCTTAGCAAGATGATTATGCAATATAGAGATTGAACCTAATCATGCATCAAACACAAAGCAGTCGCGCAATCAAACCACAACACACGAGATTTTAAGGTGGTTCGGACAGAATCCCCAGTCCTACGTCCACCCCTCACCAAATCCGATGAGGCTCCACTAGTGCCATGCACTGAACCACAAATCAGAAAGACCTCCGATTGCCTTCCTACTAACCACCGGTAGGGACGTCAATCACCACAGATCGGATAACTTCCGATTGCCTTCCTACTAACCACCGGTAGGGACGATCTTTAGTTTCAAATGTTTGAATGAAATGGAAAAAGAACAAGATATAAAAACACTCAAACAAGATATAGAATATGCTCAAGGAGAAAAGATCTTGTCTGAGATTACTGGAGCTTGAATCTGATGCTTTTCTTCACACAATGTAGATCACCAACATAAGCTTCTTTCTTCTTCACAAAGCTCTCTTCTTGATTCAGCAACAATGGCTTCTTCTTCCTTGTGAAATGAGCTTCCTTGGATCTACTTGAGTTGATGAAGAAGATGATGGTTGCAGCTTTATCTTCGCTTGGCTTGGGGTTGATCTCCTCTTGAAGTAGCTTGAATCAATTGAGGATTTGATGAAGAACTTCTTCCCGGAGTACTGTTCACGGCTACAGTACTCGATCTCCTTTGATCTCCCTTGATCCCTCTTTCTTTGAATCCCCTTTGAGTTGATGGAGGAGATAATGGATGCAGCCTTGAACCTTGATTCCTTCTACACCTTCTTGGAGGTTGATGGCTTCAGAAATAAGCTTGAATCGCCTTGGATGGATGAAGAACTCCAGCCCGAAGCACTGTTCACGGAGGTGCTACAGTACCCGCGAATCAGCTCCTCTAGCCTCCCTTGATCTCTCTTGTTCCAATTGAAGCATTAGGGTTTCTAACCCCTCATGTGTTGGTTTTATAGACTTTGAATGGTCCTTGGACATCCCCCAGACCAGATCCACAATCCATGGGGGATTGGGTGACTTTGGGGTTAAACAAATACAAGGAAAGGTGCTCTTCTCGAAGTGGAAAACAAAGTCAACATTGTTGGCTCGGGGCTGGCGGTCGACCGCTACTGAGAAACACTGTAGAAATTTAATCCTTGGAATTTTTGGAAGATTGCTACTGGGGTGGCGGTCGACCGCCACTGAGAATCGTGCAGACAGGGAGCTGCTGGTAGGGGCGGTCGATCGCCCCTGTGCTGGCGGTCGACCGCCAGCTGGGTAGACCCCGGGTAATGCCGTCCGTTAACCCCTTTAGCTCCGTCGCTTGACCGCGCAGGTCGATCCGTGTGCGAGGACGCAATCATTGAGCTTTCACTTTTGCCATCTCCACTCCATTCCTTGGCATATCTGTCATGAAAGAACATCAAGTAGTTTAGTCATATAAGAGTGGTAAAACATCAATGACTTATAGTGTTTATGATGTGAAACGGTAAGCATCCGGGTCCAAAATTTTATTTTATCTTCTTTTTCTCCCATCTTTTTTTTTCTTTTCAAAAATAACTTCTCCCCACCTTTTTTTTTCTTACTCTTTTCTTTTATGCTTTTTTTTGAACTTCACTCTATCTTTTTTTTTGTCACTTTTTTTTCTCTTCACAAATCTTCATGAGAGAGAGAGAGAGAGAGAGAAGCACGGGAGGTGGGGGGGTCGCACGCAGGCGACGCTGCATGCACGGTAATCAAGCTCCGTTACTTGTAGTTTTGTGAGACGATACCCCAAGTATATGATTTTCTTCCCTGAGCTCTGTTACTTGTAGTTATGGGTCCCTTGCTTCATAGTCTTGTAGCAGCTTAGTATACACGGTTAGGAATCCAGTGATCACAGTGATGGCTTTAACAATCTTTGTTTCATCCCGGGGGGGTGGTGATTCATGCCATCGTTCCCAGATACCACATATAATAAATTTTGGCATGATCTCAATCACAGAACTAGCATAAAGAGATGCAAACAGGGCATTAAATAGGCCATGCACGTGATGTAAGGGTAGGTAGTGTAGAGCTGGATCAGATGTTGAAAATTCCCATGCCTTTGTCAAAATCTGAACCTGAGCACTTAAGCCCTTGTGTGTGTGAACCACACCCTTGGGTTTGCCGGTGGTGCCACTCATGTAGACAATAAGTGCATTGCCATTTCCTTCTACTATTTTTAAATCTCCTATTTCTTTTCTCATTGACTCCAAGTCAACCTGCATTCCTAACTTGTCATACGAATCAATATCTGATTGAATGCTCCAAGACATTAGGGATAAGAGAAAAACTGAGCACCACACTTCGCTGCAACATTCTTCATAAGTGCTCGATGCTCTTCGATGCTCAGAGGTATCATTGCTCAAGCCTGCTAAGTACGACAAATTAAATACCCTTCGAGCAGAGAAGATAAGTTGAGCATAACTATAGTTTTTTTTTGTTTTTATGCTGCACTCTAATTGCCACACTTCTCGGTTGGACAGTGCATTGCTACATGGCTACTTTAAAAACCTCCATGGACGCATCAGACGGCAACTCAACAACACTTGCTACCACCACCGGGGCTGACAGTGTTAGATGGCGAGAGTGGCAGGGTGGGAATGTGTTGGAGTGGGAATCTTGTCTTCTCTCTTCTTCTTTTTGTCTTTTGTGGCCAATAGTGACAGGACAGATAGAGAAAATGGTGCTCTGTTTTTCTGAGTGTTTGGGCTGTGGTGGCCGAGGTGATGGGGTTTGGAGTTACTATGGAAGAGGAGAGGGAAGGGACGTAGGTGAAGGTGTATGGGCAAGTTTCATGAGTCTGGATAGCTTCTGGCTGTAGCAAGGGGGGAGTGGGGGCAGCGATAGTGGTGATGATTGGGGTGCATGACGATGGAGGGAGTGGGCTGGGGACTTCAGGAACAGCTGTGAAGGAGGGCAGAGGGTGAACTACGTGGGAGGAGTTGTATAGGATATTTATATTGCTAATAAGAGTATAGAAGAGGAAGAACAGAGCTAGTTGGAGGGAGATGAGAACGGTGGTGAGCGGTGACGTAGGTGGTGGAGCGAACCAAGGAGGAGGAAAAGCTCGGTTGGGGCTTCTCACCCAACCCCATCTCAGGGCCGATGCAGCCGTACTCATCCTCTGCGTTGGCGGTGGTCATGGTGGCGGTTGATGTCGGAGATGGTGGTGGTGGCGGTGACGGACGGCAGCGGCGGTGGACGTCGAGGGAGGTCGACCGAGGCTTTGGATGGGGCTTCTCGCCCGCTCCCATCTCAGGAACGGTGCACTCAGACCTACCGGTTGTCCTCCATGGTGGGGGGTGGATGTGGGGTTGGGCATCTCACCCAGCGGGGGGGGGGGGTTCCAAAAATTGGAAGAACACTCGTACATAGCCATGGCTAATTCAAATTCTTCATCATTATATTGTATTCTCTCCAACATGAGTTACATGGTGTTTAAATAGGGAAAAGGTTGGGAAGGGGAAGAGACATCTTGGAACCCATGGGACATGGGGAAGGGAAAGGACATTTTGGAATCCCATGGGTCATGGGTTCCTACGGTGGGGAATCATTACGTAAAGGGGATATTTATATCTATTTCCTATATATAAAAAGAAAACATGACCCATTAGGCCCACTCATGTGACCCAATAACATAAACATTTAGAAATAGTTAATATAATATGATAGTTGTCGGCGTTGCTTGACGATCCCGTCAAACCCCACTGCTTGGAGGAGGTTCGACCTCGAACCTCGTAGCTCAGGATCCCGGTCTGATGAAACAGCCCGATTCCCTAAGCTCTGATACCATTTGATGTGAAACGGTAAGCATCCGGGTCCAAAATTTTCTTTTATCTTCTTTTTCTCCCATCTTTTTTTTCTTTTCAAAAATAACTTCTTCCCACCTTTTTTTTCTTACTCTTTTCTTTTATGCTTTCTTTGAACTTCTCTCTATCTTTTTTTTTGTCTCTTTTTTTTCTCTTCACAAATCTTCACGAGAGAGAGAGAGAGAGAGAGAGAGAGCACAGGAGGTGGGGGGGTCGCACGCAGGCGACGCTGCATGCACGGTAATCAAGCTCCGTTACTTGTAGTTCTGTGAGACGATACCCCAAGTATATGATTTTCTTCCCTGAGCTCTGTTACTTGTAGTTATGGGTCCCTTGCTTCATAGTCTTGTAGCAGCTTAGTATACACGGTTAGGAATCCAGTGATCACAGTGATGGCTTTAACAATCTTTGTTTCATCCCGGGGGGCTGGTGATTCATGCCATCGTTCCCAGATACCACATATAATAAGTTTTGGCATGATCTCAATCACAGAACTAGCATAAAGAGATGCAAACAGGGCATTAAATAGGCCATGCACGTGATGTAAGGGTAGGTAGTGTAGAGCTTGATCAGATGTTGAAAATTCCCATGCCCTTGTCAAAATCTGAACCTGAGCACTTAAGCCCTTGTGTGTGTGAACCACACCCTTGGGTTTGCCGGTGGTGCCACTCATGTAGACAATAAGTGCATTGCCATTTCCTTCTACTGTTTTTAAAACTCCTATTTATTTTCTCATTGACTCCAAGTCAACCTGCATTCCTAACTTGTCATACGAATCAATATCTGATTGAATGCTCCAAGACATTAGAGATAAGAGAAAAATCTGAGCACCACACTTCGCTGCAACATTCTTCATAAGTGCTCGATGCTCTTTGATGCTCAGAGGTATCATTGCTCAAGCCTGCTAAGTATGACAAATTAAATACCCTTCGAGCAGAGAAGATAAGTTGAGCATAACTATAGTTTTTTTTTTTGCTGCTCTCTTATTGCCACACTTCTCGGTTGGACAGTGCATCGCTACATGGCTACTTTAACAACCTCCATGGACGCATCAGACGGCAACTCAACAACACTTGCTACCACTGGGGCTGACAGTGTTAGATGGCGAGAGTGGCAGGGTGGGAATGTGTTGGAGTGGGAATCTTGTCTTCTCTCTTCTTCTTTTTGTCTTTTGTGGCCAATAGTGACAGGACAGATAGAGAAAACAGTGCTCTATTTTTCTGAGTGCTTGGGCTGTGGTGGCCGAGGTGATGGGGTTTGGAGTTACTATGGAAGAGGAGAGGGAAGGGACGTAGGTGAAGGTGTATGGGCAAGTTTCATGAGTCTGGATAGCTTCTGGCTGTAGCAAGGGGGGGAGTGGGGGCAGCGATAGTGGTGATGATTGGGGTGCATGACGATGGAGGGAGTGGCTGGGGACTTCAGGAACAGCTGTGAAGGAGGGCAGAGGGTGAACTACGTGGGAGGAGTTGTATAGGATATTTATATTGCTAATAAGAGTATAGAAGGGGAAGAACAGAGCTAGTTGGAGGGAGAAGAGAAGGGTGGTGAGCGGTGACGGAGGTGGTGGAGCGAACCAAGGAGGAGGAAAAGCTCGGTTGGGGCTTCTCACCCAACCCCATCTCAGGGCCGATGCAGTCGTACTCATCCTCTGCGTTGGCGGTGGTCATGGTGGCAGTTGATGTCGGAGATGGCGGTGGTGGCGGTGACGGACGGCAGCGGTGGTGGACGTCGAGGGAGGTCGACCGAGGCTTTGGATGGGGCTTCTCGCCCGCTCCCATCTCAGGAACGGTGCACCCAGACCTACCGGTTCTCCTCCATGGTGGGGGGTGGATGTGGGGTTGGGCATCTCACCCAGCGGGGGGGGGGGTTCCAAAAATTGGAAGAACACTCATACATAGCCATGGCTAATTCAAATTCTTCATCAGTATATTGTATTATCTCCAACATGAGTTACATGGTGTTTAAATAGGGAAAAGGTTGGGAAGGGGAAGAGACATCTTGGAACCCATGGGACATGGGGAAGGGAAAGGACATTTTGGAATCCCATGGGTCATGGGTTCCTACGGTGGGGAATCATTACGTAAAGGGGATATTTATATCTATTTCCTATATATAAAAAGAAAACATGACCCATTAGGCCCACTCATGTGACCCAATAACGTAAACATTTAGAAATAGTTAATATAATATGATAGTTGTCGGCGTTGCTTGACGATCCCGTCAGTTTAGCCATTATCAAAACTAAGAATATCAAATAACTCAAATGACCACAGGGGCACAACACCCCTTAGAAGCTCAAGGGGCATGCATGCACACGGACGCAGAGAACAATACAACCCAACCTAACTGCCGTACCCTCGGGTCACCGAGGCTTTCGGCAAGGGTCGGGAACGCAAGGAGCAAGGCGTGCGCGTGGGTGGATTGTAGATCGGCGCTCACATGCCGAGGGTATGTCCGCACTTCCCTCACGTGGCGTCTAGCCATCATACGCATGTTCGCTCCCATCGCATGTAAGGCGTTATGACAACGGCAAACATACCCGCATCTCGGGTCCGCTTGTGCATGACAACCCACCGTGGCCATGCACACAACACGACGCCGCACTAGCGATCGATGCGGGGCCATGCGACTACCACTCACCCTTCGAGGCCCGGATCTAACTGCTCACCTTGAGCTATGTCTTACCTCCGTCAGGCGCTACCCCACAACCGCCCCCGGCCACCTAGGCAGTCGGACATGTCTCAATCTCCCTATAGGGAGCCCCCTGTAAAACACGCAGGTAACCGCCATACCACGCATTCACCCGGGGAGCAACTCACACGTCAGAATTGTCCCGCGGCTTGCGCCAGTTGTATTCCGGCCTCCTCGGCCCATTTGTAAAGCCCATGTGGCTCTCATATAACATAAAACCAGTTGAATCCATGCGCCCGTATGCGGGTCCCAATTTTCTACCTACAACATTCGGCACACGTGCCTGACATCCCTGACCCCAGCCATCACTCCTCAGATAAAAGCACGTCCACAGCTGCGGAATGCTCACGTCCCTCCACCCATGGCTTCAAACACATACAAGCTTCTCTTCAGCACAGAACGAAGGTGTTCGGATTCCATCTGATGTAAATAAACACCGATCGGTGGGGAAAGACGTCCAGTACACGATGCCCACAATCGCCGGTGCACTCGCGCCCATGGAATCACCTCGATGCACGTGTCACCCGACCTCTCGAGCCCACGTGCCACGTCCTGGCGACACTTCCCCGGTCAACCCTTGGTTCCATAGGTGATTGTCGAGAAATCGACTAACATGCCCGCACCCTGTCCATCTAACCTACACCCCTACATTTTCGTGCCATTCGACCCTTCTCAGCTTTCTATAAAAGGAGAGTGCCCGGTATAGCCGTGAGAGGCCTACGTCCATGAAGGAGGGTACCTGAGATACATCAAACTCCCATATCTTCCTCCCCCGCTGTATTCCTACCTTCACCCCGGTCATCGGCATAAAAGAAAAAAAACCCACGCAATAGCGTCCTAGTCGGAATCCCAGGCTCGCGGAGACTTATGGAGGCCTTGAAAAAAGATCACCTAGTCCTTTGAAAGGAATATATAATGGAGAGGTTTTCAAGTCCAAGATGGTGTACTTAATGTGCAATGTGTAACTAATGACAACATACCGGGATATGTGCCATGTACTTAAGAAAACGACTCTAGATAAGAAAGAATCGTGATAAAACAGCGATCAAATAAGTCCATAAACCTTGTGAAAAATATGTTTATAAATATAAGAGTATAAGTTTTTGGCCATAAAAAATAACATAGGTTAACAATAATCCCAAGTATATAAAGAACATGAAATCTTCTAGAGAAACCTGTTAACACAACTAGGTATAAGAAAATAACACTTGAAAAAGGAATAAAACCTTCTTAACTAGGCTTAGCATATCATAATTAGGACTAGTCTGTAATATATTTTGGGTTAACAATATCACAGAAATCAGAAAACATAAATGGTCTAGTGGGTGACCGTTTCATGGGTGCTAACGGTCTGTCGTAGGACCGCTAATAAAACGTATGCGGTTTATTGAAAGACAGTTTCTTCCTGTGTCGCAGACAGATCCAAAATCGAAGTTCAGACCTAATATATGGCCAAATGTATGAAATCATGCTAAAGAGGGATATATGAAACATGCTGCAAGGGGTATAACATCGTGAAGATGCATGGATTTTGCATAGATTTTAGCTAAGATTGTTATCTTTGTAATTAGGGTTTGGAATGATGCATGCTTCATAACCTACAAGCATAATGATACCAAATCATTAAATACGACATGTACAAAGCATGAAATTTTGTAAAACAAGAGGGCTTTCACTCCTAACACATTAATTTATCCTTTTCATAAGATAATCTACCTCTGTTTTGGGCTTTAGACTTCGAATTTAAGGCTGGAAGTTAACCCTAATTTCTGCTCGTCCTGAACTGAAGTAGTAACTTCTTGCCCCTCTGTCTCCCGATTCTCTTGACCTAAGGATGTGAAATTTGGAGGGTAAGAAGAGGGCACTAAAAGGAACAACTTGTTCTAAAGAACCTTTATCTCATTACCTCGTTTGGGACTTCTATTTTCCTGATCTTCCTTGGTCGGTTGCACAGTTTTCTGAGTTTCTTTCACCGAACCAGCATCTTTGCAGGCTTCTATCTCCCTGTAGGCTTGATCTCCTAGAATGAAATATTGAGGAAAGTCAGATCTAACTAAAATGAACAAATTCCTAGAAGGAACTTACCTCTAATTCGACCTCTTTACCTTAGTTCCAGGCGAGCCAATGCAAGGGTCGCGCAGGTTGGTTCTGGGGTCTATTTATAGGGTTTAGCTAGGGTTTCATGGATTTGAACGATTTTAGAGTCCTTATTAGGTGCAAAAAAATCGATCCTCAAGAGTTCTAAGCCTAGTTATACTTCTATCCACTTCGATTTCTGGGCGTTTGGACGCTAAAAATCTAACTTCTTAATGTTTTCTTCTACTTACGGAATCTGCAGAAGTTTGCGGTCATTTGGGAGACCATTTTCCAGTGTCTTGTGGTCTTGCGATAGACCATTTTTGGTCTTGCGCGCCGAATTTGAAACCAGTTCAAACTCTTGTATTATTATCCATCTTTTTATCCTAAAATATTCCTACTTATCTCCTTAATTCCGTAAACACATCAATCCCAAGCTTCTAGAACATGGGCCAAAGTTTAAAATTATAATTTGGGTCAATTGGATTTGTCATAATGGGCCTAATCCTCTTGGATTAGTATAGGGCCTAAATAATTAGTTTTAATTAACCACAATTCAATCAATAGCCCATTTAAATGCTTAATAATTATATTTTTAATCCCAAAAAATTCTTAGAAAATCCTCGGGCATTACAGCAAAACTTACCAGATATAGTGCAATTGTCGGGTAGTACATGACATCTTCGTGGATTTGGAGAGGATCACAATTGGGTGAAGAAAAGTATCTTCTGGGAATTGCCTTACTGGTCAGCCCTTTTGATACGGCACAACCTGGACGTCATGCATGTTGAGAAGAATGTCTTTGATAATGTGTTCAACACCATCATGAACGTGAAAGCCAAAACAAAGGACAATGCCAATGCGCGAGCGGACTTGAAGATACTTTGCAAACGACCAGAGTTGGAATTGCGGCCAGTACGGGGCAAAGTTGTGCAACCTAAAGCAGCTTACGTGTTGAAAGACACACAGAAGCAATTAAGATTCCCTGATGGATATGTGTCTAACATAGCCCGTTGTGTGAATGTCAATGAGGGAAAAATATATGGATTGAAAAGTCATGACTGCCATGTGTTCATGGAGAGACTTCTACCCATTGCATTTTGTGACATATTACCAAAACCTATATGGGGAGCATTGACTGAGTTGAGTCAATTTTTTAGGATTCTATGTGCATCAGAACTCAAACTTGGGGACGTGCAAACAATGGAACAAAATGTAGTCACGACGGTATGCAAGTTGGAGAAGATATTTTCCCTTACGTTCTTCGATTCCATGGAGCACATGTTTATCCATTTGACATACGAGGCCAAAGTTGGAGGACCGGTATAATTTCGATGGATGTATCCATTTGAGAGGTAATCAGTATGTTTTACTGATTATTTGACAGTAGTTACATGTGTCTATCATTGTCACAGTATGTCATTGTCATATGGATTGTTGTCATAGGTGTATGCATGACCTGAAAATGAAGGTTCACAACAAGTCTAAAGTAGAGGGTTCGATTACCGGGGCGTATATTATTGAAGAAAATTTGAACTTCTATTCGATGTACTTCGAACTCAAAATTCAAACTCACCGCAATCGACCTCCACATAATGATGATGGAGGAGAGGTGGGTCCATCTGACCGGTTGTCCATATTTAAGTATCCAGGACGTGCATTCGGACGTTGTTCGAATCGCATATTAGAGGACAGAGAGTTGTTGGCCGCAGAGATATATGTTCTCCTGAACTGTGCTGAGATGAACCTTATGTTGAGTGAGTCGTCAACTCCGCAGCTCCCAAAAATTTATAAGCATTTTGACGTTCTTCCTCCCATGTACGGTGATGTTGCATTCATCATTGCAGGCAATTTGATTCAAAATTAATTACTCAATGTCCACACCTCAATGACATGGAGGTTAAAAATGAACGAGAGATATCTTTTGCCAGATGACGTAAAGGTCAAGTAAGTGTCAATCTACCAATTTCACAAAGCTTGAGGTGTATGCACGTATCAAAAGAAAAGTAACGTGATTTATATTCATAGGTTGAAGAAGGTTATGTTACTGATGAATGAGTCCGGGTGATAAGTTATGGACCTTCGAAGGTCGCGCATGCCTATCCAGGATTTTTTGTGAATGGTTATAGATTTCACACCAGAGATTATGGGCGGAATAAGTCTACGATGAATAGCGACGTATGCGTGAAAGGTAGTACATACAATGAAAATGATCTTGATTACTATGATATTTTTGAGGAGGTCATAGAATTACAGTATCTTAGACAAGACAAGCATATATTCATTTTTAAGTGTCATTGGTTTGATCCTCATTTAGTTCAAAATGACGCAATATATTGGATTGTCGATGTCAAACATAGATCAAAATTGAATACCTATGAGCCGTTCATTTTGGCCGCACAAGCCCAACAAGTGTATTATTCAAGTTATTCATCATCCAAGAATAAAGATTGGTGGACAGTTTATAGGGTAAAACCAAGGCATGTGCCTAATGATAAGTTAGATCTGATTGAAGCTATCTCAGAGGATTCTAGTGTCGAATTTTTTCAATTAGACGAGGGTGACACTGTAGAGTTGGTTGCTTCTAATCTTCATATGATCGAATCTGACAAGCCACTTCGGTTGTCTATAGAGGACGAGGTGGAAGAAGTCGATCCAACTGAGCTAAATGTAGCATTTGTTGGGCAGGAGGTGTCCTCTGAGGAGGAAGAGTATGAATCTAGTGAGAATGAGGAAGATGACGAAGATGAGGCTGAGTTTGATATATCTTTAGCATCTGAAGATGAAATAGATAATGATTGAATATTTTGTAAGAAATTTAACATATATGCACTTCTTATCATTATTAATTGCCACCTCTCCTCGTAATTAGTTGTGGACGAATATGCACTACTTTAATTGCTGTCAATAATTAGATGGTTCGAGGTCGTACCGGATCTTCGAGGAGAGGTGGTTCCGGGAGGGGTTCTACTGGTATTTTTATTTAAATTCTTAGATAAATGAGTAGTGAATATATGCACTTTGTTTTGCTAATGATGTTTTATGTCTCCGCACTAGGTACAAAGAGTACACTGCCGCCACCACTTGCTGCGGGTCTGTTTATTTAAATTCTTAGGTAAATGAGTAGTGAATCACATTGTTTTGGTAATGATAGTTTATGTCTCTGCACTAGGTACACAGATTACACTGCCCGCCCACCTGCTACTGGTATGTTTATTTAAATTCTTAGATAAATGAGTAGTGAATATGAACTTCATTTTGGTAATGATAGTTTGTGTTTATGGCACCAGGTACACAGATTACACCGCCCCCACCACCTGCTGCAGGTCTATTTATTTAAATTCTTAGATAAATGAGTAGTGAATATTCACTTCGTTTTGGTAATGATAGTTTGTGTTTATGGCACCAGGTACACATATTACACTGCCCCCACCACCTACTGCGGGTCTGTTTATTTAAATTCTTAGATAAATGAGTAGTGAATATGCACATTATTTTGGTAATGATAGTTTATGTCTCTGCACCAGGTACACAGTTTACACCGCCCCCACCACCTGCCATTGGTATGTTTATTTAAATTCTTAGATAAATGAGTAGTGAATATGCACTTCATTTTGGTAATGATAGTTTGTGTTTATTGCACCAAGTACACAGATTACACTACCCCCACCACCTGCTGCGGGTCTGTTTATTTAAATTCTTAGATAAATGAGTAGTGAATATGTACTTCATTTTGGTAATGATAGTTTATGTCTCTGCACTAGGTACACAGAGTACACCAACCCCACCACGTACTGCAGGTATGTTTATTTAAGATCGTTCAAGAATGAGTAGTGACTTAGCACTTTATTTTGCACACGATATTTTAAACACCAGGTACACAGAGTGCACCGCCCCCACCAACTGTTGCGTGTATGTTTATTTAAATCCTTAGTGTTTCGGCTCCATGATTTGATGCCGTCAAAATTTAGATTCATGTATACTCTTCATGTGGATAGTCAATGTGTTTTGTTGATGTAGAATCATCCATGGAGCTATAATAATTTTTTGTGTGTAGTTCACTTCTAAATTGCACAAAGAACAGGTTGACAGTTGCACATAGAACATGCTGAAAGCCAGTTATTTTCTCAAGAAATGAAGAAAAGTCAACGTGGTAACGTAGTCAATGCACAGTCAATGGAGCTAAGACAGTGGTCAACCCAAGTCTGTACAGTCAAAGTCTGAATTCTTTAGAAATGATGAACAAATCTATTAAGATTCATATAAGGGAAGGCAGGATGATAAGGCAGACAAATGACTCATTAGTGGTGACAAATAGGGAGGTAAGGCTGACAAGTAGCTCTCTACGGGTGAAAAATAGGTTGTAGCACTGAATATGTGTGAAGTGTTGAAGCTGCATGAAGGTGAAGTCCACTTGTGTTTACCCGCCAGTAGAAGAAGCTAAGGATGACAAATGCACACATAAGGCTGACAAATAGACTGCTATGGGTGACATATACCCTCTTAAGGGTGAAAAATAGGTGTCAAGGAGACATTAGCTTAAGTGCTTAAGTGTTCGACGTATGTTCTACGCAAACTCTTGTTAACATAATGTTCATTATGTTTTAAAATTGGGTAGCGCCAGATTTTTTTATTTTAATTTGGGCATAGTTTTTAATCGGGGGATATATTCACCACCCCTGTATATTCTATCCTTCCACACATCACTTAGATAAATGAATAGTGAACATGCACTTTGTTTTGCTCACGATATTTTTTATCTCCGCACCAGGTACACGGAGTGCACCACCCACACCAACAACTGTGGGTATGTTTATTTAAATTCTTAGATAAATGAGTAGTGAATATGCACTTTGTTTTGCTCACGATATTTTTTGTTTACATGTTTGAGTGCCTCTACATAAGGTCTACAGAGTACACCGCTTCCATCACATTCTACTGCTATGTTTATTTAAATTCTTAGTTAAATGATAAGAATTCTATATGTTTACTTGTTGAAAGTTTTTATTTAATAATGAGCTAGATTTTGATTAACTACTTCTATTTTACTTGTAATAGGTACGTCGGGCACACCACCTGTGATAGTTGGCTCGTCCGCCCACCCGGGCACACAACAGGCAGACGACGCTGTTAGCCATCATGAGGGTGAGCAGGTGGTGTTGTAAGAGGGACGCAACCCTTGTTGGGTCTCTGGGTAATTATTTAAACTCATGAATTATGTTCGTTATCTATCCATAAACTATATATATAATTATTGGCTATCATTTTAACATTTATAATTGCAGGGATAAAGTAGAGCCCAGTGAGGCTTCTCGTTTTATTACCAACATTATTGAGCGACATGTGACCGGCCCATATAAGTCATTTCGAAAGTTTCCTCAGGATATCCACGAGCGATTGTATGACGAGTTCCTGGTATACGATTTAATCTTTTAAATTACATATTTCCCAACTCCACAATTTCAATCGACGAACTTATAAAATTTGAATTTTTCACAGCAAGGATATCAGTTTGTGAGGTGCTGACGCCTGACGAGCTCGACGTGTATGGGAGGCCACAGGAACTGTAAGTTATAAGCACCATTTACACGGCTGTCAGGAACGTGCCAAGGCTCTAGCCGGGGGGAGCGAGGACCGTGGCCTTTGGAAAGCACACAGCCCCGCATGGATGAGGAGGGAGCACTGGGAGGACCTCTATAATAGATGGGCCGAGCCTAATTTGATGGACAAATCCGCAAAAGCCAAAGCCGTAGGTGCGTTACATACAGACGTGCATCTCCATACTTCTAGATCTGTTTCCTTCGCGACCCAGAAGGAGAGATTGGCAAGTAATCATCTTAATTTTATTATAATTTATTTCTTATATGTCCCTATTTATTCTCTATAACATGTATAATAGGAAAAGAAGAGGGGTGGTACGGTCTTGTACCACGATTTATTTGCTACAGTTCACCAAAAGAAGGGGGCGGATCAGTATGTGAGCAAGAGAGCTCGCTCGGTAGTGGTAAGATTATATACATACACATTTATTTTCTATTTCTATTTTCAAATATGATTGATTAATATGACATTTACAATATTTTTTATTCAATTTGCATGAGTCGTATGATAGGCATATAGCTGAAAAGTATGGGGACGAGGAGACGCATCGGCCGCAACTAGATCCTGAGGCATGGGTATCAGCAGCCGGCCCACCGAAGAAAGGATGAGTATACGGTTTTTGGCAGAGCTTGGACACCAGCCCGATTCTAGCATCTTCTTCGGGCTCAGCTTCGTCCTACCCCTGTAGCAATTCCTTCTCCACTCCCTCCATCGGCACTTCTACGAGCCAGATTACATCCATCGTCGAACATGCGGTAGACCTAGTCGAGGAATGCATGGAGGCATGCTTTACTCGGGTGGTTGCTACCCTCCTGGCCCAGGCGGGGATTTTGTCTCAGGGAGCACCCTCGAGCACACCACAACCCTCTCATGTGAGTATTTAAGTTAATTTTTAATTTCGGAGACTTTAGAGTTATAATAGAGGAGTATCTGTGATACCAATGTTGTGTGCTCTATAGGCAAAGCCGGAAGCAAGTATACGAATATGTGTGCACAACAGGATCTAGAGGGGGGGTGAATAGATCCTATAAAAATTTTAACCTCAATTTTTAAGCCTAAGACAATTTAACACTCAGCTATCAAACCACGAGGTTAGATGATATCTGTGAGAATAATATAAATGAAAGTGATAAGAATGCACTAACTAAGAAAATGCTATCTCACAGAATCCACTCAGACATATCTAACAGACTGCAATACAACCACTTAGTGTATAGGGAAGATATGTTCATATGCAAACCTGTGAATGTAGGAAGATGATAAGGGCCAATCACACCAATGCAAATCACGGCACACAGAATTTTTAGGTGATTCGATCTGCCATGTAGATCTACGTCCACCTCACACTCAAACCTGAGTGTGGCTTCCCCTTGCAACAGTAATAATTGCAGACTCAGTCTGTAAACAAACGCTGACTTACAGCTTGACCTAGAAGAACACTCTCCTCTCTTCTTCTGATCAAATTAGAAGGAACCGTGAGTAACACCCAGTTACCCACAACCAGAGGACCAGTCCTCTCTTCCTCTAAAGCACAGAGGGAATCATTCTCTTTAACTAGTTTGATCATTCTTCAAATGTCATAGCCATGAGTCACTTTACACCACTGAACAGCCATTTCACACTGCTATACAACCATTTGTCTGCTTTGTCCACCCATTTTCACCCTTAATCCATAGCTAAAAAGTATTCTTTCATCTTGTGAACTCTTCTGTCAGAAGTCGACTTGTAAGCCCTTCCGAGTCATTTTGAGGTTCTCGATTTTCAACTGTTTCACACCCGTTGCCTATTATTCACCTTTGCACTGTTATTTATCACCACTGTTACCTATTATTCACCTAGACCATCTATTTGTTACCCTTAAGGTAGTATCTGTCACCCGTAATGCACATTTGTCAGCCTTAAGAGATATTTTTCACCCTTATTCTTCAGCGGGTACAAAGTCTATCTTAAGGTGATATATCAGCTTGTTTCTTCAGCGATTGGAGGCTTCTTCTGCAAAGTTGCTTCTAGGGCTGCTGTGACACTGCCATGCTTATGCTTACATGAATTCTTCAGATATTACAGTTCTTCAAATAGACATTCTTCAAGCATACAGACATAATAGTTCAAGCATTCATAGCATTGACATTATAACTCGTCAAGCTTTCATATGAAAATGTTGTTCAAGGCATTAGAAAATATATGGACATTAGCCAGCACACATCAAATTCATGATAGAAAAAACCATTATCATATTATGATTCATAGTGTTAGACATCATCAAAATCACAGGGCACAACAATAACATTTCTACTTAGTTCAAAGAATTCATCTTTGAGAGGGAAAGAAATCATCTTCATGTTATCTACTTTCGAATTTAGAAAATTAAAAAGATATTTAACTAGATTTATTAATAATTATATTTATTTAAATCTATTTATTATTAATTTTTTGTGATGTAGGATCCTCTTATAGCCGGTGATGGTAGAGATGCTACGAATGACGAATGAGGATGATGCAGCGGATATCTCTTGATTTTTTTACTGATATTGTGAAAAAATGATACATTTCAATTAATGTAACTGTAACATTTTTTATTCAAAGATTTATGTGTTGTGGAGGTTCTTTATTGTAATTTACAATAGGACTTTTTTCTATTGTGTGTTGTATATGTTGTTTATTACGTGTTTTATGTTGAGTTGTGTCGATTGTGGTGTATAATTGTAGCTTTAAACAAGTTTCTAAAAATTTAAAATATATAAAAAAATGTGGAGAAAGTTTTCGATGAAATTTCGACCAACTAATAATTCATCGTAACCAATTTCACGCACTTATTTCCTGACGTATTTATTTTCCAGTGCAAATCGGTCGAAAGATTCAGACGTATTTTCAACCAACTAAATGGTCGTCAAATCTAATTTGAGCCATATGAGTTCCAACATATTAATTATCCGTCTCAAATACGTCGAACATTAACGACGTATTTTTGACCAAAGGTAGGTTCGTCGGAACTAATTTGATCTACATTAGTTCCGATGTATTAATTATCTATCTCAAATATGTCCAAGTTTAATGACGTCTTTTCGACGCAAGGTAGTTTTGTCGAAACTAATTTGATCCACATTAGTTTCGACGTATTAATTATCCGTCTCAAATGCGTCGAACATTAACGACGTATTTAAAACACAATAACAGTTCGTCAGAACTAATTTGACCCATAGGTTTTCAACGTATTACTTATCCGATTGAAATACGTCAAAAATTAACGACGTATTTCCCACAAAAATAATTTTCGTCGGAACTAATTAAACCCAAATGTTTGCGACAACATAATGTTTCTTTCGGAAATACGTCGAAAACTTTAGACCTATTTTCAACTAAATTATGTTACGTCGTAATGATTAATTAATTTTTGTATTATTAATTACCGACAAAAATAGCCACCATAACTTCGACGATATAGTTTTGTCAATAATTTTGGACGAATTGGCGACGTTATTTTAATATGTCAAAAATTTGCGACGTAAGATTTCCGACGTCCATATTCCATCGCAAATACATCAGAAATACGTCAAAAATTCACTTTGCGACGTATCTCCGACGTTATTGCGACGGCAAATGGATGTCAAAATTTCCCATTTTTCTTGTAGTGTCCCCTGTCCTGCCCTTGAGCATAAACTTCATCATCTCCTTGACAAAAGAATGTGTCATGACGAAATTGGAGAACCCCTTCTCTTAATTAGGGACTTGCACTATGATGGAGCAAGGGGTGATGAGAGCTTTAAAAACATCTTGACCAAAGATCAATGTAACCTTGATGATCTTAGCCTTAGGCCGACATGGCATCAACTCTTGACATCTTTGCTTAGTGAGCATTGGCAAAGACTCTTAAAAAATGCCCGGCACAAGAACACAAATTGGCAACCGGCAAATAAAGTTTTAAATTTTGACAAGCATAGCTGTGGCCAAATTCTTCTTGCCCAGCTCTTGGACATCATCTTCGGCATATGTATTCATAACCATACACCTACTCTAAGAGGAGGTGGATGGAGGCGAGATAGATGCAGTAAGCTTAGCAAATAAATGAAGTTTAAGGGAGGGTGTTAGAGGAAGGGTAGATGGAAGCGGAGGTTCAAACATGTCGGGTTTCCCCCCTTGCTCAGAAGCGGACGGGGTTGGCTCGAGTGTAAAAATAGGTGGACCCTGCTCCAGTTTAGCCACAGGTTTAGGTATAGGGTTAAGTGGAGGGTTAGGGGTGATTGGGTTTGGTGGTATAAAGGTAGTGGAGGCTTTAGATGGTGATAACGGGGGGTTACTTGGTTGGGTGCAAGGAGAAGATTTAATGGGAGGCTCGGCGGAGGCCGATGGTGTGATTATTGATGGCGTGGTTGGAGGGTTAATTAAATGAGAATCGATGGAAGGCTCGGAAGGGGCTGGTGGTGTGGAGGTTACTTGTGTAGTCAGAGGGGTAATAGTAGGAGGCTTGGTACAGAGGAAGCGTCAGATTTTGGTGGGACGTGAAAGTTTAGGGGTAGGGAAGGATTCATGGTGCATCGGTGTGGGTAATTGGAGGATCGACCCATCATCGTAACACCACGGGGTTTCATAGATGGGGGTAAGGTAAGTGGCTTCATCCTGAGTAGGCAGTTCTTCCAGGAATTGAGAGAGGGGAAAATGAAGAAAACTCGGACTAGGAATATCTTCAAAATCATCAAAAAAATTATCATGCATTATCTCCAATTCCTCATAATCGTCAAACTCAAATGGACGCCGTGGTGGAGAGGTGTTAATGGGTGGTGGAATATGACGATGTGGAGGATTTTGTGAATGTGGAGTTGGAGATGGAGGGCCATATGAATGAATAGGGTGAATCGGTGGGGGGCGGACGGCATCCATTTGATCATTGAAGCTTGTAAAATCATCTTGCTCACATGCATTTGTGATGCCATTGTCATCTCTTCTCTCCTTCCAATCTCTCTCCATCTTGGTTATTTCATCCATGAAAGCGTGAATGGGATTGACTTCAGGAGGAGGAGGTGGCTATGGGCTTGTGACCCTCTTCAATTGTTCCTCCATGTTAGCGATCTTATCAATAAGAGCTTGTTGGAGGGGAGTTACCTGCGAAGTAGAGGGTTGGCCTTGAGACCTTGGTGGGGCGGCTTGATATGAAGGCCGTGGAGGGTTAATGGGCTGGCCCATTAAAGGACCCGATCGGGCCGGGTTGCAAGGAATACATGGGCCCTTGGGCCGTGGAGGACGTTGAGTAGGAGGCGGGTGATGGACCACCCGAGGGGGGGGATGAGTGGAAGGAGATGGGTGATGGTCCACCCGAGAGGGAATGGAAGGAGGATGAGAAGGAGTCGGGTGATGGGCCACCCGTGAGGAAGGATTAGTGAAAGAAAGCAGGTGATGGGCCACCCGAGCGGGAGTGGAAGGAGGATGAGATGAAGAAGCTATACCCTCAACAATGGCCTTAAGGGCTTGGATTTGTTGGGGGGTGAGATACAATTTTTGGGAGGCGGTCTCACTATGTGGAGAAGATGGTTCCGGGAAAATAGTGGCCCGCGATCTGTGCGGGGGACTATAAGATTGAGGATTACCCATGGGGCGGGCAAAACCATGAGGATGAGGATTGAATCCCTTATGAAAATTATGGTGAGAATTATAGACTTGAGGATCATAGGATGTGCTAGGTTGATCATCCTCATAGTTTTAAACATGATTAGGCATGTTGGTTTGATTATCAAAGCGAAACATTATGCAAAGCAATCAATGATTCAATCAAAGCAAGTTGCAAAGATATAAAACAAGTGGGATGTTTACGCTTGGTTTTAAGTTAAACGTTGATGTGAGTTAAATGATTTTAACAAAATTTGATGTGATTCACTCAAGGTAAGAACCTAGTTTCATTATGGTTATGCTTCGGTGTCAATTAGGTAATTTTCTCACCACGTTTAGGCCAACTAACCTAGGGAACTTCAAGGTACAACCAGCCCGGTTACCGAAGCGGGAATTCTTTGATATCGGGGACTTACAGAGGCCTTGGTTTAGAAGATTCCGATCCAATGAGAGGAGTACTCAATTGGAGGGTCCTTCCTTCACCAAGAGAAGGTAAAATATCCCCTAAAATATGCGGGGAGAGGAGGTCTCCCAAGTTAAATGCCCTAAGTATGTAAAACTAATGCAAAAGAATAGGAAAATGTATGTATGAACAATGTATGTAATAATGAATGCAAAACAGAACATAGAACAATGGGGTTCTGTGAAAACAGACAAAAGTGGCATCTGGGACAGTGGGCGCAAATTTTAAAATTCGCATCCACTGCCTCTGATGTGACCTTTTTTTTTTGCAGAATGATGTCTGCTGAAGGACTGCATTCCGAAGAATGTGGTTCTCAGGGAAACCGCATTCTGGCCCTGTTCTGTGGCCAGAAAGCTATACAAAATGAAAAAAAACTAATTGAAAGCAAGGTGAAACACTCACATAAACATGAAAATAAATCATGGCAATCAATAGGATATAAAATAAAGCATGCCATCTCCATTTTCTTTTAAAGAAAGAAAAGGAATTTACCAAAATCTAGCAAAGTAATAATCACGTAGGGAGGAGTTATGCACGTGGTGCATAAGGGATAAAAATAAAAAGAAAAAGAAGGGTAGTGCTACGTGTAGCACAGAAGGAGATGCACAGTGGGTGCAAAAGGAGACGGCACACATGGGTGCCGAGTGGATAGGGTAATCAAAAAGAAAGAGTAAGAGTTGTCCCACCGTGATTGCCAATTTGTGGATTATGGAAAATATCCACAAAGAAAAAGTTATAAGAATTATTATAAGTGTGGAAGATGGGATAAAAGAAAGGGAAAAAGAGGGGGAAAGGGGCATGCGCGGATGCTAAAGGAGGGTTGTGCTCGCTAGAGAGAGCGGGACTCAAAGAATATGAACAATAAATAACAAGGAGGGATCGTGAAAAATACCTTTAAGTGAAGTGGGGATTTGTGAGGTCTAACCTTCTCTTCTAGTCGACTGGCTGATGAAGAGAGCTCTTCTTAGATGATTACCCTGGCAAAAATAACAAAGACCAACGAAAAGATTGGATTAGAAATTGAGTGTGTGTAGTATCAAATTCTTAATAAACATGAATAACAAAGCATGAATATGAACACACCTTATTGGTGTTGACCTTTAAAACCCCTATGCAAAGGGTAAAGAAAAGGAAATGATGATATGCAAAGAGGGAGGTGTGCAAGTGTTGCACAATTGGGAGATCTCAATATTGAGATAAAGAGAAATAAAAGAGAGAGGGAATATGATGCATGAACTAAATAAATTGCATGAAAAGAAGAGATAAAAGGGAAGATAGGCTTATTGGATTATCTCCATGGAAAGGGGCTTTAAATCTTCAATATTGTTCCAAGGGGAAGAAGTGCTCCAAAGGATGTAGCTTTCAATGTTTGGGAGACTCCTCCGTGGCTCCTTGGTCCAGCAGCAACTCCCCACCAATCAAAAATCACCGTTCAACATAAGGGAGAGAGGGGTCCTATTTATAGAGTGGAAATTCATGGGTTTAATTCTGTTAAAAATATAAAACCATGTTTTAATTAGATTTGGAGGGAGATATTCAATGGACATGTGTCATCCCAACCTTAGAAAGCCATAGGGACCCTTTCTCGAGTGGAAAAAGAGCTTAAAATGAAGAAAGGAAGAGCCTCTACAGGATTCAGAACGCTGTAGGAATTAGTGTCCAACCCAGTGGGTGCAAATTAATTTGCGTCAAGACGCCAGTCGCCAATTTCATAATTAAATATGGAAAGTTTATAAATTACCAAAATTAGAAATGAATTCACGTCCAGGGAGACTGATGCGAATTACAAATTTATACGAATTTTGGTCGGATTTAAAAGCCCAAAATATGGAAATGAAATATGCGTCTAGCCACCTGAACGCATATTTAAATTCACGACAAAGGTAAAGACGCCATTTCTTGATTACTTTAGGAATATTAGAAATTATCAAAAATTAGAAAGGGAATTCGCGTCCACTCTGATAGATGGGAATTATGATTTCTATGGAATTTGGTAATTATTTAACGGCTCAAAATATAGAAATGGAATTAGCGTCGAAGATGTGGACACCAATCAAGGAATTGGCGACTTTGTGAAGAGGCACTAATTCAAGGTTGATAGGAATTTTGGCCAAATTGATGAAAAAGAGGAATTCGCATCCACATCGGAGAACGCCAATTTAAAATTGGCGCCTTTCCACAAAGGTGCTAATTCCACATGAAAGCGAGCTTGGCACAAAAATGGGGGAACAGAAGAATTCGCATCCACCATCACTGACACGAATTAAAATTAGCACCTTTTAACAAAGACGTTAATTCATCATGAATATGAACTTTGGACGAAAAAGTTGATGAAGAGAATTTGCATCCATCCCCCCGGACGTGAATTTTTAGAGTTGGCGACTTGAGATCAGATGTTATTTCTTGAAAGAATTGGTGTCCTGAGAGCTGACGTTGAATCATGGAATTGGTGTCCACTATGCCGAGCATTAATTCTTTTGAGAAGAATTAGCATCCGTGAGTCTGACTCTAATTCAAAAAGGGCCCATAAAATTGGAGAAAAATACAGGAAAAATAGGGAAAAGTAGGGAAAATGTGGGAAAGATGAGGAAAGTTGAATAATCATGAAAAATGAGGAAAACCACTCAAACAAGTCGATTTGAAGGTCAATTTAGGGCATTACAATGCGATAGGATATGTACTCAAAATGATGTCAATTTTGATGTGTCTACACAAAGGTGTGATGAGACACGCAATCAACACCACCTGATAGGAATTGGTTCCAAAGTTCAAGATGAAGAAATATTGAGGAGGTTCAATGAAAGTAATAATTGTTTGGATGAAGGAAGGAGTTGTGTGCACGCGGGCACGAAGGAGGGGAAAAAGAAAACGATCAACTTCCAGCGTGGTAGAAGTACCCCAGGTCGTAAACCTATAGGTTTCACCATTAGAGAGCGGTTACCAGCCAATGTGGACGTGCTGTAGCTAAGGTGGATATAAGGAAAAGGATTAAATAAGAGGATATGAATCCAAACAAAGGAGTTTTTAAGGAAACAGCCCAAAATGGCAACAAGGCGAACTGAGGATTCAATTCGACATGGAATATCTCAATACCTGAAATAGCAATCAATTGGCTCTCAGAATCGAGTTATAAGAGAAATTTCCCAAAGTTAATTCAAAGTTCTACATGAATGCATGATGGGTTCAAAGAGAAAATTAAAACAAAGTAAAATAGAAAGTAATCAAGGATAATATTGTTAAGCTAAGTAAAGATACCAATTTGTGAGTTTATATTAAGCCGAAGCCCGTTTATCCGCGCACCAACTCGTAAAAGGGAACCTCATCCCCAGTCTTGGATGGCTCAACGGCCTATCCGTACGACTAAGATTCCTCTGAAATTATCATCATTTTTGATGAAGGGGAACTCAAATTTTAGATTTATCAAAGCCACAAGGTCCTTGATATAAACTAATAGCGTAGATATCGTATAGTAAAATGTATACAAGGAAGATGGTGAATGCATTAAGCATGTTGGGAACTAAGAGATTGAGAAATGCAGTCACCGTGGGACCTGGATGATGCTCGGACGGTGGGACCAAAGAGCTTTTTTCCTGTGCTCAAAAAATTCATTAGCCAAGATATCAAGAAATATAACAATCAATGAACGTAGCAATTTCAGCATAGCATGGATTATATCATGCAAAGCATTCATGGATAACATGTCATGGATAGCATTGAAGCATGAGACATGCAAAGCATCATGGAATCATTGTTTGTTGTTTTATTTAAACCACGAGGATGATAAACTTGGCCAACGGTTAAGATTTGTTCTTTGAAGGATCGAATGTGATGCCCAGAGTGGCAGGAATAATCAGAGAAATTGACAATGAATGTTATTGCTCGAGAAAAAGGGAAAGAATTGATATGAATGGAAGAGAGGACTTACCCCATGTTCTTGGTCCTTGTGATAGTTCCTGTAAAAGCGCTATCTGAACAAACAGTCAGTAAAAATGCAATGCAGTTTTTTTGGATTTTGAAAATATTTAAATTTTTATGTGTTTTAAAGAATATTCAAGTTTTTATGGATTTTTTGAGAATATATTCATTTTTTTGAATTTTGAGATTATTTAATTTTTTTGAAATTAGGAAAATATTCAATTTTTTTAGAATTTTGGTTTTAGACGTTGCTAATTGCAGCACCAAAGGTAGTTTAAACCACTGTCTAGGGATTCTTGTTCCTTTCCCTCTCGCTAAGAGTCACCCAAAGCAAGACGTGCATTAAAGGTGGCGCCCTATAGTCGGTTGCCCTTGGCTAACGGTGCCCCTACTAAGGCCATACCTAAGAAACACTCGATCTTGGTGGGAGAAGAGAAGAAAATTGGGGATAAGCCTGATACGAGTTAAGAAGATATCCGATTTGACTTCCTTCCATAGCATAACCCCTAGAGATTAAATCTGTTGTGCCGGCACTTTTTGTCATATCTTCGAACCTTAATTCTTTTTTTGGCATGCATACGACAGGGCTCATGACGTCCCGCGAGGAAACTGTACTACCCTCTTGCCATGCCATTTTCTATGAATATTTCTTTTTTACTTTTTTACACATATTTTTTCTCTTTGGATCATGATTTGTTCTTCTTTTGTCCTTTGACTTGAGCGATATTGAAATTGAGATTGAAATTTGAGAATAAGGTCTTAATAGACTGCCCCTATTTGAGACTTCCTCTTGTCGGGGTGTGCTTAGGTTGGTTGTCTTCGCCCAAACTACCTCTGCCCTCATATTTCGGTCGAGTAGAGGAAAGAAAAAGATCTCGTGCCCTCGAGCATGGCCCAAGCAGCGACGGTGTTTACCAAAGGAGATGATTAAGGATACCATGAAGTGTGTGCGGTGCCCATCTAAGAGTTGCCCTTAACGAGCGGTGAGCGAATGCCGAACTCCTAGCACGGGGTTTTTATATCCAAAGTGCTGCATTAGCAAGCCTAAAAGACTCTTTTTGACATTGACTTAAATTAATAACCTATGACAAGGCCTAGACTACCACTCTTGATCATGCTAAGAAGCACTTCATTTGAAAAACTGTGCGTGAATGAATGAGATAATGAAAACATACACTTACGCAAATGAGTTACCTTGCAACCTTTGTAAAAGCAGCTGCCAGTGGCAACATTGATAAACATGGGATTTTTTATCCTCATTTGGCAGATAAAAGACAGGGAGGCGAGGATTTGAAGTAGTTTAACAAGAGGGAGTGGTGCCTAGACTTGACTCGGACGATTAAGGAGAAAAGGAAAAGTGGTGAGGGCTAGAACTCCCTCGCTAAGCCGTGGAGACCTTGATCACATGAATGGGTCTACAGGAGTAATGGACAATTAAGAGGGAAAGTGAGGACTAAAGCCTCGAAAGTAGTGAGAGAAAGGGCAGATGCCCAGGGCAGTTGATGTGGGAGAAATCGGGTCGGTCCCGGAGGAATCAAGAGAAGAAATTGATAAAGGGAAAGAGGAGGATCCGGAGGGTCTGGAGGTAAATGATAAGAATCATGGGTGGAAAAGTCCAGAGGTTTCGGAGGAATAAAGTGGGGAGGGATGCGATGCCCTTGGAAAAGGTGTGGGAAAAGGCAATCCAAAAGGAGTAAGAGAACAAAGGACGCGATGTCTTGGAAGAGTAAAAGGATGAATAAAAAAAAAAGGAAGGCCCGAAGGCTCCGGAAGGAAATGAGAAGGGACGCAATGCCCTAGGAAGATTGGTAGGGAAGAGAAAGAGAAATCCGGAGGTTCCGAAAGCAGGGAACAAGAAGGGGCGTGATGCCCAGTAAGGATGGGTGGATTAAAAAGAGGAAGATCTGGAGGTTCCGAAAGAAGAGAATAAGAAGGGGCGTGACGCCCAGAAAGGATTGGGGAATGAAATAAGGGATCCGGAGGCTCTGGAGGAAGAAAATGCCAAGGGATGTGATGCCCCAACAGAATAGGTGGAGAATCTAGAAATTTTGGAGATAAAGATGAGTCAAAGAAAATGGGAATAATATGGAGAGGATCTGGAGGTTCGGGAGGAAGAAAATAAGAAGGGGCGCGATGCCCCGAGAGGATAAGAGAACGAGATGAAGAATCCGGAGGTTCCGAAAAAAATGGTGATTTAGAAAAGATGGAATGAAGAGGATCCGGAGGTTCTGAAGCAAAAGGTAAATTAGAAAAGATTGAATGAAGAGGATCCGAAGGTTATTGAAGATGAGGAAGATGAGAGTCAAAGGACCCAGGAGAGAGTGAATGCAAATGCAAGAAATGCAAGGAATGCAAGGGATGCGAGAGTGAAAGCCTCCTTCTCAGCCCATGAGTGGCCCATGGAAAGAAATTGGTACATAGTAAAAACATGGATGGAATGGAATGGGTTGTGAATGAAGCGGTGGAAGGCCCCTTATCATAAGAATGTCTACCCCTCCATGGAAAACAAGGTGCACGGCCAGACAGCTCAATGAATGGAATTAATGCACATAAGCTCTCATTCGATGAAGTTTCAACAATTGTATAGTCCAAAGTAAGCGGTAACGCTTTTGTCAAATGAAATTTCAGGAGCTCCGCTTGCAACATGGTAGCTTTGGGATAGCATAGTTTCGGCTTCCTGAAAAATGATAACTCTCGTGAAAGGCTAGGAACATCAATGCAAGAGAGTCAGACCTTTGGCATCGGAAGCTTCATAATGCCCAGGGATCTTGGAATATCTTTGTGAAAAGTGTTCGGTAAAATGGGCACTTTCCCCTTGCATGGAAGTGTATAAGAAATAAGCTTGGTATTGAAGGCTTAAAATGGCCTGCCCTACCCTTGAGCATAGACTTCATCACCTCCTTGGCGAAAGGACATGTCATGACAATATTGGAGGAGCACCCCTTCTCTTGATAAGAAACTTGCACTATAATGGAGCAAGGGGTAACGAGAGCTTTAAAAATGTCTTGACCAATGAGCAAGGTAATCTTGATAATCTTGGTCTTGGGCTGACATGGCATCAACTCTTGACATCCTTCCTTGGTGAGCAATGGTGGAGACTTTTCAAAAATACTCGACACAAGAACACGAATCAGCATTCGGCAAATAAAATGTTGAACTTTGATAGGCATGGTCGAAATCGAATTCTTCTTGCCCGGCTCTTGAACATCCTGTTTGGCGCATGTATTCGTAAGCATACACCCACTCCGAGGGGAAGTGGAGGAAGGTAAGATAGAAGCAGTAGGCTAAATGGGTGATGGGGATTTAATGAAAGGCGTTGGAGGAATGGTAGGTGAGAGCGGAGGTTCAAACACGGCGAGCGTCTCCCCTTGCTTGGCAACGAGTGGGGTTGGCTCGAAGGCAAAAAGGGGTGGACCCTACTCAAGGTCAACCACGAGTTCGGGTGAAGGGTTGAGTAGAGGAATGAGAGTGGTTAGGTTTGGTGGTATAAAGATAGTGAAGGTTTTAGGTGGTGATAACGGGGGGTTACTTGGTTGGGGGCAAGAAGAAGATTTGATTGGAGGCCCGACGGAGGCCAAGGGTATGGTTGTTGATGGCATGGTTGGAGGGTTAATAAGTTGAGGAAGGGGAGGAGGATCTGAAGGCCTAGTGAAGGTTATGGTCAAGGAATTTGGAGGTGTAGAAGGAGGGGGTTTGGTGCATAAGAAGCGTCTAATTTTAGTGGGGTAAGAAAGTTTAAGGTTAGGGGAAGAATCATGGTGCATCGGTGTGGGTGATTAGAGGATCGAACCATCATTGTAACACCACGAGGTTTCATAAATGGGGGTAGGGACAGTGGTTTCGTCATGAGCATGGGGTTCTTGTAGAAGCGATGGAAGAGGGAAATGAACAAAGCTCATAGTGGGTGCAACTTCAAGATCTTCAAAATCTTCATAATGTGCAGTCTCCAATTGTTCATAATCTGATTCATATTCTTCCTAATCGGGTTCATGTGGATACCGTGGTGGAGGTGTATTAACGGGTGGCGGAGGAGTATATTGACATGGAGGATTTTGTGTATATGGATGTGGAGGCGGAGGGTCATATGAAGGAATGCAATGGATGGGTGGTGGGCGGACGACGTCCACTTGACCATTAAAACTTGTAAAGTCATCTTGCTCACTTGTACTCATTATGCCATTAATGCCTCTATTCTTCTTCCAATATTTCTCCATCTTAGTGATGTTATCCATGAAAGCGTGAAGGGGATTGACTTGAGGAGGAGGAAAAGACGGCCACAGACTTGAGACCCTCTTCAATTGTTCCTCCATCTTAGTGATTTTATCAATAAGGACTTGTTGGAGGGGTGTGACTTGAGAAGTAGAGAGTTGGCCATGGGGCCTTGGAGGGGCTTGACATGGAGGTTGTGGCACATGGAGGGGTTGACCTATAAAAGAACCTGGTTGGACCAAAGTACAAGGAATGCATGGGCCTCGGGGCCGTGGAGAATGGTGAATAGAAGGAGGCGGGTGATGGACCACCTGAAAGGTAGTAGAAGGAGGATGAGAAGAAGGAGGCGGGTGATGGACCACCTGAAAGGTAGTAGAAGGAGGATGAGAAGAAGGAGGCGGGTGATGGGCCACCCGAGAGGTAGTGAAAGGAGGACTAGGTGAAGAAGCTATACCATCAACAATGGCGTTAAGGGCTTGAATTTTTTTAGGGGTGAGATGCAAATCTTGAGAGACCTTCCCGTTATATGGAGGAGAAGGTTCTGAGGGAATAGTGGCCCACGATCGGTGCGAGGGACTATGAGATTGAGGATGGCCCATGGGGCGGGTAAAACCATGAGAATGGGGATTAAATCCCTTATGAAAATTATGGTGAAAATTATAAACTTGAGAATCATAGGATGTGCTAGGTTGATCATCCTCATGAGTGTATGTGTAATTAGACATGTTAATTTGATTATCAAAGCGAAACATCATGCAAAGCAATCAATGATTCAATCAAAGTAAGTTGGAAAGATATCAAACAAGTGGATGTTTACACTTGATTTGTAATTGAACCTTGATGTGAGTTAGATTATTTTAACAAAGTTTGATGTGATTCACTCAAAGTAAGAACCTACTTTTAATGTGGTTTCACTTCGATTCCAACTAGGTTGATTTCTCTCACCACGTTTGGGCCAACTAATCTCGGGGAACTTCAAAGGTACAACCAACCCAGTGATCAAAGAGGGAATCATTCGATATCGGGGATTTACGGAGGCCTTGGTAGAGGAGATTTCGGTCTAACGAGAGGAGTTCTCAATTGGAGGGTCCTTCCTTCACCAAGAGAAGGTAAAATAATCTCTTAAAACTGTAGGGAGAGGAGGTCTCCCAAGCCAAATGCCCTAAGGATGCAAAACTAATGCAAAAGAAAAGAAAAGTGTATGTATGAACAATGATAATAACAATATGCAAGAACAAAATGCAGAACAGAACACAGAACAAGGTGGTTTTGTAAGAAATAGAAGCATTAGCGTCTGGGACAGTCGGCGCAAATTTTAAAATTCACGTCCACTACCTCTGATGCGACCCCCCTATTTTTTTTTAAAAATACGGTCTGCTACAGGACCGCGCTTAGAAGAACACAATGCAGTGGCAAATCGCGATCCGACCCCTATTCAATGGCCAGAAAGTAGTGGAAATGAACAAAAACCAATGGAATGTAGAGGGAAAACACTCACAAAAGCTCAAAATAAATCATGGCAATCAATCAAGATAACATAAAGCATGGCATGATATCCCCAATTTTTTTTAAGAAAAGAGATGAATTTTTCAAAATCTAGCAAATTAACAATCACGTAGGGAGGGAGTTGTGCACGTGGTGCACAAGGGATAAAAATAAAAGAAGAAGAAGGGGAGTGCTACGTGGAGCACAAGGGGGTGATGCACCGCGGGTGCAAAGGGGAGATGGCACACGTGGGTGCCGAGTGGAGAGGGTAATCAAAAAGAAAGGAGCAAAATGGGTCCTACCGTGATCATCAATTTGTAGATTATAGAAAAATCCACAAAGAAAAATTACAAAGAATTAAGATGGGGAAAAGAAGGAAGGAGTAATAGAAGGGGAAGAAGGGGATGCATGGATGCTATAAAAAAATGTGATCGCTAGAGACGCGGGGGCCTCAAAGGATATAAACAATAAACATAAGGAGGGATCATGGAAAATACCTTTAACTATGGGGGATTTGTGAGGTCCAACCTTCTCTTCTAATTGGCTCGCCGAAGAAGAGAGCTCTTCTTGATTATTACCCTTGCAAAACAAATAAACCAATAAAGAAGAGATGGATTAGAAATCAAGTGTGTGTAGTATGAAGTTCTTGATAGAAATAAACATGAAAGCATAGATGAGAATACACTGTGTTGGTGTTAGCCTTTAAAACCCCTATGCAAAGGGTTGGGAGAAAAATGATGACACGAGGGAGGTGTGCAAGTGTTACACAAAAGGGTGGTCTCAACGTGGTTGAGATGAGAATAAAAATTGAAATATGGGAGATGAGAATATGCTGCATGCAAACTAATTAAAACAAGAGGAGACAAAGATGAAGGAAGCTTATTGATTTTCTCCAATATGGCTTCAAAGGATGAAGGAGCTCCAAGAGGATGTAGCCTTGAGGTTCATGGGAGTCTTCTCCTTGAGTCTTTAGTCCAGCAGCACCTCCCCAAGATCCAAGAATTCGGCCTTAAACACAAGGGAGAGGGGGGGTCATATTTATAGAGGTGAAATTCAGAGGTTTAATTCCCTGAAAATTAGAAAACTATTTTTTATGGGATTTGGAGAGGTAAAATGTTCTGCCATGTATCCTCTCAACCTTAGAAAGCCATAGGGACCCTTTCCCAAGTGAAAAATTAGCTCAAAAAGAGGAAAGAATGGAGTTCTGCTAGAATCGGAACGCTGGAAGAATTAGTGTCTGGCACAGTGGGTGCCAATTAATTGCTGTCAGGAGGCCAGTCGCCAATTTCAGAATTAAATATGAGATCTTTAGAAATTACCAAAATTATAAGAAAATTTGCGTCCACATAAGTTGACGTGAATTACAAATTTGTACGAATTTTGGTAGGATTTAAAACCTCAAAAATGGGCAAGGAAATACGCGTCCACGGGTCCGGACGTGACTTTAAATTAACGTCAGGATAGCAGATGCCATTTCATGAGTATTTTTCGAAAGTCAAAAATTAGCAAAAATTAGAAAGGGAATCTGCGTCCACCTGGATATACGCAAATTTAGAATTTTGACAAATTTTGGTAATATTTTAAAGGGTCAAAATAAGGAAAGCGAATTATCATCCATGAGGTGGATGTTAATTAAAGAATTGGCACCTCTGTAAAAAGGCGTTAATTCAAGGTTAATACAAATTTTGGCCAAATTGATGAAGAAAAGGAATTCACATCCACGGGGGAAGACGCAAATTTAAAAATTAGGGCATTCCCAAAAAGGCGCTAATTCTACATGAAAGTGAGTTTGGTACAAAAATAGGGGAAGAGAAGAAGTCACGTCCACCATCACGGACGAGAATTAAAAATTAGTGCCTTTTTACAAAGGCGTTAATTCAACATGAATATGAATCTTGGACGGAAGAAGTTGATGATTAGAATTCACATCCATACCCCCGGACACGTATTTGAAGAGTTGGCGACTTAAGAACAGACATTATTTCTTGAAGGAATTGGCGTCTTCAGAGCTGACGTTGAATTAAGAATTGGCGTGCACTAGGTCTGACTCTAATTTTAAACAACCTCGAAAAATTGGAGAAAAATTCAGGAAAAATATGAAAAATAGGGAAATGGTATGGGAAAGTTGAGGAAAGCTGAATAATCAGGAAAAATGAGGAAAATCACTTAAACAAGTCGATTTGAGGGTCAATTTAGGGCATTGTAATGCGATAAGAGATGTTCTCAAAGTGATGTCAATTTTGGCATGTCTACAGGTGACAGTTAGAATGTATTTGCGGCCTCTAGAGGACGGTGGGTAGGGCCCCACAATGTCCATACCCCATTCCGCAAATGGCCATGTAGGGGCCGTTGGATGTAGTGGATTGGGAGGTCTTCTGGGCATTGGGCCAATGGCTTGGCATTGATGACACGTACGGGTATATTGGGTGCAATCCGCATACATGGTCGGCCAGTAGAAGCCTTTGAGCTTAATATTATTTTTCATTTCATCTCCGACCAGGGGGGCACTGCACAATCCCAAGTGGACTTCGCACATAATGGCCTAGCATCGGCTGGGGGGACACATCTCAAGAGGACCGACTTGTCTTTATCATGGACAAGTCTATAGAGAGAGTCACTGATCAGCTCGTACGACGTAGCCCGTCGGAGTAGCTGGATCTTTTGAGCATGGTTAGGAGGGAGACAACCTCTCTTGAGTTTGATGATTGGCTCACGCCAATCTTCTTCTTCTGGGAAAGTGTCCTGGTCAAGGTTGTGGACCTCGTAGATGGTAAGGCTAGACTCATCGTCGAGTGTGCTCAACATCAACCTTATGTGCTTGATAGTGATGTCGACTTCACCCTCAGGTGGAAGTTTGATGGCCGTAGCCAGTTTTGCAAGGACGTCCGCATGAGCATTGCTGCTCCTGGATACATGATCTATTTCAAAGAAATAGAACTTCTGGGTGAGCCTAGTGACGGCGGTGTGGTGTGGAACTAACTCCTGTTTCCGCGCGTCGTAGTTGCCAAGGACTTTCCAGACTCCTAACTGAGAGTCCTCATAGGCTTTGAGGCACTTAATGCCCATGTCGAGAGCCATGTGAAGCTCGATGATCAAAAGTTCGTATTCGACTTCATTGTTGGTCAGGGATTTCATGAGAGAGCATGAGTTGTATAAAACTCACCCTGGCGAGTCAAGAAGACGATCCCAGCACCTATCGTGATGATTGGGATTTGATTATTTTGAGTAACTCTTTGGGAAGTGTCATCGAAGTAGAGCTCCCAATAAGTTACATTGGCTGTGAGGGCATCTTGTTATGCGTAATACAAGACATCTTCAGTGTGTATATCTAGATCTGACAATTACGGGGCAAGGGACTCCTCGTCGGGGAGCTCTGTGTTAAGCGGTGAGTCATTTGGTACCAGATGGACTCCTAGGAACTCCACCATTCCATGTCCCTTAATCGCCTTCTATATCAACAGGAGGGCCCATTTTCCCAATCGGCTTGAGAGGATGGGTTGCTTGAGGAGATATTTGAGCGGGTCATGCTTGGATATAAGCTCTACCCTTTGTGATAGGAGGTAGTCTCGTAGCTTCTTGATGATGAATACTAGTGCTAAGTAGACCTTCTCCATGGGAGATTTGTTGGGTCCCTAGGGTGCAACAAGATCTAGAAGGGGGGGTTGAATAGATCCCTTTTAAAAACTTTGCCCCAATTAAAATCTAAACTAGTTGAAACACAATCTTCAGCTTGATATGCATATGGCACACTATTCAATATGGACTGTGGTTTCAACAAAAATAGTTCAAAGAGTAGAGCATGACACCATTGACAAGGGAATCCTATTTAGGAGGTGGTTGAGGTCGATGCAGCACCACAGTGGAGTCGACGTAGCCTCATTGTGACTTCAAAAGTTAGACAGAACTGCTGCTCATCAAACTCCTAGTGTATGTGTGAACATAATATAGGTGTGTGCGAGCACCGAGCTAGCTAGAGTGTGTGTTTAGTGTTCACAAACAAAGCACAAATTGTGAAGATCTAAAACATGCAAACACCTACGAATGGGGATAGAGGATAAGGAGCAATCGCACAAAAACACAACCCACTACACAGGAATTTTAAGGTGGTTTAGTTTGCATGCCTGCAGACCTACATCCACCCCTCACCAAACCCGGTGAGGCTTTCCGTTGACTAACAACTTGAATACCGCTACCTAACAAGTTGAACACCGCTGACTAACAGCTTGACCACCGCTGACTAATAGCTAGACCGCTGACACACAGCTTGACGGGGAACACAATCCCAAGACCGCCGATACATAGCTTGACGGGGATGAACCCTACATGCACGAGGAGCAAGCTCCTTACGAGGACAAAGTCCTCATTCTGCAAGACTACAGCACATGGGGATGAGCCCCACACACATGAGGACGAATCCTCACTAGGACAAAGTCCTCACGCTGCAACTGCAGCAACGGGGATGAACCCCAAAGACAAAAACCACACATGCTGCAAGTGCAGCAGAACACGAGAACAAAGTCCCAAGACACACACGGCTGAACTCAGCCAAACCCACCTCCAGTCTCTAAACAGAGGCATCAGACAATGCTGTAAACACATCAACACAGAAGAAGATTGCGAAGTTGCAAGTAAAAATAAAAGCATGACACAAGACAGAGAGAATGCAGCTGTGGATTTAGATCAGAGTCATGAAGCACAATCAGGCTTAGGATGACTGTAACGAGGGCTACACTCCTTTCTTCTTCTTCTCCTATAACAACACTGGCTTGGGTTGAACCAGGACTGGGCTGCTAATGCTCAAGGGTTGCTCACTCTTATTCTCTTCTTTCTTTTTCTTCCTCTCAGATGCTCATGGTGGAAGGCTCAGGACGCTCTTCTCTTCTACCTCTCTTTTTCTTCAGACAGCTGCATCAGCAAAATAGTTGGAGCTCTCTTCATGTAGAGAGCTTCATATTTATAGAATAACTGTGGAGAGTTTTCCCTCCAGGAACTTGCAATCTGATTGGTTAGAGAAAAAATAGACTTCATTCAAATGAGCTTCTTTCCTGGCGGTCTTTGATTGGCCCAGCACAGTAGCAGAGCAGAGGCAAAAACAATTTTCCCTCCAAGCTCCTTCCATTGATTTATTGAAAAAGAAACGATGCTTCTTGGGTAACGAGTTCTAGCAGATCTGCCTCCTCATTGGTCTAGGATAGAAAAGGACGGTCCTCTGTCCTAGGTCCTTTTCTTGGACTGAAATCCCATTGGTTATGATGAAAAAGTAGAGTACCATAAGATAGGCCTTTAGCAAATGTGATGCTTGAAAATCTACCTCCAAAAAGGTGTACTGATATCATTATAATGGAAAGGTAGGATCTCTATCCTAGGATTCTTTTCCAGACTTCAAAAAGTGTGCTTTTAGAGGTTTACGTTGGTATTTTTTATCCTCTGGATAATCTCAGAAAGCGTTGCAGGTTTGACTGAAGAAGCTTCAAGTGCGTAGACACAGTGGACCATCGCGTCGACGCAGCTTCATAGTTTCTTGAACTGTTGGCGAACTAGCCTTCATGGAGTCGACACAGCATGTATGGTGCATTAACGCATCCTTTGATAGATGCGATTACAATGGCTTCTAGGAAGCCCTGGCGTAGACGCCCTAACATTATGGGGTCGATGCATCCAACGTTGATCGCCTTCAGATTGTTGCTGGAGCTGAACCTACGTCGATGCTATGCGAGGCTTGCGTCGACACACTCTTTGAAGTCCGCTTTAAAGCCGATCTGAAGCCCATCTAGAGTCGACGCATCAGGATGATGGAGTTGATGCAACTAAGAAGGATGCTTGAGGCTTCCTTGCTGGAGACCAATTTGGAGTCAACGCATCTTCAAGCATGAGGTCGATGCAGCCTTATGCAAATTGAATTTTCTTTTTTTTGTTAGACCCTTTCTTGGTTTCTGTGCATCCAAAGAACCTTTGTACCTTGGAGCTTGACCTAAAATGCTTGATCTGACAATATCACCTTCTCAAACTACCTTGCGTGCTTTCTCTTAATCTTTGCTGCCATTATTCACTTAATCCTTCTATTTTCTATAACATTTGACTTGCTTAGCAGCTATAGAAGTCTGTTGACTTTCTTGGATCTAAACTTATCTTTGATCTGAACCGAAGTCATATTGACAACATCAAACACATTAGACTCATCAATGAGTCATAATCAGACATCATCAAAACATAGGATACAAAAATTCTCTCCCTTTTTGATGATGACAATTATGAGTCATTGATGTCATAAACATCAACATTCTATGCATGATATGATTCAACATCATAAGCATGATAAGCATTATACCCCATTCTTTCTCCTTTTATGCATTCTCTTCCCTTTCTCAACACACTCCCCCTTTTTCACTCTCTCCCCTTTATTTTCAAAGATAATGACTCCACAAGTCTCTCCAATTATTAATGACTCCACAATTCTCTCTCCATTTGCCATCATCAAAGAGGGCTTAGATTTAAGCCACTTTCAGAGACAAAACATGAGCACATGGAAGAGCATGATTCATTTTAGCTCAGTACGCAATGAAAAATTCATTTCAACTTAGCAAGCAGTAAATTCAACTATCATGAGGAAGAGCATTGCATGAAGGCAAGCATCAAATCAAATGCAAATTCAGGGAGATGAATTCAGTTGATACTAATTGAGGCAATTATTGATACCAATTGTTGAGATAAGAAGGTTGATACCAGTTGGGCATGTGTATAACATGTGTAACTCGATTGTTTTGATGATGTCTGACTATGTATGTTGGGCTTGTGTATAACATTCTTTTGTTTCGATGATGCCTGACTATGATTCATTAATATAATTTGACATGCATTTGATAGCGACAAACACTCATGCATTTCAGGTCAAGCCAACACTGGCACAAAGATTGAGGCATTAGGCTGCACAAGAATCAAGGCAGAATCATGGTTTCACATAAATCCATGTAGTCAAGGCAAATGCAACTGCTGGAGATGATACACACACTGAAGTATCACAAGAGAAGTGTCGACTCCAACAACAGATGTGTCGACACTACAGCCATTACTCAGTGACCAAGAAAGACATGGTCGGTGCAACTTCTGCTAGCACAAGTTAAGATTTTGCCCTGTGCTAAATAAGGACGGTGCAAGGTTCTGTTCCTATGAACCAAGGGCTGAGCACTTATAAAGATCAAGGTCGGTGCAACCTCCGGCCAGCACATAACAAGGTCTATGCACACTTGTCATCCATGCGATACAAGGTCGATGCACATTCTTCCTTCAACACTAGAAGGTCTGTGCACATATGAAGATGAAGTCTAAAGCACGTTGATGAAGGTCTGTGCAAATGCTTCCTTCAAACAGGTATGGTATGTGCATGTTCACCTTCTGGCAAGACAAGGTCCATGCAAACTGCTAAAGGTTCACGCTCAAATCAAGTCTGAGCATTTCTCAAGGTCCAAGCATCAAGGTATGAGCATATTTAAGTCAAGATTGGAGCACGCAGTTCCCAAGCACCATCTACCTAAAGAAGGTCAAAGGAATGTGTAGACCTGTCTCTCTCAAGAGGTCGACACCGTTTGTCTTATAAGAAGCGCTCTATTGACTATTCTACTAAGAAGTGTCGACACTTACCTCACAGGAGGTCGACACCCTTGTACTTCCAGGAAGTGCTCTATTGGATATCCTACTAAGATGTGTCAACTCTTTTCATGCAGGAGGTCGACACTCTTGTTCGTCCAGGAAGTGCTCAATTGGCTATTCTAATAAGATGTGTCGACTCTTTTCATACAGGAGGTCGACACCCTTATTCTTCCAGAAATCCACAAGCCAATAAACTGTCAGATCAGTGGGCCATCCAGAGAGAGAAAAAGGAACCGCAAATCATTAAAATTAAGAATTTTGGGGTCTAGACCACATCCCGAGGTCTGACCCTTGCTCTACCATCTTATCACTCATTTGTCTATCTTTTGGAGATGGTTTTGTTAGAAATCTAGCTTGAAGAGCCACTTCTGTCTGCCGCAATGTAAGTCTTCACAATCTGCCTGTCCATACTATCTGCTACTAAGAATAGGACACTCCACAGTCTGCCACCATCTTGCTATCGACCAATGGGCTGTCCAACCAGCCATTGTACGCAGAAGAGTACATTTGAGCAGAATGAGTAGACTGCATATCTGAGGGAGAGTTATTGTTAATATCTGATGCTGTCTAAAGGGAGATCTGGTCTACTCCTTCACACTATCTGTGATCGTACCTATCCTTGGTTATTGTTAATATCTGATGCTGTCTAAAGGGAGATATGGTCTACACCTTCACACTATCTACGATCGTACCTATCCTTGTACTTAAAGCTACGACCAGCCAATAGGAAGATCACAGCAAGCAGCGCATTAAATGTTATGGGATATGGTCACCTTCCTCTTATTGATTACCACCATCACACATGGCATTTGCTCTAGAAGATGTTCTAGCTCTCACCTTCTGGCGCACGCTTCAAGGAAGCTTTGGAGGGAATACTTCATTGATCCACTGGTCCAAAGGAAGACTTCTTGGCGTGCAATATTCCCAGGCTTTCTCAACTGGTCTTCTTATTTATACCAAGCTTCCTCAACTGAAGGAGCTGTTGCTATCATCCACAAAGTGCCACGCCCTATACCAATCTACGAAGAATATTCCTAAGTAGCGTGAGAGCAGCCCCAGCACCTATTGGACTTAGTCCAGTGCTGTGAGAGAAGAAGAAGAAGAGAGAGCAGCCTTGAGAGAGAAGAGAAATCATGCAGTCTACCAGTGCTTGAAGAAAAGGATCCTTGGATCCAATCTTGTAGCTGCACTCACCAGTTCTGATGTCTTGATCCATTCCTTCAGCTGGTGTCTACATTGTCTCTATTGATTCTCCACTGCACTTGCAGTATTCAGTTTCTATTTGTTACGGTTCGTCTATCACCAATACATCTAGCTTCTCCGATCCGCTATTTAGGGACCGGGTTCCCTCTGTGGTTTCAGAGGAGGAGAGGATCAGATCATCTGGGTGGTTCAAGCTGTTAGTCAGCAGAAAGCAAACTGTGTTGCTCAACTATGTAAGCAAGCTGTGTTGCTCATCGGATCAAACTGTTTGTCAGTCGAAAAGCCTCACCGAGTTTGGTGAGGGGTGGACGTAGGTTGTGGGCTAACAACCGAACCACCTTAAAATCCTTGTGTTGTGGGTTGTATACATTGTGAGCTTGTTCCATATCCTCTATCCCTATTTCACAGGATCGTGTGCTCCTAATCTTGGTTATCTCATTTGCACACACAAGCACTCTTATTTTCTCTTTCTGTTTCATCTGTGTTTTAATTGGCCTTAGCACTTTGACTACATCATTTGGGCAGCCTGCTGCAACCTTGCATACAGGCGTCAAGATAAAAGTCTTGCTAAGAGATTCCCTTGCTTAGACTCGCATACACCTTGGTTGATCACCACTACATTCACACACATATGCACTCTGAGTGATCAACATAGCATACACACACTCATGCTTGTTGCAAGCCATCTCATGTTCTAGTGTTGTGCTTCATGATCCCTGCACTCCAAAGCTTATACCCCTCAAAGATCACAAATGTGTTTAAAGAAGTGTCGACCTCTCTTCAGTAAAGAGTCGACCTGTGTTGCCCAGATCTGTTAGAGGTGTTGACCTCACTACCCCGAAGAGCAGACCCCAGCTCATCTCATAGTTGGATCTTGCTGAAGAAGTGTCGACCTGCCCGTTGGGAGTGTCGACCTGTCTGAACTGGGCATTGGGTTTAACGTTATTACTTGTTCCATTCCTATCTATTCCGCTGCACTGTGTGCTTATGTGATTCATTTACCTTATAGGAGAGGTCTATGTTTTTAGGAGTCAAGATTTAAATAGGCCAAAGTTATTAATAGGATCTATTCAACCCCCCTTCTAGATCCGATTGCACTCCGTGGGACCTAACAATTGGTAACAGAGCTAAGCTCTGCTATTCCCAGATCCTACAATCTACAGGGAAAGATCCCAATGCATTTTGAGAAAATGACTTCATCTGCTACACATGCTTCGAATGTTTCTCCACCTATTTTTGATGGTTCAGATTTTTCAATATGGCTGAGAGGAATGTACGTCTATGTCAAATTCATAGATCCACAATTGTGGAACCTTATATACATTGGTCCAAATGAGCTGCCATTAGATTCAAATGTATGGTCAGCTGAACATAAGACCAAACATGACAATAACCTTGCTGCACTCAATCTAATCAAAGCTGCGGCTGATGACAGATTACTTGATCTTGTGTCTACTTGCAGCACAGCTAAGCAAGTTCTGGAGGTGTTGATGAACATCCGTGAGAAAGAAGATCAAGAGCATCAATGCCTTATGGCTGACCGATTAGAGCAGTCAAGCAATCCATCCTCATCTCAGGTAAGCTCTGATTTTGAAGACTTTACTTTTGAAGAGCTTATGGGTGCATATGATCAGTTGATCGAGCAGTACAAAAAGATGAAATCTGAAAACAAAAGATTAAAAAAGGATTTGAAGAAAAATAATCAAGGTAAGAGTCATGCTTGTGAAAATTGTTCCAACCTTGAAGAGCTCAACAATACTCTTGCCTTTGACTTGGATCTAAACAAACAAAACATCGTGTGTTTAAACGATGAAATCAGAATCCTTCAAGAAGAAATCATAAGGTTGGTTGAGACTGTTTGAAATCTTAAAATCCAACCAATCCGTCAGAATGAAAGTCCTTTCTGTAACAATTGTTCATCTTTTGAAGAGCTAAATGACACTCTCACCTCTGACTTGGATGTGAATAAGCAAACCATTACATGCCTAACAGATGAAAATGGAATCCTTCAAGATGAAATCACTAGGTTGCAAGAAATCATAAGACAACTTCAAAACCAACCTAAATCAATCTCTAATGAACAAACCATGTCGGACAAGATAATCCCTGATAAAAGGTTGATTGAAGAAATAAATGTGGTAAAAGAACAAAATGACATGTTGCTTGAAAGATTGTCCATTTATGAGAAGGGCAAGGGTATTGCCCATGACAGTTCTGAAAAACTGAATGAACTTCAAATGGAGATTGAAAATTACAAGGGGGTTAATGCTATGCTCAATGAGCAATTGGCTGTGTGTGAGGAGGACCTCGCTGAAACCAAGCTGCACATCTCCTCATTGGAGAATGAAATCAAAGATTTAAATGACTCTCTGTCTAAGTGTATGCAGGATAAAGAAAGCATGAACAGACTCTTGGAAACCAGAGTAATTCATCATGAGGGAGATTTGGGTTACAAACCCGAAAACCAACGATCCTTCGAAAGTAAGGCCTACATCACTTCTGTCAAGGGTAAGAATGAAGCCAGCACTTCTTACCACCTCCCAATACCGCATGCTGCTTAGAAAAACCAAAAACGCATTGGTAAACAGAAAGAGAAGGCTCTCATGCAAAAATAGAAACCTAAGTCTGCTAGTCTTGACATGCACAACAGGAAAAGCCATGATGACTACCATGCCTCTCATAAAGTGAATGTTTATTACTTTCATTGTGACATGCTTGGTCACACTGTACATGACTATCTCACCTTGAAAAATGATGAACTAAGAGCAGGAAAGGATTCAAGAATTACTACTGAAATCAAGGGAAAAAGATAGGTGAACTCTGGCAGAGGAAGTATGCAGCAGAACTCTGCACTGAACCGCATGGGGAATCAGAAGAGTCGACACTTCCATTCGGACAGGTCGACACTCCCCATGGTCTTCAACAGAAATCACCTTCCTTGCTGCTACCACTGTGGAAATATTGGCCACACAGTGCAGGACTACTGGCGACTGAGAGGTAGGAGCTACTCTCATAATCAACATAACAGTATACATGCTCACTCGCAATGGAGCAATGCACATGTGCACAGAAAAAATGGTAAACACCATGTGCATTGCTTCTATTGTGGTGAATATGGACATACATCCAATTATTGTCCCTGGATGAGAGTGGCTGACCAGAAGGCAGCAAAGAAAATAATATCAATTGCTAGAACTGCTACTAACCAACAAGGACCCAAGCAAGCTTGGGTACCTAAAAATTTCAAATGAGAATTTTGAATGTAGGGTGCCTTGGAGCTGAACAATGGATGGTTAAAAGAATAAATGCTCAAGGAAAAGGTATGTAAATAATTTTTATGTGTTCAACCTTTGCATGATAGGCTTGCATCGTAGTCATTGCATTATAAAGTGGTCTTGTTATCAATAAATCATGCAAGAAATTGTCTCCCTGAACTGCTGAAAAATCCCCCATGGTGTTTGCACCAAAGATCAGTTAATTCAACTTTGCAATCCATAAAAAAATTATCATGTTGATAAAATCAAATTGATGATTGAGTTGTTGATTGATCCTTTCTATCATTTAACAGTCATGTGAACCTCTTGCTTAGCATTCAGGATCATTATTACTGATGATGTCTTCCATGGCTGCATATATCTCAAATCATCACTCTCATGAACAAATAACATGCTGATTGTTTGTCTCAACTTTCATGAGCACTGGACAGAGGGGGAGTTTAGGAGTTTGCACCTAATGGAAGAAATGTATTGCATATGGATGTGTTGTGGTCCTTGAGCATCAACTTGATATTTCATGCCATATCATGCATTTCATGATCAAGGGACCCAACTCTACATGACCTCTTGTCATATAAAATGGTAAGCTGGGAGAAGGACAAATCACTTCTGTCTAGAAACCCACATCATACGTGAGGTGGTCTTAAGACTTCAGTTCTCCGCCAGGTACCAAAGGTCAACCCATCATTAGAACAGTCTAGATGTTCATATGAATAATTCATCAAATTCCATGCATTGATTCCATTGCATGTGATGCACTCAGAATTCAGACACTCAATACACATAGTCAGGGGGAGTTCTTGCATTTCATGGTTTACCAACTTGCATGTCTATTCAGAATGCATTTCAAAAAATCCATGATTGCATCATATTGTGGTCTCATACATTCAATGTTAAAAAGGACCCAAAAATGACATCATTTTTCATGCATCATGTGTTCACTTAAAACATAGGTTGCATACTCCATGCACATGCTTAGGAGGAGTTTATTCTTCTTGAAAATCTGTCAAAACTCTGTCCTACAGTCAAACAAGTCGACCTCATAACACTGACAGGTCGACCTCTCAGTTCAGCCTGGCTGAAAAATATTTCCTACCTGAGCTCAGGTGTCGACACCATCCGGTGCAAGTGTCGACACTTCCTTGCATATGCTGTATATATCTCATTCATACCAATCTGAGCTCAATCCATAACCAAAGGGGGAGTGTTCATCATCTATTCTCGCTTACCACTCATTCAACACTCTCTTTTTATACCAAGCCACTGCACCATATTGCTAAATTTCTTTTGTGGTTCAACTTGAGATTCAAATGCCCTGAACTTCTTGGAGGATTCTGTATCTGTTATTAAGATTGTTTATCAGAGTAAATCTTCAAGAAGAATCTTCTTTTATAGAGATTTGTGACTACCTAGAACATGAATGATTTTGGTTTAACGTTAATGATTTCTTGTGTCTTGAAGTCTAAGCGTCTTGAAAATGTTTGTGTTCGGGCTTAATAGACTTAAACCAATTTCTCATGTTGTTGACTAGTTATGCCTTCTGAAATCTGAAAATTTATTTAAGTATAAAGGCATTTATGATTGAGAAACTTCTATCTAAGTATTGTTTTTAAACAATCTGCTTTTGAGGAATTCCTAATGGTAAAAATTGTCAGAGCAATGACATTGGCTCACTGAGAAATATGTCTTCTCATAAATGAATTGAGATAAGACATGTCATGAAGTGCCCTTGTTAACTCTACTGTGTTATAAGATATGTCTTGAGGCAAAGCAATGACAAAGTTGCTGAGAAACATGTTCCCTCATCAAGAATATGTAGTATGATATGTCATGAGGTGATAATGCTATCTCTGTTCTATTTGAAGCATGACAGTAAGTCTTACCAATTACCTAGGGATACTCGTGTCTAAACAACGTATGTCCTTACGGATATGAGGCATGCACTAGACTTAAATGCTCGTAAAAACTTCTCCTGTACTCAATGAATATTTTGGTTGAAATTACAAAAGCTAAATGCACATCTATTGAAATTCTAAAATTCCATTCAGTCTTCATGCTTGTTTAATCTCAATACTCTCAGAGTATCTCTCAAAGAAGCCAATGGAATTGAATGAGAAAGATAAGAGGAGGATAATCTGACTTTGATATGAATTTTTGGTTCATCTCTATCAAACTTGAATGCAAATGTTTTCATGAGATTCTACTGAGTAGGCCAGAATTCATTAACATTAAACCAATCTAAGTGTTAGGGCTAGTTCATTCAGGTTCTATAATTGAAAATTCTAAAAAATTTAATTCTGATTTATGAACTTGGTCTCAGGTTAAAGAACCTTCATCTTCTCTAAAGGCAAGCTGTCTTTCTATATCCCTTGATCTTTGCTCTCTAGACAAATGGTATCAATGTTCCTTGATGACTTCTAACATTAGATGTCATTACATTCCTATCAATTAACATCAAGAGCAAGCCATTCCTTCTTGAAATATCATATCTTGATGCACCTTGGTGTTTGCCTTGCATGAGACATATCTGCATCAATCATTGCTAGCATTGTTGCTTGTGTATAACTTTATAATCATCCCTTGGACATAACAATTAGAATTATCATCCATGGGCATTTGGCATAAGTTCTAGCATCATTGACATTATGGTTATAATTCAACTGGTTTCAATTTTTCATGCAATTGGGTGGATTGCATTCTTCAACTTCGTACACACATATCTTACATTCTGCATTCCCATGCATTGCATAGAAAACCCAAAAAGTCTGAAAAATAGAAAACCACTAAAAATCTTGAAAAAATATGAAATCAAAATTGTGTTCTTTGGCTGCTATATTGCATCATACTACTGCAACCATGCCTTTCAAATTACAACTATCTTTGCCAAGCCAACGGACAATACCATTGATTCTAACAAATTGGCCATGTTCGACAAGTCCATATCATTCATTGGTATCAGTCCTAAAAACTAAATTTCCAAGATTGATTGTTCACAATGGTTATCTTGCCAACTTTAATAAGTGTACAACCATTGGCATGTATTTTCACATCATTTTCTGGAATTCTGGAAAAATGACTGCACTGCTTGTGATCATACCTGCCCACAATTTGCCTACGAAAGGAGGAGAGATTCATGCACTTTTAAAAAGGTATCTCAGGTTGCTGCACTTTAAGTTGCTCCCTCCATGTATCTAATCTCTTTTACACTATACATCCTGTGCTAATAATTTCCAACAATTGGTGTGCTGTAATTTCCTTCACTCCTACCTTCCTACTTATACCATATATTCTCTCTAGTGTGATATTTTGATGGTGTCAAAGGGGGAGAGAATTGTATGTGTCATTAAAGGAATGTATAAGGAAGAGAGTCTTGAACACTTGCATAAGTATATGTGGGGAGAAAATTACTTGGAGAAAATTATCTGGAGAGAAAATCACTGAAGGTCATTGCGCTTTTATTCACGATTACATCCTTGTAATCCTTGACTTTCAATATACTATAATGACTCAAAGCTGGACATCATAATGACTCACAGTTCATAGTTTCCATCATCAAAAAGGGGGAGAATGTTGGGCATGTGTATAACATATGTAACTCTATTGTTTTAATGATGTCTGACTATGTATGTTGGGCTTGTGTATAACATTCTTTTGTTTCGATGATGTCTGATTATGATTCATTAATATAGTTTGACCTACATTTGATAGCGACAAACACTCATGCATTTCAGGTCAAGCCAACACCGACATAAAGATTGAGGCATTAGGCTGCACAAGAATCAAGCCAGAATCGTGGTTTCACAGAAATCCATGTAGTCAAGGTGAATGCAACTGCTAGAGATGATACATACACTGAAGTATCACAAGAGAAGTGTCGACTCCAATAACAGATGTGTCGACACTGCAGCCATTACTCAGCGACCAAGAAAGACGTGGTCGGTGCAACTTTTACTAGCACAAGTTATGGTTTTGCCCTGTGCTAAATAAGGACGGTGCATGGTTCTGTTCCTATGAACCAAGGGCTGAGCACTTATAAAGATCAAGGTCGGTGCAACCTCCGGCCAGCACATAACAAGGTCTATGCACACTTGTCATCCATGCGACACAAGGTTGATGCACATTCTTCCTTCAACACTAGAAGGTCCGTGCACATATGAAGACAAAGTCTAAAGCACGTTGATGAAGGTCTATGCAAATGCTTCCTTCAAACAAGTATGGTCTGTGCATGTTCACCTTATGGCAAGACAAGGTCCGTGCAAACTGCTAAAGGTTCACGCTCAAATCAAGTCTGAGCATTACTCAAGGTCCAAGCATCAAGGTCTGAGCATATTCAAGTCAAGATCAGAGCACGCAGTTCCCAAGCACCATCTACCCAAAGAATGTCAAAGGAATGTGTCGACCTGTCTCTCTCAAGAGGTCGACACCATTTGTCTTATAAGAAGCGCTCTATTGACTATTCTACTAAGAAGTGTCGACACTTACCTCACAGGAGGTCGACACCCTTGTACTTCCAGAAAGTGCTCTATTGGATATCCTACTAAAATGTGTCAACTCTTTTTATGCAGGAGGTCGACACCCTTGTTCTTCCAGGAAGTGCTCAATTGGCTATTCTAATAAGATGTGTCGACTCTTTTCATACATGAGGTCGACACCCTTGTTCTTCCAGAAATCCACAAGCTAATAAACTGTCAGATCAGTGGGCCATTTAGAGAGAGAGAAAGGAACCGTAAATCATTAAAATTAAGGATTTGGGGGTCTGGACCACGTCCCGAGGTCTGACCCTTGCTCTACCATCTTATCACTCATTTGTCTACCTTTTGGAGATGGTTTTGTTAGAAATCCAACTGGAAGAGCCACTTCTGTCTGCAGCGATGTAAGTCTTCACTGTCTGCCTGTCCATACTGTCTGCTACTGAGAATAGGACACTCCGCAGTCCACCACCATCTTGTTGTCAGCCAATGGGCTGTCCAACCAGCCATTGTACGCAGAAGAGTACATTTGAGCAGAATGAGAAGACTGCATATCTGAGAGAGAGTTATTATAAATATCTGATGCTGTCTAAAGGGAGATCTGGTCTGCTCCTTCACACTGTCTGCCATCGTACCTATCCTTGTACTTAAAGCTGCGACCAGCCAATAGAAAGATCACAGCAAGCAGCGCATTAAATGTTATGGGATATGGTCACCTTCCTCTTATTGATTACCACCATCACACATGGCATTTGCTCTAGAAGACGTTCTAGCTCTCACCTTCTGGCGCACGCTTCAAGGAAGCTTTGGAGGGAATACTTTGTTGATCCACTGGTCCAAAGGATGACTTCTTGGCATGCAATATTCCCAGGCTTTCTCAACTGGTCTTCTTATTTATACCAAGCTTCCTCAAATGAAGGAGCTGCTACTGCCGTCCACAAAGTGCCACGCCCTAGACCAATCTACGAAGAATATTCCTAAGTAGCGTGAGAGCAGCCCCAGCACCTATTGGACTTAGTCCAGTGCTGTGAGAGAAGAAGAAGAAGAAGAAGAGAGAGCAACCTTAAGAGAGAATAAAAATCATGCAGTCTACCAGTGGTTGGAGAAAAGGATCCTTGGATCCAATCTTGTAGCTGCACTCACCAATTCTGATGTCTTGATCCATTCTTTCAGCTGATGTCTACATTGTCTCTATTGATTCTCCACTGCACTTGCAGTATTCAGTTTCTATTTGTTACGGTTCGTCTATCACCAATACATCTAGCTTATCTGATCCCTTGTTTAGGGACCGGGTTCCCTCTGTGGTTTCAGAGGAAGAGAGGATCAGATCCTCTGGGTGGTTCAAGCTGTTAGTCAGCAGAAAGTAAACTGTGCTGCTCAACGGATCAAGCTGTGTGTCAGTCGGAAAGCCTCACCGAGTTTGGTGAGGGGTGGACGTAGGTTGTGGGCTAACAACCGAACCACCTTAAAATCCTTGTGTTATGGGTTGTATACATTGTGAGCTTGTTCCATATCCTCTATCCCTATTTCACAGGTTCGTGTGCTCCTAATCTTGGTTATCTCATTTGCACACACAAGCACTCTTATTTGCTCCTTCTATTTCATCTGTGCTTTATTTGGCCTTAGCACTTTGACTACATCATTTGGGCGGCCTACTGCAACCTTGCATATAGGCGTCATGATAAAAGTCTTGCTAAGAGATTCCCTTGCTCAGACTCGCATACACCTTGGTTGATCACCACTACATTCACACACATATGCACTCTGAGTGATCAACATAGCATACACACACTCTTGATTATTGCAAGCCATCTCATGTTCTAGTGTTGTGCTTCATGATCCCTGCACTCCAAGGCTTATATCTATCAAAGATCACAAATGTGTTTAAAGAAGTGTCGACCTCTCTTCAGTAAAGAGTCGAATTGTGTTGCCCTGATCTGTTAGAGGTGTTGACCTCACTGCCCTTAAGAGCATACCCCAGCTCATCTCATAGCTGGATCCTGCTGAAGAAGTGTCGACCTGCCCGCTGGGAGTGTCGACCTGTCTGAACTGGGCATTGGGTTTAACGGTATTACTTGTTCCATTCCTATCTATTCCGCTGCACTGTGTGCTTATGTGATTCATTTACCTTATAGGAGTGGTCTTTATTTTTAGGAGTCAAGATTTAAATAGGCCAAAGTTATTAATAGGATCTATTCAACCCCCCTTCTAGATCCGATTGCACTCCGTGGGACCTAACAATACCAATAGAGGATTTCAAAAATAGACAAAAATACTGATACCACATGTTAACTGATACCAATTTTTAAGATTGCATACTCTTTTCAGATATCAAATGGTAATTAGCAAGCAAACCTGAATAGAGATGATTTTCAGGTATCAACAAAGAACTGTCCTGATAGCAAATGGTTGAGAGATTTCTGACTGAAGCAAGGTTCATATATGCAGAGTTAGAGATTTTTCAGAATCTTCAGTTATAGAACTCCAATGATAAAAACCTTATCTTTAGATTGGTTTAAATCTGATGAATTATGAGTTTATCAATTATGAACGTTGAAAATTTCTGCATTCAAAATTAATAGAAATAAACATATATTACATATTGAAGACTAGGTTAACCTCCTTTCATCCTACTCAATCAATTCCATTAGCCCCTTTGAGAGTAACTACAATTAGTATTGAAGTTAAACACTTTGAAGTTTCTGATTTTATCCATGGGGTGCTACCATTTTCAGACTTTTCTCTTGATGCCAATTGTTTTTCTCTTGATACCAATTGTTATTGTTTTTCATTTTTCAAGAGCATTCAGGTGTGGCATGCACCTTTTGACGTGAGGATGCACGTTGATCAGATGCTAGCATCCCCAGTTACTCTGTGTAGCTCACCATTCTGCTTCAATTAGAACATAGATAGCAAGGCACTTCATGACTTTATCCACTCCACTTCATTGGTGAAGGGACTCGGTTTCTCAGTGAGTCTATTGCCATTGCTCTTCCTTCGAACACTGAACTCAGTACACACCTTTTTACGTGAGGATATACGTTTATTAGACGGCAATATCCCCAGTTACTCAGTGTTACTAAATTCATTGCTTTAATTAAGTGTAGCCCTTTTTGGAGTTTTCAGATTTGATTGATGTTTAAAAATAATACTAACATGAACTTCCTCAAATAAAGATGCCTTTGTACTTAAAATAAACTTTCAGATTTAAGAAGGCATAACATGTCAAAACATGAAAGACTGGTTTAGGTCCATTAGGTCTGAATACAGCCACTTTCAAGACCAATTGACTTTAAAGCTGAAGAGGTCACTAAATTTAAACCAACAGTTTTCATGTCTTGGGCAATCATAGAACTCCATAAAGGAAGATTCCTCTTTTAGAATTTACTCTGATAAATGAATTCAGCAACAGATTGAAATTCTCCCAAGAGTTCAAGGCGCTCAAGGAATTTGGAGTAGGCAGCCAGATATCTGAGCAAACAGATGATGAATCTTCAAGAGTATCAATGAGGTTCAGATTTCAAGGCATCTCAGACCCAAAATGGAACACAGCAAAATATGAGCATGATGCAAAGGCTGATGAATACATGGAATGCTCTTGGGTAGATGAATGGAAATAGACAGTGAACTCTCCCCCTGAGGATGTGCAGTGAGCTCAGATGTTATAAACAAGGGTGAGCACAGATCAATTCGAAGATGAGGATTGAAAGAATTGAACAAATCATCAGATGTCATGGTGCGTCGATGTAGGCACACATGGCATCGACACATAATGCTCAGATAGAAAGCAAGTGTTAGGAAGAAATCAACTATGGCGTCGACTCATCAAGATCAATGCGTCGATGCATAGTGCAGTCATCACATTGTATCATTCAAAAGGAACAAGTCTTTCACCAAACAATTTTTTTTAATTAATACATGAATCATGACACAATTTATTTTTTACAACCATGACAACTGAAACTATGAACATCGAGGGAACAGACTTAAACATGTTTGCATGTTTTTTTAACACTAAAACTTCTCCTCAAAAGGTCCATTGATCAAGAAGCACACACAAGAGTTATACAATTGCAAACGTGAGTAGTTTATCAAAGCAAGGCAAGCTCTCCCTGAGAATATGCAATCAATTCATATGTTAACAAGGTATGCAAGGAGGCAGACTAGACTTTTATGTTGACTCCCCCTTAACTTATGCATGGGCTTTAGAAAGCCTTCTCGAGAATCAACAAGGGGGTATGCAGCCTATGACTTGTGTGAGCATTCGACCCATAGTACTCGGTGGAGAACTTGATCCAGAGATCCTCTCACGCATAATGATAGTTTTCAGATGGAGTTAATCCAACCTTTCACAAATCACTATTCTATATACCAAGGGGTCATGATATGATGGTGCAATGAAGATGCAGTTCATGCTAACATGAAGAGCATATTTTTTTTAAAAAAATTCTCTTAGCATGACATGCATGAAGATGCATAAGAGACCACGAAATGATGCTCAATATCTACAACACATGTAGACTCAAGATGTTTGCAATGCATTTTAAATCGAAAGGGAAAACCCTCAGACTCCCCCTTAGTCCAATGCTTATGGAAGCTAAGACAATCAAAGAAAAGGTTAAATGTCCACATGAATGATGAGTTGGATTATATGCAGCCATGATAGACATCATCAAAAGCAATGGTTAACAACGATCGACAGAAGGTTCATATAGCTGCTAAAATTGGGAATAGCAACAAGCTAAACCACAAACTTGCAAGTTATTAACAACAACTCATCAACATATCAATTTCATCAACATAACAGATTCTACATGAATTGAGCAGTTGAAGTAACTACCTTTTGGTACGAGGCGGAGACGTAGATCTGAAGATCACCTCACGCAAAGTGCTGTCTTTCTAATAAGATTAGCCCATCATTCTAACATGCACCTTTTGATCTACCAGAGGGCTCACATAAGACATCAGTCATATAATCCAGTTCAAATATTCATTTTAACCATGAGAGATTTTCAATAGTTTAGAGATGAGGTTTCATACTTGCAGGGTTTATTGAAAGCAAGAAAGACCTTTACTGCAATAACTACAAAGACAACCTAACACACAAAATTAATCATAAGTTGAAAACTTTATTTACAAACCTGTGCCTTGAGCTTTTATTTCCTGCTCATCATTTATTCAGCTCCAAGGCACCCTGCACCTAAAATTCTCATTTGGAATTTTTAGATACCCAAGTTTTCTTAGGTCTTTGATGGTTAGCTATATATCTAGCATGCAAATTTCTCTTTCTTTCTGCATTCAATTCATCACTTCTTATCCAAGAACAGTCATCAAACACATCTCCATATTCACCACAATAAAATCGGCACACACATAATTTGACGTTCTTCCTATGTGCATGTGCATCATATTTTTGTGGGTTAATAGGGAATTTAGTATTCTTGGCATGAGAAAGAGTCGTTTCTTTTAGATGCCAACAGTCCTTAACTATGTGGCTAGTTTTTCCACAGTGAAAGCAACAAGGAGGAAACTTTCTTCTGGCTTATTGTTCAGCCTTAGGGTGCGTCGAACTGCCCTGAGGAGTGCGTCGATGCATTGGGTCATCCCTGGGCTTTTCAAGAGGAGTGTGCTGACCACACTTTCTCCCAGAGTCGACCTGTCCCTTGCTATTGCTTTCTCCATTGCTTCTTCTGTTCTTGCATGCTCTTAATTTACCACTTTACATGATAAAGCAATTATGCATAATGTGACCATACATGTGTGGGAATGATTTTATTTTATTTATATATTTATTTATTAATTTGGATTTGTTAGATTTATTTGATTTATTTATTTATTGTGTAGGCGTGCCAATCATTGAGTGACGAGTTTATTATGCGCACCGTCTGACTAATCAGATGAAAGTGAGTGACCGTGTCAGGACTTAGAACCTGCCATATCATAAAGGCTATGGCATTAATTACATCCTTCCGAGAGAAGGAAAACCATTGATTAATCGTCAAATTAGGGTGACCATGGGGCCAATAGAGTATATGAAAGAGATGATTGTACATGCAAGCATATAGTATGGTAACATTTATTTTATTAAATCGATTCTTGGTATGGGGCAAAGTTATACACTCACGCATAGTGAAAGCCTCCGGCCGGACATAACCCGACTTTCTGCTAGTCACCATTTAATATACCAAAAAATCGGATCATACAGGCATATGGGTAGTTATGTTTAGTATTATTATTTATTATTTATTTGGTCACTTATTTATAATTTTAGGGAAGATTTCGGCAACACCTCCCCTATCCCAAGCAGTATCGGAGAGAGTATAAGAGAATCATCCACGAGGTGTCGAGATGATCTCCAGAATGATGGTCATGCCCAAACGGCAATCTCGTACCCCATGATGAGTGCGGAACTCGAGGGCTAGCCCTCTAAGTAATCCCTATCACTCGTAGGGTTGTCGATTAGCTGTTGCCTTTTTGTTCTGAGACTGCACATGGCATTACGATGCACACATATTGACCCACGAGGTGGGCCCAACGCGACCGTATTCGGGTAGACTCGTGTGATATCGGGACAATGTATGCCGGGACATGGCAATTTTGATATTCGAGAATTGAGGGAATGCGGTTAAATCCCAGTCGGAACGAGTCAAATCCAGTGGGTTATTGGCCCGAGACAAGGCCATGCTCTGGCCATGATGGAGTGAATCTCGGGGTCCAGACACGACCTGTCGGGGTATCGTTAATATTCCCATACACGACCTGTCCGGACATAGTCATGCTCATTATCCTTTATTTATTCTTTTTATTATTTTAGATGCATGAATGTGCTTCTTTTTCTTAAGCTCATTGTCCTTATTTTATTTATATTATCCTCCACTCATTACTCATTTATTATTTATTTATTTTTTATTGCATGCATACATCTTTTTATTTCCTTTATTGGCATTTGTTTGACCGTTATTCATTCATTCACCCTTTTTATTATTATTAATTTATCACTTTTATTATTATTTTTCTTATTTTTCTTTGTTGTCATTTGTTTGGCCATTTTTTCTTTATTATGTTTTTTTACCTCTCACTTTCCCCCCTTTTTTATTATATATATTATTTTAATGCACATGAGGTGTTGTACATGCGTGAATGTGAGTGAGTGAGTGTTTTGTTTGTTTTATTTATTTTTTTAAATATAAGGGAAAGGGAAAGGACTTGTGTGTGTGTTGAGTGTGTGTTTGTGTGTGTGTGTGTAAGTGTGTTCTCTTTTTTTTTAATAAGGGTGAAATGGTGGGGTGACGGCGGATTGGCACCCCATAGGGTGCCATCCGGCGGCATCTCATGCTGGTTCACCTCTTTTAGTTATGTTTTTTTATTTATTAGTGAGCGAAATGGGGTGACGCCGGATTGGCACCCCATGGGGTATCATCTGGCGGCATGCCCACGCCGGATCACCCCTTTAGTCTTTTTTTTTTAATTTTGTCCTTTCGTCATTTGTTATATTTTTATGTTTATTATTTTATTTTTATTATTTTATTACACCATTTTTTTATCTCCGGTCTTAGAATTGGTCAACATATCTTGGCAAAAATCTGACAGCACCTCCCCTAGAACTGGAATGTTTGGGGGATGTAAAGGGGGCCCGCCCACAGCAAGTTGAGACGGACTCCAAAAGACGGGTATGTCATTACGACAACCCGGACCGTATAGTGGATGGTGGATCTCCAAGGACTCACCTACTAGGAGACCTGTATCATCCGAGGGTTATGGATCATCGGGATACTATTCGCCATTAAGACAGTTAATATTCACTCGGGGAGTGATCACTTGAAGCGGCGACTAGTGCTGTGGGGATGATGCACCTTGAACCGACGTGACGGGGGAACGAGTGGTTGAAACGACGTAGCTATAGTTGAAACGGCGTGGCTGTCGTTGAAACGACGTGAGAATGAAGGAGGGGATGGGATGATCCGGCGTGGCTGGTTTGTGCACCGGATCACCCCCCTTCCCACGCCAGATCAGGGGGGTGATATTTCAAAGGGAAATGGTGAAGTGCGCCGGTTTACAGGGTAAATGGGTGAATGGGGGTTATTCTGGCGACTGGGTGAGGTTTAAATGGCTTTATGCATATGCATGGCGGCTGGAGCGATTTGGTTAATACAAGCTGGCAACTAAATGGGTTTTATGCACCATATATGTTTGTTCATAAATATGATGAAATGAGCTGGTGGCTGGGTGTGTGGGTTCTATGTGACTTGGAGGCATGCATATAGTGGAGCGGGTTTCATGCATAAACATATTCAATTCATATACCCACGTTACATTCATGCATGCTTATTTACATATATAGTGGAGTGGGCTGGCGTCTGGGTGATTTTTTTTATGCATTATGATGGCCGATTTATGCACATATACGTGTGTGGGCATGGGAGATACGAATGAACCGGCGGCTAGGTGGGTTCAGACAATTTGCTACACATATACGGTGGCCAAAGGGAAAATACAGCGACCCGGCGTGAGAGAGAGGATGCGTGGTTATCCGGTGTGCAAAGTGGAATGGGCTGGGTCATCTGGTGTGATGACCTTGATATGGCGTGATAAGTGGAGTGCGCATGGGTGAATGGGGACGGTTGTTCCGACATGAGAAATAGGTAACCCGGCGTGTATCCGTGCGCCGGATCACATTCTGAACCCAGAACATGAAAATAGAGCACTGGAAAAAAGAAAATTTGATCAACGAAAGAATTTATTTACCCATTTGTGAGCATCCTAAGATTACATCTAAGAAATATAGATGAATATCTTGGTTCAGACGTGGCCAAAATTCATGAAATGGTGGCAGAAAGGTTAACATTGATCCAGACGGCGAACCAAATAGATAGATAAAAATTAAAAGCACTGGATCAATTTTCCCCTTTATCCATGATGTCCAGGGACCACATCTGGGAGGTTTGATGAATCCCTGGCATCTCATGGGGATTTAGATCGCGAAGGACTACCTAAGGGAGACATCCAACACATATAGCCCTGAAGAGGCGAAATCTCGCGCTGTTCCTGAGCGGGCTGATAAGCACCAGATTGTGAACTGCAAGACAGGGAAACGGATCAGAGGGCCCAGGGGTAGTCCCTGCGGCAAACCCTCCGATACTTAAGTCAGTAGAGCTATGGCGGGAGCAATAATGGGGAGGGGCTAATTTATGCGCGAGATCCCTCTCCACCGAAGGGGTGGAGCGGTTCGTGCTCAGGAGTTTAGGGCGTATGGTTACCTTTTTGGCTTACCTTTCACCGGAGGGTACCCCTGGTTTAAATAGTGCGCCGTTCCCTGGAGTCCTGCAAGCCGAGGGGTTTCAGGTAGAGATTACGTCCTCATCGTGGGCTTTTATTGCCTTATCGTGGGAGCGTTATCATCGCGGGGAAGAAGAAGTCCCTTGTCTTCCTGAATTCCTGCCTGCTGCGGACTCTTAACGGCTGCAAAGATAAGCATTCGTCGGTCGTTCCGAGCTTAGAGGGGCCAGCCTTATCCGAGCGGTAGGCTTAGCTCGGTAAAATATGGGTCGGATAGGCCGGCTCATGCCTCCTTCTCCCGGGCGGAGGGATGGCTCGGGCGCGGACCTTCCAGTGACCTGACCGATGCTCGGGCCCTCCGAGCCTTGAGGCCGCCTAGGAGGGTTGTTTCCTCGAGCGCTGTAAATTGGGCTTTCTACCCTAAGTGGGCCTTGTGGGCTGTCACTTGGGTGAGCTTGGCCTCATTGGGCCCTGCCGGGCCTAGTTGGGCTGCTCCATTGGGCTGCAGAAATCTCCCCCTCCACTTGTCCCCCTCCTACTCCCAAGCCAAATGAGGCTCGGTTGAGTAGTGTTTGAGGGCGTTGGACCGGCGTGGCTCAAGTGGGTGGAGATCTGACGGTGTTAAGTAGCCACGTGCCGTGGTCACCTGGGCCCATAGTAATAATGATCCTGACAGATTTGAAATGAAGGGGGCCCCCTTTTTCTCGGAGGTCGGAATGGCGCGCCGCCTTCCACGAGGGTTTATAGGTGTTGGGCGCTGGTTGTCATTCCATACTCTCTAGGGTTTTGACTTTCCTTCGCTTCTTTGCTTTTTGGGACTCCTTGATGCGCCGTGAGATCACAGCGGAGGAGCGAAGCCTTGCGGCGGCGTTCGAGGAGTTGGAGAGGATAACCGCGGAGGCGGTCCGGCAGCTGCCTTCTCCCCCAGAGTCTTCGAGGTCTTGTGAGGGCTCTTCTTCCGGTTCCTCCTTGAAACTCATGGCGGACCAGCGCTCGGGAGATGAGTTGGAGGTGAGGGCGCCAGTCCCGAACTGCAGCGAGCTGGGGGAAGCCGAGGTGAAGAAGCTGGAGCACCGGTTTCGGTTGCCTTAAAAGTACAGTTTCGCCGCTGCTGCTCCATACGAGACGAGTCTGGACGACCGCACCGGCCATATCTGCTCCTTTCTTCTAGCTTGGAAGAGCAGGTTTCGCCTCCCCTTCGAGCCTTTCATCCTTAAGCTCCTTAATTTTTTCAAGTTGGCGCCTATTCAGTTGGTGGCCAACTCGTATCTCCTTCTCTCTGCTTTTCGAATCCTCTGCCGTCAGTGCGGGGTTCGCCCTTCCTTGGATCTTTTTCATTATTTCTTTGAGTTGAAGGCGCACCCGTCGGCGGGGAAAGGCTTCTATTACATCCAGGCGAGGAGGAACAGGAGCTGCATTTCGCTAGCGGCGAAGGATTCCTCGCATAAAGGGTGGAAGACCCAATTTTTCTGGGTGAAGATGGAATCGGTGGAGGACACTTGGAGGTGTGAGGTGATGCCCAACTTCCACCCGAACATCCCTCCCCACCAGGAGGAGTTTCCTTCAGATGTGGAGGAGTACGCCGCTCGCCTGCTGAAGAATCGCCGGTCTACCGAGGAGCTGGTGACGCCGGAGAATGTCGAGCGGCGTCTCCTCACGCGGCTGAAACCGTCAGGTATCACCACTCGAATTTCTCTCCGGGGGTGAGGGTCATCTTTCTTTTCCTGACCATGCCTTCTTCTCTACTGTAGACACTAGGCGGGAGCCTCTGGAGGAGGCTGCTGAGGTCATCGATCTCGGAGATGACTCGGCGGCTGATGAGCTTGACGCTCCTGTGGGTCGCTCCCAAGCCCGGGACAAGGGCAAGGGGGCGGCTTCCGAGGGAACTTCCTGGCTGGGCGGTGCAAAGCACAAGGATTCCATGGAGGGAAGGTTGCGGGAAGCCGCGAAGGCCAAGAAGCGGGCCAAGAAGGCCGGCCTTCTCACCACTGCCGGGGGCGACTCTAGCTCGGCGGCGCTCCCCTCTCAGGGGCAAGATGGGGCCGACCCTACCGGGCCGGCTCCCCCATCCACCGGGCGAGAGGGGGCCGAGGAGACCAGGGGCCCCTCAGAGGGTGGTGATGGCGGGTCGGCTCTCCCCTCAGTGGGGACAGAGGGGGCCGGAGTCGAAGCAGCCGATGCCGAGGCCGGGGGACCGGTTTAGGACGGCGATGTCTCGGGGGGCGAAGCGCGGGCCGAGACAGTTGAGGTTGGGGGTTCGCCTACGAGGGCGTCGCAACCCCAAGCGCCGGTGGTGTCCGGAGCAACCGGGCTTGCTGCGCCGATCGAGGTCGGGGGTTCGCCTACGGAGGCGTCGCAACCCCAACCGACCGTGGTACGCGGGGTGGTGGACCGCGCAACCCGAGCTGAGCCTTCCTACGCGGCGCCCGGCGTGGAGCGGATTCCTATGCCGGAGGCCTTGGAGAGGCTCAGAATCTCGAGCAATCTGTATCGGCTCTGCTGCGAGGTGTCCGCGAGGATGAAAAGAGGAGATAGGCGTCATTCTCCTTCCGGGGTCTTCGACGTCATTATGGAGGGTGGCCTTATCATGGCCCAGATGGGGGCCACAATGGCGGAGACCTACGCCCGAACAGAGTCAGTGAGTCGGGGGGTGCGAGAGGAAGCTAGCCCGACTCACTGAGGCGCACGAGGGGCTCCAACGGGAGTTCTCCGCGATCAGGGACTTGGCGCGGTCGAGCTGGCTGGAGGCTGGAGCATTGACCGAGCAGCTGGCCAAGGCTCGGGAGTCGCTCGAGAGAAAGGACAAACTCCTTGAGGAGGAGCACCTTTGCCATCTCGAGTTGGATGGTCATTGGGAGGCGGAGTGTGCCAAGCTACTGGATCGGGCGGAAGCAGCCGAGCGCCTCCGTTCGAAGGCCCAGGCGGACCGAGCTGAGCCGGAGAAGAGATCAGTCGGGGCCGAGGAGCGGGCGGTCGAGGCCGAACGGAAGTCGATCGAGCTCGAGGAGTGGGCGACCGAGGTCGCGCGGAAGTCGATCGAGCTCGAGGAGCGGGCGACCGACGCCGAGCGGAAGTCGATCAAGCTCGAGGAGCGGGCGACCGAGGCTGAACGAAAATCGACCGAGGTGGAGAGGCGAGTGGCGGAGGCAGAGGAGCGAGCGTCCGAGGCGGAGCGGAAGTCGGCCGAACTTGCTGAAAGGATGGGGCAGGTCGGGGCGGAGGCGATCGAGTAGTTCAAGGGCTCAGAGGCCTACCGAGCCGACCTTCAGGAAGTCACCCTTCCCTACTATGAGATAGCACTTCGCCGAGGCGCCCGCAAGGGGTTCAAGCAGGGTTATCGTCGGGCAGTGGACTACGCCGACGAGCAAGACTCTGGGGTTGATTTCCCCTCGGGCCAGCAATATGACTTGGATGAGTCGGCTTCTAGCTCCTCTACGTCGGGCGGGGAAGATCTAGAGGGTTCTCCTCCGGCGGGGTCACCAACTCTGGATGCCTCGGGAGGGCTCGCGACCGAGGCAGTTCTCGCGCAGGCGAGGTCAGTGCCTGGGTCGGCCGTCACCGAGGGTGCCGGGGGTGACTCACTCACTCCCGCCGTTCCCGAGCTTCAAAGTGGGCCCGAGGCCTGATGTATTTTACTTTGTTTTGCTCTTTTCTCTGTTTGTCTCTTGTCCTTTTCTGAAAAAAAAGGAAAAACTTTCTTTTTATAAGGCAATAAATGACTTACTTGCCTCTTGTGTTCCTTGCCGTGATTTGGTTAGCGTATCTGAAGTAGTTGGAAAGTGCCGATACGTCCTGCGTGGTTTTCGCATGCTGATTGGGTAGGCTCCTGACGGGGCGTCTTTCCATTTTCTGATGCTTTGAATGCCAGGTTGCTTAGTGTATCCTGCCAAGCGCCGGTGGTGTCTGGAGCGACCAGGCTTGCTGCGCCGATCAAGGTCGGGGGTTCGCCTACTGAGGGGTCGCAACCCCAACCGACCGTGGTGCACGGGGTTGTGGACCGCGTAACCCGAGCTGAGCCTTTCGGCGCGGAGCGGATTCCTATGCTGGAGGCCTTGGAGAGGCTCAGAATCTCGAGCAATCTGTATCGGCTCTGCTGCGAGGTGTCCGCGAGGATGAAAAGAGGAGATAGGCGCCATTCTCCTTCCGGGGTCCTCGACGTCATTATGGAGGGTGTCCTTATCATGGCCCAGATGGGGGCCAAAATGGCGGAGACCTACACCCAGACGGAGTCAGAGCGGTCAAATCTCGCTTGGACCCTCGGGGGGTGCGAGAGGAAGCTAGCCCAACTCACTGAGGCGCACGAGGGGCTCCAACGGGAGTTCTTCGCGATCAGGGACTTGGCGCGGTCGAGCCGGCTGGAGGCTGGAGCGTTGACCGAGCAGCTAGCCAAGGCTCGGGAGTCGCTCGAGAGAAAGGACAAACTCCTTGAGGAGGAGCACCTTCGCCATCTCGAGTTGGATGGCCATTGGGAGGCGGAGTGTGCCAAGCTGCTGGATCGGGCGGAAGTAGCCGAGCGCCTCCGTTCGGAGGCCCAGGCGGACCGAGCTGAGGCGGAGAAGTGATCGGTCGGGGCCGAGGAGCGGGCGTCCGAGGCCGAACGGAAGTCGATCGAGCTCGAGGAGCGGGCGACCGAGGTCGCGCGGAAGTCGATCGAGCTCAAGGATCGGGCGACTGAGGTCGAGCGGAAGTCGATCAAGCTCGAGGAGCGGGCTACCGAGGCTGAACGAAAATCGACCGAGGCGGAGAGGCGAATGGCGAAGGCAGAGGAGCGAGCGTCCGAGGTGGAGCGGAAGTTGGCCGAACTTGCTTAAAGGATGGGGCAGGTCGGGGCGGAGGCGATCGAGCAGTTCAAGGGCTCAGAGGCCTACTGAGCCGACCTTCAGAAAGTCACCCTTCCCTACTATGAGATAGCACTTCGTCGAGGCGCCCGCAAGGGGTTCAAGCAGGGTTATCGTCGGGCAGTGGACTACGCCGACGAGCAAGACTCTGGGGTTGATTTCCCCTCGGGCCAGCAATATGACTCGGATGAGTCGGCTTGTAGCTCCTCTGCGTCGGGCGGGGAAGATCCAGAGGGTTCTCCTCCGGCAGGGTCACCAACTCTGGATGCCTCGGGAGGGCTCGCGACCGGGGCAGTTCTCGCACAAGCGAGGTCAGTGCCTGGGTCGGCCGTCACCGAGGGTGTCGGGGGCGACTCACTCACTCCCGCCGTTCCCGAGCTTCAAAGTGGGCCCGAGGCCTAATGTATTTTGCTTTGTTTTGCTTTTTTCTCTATTTGTCTCTTGTCCTTTTCTGAAAAAAAAGGAAAGACTTTCTTTTTATAAGGCAATAAATGACTTACTTGCCTCTTGCATTCCTTGCCGTGATTTGGTTAGCGTATCTGAAGTAGTTGGAAAGTGCCGATACGTCCTGCGTGATTTTCGCATGCTGATTGGGCAGTCTCCTGACGGGCGTCTTTCCATTTTCTGATGCTTTGAATGCCAGGTTGCTTAGTGTTTCCTGCCAAGGCGAAAAACGAGGAGTTGGAGGTGACCATGCGGGGGAGAATTCCTTTGGCGTATTTTTAAGGGGGGAGTCATTTAAGGCAAGTAGCCTCCCTTGGCCTATAAGAAGGACCGAAGGGCGCCCCTTCCTCTTCATCGCTTGGGAGTTTCTCTAACAGTCTTTCCTCATCCCTTCCTCACGTTGCGCGGTGCTATTGCATTCGGGGCATGGAGGATCCTTCGGAAGATGACGCTGCCGATGATGGGGAGCGGGGAGTTCTTGCTGCTTCGGACGGTCGAGCAGGTCTGACGGTCGCCACGCGGATCTGGGGAGGACTTCGACGTGCGGTGGCGCACCGTTCCTCCTCCATCAGTTCTGGCGAGGTTTCCGGGTGGGCGTCGAGATGGAGGACGGATGGGGGCATCCGTGATGCCTTCCCCTGCCTCCCCATCCAGCTCTGTTGGATTTCTTTGCAGCCTCTTTTTCCCTCTTCTGCTCTTCATTTCTTTCACTCTTCGGAGGCTGCTTGCTCTCTATTCCCTTCCAAGGGGTTGGTAGGTTGGAAGAGAGGAGGCCTTCACAGGCGTTCTTTCTCCCTGGCTTCTACCAACTTGGAAGGTAGCCTTCCTCATCGTGGAAGGTAGTCTTCGTCAACGCAATCCCTCTGTCACCTTTGTCATGAGCCACCCGGACTAACTGGATCGACCTCCTTTTATCTGAGCCAGTTTCTACGCCAGGCAGAGTCAGTGGCTGGACGCGAGGGGATCAAGACCGAGTCGGCCGAGCGATGGCCTCTTGCAGTGGTGCTAGATGGGTTTTTGCTTTTTGTCGTGTAGTGTAATGGCTTTTGCCAATCTGATGTACCAACAATTATTTGAATGAATAGAAGAGAATTTTGTTTCATCCAACTTGTTTGCACAATTTCAAAAGTAGAATTTACGTAGTGTGACTGCGTTCCATGTCCGAGGGATGGGTTCCCCTTCCATTGTAGCTAGCCTGTACGCACCTTTCCCGAGCGTCTCGACCACTCGGTAGGGGCCTTCCCAGTTAGGGGATAGCTTGCCCACCGCCTCTAATGGTCGAGAGGCTTCGGCTTTTCTGAGGATGAAGTCTCCTGGTTGGAAGTGTCTATTTCGGACTTTGGCATTGTAGTATCGAGTGAGGCGGCGCTGGTACTCCGTGGCTCAGATGCTGGCGATCTCTCGGAGTTCATGTGCTAGGTCGAGGTTCTCGAGTAGTTTTTGCTCGTTTGCCTTGGGCGAGTAGCGGATGACTCGGTGAGACGGGTTGGCAACCTCTAATGGAATGACGGCCTCAGTGCCATACACCAGCTGGAAGGGACTTTCACCGGTTGCCGTTCTGGGAGTCGTTCGGTGTGACCAAAGTACGCTGGGCAGTTCCTCGAGCCAGCTACCCTTGGCCTTGCCGAGTCTGGTCTTTATGCCTTTTAAGATAGTCTTATTGGCATTTTCGACCAGCCCGTTGGCCTGAGGGTGGGCCACCGAAGTGAAGTGGTTGCGAATGTTTAGGTCGGCGCATCTGTCTCGGAAATAGCGAGAATCGAATTACCGACTCTTGTCACTCACTATCACCCGGGGGATGCCGAAGCCACAAATGATCGACTTCCATACGAAACTCCAGACGACTGTCTCGGTGATCCTTGTCGTGGCTTCGGCCTCGATCCATTTGGTGAAGTAGTCGATGGCGACGATGATGAACTTCTTCTGGGACTGAGCCGTAGGGAACGGCCCGAGAATGTCAATCCCCCACCGAGCGAAGGGATAGGGCTCAGTAAGGGTGATGAGCTCCGTGGCCGGCCGATGGACCAAGTGGTCGAATCGCTGGCACCGGTCGCACTGCTGTACGTGAGCCGTGCAGTCGCGCTGCAGGGTAGGCCACCAGTACCCCTGCCGTAGCAGGATCCTGGCCAGCGACCTTCCTCCTGAATGCGCTCCGCACAGGCCTTCATGAGTCTCTTGGATGGCTCGGCTGGCCTCGTCGGGGCCGAGACACTTCAGGAGAGGACCGGAGAAAGATCTTCGGTAGAGAGTGTCGTCGAGGATGATGAAGCGCTGGGCTTGATACTTCATTCGGCGGGCTTCTCGAGGGTCGGAGGGCTCTCGGGAGTCCCGGAGCCAAGATAGGAAGGGGGAGCGCCAGTCGCTTGGAAGGGCCGAGTCAATGGCTAGGAGCTCCGAGTCGATGCTCGGGCGCTCTAGCTCTTCAAGGAGGACCGATCGGGTACCTACAGGGTCGAGGGAGGAGGCCAATCGAGAGAGGGCGTCCGCTCGGGAGTTTTCCTCTCGAGCTATTCAGACTACCTCGAATCCCTCGAACTGTTGGGCCAGACCTCTGACAAGCTAGAGGTATTTGATCATTGGTGCCTCTCGAGCTTCGTATTCACCGTTGACTTGGCTAGCGACCAGCTGGGAGTCGGTGTGGATTTTGACTCGCTCAGCCCCCAACCGTCGGGCCATACGTGCTCCCGAGATAAGGCCCTCGTATTCGGAGGCGTTGTTGGACGCCTGAAAGTTGAATTTCAAGGTGTACTACAGCTCTACTCCTTCGGGGGACCTCAGGAGGATCCCTGCACCACTACCGACCGAGTTGGAAGATCCGTCGATGAACAGTTCTCAGGTTGGCCCAGGCGCGGACGGAGATCTCTCTTCAGTCGGGATGGTGCTCTCGGCGATGAAGTCGGCGAGTGCTTGGCCTTTCACAGCTGAGCGCGGGTGGTACAAGATATCGTAGGCCCCAAGCATGATTGCCCATTTGACGAGTCGTCCTGAGGCTTCGGGGTGGGCCAGAATCTTCTTTAATGGTTCGCCGGTCAGCACGGTGACGGGGTGCCCCTGGAAGTAGGGTCGGAGGCGCTTGGCGGAGGTAACCAACGCTAGGACGAGTTTCTTGGTTGCGGGGTACCTCCTCTCAGCCTCGTTGAGCACCTTGCTTGTGTAGTAGACCGGCCTCTCAATTCTCGAGTCATTTTTGATTAGGACTGAGCTAACAGTTGACGGCGTTGCCGAGAGATAGAGCAGCAGGACCTCGCCCGGCACGGGCTTGGAGAGCACCGGGGGCAAGGCTAAGAACTCCTTGAGCTCGGTGAACGCTTGTTGGCATTCCTCATCCCATGCGAACGTGGCAGATGCCAGCTTGGGTCCCCTCAACAGTTTGAAGAAGGGTAAGCATCGTTCGGCCGCACGGGACAGGAATCGGCTGAGAGCGGCGACACGCCCAGTCAGGCACTGGACGTCCTTGACGCAGGTGGGCGGGCGCATGTCCAAGATGGACTGGACCTTGTTGGGGTTGGCTTCGATCCCGCGCTGGGTGACCAAGAAACCCAGGAATTTCCCAGATCTCACTCCGAAGGCGCACTTGGCAGGATTGAGCTTCATGTTGTACTTCAGAAGGGTGTCGAAGGTTTCAGCGAGGTCGGCAAAGTGGTCTTGGGCTTTGGGGGTCTTGACGAGCATGTCGTCAATGTAAGCCTCGACGTTCCGACCTAGTTGCTCCTCGAACATGTGATTAACCAGCCTTTGGTATGTAGCTCCAGCGTTCTTCAACCCGAAAGGCATCCGGGTGTAGCAGTACACGCCGTAGTCGATGATGAAGGCAGTCTTCTCTACGTCTTCTGGATTCATTCTGATCTGATGATAACCTGAATAGGCATCTAGGAAACTAAGTATCTCGTTGCTCGAGGTAGAGTCAACTAATTGGTCAATGCTCGGTAACGGATAGCAGTCCTTGGGGGTGGCCTTATTCAGGTCGGCGAAGTCCACGCACATCTGCCACTTGCCTGAAGCTTTTGGCACCAGGATGACGTTGGCTAGCCACGTCGGGTACAGGACCGGTCTAAAAAGGCCAGTCTCTTGTCCCTTGGTGACCTGCGCCTTGATGATCGCCTGCTTCTCTGGTGCATGCTTCCTTATGCGTTGCTGTACGGGTCTCATGGCGGGGTCGAGGTTGAGCTTGTGCATCACGGTTTTCTCTGGTATCCCGGGGAGTTGATCATCGGACCAAGCAAAGACTCGAATGTACTCATAAAGGAATTTCTTATATTACTGCTGTTCCTTTGGCGGTAGGTCGGCTCCGATCCTTACCCCTAGGGTTGGGTTATCGTTTAGGAAAACCGTCAGTAATTCGCCACCAGGCTCGGCGGTTGCGGTTTTTTCCTCGACTCCCCGGGGACCCTTATCTTTCCCGCCCGGCCTTGTGGCTTCCACCGAGATATTGTAGCACCTTCTGGCCGTGGCCTGGTTACCTCGGACTTCCCCCAACCCATTTTTGGTGGGGAACTTCATTTTTTGGTGATAGGTAGACGGTACGGCCTTTATTCGGCTGAGGATTCCCCGGCCGAAGATGGCATTGTACGCTATCATACCCTTGATCACTATGAAGTCCACCATGACCGTAACGGTCCTGGGTGGGGTGCCGAGGGTAACCGGCAGGCTTAGAGCTCCCTCGGGGTAGGTGGCCAGGCCATTAAACCCGCAGAGGGGGGTTCGGACCGGGCAGAGTTTGGATGGATCTTCCCCCATCTTGAGGAAACAGTCGTAAGATAATACATCAGGGGCACTCCCATTGTCAACTAGAATCCTATCTACGTTACAATGGTTTATTATGGCCGAGATTACGAGGGCATCGTCACGCGGGGTGTTCAGCCCTTCTAGGTCTCGGTCGGAGAAGACTATGACCTGGGGCTCACTCGGCGGGGCCTTGGGGGGCTCTATGGCTCGGCTTGCCCGCTCGGCATGACGCTTCCTTCCTCGGCTGCTGTCGTCTCCTGATGCCGTCCCTCCGGAGATGACGTTGATGTGGACCCCTCGGGGGGCGTTGTCAATCTCCTCTGTGGCGCCTCGGTCTTCTTTGCGCTTGACCGTGAACCGAGCCAGGTGCCCCTGACGGATGAGGCGCTCGATCTCGTCCTGGAGCTGGTAGCAGTCACCGGTGTGGTGCCCGTGATCGCTGTGGAACAAGCAATGCCTGTCGCGATTATGGTTCTTCGACCTCATCGGCTCGGGCTGGCGGAGGAGTCCCGAGTCTTTGATGTCTTTATAGATCTCGTAGACCGGTGCAGCTAACGAGGTGTACCGCTCGAACTTCCGCTTGCGCTCTCCATCACGGTCTCGCTTCTTTCCCGAGCCAGGAGTTGGCTCGGAAGTCCGCTTCTTGTCCCCCTCCCGACCCGAGCCGGTTATGTCTCGGCAAGCGCTGAGTACTTCTTCGCACTCGGCGTGGCGCAGTGCCAGAGTCACTAGCTTGGCAAGGGTCGAGGGAGGGTGGAGGACAAGCTCGCGGCGGAGATTCTCATCCCTGGTGCCCCCAGTCAGTGCGGTTGTGGCTGAGGCTACGTCCAGGCGGGGGATTCTCAGGGCTTCCGATTTAAATCGGTGAATATAAACCCGGAGTCTTTCCCCTTCTGCCTGCTTAAGGGCCAGGAGCCCCGCTACTGACCTTGGGGGGGCACTTCCGGCGAACCTCTCTTTGAAGACTCACCCAAATTGCTTGAAATCTCAGATGGACTCGGGGGCGAGGGCCCGGAACCATGCTTGAGCGCCTTGGACCAGAGTGGTCACGAAGGCTCGGCACTTGATGGTGTCGGACACTCCGTGGAGAGTCATCAGAGCGTCGAAGCTGTCATAATGATCGGCCGGGTCACCCTGGCCGTCATAAAGCTTGAAGGTCGGAATGGAGGATCTGGGAGATACCTCTGCCTTCAGAATGTACTCAGAGAACGGGGATTTCTCCTCGTCCTCCGGGAAAGAGGTCTTCTGCAGGGCGCGGAGGGTGTGCTCCTGCTTCGTAAAACGTCTCTCGAAATCCCGCAGCTGGAGGGATAGTTCCTATTGCTGTCGTGCCGTGGGGATGGGGGGAGCGTCTTGGCGATCCCCGGGGACATCGGCTTCCGGGTTCGGGCAGCGCGCCCCCAGTTTTCCCTGTCTTGGCATGGAGGAAGCCTCTTGCTCCAGAGGTGGAGCCTGCGAGGGTCCTCCAATCCGGTTGCGGATGAGTTGCTGGCCGCGGATGGTGAAGCGACCCCCGGCGGTGTGCTGGGACGTGTTCCCACGGGGAGGGCTCCCTGATGGAGCGCGGGACCTTCCATCCCTAGCCGCCTGGGCCCTCATGAGTTCCACAAGGACATCCAGTGTCGCGTTGAGGGCTTGGAAGGCTTCGACGCAACCGTTGGGGGAGGGCCCTACCGCCGCAGGGGGGGTGGTGGGTCGTCGGCGGGGACGCTGGCGTTCGAGGGAGGGTTCTGTGAGGCCCGAGAGGGGCCGTCCCCTGTCGCTACCATGGCCTTACCCCTTTCACCAGCGGACCTCCTCCCTGAGCACCTTCGCACCATACTATCTCTTTGTGCGTTTCCCACAGACGGCGCCAGATGAAGAGGCGAAATCTCGCGATGTTCCTGAGCGGGCTGATAAGCACCAGATTGTGAACTGCAAGATATGGAAACGGATCAGAGGGCCCAGGGGTAGTCCCTGGGGCAAACCCCCCGATGCTTAAGTCAGTAGAGCTATGGCCGGAGCAATAATGGGGAGGGGCTAGTTTATGTGCGAGATCCCTCTCCACCGAAGGGGTGGAGCGCTTCGTGCTCAGGAGTTTAGGGCGTATGGTTGCCTTTTTGGCTTACCTTTCACCGGAGGGTACCCCTGGTTTAAATAGTGCGCCGTTCCCTGGAGTCCTGCAAGCCGAGGGGTTTCAGGTAGAGGTTACGTCCTCATCGTGGGCTTTTATTGCCTTATCGTGGGAGCGTTATCATCGCGGGGAAAAAGAAGTCCCTTGCCTTCCTGAATTCCTGCCTGCTGTAGACTCTTAACGGCTGCAAAGATAAGCATTCGTCGGTCGTTCTGAGCTTAGAGGGGCCAGCCTTATCCGGGAGGTAGTCTTAGCTCGGTAAAAGATGGGTCGGATAGGCCGGCTCATGCCTCCTTCTAAACACAGAACGAGGGGAAGGGGAAAGCGCATATCAAATGAACAAAAAACAATCTCCAACACTTTTATTGCTTTTCACAGGGACTTTACACGACTCAAACCTAAAAAAAAGGAGTTACATAAGCCAGATGAAAGGGAATAATGGGGAAGGGGACGATGTAGCCCTAAACGGGAAGATCTGACGATTACACACCTTCACGCTACAACAAGAGCCCCTCGATCTCCTTGCTTCCCTTACTCTCTATTTTCTGGAATTCGTAGGCTCTCCCCTATTCTTTTCCTACTCCCCTCTCGGCTGGAGTTCCCCTTTCTTCACCCCCAAGCTTCTCTAATCCCCCCTTTTTATTGCTCTCGTTCTTTTCTTATTTGGTTTTTTGTTCGCAACAACGGCTTTTATAGAGGAGGGAGCTCAACTTGATACGGCGTGAGCACTTTGCGCGTCGGATGACTAGCCTTGAAGCTTTTTGTGCACAGGTTCACTGACGTCGGATCAACATGTGCCACGCCGGTTTAGGGCTTCTTCAACCCATTCCTAGCATCTTTTGGCCCATTTGGCTTGCCTAGGCCCATTTCGTATCCATTTTCTTCTTTTGTGATGGTTGACTAATTGATCGGCTCACTTTGTTGTCCGAGCTTCTACCTGTTCGTTCGAGGATGGTCCCGAGCATTTTTTCTGAGCTCCCGGGTCTCATTTTAGCAGCTGTCCGTTGGAGCCGAGCATCTTTTCTTTTCTTCTTTTTCCTTGGTCTTCATCTTTTGTTCAGCTTCCGCCATTCTCTTTCTTTCTTTCTTTCTTTTCTTCTCCACCGGCATAGGAGCACTCGGTCAGAGCTTAAGACCTGCAGAAGTAAAAGTTAAGAAAAATTAGAAATATTTTCATTGTCAACAAATGCCCCCCACCCGTGGGTGTTGCGAATGAGAGACGAAAGAGCGGGACCAGCGGGAGTAGCCCATAGCCCGTTTTCAAAATATTGCATATGTCTTTTTATTGTTTTTTATTTATTTTATTTCCATTTATCATCATTTCTTTATTTTCATTTTGCTTCATTGTATCTTTTTATTTTATTTCATCATTCATTTTTTATAGTCTCACCCAACCACAGAGGCATTCATCGACTGTAGGCATAGAATAGATATATGTAGAATAGTTCCCCTATATTAGGGATAGGATGAGGACATCACCCATGATTCACGGACGGAGTGCGGCTCACCAAGCACAACTAAGAGAGATGTGCATACGTAAAGAGGACACCGCATAAAATATATGCATAGCATAAAGCACGATCTACACCCAGGATTATTCCTCCATAGTGTGAAAGTGCAATTATATGGGTAGTGAACACTGGACAAAAGGACGTGCAGACGTTCTAAATAACACTAGAGGATTACTTTTTCGCCTACGCATATGTGATAGACCCGATACCACTTGGAACTCGTGAAGCCTCCCAAGAGCGATAAAAGCTCCGAAGGGATAAAAGGATTGTTGTGTAGTACATTGAAGTCGTAGATATAACAGTAAGCAATAATATTTCCTTAATCAGGTGTGCTAAAGTAGCAGAAATAAAATTAATAATTATACCAGAGTCCAATCCAAAGGAAAGACAAGTACAGTCTAACGGAAAGAAGAACGTACACTGAGGTCGGGGGAAGCTCGACGTAGGTATAGCTTGAAACTACGATCAGGCCACTCCAGGAACCGCGAAGGAAGCAGAGCGCCACACCTGAAAAGTAGGGGTGAGCCTTGTGTCACTGGCTCTGTTTGAGTCACGCGGATCCCCACTGAAAAACAACGTAGTAACACAGAACAACAACTAAAACAGCAGTAGTAGTAAAGCAGGAAAGAAAGCAGGAAAAACTACTACTAGTAAGCTGTAAAAGAAAGCTAGGAGAGCAGGAGTAGAACAGCTAAAAGAAGAGAGAAAAGCAAATCTGTAAGGAACGAGAAAACGGCTACCGAGCAAAGCATGACTCCCTAAGCTACTCCAAACAGCGACAGAAGGGCGAACCCTGATCTCACAAAGTCAGGAGTTACCGATCCGTCGACCAACCATTAGTCCAAAGGCTAAAGCCCACGAAACCAGGCAAAAGCCCTAGAAAAGACCTAGTAAGACAACAGACACAGAAGCATACACGACTAGAGCGTCGTGTGTGCGACACAGAGCTATCCTCGATAATGCCGAGAACAGACCAGCTCGGAAAGGTAAGCTGAACTTGGACGAAGCCAAGAATAGACTAACGCGGAAGGGGAACACAGACTTCGAGAAACACGAGAGTCTTGTGCCAAGTGACGGAAGCACCTCGTCACGAGAAGAACAACCAGATGCGTCCACTGACGTCTTACACTGTGCCACAAGTATCTCGCTACGGACGCTGAGAATGACGGAGACTGAGATACTCACTGAACTGAACCAGGAACTACAGTAACGAGTGACTAGTAAGGGTCACGCCCGTCGGCGTTCGTCCAAAACGGCCCTGACCACGTGTGCACACACAAGCTCAATGCCTTAAGCAAGGCATCTAGCTAGTTTTCTCCCCTAGCAGGACGCTACTGCAAGGCAAGGGAGCCCATGGAAACTAGCCTACAAACCGTATTTCGGGAACTACCCCACCACCTACTCCCAGGTGGGCCGATACTCAAGGTCGTCAGGCTACGACCAGTGGAGGCTCACTAGACATAGAGACTCCGAAACACAAAAGCTGAAGTATAGACAGGCTAAGCACGCACTGTCACACGTACTACAAAGCACCTAACGCAAAGCACAAGATAGCACACCAAACAGCTGCCAGACTCCGGAGAAGGCAACTAGACCTACCAACACAATGTTCCTTGAGTCTCACGACTCGGAGCCAAGATCATCGCACAACGACGGTGACAAGCCGCCAATCAGCCTAATCCTAAGTCAAAGGAAACATCCATATGAAACGAATCACGAAGACCTAAGGGAACATCAAGACTCTCAAAACATCTGGACATGCAAACCGAGGTAAGCCAGCATCTCTAGGAGTCCAGAACCATGCCTCGATTGGATGAGAAGTTTCCAAGGTCACTTATCGACCACTGGATCACACCGGGTCGACCAGAAACCAAAGATGACTCTGAAGAGTCACGAAACATTACTCGATGTGATGGCACTCCTGGCTACCTTATAACATGGTCATAGCCCTCATAGGACATCCAAGACGTCCACAGAACGACGGGCAGACCACCAGGCTAAGCCAAGACAAATGGAGGCCAAACCATCGGAAAAACAACACAAAACAGCACTTCGAGAAATAAACGGCTGTACACCTGACCACTTAACAGGTCAAACAGTCAGATAGCAGGCCGTTCCATTACTTAGAACACACGGGCAAATCACGGTCGCCAAGAAGCCGTGTAAAGCCAAAGACGGTCAAATGCATGCCGTCCCACTGAATAGAACGGTCCACAGCTCGGCCGCTAACCAAAGGAAGTGGTTGACCAAAGGGCCGTTCACCACCTAGAGACAAAGACATTGGGCGGTCAAGAATGATCCGCGCCAAGACATATACGGTTTATCCAAGGCCGTGTCACTGATCTAAGCGGTCTAAGGCATGGCCGCTTTAACCACAAAAGCACAGGGTTACATGGTCTCGTTGAGGCCGTGATTTGCACAGCACGGTCTCCTCAAAGCTGTGTAATGACTATAGCGGTTAGAGCCTAGCTGCTCAACCCAGTCAACCCCTAACCGACTTAACCGGTCAAACCACTGAACGGTTCACTTTGAACCACTTCACCATGCCAAGCAGTCACCCAAAGGCCGCCTAAACCATGGCACGGTCGGAGCTAGACCACTAGCTCAAACCGACTTAAAACGTTGACGAAAGTCAACTTAACATACGCGGACGACCCGGTGCTACGCAAACCACAGGGCGGACGGTCGCATGGCTGCTTGGCCAGCGAACCGACAAAGCCAAAACAACGCAAAGAATAAGTGGTCGCCAATGGGCCGCTTCCCCAACTTAAACGGTCTATCGCCCGATCGCTCTACCTTGAAAACGGTCTCTGTAAGACCGCGAAGATGATACGGCGGGAAAAACAGGGTGAAGAGATGAAATCTCGCGCTTGTATCCTGAGCGGGCTGTGGATCACCTGAAGATGAACTGCAAGATAGGGAAACGTATCAGAGGGCCCAGGGGGCTTCCCTGGGGTAAAACCCTCCGATGGCTAAGTCAGTAGAGCTGTGGTGGAAGCAATAATGGGGAGGAGAAAAGCTAGCGCGCGAGATTCCTCTCCACCAGAGGGTGAAGCGGATTGCTCAAGAGTTAGGGTATATGAGTACCTGAATGGCTCTCTTCTTCCATCGGAGGGTAGCCCTGGTTTAAATAGTGTGCCGCCTTCAGGAGTCCTGCAAGCGGAGGGGTCTCCGGCGGGAGTTACGTCCTCAACGTGGGCTTTCATGGCCTTATCGTGGGAACGTTATCGCCTTGAAGTCCAGCGGTTTCTTGACTCCCCTATCCGTTGGAGACTCTTGAACGGATGATATTTGGTCTGGCCGAGCTCCTGAAACGCCAGCCCTGTCCGGGCGATGAGCATAGCTCGGTGAAAGAGGGGTTGGATAGGTCGGCTAATGCCTGTCTCTCCCGGGCGGGGAAACGGCTTCGGCCGGACCTTCCTTATGACCTGACCATCACTCGGGCCCTCCGAGCCTAGAGGCCGTCGGGGAGAGTTGGTTCCTCGAGTGTTTGTTTATTGGGCTTTTCTTCCCTGAGTGGGCCCTGTGGGCTGTCACCCGGGTGGGCTTGCCTCGTTGGACCCTGTTGGGTCTAGTTGGGCTGCTCTTTGGGTGGGCTACAGAAATCCCCCTCTCCACTTGTCCCCCTCCTACTCCCGAGCCATGGAGGCTCGGTCGAGTAGTTTTTGAGGCTTTGGACCGGCGTGGCTCAGGTGGTTGGAATTCTGTTGGCGTGATGGAGCCACGTGTAGTGGTCGCCTGGGCACGTAATGATGATCCTGACGGATTTGAACTGAAGGGGCCCCCCATTTCTCAGAGCACGGAACGACGTGCCGCCTTCCTCCAGGGTTTTATAGGCGTTGGGCGCTGTTCGTCGTTCTAGGCTTCTCAGGGTTTTGGGCTTTCCTTAGTTTCTTTGCTTCTGGGGCTCCTTGATGCGCCGTGAGGGCACAGTGGAGGCGCAGAGTCTTGCGGCGGCGTTTGAGGAGTTGACGAGGATAACCACGGAGGCGGTCCGGCAACTTCCTTCCCCTCCGGAGTCTTCGAGCTCGCGCGAGGGATCATCTTCCGGCTTGATGGCTGGTCTGCCTCTGGAAATCGGGCAGGTGACGCGGGAGCCCGTCTCCAACTGCAGTGAGTTGGGGGAGGCCGAGGTGAGGAAGCTGGAGCATCGCTTTCGCTTGCCTCTCAGGTACAGCTTTGCTGTCGTCGCCCCGTATGAGACGAGTCTGGACAGCCGTACGGGACACATTTGCACTTTCCTTCTGGCTTGGAAGAGTGGGTTCCACCTTCCCTTCGAGCCTCTTGTACTCCAGCTTCTCGAGTTTTTCCGGTTGGCGCCTATTCAGTTGGTGGCCAACTCATATCTCCTTCTTTCCGCCTTTCAGATTCTCTGTCGTCAGCACGATATTTTTCTTTCCTTGGACCTCTTTCATTATTTTTTCAAGTTGAAAGCGCACCCGTCGGCGGGGAAGGGCTTTTACTTCATCCAGGCGAGGAGGAACAGGAGTTGCATCTCCCTCGCTGCGAAGGACTCCTCGCACAAGGTGTGGAAGACCCAATTCTTCTGGGTGAAGGCGGAGGCGACGGACGAGTTTTGGAGATGTCCGATCTCGCCCAATTTTCATCCGAATCTTCCCCCTCGCCCGGAGGAGTTCCCTTCCCATGTGGAGCGGCAGGTCGCTCGTCTGCTGGGTAACCGCCAGTCGACCGAGGAGCTGGTGACGCTAGAGAACATCAAACGGTGCTTGCTTACGCGGTTGACGTCGACAGGTACCGCTCTCGAGGCTCTTCTCCTGGGATGGTAGTTACTTTCTTTCTTCTGACCGGGTCTTCTCCCTTTATGGCAGACGTTAGGCGGGAACCTCTGGAGGAAGCTGCTGAGGTCATTGATCTGGGAGATGACTCGGCGGTCGATGAACCAGATGCTTCTGCGGGTAGCGCCCAAGCCCGAGATAAGGGCAAGGGGGTGGCTCCCGTGGGGTCTTCACGGCCAACTGGTACAAAGCGCAAGGATCCCATGGCGGGAAAGTTGCGGGAGGCCGTGAAGGCCAAGAAACGGGCCAAGAAGGCCGGTCTTCCTGCTACCGCCGGGGGTGACTCCGGCTCGGCGGCGCTCCCCTCTCGGGGGCAAGATGGGGCCGACCCCTCGGGGCCAGCTCCCCCACCTGCCAGGCGAGAGGGGGCCGAGGAGACCGGGGGCCCATCAGAGGGCAGCGATGGGTCGGCTCTCCCCCCCACGGAGGCAGAGGGGGCCGATGTCGAAGTAGCTGGCGCCGAGGCCGGGGGATTGGCCGAAGGCGGGGATGTCTCGGTCGGCGAGGTGCGGGCCAAGACAGGCAGGGCTGGGGGTTCGCCCGCTAGGGCGTTGCAGCCCAGGTGCTTGGAGCTCCCGGCGCGGTCGGTCCCGCGGTGCCGGTCGAGGTTGGGGGTTCGCCCGGGGAGGCGTCGCAACCCCAACCGACCGTGGCGCGCGAGGTGGTTGGTTTCATTGCTCGGGCGGAGTCTTCTGGCGGGGTGCCCCGGGCGGAGCGGTCCCCTCTGTCGGAGCCCTTGGAAAGGCTCGACATTACGGGCGACCTGTATCGGGTCTGCCGGTCGATTGCCGCAAGGACGAAGGGGGGAGAAAGGCGCAATACCCCCCCCCCCCCCCCCCCGGGATCCTTGATGTCTTGATGGAGGGCGGCCTGGTCATAGCTCGGTCGGCGGCTTTGATGGCGGAGGCGCACGCCCGGACGGAGGCAGAGCGGTCGAACCTTGCCTAGACCCTTAGGGGCTGCGAGAGGAAACTGGCCCGACTCAAGGGGGAGCATGAGGGGCTCCGACAGGAGTTCTCCGCGTTCCGGGAGGTGGCGCGGGCGAGCCAACTGGAAGCCGGGGTGCTGACCGAACAGCTCGCCAAGACCCGAGAGTCTCTCGAGAGGACAAGCCGATCCCTGGAGGAGGAGGGTCTGCGTCGCCTCAAGCTAGACAATCGCTGGGAACTCGAACGCACCGAGCTGCTAGATCGGGCGGAGGTGGCGGAGCGTCTCCGAGCTGAGGTTGAGGCGGACCGGGCCCGGGCAGAGGAGCGCGCGGTCGAGGCAGAGCGGGCTCGGGTCAAGCTCGTCGGAAGGGCGGGGCAGGTCGAGGGGGAGGCAATCGAGCGTTACAAGAGCTCGGATGCTTACTCGGCCGACCTGGTGGAAGCCGCCCTACCCTATTACGAGGTAGCACTACGCCGGGGTGCTCGAAAGGGGTTCAAACAGGGCTATCGCCGGGCGGTGGACTACGTCGATGAGCAAAACTCCACGATCGAGTTCCCCTTCGGCCAGTGTTATGACTCGGATGAGTCGGTTTCCAGCTCTTCCTCGTCGGTCGGGGGAGATTCGGAGGGGTCGCCTCCATCGGGGTCACCGGCTCCGGGCATTTCGGGAGGGCCCACGACCGAGACAGTTCTCGCACAGACGAGGTCAGTGTCCGAGCCGGCCGTCACCGAAGGCGCCAGGGGTGACGCGTCTCCTCCCGCCGTTCCCGAATGTCAAAGTGGGCCCGAGGCCTGATGTACTTTGCCTCCTTCCCTTTTTGTCTCTCTTCCCACTTTTTAGAGGGTTTCCTTTTGGTGTGATAATAAATGACTTGCTCCGTTTGAGTACCATCCTTGCCGTGATTTGGTTGGCGGATCTTGAGTGGTTGGGCGGTGCCGATATGTCCTGCGTGGTTTTTCGCATGCAGTTTTGGTAGGCTTCTGACGGGGCGTCTTTCCGTTCCCTCATGCTTTGAATGTCAGGCCGCTTCGTGAATCCCGCTAGGGCGGGGGACGAGGAGTTGGAGGTGACTGTTCAGGGGAGAAATCCTTTGGCGTGTTTCCGAGGAGAGGGGGTCATTTAAGGCGTGTAGCCTCCTTTGGCCTATAAGAAGGACCGAAAGGCACCCTTTCCTCTTCACTGCTTGGGATTTTCTCTAACAGTCTTTCCTCGCTCCTTCCTCTTCACTCTGCGGTGTGCCCTTGTATTCGGAGCATGGAGGATCCTTCGGAGGGCGACGCCGCCGACGACGGGGAGCGGCGGGCTCCCGCTGCCCTGTAATGTTGAACGGGTCCCACGGTCGCCGCGCGTGCACGAGGCGGGTCCGACGGTCTCTGCGCAGATCTGGAGAGGGCTTCGACGTGTGAAGGCACGGTTCTTGCCCTTTCTCAGTTCCAGCGTGGCTTCCGGGTGGACGCCGAGGCGGAGGACGGATGGGGGCATCAGGGGAGCCTGCCGTTACTTCCCTCCGTGTGAGGGGAGGAGGCGTATCAAGCTCCCTCCTCACCGAAGCCTTCCTCCGTCTGCAGCCTCTTTCTCCCTCTTCTGTTCTTCATTTCTTTCACTCTTCGGGGGCTGCTTGCTCTCTCCTTCCTTCCAAGGAGTTGGCAGATTGGAAGAGGGGAGGCTTTCACGGCGCTCCTTTTTCCTGGTTGTTGCCAACTTGGGAGGTAGCCTTCCTCAACGTTTAAAGGTGGCCTCCCTCCTGCAATCCCTCTGTCACCTTTATCACGTGCCACCCGAGGCAACTGGCTTGACCACCTCTTGTCCGAGCCAGTTTCCGCACGAGGCAGAGTCAGTGGCTGGACGCGAGGAGATCAAGACCGAGTCAGTCGAGCGATGACCCCTTGAGGCGGTGTTAGACGGATTTTTGCTTTTTGCTATGTGATCTACTGGCATTTGCCTATCTAATGTACCAATGGTTTGGAATGAAAAGAAAAGGGATTTATTCCGTCCATCTTGCTGTACAATTTCAAAAATATAATTTGCCTAGTGCGGCTGCATTCCATGTCCGAGGAATAGGTTCCCCTTCCATTGTCGCTAACCTGTACGCACCTTTTCCGAGCGTCTCGACCACTCGGTAGGGGCCTTCCCAGTTGGGGGATAGCTTGCCCGCCGCCTCTAGTGGTCGAGAGGTTTCGGCCTTCCTGAGGACGAAGTCCCCCGGTTGGAAACGTCTGTCTCGGACCTTGGCGTTGTAGTATCGAGTGAGGCGGCGCTGGTACTCCGTTGCCCGGACGTTCGCGATCTCTCGGAGTTCGTCTGCCAGGTCGAGGTTCTCGAGCAATTTTTGCTCGTTTGCCTCGAGTGAGAAGCTGATCACTCGGAGAGACGGATTGGCGATCTCAAATGGAACGACGGCTTCGGTGCCATATACCAACTGAAAAGGGCTCTCACTGGTTGCCGTCCTGGGGGTTGTTCGGTGCGACCACAGTACACTAGGCAATTCCTCGAGCCAGCTACCCTTAGCCTTGCCGAGTCTAGTTTTTATGCCTTTCAAGATAGTCTTGTTGGCATTTTCAACCAGCCTGTTGGCCTGAGGGTGGGCGACCGAAGTGAAGTGGTTGCGGATATTTAGGTCGGCGCATCTATCTCGGAAATACCGAGAGTCGAATTGTCGACCGTTATCGCTCACTATCACTCGGGGGACGCCAAAGCGACAAATGATTGATTTCCAAACAAAGCCCCAAACGACTGTCTCGGTGATCCTTGCCGTAGCCTCGGCCTCGATCCACTTGGTGAAGTAGTCGATGGCGACGATGATGAACTTCTTCTGGGACTGGGCCGTTGGGAATGGCCCAAGGATATCGATTCTCCATCGAGCGAAAGGGTAAGGCTTGGCTAGGGTGACAAGTTCCGTAGCTGGCTGATGGACCAAGTGGTCGAACCGCTGGCATCAGTCGCACTGTTGAACATAGGCCGAGCAGTCGCGCTGCAGGGTGGGCCACCAGTACCCCTGTCGTAACAGGATTCTGGCCAGTGACCTTGCCCCTGAGTGTGCTCCGCACAGGCCTTCATGAATCTCTTGGATGGCTCGGCCTGCCTCGTCGGGACCGAGGCACTTCAGGAGGGGACCGGAGAACGATCTTCGGTAGAGAGTGTTGTCGAAGACGACGAAGCGATTAGCTTGATACTTCATTCGGTGAGCTTCTCGAGGGTCGGAGGGCTCTTGGGAGTCTTGTAGCTAGGACAGGTAGGGGGAGCGCCAGTCACTTGGAGTGGCCGAGTCAACAGCGAGGAGCTCCGTGTCAATGCTCGGGCGCTCTAGCTCTTCTAGGAGGACCGATCGTGTACCTTCCGGGTCTAGGGAGGAGGCCAATCGAGAGAGGGCATCCGCCTGAGAGTTTTGCTCCCGAGCTATCCGGACTACCCCAAATTCCTTGAACTGTTGGGCCAGGCTCCGGACCAACTGAAGGTATTTGATCATGAGTGCCTCCCGAGCTTCATATTCGCCGTTGACCTGACCTGCGACTAGTTGAGAGTCGGTGTGGATCCTGACTCGCTCGACCCCCAGCCGTCGGGCCATGCGTGCTCCCGAGATAAGGGCCTCGTATTCGGAAGCATTGTTGGATGTCTGAAAGTTGAATTTCAAGGCGTACTGTAGCTCTATCCCTTCAAGAGACCTCAGGAGGATTCCCGCACCGCTACCTGCCGAATTGGACGATCCATCGACGAACAGTTCCCAGGTTGGCCCGGTCGTGGTCGGAGGCCTGTCCTCGGCGGGGATGGTGCTTTCGGCAATGAAGTCGGCGAGCGCTTGGCCTTTGATTGCTGATCGCGGCCGGTATGAGATGTCGTAGGCCCCGAGCATAATGGCCCATTTGACGAGTCGCCCTGAGGCCTCGGGGTGGGCCAGAATCTTCTTCAACGGCTCACCGGTTAGCACGGTGATGGGGTGCCCCTGGAAGTAGGGGCGGAGGCGCCTTGCGGAGGTAACCAACGCTAGCACGAGTTTCTCGGTTGCGGGATACCTCCGTTCGGCCTCATTGAGCACCTTGCTGGTGTAGTAGACTGGTCTTTCGATTCCCGAGTCATTTCTGACAAGGACCGAGCTGACTGTGGATAGCGTCGCTGAGAGGTAGAGCAGCAAGACTTCGCCTGGGGCGGGCTTGGAGAGCACCGGTGGCGAAGCCAGGAACTCCTTAAGCTCGACGAATGCTGTCTGGCACTCCTCATCCCATGCGAACGTAGCAGACGCTAGCTTGGGTCCCCTCATCAGTTTGAAGAAGGGCAAGCATCGTTCGGCCGCACGAGACAGGAAGCGGCTGAGAGCGGTGACACGCCCTGTCAGACGCTGGACGTCTTTAATGCACGCGGGCGGGCGCATGTCCAGGATGGCCTAGACTTTGTCGGGGTTGGCCTCGATCCCACGCTGAGTGACTAGGAAACCCAGGAACTTCCCGAATTTTACTCCAAAGGCGCACTTGGCGGGGTTGAGCTTCATGTTGTACTTCAGGAGGGTGCCGAAGGTTTCGGCAAGGTCGGTGAAGTGGTCTTGGGCCTTGGGGGTCTTGACGAGCATGTCGTCAATGTAAGCCTCGACGTTCCGACCCAGCTGTCCCTCGAACATGTGATTTACCAGCCGCTGATATGTGGCTCCGGCGTTCTTCAACCCGAAAGGCATCCGGGTGTAGCAGTACACGCCGCAGTCAGTGATGAAGGCGGTCTTCTCGACATCTTCTGGATTCATTCTGATCTGGTGATAACCTGAATAGACATCCAGGAAACTGAGTATCTCGTTGCCCGAGGTTGAATCAACAAATTGGTCGATGCTCGGTAGCGGATAGCAGTCCTTGGGGGTAGCCTTATTCAGATCGGTGAAGTCCACGCACATTCGCCATTTGCCTGTAGTTTTTGGCACCAGGACGACATTGGCTAGCCACATAGGGTACAGGACTGGTCTGAAGAGGCCAGTCTCCTGTCCCTTGGTGACCTGCGCCTTGATGATCGCCTGTTTCTCGGGCGCATGCTTCCTTCTCCGTTGCTGTACGGGCCTGACGGTGGGGTCGAGGCTGAGCTTGTGCATCACGGTCTTCTCTGGTATGCCAGGGAGTTGATCATCGGACCAAGCAAAGACCTGAACGTACTCAGAAAGGAATTTTTTGTATTGCTGCTGTTCCATGGGTGGTAGGTCGGCTCCGATCCTTACTCCGAGGGCCGGGTCATCGTTTAGAAATACAGTTAGCAATTCGCCACCGGGCTCGGCGGTTACGGTCTTCCCTTCGATTCCCTTGGGGCCCTTATCTCCCCCGTCCGGCCTTGAGGCTTCCACCGAGATGTTGTAGCACCTTCTAGCCGTGGCCTGGTTACCTCGGACTTCCCCCAACCTATTTTTGGTGGGAAACTTCATTTTCTGGTGATAGGTAGATGGTACGGCCTTTATCCGACTGAGAATTTTCCGGTCGAAAATGGCGTTGTACGCTATCATACCCTTAATCACTATGAAGTCCACCATGACCGTAACAGTTTTGGGTGGGGTGCCGATGGTGACCGGCAGGCTTAGGGCTCCCTTAGGGTTGGTGGCTAGGCCGTTAAACCCGCAAAGGGGTGTTCGGATCGGGCGGAGCTTGGATGGGTCTTCCCCCATCTTGAAGAAACAGTCGTAAGATAATACATCAGGGGCGCTCCCATTGTCAACCAGAATTCTATCTACGTTACAATGGTTTATTGTGGCCGAGATAACGAGGGCATCATCATGCGGGGTATTCAGCCCTTCCAGGTCTTGGTCGGAGAAGACTATGACCTGGGGCTCCCTCGGCGGGCCGCTGGGGGGTTCTAAGACCTGGCTGGCCCGCTCGGCATGACGCTTCCTTCCTCGGCTGGTGTCGCCGCCCGACGCGGTTCCTCCGGAGATGACGTTGATGTGGACCCCTCGGGGGGCGTTGTCGATCTCCTCGGCGGCGTCCCGGTCTTCTTTGCGCCCGGCTGCAAACGGGCCAGGTGCCCCTGACGGATGAGACGTTCGATCTCGTCCTGGAGCTGGTGGTATTCGCCGGTGTGGTGCCCGTGGTCGCCGTGGAACAGGCAATGCCTGTCGGGCTTGCAGTTCTTCGATCTCATTGGTTCGGGCCGGCGGAGGAGTCCCGAGTCTTTGATGTCTTCATAGATCTCGTAGACTGGCGCGGTCAACGGGGTGTACCGCTCATACTTCCGTTTGCGCTCTCCTTCCCGATCGTGCTTCTTACCCGAGCCAGGGCTTGGCTCGGAGACTCGCTTCTTGTCCCCCTCCCGACCCGAGCCAGTTGTGTCTCGACAGGCACTGAGTACTTCTTTGCACTAGGTGCGGCGCAGTGCCAGAGTCACTAGCTCGGCAAGGGTCGAGGGAGGGTGGAGGACAAGTTCGCGGCGGAGGTTCTGGTCCCGGGTGCCCCCGGTCAGAGCGGTCGTGGCCGAGGCCACATCCAGGCGGGGAATTCTGAGGGCTTCCAATTTAAATCAGTGGACATAAGCCCGGAGCCTTTCCCCTTGTGCCTGTTTGAGGGCCAGGAGCCCCACTACTGACCTTGGGGGGGTGCTTCCGGCGAAGCTCTCCTTGAAGACTCGCCCGAATTGCCTGAAGTCCTGGATGGACCCAGGGGCGAGGGCCCGGAACCATGCCTGAGCGCCTTGGACCAGGGTGGCTGCAAAGGCTCGGCATTTAATAGGATCCGGTGTTCCATGCAGAGTCACCAGGGCGTCGAAGCTGTCGTAGTGGTCGGCTGGGTCGCCTTGGCCATCATAGAGCTTGAAGGTCGGAATGGAGGTTCTGGGAGACACCTCTGCCTTCAAGATGTATTCGGAGAAAGGGGAATTCTCCTCATCCTCCGGGAAAGAGGTCTTCTGCAGGGCGCGGAGGGTGCGCTCTTGCTCTGCAAAATGTCTTTCGAAATCCCTCAGCCAGAGGGATAGTTCCGACTGCGGTCGTGCCGTGGGACTGGGGGGAGCGTCGTGGCGATCCTCGGGAACGCCAGCGCTCGGGCGTGGAGGCCTCGCCCCCTGTCTCCCTTTTCTGGGCGTGGAGGAAGCCTCTTGCTCCGGGGGCGGAGCTTGCGAGGGTCCTCCCACGTTGTTGCGGATGAGCTGCTGATCGCGGAGGGTGAAGCGGCCCCCAGCGGTATGCTGGGACGCACTTCGACGGGGGGGGGGGGGGGGGCTCCTAGACGGGGCGCAGGATCTGGCATCCCTTGCCGCCTGGGCCCTCATGAGCTCCACGAGGACGTCAAGCTTCTTATTGAGGGCCTGGAAGACCTCGTCGCCACCGTTGGGGGGTGCCCCCGTCGCCGTCGGAGGGGGTGGCGGCTCATTGGTGGGGATGCCGGCGTCGGAGGGAGGGTTCTGTGAGGCCCTAGAGGGGCCATCTCCTGCCGCCACCACGGCCTTTCCCTTCTCGACGGTGGATCTCCTCCCTGAGCTTCTTCTCACCATCTCGGCTCTTCGCGCGTTTCCCACAGACGGCGCCAGATGAAGAGGCAAAATCTCGCGCTTGTATCCTGAGCGGGCTGTGGATCACCTGAAGATGAACTGCAAGACAGGGAAACATATCAGAGGGCCCAGGGGGCTTCCCTGGGGTAAAACCCTCCGATGGCTAAGTCAGTAGAGCTGTGGTGGAAGCAATAATGGGGAGGAGAAAAGCTAGCGCGCGAGATTCCTCTCCACCAGAGGGTGAAGCAGATTGCTCAGGAGTTAGGGTATATGAGTACCTGAATGGCTCTCTTCTTCTGTCGGAGGGTAGCCCTGGTTTAAATAATGTGCCGCCTTCAGGAGTCCTACAAGCTGAGGGGTCTCCGGCGGGAGTTACGTCCTCAACGTGGGCTTTCATGGCCTTATCATGGGAACGTTATCGCCTTGAAGTCTGGCGGTTTCTTGACTCCCCTATCCGTTGGGGACTCTTGAACGGATGATATTTGGTCTGGCCGAGCTCCTGAAACGCCAGCCCTGTCCGGGCGATGAGCATAGCTCGGTGAAAGAGGGTTCGGATAGGTCGGCTAATGCCTGTCTCTCCCGGGCGGGGAAACGGCTTGGGCCGGACCTTCCTTACGACCTGACCATCACTCGGGCCCTCCGAGCCTAGAGGCCGCCGGGGAGAGTTGGTTCCTCGAGTGTTTGTTTATTGGGCTTTTCTTCCCTGAGTGGGCCCTGTGGGCTGTCACCCGGGTGGGCTTGCCTCATTGGACCCTGTTGGGTCTAGTTGGGCTGCTCTTTAGGTGGGCTACAGAAATCCCCCTCTCCACAGGGGATCGGCCGAATCCGACCGTTCCACGCCCCAATCACGTCTAAACGACGGGAAACAACCTAAGACCCATACATACCTTCCACAAACTGGAAGGGGTCCAAACGACATCAAAATCATCAAGAATGGGCGATTTTACTGAATCGACCCTAATGGAGTCACATGGGTTCTCGGGCTTCTACTGGCCCCAAATGACCCCCGATCGCGATGAAACTTGCGGGAATGGAATGCTAACATGCTGGGGGTTCCAATGGAACCAACTGATCTGAAAACTGTTGTCATTTTCCAGCGAACCCGACGAACACCCCCAGGCATGATTTTCCCGAAACTGAATGAAACCCACTCGTTCTTGCAACGTTCGGCGTGAAACTGCGAGGAAACGTAGAACAGGAGTAGGGCTTCCATCTCCCTACCTCCACTGAAGATTCCGTGCGCCGAAGCGACTAAACCGCGCCGAAACAATCACGACGATCAAACCACGCCGGCTTTGAATCCACCGAGGGATCCCGCCAACGTACACTCCATCCGCCACTCCATCGCGTTCCACGATCACTCCATCGCATCACCGCCTCGGCTAGCTCGCCAATGGTGCGCGCCCCGCGTCGAGAGGACCGGAGAGGAGAGAGAATGAGAGAGAGATAGAAACGTGAGAAATGAGAGGGAGGAGAGAGGAAAAGGCAAGAAAATGGAAAAGAAAATAGGAATTTTCCTAATTTTCGTAAATTTCGATTTTTGGCCCGAAAATGGACTAATTCAAAAAAATACGAAAAAATAGTCGAAACGATCCTCGGAAAGAATGCAACTCAACTGTATCATCCGTGAGTCGATGAAGTGAATAATAAACTCACCACAGGGTTCCATAACTAGTACGAGAGAAAAATCCACGCGGATCGTAAAACACAACTCAAGACCTACAAAAGCGATCCGAAACTCTCCGATAAGGATCCAAAAGATCCGATAAGAATCTAGGGTATTACAGCCTCCCCTCCTTCAAGAAATTTCATACTCAAAATTTAAAGAGCTAGCAAGAAGAAGCATGGAAGAATAAACCCAACACACAACTTGAAATAACATGAATCTTGAAAAACACAATTCAGAGGAACACCGTCAGACCATAATCACAAGCACACGCTCTGGATCTCAAGGCAACTCGATCCAAAGGACGAGCATAATACACGAGTGAATACAAGCCTAACACCTCTGAAATAAGGCAACGTCGTTTACGTCTCACAGGGAAGGAGACACGACTCATGCCACGACAACAGCAACCGAGAAAACACAATGACAGACACAACAATCATCAGCTTAAACCAGGAAGCATAGTCCTCTCAGCTGACACTCGGCATCATCGGCTCCAGTGCCAAAGGCAACAACGAAAAGCTTGGCACATAGGACGCCAACGATAGCACTGGACCACAAACACAATCAAGTCAGTCCTCACTCAGATATTATATCTGATCGAGTCACATGCTAACTCTACCAGGGAAGAAGAGTATAGCACAACTAACAGACAAGATCACGGTCCACACAATGCTAAGACAGAATCACAAGGAAATAACGATAAAATGACAATGACAGCAACGGCAACACTCGCAGAATCCTGGCTCCGTACTGAACATAGAACCACGGAACACTACCGCAAGTTGAGTCACATCAAGGCACAATAACCGTTGAACACACGACTATAATGGCCTAGTCATGCAACGACCAGCTTACCAAGGAAAGACCCACGACAACGAGAATAACAATCTTGGGACACGCATCTCAAGGACCACGATCACATCCAGAGAACACAACACCCAAGAAAGAATTGCACAGCAGAGGGTACTCAGCCAGCAGAAATGTTGACAGAATCCCCAATACTCACAAATGCCAGTGCCAACACCATAATGCCTCCAACAACAATGGCATGGCAACAAACAACATCAAGGCACACGAAGCCAAGACGAAGTCACGTCGAGGAAGATAATTCTCTTGACTGGCCAGAATCTTACAACCAACGATCCTCGACCCGTGGGTTATCAGCCCACACGCTCCCACTGCGCACTCATGCAATGCACACAGGCATCAAAAATACCTCGGTATCCACATCTCAGCACACACTCGACGCCATCGCAATTCATAAAAATCACAATATAACACGCCATAAGTAGTGATCCTGCTAACAACTGATCACAAGTAGCCTAAGTGCAAATGAAGGAGAGTACCTGCTTCGTCACAAAGCACAAAGAAAGGCTAATCTCAGCTTACCATTACGTCCTGAAAGAATTAACGAGCCTTCACAACACATCGGTCGCTGGACACGGAACGACAAAAGACGGTGCACAATAGCTCTCAACTCAAGGATTAGGTCGAAAGCCAAGCAACCGTAGAACAGAGAGGCAGATCAGGCTCAGAAGAAATACTGTCCACACTTAAGTGGACACAGGACAAAGGTCTCACTAAGACAGCAATTCTAAGGCTTACCTCGAAAAAACTCCACCAAACAAGATGAGAAGCATCAAGCTCACTAACAGTAGCTTACCAGGAAGGAAAATCCTAGGTTCGCCCGAGCATCTTCTCAATCGAGGCAATAAAGCAACCACTTTAATAGAAGTGAAACACCTCAGGAACTGCACAGACTTAAGCTGGGATGACCAAAACACTGTAAGAACGTGTACGGCCATCACACCAACTCAAAAAGTTACCAGCCACCTGAACAAGCCACGAAAAAATCTCAAACAATGTAATGCAGATTCAAGCCTATCGATGAACTCTGCCGAGTACAGCACGATCGAGACAAACACCACGATAAAAAGGAGCATCCCGTCGCATCCTGATGAGAGAAAAACCATCTCGCACAATGCTAACAAAGCACGCACAAGACTAAACACGGAAACAAAGCGAGAAGGAATCACGAAACCTAAGCCAGTGAAAGACTGTACTAGACTTTCAGGACTCTGGATACTGTATATCCCAGATTCTCATGTACTTTCACACAATAATGCTCTGATACCAACTGTGACGACCCAGACTCCGGATACCGGATATACCCGATAGGACTACCGAGTAGACCCGATACCACTTGGAACCTGTGAAGCCTCCCAAGAGCGATAAAAGCTCTGAAACGATAAAAGGATTGTTGTGTAGTACATTGAAGTCGCAGATATAACAGTAAGCAATAATATTTTCTTAATCAGGTTTGCTAAAGTAGCAGAAATAAAATTAATAATTATACCAGAGTCCAGTCCAAAGGAAAGACAAGTACAGTCCAACGGAAAGAAGAACGTACACTGAGGTCGAGAGAAGCCCGATGCAGGTACAGCTAGCAACTACGAGCACGCCACTCCAGGAACCGCGAAGGAAGCAGAGCGCCACACCTGAAAAGGAGGGGTGAGTCTCGTGTCACTAGCTCAGTAGGGGTCATGCGGATCCCCACTGAAAAATAACGCAGTAACACGGAACAACAACTAAAATAGCAGTAGTAGTAAAGCAGAAAAGAAAGTAGTAAAAACTACTACTAGTAAGCTGTAAAAGAAAGTTGGGAGAGCAGGAGTAGAACAGCTAAAAGAAGAGGGAAAAGCAAAGTCATAAGGAAAGAGAACACTGCTACCGAACAAAGCACGACTCCCTAAGCTACTCCAAATAGCGATAGAAGGGCGAACCCTGATCTCACAAAGTCAGGAGTTACCGATCCATCGACCAACCATTAGCCCAAAGGCTAAAGCCCACGAAACCATGCAAAAGCTCTAGAAAAGACCTAGACATACAATAGACACGAAAGCATACACGACTAGAGCGTCGTGTGTGCAACACAGAGCTATCCTTGGCAAAGCCGAGAACAGACCAGCACAGAAAGGGAAGCTGAACTTGGACGAAGCCAAGAACAGACTAACGCGAAAGGGAAACACAAACTTCAAGAAACACAAGAGTCATGCGCCAAGTGACGGAAGCATCTCCTCACTAGAAGAATAGCCAGATGCGTCCACTGACGTCTTACACTACGCTACAAGTATCTCGCTACGGATGCCGAGAACGAGGGAGACTGAGATACAAATTGAACTGAAGCAGGAACTATAGTAACGAGTGACTAGTCAGGGTCACGCCCGTCGATGTTCGACCAAAACGGCCCTGACCATGTGTGCACACACAAGCTCAATGCCTTGAGCCAGGCCTCTAGCTAGTTTTCTCCCCCAGCAGGACTCTACTGCAAGGCAAGGGAGCCCACAGAAACTAGCCTACAAACTGTATCTCGAGAACTGCCCCACCACCTACACCCAGGTGGGCCGACACTCGAGGTCGTCAGGCTACGACTAGTGGAGGCTCACTAGACACAGAGACTCCGAAACACAAGTGCTGAAGTACAGACAGGCTAAGCACGCAATGTCACGCGTACTACAAAGCACCTAACGCAAAGCACAAGGCAGCACACAAACAGCCGCCAGACTCTGGACAAGGCAACTAGACCTACCAACACAACGATCCTTTAGTCTCACAACTCGGAGTCAAGATCGTCGCACAACGACAGTGACAAGTCGCCAATCAGCGTAATCCTAAGTCAAAGGAAACATCCGTATGAAACAAATCACGAAGACCTAAGGGAACATCAAGACCCTCAAAACACCTGAACATGTAAACCGAGGTAAGACATCACCTCTAGGCATCTTGAACCATGCCTCGATTCGATGAGACAGTTCCAAGGTCACTTATCGACCATTGGATCACACCAGGTCGACCAGAAACCAAAGATGACTCTGAAGCGTCACGGAACATTACTCGATGTGATGGCACTCCTAGCTACCTTATAACATGGTCATAGCCTTCATAGGACATCCAAGACGTCCATGGAACAATGGGCAGACCACCAGGCTAAGCCAAGACAAATAGAGGCCAACCCATCAGAAAAACAACACAAAACAGCACTCCGAGAAATAAACGGTCGTACACCTGACCACTTAACAGGTGAAACGGTCAGATAGGAGGTCGTTCCATTACCCATAACACACGGGTAAATCACAGTCGCCAAGAAGCCGTGCAAAGCCAAATATGGTCAAACACATGCCATCCCACAAAATAGAACGGTCCACAACTCGGCCGCTAACCAAAGGAAGCGGTTGACCAAAGGGTCGTTCACCACCTAGAGACAAAGACATTGGGCGGTCAAGAATGATCCACGCCAAGACATATACGGTTTATCCAAGGCCGTGTCACTGATCTAAGCGGTCTAAGGCATGGCCGCTTTAACCACAAAAGCACAGGGTTACACGGTCTCGTTGAGGCCGTGACTTGCACAACACGGTCTCCTCAAAGCCGTGTAAAGACAATAGCGGTCAGAGCCTGGCCTGTAGCGCCCCAGAATTTATATAATAATTTCTGGATTATTTATAAAATTTTTTGAAATTTATTAGGAATTTATAAAGGCTAAATAGACTAATAAAAGGATTATTGGATTAATAAGTAATTATAAGGTCCAATTATGTTAAATAATTAACCTAGCCCATTTAAATAAAATCCAAAACGGTTAAGGACCAAGCCCATTAAGTTTGGCCCTTGTTCTAGAAGGTTATTTAGCCTATTTACGTATTTTATGGATAAATACTATTTTTATGGATAATAATATGGATAATTAACAAAAGAGTTTGATTGATGTTAAACTCTGTGCACGTTGGATGTAGCGGTCTATCGTTCGACCGCCACAGACATGTAACGCACCAGTCTTGATGCGTTACATCCTGTCAGTTCCGTGAAAGAAAGAACGAGCAAAAAGATTAGAACTTTGGGATCTTATCTACAAGAGATCGACTTGAGAGAGTTTGTAACATTACTAAGGACTCTTAGGGATTAGGTTCTAGCAAATTAAGGACTCTAGAATCGATCTAATCTTCAAAACCCTATAAATAGGACCTAGTTCTGAACTGAGCGACCCTTACTTTTGGCTCGTGAAGAATCAAGGTAAGGAGATAGAATTTCGGGTAAGTTCTTTAGAAGATTTTGTTTAGTATACTTAAAACTAATAGTTCTTCAAACTTCATGTTAGGAGATCAAGCAACCAAGGAGATGGAAGCTTCCAAAGTTGCTGGTTCGACCATAGTAACTCAGGATTCAGAGCAAAAGACCCCTGAAGATCAAGAGATTAGGATGTCTAAACGAGGTAATTTGAATTCAATCCTTTATAACTTTTTGTTCACCTTAGTTTTATCTTCTTACCGTCAAAATTTCACATCTTTAGGACGAGAGGTTGGAGAGATAGAGCAGTAGGAAGTTGCTAAAAAATTGCTAGAAAAGGAGAACTAGGGCACATCTTTCAGACTCAAATTAGAAGTTTAAAGCTCAGATAAAAGTGTAGGTTATCTCATGATTGACAAAAATAACATGTTAGGGATAAAAGCCCTCTAGCTGTACTTGATTTTATGCATTATAGACTATGAATTCCATGTTTTTAGTGGGTTTATGCATACATATATATTCTTAGCCCTAATAAAAGATCAAAGATATTATCTTGTCAATTCACTGCAACCTATGCATCTAGATGACCTTTACTTTGTTTTTTCATGATTGAGGTAGTTAAATCTTTTCAAAACATGACATGGTTTCAAATCATAGTCTTTTTATTTCATTATATTGTTAGCAGGGACTCTGACGCACCATACTTAGACCGTCACAGACTGTAACAGCCTTATGATAAGCCGTCACACTCTCTATTGTATTTAGATTACTCTGTTGTCTCTGACGCACCATAGATGGAGCGTTACATTACTATAACGGCCCCTCGATAGACCATCACAATCACTGTGACTCACCCATTCTAGACCGTCAGGGTAATCGTAGATAGAATTGAAAATTAGTCAGCTTAACTTATAAATAAGCCTAGTTATCTAAGTTTTGACCTAATTTCATGTCTTTAAGATTATCTACTGATTCATGATAAAAATTACATAATTAAGGTATCTCAAGTTATTTTAAGTTATGTTAATTTCATGTGTCAAAATTCTATAGTTTTGTATCTAAATCATGATTTTTCAAAGATGTGTTGATGGAGTTTTATCATGATTTCCTATTGTTACACATCCTCTCTATCAATAGAGTCATTTCTTTAAGTACATGGCACATATTCCGGTATGTTGTCCATTAGTTCACTTTGCACTATAGGAACATTATTCTTGAACATGAGGACCTCTCTATTGAATATTCCTTCCAATGGACTAGGAAATCTTGTTTCAAGTGTTGTGTAGTGGACAACGGATCTAGAGGGGAGGGGTGAATAGATATGCCCCTCTTTTTGTAATGGAATCTTCTAAATAGCTAGATAGAACAAATCACAACGGAATATAACTAGTTAAACGAAAGACACAATGATTTACTTAGCAAGATGATTACTAATGTATCGATTCGAACCTAAGCATGCATCTAGAACAAAACAATCACACAAACAAACCACAACACACAATATTTTAAGGTGGTTCAGACTGAATCCCCAGTCCTACGTTCACCCCTCACCAAATCCGGTGAGGCTCCACTAGTTCCACGCACTGAACTGCAAATTGGAAAGACCACCGATTGCCTTCCTACTAACCACCGGTAGGGACGTCAACACCGCAGATCGGACAACTTCCGATTGCCTTCCTACTAACCACCGGTAGGGACGATCTTCAGTTCCAAATGTTTGAATGAAATGAAAAAGAACAAATATGAAAATACTCAAATAAGATATGAAATATGCTCAAGGAGAAGGATCTTGTCTGAGATTGCTGGAGCTTGAATCTTCTTTTGAAGTAGCTTGAATCACTTGAAGATTTGATGATGAACTTCTTCCCGGAGTACTGTTCACAGCTACAGTACTCGAACTCTTCTCCCTTGAACACACCCTTGCAGCCTCCTTTGATCTCCCTTATTAGCCTTTCTTGCTTCTACTCTTCTTTGGAGGTTGCTGGATTGAGATATGAACTTGAATCACCTTGAGTTGATGGAGAGAGTGTTGGATGTAGCTTTGATCTTCCTTTTGATCCTCTTGAGTTGATGAAGAGGAAGAAGAATGGAGTTTAGATCACCTTTGAATCCCTTGATTGCTTCTTCTTCCTTGGAGGTTGAGATGGCTTCAGATCTGGACTTGAATGCCTTGGAATGGATGAAGAACTCCTTCCCAAAACACTGTTCATGGAGGTGCTACAGTAGCTCGAAAATGGCCTCCCTTGATCTCTCTTGAAACCTTGAAGCATTAGGGTTTCTAACCCCTCAAGTGTTGGTTTTATAGACCTTGAATGGTCCATAGACACCCTCCAGACCAGATCCATAAATCATGGAAGATTAGGTAAGGTTTGATTAAACAAATCCATGGAAAGGGGTTGGCCACGAGGTGGAATTCGAAGTCAAACAAGGCTGCATCGGGGCTGGCGGTCGACCTGCAGCTTCTGGCGGTCGACCTCCACTGAGAAACACTATAGACGGATGGCCACTAGAATTTCCGGTCGACCGCTACAGGCTGGCGGTCGACTGGCAGCTGAACCAACTTTGAGCTGGGATTCCCTGGCTGTGGCGGTCGACCGCCCCTGTGCTGGCGGTCGACCGCCAGCTGGGCAGAACCCGGGCTTGCCCGGGTCGGTCCGTTAAGTCTTGAACTCCGTCGTTCAACTCCATTAGCAGCCCGTGCATGTTTGTGGCATCGTCCTTGATAGTCTTGAAGATTTTATTATTGAGTCTTCAATCAAATTTTTGTTCCGAGGGTGATCCGTGTGCGATGGCGCAACATTAAGCTTTCACTTGTCCATTCATTTGCATATCTGTCATGAACACAACAGCACATATGTCAGTCATATAAGAGTGAAAAACAACAATGACTAATAGTGTTTAGCCATTATCAAAACCAAGAATACCACATAATGCATATGACCATAGAATGATGTCGAATGACCCAAGTGACCACAGAATGACTCAAATGACTTCAGGGACACAACATCAAGGCCTCCGTAATTCTCCGCGAGCCTGAGATTCCCACTAGGACGCCGAGTTGGTTGTACCCTTAAAACCCAAGTGATTAGATGACACTATCGATGTTTCTGGTTATCAGTAGTGTAACGGATCTATATTGGACCATCAGGTACATGTAACGGCCCAATATACGATCGTCACATTCAACTGAGTCTAATTTCTTTGTTTGGGATTCAAACTAATGTAACGGCCCAATACTGGAGCGTCACATCGTGTAACGGCCCAGTACACGACCGTCACAATGCTTGAGTATTTTAACCGAGGTTTGACCAAGGGTTGATATTCCAAGGTTTCTAGATGGACTCTTCATGATCTAGAACTTATCATATTGATCAAGAAACCTAATATAATGATTGGAAGATAAAGAATGTACCGTTATGCTGCCGATTTATATTCACAAGCATAACTTAGTATAAGTCATTCTTGATTTCTCATTATTCTTATTAAAAGCATTCATTCATTGAATTATTATTATCAAGAGCTTGTGGGAATTGTATATTCTTGGCCATACTTTATTGTTACATGCGTGGAAAAAGCTTGATTTATACTTGAAGATGCGATCGAGCACTGATTGTGTTCAAGGGCTCTATGTTAGTCCCCTCGGTTGATTGTCGGAAACATACTATTATAAACCATGGGGTATGTTGCTACTAGCGTCGCATTGCGCTGGGAGAACTTTCTTTATAAATAAGTGAAAATTCACAACACAATACAGGATGATTGATACTTGACTTTCTTGATATTCCATAGAAATTTACGAAGTACTTGCTCATAAGCAAAAGATACAGGAGTGATGATTATGTGACTTGCTAGTACATTCTCGTTACATTCTTGTTCATGAAAGGCCATATCATATTCTTATAACATTCTTGCTAGTTCATACTTGCTCTCATTCTATCTTACATACTTTGGTTTAATCGCATGATTGATCGCATTCGCGTGATTTTACCTTATTTCTCTAGAGCTAAAATGTTAATTACTTTAATGATGCCTTCATGTTGATGCGAAGATACCTACTGGGTAAGTGTGCTCATTACCTATTTCTATTCTTTTTCAGGAAATGGAAGTGAGTCGAGTTCAGATTTGGAATGTTCAAGTAGCGGATCCGAGAGTGAATAAAGAATGAGCGAAGGCTTAGGAAGTTTATAATGTTTAGATCGAGTCTATTTAATTTCTTATTTCTTGAGTCTAGTATGGTGGAAGTTGAATTAGTGGTTGTATTCGAATATTGGATTTAATTATTAATGAAAGTTGAAGTTGAGTAAATATTGTGCGATTGCATTCTTATGTGTGATTCCCTTGCGCTCTGATCGTTCTTGCTTGCAAGAGACTTACCATGCCGGCTGTTCGTATTCCTCGAGCGAGTCATCTGCTGTAATAAAGGCTCGGGGCCTGACAGTTAAGTTGGTATCAGAGCCTAAGTCTCAGGACTTAGGGAGAAGAGTTATGTCATAGGATAAGTCCAATGTTTAAGGACCCCTACCTATGAACTAAGGAAGAAATTTCCACACCATTTGAGAATTGGGTAGAGCCCGGGATAAGATAGTTAATTAGTTTTAAGATAGATTTTCCTTCCTTGGCATTAAGTACAAGAAGCATCATACTATCATATCTTCTCTTCACGTTTGCAAACTTATCTCGCAAGGATGTGAAGCTTTTCTTGCTTCTGTCATTATTACCGAATCCAAGGAGATTATCTAAGCAGACATTCCTATTGTAAGTGAGTTCCCCGATGTGTTCCCGTCCGAATTACCCAGTTTACCACCCGAGAGGGAAGTGAACTTCACTATTGAACTCATTCCAGGAGCAGCACCTGTTTCTATAGCCCCTTACAGGATGTCCCCCAAAGAACTCAAGGAATTAAAAAGGCAGTTGCAGGAATTACTAGACAAAGGCTTCATCAGACATAGCACATCCCCTTGGGGTGCCCCGGTTCTATTTGTCAAGAAAAAAGATGGTTCTCTCAGGCTATGCATCGATTACCGGCGACTGAATCAACTCACAATTAAAAATAAGTATCCGTTGCCGCATATTGATGAACTCTTCGATCAGCTTTCAGGAGCAGAATATTTCTCTAAGATAGACCTCAGATCAGGTTATCATCAGCTTAGAACTAAAGAAGAAGACATTTATAAAACGGCTTTTCAAAGTCGTTATGGCCGCTATGAATTCATGGTAATGCCATTCGGATTAACTAATGCCCCGACAGCATTCATGCAACTTATGAACAGTGTCTTCCAGCCATATCTGGACCAGTTTATCACCGTCTTCATTGATAATATCTTGATATACTCCAAGACAAAGGAGTAACATGAAGAACATTTGAAAATAGCTTTGCAAACACTTAAAGAACATAAACTCTATGCCAAGCTAAATAAATGCGAATTCTGGCTCAAGGAAGTTTCATTCCTAGGCCACATTATTTCAAAAGAAGGTATTGCGGTGGATCCTTCTAATGTCGAAGCTGTCAGAAATTGGAGCCGGCCAATGACTGTATCAGAAGTAATAAGCTTTCTAGGTCTAGCTGGTTATTATAAGAGATTCATTAAGGACTTCTCAAAAATTGCGGTTCCTTTAACTAGATTCACGAGAAAAGAAAATCCTTTTGTCTGGTTAGAGGAATGTGAGAAAAGTTTTTAAACTCTTAAGAATTATCTTACTACAGCTCCTATTCTATCACTACCGATGGAAGGTGGTGGATTCGAAGTATATACGGATGCATCTGGTATTAGCTTAGGGTGTGTCCTCATGCAAAATGGAAAAGTAATTTGTTATTCTTCTAGACAATTTAAGCGTCACGAGAAAAATTATCATGTACATCATTTGGAATTAGCAGCTGCCATTTTCGTCTTGAAAATTTGGCATCATTATCTCTATGGAGAAAAGTTTACGGTCTACTCAGACCACAAAAGCTTGAAATACTTATTTTCTCAAAAAGCGCTAACTATGAGGCAGAGAAGATGGTTGGAATATCTCAAGGATTTTGATTTTTCATCTTGGCAAGGCTAATGCTGTTGCGGATGCACTCAGCAGAAAACCAATGGGTATGCTATCAAGTCTTATGATTAGTATGACTAATCTTATTCCTGAATTTGCTCAGTTGAACTTAGATATTGACAGGAAGGAAGAAGATTGCTTCATGGCTAATATCCGAGCTCAACCTACCTTAATAGAGGATCTAGTCAAGTTGCAAAATGATGATCTCGTGTTACTAGAAATTAAGGCTAATATTGAACAACGGTCGGATTTCTCTATTACGGAGGATGGAAGATTGCTATTCAAGGGCCGAGCGTGTGTACCAGATCATGAGGATACGAAGAAATTGATTCTAGAAGAAGCACATAAATCCAGGTATACCATTCACCCAGGTAGTATAAAAATGTATCAGGATCTCAAAAGAAATTTCTGGTGGCCCAACATGAAGAGAGAAATAGCTAATTTCGTGTCTCGCTGTCTCGCTTGTCAACAAGTAAAGGCAGAGCATTTTAGACCTGCAGGTAAACTGCATCCCTTGAATATTCCCGAATGGAAGTGAGAGAGTATAGGGATGGATTTCATTGTGGGGTTACCTAAGATAAGAGGTGGACACGATGGTATATGGGTAAACATAGACCAATTAACTAAATCTGCACATTTCATATCAATCAAAAGTCGATGGTCTGTGGATATCCTGGCAGCATTATACATAAGGGAAATTGTTAAATTACATGGTGTCCCAGTCACTATTATATCTGATAGAGATCCTCGAGTCACATCAAAATTTTGGAAGGGACTACAACAGTCACTAGGGACTAGATTGAATTTTAGCACAGCCTTTCATCCACAAACTGATGGTCAGACAGAAAGAACGAATCAGGTGGTAGAAGACATGCTCAGGGCTTGTGTTATTGATTTTGGAGGTAGTTAGCATGATCACTTGCCTCTGGTAGAATTTGCATATAACAACAGTTACCAGGCCAGCATACAAATGGCACCTTTTCAAGCTCTATATGGAAAAAGTTGTCGATCACCAATATGTTGGAGTGAAATAGAGGAAAGATAATTCCTAGGCCCCGATATTATCAGAGATTCTATAGAGAAGATCAAGCTAATTCAAGAGAGAATAAAGATGGCACAAGATAGGCAAAAGTCTTATGCTGATAATCAAAGACGCGACTTGGAATTTCAAGTAGGAGACCATGTGTATCTCAAGGTTTCTCCAGGTCGTGATATTTGGAGATTTGGCATTAAGGGTAAACTAACTCCTAGGTTCATTTGTCCGTTTGAAATTCTCGAAAGGGTCGGTGAAGTGGCTTATAGACTGGCTTTACCTCAATAATTAGCAGGAGTTCATGACGTATTTCACGTCCCTATGCTAAAGAAATATGTATATGACCCTGACCATATTATCACTTATGACAATCTAGAGATTCAGAAGGATATGACGTACGAGCAAACGCCAATAAAGATTCTGGAACGAGAAGTGCGTCAACTAAGAAATAAAGTTATTCCTATGGTCAGATTCAATGGAAGAAAGTATGGCCATATGAAGCAACATGGGAAACCGAAGAAGCCATGCGGAAAAGATTTCTAGAATTATTCAACTGTAAGTACACTCTCCATAATCCATGTATTGAATTTGGGGATAAAATTCTTATAAGTGGGGGAGGGTGTAGTGCCCCAGAATTTATATAATAATTTTTGGATTATTTATAAAATTTTTTGGATTTTATTAGGAATTAATAAAGGCGAAATAGACTAATAAAAGGATTGTTGGATTAATAAGTCATTATAAGGCCCAATTATGTTAAATAATTAACTTAGCCTATTTAAATAAAATCTAAAAGGGTTAAGGACCAAGCCCATTAAGTTTGGCCCATGTTCTAGAAGATTATTTAGCATATTTACGTATTTTAAGGATAAATACCATTTTTATGGATAATAATATGGATAATTAACAAAAGAGTTTGATTGATGTTGAACTCTGTGCACGTTGGATGTAGCAGTCTATCATGCGAACGCCACAGACATATAACGCACCAGTCTTGATGCGTTACATCTTGTCAGTTCCGTGAAAGAAAGAACGAGTAAAAAGATTAGAACTTTGGGATCTTATCTACAAGAGATCGGCTTGGGAGAGTTTATAACATTACTAAGGACTCTTAGGGATTATGTCACGTCCCGAGCGCGGAAGGAACCCGGGGAGAACGTGACGAGTTTATATCAATCATGTCAATCAGAGCAAGTAGAATTTCGACATCATAACAGAGTGCGCAATAAGACAAGAATTTCAAAATAACTAAGTACTGGTACCATTGATAACAACTAATCCATTAAACAAAGTCACATACTCCAAGACTTAACATTACTAATCAGGCCCATAAGCCTTAAATGTTACAACTCTTGAAATAACATAAGTTCTAACGACAAGACTCCAAGAATAAACTCAGGACGACTCGACACGATAAGGTGTAGTAGCATGATGCTTGCAGATTCTACGCTCGTCACTCTTGCTCCTGCCCATCCGAGTCCGAGTCAGGGTCCGTATTACCTGAAAGGTTTGGGGAAAAGAACTTGATGAGCGAACGCTAAGTAGGAATTATATCTCAAGAACTAGTAATTTGGTTTAAGTAATTACCTCTTCCAAATGAAAATGCAAGTCTAGCATGTCAATCATGTAAAATAGAACGATACGGTATTGAACATGATAACGAGAGGAAATAACATGTACTGTTGATCCAAGATAGGGAATTTCAAGTATTCAAGATTTCAATTATTTGAACGAGTACCAAGTATATCAATAAAGTTTTTTCATGTCATGAGGTAATGGCTATTAACAAGCAAGTACTTTGCCCATTCCGGGCCACGCAAGTCGTGTCAAGTCAATCAAGTCAAGCACGCGAGAGAGAGAGAGAGGGATAGTGGGGTGTCGTAGATTCAAGCAAGTGCTTCGGTGTAATGCCACACCGTGATCAATATAACTCCCATGGGCACAAGTTCTTTTGGGTGCTCCTCCCAAGACCAGATCATGCCCTATATGCGCGGACATTGTTACATGTAATATCTAGACAACCACTTTAGTGATAGCCATGGAATTCCAAGAACAAACTCATGTAGGATATCACGGTAGATTCGTGGATAGGTTCCACAGAATTCAAGGAAGAACATTAGATGGACAATGATAAAACCAATGAGAACCATAACATGTCGATAACCTAGGTAGAATCAGTACCTTAACTAGGTAGCCGTGATAACTTGAGTGGATGACTAAACATGTCACCAATCAAGGGACATGAATCAAGCTGAGAGATTGACCCCATCTATAAGGGACTCAATCCAAGACACCGCCTAGTGGAATATCATCATTCCATCAGCTAGGATTATTCTCTCATGGACCAAGATGGCACCATGAGAGGGCCGGTTTACCACAAGACGTGGCAATTAAAGGCACAAGGTGTTTAAGGTACTCTTGGGTGCCTGCAAGAAGAAGACTCCACCTCCGCCTGCTGCGCCAGGAGCCTCCGCCTCGGGAGGAAGGTTTCATCCCAGCGTGACGCATGCAACTCACGCCCCTCCTGCGGGGCCACCGCCGTCAGCTTCGTCCCCCGTGGGCCCTATCTCCTCCCCCCTTGTGGGGGCCCTGCCCTCCCTTAATCCCTCTTGCGCCATCGACGGGTCCGTTCTACTGCATGTCGACACCTCTCAGCATGTCGACACCTCTCCCATGGGGGGAGGCACCTACACCCCTGTTCTCTGCCAACCTGCATCAGGACTTCCTGGGGCCTGCACTTCTGGCATCCTGCCCACGCCAGCCGCACATTCAACCACCGTCCCGGCTCCGACTGTTGCGGCTCCAGCCATTGGGCCATCCGTGGAGCTGAGCACCACATGCTCGCTGCAGGGCCCACTGCTCCACCTCGAGCCCGTGCTCCAGTCGCCTCAGCACCCATCGCCCAATGCCTCACCTCCCATGGTCGATGCAACGCCAAAAGGGTCCTCCCTCCCGGGTGGTCCGTTTGGCGCCCGGCTATCTCCCGCGGCCCCTGCTCTCGCCAGTTCGGTGTCCACCACCCTGCACGGTTTCCCTGTGCTCGGGTGTTCGTCTGAGGCCGTCAAGGAGGCACCCACTGCTGCTGTGGAGCAGGCCCCATCTCTTGCAGCTGGTTCACCAGAGGCTCTGGTCGTCCTCGACATTACTGCTGGAGTTGCACCTATGGGTACCAGCTCTTCTGCTGTAGCCCCACATGCACCTCCCTCGGTGCCTGATCCTGCTGCTATCCACTCACCTGCCCGTGGAGATGAGGGGCCTCCCGCCCCTGCCATGGGGCACCCGTTCTCTGTGCGCCCCACTATTCAAGTGCTCTCTGTGCCAGGTTTGGAGCCCATTTCTCACTTTCCAGACTTGCCTGCAGCACATGCGAGATTTGTCGGCCTCGCCCCTTCTCCGGTCCCTGGTGACCGTGGTGTTTGCCCCCCGTCTCCTCCGACGATGGGCATCGCGCCCTTCCCCCTGGCAGCTCCCCTTTCCGGGAAAGGCGATCCACTTCTGTGCTCAGTTGTGCCGGCGGGTATCCCTCCTGCGGCCCGGGTGTCCTCCTCTTTGGTCCTCGACATCCCGGCGCCGGACGCTCACCCCCCTGGCGGCACCTCCTCTGGGCTTAATGCAGGGGCGATTGCTTGGTCCCCAGGGCCGCATCCTTACTCCAAGGCGGCTTGCGTTGAAGGGTCCTTGGCTTCCTCCTCTTCTCCGACGGCCACCCCCTGCCTCTCCTTCGCCCAAGCTTTGAAGAAGAAAATCAACCGGGCCCCACCCGGGCCGATCGTTGTCTCCGCCCCTCCTCCTACTCCGGTGCACCCCGTGGGTGTTGTGCCTCCCCCGGACCTCGGCATGCCTCTCAGGTTCCCCAAGCTCGTCCAGGCTCTCCATATCCCCAGCCTTGAGCCTGCTTCGGGGTTCCGTGACCTTACTGCGGCTCATACGGCTTTTGTGGGCACCGCTGGCTTGGACCGCTCTCGGCCACCCTCGAGGATGGATGGCGGAGCTCCTCGGCGTTCTTTTCGGCGCTCCAACTCCACCTCCTCCAAGCGTGATCGTCAGTGCATGTTTGAGGACACTGCTCTTCCTCGTCGTTCTCTCCGGATCCAGTCTTCTATGATGGTGCCCCCGCCGCCGATCGAGCCTTCCGGTTCAGACGTGCCCGATCCCGACGGTTCAGAGGCTGATCCTCTTGATTGGCCTGGCTCTCCTGCTCATCTGCGCGGTGTCCGTTCTGTGTTCTCCTCCGACTCTGAAGGGGTTTTTGACGAAGATGCCTTTTTGTAGGGGCTTTTGTTTCTTCTGTGGGTCCTTGGGCGCTTGTTTCTGCCCGCACTTGGGTTCTCTTGGCCGTCTTTTGCTTTCTTGGTCCTTTGGCCTTGTTCACCTCTTGCCCCTCCGTGGGCCTTTTCCCTCCCCCCCCCCCTCTCTGTACCCCTTTCTCTTTTATGCTTTCATATATGAAAACCGCTTGCCTGGTGGCCGGGATAGTGGTTTCATCGTCTTCCGCAATGAAGAGATGAACCCCCTCTCCTATCTCCCCCCTTGCAAGTATCAACTTTAGTTAAAAAAGGTACAACCAGCTCAGTCGGTCTTGAGGGAATCCAAGGCTACGAGTAGACTTACGGAGGTCCCAATGACTAACTTGCTAGTCCAAAGGAACGGAATGTCCAATGGAGGGCGTGTATGTCACTGAGAGTTGAGGTGTATACGTGAATCAATCGTGAAACAGGGACTTCATCTACAGACGTGAGATGAGAGTGCCAGAAGACCCGCAGTATGGGTCAAAATCGGGAGAAAATGGTGAGAACGTGAATGCGTTAATTATAGAATTCATATCCACCCAATTCTATAATTAACTATAATTAAATAAACTTATATTAATTAATGCCCATGAGTGACGTCATTTGTTAATTAGCGTCCACATAGAGAGACGTTAATTTTATGATTTTTAACTAAAATGGTGAGAACGTGAATGCGTTAATTATAGAATTCATATCCACCCAATTCTATAATTAACTATAATTAAATAAACTTATATTAATTAATGCCCATGAGTGACGTCATTTGTTAATTAGCGTCCACATAGAGAGACGTTAATTTTATGATTTTTAACTTAATTTATTTAACAAGAATTCACGTTAATATCTATTTAATTGAATAATTTCAAAAATATACATTCAAAGAGACATTAATTTATATAAAATAATGTAGAAAAATAGAATATATGATAATTAGGAGAAAAATTCAAGGATTCCAAAAATATATTTTTTATAATTTTCTGTAACATATTTTAATAGATATCAATTTTCAAAGATATTGTTACAAGATATATATATATATATATATATATATATATAATTTGACGACATGTGTTACGTCGTCAAAAGATTTGACGATAATTTTTATTGTCGTCATTTCTTTACAAATTGTCTCAACTTTAGTCCTCTCGTTTTTCGACGTAACTACGTCGGAATCGAGCCTATGATATACCGAAATGATGGGCTCAAAAAACTCTACTTAACTGGATGTTCAAAATAATTTTTCATTGAGAGATGGGGGATCTTGAGATAGGGGGCACGAAAAATGGTACAACCACTCTCACTACCTCGGTCTCCATCCCACTAGTACGCCCATAAATTTTCATAGCCAAAGGAGACTCCGATACCCACGTACAAGTTATTACGGCGAAAACTCCATAACTAACTTCTATAGTATTAAACCAAAACACGAAAGAAATCATGTAGTAAAAATCATGCAAAAATATCATGTGAGGTTTAATCTAATTATAATCTTTGGCATGAACAGAGAACACCTACAATGATGAATTAATTTTTGTTTGGGCTACGAAACTTGAGAAAACATACCTTAAGTGGAGATTTCTGTGATGAACCGTAAAGAAAATTTGCTGGAATGATACTATGTTCGAAATAGAGTATGAGATGACCGCCTCCTTGTGCAACAGGAGGAAGACGAAGGGAAGAAGACTCCCTTCCCTAGTGGCTTTACGCATGGCCCTCAGTTCTCTGCAAGTGATGAAGCAGAGGGTGAGAGGGGTGTTGTTTCTTTTTCGTCAAAACAACAACAACCGCAACATGGAAGAGAAATGAAGGAGCATGGCTCCTTTACGTGCTGACGCCGTGGATGCTTGCAGGAGGAAAAAGGATCAGCTGCAGGACGACGAGGACGTAGATCGACAAGTAGAAGTGCAACTTAGGCTGTTACGATTGACGAGGTGGTGGTTTTATAAGACCTTCAATGTTCTGGAGGGTTCTATTGTTCGTAATTGGAAGGTTTTACGTGTGAAATTGGTAGGGTCTTAAACCTACTATGCATGGTTGCCTCCCTTCCAGTTAAATAGCCGCCTGCTAAGTTTCCTACATGAAACCCTAAACCCATGAGTTAGAACATACAAGGCAGTTGGTTGAGTAAGTATGTGCATGGTTGCACGTGGGGCATGTAGGTGGCTAGGGCTTTGGGGTATAACTGGTTTGTATGGACACTTGGGTTGGCCTTGCTAGAAGGCTTACGTGGTTTGGGCCAAGTGTTGAGATGCACAAGGCTTTTTACATATAAAAGGGTTGGTTCTTCTTATATCTATATATGTAGGCTTGGCCCATTTAGATGTATATATATGGATATGTGTTATTCATTCATAATATAACATATACCCTTTATATATATATATATATATATATATATATATATATATATATATATATATCTCTGTGTGTGTGTGTGTGTGTGTGTGTGTGTGTGTGTGTGTGTGTGTGGGTTTAGGGGCTTATAGGTTTTGTATTAATGGTAGGAGATAATAATGTGTTAAGGCCCATTAATGTCATGCATTTCTCTTGGCTTGTTTTATATATGCATTAAAGCTCATTAAGTACCTATATATATATATAGCTTAATTATTTTTATTTATCCTTTTCACACACGTTTAATTCATTTAGAATAAATTTATTCCATATTATTTATCCGGGGTCTTACACCCTCCCCCACTTAAAAGAATTTGGTCCCCAAATTCAATTGCGTGAATGGAGACATGGAGGGTATATAGTACTTACAGTCTTGAATAATTCCGGATATCTCCTTCGCATAGATTTCTCAGTTTCCCATGTAGCTTCTTGTTCCAAGCATTTGTTCCACTGCACTTTTACCATGGGAATGGTCTTGTTTCTTAAGACTCGGACCTCTCGATCAAGAATCTTCATTGGCTTTTGTTCATAAATGAGGTCCCTTTGAATCACTAAGTTACTATGATCAATGACATGGAAAGTGTCGTGCACATATTTCTTCAGCATGGAAATGTGGAACACATTGTGCACTTCCGATAGTTGTGGAGGCAAAGCGATGCGATAAGCTACCTCGCCAACTCTTTCCAGTACTTCGAGTGGACCAATGAACCTTGGTGTAAGCTTGCCTTTAACTCCGAACCTTCTTATTCCTCGACCGGGTGAGACCTTGAGGTAAACATGGTCTCCAACTTGGAACTCTAATTCCCTTCTTCTATTATCTGCATAAGATTTCTGTCTGGATTGTGCTACTTTGAGTTTTTCTCAGATAAGTTCAACCTTTTCTGTTGTGTTTCTTACCATATCTGCCCCTAGTAGTTGCTTCTCGCCAACTTCATCCCAGCATATAGGAGATCGGCAACTCCTGCCGTACAAAGCTTCAAATGGAGCCATCTGTATACTGGCTTGATAGCTATTGTTGTATGCAAACTCGGCTAGGGGCAAATGATCATGCCAACCTCCGCCAAAGTCAATAATGCAAGCCCGTAACATGTCTTCAACTATTTGGTTTGTTCTCTCGGTCTGACTATCAGTCTGGGGATGGAAAGCAGTACTGAAGTTGAGCTTCATCCCCAAAGAGTGTTGTAAACCCTTCCAGAAATGAGAAGTGAAGCGAGGGTCTCAATCAGACACGATCGATGTTGGAACTGCATGCAATCTCACGATCTCCTTAATATACAATGCGGCCAAAACATCAACCGACCATCGACTTTTAATTGGCAAAAAATGGGCCGACTTGGTCAGTCGGTCGATGATTACCCAAATACCATCATGTCCGCCTCTAGATTTAGGCAATCCCATGATGAAATCCATACCAATTCCTTCCCATTTCTATTTGGGAATATCAAGGGGGTGTAACTTTCCGGCGGGTCTTTAGTGTTCCGCTTCTACTTGTTGGCACGTGAGAGAGTGAGACACAAAGTCCGCTACCTCCCTCTTCATGTTCGGCCACCAGAAAGTTCTTTTTAAATCTTTGTACATCTTAGTTGCTCCAGGATGAATGGTATACCTAGAGCGATGAGCTTCATCTAGAATTTTCCTTTTCAACTCAGGACAGTCCGAGACACATGTCCTTTCTTGAAACATTACTCTTCCATCAACTGCCAGCTTGAACCCGGTTCTTTGATCTAGTTTCTCCCTAATTTCAATCATTCCAGGATCTTCGTCTTGTAACTTCATGATTTTGGATAGCAAGTCTGGATGCACACTCATGTGAGAGAGAGTAATACACCCGTCTTTCTGGCCCGTGCTTATATTTAATCTGGAGAATTCCTCTAATAGTTTCCATTCCCGTATCATAAAGCTGGCTATAAGGGCTCTCGGCTTTTGACTCAAGGCATCAGCTACCGAATTCCCTTTACCGGGGTGATACTGAATAGTGAAATCAAAGTCTTTTAAATATTCCAGCCATCGACGTTGTCTCATATTAAGCTCCTTCTGAGAGAATAGATATTTAAGGCTCTTATGATCGGAGAATACTGTGAATTGTTCTCCGTAGAGATAGTGTCTCCAGATCTTTAGTGCAAATACTACCGCAACCAACTCCAAGTCATGCACCGGGTAGTTTTCTTCATGCTTCTTCAACTACCTAGAAGAGTATGCAATAACTCTTCTCTGTTGCATTAATACACAATCGAGGCCAATACCGGAAGCATCGGTATATACCTCGTACTTCTCTCCTTCAATAGGAAGGGCCATGACCGGAGCAGTGGTCAAATGGTCCTTCAATGTTTGGAAGCTTTGTTCACATTCATCATTCCACTCATATGGCACTTCCTTGCGGGTCAACCTGGTGAGTGGTACTGTAATCTTCGAAATGTTTTTAATAAAACGCCGGTAATAACCAGCAAGACCAAGGAAGCTCCTAATTTCTGTTGCATTTGTCAGTTGTTCGCAGTTCTTTACCGCTTCGACCTTTCCGAGGTCCACTGAGATTCCATCCATTGAAATTATGTTTCCTAAGAAGAACACTTCTTCCAGTCAAAACTCACATTTGCTAAATTTGGCATATAATTGATTATCCCTCAATATCTGCAATGCTATCCTCAAATGCACTTCATGTTCCTCTTCAGACTTTGAATATATCAGGATATCATCGATAAAAACCACAATAAATTTGTCCAGATGCGGTCTAAAGATGCTATTCATAAGCTGCATAAAAGTTGCAGGGTCATTTGTTAGTCCAAAAGGTATAACAGTAAATTCATAATGCCCGTACCTGCTTCGGAATGCAGTTTTATGAATATCCTCGTTCTTGATCCTCAATTGGTGATAACCCGACCGAAGATCAATTTTTGAGAAATACTTTGCTCCAGAAATTTGATCGAAGAGTTCATCAATCCTCGGCAGTGGGTATTTATTCTTGATAGTGAGGTGGTTCAGCTGCCGATAATCGATGCACAGCCTCATCGATCCATCCTTCTTCTTGACGAACAGCACTGGTGCTCCCCATGGGGAAGTACTTGGTCTGATAAATCCTTTCTTCAATAGCTCCATAAGCTGCTCCTTCAATTCCTTCAATTCTACGGGGGACATTCTATAGGGTGCTTTGGAAACAGGTCTGGCACCCGGAACAAGGTCTATAGTGAATGAGACTTCTCTCTCTGGTGGCAAACCAGGCAAGTCTTCAGGGAGAACATCGGGAAACTCTCGAACCACTTGAATGACTTATAGTCTAGCTACCTTAGTCTCCGTGGCAATTACAAATGCTAAGAATGCCTCGCATCCTTTGTTGATAAGTTTATGGGCTCGAAGAGCAGAGATGACTGGTGATCTCTTCCGGGGAGTAACGTAAGTTAACTCCGGGTAATCCACAAAAGTTACTTTTCCATTTCGGCAGTCTACATTTGCCCGATGGGTGGATAGCCAATCGGCCCCTAAAATTACATCGTACTCCTTCAAGTCTAAGCATATTAAATCTATAGGTAAGTTGTGGCCTTTAACTATAATCTTGCAGTTTGGGTAATGGAAAGTGACATCAGACTCGTTCCCTAACGGGGTAGAAATCACCAAGTTTATCCATTCAGGTTCCATAGAGAATGAAGTAGCAAATTTCTTTGAAACAAAAGAATGTGTGGCGCTAGTATCAAACAGTACTTTAGCAGATTTAGAGCAGACAGACAAAATACCTTCCACCAACCCACCCTCGGTTGGTTCCGTCTCTTGGAGAGCTTGTAAACGTCCTTGCTTCTTTGCCGGACGCTTCTCTTCCTTTGTCTCCGGCTCACTTTTCCCGTTCATCATTGGACAGTCGGGAATACGGTGTTCCTTACTCCCACAACGAAGGCATGCTCCGAGCCTTCTCCAGCGTTCCGCAGCCTGATGACCTGGCTTGTCGCAATATTTACAATTCTCCTTTGGTGGTGCCGTGATGGAGAAAGGTTTGTTATTGCCCTTCTTGAATTTCTTCTCCTTGGAGGGTTCACCTCCATTATTGGTCTGCTTCTTGAAAGATGGTTCAAAAGTGTTGGGGCTTGTGACATTCTCCCTTTTATCCTTACCACGGATTTTGTCAGACACCTCTGTAGCGTCTTCTAGCAGCTGGGAACGACGCACCATCTCTGAGTACACTTGAATATCCAAGGGAGCGAGCTGAGTGATATATTGGGGTCGTAACCCATTCAAGAACCTTCTTGCCTTCATCTTCTCAGTGCATACTAAGTGTGGTGCATATCTAGATAACCTGAAAAAATGGGCCTCGTAGTCGGCCACCGACAGGGATCATTGCTTCACGACAGCAAATTCCGCGGCCTTTTTCTCCTGAACACGGTCGGAGAAATACTTGCTATTGAAGTGCTCGACAAATTCGACCCAAGTAACATGACCTTTGAGCAAGGTGGCCTCAACGGACTCCCACCAAGCACGGGCGTCCTGTTCCAGTTGGAACGTGGCCAGAAGCACCTTTTCACCATCCGCGCATTGCATGACGCGGAAGATTCGCTCGATCTCCTTTATCCAATTCTCCGCATCCTCGGGATTTGATGAACCTGTGAACTTTGGAGGGTTGAGATTTCTAAAACTTCGATGGAGGTCGCCAGCTCCATGGTGTGCCCCACCTTGAGCCACTTGTTGTAAGGCCTGGGTCAGGCCCTGAACAGTTCGTTGTATCTTATGCCATTGTGCGCGTTCAGCAGCCATAGTCCTACAAGGAGTTAACCTTAATTAGTTTTATGTTGAAATTTGTAGTCGGATGCCCTACAAGGACTTATACCCACAGCACTACCCATCCTCACAGTTTAGGGAAAGACCTAACCTTGGACTTGGGTTTCCTAGGACTTGAAATCCTAGGCTCTGATACCACAAAAATTGTCACGCCCCGAGCGCGGAAGGAACCCGGGGAGAACGTGACGAGTTTATATCAATCATGTCAATCAGAGCAAGTAGAATTTCGACATCATAACAGAGTGCGTAATAAGACAAGCATTTCAAAATAACTAAGTACTGATACCATTGATAACAACTAATCCATTAAACAAAGTCACATACTCCAAAACTTAACATTACTAATCAGGCCCATAAGCCTTAAATGTTACAACTCTTGAAATAACATAAGTTCTAACGACAAGACTCCAAGAATAAACTCAGGACGACTCGACACGATAAGGTGTAGTAGCATGATGCTTGCAGATTCTACGCTCGTCACTCTTGCTCCTGCCCATCCGTGTCCGAGTCAGGGTCCGTATTACCTGAAAGGTTTGGGGAAAAGAACTTGATGAGCGAACGCTCAGCAGGAATTATATCTCAAGAACTAGTAATTTGGTTTAAGTAATTACCTCTTCCAAATGAAAATGCAAGTCTAGCATGTCAATCATGTAAAATAGAACGATACGGAATTGAACATGATAACCAGAGGAAATAACATGTACTGTTGATCCAAGATAGGGAATTTCAAGTATTCAAGATTTCAAGTATTTGAACGAGTACCAAGTATATCAATAAACTTTTTTCATGTCATCAGGTAATGGCTATTAACAAGCAAGTACTTTGCCCATTCCGGGCCACGCAAGTCGTGTCAAGTCAATCAAGTCAAGCACGCGAGAGAGAGAGAGGGATAGTGGGGTGTCGTAGATTCAAGCAAGTACTTCGGTGCAATGCCACACCGTGATCAATATAACTCCCATGGGCACAAGTACTTTCGGGTGCTCTTCCCCGGGCCAGATCGTGCCCTATATGCGCGGACATTGTTACATGTAATATCTAGACAACCACTTTAGTGATAGCCATGGAATTCCAAGAACAAACTCATGTAGGATATCAAGGTAGATTCGTGGATAGGTTTCACATAATTTAAGGAAGAACATTAGATGGACAATGATAAAACCAACGAGAACCATAACATGTCGATAACCTGGGTAGAATCGGTACCTTAACTAGGTAGCCGTGATAACTTGAGTGGATGACTAAACCTGTCACCAATCAAGGGACATGAATCAAGCTGAGAGATTGACCCCATCTATAAGGGACTCAATCCAAGACACCGCCTAGTGGAATATCATCATTCCACCGGCTAGGATTATTCTCTCATGGACCAAGATGGCACCATGAGAGGGCCGGTTTACCACAAGACGTGGCAATCAAAGGCACAAGGTGTTTAAGGTATAACCAGCTCAGTCGGCCTTGAGGGAATCCAAGGCTACGAGAAGACTTACGGAGGTCCCAATGACTAACTTGCTAGTCTAAAGGAACGCAATGTTCAATGGAGGGCTCGTATGTCACCGAGAGTTGAGGTGTATACGTGAACCAATCGGGAAACAGGGACTCCATCTACGGACGTGAGATGAGAGTGCCAGAAGACCCGCGGTATGGGTCAAAATCGGGAGAAAACGGTGAGAACATGAATGCGTTAGTTATAGAATTCTTGTCCATCCAATTCTATAATTAGCTATAATTAAATAAACTTATATTAATTAATGGCCATGAGTGACGTCATTTTTTAATTAGCGTCCACATAGAGAGACGTTAATTTTATGATTTTTAACTTAATTTATTTAACAAGAATTCACATCAATATCTATTTAATTGAATAATTTCACAAATATATATTCAAAGAGACATTAATTTATATAAAATAATTTAAAAAAATAGAATATATGATAATTAGGAGAAAAATTCAAGGATTCTAAAAATATATTTTTTACAATTTTCTGTAACATATTTTAATAGATATCAATTTTCAAAGATATTGTTACAAGATATATATATATATATATAATTTGACGACATGTGTTACGTCGTCAAAAGATTTGACGACAATTCTTATTGTCGTCATTTCTTTACAAATTGTCTCAACTTTAGTCCTCTCGTTTCTCGACGTAACTACGTCGGAATCGAGCCTATGATATACCGAAATGACGGGCTCAAAAAACTCTACTTATCTGGATGTTCAAAATAATTTTTTGTTGAAAGATGGGGGCCTGAAAAATGGTGCAACCTCTCTCACTACCTCGGTCTCCATCCCACTAGTACGTCCATAAATTTTCATAGCCAATGGAGACTCCGATACCCACGTACAAGTTATTATGGCGAAAACTCCATAACTAACTTCTATAGTATTAAACCAAAACACGAAAGAAATCATGTAGTAAAAATCATGCAGAAATATCATGTGAGGTTTAATCTAATTATAATCTTTGGCATGAAGAGAGAACACCTACAATGATGAATTAATTTTTGTTTGGGCTACGAAACTTGAGAAAACCTACCTTAAGTGGAGATTTCTGTGATGAATCGTAAAGAAAACTTGCTGGAATGATACTATGTTCAAAATAGAGTATGAGATGACTGCCTCCTTGTGCAACAGGAGGAAGACGAAGGGAATAAGACTCCCTTCCCTGGTGGCTTTACGCACGGCCCTCAGTTCTCTGCAAGTGATGAAGCAGAGGGTGAGAGGGGTGTTGTTTCTTTTTCGTCAAAACAACAACAACCGCAACAAGGAAGAGAAATGAAGGAGCATGGCTTATTTACGTGCTAATGCCGCGGATGCTTGCAGGAGGAAAAAGGATCAGCTGCAGGACGACGAGGACGCAGATCGACAAGTAGAAGTGCAACTTAGGCTGTTACGATCGACGGGGTGGTGGGTTTATAAGACTTTCAATGTTCTGGAGGGTTCTATTGTTCGTAATTAGAAGGTTTTACGTGTGAAATTGGCAGGGTCTTAAACCTACTATGCATGGTTGCCTCCCTTCCGATTAAACAACCACCTGCTAAGTTTCCTACATGAAACCCTAAACCCAGGAGTTCGAACATACAAGGCACTTGGTTGGGTAAGTATCTCCATGGTTGCACGTGGGGCATGTAGGTGGCTTGGGCTTTGGGGTATACTGGTTTGTATGTACACTTGGGTTGGCCTTGCTAGAAGGCTTACGTGGGTTTGGGCCAAGTGTTGAGATGCACAAGGCTTTTTACATATAAAAGGGTTGGTTCTTCTTATATCTATATATGTAGGCTTGGCCCATTTAGATGTATATATATGGATATGTGTTATTCATTCATAATATAACATATACCCTTTATATATATATATATATATATATGTGGGTTTATGGGCTTATAGGTTTTGTATTAATGGTAGGAGATAATAATGTGTTAAGGCCCATTAATGTCATGCATTTCTCTTGGCTTGTTTTATATATGCGTTAAAGCTCATTAAGTACCTATATATATATATAGCTTAATTATTTTTATTTATCCTTTTCACACACGTTTAATTCATTTAGAATAAATTTATTCCTTATTATTTATCCGGGGTCTTACACCCTCCCCCACTTAAAAGAATTTGGTCCGCAAATTAAATTGCGTGAATGGAGACATGGAGGGTATATAGTACTTACAGTCTTGAATAATTCCGGATATCTCCTTCGCATAGATTCCTCAGTTTCCCATGTAGCTTCTTGTTCCAAGCATTTGTTCCACTGCACTTTTACCATGGGAATGGTCTTGTTTCTTAAGACTCGGACCTCTCGATCAAGAATCTTCATTGGCTTTTGTTCATAAGTGAGGTCCCTTTGAATCACTAAGTTACTATGATCAATGACATGGAAAGTGTCGTGCACATATTTCTTCAGCATGGAAATGTGGAACACATTGTGCACTTCCGATAGTTGTGGAGGCAAAGCGATGCGATAAGCTACCTCGCCAACTCTTTCCAGTACTTCGAATGTACCAATGAACCTTGGTGTAAGCTTGCCTTTAACTCCGAACCTTCTTATTCCTCGACCGGGTGAGACCTTGAGGTAAACATGGTCTCCAACTTGGAACTCTAATTCCCTTCTTCTATTATCTGCATAAGATTTCTGTCTGGATTGTGCTACTTTGAGTTTTTCTCGGATAAGTTCAACCTTTTCTGTTGTGTTTCTTACCATATCTGCCCCTAGTAGTTGCTTCTCGCCAACTTCATCCCAGCATATAGGAGATCGGCAACTCCAGCCGTACAAAGCTTCAAATGGAGCCATCTGTATACTGGCTTGATAGCTATTGTTGTATGCAAACTCGGCTAGAGGCAAATGATCATGCCAACCTCCGCCAAAGTCAATAATGCAAGCCCGTAACATGTCTTCAACTATTTGGTTTGTTCTCTCGGTCTGACCATCGGTCTGGGGATGGAAAGCAGTACTGAAGTTGAGCTTCATCCCCAAAGAGTGTTGTAGACCCTTCCAGAAATGAGAAGTGAAGCAAGGGTCTCGATCAGACACGATCGATGTTGGAACTCCATGCAATATCACGATCTCCTTAATATACAATGCGGCCAAAACATCAACCGACCATCGACTTTTAATTGGCAAAAAATGCGCCGACTTGGTCAGTCGGTCGATGATTACCCAAATACCATCATGTCCGCCTCTAGATTTAGGCAATCCCATGATGAAATCCATACCAATTCCTTCCCATTTCTATTTGGGAATATCAAGGGGGTGTAACTTTTCGGCAGGTCTTTGGTGTTCCGCTTCAACTTGTTGGCACGTGAGACAGCGAGACACAAAGTCCGCTACCTCCCTCTTCATGTTCGGCCACCAGAAAGTTCTTTTTAAATCTTTGTACATCTTAGTTGCTCCAGGATGAATGGTATACCTAGAGCGGTGAGCTTCATCTAGAATTTTCCTTTTCAACTCAAGACAGTCCGGGACACATGTCCTTTCTTGAAACATTACTCTTCCATCAACTGCCAGCTTGAACCCGGTTCTTTGATCTAGTTTCTCCCTGATTTCAATCATTCCAGGATCTTCGTCTTGTAACTTCATGATTTCGGATAGCAAGTCCGGATGCACACTCATGTGAGAGAGAGTAATACACCCGTCTTTCTGGTCCGTGCTTATATTTAATCTGGAGAATTCCTCTAATAGTTTCCATTCCCGTATCATACAGCTAGCTATAAGGGCTCTCGGCTTTTGACTCAAGGCATCAGCTACCGAATTCCCTTTACCGGGGTGATACTGAATAGTGAAATCAAAGTCTTTTAAATATTCCAGCCATCGACGTTGTCTCATATTAAGCTCCTTCTGAGAGAATAGATATTTGAGGCTCTTATGATCGGAGAATACTGTGAATTGTTCTCCGTAGAGATAGTGTCTCCAGATCTTTAGTGCAAATACTACCGCAGCCAACTCCAAGTCATGCACCGGGTAGTTTTCTTCATGCTTCTTCAACTGCCTAGAAGAGTATGCAATAACTCTTCTCTGTTGCATTAATACACAATCGAGGCCAATACCGGAAGCATCGGTATATACCTCGTACTTCTCTCCTTCAATAGGAAGGGCCAAGACCAGAGCAGTGGTCAAATGGTCCTTCAATGTTTGGAAGCTTTGTTCACATTCATCATTCCACTCATATGGCACTTCCTTGCGGGTCAACCAGGTGAGTGGTACTGTAATCTTCGAGATGTTTTTAATAAAACGCCAGTAATAACCAGCAAGACCAAGGAAGCTCCTAATTTCTGTTGCATTTGTCGGTTGTTCCCAGTTCTTTACCGCTTCGACCTTTGCGAGGTCCACTGAGATTCCATCCATTGAAATTATGTGTCCTAAGAAGGACACTTCTTCCAGTCAAAACTCGCATTTGCTAAATTTGGCATATAATTGATTATCCCTCAATATCTGCAATGCTATCCTCAAATGCACTTCATGCTCCTCTTCAGACTTTGAATATATCAGGATATCATCGATAAAAACCATAATAAATTTATCCAGATGCGGTCTAAAGATGCTATTCATAAGCTGCATAAAAGCTGCAGGGGCATTTGTTAGTCCAAAAGGCATAACAGTAAATTCATAATGCCCGTACTAGCTTCGGAATGCAGTTTTATGAATATCCTCGTCCTTGATCCTCAATTGGTGATAACCCGATCGAACATCAATTTTTGAGAAATACTTTGCTCCAGAAATTTGATCGAAGAGTTCATCAATCCTCGGCAGTGGGTATTTATTCTTGATAGTGAGGTGGTTCAGCTGCCGATAATCGATGCACAGCCTCATCGATCCATCCTTCTTCTTGACGAACAGCACTGGTGCACCCGATGGGGAAGTACTTGGTCTGATAAATCCTTTCTTCAATAGCTCCATAAGCTGCTCCTTTAATTCCTTCAATTCTACGGGAAACATTCTGTAGGGTGCTTTGGAAACAGGTCCGGCACCCGGAACAAGGTCTATAGTGAATGAGACTTCTCTCTCTGGTGGCAAACCAGGCAAGTCTTCAGGGAGAACATCGGGAAACTCCCGAACCACTTGAATGTCTTCTAGTCTAGCTACCTTAGCCTCCGTGGCAATTATAAATGCTAAGAATGCCTTGCATCCTTTGTTGATAAGTTTATGGGCTCGAAGAGCAGAGATGACTGGTGATCTCTTCCAGGGAGTAACGTAAGTTAACTCCGGGTAATCCACAAAAGTTACTTTTCCATTTCGGCAGTCTACATTTGCCCGATGGGTGGATAGCCAATCGGCCCCTAAAATTACATCGTACTCCTTCAAGTCTAAGCATATTAAATCTACAGGTAAGTTGTGGCCTTTAACTATAATCTTGCAGTTTGGGTAATGAAAAGTGACATCAGACTCGTTCCCTAACGGGGTAGAAATCACCAAGTTTATCCATTCAGGTTCCATAGAGAATGAAGTAGCAAATTTCTTTGAAACAAAAGAATGTGTGGCGCTAGTATCAAACAGTACTTGAGCAGATTTAGAGCAGACAGACAAAATACCTTCCACCAACCCACCCTCGGTTGGTTCCGTCTCTTGGAGAGCTTGTAAACATCCTTGCTTCTTTGCCGGACGCTTCTCTTCCTTTGTCTCCGGCTCACTTTGCTCGTTCATCATTGGACAGTCGGGAATACGGTGTTCCTTACTCCCACAACGAAGGCATGCTCCGAGCCTTCTCCAGCATTCCGCAGCCTGATGACCTGGCTTGTCGCAATATTTACAATTCTCCTTTGGCGGTGCCGTGATGGAGAAAGGTTTGTTATTGCCCTTCTTGAATTTCTTCTCCTTGGAGGGTTCACCTCCATTATTGGTCTGCTTCTTGAAAGACGGTTTAAAAGTGTTGGGGCATGTGACATTCTCCCTTTTATCCTTACCACGGATTTTGTCAGACAACTCTGTAGCGTCTTCTAGCAGCTGGGAACGACGCACCATCTCTGAGTACACTTGAATATCCAAGGGAGCGAGCTGAGTGATATATTGGGGTCGTAACCCATTCAAGAACCTTCTTGCCTTCATCTTCTCAGTGCATACTAAGTGTGGTGCATATCTAGATAACCTGGAGAACTGGGCCTCGTAGTCGGCCACCGACAGGGATCATTGCTTCAAGGCAGCAAATTCCGTGGCCTTTTTCTCCTGAACACGGTCGGAGAAATACTTGCTATTGAAGTGCTCGACAAATTCGACCCAAGTAACATGACCTTTGAGCAAGGTGGCCTCAACGGACTCCCACCAAGCACGGGCGTCCCGTTCCAGTTGGAACGTGGCTAGAAGCACCTTTTCACCATCCGCGCATTGCATGACGCGGAAGATTCGCTCGATCTCCTTTATCCAATTCTCCACATCCTCGGGATTTGATGAACCTGCGAACTTTGGAGGGTTGAGATTTCTAAAACTCCGATGGAGGTCGCCAGCTCCATGGTGTGCCCCACATTGAGCCACTTGTTGTAAGGCCTGGGTCAGGCTCTGAACAGTTCATTGCATCTTATGCCATTGTGCGTGTTCAGCAGCCATAGTCCTACAAGGAGTTAACCTTAATTAGTTTTATGTTGAAATTTGTAGTCGGATGCCCTACAAGGACTTATACCCACGGCACTACCCATCCTCACAGTTTGGGGAAAGACCTAACCTTGGACTTGGGTTTCCTAGGACTTGAAATCCTAGGCTCTGATACCACAAAAACTGTCACACCCCGAGCGCGAAAGGAACCCGGGGAGAACGTCACGAGTTTATATCAATCATGTTAATCAGAGCAAGTAGAATTTCATCATCATAACAGAGTTCACAATAAGACAAGAATTTCAAAATAACATAGTACTGATACCATTGATAACAACTAATCCATTAAACAAAGTCACATACTCCAAAACTTAACATTACTAATCAGGCCCATAAGCCTTAAATGTTACAAATCTTGAAATAACATAAGTTCTAACGACAAGACTTCAAGAATAAACTCAGGACGACTCGACATGATAAGGTGTAGTAGCATGATGCTTGCAGATTCTACGCTCGTCACTCTTGCTCCTGCCCATCCGTGTCCGAGTCAGGGTCCGTATTACCTGAAAGGTTTGGGGAAAAGAACTTGATGAGTGAACGCTCAGCAGGAGTTATATCTCAAGAACTAGTAATTTGGTTTAAGTAATTACCTCTTCCAAATGAAAATGCAAGTCTAGCATGTCAATCATGTAAAATAGAACGATACGGAATTGAACATGATAACCAGAGGAAATAACATGTACTGTTGATCCAAGATAGGGAATTTCAAGTATTCAAGATTTCAAGTATTTGAACGAGTACCAAGTATATCAAGAAAGTTTTTTCATGTCATGAGGTAATGGCTATTAACAAGCAAGTACTTTGCCCATTCCGGGCCACGCAAGTCGTGTCAAGTCAATCAAGTCAAGCACGCGAGAGAGAGAGAGGGATAGTGGGGTGTCATAGATTCAAGCAAGTACTTCGGTGCAATGCCACACCGTGATCAATATAACTCCCATGGGCACAAGTACTTTCGGGTGCTCTTCCCCGAGCCAGATCGTGCCCTATATGCGCGGACATTCTTACATGTAATATCTAGACAACCACTTTAGTGATAGCCATGGAATTCCAAGAACAAACTCATGTAGGATATCAATGTAGATTCGTGGATAGGTTTCACAGAATTCAAGGAAGAACATTAGATGGACAATGATAAAACCAACGAGAACCATAACATGTCGATAACCTGGGTAGAATCGGTACCTTAACTAGGTAGCCGTGATAACTTGAGTGGATGACTAAACCTGTCACCAATCAAGGGACATGAATCAAGCTGAGAGATTGACCCCATCTATAAGAGACTCAATCCAAGACACCGCCTAGTGGAATATCATCATTCCACCGGTTAGGATTATTCTCTCATGGACCAAGATGGCACCATGAGAGGGCCGGTTTACCACAAGACGTGGCAATCAAAGGCACAAGGTGTTTAAGGTATAACCAGCTCAGTCGGCCTTGAGGGAATCCAAGGCTACGAGGAGACTTACGGAGGTCCCAATGACTAACTTGCTAGTCTAAAGGAACGTAATGTCCAATGGAGGGCTTGTATGTCACCGAGAGTTGAGGTGTATACGTGAACCAATCGGGAAACAGGGACTCCATCTACGGACGTGAGATGAGAGTGCCAGAAGACCCGCGGTATGGGTCAAAATCGGGAGAAAATGGTGAGAACATGAATGCGTTAATTATTGAATTCTTGTCCATCCAATTCTATAATTAACTATAATTAAATAAACTTATATTAATTAATGCCCATGAGTGACGTCATTTTTTAATTAGCGTCCACATAGAGAGACGTTAATTTTATGATTTTTAACTTAATTTATTTAACAAGAATTCACGTCAATATCTATTTAATTGAATAATTTCATAAATATACATTCAAAGAGACATTAATTTATATAAAATAATTTTAAAAAAATACAATATATGATAATTAAGAGAAAAATTCAAGGATTCTAAAAATATATTTTTTATAATTTTCTGTAACATATTTTAATAGATATCAATTTTCAAAGATATTGTTACAAGATATATATATATATATATATATATATATATATATATATATATATATATATATATATATATATATATAATTTGACGACATGTGTTACGTCCATCCCACTACCTCGGTCTCCATCCCACTAGTACGTCCATAAATTTTCATTGCCAATGGAGACTCCGATACCCACGTACAAGTTATTATGGCGAAAACTCCATAACTAACTTCTATAGTATTAAACCAAAACACGAAAGAAATCATGTAGTAAAAATCATGCAGAAATATCATGTGAGGTTTAATCTAATTATAATCTTTGGCATGAAGAGAGAACACCTACAATGATGAATTAATTTTTGTTTGGGCTACGAAACTTGAGAAAACCTATCTTAAGTGGAGATTTCTGTGATGAACCATAAAGAAAACTTGCTGGAATGATACTATGTTCAAAATAGAGTATGAGATGACCGCCTCCTTGTGCAACAGGAGGAAGACGAAGGGAAGAAGACTCCCTTCCCTGGTGGCTTTACGCACGGCCCTCAGTTCTCTGCAAGTGATGAAGCAGAGGGTGAGAGGGGTGTTGTTTCTTTTTCGTCAAAATAACAACAACCGCAACAAGGAAGAGAAATGAAGGAGCACGGCTTATTTACGTGCTAACGCCGCGGATGCTTGCAGGAGGAAAAAGGATCAGCTGCAGGACGACGAGGACGCAGATCGACAAGTAGAAGTGCAACTTAGGCTGTTACGATCGACGGGGTGGTGGGTTTATAAGACTTTCAATGTTCTGGAGGGTTCTATTGTTCGTAATTAGAAGGTTTTACGTGTGAAATTGGCAGGGTCTTAAACCTACTATGCATGGTTGCCTCCCTTCCGGTTAAACAACCACCTGCTAAGTTTCCTACATGAAACCCTAAACCCATGAGTTCGAACATACAAGGCACTTGGTTGGGTAAGTATCTGCATGGTTGCACGTGGGGCATGTAGGTGGCTTGGGCTTTGGGGTATACTGGTTTGTATGTACACTTGGGTTGGCCTTGCTAGAAGGCTTACGTGGGTTTGGGCCAAGTGTTGAGATGCACAAGGCTTTTTACATATAAAAGGGTTGGTTCTTCTTATATCTATATATGTAGGCTTGGCCCATTTAGATGTATATATATGGATATGTGTTATTCATTCATAATATAACATATACCCTTTATATCTATATATAAATATATATATGTGGGTTTATGGGCTTATAGGTTTTGTATTAATGGTAGGAGATAATAATGTGTTAAGGCCCATTAATGTCATGCATTTCTCTTGGCTTGTTTTATATATGCGTTAAAGCTCATTAAGTACATATATATATATATATATAGCTTAATTGTTTTTATTTATCCTTTTCACACACGTTTAATTCATTTAGAATAAATTCATTCCTTATTATTTATCCGGGGTCTTACAGATTAGGTTCTGGCAAATTAAAGACTATAGAATTGATCTAATCTTCAAAACCCTATAAATAGGACCTAGTTCTGAACTGAGCGACCCTTACTTTTGGCTCGTGAAGAATCAAGGTAAGGAGATAGAATTTCGGGTAAGTTCTTTAGAAGATTTTGTTTAGTATACTTTAGACTAATAGTTCTCCAAACTTCATGTTAGGAGATCAAGCAACCAAGGAGATTGAAGCTTCCAAAGTTGTTGGTTCGACTATAGTAACTCAGGATTCAGAGCAAAAGACCCCTGAAGATCAAGAGATTAGGACGTCTAAACGAGGTAATTAGAATTCAATCCTTTAGAACTTTTTGTTCACCTTAGTTTTATATTCTTACCGTCAAAATTTCACAACTTTCGGACAATAGGTTGGAGAGATAGAGTAGCAGGAAGTTGCTCAAAAATTGCTGGAAAAGGAGAACCAGGGCATGTCTTTCAGACTCAAATTAGAAGTTTAAAGCTCAGATAAAAGTGTAGGTTATCTCATGATTGGTAAAAACATCTTGTTAGGGATAAAAGCCCTCTGATTGTACTTGATTTCATGCATTATAGACTATGAATTCCATGTTTTTAGTGGGTTTATGCATACATACATATTCTTAGCCCTAATCAAAGATTAAAGATATTATCTTATCAATTCACTGCAACCTATGCATCTAGATGACATTTACTTCATTTTGTCATGATTGGGGTAGTTAAATCTTTTCAAAACATGACATGGTTTCAAATCATAATCTTTTTATTTCATTATACTGTTAGCATGGACTCTGACGCACCATACTTAGACCGTCACAGACTGTAACAGCCTTACGATAAGCCATCACACTGTCTGTTGTATTTAGATTACTCTGTTGTCTCTGACGCACCATAGATGGAGCGTTACATTACTGTAACGGCTCCTCGATAGACCGTCACAATCACTGTGACGCACCCATTCTAGACCGTCAGGGTAATCGTAGACAGAATTGAAAATCAGTCAAGTTAACTTATAAATAAGCCTAGTTATCTAAGTTTTGACCTAATTTCATATCTTTAAGATTATCTACTGATTCATGATAAAAATTGCATAATTAAGGTACTTAAGTTATTTTAAGTTATGTTAATTTCATTTGCCAAAATTCAATAGTTTTATATCTAAATCATGATTTTTCAAAGATGTGTTGACGGAGTTTTATCATGATTTCCTATTGTTACACATCCTCTCTATCAATAGAGTCATTTCTTTAAGTACATGGCACATATTCCGGTATGTTGTCCATTAGTTCACTTTGTACTATAGTAACATTATTCTTGAACATGAGGACCTCTCTATTGTATATTCATTCCAATGGACTAGGAAATCTTGTTTCAAGGCCTCCGTAATTCTCCGCGAGCCTTGGATTCCCACTAGGACGCCAAGTTGGTTGTACCATTAAAACCCAAGTGATTAGATGACACTATCGATGTTTCTAGTTATCAGTAGTGTAACGGATCTATATTGGACCGTCAGGTACATGTAACGACCCAATATACGACCGTCACATTCAACTGAGTCTGATTTATTTGTTTGGGATTCAGACTAATGTAACGGCCCAATATTGGAGCGTCACATCATGTAACGGCCCAGTACACGACCGTCACAATGCTTGAGTATTTTAACCGAGGTTTGACCAAGGGTTGATATTCCAAGGTTTCTAGATGGACTCTTGATGATCTAGAGCTTATCATATTGATCAAGAAACCTAATATAATGAATGGAAGATAAAGAATGTACCGTTATGCTGCCGATTTATTTCCATAAGCATAACATAGTATAAGTCATTCTTGATTTCTCATGATTCTTATTAAAAGCATTCATTCATTGAATTATTGTTATCAAGAGCTTGTTGGAATTGTACATTCTTGGCCATACTTTAGTGTTACATGCGTGGAAGAAGCTTGATTTAGACTTGAAGATGCGATCGAGCACTGATTGTGTTCAAGCGCTCTATGCTAGTCCCCTCGGCTGATTATCAGAAACATACTATTATAAACCATGGGGTATGATGCTACTGGCGTCGCATTGCGTTGGGAGTACTTTCTTTATAAATAAGTGAAAATCCACAACACAATATAGCATGATTGATACTTGACTTTCTTGATATTCCACAGAAATTCACGTAGTACTAGCTCATAAGCAAAAGATACTGGAGTGATGATTATGTGGCTTGCTAGTACATTCTCGTTACATTCTTGTTCATGAAATGCCATATCATGTTCTTATAACATTCTTGCTAGTTCATATTTGCTCTCATTCTATCTTACATACTTTGGTTTAATCGTATGATTGATCGCATTCACGTGATTTTACCTTATTTCTCTAGAGCTAAAATGTTAATTACTTTAATGATGCCTTCATGTTGATGCGAAGATACCTACTGGGTAAGTGTGCCCATTACCTATTTCCATTCTTTTTCAAGAAATGGAAGTGAGTCGGGTTCGGATTCGGAATGTTCAAGTAGCGGATCCGAGAGTGAATAAAGAATGAGCGAAGACTTAGGAAGTTTATATTGTTTACATCGAGTCTATGTAATTTCTTATTTCTTGAGTCTAGCATGATGGAAGTTGAATTAGTGGTTGTATTCGAATATTGGATTTAATTATTAATGAAAGTTGAAGTTGAGTAAATATTGTGCGATGGTATTCTTATGTTTGATTGCCTTGCGCTCTGATCGTTCTTGCTTGCAAGAGGCTTACCATGCCGGCTGTTCACGTTCCTCGAGCGAGTCTTCCACTATAATAAAGGCTCAGGGCGTGACATGGCCGCTCAACCCAATCAACCCCTAACCGACTTAACCGGTCAAACCACTGAATGGTTCACTTTGAACCACTTCACCATGCCAAGCGGTCACCCAAAGGGCCGCCTAAACCATGGCACGGTCGGAGCTAGACCATTAGCTCGAACCGACTTAAAATGTTGACGAAAGTCAACTTAACATACGCGAAAGACCCGACGCTGCGCAAACCACAGGGTGGACGGTCGCATGGCCGCTTGGCCAGCGAATCGACAAAGCCAAAACAATGCAAAGAATAAGCGGTCGCCAATGGGCCGCTTACCCAACATAAACGGTCTATCGCCCGACCGCTCTACCTTGAAAACGGTCTCTGTAAGACCGCGAAGACGATACGGCGGGAAAAATAGGGGATCGGCCGAATCTGACCGTTCCACGCCCCAATCGCATCTAAACGACGGGGAAACAACCTAAGACCCATACATACCTTCCACAAACTGGAAGGGGTCCAAACGACATCAAAATCATCAAGAACGGGCGATTCTACCGAATCGACCCTAATGGAGTCACATGGGTTCCCGGGCTTCTACCGGCCCCAAATGACCCTCGATCGTGATGAAACTTGTGGGAATGGAATGCTAACATGCTGGGGGTTCCAATGGAACCAACTGATCTGAAAACCGTTGTCATTTTTTGGCGAACCCGACGAACACCCCCAAGGCATGATTTTCCCGAAAGTGAATGAAACCCACTCGTTCTCGCACCGTTCGGCGTGAAACTGTGAGGAAACATAGAACAAGAGTAGGGCTTCCATCTCCCTACCTCCATCGAAGATTTCGTACGCCGAAGCGACTAAACTGCGTTGGAACAATCACGACGATCAAACCACGCCGGATTTGAATCCACCGAGGGATCGCGCCAACGTACGCTCCATCCGCCACTCCATCGCGTCCCCGCCTCGGCCAACTCGCCAACGGTGCACGCCTCGCGTCGAGAGGACCAGAGAGGAGAGAGAGAGAACGAGAGAGAGAGGGAAACGTGAGAAATGAGAGGGAGGATTGAGGAAAAGGAAAGAAAAAGGAATGGAAATAGGAATTTTCCTAATTTCTATAAATTCTAATTTTTGGCACGAAAATGGACTAATTCAGAAAAATACGAAAAATAGTCGAAACAATCCTCAGAAAGAATGCAACGCAACTGTATCGTCCGTGAGTTGATCAAGTGAATAATAAACTCACCACGGGGTTCCATAACTAGTACGAGAGAAAAACCCACGCGGATCATAAAACACAACTCAGGACCTACAAAAGCGATCTGAAACTCTCCGATAAGGATCCAAAAGATCCGATAAGAATCCAGGGTATTACAGTATACATTCAGGGTTCTCAACTTTTGGTAGCTTCGCACAACCCCCTTGTTTATTCTTAATTTTGGACTTCACAATTCGGCGCGAGTTTCCTCATGTGTCTTAATGTGGATTCTTGGCTACTTAGATTCACCCCTTATTATGATTTTATGGTGGATTTCTCTGTTTGATGCCAGTCTCCTCATATGTCTCAATGGGGATTCCCGGATACTAGGATTCATCTTAATTTTAATTGTGGAGTTTGCTGCACCGCTTTCGCGGGAGTGTCCTCATCTGTCTCAATGGGATTTCCCGGCTACTTGGATTCACATTCCACTTATCATTATCATCATTTTTCCTCTTTCATTTTTTTATGAAGGGGGTAGGCAGCTTTTTCCTTACGGTCACCCTTTACGCGAGTGTAGCGATTTGAGCATCCATGAAGTGTTAAGAAGAATTTATGACATTCCGATGGCTAAGGACCATTGGTCATATTGTGTACGAGGTGCGGGAGTTTCGTCTAGAATGTATCCTATGAGTTATGTTGGCAACATGGTTGTGACTCTTCCCCTTGATGTATGCAGCTTTTACCTCTTAGTGTGTGCGGTGACGCACACATATCCTGAATCAGGGCAATGTTATTTTAGCAAGGAAGTACGGACTTAGAAATTTAAAGAAAATGCATTAATACTATATTACAGGCAAACATGCATGCGGGGCAAGCAATCATGTAGACCAAGTTGTGTTCACCATTTTGATTTTCCTTTTTTTCTTTTTTTCTTTTTTTCTTTTTTTTCTTTTTTCTTTTTTCTTTTTTTTCTTTCTTTTTGTTTTCTCTTTCTCCTCTTTTTTCTCTTTTTCTCTTTTTCTTTTTCTCTCTTTTTTTCCTTTTCCTTTTTCTCTTTTTTTGTTTTCTCCTTTTGTTTTCTCTCTCTTTTATAGGGCTTAGTAAGTACATTTGCAGGCCGGCTATTTTATAAGTGGGTGACTGATGCCACGACGATGGAGAGAAGGTGTTATATGTTGTAGTGAATCCCTATAGGGATCAAGGGTTGGTGTGGAGCCAAGGGGGGGGGGGGGGGTCTTTTTGTTCATTGGTTCAGATAGCAGTTCTGGGCCAATGGTGGGATGATGGTCACCTTCGGCCGAAGGTTGTGACGCCAAATGACAAGAGGTCTTTTTGTTCATTTGTTCAGATGGCGATTTCGGGCCAACGGTGAAATGACTCTCAGCTCAGACCAAAGGTTATGACGCCGAAAGACTTGGCTTAGACGTAAGGTCATGACGCCAAGGGAGAACACTTACCGGCATAGGCGGAGAGCCATGACGCCGGGCCACTTGGCCTAGACGGAATGTCACAATACCATGGGAGAATTTTTACCGGCCTAGATGGATTGTCATGTTGCCGGACCACTTGGCCTAGACTGTAGGTCATGATGCAAAGATAAAATATTTACCAGCTTAGGCAAAGAGCAATGATGCCATACAACTAGGCCTAGACAATATGTCATGATGCCAAGGATCGGTTTCTATGCCAGTCTAAACGAAAGGTCATGATGCTGACAATGGTTTATGCATCGACTTAGATGGAAGGTCATGATGCCGACGATGGGTTTATGTGCCAGCCTAGATGAAGGAGTCATGATGATGACGATGGGTTTATGCATCGGCTTAGACAGAAGGTCATGATACCGACGATTGGTTTATGCGCCAACCTAGATGAAGGAGTCATGATGTTGACGATGGGTTTATGCATCGGCCTAGACGGAAGGTCGTGATGCAGATGATAGGCTTATGCGCCAGCCTAGATGAAAGGTCATGATGTTGGCGGTTGGTTTATGCATTGGCCCAGACTAAAGGTCATGATGCCGACGATTGGTTTATGCGCCAGCCTAGACAAAGGAGTCATGATGCGGACGATGGATTTATGCATCGGCCTAGACGGAAGGTCATGATGCCGATGATGGGTTTATGTGTCAGCCTTGACGGAAGGTCATGATGCCGACAATAGGTTTATGCGCCAGCCTAGACGAAGGAGTCATGATGCTGACGATGGGTTTATGCAACGACCTAGACTGAAGGTCATGATGTCGATGATGGGTTTTTGCGCCAGCCTAGACGAAGGAGTCATGATGCCAACGATAGGTTTATGCGACAGCCTAGACGAAGGAGTCATGATGCTGACGATGGGTTTATGCATAGGCCTAGATGGAAGGTCATGATGCCAAAGATGGGGTTATGCGTCGGCCTAGATGGAAGGTCATGATGCTGACGATGGGTTTATGAATCGGCCCAGATGGAAGGTCATGATGCCGATGATTGGAGGAGTCTTTATGCTCTCTAGATTGGTGGAAGGGTCGAGCCCAAGATAAAAGGAGGCTTTTGTTCTCTGGCTAGATGTAGGGTCCGAAACGAAGGTAAAGGGGTCTTTTTGCTCTCTGATTGGATGGAAGGTCTGGGCCAAAGGTAAAAAGGGTCTTTTTGTTCTCTGGCCAGATGAAAGGTCATGAGCCAAAGGTAAAAGGGTCTTTTTGTTCTCTGGTCTGATGGATGGTCCGAGCCAAAGATGAAGGGGTCTTTTTGTTCGCTGGCCAAACGAAGGGTCATGAGCCAAAGGTAAAAGGGTCTTTTTGTTCTCTGGTCGGACGGAAGGTTCGAGCCAAAGGTGAAATATGGACGTTGACCCGACGGAATGTCGGAGTCAACAAGCCCTACCTAGATGGTATGTCCGAGGCAAGGGCAAAAATAGAGCATTGTTGCCGACCCGACATCATGTCAAAGCCAACCAACCTGGAAGAGACATAAGGTCTGGGCCAGGATAGAATATAGTTGTTGACTTGATAGATTGCCGAAGTCAACCAACTTGGCGACGACGTGGGGCCTAGGCCAAGGGAGGAATATAGGATACAGATGTTGACTCAACGTCGTGTCAGAGCCAATGAACTTGGCAGAGGCATGAGGCCTAAGCCAAGTGCAGAATATAAGATAGGTGTTGTGATGGGGGCATCTCTCGCCCCTCATATTTTTTCCACAGCTTTGATTGCTCGTCGGCATAGCTACATTGTGTCCGTCATATTTTTCTGAATCGAGTCATGTAATTTTCATATTTTATTTGAGTCATGTCATTGTAATTTTCCTTTTATTTGAGTCAAGTACCTAGGTCATTGAGTCATCTACCTAAGTTTGAGTGTCATTGGGATTGATTAGGTTGTTATTGGGCCCAATTCATTGGGCTGGCCCATGGGCGCCCCCCACCTTCCTCGGTTATTCGTCATTAAGTCAAATGTCAGGGACTTTTTGTAAAATGTGGGTTGCCTATATATAGGACCCCATTCCCCTCATTTTGAACTAATGAATCAATGAATGAAAAACTTGCCATTTTGAGAGTTCAAACTTCTTATCTAGTGGAGAGATTCCATTATTTGGGTGAGAGACCCTAGGGGAGAGATTCCCCACCCATCCCTCTCTTAATCTCTCTCTTTCACTCTCCTTTCTCTCTCCACCACACCCAATTTCAAAAATTTTCTCTCTCCTCCCTTCCCAACCACCACTCTCCCACCTACCCCCATTAAAGGCCACTCCCCTTCCCCACACATCCCATTACTCCACCCCCTAGTCCCAAGAGAGCTTCCACCAATCCTAGCTCCACCTCCCAACCCCCAACTATCCCACCCACTTCCCCAAGCACCCTTCCCACTACCCCAAGCACCCCTTCCCTTCCCCAACACAACCCCTCCCATCCCCAAGACCACCATTGAATACCCTCCATTAAGGAAAATTCAAACTCACCTTCCCTCCACCCACTTGTGCCCCCCTCACCTTCTCCTCTCCCTCCAAGCCCAAATTCGTCCCACCACCTGTTAGACCCCCTTCCAGACCCCATTCTTTCCTTCTCCCACCTTGGAACACCCCCTCCTAGACCCCCTCACAGCCCGAGCTTTCCCCACACTCATCCACCCCCATTTCCCCTCCCATATACCCCATTCCCCCCGTCATCTTCAACCTACAGCTCTCAACTATAGATCTACAGAAGAGTAGCAGCTTACAGAGGTGACCACGGCTTCCTCCGGACGTTTCTGAAGGATCAAGAGCCATCGTTGGAAGCGTCTCCCAGTCCTCTTCGCAACGGCGTTGGTCCCATCCCGTTCTGAGTTCGTGATCACCCAAGGGAGCCATTCTTCCCCGACTGCGCAAAGCCTCCCTGGCAGGAGACCAGAGACGGAGTGGACGCCCGACTGCGACGATCCTGCTTGGAATCTAATCGAGAGTTCTTCTTTAAAAAACTTCTGCTACGAGTCTTCTTTCTTCTCCAAAAAACAGAGCTCAATTTGTCATCTAGAACCAAAAGTTATCAATTTTCTCCCCTGGGGGCGCGGTTCTGCTTCCCCACAGTCTGCACCGACCTCTCATCAGTGATCAGAGGCCACCGGTCTTCTCCCACATCGTTTGGCTTCCCCGCCAGTTTTTCATTGAAGAGGATTCGTCAACGGTTCCAACGGCTACAGAGGCACCTGATTCGGAGTTCGGGAGTGGTCGTGGCATCCTCTGCTTCCTGCTGCTGAGATCCTGAGACAGTCAGAACTGTTAATCTACTCCCCTATTCAAGCTCCTACTCCGACCAGCACCGGTGCCTGACGAAATTATCAAAATTCAGACATCATCCCGGCTCAGCTATGAGCAATCTCCAAGTGGTTTCGTCATCGGGAAAATTCTTAAGTGTCCACAGCGTCTAGAGAACCAACTGTCTATCCTGAAGCGCAGAGAGTAGACAGCATCGTCATCGACTACCGTTCTTTACTTCTAGCTTGGTTTCTCCCCTCTCCGCTTGGCCAGCTGAAGGCCCCTCCCTGCGTGGAGGTAGTGTTTGAGTGTAGTCACTGGCCTCCCTTCCCCAAGGTCCCCCCCTTGCATGGGGTGTAGTGCATGTAATCTGAAATTTCAGGTTGAAGCTTCTCCGGCGCGGCGTGCGGGTAAGCCCACGCTTCCTCGCTCGCCCTCGTCTCCGGCCGGGATCGGTGTCTTCACACCGATCAGGTGAGCCACTAAACAATCCTCCTTGCTGGATTCCTTTGCTTAATTAGTATTGCATCTTAGTGCCGTCGGCGTTAATAGAGTGCCCGAACCCAAATTAGCGTTTAATTGTGTGGCTACCGCGGGTGAGTTGTGAGAGTGATCATTCAACCCAAGCCTTCGGCGTGCTGACCGCCCGTGAATTTGGGCAACCCCTGACCCATAGGGGTCCTCCCCAAGCCAGCCGTACCCTTGGAAACCTCCGGTCCAACCTCGGACCCTCACCCCATCGCCGGTCCACCTGCGGACCCGAGTGTGCCAACGCGAGTGAGTCCGCTTATGTGACATAACCAAATAGTTGGGATGCTTGCAATTTAGGTCCTAGGTTGTGTCACATCAAATAGGTATCAGAGTATCAAGTCAAGTCCTAGGGCATGCTTGCATTCTTGTCCGAACTGTGCATTGTCAAACCATCATTGTTAACATTGAGTCTTGGGTCACATGGCCCCTCTCCCAATCATATCCCATGCATGCTTACCTAATGGAGAGCCCGTAGAAATTGATTTCATTGACCTAGAATCTGAAAATTGGGTGTCCCCCGATATCATTACCTCTCTTTGTAGGACTGGATAAATTGTGCACAATGGAGACCAAGTCTTTATTGAATTCCATAAATGGTTCGGGAAGACTAAGTATTTAGATGGGGCTTGGTGTCAAAAGGGAACATTGGCGGGTCCATGTATAATCCTAGGTAAGAAATGGTTAGATGAAAGGAATGCCGACATCGACCCAACACGTCGGACTTGCCTAGTGCATCCGCCACACCTTTCGGGAACCTTTAAATTTAACAACCTTGTATTCTCCCACCTGCGGGAATCCCGCCCTTGTTCACCACCCCAGGTGCACCATATTCCGGCCATCATCACCCCACCATCAAAGAACCTTCCCACTCCATTAGCTTTGGAAGAAGTAGTCCACCCGCTTTACCACATGAAGATAAATATCCCTCGGGAACCTATCCCCTCCATGGAGAGCACCCATGTCCCAATTGAAGAGGAAGCCTCGCACGAGGATCTTCACCCTACACCACCCCCTCTAGATAAGGCCGAAATCATCTTAGAAGAGTCCCTTGTTAGGTGGCTAAGGGAGAGCCTAATTAGAGAGATCTCGTCCCATGTTTGCCCTCCCATAGAACAAAATTTTTTCCTAGTGCCCTTCTTCTCATATCACACCACAATCCAAACATCCTATCAAGTGGAAACCTTAGAGGATTTTCTTAGGGGCTTAGCATGGCAAATTGAGTTCACTAGCATGTTGACCCCTATGGCCGAACAACCTAGGAGCCTTGGCCTCCTACACCTATGCATTGGGTCTATCACCTCGATTTGTACCATTGGTTGCTACACTAGCGACCTTCTTTTCCTTCTCCCTATGGTGGAAGAACACATCTTGGTCCACTCCCCTACCATTGAGATCCCAAGTGCTTTGGTCGGCCAACCCACTAACGACCATGGCCCAATTATCTTGGAGGAGGATGACCCATATTTTTGGGGCTTTGAGGATGTGGAGTTCCTCTCTCTGAGTAACCATTTCCACGATCCCTTTGACCCCTTCCTATACCCATGTGGCCCAACCATCTTACCCACCACCCACCCTTTCCTACCCCCACCCACCATATTAGGCCAAACCCACCTCATCCATGACTCGGGTTACACCTTGGGAGCCATGACCTTAGGCCACATATCCCTATGTAATGTGGTTGTTCCCCACCCCATGATGACCACCTTCTTAGATCCATTCGATCCTTTCCAATGGGAGTTCAAAGGTTGTCCCACACCTATACACATGGAAGTCACCTTTGGGAAAAGCATGTATGTGTCTAGGCTTACCACACCACTTGGCATGAACACTATGTTAGGTCCATTCATTCATATCACCCACATGTCAAGTAGAAAGCATGAGTGGTCCAAATTCGGATGTAATGGTCCACCTTCACTCATCATAAGTCTTAAGCATAATTGGAGCATTCTTGGATGTCCGGGTCCCCCGGCATTTGTCACCCCCATGTATGACCGGATCACCTACGGATGCCCCGGTCCTCCAACCTTTGTTAGAGAGTCTATGCATGATAGTGCCACATTTGGTTGCCTCGGCCCACCAAGGCTCATCAAGGTCTATATGGCATCATGGCATGATAGGTCCATCTATGGATGTCCTGGTCCACCTTTATCCACACACATTTTCACACACCCACCGCCCCGTAATACATGTAATGTGCATCCAAGCAAGCAAGCTGCAACGAGCGATGAGGTTCATAATGAGCGGGCAAAAACTCACGAGTGCCACTTGGGATTCCAAGTAGGCAAACCTACGATGGTGGCTTTGGAATGGCTCAATCTTAGGGTCACCTCCAAATCGAGGGCACGAGGACTTGGACCTTCTATGTTCCGAGTGGCTTTGGCAACCTGGCTTACGGGTTGGATTTACCGATAGGATTTTGGGATATACCCCACTTATCACGTGGCGGATCTAGCACCCTCTAAGGGCACCGCGGTGGATCCCAGTGAGCAGCTTGAGCCTACCCCAACCTTTATGAGTGACATCCTCGGAGAGCCTCCTTATATCAGCTTGAGAGTCCGACGTGTGCACACGGAGGCAATACTAAGCAAGTAGGGTATGTAGCAACCCTGATAAAAATAAGATTTTTAAAATAAATTAAATTAAAATAAAAGATAAGTAAATAGATGATAAAGAGCCTAAATGAGTAAATCATTAATCAAGAGGAAAATAACGCCTTTTATCAAGGCGCTGATTCAAAAGGAAACGCCTCTGTCTAAGGCGTTAATTTAAAAAGGACGCCTACACACTAGGGCGTCAAATTTCAAACGACGGGAAAATAAAATTAAGGAAAGGAAAGGAAACGCCCTCACCTTGGGCGCGTTTTTAATAAGTAACGACTAGGACAACGTCGTCAATTAAAACACACGACCTAGCCTAAGGCGTGAATTCAGTTCGAGTTTTGTTCGACCCAGCAGACTATCCAGAGCAAGTTTCTGGATAACTACGAGGAAGATTGAGTAGGGTAATGACTCTATCATGGAAGTATTACTTCCAATACAACTCTAACCCTATTAGGATCCCCAAAATCCTATAAATAACCTTGTCCATCGAACCCTAAAAGCTATTTGGTCGAAGGAGGTTTCGCTCTGCTGCTGTGCATGAAGAACATGTTTATGTTCTTCTTCCTGCCTCTGTTTTCGATCAACTCATGAAGAATATTAATTTTTCTTCATCTTATTCTCCTATAGGTTGCCTGCCTTGCGTTTCCTGACATGCTGAAGAACGAGGGGTTCTTCATCAAACATCATCTTCTTCTTCCGGTGATCAGAAGACTCTGTTGCAAAATAGAGTATCGTTTCTCTTCACATATCTTCACCCAGATAATCATCAGGTAGGTTTTCTCAAGATCGTAGCCCAAACTAGCTTAAGATCTTAATAATATCATCGGTCGTGCATGCATATAGTTTTATTGTGGTTTCAGATGTTTTCTAGGTAATTTCAAAAAGAAACGCCCTTGGCAAGGGCGCTAATTTAAAGAAGCGACCCACACTAGGGCGCTAATTATTGTTTTGACGCCCTGCCAGAAGTCGTCAATTACATGTAATTAATAAATACCCACGTTTAAAATTTACTATTTATGTAACCATGAACCTAATCTAATGCATGATCATCCTGAATGAATTCTGCTATTTTTCTGGTCCTGACTATATAAATTGTTCCTGAAATTTTATTATCTGAAATTTGGAAAATTGTTGAATTAACGACCTGCACAAGGTCGTCTCTTATTGAACTGACGCCCCAGACCAGGGCGCTAATTGAAAAGTAACGCCCCTGTCCAGGCCGCGTTTTTGTTAAAATTCCAGAATATTGATTTTCTGCAGAATAGAAATATTGAAGGGACGACTAATGTGTAAGTCGTCAAATTTGTAAATAAACGCCCCTCTGTAAGGCGTTAATTGGATAATTAATGACTTGGCTAAAGTCGCTATTTTCTGTATTATTGTTTTCCCTTGTTTCTGTTAACCGAGAGTTTGATATATATGCATAAGAATATTATCTGGCACTATATTTCCACTCCGTGAATATAGTCCCACGTTTCATGATGATTCATCGCATTACCCACTATTTCTCGGTGACATACAAGCTCTCCATTGGACATTCCATTCCTTTGGACTAGCGAGTTAGTCATAGAGACCTCCGTAAGACTCCTCGAGCCTTGGATTCCCTCAAGACCGACTGAGCGGGTTGTACCATAAAAACCTATCACCCTATTTTTGCCATGTCACTCTATAGAAACATGGTATACCGGCCCTCATATTATGCTATGTGTATGATATGAGAATTATCTTAATGAACGGGGTAAAGCATGACATTGTTGTGATGTTCTTGTAGACCCCAATTCTATATTAAACTTGATGTTCTTGTGGACCTCAATTCTATATAAAGAATGTCCATGTTTGTTTGTCATGGTACCCAAGTTAGGGAATCAATTCCACCTAGTTTAATCGATAATCGTGATTGTACTGTTATTATCGCCATTCTATGTCAAGTGTCATATTTTTGGACTCTACTCTATCCAAGTTTATCTTACATGACTACAAGCTTTATTCTTGAAATTCCATATTGGCTATACACAAAAGTGGATGTTAAAATACATGATTAATGCCTGCGCATATAGGGCCCGATCTGGTCCTAGGAGGAGCACCCGAAAGTACTTGTGCCCATGGGAGTTGATTGATCATGGTATTGGCATTATACCGAAGTGCATGACTAGCTTGATTGAACATTCCACAAATCTTGTACTTGTACTTGACTTGATATTACACGACTTGCGTGACCCGAAAAAGGGTAATTTCATACTTGCGTGCTTGAACGTGATAGCTAAATTCTAACATGACATGATGAATACACTTGCTTGAATATCTTGATATCTTTTGATATAAGTTCTTGAAAGTTCATGACTAGTTCTCGTCGCTATCTTATTGTTATACACTCTCTCTATCTTGTCGTTTTATGCGAGCATGCATAGCTATAGTGCACTCATGAAAGATGTAATTACTTAAACCCATTGCTAGTTCTTGAGATATAATTTCCTACTGAGCGTTCGCTCACTTAGTGTTTCCCTACTTTTCAGGTAAGTCCGACGATGAGGGAACTCAAACGGATGGGGAAAATCAAGAGTGAAAGAGATAGAGCTTCTCCCGTGTTATCTAGTCTTTTCCATATTTTCTTGAGTCAACCTTGTATTTTTCCTTTATTTTAGTTAGTACTTCAAAGGTTTGTAATAGACATATTCTTATGAAGGAATAAAGGATTGGGTTATCTTTACTTTTGCGCATCTCTGATTTTGGTGTCGAATACACTAATACTCTGATTGACATGATTGATATAAACTCGTCACGCGTCTCCGGGTATCTTCCGCTCTCGGGGCGTGACAGGGTACCATCTCCAGCAAGAGGGTGTGCCTGAGCCACCTTGAGAGGATGAAGAGCAGTCCCCGGCTTAGGACGCGAGGTTGAGTTTGGAGGTTGTGGCTCACCCGGAGCTACATTGGAGGACCTCTTCTGACGCGGCGGCGACGTGGAAGATGGATCGACGGGACTCCGGGACACGAACAGGACGGATAGGTTGCTACCTCACGTAGCTCGGCCTCACGCCGGACGGTCTCACACCGGGCGACACTCGAATCTCACAAAAATGAGAAATGAGGGAAGGGAGAAGAACAAAGGGGCAAAAGCTCCTTAAACTCAATCTTTCATTCATATGGTTCATTATACGTAACAAGCATTGCCTTCCTTTATATAGGAGGAAAGCTATAACAACAAGACCCTCTAACTTCTACTAATTTTATTTATGCCCTTAGCCTAACAAGACAAACCCACCAACCAATATTTGACTTGTGGGTTTTAACCAAATAAAATATAAAAATTACACATGTGTTTATTTGACTTAGACTAGCCTAATAAAACGAAAAGAAAAATACATGTAGAGATACATGTATACATACACACATACTCGATACGTAGTATAACACCATAGCCGTAGGCCGAGTCTTCAAGAAGGATCTCCTCCGAGCCATAAGCTCGGTGTCGGGGCAATGCGACGTCGGCTCCGAGTAGTGGGCCCAGTGGTGGACCCGGTGTCCCCACCAACCCTCCCGGGGCGGCTGGAACTCGACTCCGTCGAGTAAGGGGGGACACTGCTGTGGTAGTGCTCCAGCAGATCTGGATCGAGGCGCTGGAGATCTTCCCGGCTGATCCAGGAATCATCAGAAGGTGGACGGTCCCGCCAGCGGACAAGGTAGCGCTGGTACACCTTGCTCCGTGTAGTGGTTACCTGCTCATCCAGTATCCTCTCAATGTGCTCGCGCGGTACTCTCGAGGCTGTGGGACGCACAGGGGTGGGCTCACTCTCAATGGGAGGAGAAGGCTCGAAAGGGTCACTAGGAATCGCTGTGGGTTCCTTGTAGGCCACTAGATCTGCCACATTAAAAGTCGAGCTAATCCCATATTCGGGAGGTAAGTCCACAACATAAGCATTGGAGCCAATCTTCCGCAGAATTGGGAAGGGTCCATCACTACGGGCTTGCAACTTTTTAACGGCTCCCGAGGGGAGTCGTTCGGGTCGGACCCGTACCATAACCAAGTCACCTTCTTGAAATTCATGGTGACGGTTATGCGAATCAGCCAATTTTTTATAAGTCTCATTACTGAGGTTGATTTGCTTGCTAATTGACTCGTGCAGACTTTTGACATGCTGTGCAAATTCCTCAGCTGATTTGGACGTTCTAGATTCGAGGGGAAGGGGAATGAGATCCACAGGTTTCCTAGGTTTGTAGCCATGCACGACCTCAAATGGACTCATGCCTATGGACCTATTAATGGAGCTGTTGTATGCAAATTCGGCTCTGGGCAAAAGAAGATCCCAAGTGCCAGAATGTTCCCCTACAAGACATCTCAACAGATTGCCTAAGCTCCTATTGACGACCTCAGTTTGCCCATCAGTTTGTGGGTGATAGGCAGTGGAAAACTTCAGTTTGGTGCCAACTAGGTGCCAAAGTGTCTTCCAAAAATAGCTAGTGAACCGGACATCCCGGTCAGACACGATGGTTTGGGGGAGACCATGCAGACGCACGACTTCATCAAAGAATAAATGGGCTACTCTAGATGCATCAGATGTTTTGGAACATGCAATGAAGTGGGCCATCTTAGAGAACCTATCAACGACAACAAAGATGGAATCATGCTTGTGAGCAGTGCGTGGTAACCCAAGGATAAAATCCATGCTCACATCAACCCATGGTCGATTAGGAACGGGGAGAGGAGTGTAGAGACCAGTGTTCTGTTTGACCTGTTTGGCCATCGTGCATGTCCTACACTGGGCTACAATCTTGGCCACATCTTTCTTCAGGCCAGGCCAATAGAAGTGCTCCTCCACAGAATGGATGGTTTTGTTGCGGCCAAAGTGACCAGCAAGACCTCCAGCATGCATTTCCCAGACTAGAAAGTCCCGAACAGAAGTCCTCGGGACACAGAGTTGCTGCCCTCGAAACAGAAAACCATCCTGGAGTAGATAGTCAGCAAATGCTGTCGAGGATCCAGCAGACAGAGCAGAATAGGTAGGGCCAAAATCAGGACACTCTCCATAGAGTTCCTTCATGCGATCAAATCCCGTGACCTCTACCCAAACAGTGGAAAGAAGGGAGACCCTTCGACTTAAGGCGTCGGCCACCTTATTGTCCTTTCCAGCCTTATGATTTAGGACAAATGTGAACGACTGGAGGAATTCTACCCACCGACCATGCCTAGGGTTTAAACCCTTCTGAGAGCTAAGGAATTTCAAAGCCTCGTGGTCCGAGTATAAGACAAATTCTTGTGGTAAGAGATAGTGTCTCCAGTGTTTGAGGGCTTGGACCACGGCATAAAACTCCTTATCATATGTGGAGTATCGAAGCTTTGCATCAGAAAGCTTCTCACTGAAATAAGCCACAGGGTGGCTCTCCTGGCTAAGCACTCCACCTATTCCTACGCCAGATGCATCACATGAAACCTCAAAGACTTTGGAAAAGTCTGGTAGGCGGAGGACAGGGGCTTTGGTCATAAGCTCCTTTATGGCAAGAAAAGCCTGGGAGGCGGCTTTGGTCCACTCAAAATTTTCCTTACAGATGCAATTCGTAATGGGTGCCATAATGGTGCTAAATCCCTGGATGAAGCGTCTGTAGAAAGTGGCTAGCCCGTGGAAACTCCGAACGTCATGGACATTCTGGGGCTCTGGCCAGTCTACTATAGCTCGGACCTTGGATTGGTCCACAGACACTCCATGACTTGAAACCACAAATCCGAGAAAAGTGACCCGGTCTGTCATGAATTCGCACTTAGTTAGGTTGGCAAACAGGGTTTCTTTCCTCAGGGTCTCGCAGACCTCCCTCAAATGGTGAATGTGGTCCTGAGGGTTGTGGCTATAAATGAGGATGTCGTCAAAGTAGACGACAACAAAGCGACCAATGAGGGGGCGAAGGGTTTCAGTCATAAGCCTCATGAAGGTACTAGGGGCATTGGATAGCCCAAAAGGCATGACAAGCCACTCATACAGACCCTCTTTTGTTTTGAAGGCTGTCTTCCACTCATCCCCTGGTCGGATTCGGACCTGGTGGTAGCCACTTTTCAAGTCAATCTTGGAAAAGATGGTGGCCCCACTCATCATGTCAAGCATGTCATCTAGGCGAGGAATGGGAAACCTATACTTGACAGTGATCTTGTTGATGGCGCGGCTGTCAACACACATTCGCCAGGTGCCATCTTTCTTGGGTGTGAGCAAAGCAGGGACAGCACACGGGCTCTTGCTCACCCTGAGGAAACCTTTTTGGATAAGGTCCTCGACAATCCTTTGGAGCTCAGCATGCTCCCTGGGATTCAACCGGTAATGGGGGAGGTTGGAGAGGGTGGACCCGGGGACAAGGTCGATAGCGTGTTGTACATCACGCATGGGTGGGAGTTTAGATGGCAAGTCCTCGGGGAAAATATCTTCGAAGTCCTGCAAGACTGTCTGGACTTCGGGTGGAACTGAGACTCGGGACTCCTCAGGTGTGATGGTGATGACAACAGCCCAAACAGGGGCACCCTCAGCAACCTCTCTATGCAGCTCACGGACACCTATGAAACTAAGGCGCCTAACAGGGTCATGACTAACCTTGGGGGCCTTAGGAACGGGCGTGATAGGTGTAGGGGAATAGGGAATGAGAAGTTTCCCTTCATTGGGAGTTTGGGGACTCTCCGGAACCTTGGGGGTCCCGGTGGGGGTGGAGGAGGCGGAGCTCTTACCCGGAGTAGAAGTGGGACTCTTACCCGAGGTCACCTTTGGGGGTGTCGGGTACAACTGGATCTTCTTCCCATTGTGGGAGAAGGAACATTGGTTGGATCGACCGAAAGTTGTGAGGTCTACATCATAGATCCACGGTCGTCCTAGGATGATGCTTCCGGCCTTCATAGGCACTACATCGCACAAAATCTGTCCTTGGTAGGACTGAAATTGTATGGGAATGACACATGTAGTGGTGACTGGGATCGAAGTGTCGTCAACCCACGCCACGTTGTAGGGCCTAGGATGAGGGTGTGTAGGTAGACCTAGACGGGAGACAAAGTCTGAAGAGACCGCATTGATACAACTCCCATTGTCAAAGATCACCTTGCAGGGTTGGGTTTTCACCATGATGTAGGTTTGGAAGATGGAGCTTCGACGCCAGTCGTTCTCCTGGGGGTGTGTTAGGATGCAGCGAACTACACCTAGTCTACCCTGGATAGAGCTCTCGGCAATATCTCCCACTTGCATGTATTCGACATGCGTTTCATCAAACCCTGCATCCATTTCCTCAAACTGGGCTATGAGGTCAGGATCGGCCATATATCTCTCAGTGTCTTCTCCTTCCTGAGGTGGAGGCTCCATAGGCTGAGGGTCGGTGATGACCAAGGCTCGGGTGGGGCAGTTGGTGGCAATGTGCCCTAGGTTGTGGCACCTAAAGCAACGGACTCCTGAGATAGGGGCTGGATGGGAAGTGCCAGGGGCGGGTCCCTTTCCTTTGTCATCCCTTTTATCAATTGGTGGAGTATACTCCAGCCTGGGCAATGCAGCGGGTGCAGGTAAGGGGTTCCTTGTGAAAGGAACGGTAGGGGCAACGACCCGTAGCGGGGTAGCCGCAGGGGCATAAGAAGTGGAGGGGCCAACTCTCTCGGTGTAACGGCCCATGGGGTTCCGAGACTCAGGTTGGCGGTAGGTGGGAACCCGAGGTGGGGCCACTCTTTGAAATCGCTCAACATCTCGGGCAACCTGGTAGGCGTGCTCGAGGGTGTTGACCTCTCGCAAGAAAAGCTCCCGTTGGATGCTCTCGTGTAGGCCAGCCCTAAATCGAGAGAGGGTTACAGAGGCGTCTTCCATGACTTGACTCCGAAGGAAGAAGTCATCGAATTTGGCAATGTACTCGTCCACGGACTTTCCATCTTGGGTGAGTTTCTGCCACTGGTCTAGAAGACGCTGATGGTAGGAGGGTGGCAGATATTTCTCCCTCAGTTTCTCCTTCATTTCTTCCCATGTATTTATGGGCTCCTCTCGTCTCCTGGCCAGGAGATTCTCCACATTACACCAGTAGGTTTTGGCTTGACCCAAGAGTTTCATTTTGGCAAACCTCACCCTAGTGGCAGGGGCCATGCGGTGATGCCAATCAAAATATTGATCCATCCCGGCCTCCCACTCAAGGTATTTGGCTGGAGTGAGGGACCCATCGAAACTAGGAGCGTCAATTTTGACGTTCCGTAGGATGATCTCCTCATCATCGTAGTCCCTCCTTCGAGGTGTACGATCCTCTTGTTCTCTACCTTGGGGAGCCTGATTCGGGCGGGCTTGCTCTCTATCCTCCCTAGAATTGGCTACGGGATTGCCGTGGCCATTCACTCGTCCTTCCTCTCCCTTTAGTCGATCCTCTAAGGCTCGGATCCTCTCATCTAGCTCTGCTCGTAGTTGGCCTATGGATTCTTCAAAATGGGTCAGAAGGTTATGCTCGAGCTGAGCCAACATAGCACTCACGCTCTTCTGATCCATCGTTGGTTGTAGTGTTGAAGGGCGCTCTAGACGGCCAGATGAATTCCTAGACCAACGTGGCATGCACGACCTCGGACCTAGATGATGCAGTCCTGGGACCGATAATTAGCAAGCTATGACTCAAATTTTGTTGGCTAATTGGCAAAGGGCCAATTTGAAGGGACCGGTCAGGGGAAGTTGCTCGCCCGTAGGCGAAGCAGTTGTGGAACTACCTCCTGACAGTTAGGGTGCCCTAATGTGACAGTCTAGGGCCTAAAGGATAGGTGCAAGCAAGCACTCTCTCACCGTCCACAGCGATGCACTCAGAAGACTGGCTGCATGGATCGGGCCCTCTCTTACTTCGTCGCGCGGCAATTGAAAAGATACTAAATGAGCAAGTTTGGAGCACGTACCTAGCTGACTGAAAAGTCTAGCTCCGACCGGAGACGAGGGCGAGCGGGGACGTGCGGGCCCGCACGGCGTCGACGAAGCTTGAGTGGTTACAAAGCATTCACTCCACGCAGGGAGGATTGAATTATTACAAGACCACTTTAAAATTTTCCGCGCAGGAGAACAAATCAATCTAAAAAATTTCTCCGCACAGGGAGACTTTCGGGCACTGACACTCCGTAAATTACGGACCGTGTGTCGGCGACCGGACGACTTGGGTGCCGGTCGAGCCGCAGTTGTGGACTTGGATGCCACAATCACTAATTTAATCAATGAATATATATATATATAAGATTATATATATATCAAATAGATATATCTTATATATATAATTTTTTTTTTCAATCACTCTTTTGCAAATTTTTTTTTCTCTCTCTTTTTTTTCAACCTTCCTTTTTTTTTAGTGACTTTTGTTCACACTCTTGTTTTTTTTTTCAACACTTCACTCGATTTCTTTTGACTTCTCACACACACACTCCCCTTTTTTTTCACACGTTTTCCTCTTTTTGTTTTGACTTTTTAAACACCTCTTCAAACTTCGGCTGTGTTTCTCACGCTGTCGGCTGGTCAAGGGTGGCTGGGCAAGGCCCTGTTGCGGTTGGTAAGGTGTTGCGGACGGCAGGGAGCGTCCGGTGGGTGCGCAGTGGGCGCGTAGGCGGGACTCCGCGGGCACGGACCGGCAGGAGGCGTCCGTTGCGGAGCTCACAGGCGCTCGGCCTGCGAACGGAGACCAGCCGCGGTGGGGGCGGCGGGCGCGGCCGGTCGGACAGGCGGGCGGGCGAGCACGAGCACGCAGGGGCGCGAGGGGGAGCTGGCGTGGCCGGGCGCTGGCTGCAGCGGGCGGCGGGGGCTGCAGGCGGCCGCAATCGGGCGGGCGGACGGGCGCCAGGCGGGTGGACGGACGCGGGCCCGGGCGCGGGAGGGCGCTGGCCGCTCGGGTGCGGGGCTCGGGTGCGCAGGGGCGCAGGCGAGGGCGGCACGGCGGGGGCGCGGGCGAGGGCGGCACGCGGGCGGCGCGTGCCGGCGCGCAGGCGGGCCGGGGCCGGGCACGGTGACGCGGCGGTGGAGGCGGCGGGCGCGGTGGCAGGGGCGGGCGGCGGTGGCTGCGGGTGGCCGGAGTTGGGGAAGACGAGGGGGGGCGCTGTCCGCCGCGGGTGCAGAAAGAGTGAGAGTGAGAGAGAGAGAGAACCGGGAGAGTGAGAGAGAGAGTACGGGAGGGAGAGAGAGAACTGTGAGAGAGGGAACTGAGAAAGAGAGAGAGAGTACGGGAGGGATTAAGGGAGAGAGGAAGTGAGATTAACGGGGGGAGAGAGAGAAACAGAGAGGGAGCTTGAGAGAAATGGAGAGAGAGAGAAGGAACGTAGCAGGGAATGATTTTTTTTTCTTAAATTTTTTTTTTCTATTTTTTTCTTCCTCTCAACCACATATCCTTCTTTTTCTCTCTTTTTTTTGTTTCTTTTTTTTTTCACTCAAGCAACCTAGAGAGAGAAAGATAGAGACGTCGGGGATATCGGACTCGTCGGAGGCGCCGTTGTTGGGCTCTGATACCAATTTGACGCGGCGGCGACGTGGAAGACGGATCGACGGGACTCAGGGACACGAACAGGACGGATAGGTTGCTACCTCACGCAGCTCGGCCTCACGCCGGACGGTCTCACACCGGGCGACACTCAAATCTCACAAAAATGAGAAATGAGGGAAGGGAGAAGAACAAAGGGGCAAAAGCTCCTTAAACTCAATCTTTCATTCATATGGTTCATTATACGTAACAAGCATTGCCTTCCTTTATATAGGAGGAAAGCTATAACAACAAGACCCTCTAACTTCTACTAATTTTATTTATGCCCTTAGCCTAACAAGACAAACCCACCAACCAATATTTGACTTGTGGGTTTTAACCAAATAAAATATAAAAATTACACATGTGTTTATTTGACTTAGACTAGCCTAATAAAATGAAAAGAAAAATACATGTAGAGATACATGTATACATACACACATACTCGATACGTAGTATAACACCATAGCCGTAGGCCGAGTCTTCAAGAAGGATCTCCTCCGAGCCATAAGCTCGGTGTCGGGGCAATGCGACGTCGGCTCCGAGTAGTGGGCCCAGTGGTGGACCCGGTGTCCCCACCATCTTCCCCGGCGGACCTATACTCGACGGAGTCGAGTTCTTCGCACCCCGGGGGTATGATGGGGGCATCTCTCGCCCTTCACATTTTTTCCACAGCTTTGATTGCTCGTCGGCATAGCTACATTGTGTCCGTCATATTTTTCTGAATCGAGTCATGTAATTTTCATATTTTATTTGAGTCATGTCATTGTAATTTTCCTTTTATTTGAGTCAAGTACCTAGGTCATTGAGTCATCTACCTAAGTTTGAGTGTCATTGGGATTGATTAGGTTGTTATTGGGCCCAATTCATTGGGCTGGCCCATGGGCGCCCCCCACCTTCCTCGGTTATTCGTCATTAAGTCAAATGTCAGGGACTTTTTGTAAAATGTGGGTTGCCTATATATAGGACCCCATTCCTCTCATTTTGAACTAATGAATCAATGAATGAAAAACTTGCCATTTTGAGAGTTCAAACTTCTTATCTAGTGGAGAGATTCTATTATTTGGGTGAGAGACCCTAGGGGAGAGATTCCCCACCCATCCCTCTCTTAATCTCTCTCTTTCACTCTCCTTTCTCTCTCCTCCACACCCAATTTCAAAAATTTTCTCTCTCCTCCCTTCCCAACCACCACTCTCCCACCTACCCCCATTAAAGGCCACTCCCCTTCCCCACACATCCCATTACTCCACCCCCTAGTCCCAAGAGAGCTTCCACCAATCCTAGCTCCACCTGCCAACCCCCAACTACCCCACCCACTTCCCCGAGCACCCTTCCCACTACCCCAAGCACCCCTTCCCTTCCCCAACACAACCCCTCCCATCCCCAAGACCACCATTGAATACCCTCCATTAAGGAAAATTCAAACTCACCTTCCCCCCACCCACTTGTGCCCCCCTCACCTTCTCCTCTCCCTCCAAGCCCAAATTCGTAGCTCCTCCTCCCACCACCTGTTAGACCCCCTTCCAGACCCCATTCTTCCCTTCTCCCACCTTGGAACGCCCCCTCCTAGACCCCCTCACAGCCCGAGCTTTCCCCACACTCATCCACCCCCATTTCCCCTCCCATATACCCCATTCCCCCCGTCATCTTCAACCTACAGCTCTCAACTGAAGATCTACAGAAGAGTAGCAGCTTACAGAGGTGACTACGGCTTCCTCCGAACGTTTCTGAAGGATCAAGAGCCATCGTTGGAAGCGTCTCCCAGTCCTCTTCGGAACGGCGTTGGTCCCATCCCGTTCTGAGTTCGTGATCACCCTGGGGAGCCATTCTTCCCCGACTGCGCAAAGCCTCCCTGGCAGGAGACCAGAGCCAGAGTGGACACCTGACTGCGATGATCCTGCTTGGAATCTGATCAAGAGTTCTTCTTCAAAAAGCTTCTGCTACGAGTCTTCTTTCTTCTCCAAAAAGCAGAGCTCAATTTGGCATCCGGAACCAGGAGTTATCAATTTTCTCCCCTGGGGGCGCGGTTCTGCTTCCCCACAGTCTGCACCGACCTCTCATCAGTGATCAGAGCCCACTGGTCTTCTCCGACATCGTTTGGCTTCCCCGGCAGTTTTGATTCGAAGAAGACTCGTCAACGGTTCCAATGGCTCCAGAGGCACCTGATTCGGAGTTCGGGAACGGTCGTGGCATCCTCTGCTTCCTGCTGCTGAGATCCTGAGACAGTCAGAACTGTTAATCTACTCCCCTGTTCAAGCTCCTACTCCGACCAGCACCGGTGCCCGAAGAAATTATCAAAATTCAGACATCATCCCGGCTCAGCCATGAGCAATCTCCAAGTGGTTTCGTCATCGGAAAAATTCTTGAGTGTCCACAGCGTCCAGAGAACCAACTGTCTATCCTGAAGTGTAGAGAGTGGACAGCATCGACATCGACTACCGTTCTTTACTTCTAGCTTGGTTTCTCCCCTCCCCGCTTGGCCGGCTGAAGGCCCCTCCTGCGTGGAGGTAGTGTTTGAGTGTAGTCACTGGCCTCCCTTCCCCAAGGTCCCCCCCTTGCATGGGGTGTAGTGCATGTAATCTGAAATTTCAGGTTGAAGCTTCTCCGGCGCGGCGTGCGGGTAAGCCCACGCTTCCTCGCTCGCCCTCGTCTCCGGCCGGGATTGGTGTCTTCACACCGATAAGGTGAGCCACTAAACACTCTTCTTTGTTGGATTCCTTTGCTTAATTAGTATTGCATCTTAGTGCCGTCGGCGTTAAGAGAGTGCCCGAACCCAAATTAGCGTTTAATTGTGTGGCTACCGCGGGTGAGTTGTGAGAGTGATCATTCAACCCAAGCCTTCGGCGTGCTGACCGCCCGTGAATTTGGGCAACCCCTGACCCATAGGGGTCCTCCCTAAGCCAGCCGTACCCTTGGAAACCTCCGGTCCAACCTCGGACCCTCACCCCATCGCCGGTCCACCTGCGGACCCGAGTGTGCCAACGCGAGTGAGTCCACTTATGTGACATGACCAAATCGTTGGGATGCTTGCAATTTAGGTCCTAGGTTGTGTCACATCATGTTGACCCAACTGAAAGTCGAAGCGAACGAACTTGGTAGAGGCGTGAGGCCTAAGCCAAGGGCAGAATATATGATAGGTGTTGACTCGACGGAATGTCGAAGTCAATGGGCCCTGCCCCGACAAAAGGTTTTGGGCGAGGGTAGACTAGAATGTAGACGTATGAGAGGCCCAGACACAGTGATAAATATCGATGTCAACCCGATGAGATGTCGGAGTTAGCCAACCTTACTCCGACGGGAGGTCTGAAACAAGGGCAGAATGTGTGGATGCAAATGTCGACCCGGCATCATGTCGAGATCAACCAACCTAGCAGAGATGTGAGGTCTAGGACATGGTAGAATATAGATGTTGACCCATGGGGATGTCGGGATCAACAAACCTTGCTCAGATAGAAGGTCTGAGACAAAGTGCAGGGATCTTTTTGTTGGTTTATCTTTTGGATTGGTTGGGTTTATTGAATTTGATAAGTTTATTGAGTTTATTGGATTTTTTGATTTTGATGAATTTGTTGAGTTTGTTGGATTTGTTGGTTGAGTTTGTTGGTTCTATTGGATTTACTAGTTTTGTTGAGTTTATTGGATTTATTAGTTGAGTTTGCTGGGTCTATTGGATTTTTTTGAATTTTATTGATTCCATTGAGTTTATTGGTTTTATTGGGTTCATTGAGTGCATTGGGTTTATTTAGTTCGTTAAGTTTATTGGGCTTGTTAGGTTTATTGATTCACTGAGTTTATTTGGTTTGCTTGATTTATTGCGTTGATTGGGTTTATTGCGGTTTATTTGGTTTATTAGATTTATTGATTCATTGGGTTGATTGATTTTACTTTGTTTATTAGGTTTATTTGGTTTATTAATTTTTTTTTGAATTTATTGAGCTCATTAGATTGATTGATTTTATTGATTTTGTTGGGTTTATTGGGTTTGTTGGGTTTATTGAATTTATTGACTTCATTTTCATTTCATCATTCATTTTTTTTATTCTTTCATTTCCTTCTTCTTTTTGTTTTGGTTGGGCTCCCGGGCACAGGCTCGTCTGCGATTCATCATATTTTGTCAGGTGGGGCAAAGGGTAATTTTGAGCTCGGCGTGGGCGGAGTGCCTTAGGCCAAGGAAGGAGAGGTTTATGGTCTGGTCCAGTGGGGCTGGGGGCAATTTTAGATCTCGGCGAGGGCGGGGTGCCTCAGGCCAAGGGAAAGGGGTTTTATGAGCTCAGTGAGACTAAGGGTAATTTTTGAGCTTGGCGAGGGCAGAGCTCCTCAGGCCAAGGAAAATAGTTTTATGATCCCAGGCCAATGGGACAAACACTAATTTTGAGCTCGGTGAGGGAGGAGTGCCTCAGGCCAAGGGAAAAGGGATTTCTGAGCCCAGTCTGGCGGGGTTGATGGGCAAAATTTTGAGCTCGACAAGGGCGGGGTGCCTCATGCCAAGAAAAGGTGATTTATGGGCCGACGTCGAGCAAGGAGTCTAAACTGGCAATGTTGGAAGTGCCCCATGGGACAAATATGGCGTATCTTGGCGTATTTGAATAATTGTTGGCTAAATGCCGGAAGATAATGAGAATGCGTTGGCTAGGAGTATAGGTCCTAGATCAAGGGTAGAGGGGTCAATCCCGGTAGGGCTAATGGGAAGTATCTCCTCAGGATGAGAACCATGAATTCCAGTGGGGCCGGGGGTGCTAAGATGGACCACTAAAAGCCGAAAGGTGTTCTAAAGGAGTCGAGGGTGCAGATGACTCGGCAGGACTTGTTCTTTTCATTCCCCTGTAGGGTTTGTATGTCAATGCGGCGAAGTGCCGGAAGCTGAAGAATGTTTATTTGGTGACCAGGCTGGAAGATCCAGGTTGAAAATGGAGGGGGTACCTTAATAGGGCATGGACCCGTATTTGAAATAGGAGGCCTGCTGGCCAATGAGGGCTTTTAGTGTTGGCAAGACTGTTGATTTGATATTGCCCTTCCCCCCTCAGGGGATATTCGATGACAGCTACGCTCCGGATCAGCAGTTGTCTTCCTTTTGTTGTTGTTTTATGTGGAAGGTGCTTCCGAACAACTATGGCTCAGGCAGAAACGGGCTCCCAGTGCTTACATTGAACATCACCCTCTGGGCCCTTTGTGTTGATAGTTGCAATTATAAAGTCCTCTCAACTCTGCAGACGGTGTAGTCATTTTATTGTCCCTAAGCAATCATCATGTAATGCTGCTAGGGATCCTTTTGCTTATGGAGGAGGATAAGAAGACCATACTTGCCTCATAATTTATTTTTTTCTTCTTTTCCCCCTTTTTTTATTTTTTTCTTTTTTTTGTTGTGAGGTACCCGAGCTGGGGGGGCTGATAAACCTACCACGGCTCTCCTCCCTCTTTGGTGGATGTCCATTCATCATTCATTTTTGACTGCCAGGTGGGAAGAATAGGGTTGCCGGCTTAACCGCCTTGCTTGTTTCTTCGGGAAGTTACGGCTACATCTGGCCATATTGCTGCGAAGCATATCCCCCATATTTTGCTAGCCTTTGCAGCACCGCAACTGCACATAGTTGGTTCTTTTATTTGGAGGGAGTATCCCTTGGTGGTTTTCTTTAGTAGTCTCATTGTTCTACTGCCAGCCCTGACATTTGCCGTTCTTGTCTCTTCGATTGTGACCTGCTTGGCATCAATCTACCCTAGCTGATGGCATTTATTCGCAAGGGGGTTCATCCTCCTGCCTCTTGTGTATTATTAGCGCTTATTGCACCCACTTATCTGACTCTTTCCTTTTGGAGATGCCTCTAATGAGTGGACGTTTTTTTTGTTCCCCTCCATTGCTTGAAGGTTGAGTGGAAGTGGGGTCGGTACACCCCTACCTTATAGTCTCAGGAGTATGGAATGGCGCTACCCCCGAGTGCCATTTATAGTTTGCGGGGAAATGACCCCGTGTATTCCAAAACGTCCAGCCTGACTTACCTTGGCTGTTGCGAAGCATATATATCTTCTTCAGAACCTACTAGGCTAGATAGCGTCGGCAGTGAACTGCAGAGCAAAGTTGCATTCATCATTATTTTTTCTCTCTCTCTTTTTATTTGCATTCATTTTTCGTTTCCCCCCTTTTTCCTTTTGAATGGCTAACTTGGATGGCGCTGACAGTATAGCGCAGTGCTGGGCTGTCACCCTTCATCCATTTTTCTTAAACAAACCAAGGCGGGTGCGTCGGAGAGCACTCACCTCCTCAGAGAGGGGATGAGTAGTTCGCTCCATGATGCCAATCCCACCATGGTAATTTTTATTCGGCACGGACCATGACATGAGGGGAGGGATCATTCCTTCAACAGATGCAGCCATCAGGGCTTCCTTCATCTCTTATTTTTTTTTATTATTTTTTGTTCTTTTAGTACCTACCCCCAGAACAGGCCCCCCCTTTTCTTCTTCTTTTTTTTTGCAAATATCCGCATTCAAGTTGCGCGGATAATGCTAGATGTTGGCTTTAGCCAAATTTGTAAGGAGCAGCGGAGGTAGTGATGCCCCACGGGGCTGCTCTCTTCAAGACGGGCATCTGATGTGTTATGACCACCAATTGGGCACTGGCCCGATTGTGTACAATTCGGGCCCTTGAGGTCAATGAGTTAGAAATCCGCACAGATTATTAAAGAACCCTTAGAAAATTCGTAACTTAACATAGGAAGATCATAATTAGGAAAAATTAAAGCCCATACAATGACCATTGGGTAAAATACAACTTTGATGAAGAGCATAACTTCTGAAAAATAGGCCTAATAGGGGGAAAGAGGGAGTTGTGATAATAGGGTGACACTATTATAGAAAATGTAGTCACCTGTTAAAATAAGAATATCTTGGTCCACAGACAACCAAATAGGATGAAACTACGCCCATTCGAAAGCTTGGGCCCTTAACCCAAAGTCTTATGTTGGGATGGAAGCCCAATTCGCATCAAAACCCAAGGTTCTGTGCCCTTTGGCTGCCAGCTGTCACGAAAAGGTGTGACTGTTAGGAGAATTCAAATATAATCAATGGGAAACTCATAACTTCGGGTGTGATTAATGAAATGACCTGAAACCAGGGCCAAAATTTTGAGTGAGATGTTAGAAACAACTTCTATGTTGAGGTCGAGGCCAAATACAGTCTCGATGCTAGAGTTATGCCTGGATTACATCGGACTACCGAAAGGTCACAATTTGAATGAGCGAGAATAAATGATAATCTTGAAAAAATCATAACTCGGGTTAGGAATAAGGAAATTCGATGAAACTATGACCCAGAGTTAAATCAAGAAGTCCTGTTGATTTCATATGAAGACTTCCTAACCTAAAACCCAACAGAAAAGTGCATTCACTAACATGAATGACCGGATAGACGTAGGGTCACCTCTGTTCAAATCGAAAGGGTGCTTAGCATTAACCCCACTTTAAACCAGCAACCTTGGGTGTGGGTTGGAGCCTTGTGGGTCATGGATGGGACCATGGGAAGCTTGAAAAACTATATAAGGAAGGGGTTTCAAGGGTGGACAGCCTTTAGCAACACTTATCTTCAAATTTCTGCCACCTACGGTTCCTCTTGTGTAAGAAAGAGAGGCGAAGGACCTTGCGGCCTTGCGTAGAAGGGTGAACTGCAGCAAAGACTTGGGTGGATCTGGGGTGTGGATCTCATCCCCGGATTGCAAGGAAGAGCTTTAGGTCGATCTGGGGTGTGGATTATATCCCTGGATCGTCGGTCTAATATCTCAAGAGGTACGCACCTAACGTCAAATTTTAGGGGTCAATGATGTATTAGAATGATTTCAAATATATTTTCTACACTTTAAAGAGGGACTTAAGGGCATGTGGGGACCACCACCATGTTCATTTTTTATTTTTTTTGGTTTCATCAAGTTTCAGGCTCTCACGGGTTCCCTGGGTCTCTATCAGAGTTTAAAGCCTCTGGACGGGTCTATGTACATTTGGGTAGACCTGGGTAAGGTCGATGCACATTTGGTCCAAGCCTTTGTGAGGTCGGTGCACGTTTAGTCCAAGCCTTAATGAGGTCGGTGCACATTTGGTCCAAGCCTTTGTGAGGTCGGAGCACGTTTAGTCCAAGCCTTTGTGAGGTCAGTGCACATTTGGTCCAAGCCTTTGTGAGGTCGGTGCACGATTACTCCAGGCTTTAATGAGGTCGGTGCACATTTGGCCCAGGCCATAGTGAGGTCGGTGCACATTTAGTCCAAGCCTTTGTGAGGTCGGTACACGTTTAGTCCAAACCTTAATGAGGTCGGTGCACATTTGGTCCAAGCCTTTGTGAGGTCGGTGCACATTTAGTCCAAGCCTTAATGATGTCGGTGCACATTTGGTCCAAGCCTTTGTGAGGTCGGTGCACGTTTAGTCCGAGCCTTTGTGAGGTCGGTGCACGATTAGTCCAAGCCTTAATAAGGTCGGTGCACATTTGGGCCAGGCCATAGTGAGGTCAGTGCACATTTGGCCCAAGCCATAGAGAGGTCGGTGCACATTTAGTCCAAGCCATAGTAAGGTTACCTTATATGTTAGTAAAGAATATGTATTTTCCTCACATGAGATATTTTAAGTAGATGATAATAAATGGATTATGCTATTATTAACATCTGAATTATGTGCATAATTTGGTTATATAGATGCGAGTTAACCCTGATTTGTTTAGGCTGCCTACTTGTGGGTGTAGAAATATGGGACGTGGCGTCACAAGCCAAATGAACAAGCATATGTGTATAAGTGATAACATAATGCGCCAATCAAGTGAACATCATGAACACGTGACTATGTAGACATGGTAGCATGATCATATAGCAAGGCAAAGGTGATAAAATGTTGTGCCCCGGGCATGTTTTGACGAAGACATATCGTACCGGTCTGTTGATTTGCATTGAATACATGGTTGATGAATGTTCCTGAATGTGTCTCACTTTGATAGGTCTCATTGAATGGCATGTTGAGTGTTTGAATCAGGTTCATATATTTCATGATTTAAGATAAGTATCATTTGACTGAACTTGGGACTAATATTGTGTTGGTTGGTTTAAGAACAACCACTGTGTGTGATGATTGAGCATGTCTTGTAATCCAAACTTGGAGTGGCATAGTAACATCCTGAATCTGTTGTGGACTTGGCACTAGGGTGCATTTGCTGCTATAAATGTCTTACTGGTTGTTTGAATGGCTATGAAGCTGGAATGTTAAATATTTCATATGCGTGCATATTGATGAAGTCAAAAATTTGAATTTCCAACTTATGCAGGTTCAAAGTTGATATTCATTTGACTGAATTCATGGTGAGCTTCCATTCTAGTATTCAACCCATGAATCCTTGGTAAAACTCTCATGTAAATCTATTTCATAATGTCCTTGAATGGGGTGGTTGCATATTTCATGTTTTTGGGCTTTTATTGACTGAATTAGGCTATTTTTATTTTCCCCACTGCAAGTATCGACCCCTGGGGTCGACACCCAGCTGTCTGGGGAGTGATTTTTATGAGGACAGAATCCAGTGAAACTGGTGTCGACACCTGGAGTCGACACCATAACCCTGGGGGATGTTGTTCTTCTCCGGACAGAACACCTGGTTCTAGGTGTCGACACCTACACCTGGGTGTGAGTTTTTGTCAAGGGACAGAACACCTGAAAGTAGGGGTCGACACCAGGTGTCGACACCCATTCAGGTGCGTCCGGATTGCGGTTTGTGGATTGATTTCAAAATGCCCATTTCTAGATCCGATTGGCTTGCCCTTTTTACCCCATTACCCCTAGGGTTTCTACCCTTGATTGGGTGTGGTTTTGAGAGATTATTCCATGGGGTTTTATGTCATTTTGCATCCCTCCTCTTTGAGTATTGTATGCTGCGTTCTCATACGATGAACACTATCTATAGGGCTAATCTCGTTGCATTCTTGCAGGAAGACAAGGAGAAGGAGCTTGCATCTGCTGGAGAAGGAGAACCGCGCCGCCAAGGACCGTGTCTCATGTCCCCGAGCTTGAAGCTGGAGGTGAGCCGCCACTGCTCCCATCATGCCTTGCTTGGGCGCATCTACAAAGGGGCCGACTCTTCTCTCATGCTCTTATCATTCTAAAGCACTCTTCTATATCATCTCCGATTTGTGTGAAGATTAAGGGGAAGATCTTGTTATATTGTTTTCCCATTTCCATTTGAGCATAGTTTATAAGATTTGGACTGAGCATTGTATTTCCACATACTTTTTTCTTTCATAGACGATCTTGGAACATTGTCTCCGTGTGTGCGGTCTCTCGTCGTTGCACGAGAACCCACATGTGTTGGGCCGTCGAGCCCATGTGTGTGGTGTTTGCTGCCGTCGTGCAACGTTTCTAGTGGAATCCTCTCGAGTTGAGAGGGGTGGACGTAGGACTGCACTCTGGTGCATCCGAACCACCGAAAATCTTTTGTGCCGTGGTTTGCCATCTGTGGGATTGTTGTGTTACTCTATCCGTTCATTTTACGAGTGTAATACGGTAAGCTGAGAGTTTAATCAATTGTCCGCACCTTTATTTTCATCCGAGTTATCATCATTGTCACCAAGCTAGCACACCAAGGCAACAGTGATAGAGGACTCGAAGGATCTTTCTACACTTACTGTGGATGCTCTCATAGGGTCTCTAATGGCCTATGAGATAAACATCAAGAGGACGGAAGATGACACCAAAAAGAAAAAATCAATAGCATTGAAGTCAAACCCCGAAACTATCTCAAGTCAAGAGGATTCGATGGACAACACTGACGATGAAGAGGGTGCCATGATAATAAAGAAGGTCAGACAGTTTTTGCGGGAAAGAAAAAAATTTGGTGGAAAGTTCAGAAAATGGAAGAGGCAGCCCAAGCAGAAGAATGATCCATCCAAAGTAGCTAAGATCATGTGCTATGAATGTAAGAAGATGGGGCATATGAGAGGTGAATGTAACGAATTGAAGAAAAAGGGCAAGAAATACAAGGGCCATGAAGGCCACTTGGAGTGACGAGGACGAGGATGATCCTTCGTTAGAAGAAGAAGAAGACATCGAAGAAATTGTGAAGAACTTCTACCTTATGGCTTAGGAAGACGAGGTGCAGGTAAATTCTGATCCTGAACTCATTACTAATGATCAATGGGAACTTGCTTATGAGGAGTTGTATAAAAAGTACAAAAAGATCAGAAATGAAAATAAAAACTTGAGAAAGAACATTCATGAAATTATTCATTCAACTAACTCCTACAATAGATGTATTTTGTTTAAATTGCAAGTTCAAAAATTTAAAACTGTCAATGAGTCTCTAGAATCAAAATTGGTCATGTTTGAAGATGAAATTGCATGTTTCGATGTGGAGAAACAAAATGCATGTAAGCTTAAAGAGGAAATCCAAGAGAAGCATGACAAGTTGAAAAATGAGTTGGATATATTGAATGTCAAAGTAAATGAATGTGAGAAAGACAAGGAAGAATTGGAAAGCAAAAATGAACTACTTGTCACAGAATTGAATGAAGTGAGAAATGCTCAGGAAAAGATGTTGAAGGGAAAAGAAAAATAAATAGAGAAAAATTCAAGTTCCGTCCATGGCAACAAAAATCAATTTCAATTCAAGGTAAAGAATTCACAACATCATGGAGAGTGTTAACACACACACACACACACTAGTTCACAAGCTGTTTATACTCAATACCCCTCTACTTCTAGAAATGTAAATAAAAGAAACAATTTTGGTAGGAAAAGACCCACTTGTTTTTATTGTGAAAGGATAGGTCATGACATGTATATATGCTAGTTGATGAAGTATGATGATGACTTGTTTTTGAGAAAGTACAATCATACTGAGATGAATGCTAACACCAAGGGACCCAAGCTTGCTTGGGTACCTAAATCAAAATGAGATTTGAAGTTTGTTTTTGCAGGTCTGCATGAAAGCAATGAAAAATAAATGGTACCTCGACAGCGGATGTTCCAAGCACATGACTGGCAATAAACAACTTTTTGCAGACCTAGCAGAGAAAGATGGAGGAACGCTAATTTTTGGTGGACAGGATAGAGGTAAGATAGTTGGCATTGGGAGAATTGGTAAGGACCTTAACCACTGCATTAAAGATGTTTTGCTTGTTAGAGGTTTGAACCATAATTTGCTGAGTATTAGTCAACTTTGTGACAAAGGTCATAAGGTTATTTTTGAATCTTCTCACTGCTCCATTGTTGATGCAAACACTCATGAAATTAAATTCATAGGAGTAAGGAGCAATAACACTTATCATGTTGACTTTAATGAAATTTCTTCTGAAAACCTGTGCTTGGTTGCTAATAAAAATAATGATGTTTAGTTGTGGCATCACCGTCTTGAGCATGCCAGTTTCAATGTTATTAGGAAGTTGAATCGAAATAATTTAGTTAGAGGTCTTCCATGTTTAAACTTTGAAACATCAAAAATTTGTGAAGCATGTAATAAAGGAAAACAAACCATAACTACTTTCAAATGTAAAAACATTATTTCCACAGAAAAACCCCTAGAGTTGTTACACTTGGACTTGTTTGGTCCCACCAGGACTCATAGTCTTGGAGGAAAACTTTATGGGTTTGTGATTGTCGATGATTTCTCAAGATATGCATGGGTTTTGTTCTTAGCTAACAAGAGTGATGAATTTAAAGAATTTGTTGATTTCTGTGTGAAAGTTCAAAATGAAAAAGGATATAACATTCAAAAAATTCAAAGTGACCATGGGAGAGAATTTGAAAATTCTGAATTTGACGAATTTTACAAGAAGCAGGGGTATGAGCATCAATTTTTGGCACCAAGGACACCACAACAAAATGGAGTGGTTGAAAGGAAAAATGGAACACTCGTGGAGATGGCACGAACAATGCTTGCGAAGAATGGTCTTCCACGGTATCTATGGGCAGAGGCAGTGAATACTGCCTGCTACATCACCAATCGAGTAATGGTAAGACCTATCCTTAAGAAAACTCCTTACGAGCTGTATAAAGATAAGAAACCCAACATATCTCATTTTAAGCCATTTGGATCGATTTGTTTCATCTTGAATAATGGTAAAGACAATTTGGAGAAATTTGATGCTAAGAGTGATAAAGGAATTTTCCTCGGGTACTCTTTAACATCTAGAGCTTACCGTGTTTACAATTCTAGAACTCTTGTTGTCGAGGAGAGTCCGCATATTGTAGTTGATGAATTCACCTTGAGAAAGCCAAATGATAATGATCATTTTCTGGTTACAGGTGAGATTGGAGATGAAAAAGGAGAATCGAGCAAACAAGGTGAGGTAGAAGGTCAAGAAAAGGAAAAGCAGCAAGAGAAACAAGAGGAGCAAGTACATCCGACTCTTCCACACCAATGGACTACACATAAGGACCATACGTTGGAGAATGTAATCGGCGGTGTGGATGATGGAGTGCGAACGCGAGCTTCATACAGGGAAGTTGAAATTCATGACAATTTAGCCTTACTTTCCAGTATTGAGCCTAAATCTTTAGAGGATGCACTTAATGATAATTCTTGGGTTCTCACCATGCAAGAAGAACTACACCAATTCCAAAGGAATCGGGTGTGGTTTCTCGTGCCCCGGCCTGATAATCATCCCATAATCGGAACTAAGTGGGTTTTCTAAAACAAACTTAGTGAAGATGGGGTGGTTGTGAGGAAAAAGGCAAGACTGGTAGCTAAGGACTACTCTCAAGAATTTGGTATAGATTTTGATGAATCTTTCGCTCCTGTGGCTAGATTAGAAGCAGTAAGAATACTTCTTGCTTATGCTTGTCACAGGAACATCAAGCTTTTCCAAATGGGCGTGAAGAGTGCCTTCCTCAACGGAGTTATGAAGGAAGAAGTATATGTGGAGCAACCGCCGGGTTTCGAAGATGAAAAATTTTCAGACCACGTTTACAAATTGGACAAGGCACTGTATGGGTTAAAACAAGCTCCCCGAGCATGGTTTGATCGTTTAAGTTCCTTTTTAATAGATAATGGCTTCAAAGAGGTAATATAGACTAAATCTGGATGATATAATATTTGGAGCCACAAATCTTAAACTTAAAATGAATAATATGTGATGAGCATGCTCTACTTGTGCAAGTTTATGTGGATGATATAATATTTGGAGCCACAAATCTTAAAATGAATGGCTCAACTCATGCAGGGAGAGTTCGAGATGAGCTTGATGGGAGAGTTAAACGTCTTCCTGGGGCTTCAAATAAAGCAACTAGATGATGGTATCTTTATCAACCAGAAGAAGTACACACAAGAAATTCTGAAGAAGTTTCAACTGGAAAATGCCAAGCCGTTTGCTACACCCATGTCCACCTCACTCAAATTGGAAGATGAGAAAGGTAACATCGTGGATCAAAAACTTTTTAGGGGTATGATTGGTTCACTGTTATATCTTACTGCTAGTAGGCCTGACATACATTTTAGTGTGTGTCTCTGTGCAAGATATCAATCTTGTCCCAGGGAATCTCATTTGTCGGTCGTGAAAAGAATAATCAGGTATTTGAACGGAACAATTGATCTTGGTTTGTGGTATCCTAAGAATGCTTCATTTGATTTAATTGCTTATACTTATTTTGACTACGGTGGATGTAAAATGGATAGTAAGAGCACTAGCGGTCACTGTCAGTTTCTAGGGGGCTGCATGGTCTCATGGGCCTCAAAGAAACAATACTGTGTGGCTTTATCAACTGCTGAAGCTGAATATGTGACTGCAGGTAGTTGTGCGGCTCAAGTACTCTGGATCCAACATCAATTGTTAGATTTTGGTTTTTGCTTGAAAAACACTCCCATTATGTGTGATAACACTTCTGTAATAAATCTATCCAAAAATCTTGTCCAATACTCTCGCACAAAACACATTGAGGTTAGACATCACTTCATTAGAGATCATATCAATAAAGGTGATTTTGAGTTAATTTTTATAGATACACAGCATCAACTTGCAGATATTTTCACAAAACCTTTGAATTCTGATCAGTTTTGCTTTCTTAGGAGAGAATTAGGAGTGTGCAAGTTAGATAGTTAAATCTTTCTGAATTGCCTTGTATATACACTTTCAAAATTTTCATAAAGGAATTGTGCATACTGCTTTACTTTTCGCACATAAGGAGATTTTCCATGGCGTTTACATTTCAATCTTTTCCTTTTGTGCATATCACTTTGAATAACAATTGATCTTTTCATCTCTTGCATTCGCATGTACATAAATGAATATTCTTCATACTTGTGTGCGTGAATGTCATGATTTCCGGTATATCAAATATCGATTGCCGAAGGTTGGATTATGTCCAGCTGGAAGCTTTCCCCATGTGCGAGGGTGGTCTTCAGACGTATGTTCTCCGCCACATACTGGTAATCACCTTGTGTGAAAAATTCATCTCAATGCATGTCTGAGTGTATATAAAATATTGTCCTTCTTTTTGATTCCTCCTATGACCTTTTCCCTTGCTAAATAAAAATGCATTGGTTCAGACATGTTTGTAACATGGCACACATTAAGGGAGAGGTTCTTTTTATAACAGTGCATACACTTAGGGGGAGACATGACAATGATTAGACTAATTCATTTATTACATTCAATACAATCTCTCTACATGTGCTCTTTTTGAGATAAATGACTCTATTTAATAAGGATTTCAGTTATTCCACTCAACACTCTTGAGAGCTCTTGAATTTCTACATAAAAGTCTCGTGTCTCATGAGGAAAAAGCTGTCAGCCCTAACAAAAATTTCAATAAGTGGATTTGGAGCCGAGTAGTCGGGAACCCCCCCTGAGACAAAGGAGGAAACTCGGATCGAAAAGTGACAAATAACCACAATTCACATAAGTGACGAAACTGAGTAACCGGGAAATGCCCCTGAAACAAAGGGCATAACTCATGTCAAAAGTCAGTCATCTTGTTAATAAAAAAAAAATGGGGGTTGTGCGAAGCCACTAAAAGTCGAGCACTGTGTATGGAAGTGTAGGAAGGAAAGGTTCTTTCCAGTGTTCCATAGAAAATCTGAAAATCCATATTGTTATGGATTTCATTGCTCATTCTACACTTTTAGCTTGATTGTGTGAATGTACCTTATGAATCAGTCATCCTTCATAGTTGATGTAGTACCACTTTTTGTAAACACTACCCTTTTAATATTGCTCATGCAACTCATGCTCTCGGTCGATAGCATTATTCTTAACCTGTTCATATAGAACGTGCTTGATACTATACAATAGTATGAATGCATATGTCCTTGAATTCTCATTCATTCCACTTCATATGCATTTCATCGACTTAATTGTACATACCCGGTTTTAGGCTTTACTTTCATGTTTTTCCTAATCGCCTATTTGACTCTGACAAAAAGGGGGAGTAATAAAGTTTGCATGATGTTTTGAATGTTGAATGGGTTAATGAAAGTTGAAAAATGCCTTGCTTTTAGAAAGGGGGAGTTATATTTGTTCTACTCAACTTTCTCAATCTATATTCTCTTGGTTGTTTCATTGGGTGATGTTGTGTTGGTTCTTTCATGCAAATTCTTGTGGTTCTTCAAAGGGTTTTATCTTCGTCAAAAAGGGGGAGATTGGTGTGCCCAAGGCGTGTTTTGACGAAGACATATCGTACCAGTTTGTTGATTTGCATTGAATACATGGTTGATGAATGTTGCTGAATGTGTCTCACTTTGATAGGTCTCATTGAATGGCATGTTGAGTGTTTGAATCAGGTTCAGATATTTCATGATTTAAGATGAGTATCATTTGACTGAACTTAGGACTAATATTGTGTTGGTTGGTTTGCGAACAACCACTGTGTGTGGTGATTGAGCATGTCTTGTAATCCAAACTTGGAGTGGCATAGTAACATCCTGAATCTGTTGTGGACTTGGCACTAGGGTGCATTTGCTGCTATAAATGTCTTGCTGGTTGTTTGAATGGCTATGAAGCTGGAATGTTAAATATTTCATATGCATGTATATTGATGAAGTCAAAAATTTGAATTTCCAACTTATGCAGGTTCAAAGTTGATATTCATTTGACTGAATTCATGGTGAGCTTCCATTCTAGTATTCAACCCATGAATCCTTGGTAAAACTCTCATGTAAATCTGTTTCGTAATGTCCTTGAATGGGGTGGTTGCATATTTCATGTTTTTGGGCTTTTATTGACTGAATTAGGCTATTTTTATTTTCCCCACTTCAAGTGTCGACCCCTGGGGTCGACACCCAACTATCTGGGGAGTGATTTTTATGAGGATAGAATCCAGTGAAACTAGTGTCGACACCTGGAGTCGACACCATAACCCTGGGAGCTGTTGTTCTTCTCCAGATAGAACACCTGGTTCTAGGTGTCAACACCTACACCTTGGGTGTGAGTTTTTGTCAAGGGACAGAACACCTGAAAGTAGGTGTCGACACCCATTCAGGCACGTCCAGATCGTGGTTTGTGGATTGATTTTGAAATGGCCATTTCTAGATCCGATTAGCTTGCCCTTTTTACCCCATTACCCCTAGGGTTTCTACCCTTGATCCGATTAACTTGCGTCCAAACCACCTAAAAAAATTTTGTGCCGTGGTTTGTCATCTGTGGGATTGTTGTACTACTCTATCTGTTCATTTTACGAGTGTGATACGATGAGATGAGAGTTTAATCAATTGTCCACACCTTTATTTCATCCGAGTGATCATCATTTAGCGTTGGAGAGCTGTGAGTGGTTGTTTAATTGTCATTTAAACATTCTACATTAACTTGAATTTAGAGAGCTCCATCTCTTCATATCTATATCTCTACGATTTATTTTAAGTTTGAAAAAAAGGGGGCGCAATCAATTCACCCCCCTCTCGATTTCTTTCCTAACCGGGCCAACATAAAAGATGTAGAAGAATACCGTGATCGCCACCAAGGAAAGACAACGTCAAAGAATGTGAAAGAAGACTATGTGCGCGTTGTGTACCTTGGAAAAAGAAGATGATCGCACTCAATATAAGTAATGCGGGGACATTGTGGATTACCTCTCCTCGCCTTCCAGTCGGCTAGAAGGTAAGGGCCTCACTTTCCATGCTTTTCTGCGAAACAAAGACAACACAAGAGGCAAAACCCATTAGAAAATGCTAAGTGTAGAAATCTGTCAAGTGCATAAAGTAGCATGAAAGATTGAGGGTAAACTTACCGGGGGAGGGTTTTTAACCCCTATGGAAGGGTGGAAATGATAGGTGTGTATATTGTGATGAGATTAACATGCAAAGATTGATTTAATATGCCATAATTAACATAGATAAATAAGGTGCAAAAGTGCATGTCACAAGAGAAACTATGCAAATAGGGTGCAAAGAACGATGAAAATAATATGGCAAACGAAGTCCAAACAGAGAGAAAATTGGGATGACAGAAGACTTTAGTGTTGTGGACAAGTAGGAACAAGAATCACGCCAAAAAGAGGTTGGGACAGAAAGTTATGACATCAGAGATTTGGCGAGAAATGCAGATAGTGCAGAAAATGCAGAACAGTGAACAAAATGGACCCAAAGAATGATGAATATCTTGCAGAATAAGAGACAAAAAAGGGAAAGAAAAGATGCTATGGAAAGGTGGGAATATTATGGTGAAACTAGGGCAAAAAGAAGGGTTAAAAATGGGGAAGGCAATAGTGAAAAATGGGGAAGAAAACACAAGAAAACAAAAGGGTGCAGAACATGACAGAAAAATGACCAAGTGTCAAAACAGAATGAAAGTGCAAAATGATGGAGAAAAATATGCATGAATAGAATGAGATAATTGTTGGGTCTCACGGAGTGCAGTCGGATCTAGAAGGGGGGGGTTGAATAGATCCTATTGATAACTATGGCCTATTTTAAATCATGACACCTAAATACATAAATTACTCCTATAAACCCATAAAACACTTAGGCACACAGCGTAGCGGAATAGATAGGAGAGGAGCAAGCAATAATGTTAAAGCTCGATGCCCAGTTCAGACAGGTCGACACTCAGGGCAGTGATTATGTTGAAATTCCAACATTTGAGCTCCAGCATATCAAAATGTGTCGACACATCCAACTCATGTCTCGACACTTTTACCACAGGTCACAACATAGGTCGACACACCTGCCTGTAAGGTCGACACTTCTTCAGTAGGATCTAGCTATATAGTGAGCTGGGGTCAACACTTCAAGGTAGTGAGGTCAACACCTCTTGGCAAGGCACAATACACAGGTCGACACTTCTTCATGAGCAAAAAGATCCAAAAGAGATGTAATACAATGAACCACAGAGATCTTAGACCAGAGTAGCTGTGTGTTAAATGACTTGCTTAGTGTGTGAAAGCTGTGGTGATCACTAAAGTGCATGAGTGTCAAACGAGGTGAATTCCCTTGGCAAAGATTTCACCTTAGTACCTGTGTGCAAGTGTGCAACAGGCAACCCAAGGAGCTGATGCCGTTAAAGACACATGAGAGAAAGCTGCTCACTCAAATTATGATATACCCTTTGCTTGAAAAATGCTCCGAAGTGCCTATAAGCAAGAGTGTTGTAGACACTTGAGGAAACACACGTTAGCAACGATAGTGAGGGGATCAAGATGAGATTATTTGTGCAAGCAGAACGCTTGAGTGTGTAGAGAAATTAAATAGTAAAGTAGCACACGGACTTGTGAAATGGGGATAAAAGTTATAGAACAAGCTCACAATGAATACAACCCACAACACAAGGATTTTAAGGTGGTTCGATTGTTAGCTCACAACCTACGTCCACCCCACACCGAATTCGGTGTGGCTTTCTGGCTGACACAGAGCTTGAACCGCTGAGCTGCACAGCTTGCTTATACAGCTGAGCAACATAGCTTCCTTACACAGTTGAGCAACACAACTTGCTTACGCAGCTGAGCAACACAGCTTACTTTCAGCTGACTAACAGCTGGAATCACCCAGAGGATCTGATCCTCTCTTCCTCTGAAACCACCGAGGGAACCCCGTCCTTAAACAGGGGATTAGAAAAGCTAGATGTATTGATGATAGACGAACCGTCACAAATCAAAGCTGAATACTGCAAGTGTACTGGAGAAAAATTAGAGACAATGTAGACACCAGTTAAAAGATTGGATCAAGACAACAGAGCTGATGATTGCAGTTACAAGATTGGATCCAAGGATCCTTTTCTTCGAGCACAGGTAGACTATAGGGCTTGTCTTCTCTCTCAAAGTTGCTCTCTCTTCTTCTTCTACTCTCACAGCACTGGACTATGTCAACCAAGTTCTGGGGCTGCTCTCACACTTTCGTAGGAGCGTTTTTGGTGGATGGTCTAGAGCATGGCACTGTGTGGATGGCAGCAGTAGCTTCTTCAGTTGAGGAATCTTGGTATAAATAGGTAAAAATAAGTTGTAATGCCAGGAAAAAAATGGCGCCCAGAAGTCCCTGATGGACCATTGCACTGGCTGTATTTTCCCTGCATAATTTCCCTTGAAGCGTGCGCCAGGGTGAAGTGAGAGCTTGGAGTCTTCTAGACAAGTTCCATGATTGACGGTGGCAGCACCTGGAAGAAGGGACCGAGTCTTCTCATTTAGATGCTTGGAGATCTTGTCATTAAATGCTCCTATAGGCATGCTGTCTTCCATTGGCTGAGCCCAGCTGCCAGTATAAGGATAAGTACGATGGCAGACAATGTTAAGTAGCAAATCAGATTTTCCTTTAGACAACATCAGATATTCACATTTAATCTCCCTCAGATAATCAGTCTTCTCATTCTGCACAGGTGTACTCTTCTGCGTACAATGGCTGGTTGGAGAGCCCATTGGTCGACAGCAAGACAATGGCAGACTGCGGAGTGTCCAATTCCCAGCAGTAGACAGTCTGGACAGGTAGACTGATAAGACTGACAATGCGGCAGACTGACGAGGCTCTTCTAGCTGGATTTCAGACAGAAATCATCTCCAAAAGGTAGACAAATGAGTGATAAGATGGTAGAGTAAGGGTCAGACCTTGGGACGTGGTCCAGACCCCAAAAACCTTAATTTTAATGATTTACGGTTCTTTTTTTCTCTCTCTGAATGGCCACTGATTTGACAGTTTATTTGCTTGAGGATCTTTGAAAAAACAAGGGTGTCGACCTCCTTCGAGGTAAGTGTCGAGACATCCTTTGAATATCATAAAGGTCCACGATCGATGTGTCAAGACTTGTGAGCCATATGCAGGGATTATCACATGAGTGTGTCGACACTTTTCTGTTAGTGTGTCGAGACATCCCTTGAAAGGTTTTGAGAACAACTTCTGTCGGTTTCATACACGGTCTAGTTGAACCTAGATGTGTCGACACGTTTCTGTCAGTGTGTCGAGACATCCCTTGAATGGTTTTGAGGATGACTTCTGCTTCAGTTTATTTCTTCTTGAGGTGTCGAGATAATTGTCAGACGTGTCTACATAAGCTTTATGTGTAGATTTGTCATCTGAAGGTGTCGAGATATTTTCTTTCTAATTCAGCCTTTGATTGGAGTATGCTCAGACCTTGATGTATAGACCTTGAACTACTTATGTGCTCGGACCTTAGTTCATTTTCCTTGGCCATCTTTCTTATGCAGCCTAATGCCTCATCTGTGTGTCTTACTTGATTTCTTTCTATCCTTGCAGACACACTTTGTTACCGGTGTGGGTTTGACCTGACATGCATGAGTGTTTGTCGCTATCAACTGCAGGTCAACCTATATTAATGAATCATAGTTAGACATCATCGAAACAAAAGAATATTATACATAAGCCAAACATACATAGTCAGCCATCATCAAAACTCTGGAATTACATAGTTTATACACTTGTCCAACATTCTCTCCCTTTTTGATGATGGAAACTATGAGCTATGAGTCATTATGAGTATATTGAAAGTCAGAGATTAAAAGAATGTAATCGTGAATAAAAGCACAAAGACCTTCAATTGAATATCTCTCTCCAGATAAATTTCCCCCCACATATTCTTAAGAATGTATTCAAGACTCTCACCCCTATGCATTCCATAGTTAAGGACACATACAAATCTCTCCCCCTTTGACATTATCAAAAGATCATACTAGAGAGAGTATATGACATAATTGGGAAGGTAGGAGAGAAGGAAATTACAGCACATCAAATGTTGAAAATTATGAGCACAGGATGTACAGTGTAAAAGAGATTTTGATACCTGGAGGGAACAACTTTAAGTGCAGCAACCTGAGATACCTTTCCGAAGATGCCTGAATCTCTCCTCCTATCGAATGCCAATTGATGGAAAGATATATTTTTCGTAGGCAAAGTATGAGTAGGTATGATCACAAGCAGTGCAGTCAATATTCCACAATTCAAAAAAAAATGGTGTGGAAATACATGCCAATGATTGTACACTTATTAAAGTTGACAAGTAAATCGATGTGAACAACCAAACTTGCAAAGGTGGTTTTAGGACAATCACTGAAGAGTGATATGGCCAAATATTAGAATCAATGGTATTGACCGTTGGCGTGCCAAAGATAGTTGAAATTTGAAGGCATGGTTGCAACTGCATGATGCAATATTGTAGTCAAGGAACACATTTTTGATTTCAGATTTTTTCAAGATTTTTAGTGGTTTTCTATTTTTCAGACTTTTTGGATTTTCTATGCAAGATAAGTGTGTACACAGTGAAGAATGTAGTCCACCCAATTGCATGAAAAACTGAAACCAGTTGAGGTGAAGCCATAGTGCCAATGATGCTAGGACTTATGGCAGATATGCATGTATGATGATTCCAATTGTTATGTCCAGACTGTCTTCTAACAATGCTAGCAATGATTGATGCAAATATATTCCATGCAAGGTAAAAACCACGGAGCATCATGAAGTGATATTTCAAGAAGGAATGGCATACTCTGACCATAAATGATAGGAATGCAATGATTTCTAATGTTAGAAGTCATCAAAGAGCATTGATGCCATTTGACTAGAGAGGGCAAAGATCAAGGGATATAGAAAGACAGCTTGTCTTTATAGAAGATGAAGGTTCTTTAACTTGAGACGAAGTTCATAAATCAGAGTAATAGAATTTTCAAAATTTTTTGTTATAGAACCCGAATGAACTAGCCCTTACACTTTGATTGGTTTATTGTTAATGAATTCTGGCCTACTCAGTAGAATCACATGAAAACATTTGTATTCGAGTTTGATAGAGATGAACCAAAAAAAATATCAACGTCAGATTAACCTCCTCTTATCTTACTCATTCAAATCTATTGGCTACTTTGAGAGAAATTCATACAAAGTATTGAAATTAAACAAGCATGAAGACTAAATGGTATTCTTAGACTATTGATGGATGTGTATTTAGCTTTTGCAATCTCTACCATAATATTCATTGAGAATACAAGAAGATTTTACGAGAAATTAAGTCTAGTGCATGCCTCATATCCGTAAGGACACACATTGTTTAGATGGAAGTATCCTTAGGTAATTGGTAAGACTAACTGTCATGCTTCAAATGGAACAGAGATAGCATTGTCACCTCATGACATATCGTTCCACATATTCTTGATGAGGGGACATGTTTCTCAGTAACTAGCCATTGCTCTGCCTAATGATATACCTTAGAACATAGCAGAGTCAACAATGGCACTTCATGACATGCCTCATCTCAGTTCATTTATGAGGAGACATATTTCTCAGTGAGCCAATGTAATTACTCTGACAATTTTTGCCATTAGAAAACCCACAACAATAGATTGTTTAAAAATAATACTTGGACAGAAGTTTATCAATCATAATTGTCACGCCCCGAGCGCGGAAGGAACCCGGGGAGAGCGTGACGAGTTTATATCAATCATGCCAATCAGAGCAAGTAGAATTTCTACATCATAACGGAGTGCGCATTAAGACAAGAATTTAAAACATAATCAATACTAATACCATTGATAACAACTTAATCCTTTAAACAATGTCATGACTTGACAAGTCTAATCAGGCCCACGGCCTTTAAATATTACAAATTTGAAAATAATAAAAGTTCTGACGACAAGACTCCATGAACTAAAGACGACTTGACACGATAAGGCGTAGTGGCATGATGCTTGTAGACTATATGCTCATCACTCTTGCTCCTACCCATCCGAGTCCGAGTCAGGGTCCGTATTACCTGAAAAGTTTGGGAAAAGAATTTGATGAGCGAACGCTCAGTAGGAATTATATCTCAAGAACTAGCAATTTGTTTAAGTAATTACCTTTTTCAAATGAAAGTGCAAGTCTAGCATGTTAATCATGTAAAATAGAATGCTATGGAATTGAACATGATAACAAGAGGAAATAACATGTATTGTTGATCCAAGATAGGGGATTTCAAGTATTCAAGATTTCAAGTATTCGAATGAGTACCAAGTATATCAATAAAGTCTTTCATATCATGAGATAAAGGCTATTAACAAGCAAGTACTTTGCCCATTCCGGGCCACGCAAGTCATGTGAAGTCAATCAAGTCAAGCACGCGAGAGAGAGAGAGAGATAGTGGAGATGTCGTAGATTCAAGCAAGCACTTCGGTGCAATGCCACACCGCGATCAATATAACTCCCATGGGCACAAGTACTTTCGGGTGCTCCTCCCAGGACCAGATCGGACCCTATACGCGTAGGCATTGTTACATGTAATATCTAGACAACCACTTTAGTGATAGCCATGGAATTCCAAGAACAAACTCATGTAGGATATCAAGCTAGATTCGTGGATAGGTTCCACGGAATTCAAGGAAGAACATTAGATGGACAATGATAAAACCAACGAGAACCATAACATGTTGATAACCTAGGTAGAATCGGTACCTTAAATAGGTAGCCGTGATCACTTGAGTGGATGACTAAACTTGCCACCAATCAAGGTACATGAATCAAGCTGAGAGATTGACCCTATCTATAAGGGACTCAATCCATAACATTGCCTTAGTGAAATATCATCATTCCACCGACTAGGATTATTCTCTCATGGACCAAGATGGAAACATGAGAGGGCTGATTTACCACATGACGTGGCAATCAAAGGTACAAGGTGTTTAAGGTACAACCAGCTCAGTCGGCCTTGAGGGAATCCAAGGCTACGAGGAGACTTACGGAGATCCCAATGACTAACTTGCCGGTCCAAAGGAACGGAATGTCCAATGGAGGGCTTGTATGTCACCGAGAGTTGAAGGGGTAATCGGTAAAATGCCAAGAAACGTGGGACTATACTCACGGATTGGAATATAGTGCCATATATACATATATATAAATATAAATCCATGGTTACGGGAAAAATCATAAAAAAATCAGAAGATAGGAAATTGGCGCCTTAGCCAATGTCTTTAATTCATTAAGTAGCACCTTGGTCAGGGGCGTTATTTCACAAATTGAAGACTCTGCAAGAGTCGCTAATTCAACAGTTATACATTTCTAAATATATACTTTTATACATTGATTTCCAGTATTATGTAAATGACGCCTGGCCACATGCCCAGTTCTTAGGAAGATAGCGCCCTTGATAGTGGCGTCATTTTCAAAAGAAACGCCATACTTTAAGTCGTCATTTCATTTTTTTTTCCAGAATTCCACTATGAACAGTAGCACTTTTTCAATATAATTATTTTTATGACAATATGTATATGGATAGGTCAAGAAAAATAGCAGGATTCCAAAACTCTATTCATGCATTAAATCAGATAACTGGTTAAATAGATATTAAATTTTTAACATGTGTAATTATTAAATAAAATGGGAATTGACGACCGTTTTGATGGGCGTCAAAAAGAATTAGCGCCCTGATAAGGGTCGCTATTTACAAAAATTTTAGAAAACTTCACCGAAACACAGCGATAACTATATGCATGATATACATACGGTTTAATGAGAACAATATAATCATGATTTATGGTTGTTTGGGCTACGAGACTTGAGATAACCTACCTTTTAGTGGATTGGAGGGTTTTGGACGAAGAACCGATACTCTGTTTCGAACAGAGTATGTCGATTGCTTGCAGGATGAAGACTTCTGCAACTTCCTTCACGCAACAGGAGGAAGAGGGCAGCAGGAGGAAGAAGGTACTTCTTCCAGGCTTGTAGGTGGTTGAAGGGAAGAAGCCTCACGCCTTCTCACGTCCGGCAGGCATGAAGAAGAGGGTGAAGCCTCTTCTTGCACGTCTGCACAGCAGGAGGAAGGAGATGCTCGCCCCTTCACGATGGAGTCAGTAGGAAGAAGAGGAAGAAGACCTCCTCGCAGTCGGGAAGCGTAGGATGAAGAATCTCCTCGAACGCAATATCATCAACGAGTTACATTCGATGGGGAAAGGTTTTTATAAGGCTTTCAACGTTCTGGAGGGTTCTAATGCTTGGTTATGGAAAGGGTTTGTGATCAAGATTGGCAGGGTTTTAATCCTACCGTGCATGATCCTCTCCCTTCCTAGATAGCAGCCACATGCTTCCATTTTCATAGGGAAAACCCTAACACTATCCATGCATCGACCGAGCATGCCTTAATGGTTGCTCGGTTTCCTTATTTAACTCTCAGGAAAAATGACGTCTGAGACAAGGGTGTGTTTTTCACTAAATAGCGCCTTACTCGAGGGCATGTTTTTCATTAGATAACGCCTTAACCATGGTCGTCTTTTACTTTTCTATATTTCGCCGCTTTATTTCCAATTTTTCTTGGTATTAATAAGCGCCCATGATAAGGGCGTTATTACTATAATTGGCGCCTTATGGGAGGGCGTTATTTTATTTTGGCCCATTTGTTATATCTTTTTAAGTGTAAGGCCCGTTATCAGTTTAGGATATTTTCCATTTATCAAATTTTTATTTTATTTAATTCCTGACCAACATTAGCATGTATAGATTTACTAGTTTAAATTTATTTAGAATCTATTTTATTCTTTTAAAATTTTCCAGGGGTGCTACACCCTCCCCCACTTAAAAGAATTTGGTCCCCAAATTCAAGAGACATGGAGGGTATAGAACTTACGGTTTAGAACAATTCCGGATATCTCCTTCGCATAGATTCTTCAGTTTCCCAGTTAGCTTCTTGTTCCAAGCATTTGTTCCACTGCACTTTTACAATGGGAATGGTCTTGTTTCTTAAGACTCGGACCTCTCGATCCAGAATCTTCATTGGCTTTTGTTCATAAGTGAGGTCCTTTTGAATTACTAGGTTACTATGATCAATGACGTGGAAAGGGTCGTGCACATATTTCTTCAGCATGGAAATGTGGAACACGTTGTGCACCTCCGACAGTTGAGGAGGTAAAGCAATGCGATAAGCTACCTCACCAACTCTTTCCAGTACTTCGAATGGACCAATGAACCTTGGTGCAAGCTTGCCTTTAACTCCGAACCTTCTTATTCCTCGACCGGGTGAGACCTTGAGGTAAACATGGTCTCCGACTTGGAACTCTAATTCCCTTCTTCTATTATCTGCATAAGACTTCTGTCTGGATTGTGCTACTTTGAGTCTTTCTCGGATAAGTTCAACCTTCTCTATTGTGTTTCTTACCATATCTGGCCCTAGTAGTTGCTTCTCGCCAACCTCATCCCAGCATATAGGAGATCGGCAACTCCTGCCGTACAAGGCTTCAAATGGAGCCATCTGTATACTGGCTTGATAACTATTGTTATATGCAAACTCGGCTAGGGGCAAATGATCATGCCAACCTCCGCCAAAGTCAATAATGCAAGCCCGTAACATGTCTTCAACTATTTGGTTTGTTCTCTCGGTCCGACCATCGGTCTGGGGATGGAAAGTAGTACTGAAGTTGAGCTTCGTCCCCAAGGAGTGTTGTAGACCCTTCCAGAAATGAGAAGTGAAGCGAGGGTCTCGGTCAGACACGATTGATGTTGGGACTCCATGCAATCTCACGATCTCCTTAATATATAATGCGGCCAACACATCAACCGACCATCGACTTTTAATTGGCAAGAAATGCGTCGACTTGGTCAGTCGATCGATGATTATCCAAATACCATCATTTCCGCCTCTAGACTTAGACAATCCCATGATGAAATCCATACCAATTCCTTCCCATTTCCATTTGAGAATATCAAGGGGGTGTAACCTTCCGGCGGGTCTTTGGTGTTCTGCTTTTACTTGTTGGCACGTGAGATAACGAGATACAAAGTCCGCTACCTCCCTCTTCATGTTCGGCCACCAGAAAGTTCTTTTTAGATCTTTGTACATCTTAGTTGCTCCAGGATGAATGGTATACCTAGAGCGGTGAGCTTCATCTAGAATTTTCCTTATCAACTCAGGACAGTCCGGAACACATGTCCTTTCCTGAAACATTAGTCTTCCATCAATTGCTAGCTTGAACCCGGTTCTTTGATCTAGTTTCTCCCTTATTTCAATCATTCCAGGATCTTCGTCTTGTAACTTCTTGATTTCGGATAGCAAGTCCGGATGCACACTCATGTGAGAGAGAGTAATACACCCATCTTTCTGGTCCGTGCTTATATTTAATTTGGAGAATTCCTCTAATAGTTTCCATTCCCGTATCATACAGCTTTCTATAAGGGCTCTCGGCTTCCGACTCAAGGCATCAGCTACCGAATTCCCTTTACCGGGGTGATACTGAATAGTGAAATCAAAGTCTTTTAAATATTCCAGCCATCGACGTTGCCTCATATTAAGCTCCTTCTAAGAGAATAGATATTTGAGGCTCTTATGATCGGAGAATACTGTGAATTGTTCTCCGTAGAGATAGTGTCTCCAGATCTTTAGTGTAAATACTACCGCGGCCAACTCCAAGTCATGCACCGGGTAGTTTTCTTCATGCTTCTTCAACTGCCTAGAAGAGTATACAATAACTCTTCCCTGTTGCATTAATACACAACCGAGGCCAATGCCGGAAGCATCGGTATATACCCCGTACTTCTCTCCTTCAATAGGAAGGGCCAAGACCGGAGTGGTGGTCAAACGGTCCTTCAATGTTTGAAAGCTTTGTTCACATTCCTCATTCCACTCATACGGCTCTTCCTTGCGGGTCAACCTGGTGATTGGTACTGCAATCTTTGAGAAGTTTTTAATAAAACGCCGGTAATAACCAGCAAGACCAAGGAAACTCCTGATTTCTGTTGCATTTGTCAGTTGTTCCCAGTTCTTCACCGCTTCGACCTTTGTAGGGTCCACTGAGATTCCATCCTTTGAAAGTACGTGTCCTAAGAAGGACACTTCTTCCAGCCAAAACTCGCATTTGCTAAATTTGGCATATAATTGATTATCCCTCAATATCTGCAATGCTATCCTCAAATGCACTTCATGCTCCTCTTCAGACTTTGAATATATCAGAATATCATCGATAAAAACCACAATAAATTTATGCACATGTGGTCTAAAGATGCTATTCATAAGCTGCATAAAAGCTACAGGGGCATTTGTTAGTCCAAAAGGCAAAACAGTAAATTCATAATACCCGTACCTGCTTCGGATTGCATTTTTGTGAATATCCTCGTCCTTGATCCTCAATTAGTGATAACCCGATCGAAGATCAATTTTTGAGAAATACTTTGCTCCAGAAATCTGATCGAAGAGTTCATCAATCCTCGGCAGTGGGTATTTATTCTTCATAGTGAGGTGGTTCAGCTGCCGATAATCGATGCACAACCTCATCGATCCATCCTTCTTCTTGACGAACAGCACTGGTGCTCCCCATGGGGAAGTACTTGGTCTGATAAATCCTTTCTTCAATAGCTCCATAAGTTGCTCCTTCAATTCCTTCAATTCTGCGGGGGACATTCTGTAGGGTGCTTTGGAAACAGGTCCGGCACCCGGAACAAGGTCTATAGTGAATGAGACTTCTCTCTCTGGAGGTAGACCGGGCAAGTCTTCAGGGAAAACATCGGGAAACTCCCGAACCACTTGAATGTCTTCTAGTCTAGCTACCTTAGTCTCTGTGGCAGTTACAAATGCTAAGAATGCCTCGCATCCTTTGTTGATAAGTTTATGGGCTCGAAGAGCAGAGATGACTGGTGATCTCTTCCGGGGAGTAACGTAAGTTGACTCCGGGTAATCCATAAAAGTTACTTTTCCATTTCGGCAGTCTACAGTTGCCCGATGGGTGGATAGCCAATCGGCCCCTAAAATTATATCATACTCCTTCAAGTCTAAGCATATTAAATCTGTAGGTAAGTTGTGGCCTTTAACTATAATCTTGCAGTTTGGGTAATGGAAAGTGACATCAGACTCATTCCCTAACGGGGTAGAAATCACCAAGTTTATCCATTCAGGTTCCATAGAGAATGAAGCAGCAAATTTCTTTGAAACAAACGAATGTGTGGCGCCAGTATCAAACAGTACTTGAGCAGATTTAGAGCAGACAGACAAAATACCTTCCACCAACCCACCCTTGGTTGGTTCCGTCTCTTGGAGAGCTTGTAACCGTCCTTGCTTCTTTGTCGGACACTTCTCTTCCTTTGTCTCCGACTCACTTTGCTCGTTCATCATTGGACAGTCGGGGATATGGTGTTCTTTACTCCCACAATGAAGCCATGCTCCGAGCCTTCTCCAGCATTCCGCAGCCTGATGACCCGGCTTGTCGCAATATTTACAATTCTCCTTCGGTGGTGCCGTGATGGAGAAAGGTCTGTTGTTGCCTTTCTTGAATTTTTTCTCCTTGGAGGGTTCGCCTCCATTATTGGTCCGCTTCTTGAAAGACGGTTTAAAAGTGTTGGGGCTTGTGATATTCTCCCTTTTATCCTTACCACAGATTTTGTCAGACAGTTCCGTGGCGTCTTCTAGCAACTGGGTACGACGCACCATCTCTGAGTACACTTGAATATCCAAGGGAGCGAGCTGGGTGATATACTGGGGTCGTAACCCATTCAAGAACCTTCCTGCCTTCATCTTTTCAGTGCATACTAAATGTGGTGCATATCTAGATAACCGGCAGAACTAGGCTTCGTAATCGGCTACTGACAGGGATCGTTGCTTCAAGGCAGCAAATTCTGCGGCCTTTTTCTCCTGAACACGGTCGGAGAAATACTTACTATTGAAGTGCTCGACAAATTCGACCCAAGTAACATGATCTTCGAGCAAGGTGGCCTCGACGGACTCCCACCAAGCACGGGCGTCCCGTTCCAGTTGGAACGTGGCTAGAAGCACCTTTTCACCATCCGCGCATTGCATGACGCGGAAGATTCGCTCGATCTCCTTTATCCAATTCTCCGCATCCTCGGGATTTGATGAACCTGAGAATCTCGGAGGGTTGAGATTTCTAAAGCTCCGATGGAGGTCGCCAGCTACATGATGTGCCCCACCTTGAGCCACTTGTTGCAAGGCCTGGGTCAGGCCTTGAACAGTTCGTTGCATCTCACGCCATTGTGCGCGTTCAGCAGCCATAGTCCTACAAGAATTTAACCTTAATTAGTTTCATGTTGAAATTTGTAGTTGGATGCCCTACAAGGACTTATACCCACGGCACTACCCATCCTCACAGTTTGGGGATACACTTATCCTTGGACTTGGGTTTCCTAGGAATTTGAAATCCTAAGCTCTGATACCACAAAAACTGTCACGCCCCGAGCGCGGAAGGAACCCGGGGAGAGCGTGACGAGTTTATATCAATCATGTCAATCAGAGCAAGTAAAATTTCTACATCATAACGGAGTGCGCATTAAGACAAGAATTTAAAACATAATCAATACTAATACCATTGATAACAACTTAATCCTTTAAACAACGTCATGACTTGACAAGTCTAATCAGGCCCACGGCCTTTAAATATTACAAATTTTTAAAAAATAAAAGTTCTCACGATAAGACTCCAAGAACTAAAGACGACTTGACACGATAAGGCGTAGTGGCATGACGCTTGCAGACTATACACTCATCACTCTTGCTCCTGCCCATCCAAGTCCGAGTCAGGGTCCGTATTCCCTGAAAAGTTTGGGAAAAGAATTTGATGAGCGAACGCTCAGTAGGAATTATATCTCAAGAACTAGCAATTTGTTTAAGTAATTACCTTTTTCAAATGAAAGTGCAAGTCTAGCATGTTAATCATGTAAAATAGAATGCTATGGAATTGAACATGATAACAAGAGGAAATAACATGTACTGTTGATCCAAGATAGGGGATTTCAAGTATTCAAGATTTCAAGTATTCGAACGAGTACCAAGTATATCAATAAAGTCTTTCATGTCATGAGATAAAGGCTATTAACAAGCAAGTACTTTGCCCATTCCGGGCCACGCAAGTCATGTGAAGTCAATCAAGTCAAGCACGCGAGAGAGAGATAGATAGATAGTGGAGATGTCGTAGATTCAAGCAAGCACTTCGGTGCAATGTCACACCACGATCAATATAACTCCCATGGGCACAAGCACTTTCGGGTGCTCCTCCCAGGACCAGATCGGGCCCTATACGCGCAGGCATTGTTACATGTAATATCTAGACAACCACTTTAGTGATAGCCATATAATTCTAAGAATAAACTCATGTAGGATATCAAGGTAGATTCATGGATAGGTTCCACGGAATTCAAGGAAGAACATTAGATGGACAATGATAAAACCAACGAGAACCATGACATGTCGATAACCTGGGTAGAATCGGTACCTTAACTAGGTAGCCGTGCTCACTTGAGTGGATGACTAAACTTGCCACCAATCAAGGTACATGAATCAAGCTGAGAGATTGACCCCATCTATAAGGGACTCAATCCATAACATTGCCTTAGTGAAATATCATCATTCCACCGACTAGGATTATTCTCTCATGGACCAAGATGGCAACATGAGAGGGCCGGTTTACCACATGACGTGGCAATCAAAGGTACAAGGTGTTTAAGGTACAACCAGCTCAGTCGGCCTTGAGGGAATCCAAGTCTACTAGGAGACTTACGGAGGTCCCAATGACTAACTTGCCAGTCCAAAGGAACGGAATGTCCAATGGAGGGCTTGTATGTCACCGAGAGTTGAAGGGGTAATCGTTAAAATGCCGAGAAACGTGGGACTATACTCACGGATTGGAATATAGTGCCATATATACATATATATAAATATAAATTCATGGTTACAGGAAAAATCATAAAAAAATCAGAAGACAGGAAATTGGCGCCTTAGCCAATGTCTTTAATTCATTTAGTAGCGCCCTGGTCAGGGGCGTTATTTCACAAATTGAAGACTCTGCAAGAGTCGCTAATTCAACAGTTATACATTTCTAAATCTATACTTTTATACATTGATTTCCAGTATTATGTAAATGACGCCTGGCCACATGCCCAGTTCTTAGGAAGATAGCACCCTTGACAGTGGCGTCATTTTCAAAAGAAACGCCATACTTCAAGTCGTCATTTCATTTTTTTTTCCAGAATTCCACTATGAACAGTAGCACCTTTTCAATATAATTATTTTTATGACAATATGTATATGGATAGGTCAAGAAAAATAGCAGGATTCCAAAACTCTATTCATGCATTAAATCAGATAACTGGTTAAATAGATATTAAATTTTTAACATGTGTAATTATTAAATCAAATGGGAATTGACGATCGTTTTGATGGGCGTCAAAAAGAATTAGTGCCCTGATGAGGGTCGCTATTTACAAAAATTTTAGAAAACTTCACCGAAACGCAGCGATAACTATATGCATGATATACATATGGTTTAATGAGAACAATATAATCATGATTTATGGTTGTTTGGGCTACGAGACTTGAGATAACCTACCTTTTAGTGGATTGGAGGGTTTTGGACGAAGAACCGATACTCTATTTCGAACAGAGTATGTCGATTGCTTGCAGGATGAAGACTTCTGCAACTTCCTTCACGCAACAGGAGGAAGAGGGTAGCAGGAGGAAGAAGGCACGTCTTCCAGGCTTGTAGGTGGTTGAAGGGAAGAAACCTCACGCCTTCTCACGTCCGGCAGGCAGGAAGAAGAAAGAAGAAGAGGGTGAAGCCTCTTCTTGCACGTCTGCACAGCAGGAGGAAGGAGATGCTCGCCCCTTCACGATGGAGTCAGCAAGAAGAAGAGGAAGAAGACCTCCTCGCAGTAGGGAAGCGTAGGATGAAGAATCTCCTCGAACGCAATATCATCAACGAGTTACGTTCGATGGGGAAAGGTTTTTATAAGGCTTTCAATGTTATGGAGGGTTCTAATGCTTGGTTATGGAAAGGGTTTACGATCAAGATTGGCAGGGTTTTAATCCTACCGTGCATGATCCTCTCCCTTCCTAGATAGCAGCCGCATGCTTCCATTTTCATAGGGAAAACCCTAACACTATCCATGCATCGACCGAGCATGCCTTAATGGTTGCTCGGTTTCCTTATTTAACTCTCAGGGAAAATGACGTCTGAGACAAGGGTGTGTTTTTCACTGAATAGCGCCTTACTCGAGGGTGTGTTTTTCATTAGATAACGCCTTAACCAATTATTTGCCTCATTCCCAAATAGAAAAATCCATCTACTTATGCTGACTTTAGGCCGATTAGTTTGTGTAATTTCAGTTACAAGATTGTTGCAAAGATTTTTAGTGACAGAATGAAAACTGTTCTTCCTACAATCATCTCAAGGGAACAGTGTGGTTTTGTACATGGCAGGCATATTGCAGACAACATTTTGATGTCCAAGGAGATGATGATGGATATTGACAAACCAGTTCGTGGGCACAATATTATTCTGCAGTTAGATACGGCAAAGGCATATGATCGTTTGGAATGGGATTTTCTTTATTCTGTCCTTAGACATTTTGGATTTAACAACAGGTTTGTCTCTTTGATATCCCAACTTCTCACAAACTACTGGTTTTCAGTATCTTTCAATGGACAGAGTCATGGCTATTTTAAATCTTCCCGTGGTGTTCGGCAAGGGGATCCACTAGCTCCATCTCTGTTCATCATTGCTGAAGAAGTTTTGAGTCGAGGACTCTCTCATTTATTCTCTTCTGGACTCTATAAAAATTATCATATATCAGGAGGTGTGGCGGGTATATCTCATTTACTGTATGCAGATGATTCTCTGATTTTTATGAATGGTGGCATGGTCTCAATTAAGCATCTACTGTCATTTCTGGAAAAATATCAAAGAGCATCAGGTCAATGTATTAATCCTCAGAAAAGCCATTTTTTAGTTGCCACAAAGATGCCCCAAAGATCTGTTTCCAGGATTGTTCAGAAAACCGGGTATAGTCTTAAAACTGGCAGTCTTATATACCTGGAAATTCCTCTCTTTAAAGGCAGGGTGAAGGTTCCTCATTTCAGATATTTGATTGATAAAATCAACAATCGCCTGGCTGGATGGCAGAGCAAAATTTTATCCCAAGCTGGTAGACTGGTTTTAATTAAAACTGTTCTTTCAGCTATCCCTATCTACACCGCTAATGCAATTTCCATACCATATGTTATTATAAAGCAGATTGGGAGAATCTGCTCTAATTTCTTTTGGCAAGGTTTGGAAAGCACTCATAGAAAGCATTGGGTATCCTGGGAAAGAATCTGTATTCCGGTTGAAGAAGGTGGTCTGGGTGTTAGAAGCTTAATGGAAGTCCAGCAATGCTTTTATGTTAAGCTGATTTGGCAGGCACTTCATGGTACCTCCCCTTGGGCAAATTTTATTAGGAAAAAATATATAAAGGAGAAGAATATAGCAGACTGTGTTGCTCCTTTTCCGGCTGGTATCAAGAAGAAGGATTTTGAAAGAGCTAAGGTGAAGTACATGGCTGGGTCCAGAATGGTTTTAAAAGATGGAGTCAAAGCCAATTTTTTCAAAGACAGGTGGTTTAAAAATACACCTATCACCAGCCTCTTATCTATGCAGAACTTTTCAGAGATAGAAAACTTCTCTGTTCAAGAGGTTCTTGCTGATCCAGAACACCCAGCTTGGGGGTTTGTTGTGGACGAACATTTGAGAAATCAGATCAGATCAATTACACTACAAAGTGGAGAAGATATTCCTATATGGACCCCAACAAGTACATGTAAATTTACTTTCAAGTCAGCTTTTAAAGTGTGTAGAGAGATTGGACAAAGATCTGATATTAAATTTGGAAATCTGTGGCATAATAAGACCCCCCCTAGAGCTTCATTATTTTGTTGGAAGGTGTTACATAATGCAGTCCCTGTAGACAGCCACATTCAGAAGGCTAGCATTAGCCTGACATCTTGTTGTTTTTGCTGTACTTTAACCCGAGAAGCTGAATATATGGACCATCTTTTCATACACAGTGACATTGCAAAATTTTTATGGAATAGATATCAGAACATAATTGATGCTAGCTGTATGGAGATGAGGAGTATCACCAGTAGAATATTATGTGCTGTTGACAGAGCGGTTTTTAACAAACCGAAGAGATATATAAGTCTTCTTTTAGTCATTTTGATTACATGCAACATATGGAAGTATAGATGCACTGCAAAATATGAAGCTAGACGTTGTAATCTCATGAGTATTGCTGATCAAATATCTGAGGAAGTCACCCACAGAATTAGTCAAATAAAATTCAAACAGGGAACTAGCAATGCCTATCGGATGAGACTGTAGGAAGTTGGGATTGACCTTAACACTTTTAAGCCTAACTGCTTCACAGTTCGCTGGATTGCTCCCACCCAGGGCTTGGCTTTGAATGTGGATGGTTCTAGCAAAGGAAATCCAGGTTTAGCAGGCGGAGGTGGTTGTGTTAGGGACAGAATGGGTAAACTAATTCTGGGCTTTGCTTATTTCTATGGTTATGGAACTAATGTTGCTGTAGAAGGACGTGCTCTACTGGATGGATTGAGATTAGCCCATCATCATGGGCTAGAAATCACTATTATCTATTCAGATTCAAAGGTTCTAATTGATATGCTGGCTGCCAATAAAGATCCACCATGGCATTTACTTCCGTGGTGGAATCAACTTCAACAACTTTTTCTCAAGACTCATTGTCCTTTGATTCACACATATAGAGAGGCCAATCAAGTGGCCGATGCTTTAGCTAACTATGCAGTAGAAAGAGGGGATAATAGTGTTTTCTATGATTCTCGGGAGTTACCATTGAAGGCTAGAGGTTATGCTTTGGCCGATACAAAGGGCTGGCCCAATATACGTGTAAAGCTTTGATTTGTTTCTTTCTCTTTTGGTTTACTGTACAGCAGAGGCTAGTCCTCATCAGTGTATGTTCTTACCATTCATAAAGCAATAAAATTTAGCATCTAGGGAGAAAATGGTGGAGTGGGAACATTCTCTTCCTCTGGAAGAGGGTGCACTCTCCCTTTTCCCTCTCTAGATGACTTGTTTGCCTCAAAAAAAAAAAAGGTCGTCTTTTAATTTTCTATATTTTGCCGCTTTATTTCCAATTTTTCTTGGGATTAATTAGCGCCCATGATAAGGGCGTTATTACTATAATTGGCACCTTATGGGAGGGCGTTATTTTGTTTTGGCCCATTTGTTATATCTTTTTAAGTGTAAGGCCCGTTATCAGTTTAGGATATTTTCCATTTATCGAATTTTTATTTTATTTAATTCTTGACCAACATTAGCATGTATAGATTTACTAGTTTAAATTTATTTAGAATCTATTTTATTCTTTTAAAATTTTCCAGGGGTGCTACATAATAGTCTTTGATCTTAAAATAAACTTTCAGATTACAGAAGGCATAACTGGATAGCACAAACATGAGAAGATGGTTTAAGTCTATTAAGCTCGATCACAAACATTTTCAAGACGGTTAGACTTCAAGACACATGAAATAATTAAAGTTAAACCAAATTCATTCATGTTCGAGGTAGTCACAAATCTGTATAAAAGAAGATTCGTCTTACAGATTTACTCTGATAAACAGCCTTGATAGCAGATAGAGAGTCCTCCAAGAAGTTCAAGATAATTTGAGTCCAAGTTGAACCACAACATAGATAGGTATTATGAAGCAGTGGACAGGTTCAAGAATATGAATTAAAAGTAGGAATTGGTGATGAACACTCCCCCTGAGGATGATGCACTGAGCTCAGACCGGAATGAAAAAGATATGTTCAACAAATGCAAGGAAGTGTCGACACATGAGCTCAGACAGAGTGCAGTTTTCAGTCAAGCTGAACTGAGGGTTCGACCTGACAGGTTGTGAGGTTGACCTATCTGACAGTAGGGCAGAGTTTTGACAGATTTGTCATGAAAGACAAACTCCCCCTGAAACGATGCAGTCTATGCAAGGACGTCAGCACAATGTAGAATGAAGCATGCAGAATATGATGTTGACTCCCCCTGGTTCCATGCAAGGGTTGCAATGAAATGTGCAGCATATGACTTGAATGACTGCACAATGTAATAAAAGTGCTACAAGATAATTATGCATTTTTTTGTTTCTCAAACATAATATGCATTGGAGTGTATGATGCCACAATATTAGGCAATCATGGATTTTCTGAAATGCATTCTAAATAGACATGCAAGTTGGTAAACCATGAAATGTAGAAACTCCCCCTGAGTATGTGCATATAGTGTCTGAGTACTGAGTGCATCACATGTAATGGAGTCAATGCAGTGAATTTGATGAATTATTCACATGAACATCTAGACCGTTCGAATGATGGGTTGACCTTTGGTACCTGGCGGAGAACAGAAGTCATAAGACTACCTCACGCATGATGTGGGTTTCCAGAAAGAAGTGATTTGTCCTTCTCCCAGCTTACCATTTTATGTACCAAAAGGTCATGCTGAGTTGGGGTCCCTTGATTATGAAATGCATGATGTGGCATGAATTTTCAAGCTGATGCTCAAGGACAACAACACATCCATATGCAATGACTACGATGCAAGCCTATTAAATAAATATTTACAAACCTGTGCCTTGAGTGTTTATTCTTTCGACCATCCATTGTATAGCTCCAAGGCACCCTACACTCAAAATTCTCATTCGAAATTTTTTGGTAGCCAAGCTTGCTTGGGTCCTTGTTAGTTAGCAGTAGTTCTGGCAATTGATCTTCTCTTCTTTGATCCCTTCTGGTCACCCACTCTCATCTAGAGACAATAATTGGATGTGTGTCCATATTCGCCACAATAGAAGCAACACACAGGGTATTTACCATTTCTTCTTTGCACATATGCATGGTTCCATTGCGAGTGAGCATGTATACTGTCATGTTGATTGCGAGAGTAGCTCCTACCTCACAGGTGCCAGCATTCCTGGATTGTGTGGCCAATCATTCCACAGTGGTAACAGCAAGGATGGTGATTTTTGTTGAACGCCATGGGGAGTGTCGACCTGTCCGAATGGAGGTGTCGACTCTTCTGATTCCCCATGCGGTTCTGTGCAGAGTTCTACTGCATACGTCCTCTGCCAGAGTTGACTTGTCTTTTACCCTTGGTTTCAACAACAATTCCTGAATCCTTTCCTGCTCTTAGTTCATCATTATTTAAGGTGAGACAGTCATGTACAGTGTGATCAAGCATGCAACAATGAAAGCAATAAACATTCATTTTATGAGAGGCAAGGTAGTCATCATGGCTTTTCCCATTGTGCATGTCAAGACTAGTAGACTGGGGTTTTTGTTTTTGCACGAGAGCCTTCTCTTTCTACTTACCAATGCATTTTTGGTTTTTCTGACCAGCATGCGGTGTTGGGAGGTGGTAAGAAGCGCTGGCTTCATTCTTACCCTTGACAGAAGTGATGTAGGCCTTGCTTCCGAAGAATCGTTGGTTTTTGGGTTTGTAACCCAAATCTCCCTCATGATGAATTACCCTTGTTTCTAAGAATCTGTTCATGCTTTCCTTATCCTGTAAACAATTAGACAGAGAGTCATTTATATCTTTGATTTCATTCTCCAATGAGGAGACGTGCAGCTCGGTTTCAGCGAGGTCATCCTCACACACAGCCAATTGCTCATTGAGCATGGCATTAACCCCCTTGTAGTTTTCAATCTCCATTTGAAGTTCATTCAGTTTTTCAGAATGGTCATGGGCAGTACCCTTGCCCTTCTCATGAATGGACAGTCTTTGAAGCAACATGTCATTTTGTTCTTTTACCATTTTTATTTCTTCAATCAACATTTTATCAGGGATTAGCTTGTCTGACATGGTTTGTTCATTAGAGGTTGAGTTAGGTTGGTTTTGAAGTTGTCTTATGATAACTTCCAACCTAGTGATTTCAGCTTGAAGGATTCTATTTTCATCTCTTAGGCATGTAACAGTTTACTTATTCACATCCAAGTCAGAGTTGAGAGTGTCATTTAGCTCTTTAAAAACTGAACAATTGTTACAGAAGGAACTTTCATTCTGACAGATTGGTTGGATTTAAAGTTTTCGAACAGTCTCTTCCAACCTTATGATTTCATCCTGAAGGATTTTGATTTCATCATTTAGACAAGCAATGTTTTGTTTGTGCAAATCCAAGTCAATGGTGAGAGTATTGTTTAGTTCTTCAAATCTGGAACAGTTTTCACATGCATGACTCTTACCTTGACTAATCTTCTTCAAGTCCTTTTTCATTCTTTTGTTTTCAAATTTCATCTTTTTGTATTGTTCAATCAACTGATCATATGCTTCCATAAGCTCTTCAAAAGTAAAGTCTTCAGAATCAGAGCTTACCTGCGATGAGGATGGATTGCTTGACTGCTCTAATCGGTCAGCCATAAGACATTGATACTCTTGATCTTCTTTTTCATGGAAGTTCATCAACACCTCCAGAGCTTGCTTAGCTGTGCTGCAGTTAGACACAAGATCAAGTAATCTGTCAACAACCGCAGCTTTGATTAAATTGAGTGCAGCAAGGTTGTTGTTGTGTTTGGTCTTGTGTTCAGCTGACCATTCATTTGAATCTGATGGTAGCGCATTTGGACCAATGTGTATAAGGTTCCACAATTGTGGATCTGTGAATTTGACATAGTCGTACATTCCTCTCAGCCATATTGAAAAATCTGAACCATCAAACATATGAGGAGAAGCCTTCGAGATATCTTCAGCAGATGAAGCCATTTACTCAAAAAGCACTGAGATCTTTCCCTGCAGATCGTAGGATCTAGGAATAGTAGAGCTAGGCTCTGATACCAATTGTTGGGTCCCACGGAGTGCAGTCAGATCTAGAAGGGGGGGTTGAATAGATCCTATTGATAACTATGGCCTATTTTAAATCATGACTCCTAAATAGATAAATGACTCCTATAAACCAATAAAACACTTAGGCACATAGCGCAGCGGAATAGATAGGAGAGGAGCAAGCAATAATGTTAAAGCTTGATGCCCAGTTCAGATAGGTCGACACTCAGGGCAGTGATTATGTTGAAATTCCAACATTTGAGCTCAAGCATATCAAAATGTGTCGACACATCCAACTCATGTCTCGACACTTTTACCGCAGGTCACAGCACAGGTCGACACACCTGTCTATAAGGTCGACACTTCTTCAGTAGGATCCAGCTATATAGTGAGCTGGGGTCAACACTTCAGGGCACTGAGGTCAACACCTCTTGGCAAGGCACAATACATAGGTCGACACTTCTTCATGAGCAAAAAGATCCAAAAGATATGTAATACAATGAACCACAAAGATCTTAGACCAGAGTAGCTAAGTGTTAAATGACTTGCTTAGTGTGTGAAACCTGGGGTGATCACTAAAGTGCATGAGTGTCAAACGAGGTGAATTCCCTTGGCAAAGCTTTAACCTTGGTACCTATGTGCAAGGGTGCAATAGGCAACCCAAGGAGCTGATGCTGTTAAAGACACAGGAGAGAAAGCTGCTCACTCAAATTATGATATACCCTTTGCTTGAAAAATGCTCCAAAGTGCCTATAAGCAAGAGTGCTGTAGACACTTGAGGAAACACACATTAGCAACGATAGTGAGGGGATCAAGATGAGACAATTTGTGCAAGCAGAATGCATGAGTGTGTAGAGAAATTAAATAGCGAAGTATCACACGAACCTGTGAAATGGTGATAAAAGTTATAGAACAAGCTCACAATGAATACAACCCACAACACAAGGATTTTAAGGTGGTTCGGTTGTTAGCTCACAACCTACGTCCACCCCACACCAAATTCGGTGTGGCTTTCCGGCTGACACACAGCTTGAACTGCTGAGCTGCACAGCTTGCTTACACAGCTGAGCAACACAGCTTGCTTACACAGCTAAGCAACACAGCTTGCTTTCATCTGACTAATAGCTGGAATCACCCAGAGGATCTGATCCTCTCTTCCTCTGAAACCACAGAGGGAACCCCGTCCTTAAACAGGGGATCGGAAAAGCTAGATGTATTGATGATAGACGAACCGTAACAAATCGAAGCTGAATATTGCAAGTGCAGTGGAGAAGAAATAGAGACAATGTAGACACCAGTTAAAAGATTGGATCAAGACAACAGAGCTGATGATTGCAGATACAAGATTGGATCCAATGATCCTTTTCTTCAAGCACAGGTAGACTGTAGGGCTTGTCTTCTCTCTTAAAGCTGCTCTCTCTTCTTCTTCTACTCTCACAGCACTGGACTATGTCAACCAAGTTCTGGGGCTGCTCTCACACTTTCTTAGGAGTGTTTTTGGTGGATGGTCTAGAGCGTGGCACTGTGTGGACGGCAGCAGCAGCTTCTTCAGTTGATGAAGCTTGGTATAAATAGGTAAAAACAAGTTGTAATGCCAGGAAAAAATTGGCGCCCAGAAGTCTCTGATGAACCATTGCACCGGCTATATTTTCCCTCCATAGTTTCCCTTGAAGCGGGCGCCAGGGTGAAGTGAGAGCTTGGAGTCTTCCAGGCAAGTTCCATGATCGACGGTGGTAGCACCTGGAAGAAGGGACCGAGTCTTCTCATTTAGATGCTTGGACATCTTGTCATTAAATGCTCCTATAAGCCTGCTATCTTCCATTGGCTGTGCCAAGCTGCCAGTACAAGGATAGGTACGATGGCAGACAGTGTTAAGGAGCAGATCAGATTTTCCTTTAGACAGCATCAGATATTCACATTTAATCTCCCTCAGATAATCAGTCTTCTCATTCTGCACAGGTGTACTCTTCTACGTACAATGGCTGGTTGGACAGCCCATTGGTCAACAACAAGACAATGGCAGACTGTGGAGTGTCCTATTCCCAGCAGTAGACAGTCTGGACAGGTAGACTGTTAAGACTGACAACGCGGCAGACTGACGAGGCTCTTCCCACTGGATTTCAGATAGAAATCATCTCCAAAAGGTAGATAAATGAGTGATAAGATGGTAGAGCAAGGGTCAGACCTTGGGACATGGTCCAGACCCCAAAAACATTAATTTTAATGATTTGCGGTTGCTTTTTTCTGTCTCTGGATGGCCCACTGATTTGATAGTTTATTTGCTTGAGGATCTTTGGAAGAACAAGGGTGTCGACCTCCTTCGAGGTAAGTGTCAAGACATCCTTTGAATATCATAAAGGCTCACGACCGATGTGTCGAGACTTGTGAGCCATATGCAGGGATTATCACACAAGTGTGTCGACACTTTTCTGTTAGTGTGTCGAGACATCCCTTGAAAGGTTTTGAGAATAGCTTCTGCCGGTTTCATACACGTTCTGGTTGAACCTAGATGTGTCGACACGTTTCTGTTAGTGTGTCGAGACATCCCTTGAACGGTTTTGAAGATGACTTCTGCTTCAGCTGATTTCTTATTGAGGTGTCGAGACAATTGTCAGACGTGTCGACATAAGCTTAATGTGTAGAGTTGTCATCCGAAGGTGTCGAGATATTTTCTTTCTAATTCAGCCTTTTGATTGGAGTATGCTTAGACCTTGATCTATTTATGTGCTCGGACCTTAGTTCATTTTCCTTGGCCGTCTTTCTTATGTAGCCTAATGCCTCATCTGTGTGTCTTACTTGATTTCTTTCTATCCTTGTAGACACACTTTGTTGCCGGTGTGGGTTTGACCTGACATGCATGAGTGTTTGTCGCTATCAACTGCAGGTCAACCTATATTAATGAATCATAGTTAGACATCATCGAAACAAAAGAATATTATACATAAGCCCAACATACATAGTCAGCCATCATCAAAACTCTGGAATTACACAGTTTATACACTTGTCCAACAATAATGAGCCTAAAACGGAGGAAAGCGAAGAGTGTACTTCCCTTAAGAGCCTGGAGTAGAAGGGAATGATCAGAAGTGCACCATGGCTTTGCTCCGGCGACATAAACGTGCCCCCGTCGTAAGAAATCTGGGTTTCAGAATGATAGAACAAAGTGGTGAAACTTGAAAAGTAGGGGCTTGGAAGATGGGGGAAAAGATGAGAGAAATAAGGAGCATATATAATCAAAACGAAGCTAATACTCCCCTCTCCAAGATAGAGTCAAAGGAGGATGAAGAAGATGAAGCATGACTCCACCCCGGCTTGAAGAACAGGCCCCCGTCGTAGAGTTAAACCAGAAAACTGTGATGATTTGCAAGAAGTAGGGGCGAAGTTAAGAGGGAAAATGTTGATGAAATCAAGCAAATGAAGAACCAAAACGAAGCTCATACTTCCCTCTTCAGGCTAGGGTCGAAGGAGGATGAAGACAATGCAGCATGGCTTCGCCGTCACCTCAAGAACGTGCCCCCGTCGCGGAGTTCGCACATGGCCCTTTATATAGAAAACTACATAAATCTCAAACTTTCCACCACGATTTTAAGAGATAGAGTCCACCAGATCTTGAGATCTATGGATCAATCTTGAGATAATAGTTAGGATAAGAGGTAAAAAAAAGTGGGACTCCATTTGGTGGAAGATTTTGGAAGTTATTCGCCCTAGAAGGGAGTCTCGGAGCTCAATCTTGAAGAGTTTGATTTGTACTCAGATTGCATAAACACAGATCTTTCGACCAGGATTCCAAGAGAAATAGCCCATGAAAATTTGAGTTCTATAGACCAAACTTGAGATAATAGTAAGGGCAAGAGATAGAAACAAACGAGACTCAATTTGGTGGAGAATTCTAAAAGATATGTTCACCGCAAGAAAGGCCCATCGAGTAGAAAATAGAGTTTGATATGTGCAGAAATTACATAAATCCTGAAGTTTCCTCCCATTTCCCAAGGATATAGTCCACTAAAATTTAAGTTCTATGGATCAAACTTGAGATAATACTAAGGACAAGAGACAAAGACAAACGGGACTCAATTTGGAGGAGGATTCTAGAAGATAGAGACTCAAGAAGGAGGCCACGTCGAGCAAAATCGACCAGAAAGAGTCATGCGGCTGTAGGACTCTCGGGAAGCCAAGGCTGAACGCGATAGCATATCTTGAAAACAGTGCAGAAGTTGTGAAAAGCATAGAAGAATAAATTGTATATAATAAAAAAAGGAACAACTTTCGGGAAGAGAACAAGATGAAAAGATGAGCAGAAGAGGGAGAAAATGGGGGTGAAAAGAGAAAAATGCTAGGAAGCAAAAAACGGTGGAGAACTGGCTAATGGCGTAGAAGAAGAAATTGTAGAGCTTTAAAAAATGAATAACTTTGCTGAAGGACACTTAATGAATAGAGAAATATAAGATGATGATAAATGGCCATGTTTAGGACTGTGTAGCGAAAGGGGCCGAATGCTTGATGGAAGTCGACCTAAATGGGCCGTAAGTCGACTTGGAAAGCCGGAAGCTAATAAAATTATCCCTCAAAGGCTAGGGAACAATGAAATGGGCACCAAAATCTATCCAAGGAAGGTTCCAAAATAATGGGTAATTCGGGACATCAAAAATGATGAATAAGAAAAATGGCGTAACTTGCGGGCTAAAAATGGGTGTCAACAGATGCCCCTCCTTGATGTCCGCTTTGCGAGGGAACCAGCAAAAGCGACGCGTAGGTAAAATGGAATGGAGATGGAGTGAAAGCGACAGCGACGTGAAATGGAGATGAAGCAGAGAGAACTGATAAGCGGGCATCGAGGCAAAAGACACCCGTCACAACCAACAAGCGACATGAATTCTCCCGAAATCACTGAACTAACCACAAGGAATGGATGACAAGGATGAGACATGTTTGGAGAGCTAACTAAGGGAAAAGAGAAGAAAACACGACCAACCTCATTAGGGGACACAATCCACGACCAATGAGGGTATCGAAAGGAACACAGCTGAAAAGCTAGAAAATGAGAATTGAAATTGAGATAAAATCCAGACAGGAATCACGCTGGCCAACCAGACCAAGCGGGTAGATCAGAGAAATCGTTCAAATTCGGAGTGGAATGAGAATCTCTTATCCAAGAGAAATGAAGCACAATTTACCATTGCTGAGGAGAAACCTTGAACAGATCACGAGACGTGAATGCTCAAAATGACATGATGCATGCGGGGCTAAAATAAAGAAATCATCAAAACAAATGCAAAGAAAGATAAAATAGAAAGTACTCGAGGATACTATTGCTAGATCGAGCAGGATAGGGTCAAGAGTCTTCTTACAACCACGGCGTGCGAGACAGAGTCCATCGTCCCCCACCTGACTCAATTGAGCGGCCTATCCAACGATTAACCGTATGCTCCTATGTCATCATCATTTTTGTTAAAGGGGAACATCATATCCCAGAACATACGGCTAACCAGCCGGTCCTTGAGAGGCTATAATAATGTAGATATCATATCGTAATGCAACAAAGAGAAGGGATAGAGAGCCATACCTGAATTACCTGCCAAGCGAAACAACATTTTTTTGGATTTTTCAATATTTTAAATTTTTATGAGATTTTAAAAGAAGACAACCAACAAACATGAACAAACAAATATGAATATAATGAAAACATAACAACCAGATGAATGAAAGACACCATAACACAATCATCACAAAGATGGATGAAAGATAACATAACATAACATAACGAATGATGAAATCACATAAACAACATATGCAAGACATCACATGAACAAACAATAAGCGTGAGTGGGACCAAAGAACAACAGTGGGGCAAGACAACGCCACAACACGGAGGGACGGCACACGCGGTGGGACAAGACCATGGTGGGACAAAGACACGTGGGACGACAACCACGGGAGACAAGAGATACGGACAACATATAGCATGGTAGCATAAGACACATATGGGGTGATAACACAGTGGGATGGAAAAATATGATAGACACGGAGGGACCAAACAACACGTGTGAGACGACATGGAGGGACATAGACATGTATGACAAGGACACGGCGGGACAAAAGACATGACAAATACGCTCTTTAATCAAAGCCCAAGATCAGAAGAAGTAGAACCGCCAGGTTCATAATCGTGAGGCAAAGTCCTCTCATGGAGATATGGTGAAGTGAGGTAATTAAAAGCTGAGAAGGACGTAAGCTTCAGCAAATCGAGAGAATAGATTGAAGAAGAGAACAGATCAGAAAAGATATGAACAAGAGGCAGAGTGAATTATAGGGCAAAGGAAGCTTTGAACACCTGCAACCTACACACTGAACAAACGAATCATACATGTCCCCAAAATAAATAGACAAAAACACATCAAAAAGAGAATAGAATACACATATTTTTAGATTTTTTTTTAGATTTTGACAATATCTATTTTTTTTAATTTGGAAGTATTTGATTTTTTTGAAATTTTGACATATCTGATTTTTTTGGAATTACGAGAATATCTGATTTTTTTAGAATTTTGACATATCTGATTTTTTTAGAATTTTTAAAATATTTGATTTTTTTTTAGAATTTGTCAAAGCAATCTACAGCACGTAGATGGGCTCAAATCATTGGCTAGGGATCGTCATCCCTCCCCTCTCATTAAAGACTTCCCTTGAGTAAGATATGCATAAAAGGGTGACTTGCCACAACCAACCGCCTCTAAAGAACGGTGCCCCTACTAAGGCCATACCCGGGATTCAACCCAACCTAAGAGGGAGAAGCAGAAGAAAATTGAAGACAAGCTTTATGCAGGATGGGAGACATCAAGACTCGAATTCCTTCCAGAGCACTACCCCTCAAAGATATAGTCTGTTACGTCGGGGCTTTGTGTCTTTGATTTTCGGACCCATATTTTTCAGGCATGCATGCGACCGGGCTCATGACGTCTCGCAGGGAACTATACTACCACTCTTGCCATGCCTTTGGTTTCATAATTTTGCATTGATTCATTTCATTTGATTTTTTTTTGACGGCCCTTATTGGCTAGATATAACATGAACGCTCATTTTTCAAGGGTCAAGATTGCCCCTATTTGAGACCTCTCTCGTATTAGAGAGTGCCTAGGTTGGTCATCTCATTCATCCATCTCTTGCCCCTGCACTTGGCCGAGCAGAGAAAAGAAAAGATATTTGTACATACCCATGGTATGGCCAAAGTAGCAACGGTGTGCCTCAAAGAGATCAACTATGGCTTGCCATGAAGTGTGTGAAAAACCCACACTCGAGATCACCCTCAACGATCGGGGAAAGAACTTGACTCCCACCACGGAGCTATCACCAGCCTAAGAATGCTGCAGAAGCGGACTCATTTTGAGACTTATCTTAACTAAACTTCCTAAACCACTCAACCATGTTGAGGAACCAGAATTATACGCATGCACATGAATGACATTAAGTAATGACAATAATAACATATTCCTGCATAAAACAAAGATACCTTGCAAATCCATAGCATGGAAGTAGCATCCTGAAGCGATCTTGATCATCAACCTTTGAGCAGCACGAGCTTTGTTTTCCTTGCTTGACAGGATCAAGACGGAAAGGATAACAAGGCTTGAAGATTCCTCTACATGGAGGAGCGGCAGACACCAAACTGGATGAAGAAGGATCAAAAGGAAGAGAGATGAGGGCTAGAACTCCCTCGCTAAGGCACAGAGACCCTGATAACAAGAAACTAGATAGAGAATAAACAGAGATCAGTTGAGATCAAGGTGGACTAAAGTCTCAAAAATAGCATGAAAAAGCGTATGATCCCCGAAAGGGTGAAGAGGAGTGAGTAGAAAGAGGAGAAGAAGAATCATCCGACGTGGTCGGAGAAGGAGAACGGGAATCATCCGATAGGGTCGGGGAAGAAGAATAATAAACACCCGAGAGGGTCAAGGAAGGAGAATCATAAACACCCGACAAGGTCAGGGAAAGAGAGCGAGAGACACTCCACAGGGTCGGGGAACGAGAATGAGAGACAGAACCCGGAGATATAGGAGGAGGAGAATCAGAAGAAGTCCGGGAATCGAGAAGGGAGGACATAGGCCGAGGCCTAAAATCATGATAATGGGGAAAACTCGGAGGCCCCGAATGAGAAAAGAAGAAGTGAGGGTTTGCGAAGCCGGGAGGAGAGGAGAAGATGATAGAAATAGGATTAAAAAAGGGCAAGTACACCACCCAAGGGTGGGAGCTTAGCAATAGAAATGATGAATGAAAGGAAGAATGAGGGGAAGAAGTGGACCCCTGAGTGCACAACCGGCGGCCCTTGTACTTATGCCGCCACCTCTTCTTAGAAGAAATTTTCTTGAAACGAACCCGCCTGGCGCAAACTTGGACCTTTAGCCTTCCTGATCTGCAATGTCTTCTCAAATAACAGGCCTATCTGTCAGATAGCCAGGCTCGGTCATGAACATGAAGCCTCATTGGGACGGTTGCCCCTAGGCACCCGGTGCTAACAATAGGCGGACATTCTTGAACAGATAACTCCTCAAATGAATGAACATCAGAAAACCACGGAGTTTTGTCACTTGGCACTAGCAGCATGAGATTCGGTAACTCCACTCGATAATCGGGCATGAAATATAACTCCCTTACCAGAAGAGCAGGATGAAACTGAGGGAGAGTAATGCACGGCGTTGACATGGCCAACTCACCCATCAACCAAGGAAGATTGCATAACAAGCGCAGAATATCTTGGGAAAATCTTGAGAATACGGCCAATTGCCCCTCGAACATGGAATCCATCAATCCTTTGGCGGTCGTATGAGTTAGCACAACTCGGGTAGAGAGCCCTTCTTGGCCAGTGAACTGAATAGCAATCGAGCGAGATGTGATAACAACATCAATAGTGAACCCATCGACGAGTAATGAGATAGCCACCGGGCTCGCTCAAGAAGAAACTGGCACTAGTGCAAGGGAGCTTTTCTTGGCAACTGTCCTCAAAAGTGTAGGCTCATCATCCCCAAAATAGCCTGGGACCAGGACGAGGTTCATCATCCGACAAATGAAATCTTGAATCTTGACATGCACGGCCGGCACAAAACTATCCTGACTGGGCTCGTCGTCTTCGTGGGTGTTGACACCCATTTTATGACCGATAAGTTGGGTCATCTTCTTGTTCTATCCATGTGATGCTCCAAGTTGTTCACTCTTCATTGAGTTTCCTTCGTCGGTTTGAAGCTCATTTTATGGGTCTTCTCTCCTTGGTTGAGTGTGGTTCCTTGTGGCTTTTCATTTGGATGAAGCTTAGCAAGCTCTTATCAATTTTGATCTTCATTGTTTCTAACGGTCCTCTGCCTGGGCGTTATTTTCTTCTAACGCATGATCCCATGGCCGTTACTTCTTGTAGAGTCCTACAACTTAAGGTCTTTGTTCCAGCTTATCCGTTGGCCTACCCATTGAATCTAACGGTCTGTCGTGCAGCCGTCACTTTCTTCCAACGCGTCCAGACATGGCCGTTACTTATCTTACAGAGTCCAACTTGTTTGATCTTCTTCCGCTGATCTTATCTCTTTTGAGATAAGGTTAAATGTAACGGTATCCCCCTGGCACGTTATTTGCATATGGCGGTCTGTCGAGTAGCCGTTACATCCAACAGAGAGTCCTGGCAGTTCAGGCCTTTTCTCTGCTACTCCGTGGTCGAGATAAGAGTTTGAATTGGTGATTTCTCTTCCAAATCTGATCCTCAAAACCTTCTGTTTGTTTCTATGGACTCTTGGTGATATTATCTTCAAGGATTTGCTAAGAGTTATCCTCTTTTCTTGCTGGATTATCCTCTGTTCGACCGGAGAGTTTGAGGGCCTATAAATAGCACCCTTAACTTCATGGCCCGAGAGAGGAAGATCTGGAGTTTGCGTTGAAGTGCTGCCGCATTCTGGAGCCACATCTAATCAAGGAGACTTGTCTTTCACGTCCAGCTGCTTCACGGTGAAGGGAGTATTCATTCTATTGAGTTTCAAAGTTCATCATTGCATATTGTGTTCTTCCTCCTCCCTCTCATCATAGGCATTGTCCCTCTCCTTGTTTCCACGCTCTGCACCTGGTTTTGATCATCTAAACATCCTTCCTATCTTTTAAAACGCCCAGAGGGGTTAAAAAACCAAAACTCTCTCGGTACTTCCCTTTCCTTTTGCATGATCTTAAGTTCTTTGAGAATTGATACTACGCTTGTTTAAAGGGCTAATCTGGGTTTGTTTTCTTGTGTTTCACGTTCTTTGGCAGGTTTACAGGTTCACTACACGAGGCCCAAGTCTTCTGGCCAGCTGGAAGAGTTGGAGTTCAAAGAATTCATAAGCTATTACTGTAGGTTTTCTGACGATCTTGTGTAGGCGCGTCAGGCTTATATAACGGTGCATCGTGTGACCGTCACATTTTTTGTGACGCACGGGGTCTGGAACGTTACATTCGGTTGATCTACAGATTTCACTGGTTTTCTCTCTCCCGTGGGCTGGTGCTTCATCCACCTATTTCTAAGGTATTTTCAAGTCTCTGGCTTGTGTTTGCTTTGGTGGCGATCACGTTCTTTCTTAGTATTGGGCATTAGCTTTCTCTCCATCTCATATCTCTTATTTCCTTTATTTGCTCCACCCTCGCGATGTGTTTTTATTTGCCCTTGCTCCACGCCCGGCGTGTGTTTTTCTTTATTCCCTTAGTTTAGCTTGATGATTGAGATAGCATGCCCATGCTAGAGCTTGTTCTGGTTGCCTAGGTTCATGGCTCACATGTTCATAGGTTGATTGAGATATTTGATTTTTGCTTATCATCTTTATTACACGTCAAAACAAAAAGAAGAAGAGAAGCAAAACAAATCAATAGATAATTTTTTGGCGATCACGGTGGGACAACTTGTGCCAATCGTGTCTTGATCTCTATTTAAACCTGCCATCATTTCCTTGTTTAGTTTCCCCGGATTTCCCTCTTACTTCCTCTTGTTTCTGGTTCCCTGGGTAGTCTAACGGCCCTCTGTCCCTGCATCACTCCACTTTGACGCAGGGGCGTTAGACCGTTACATTCCTCATCCTGCTGTTTGGGCTTTTCACGGATTTCCCTTTTATTTCTGGTTTGTTTTTGGCTCTCTGGCTCATACGATGGTCCTGGGTCCCTGCGTTATATTTCTTCTGGCGGTCTGGCACCTGACCGTTATATATTTCTGACGCGGGTCTTCAAGACCGTTACACTCCAGACAGGTACGCATCCCGAGGTGCATTCTATTTCTGCAGTTTTTGCTGTGATATTTTTGCTTGGGTGTTATCTGACTTCCTCCTTGGTTGGTTTACATACTTACATTGTTGTGTCATAATTGTTTGCTAGATTCTAGGTTAGAATTTGCATGCACTCCGGTGCACATAGGTGCATTCATACTTTCATACATTAGATCGCATTTTCCTACCTTGGTGTGCGGACCTCTCGTCTCCATATTCCTTGGGGCCGACTAGGAAATCACACCAGGGACCTCCATAAGTCCCCGCGAGCCGTGGATTCCCACACGGACGCCGGGCCGGTTGTACCATTCCCACCCCGTGTCTAGGATCGCATAAGTGAGGGAGTGATCACATTGAGAGTCAAACCAAGCTTTACATCCATCTCCTATCAGGAACCCATTGTTGAGAGCTCATATTAATCAATCCGCTAAAGTTCGAAAGCAGGAATCATAAGAATCTTGAAGCATCACCTTAAACAACTTGGTTGACTTGAAGTGTCTTCATCTCTTGTTACTTACATCTTTGTTATAAATCGTCCAAGTTTGGTTGCTCAATGTGTGTTGGTGTTGTGTTGTTTGCATCTTGTCAAGGTTGTTCGTTGCATGTGGAGTTGTTTTCGTCAGTTAGAAGCACCTTCTAGGGTCAATTCCTTCTCTAGGTTCTACTCAAATCCGCTTTTCGAACCCACAATGGCTTCTTTCAATCCTCCCCGTTCCCAAGAGGATTCCCTTCCTCAAGGGCTTCTTGAAAACCCTGCTAGGGTTACCTCATTCTCTTCTGGAGAGGGGACAGCCCCTCTTCCGTCCTCTACCTCCATGGAAGGTGGTCAAGCTACCCCTTCTTTCACTACTCCTTCTGCGGGCTCCATTCTCCAGATGATGGCCCAATTGGATCTGGCCCAACTCCAAACTGTCTATCAGGCCATGCAAGGATCCAATATCTCCCCTCCCACGATTATGTAGGGTCAATTAAATTCTTCCATCCAGCTCACTCCAATTAATCTTACTCCGGTCCAACCCCGGACCATCACATTCACTGGCATGGAGACGGGCCAATCTTCTACTTCGGCCCAGCAATCTTTTGACAAGGGGAAGTCTCCTATCCCTTCTTTCGTTCAGGCGGATCATCATATGCCTAGCCCGACGGTTCCGCAAGTCCTCATGGGCCCCTCCGACTTCCTGCGCCCTCAGTCAGGGGTTGTCCAAGCCCACTCCAATCTGGGTCAAGTTCAGGCCCAATATCCTTCTTATGGGCCCCCTACTTCGGCCATTTATCCTTCTGCTCCTGCTTATGAGCTCCCACCTTCTGCTGTGATTCACCCTTCTGCTCCCCAACTTCAGCCATCATCTCTCACTACCCCTGCTCCATCCAGAGAGCAGGAATTACTTGATAAATGGGCCACCATGCAACAGCAACTCGATTTCCTCCAAAAGCGGGTTGGCCCACAATCCTTGGCAGATGTTCCGGTTCCTAGCTTTCAGAACATCCGGTTCCCTCCGCAATCCGAGCTCCCCAATTATCACAAATATGATGGGAACGGTAATCCCTTTATTCACGTGAGGGATTTCTTATATGAATCGGCCCAATTCCAATATGATGATCGCCTTATGGCGTACTTGTTCCGCCGCTCATTAGACGGTGTTGCACTAGAATGGTTCTATTCTCTGCCATTGGAAGAAGCCGAGAGCTTTAAGGTAGTGAAAGATAAGTTCATTCAGCGGTTTCAAGACAGGGTCGGCCTGGAATATTCATTCACAGATCTGGTGGCCGAAAAGATGAAACCGGATGAGGAGTTTGCCACTTATGCATATAGGTGGAGGCAAATGGCCGCTAGAGTGCCCGACCACATTCCGGAGGAAGAGAAGGTCAAGCTACTTATTTCCAATGCTACCCCGACTTTTCGAAACATTCTGGCAATGAACGACATAGCCAATATGCACCAACTCTACAGCCGGGCGCGGTTCATCCAAACACAGTTCAAGGACTCCCCCATTCACTCACTATTTGAAAACCAAAAGCCCAAGTATCACAAGAAACCTCAAGGGCCGATCACCAAGGGGGTCCAAACGAACGAGCAAGTTCAAGCCGTTGCTTTCCCATTCCAAGCCACACCTTTTCCGCTTCCCTCAAAACCCCCGCACTCCACAGAATCCCGCTCCACAGAACTTCCAAGTCACTCCGCAAAACCCTCTGCCCACCTTCACCATCCCACAAACTGCTTTCACCAATCCATAAAACACCTTCGCCGCACCGCAACAACCACCACCACCTCCGCAATACCACAACGTCCCTCCACCCAATGACAATAACAACAACCCGAACAACAAGTGCCCGGCTCCTAAAAGAGCTCAATATCCTCCACTGCCAGAAACCCCTACAGACATCTTCTCGGCTCTTATGTCGGTTAATGCCATACAGCTCCCTCTGGAACGGCCCAACTGGAATCCGGCCGTTGATCAGACGAAGTATTGTATGTTCCACAGGCAACCAGAACATACCATTGAAGGGTGTTTTCAATTCCGGGACCTAGTATATGATCTTCATGAAGGACAGAGGATAGATTGGGCCGAAATGCACCGGGCCATCACAGAAATCAAAGAGAAGAGAAGGCAGCCACTGAGGCAGCAAGTACAGTAGCAACAGGTACCGCAGCCACAGTAGCAGCAGCAATAGCAGCCGGTGCAAGACCTAGGGATTCATCAAAACCCAATGCCAAACCATCCTCCTGCTCCGCAGCCTCCGCCGTCGGCACCAGCTCAGGTCAATGTCGTCCAACCCCTGACTCCTAACCCCGGGTGGTCCTTCGACGATGATAATTCCACGTCGCAGGTCATGGCCCTTCACCACAACTACCATAATCCTCCCGCTTCCCCTATCCTTATACCTACCCACCAAAATCCTCCTCCACTCGTCCTCCCATTTACCCCTATTCTATCACACGCACCATCACCCGCTCCCCCGTCGCACTCACCATTGCTCACAACCGCTACCATCACCCCCTCCCCGCTCGCGCTTACGTCCACTATCGCCATACCTCCGTATAACCCTCCACTCATCACACCTCCATCCACTTTTATACCCCCACTGCCGCTCGCGCCCACCGCCACTAACCCCTCGCCTATCGTCCTTTCCACCACACCCTCTTCCGCACCGCTCATCCATCCCACTGGGCCTACTAAATCACTTATCCTAAGCCCATCTGAGGCCGCGGCAGCTTATAACTTCACCCTACGGAGCGGGCGCATGTTCCACCAAAACTATCCTTCCACTTCCAATCCCCAATCTTCCCAACCGGTGGCTAAACAAGAAGAGGCCGAGCCACTACCCGGGACCCAATATGATCTATTACATCATTTGGATAGGGTGCCCGTCAAGATATCTGTGCTGGAACTGATTAAGAGATCTACCCTTCACCAAGATGCATTAAGAGACTTTCTTCAAAAGGTGATGGTTAGTGAAGACATGGCAGTTGATAGCTTACCTACCGCACTGGTAATAATCTCCAAGGGGCCAGCCATTACTTTCTCTGAAACCGAGCTAGCACCACCAGAAGCTCGGTAAATGCCGCTGTGCATTACTATCATTCTGAACAAAGTCAGCATCGATGCAGCATTAGTTGACACAGGGGCATCTATCAACGTATGCCCGCTCAGCACTCTAAGGGCTTGTAATCTGTCAGAAGAACTTCTACGCCCAACTCCCACTACCATAGCTGCTTATGACAACTCTCGGCAGGCATGTCACGGGATTGTCACCATTCAAGCTGAGCTTGGGCCCCTTACTATGCCCGTGGAATTCTATGTGTTGGACATTGACCCTATGTTCAAAGCTATCTTGGGTCGTCCGTGGATCGATACCCCCAGCGCCGTACCCTCTACTGCACATCAATGCATTAAATTCCCTTTCCAAGGGAGGGTCGTCAAAGTCAAAAGCTTATCCACGGTCCAATCAGTGAAGGCTATTTCAGAGAAAGTTCTTCCCACATTGTGGCCAAGCAGTCGACCCGTTATGTCAGTGCTAGATCTTGACTTTCCTTGGGCTTACGCACCTCGCAAGCCCGTCACCGCAGCAGTTGACATCAAGGTGAAGCCCCAGATCCGAGATTCCAAGGGCTGGGACATTATACTGAAGCTAGGCTACCAACCGGGGAGAGGCCTCGGTGCTCAATTGCAGAGACGAACTAAGCCCATTCCTAAGGGCAGGAAAATGAACAGAAGAGGTCTCAGATACCGAGAGACTGCATTGTCCATGATGGGTGATTCTGGGCCACTCACCTGGGACTACCGTTAACACATTGTTCGAGGGCCTCTCCAGCCCGGCACATTAGCTCCACCACCAGCTCCGCCAAGGGAAGATACAGTCTGTCCAATTGCCAGTCCACCCCCAGTGCTAAGGAGGCCAGTTGATGATGTGATTGACTATGGTCCAGCCCTTCAGGGGCTATTTCATGAAGAAGACTGCCAGCAGCGTCAAGAGGTTCGGCTCGTCCAATGGAGGCCGAAGAAGCAGCCGGCTCAGCATCTGCGGAAGGAGGAGAGCTCGCCGATTATCTTTTCTTGGTCTCCCTCACGCTTTCAATCTCTCCTACAGCAGAGGGAATTCTTACCCCGTCTTCCTCCCATCATGGTAAATCCATCCTTCATTGATCCATCGAAAATTCTCTTTGTTCCTTGCGCTTGCAGGCATTGCCCGCCCATTGATCTATCCACTCTATTCACTCCTCCTCCTCCCAACGCCCAGCCCCACGAGATGTGGTTCTCCTCCTCCGATCCCTTCTTCGATTGCATCTTCCCCGAGCTATTCCCCATGCAGCTCCCGCCTCCTCCATCTTGTTGTGTAGTCTCCACTGATCTCAAAAAAAAATGTCAAATTCGAAACGGAGATTTCAATGGAAGATTATGCTACCTTGTCTCCATCCTCCTCCCAGGGGCACGAGTCCCCTGCTCCTTCCCTTCCACTAGATCTTCTTCCTCCTAGGTTAGGATTAGGGTCTATCGAGTCTAGGGAAGTAGAGTCAGTTAGGTCTAGAGAAGTAGGGTCTTGTTCTAGGTCATCCAACCCTTCCTCCTCTGAGTCGCGCCCACTTGCACATCCTCCCAAATCCGTCCCTGATAGGTTCTTGCAAGATCTAGCTCAGCGTTGTCATGCCCTTTTGAAGTGTCCAGAATTTGTTGCTACGGCAATTATGATTGAAGATGAAGAAGAAATAGAAGGGGTGTGGAGCGATGATGGACTCGGTGTCTATGAAATCTTGGATGGAAAAGATCCGATCAATGAGGACAGCGACGTAGATGACACTGCTGATTTGTATGCACAAGGACTTAAGAAATTCGACGAGCCGTCGTCGGCAGTGGATGAACCTACGAAGGAAATCAACTTGGGAACTGAAGAAGACCCAAGGCCCACCATTATTGCCGCTAATCTCCCTCCACAAGTAGAAGAAGATTTAATCAAGGTTCTAAGGGAGTATAGCGATTCCTTTGCCTGGTCATATGAAGACATGCCAGGTCTTGACCCCTCTTTAGTGGAACATCGACTTGTGCTTAAACCAGGGGCAACACCTGTGAAACAACCGTCAAGGAGATTTCACCCCTACATGGCCTTAAGGATTAAGGAAGAGGTCGACAAATTGTATAAGGCCAGATTCATTAGAGTTGTTCTATATCCTCAGTGGGTGGCGAACATAGTCCCTGTTATTAAGAAGGATGGAAAGGTGCGTATCTGCATCGATTTCATGGATCTCAACAAAGCATGTCCAAAAGATGATTTCCCGCTGCCTCATATTGATGTCTTGGTCGATAGCACCGCCGGGTACGAATCTCTATCATTTATGGATGGTTACTCAGGCTATAATCAGATCCATCTCACTCCGGAAGATCAAGAGAAAACCTCCTTCACCACGCCCTGGGGCATGTACTGTTATGCGGTTATGCTATTTGGTTTGAAGAACGCAGGTGCCACCTATCAAAGGGCAATGATGGCCATCTTCCACGACATGATGCATATCTATATGGAAGCTTACGTGGATGATATTCTGGTGAAGTCAAGAACCAAAGAAGAACACCCCTCTATTCTGGCTAAGGTGCTGCAAAGAGCACGGGAGTACAAGCTCAAAATGAATCCGAAGAAGTGCGTATTTGGAGTCTCTTCAGGGAAGCTGTAAGGTTTCATAGTGAGCAAACGGGGGATCCAGATTGATCCTAACAAAGTACAGGCCGTCATGGACATGCCTCCGCCTAAGAACAATACGGAGCTTCGAGGACTGATTGGTCTATTGCAATTCATTAGAAGATTCATATCCCAACATTCTCAAAGGTGCCGTCCGTTTTATGAATTGCTTAAGGCGGGGGTCAAGTTTGAATGGGATCAAGACTGTCAGAAGGCCTGCGAGGACTTAAAGGAATATCTATCCAATCCCCCGGTTTTGCAACCTCCTGTCCCTGGGAAACCCTTGATCCTATACATCTCGGTTATTGAGGACTCCCTAGGGGCGGTCTTAGCACAAGTGGATGATGAAGGGAGAGAGCGGGTTGCGTATTACCTCTCTCGGTTATTTAACCCAGCTGAGTCCAGATACACCACTATGGAGAAGACTTATGCCGCCTTAGTATGGGTAGCTCAGAAGCTTAAACATTACTTCCTTGCCCACCCAGTTAGGTTGATCTCTAGAATGGACCCGATTCGCTATCTCTTAGAAAAGCATGTCCTTTCTAGTAGGTTAGCTCGCTGGCAGAGCTTCCTCTCCCAATTCGATATCACATTCGTCGTTCAAAAGGTGGTCAAAGGATACGTCATAGCTGAGCATCTTGCCCATCTTCCTATTCCTCACACTGACTCCATTCAGGACGATTTCCCTGATGAGCATCTCTCTGTACTCACCCATCATCCCATTTGGTCTCTGCACTTCAATGGTGCGCTCAATTCTCAAGGCCGAGGGATCGGCGCTGTTCTGCTCACTCCAGAGGGAGTGACTATTCCTTTTGCTTATCAACTTCGATTTCCTGCTACCAACAACATCACTGAGTATGAGGCTCTCTTAGCTGGACTGAAGCATGCATATCTCCTAGGTGCGCGCTATTTAAATATCATAGGAGACTCTCAACTCGTCTTGCGGCAAGTTCTGTCCACTTACCGCACTCATGACCCCAAACTCAAGCCATATCAAGATTTGGTCACGCTTCTGGCGAGGCAATTCCGTAAGCTAGTCTATATCCATACTCCTCGCTCTCAGAATATTCTAGCCGATGCTCTACCATCTCTTGCTTTCTCTCTATCTTTCCCTCTCAGTTGGAACACTGAGACTATCGTCATTCAGAGACTGGACGCATCCTCCCTTCAGGATCCTTGGTTCGTCAACCTTAGGAAGGCTGTAGAGGCGAGGGCTGAGAAGGAAGATCTAAAGGAAGTATCTTTAATAGAACTAGAAGAGATTCTGGATGAAGAAGAATTGCCTTGGTATCACGAAATCGAGTTGTTTTGCAAAGAAGGATCATTCCCAGAAGGAGCAAACGCCGAGCAGCGCAAGTCAATAAGAAGAGCCGCCTCAAGGTATACCATTGTTGCAGGAGAACTATACAGGCGCGCTACTAATGGAATGCTCATGAGATGCTTAGATGATAATGAGGCTTGGAAAGTGGCTGAAGCAGCCCATTCCAGTGAGTGTGGAGGTTATGTCAATGGCCTGGCTCTAGCAAAGAAGATCCTTAGGCAGGGCTACTACTGGCCCACTCTAGAGGAAGATTGCTCTCTCTATGTCCGGAGGTGTCTTAAATGCCAACTCCATGCTGATAAAATCCATGCTCCAGCTTTGTCTCTCCATCCTCTCTCTGCTCCTTGGCCATTCTCTATGTGGGCTTTCGACGTTGTCGGCCCGCTCGGTGATCTTAATTCTCAGATCAAGTAGAAATCCTTTATCCTTACCGCCACCGAGTACTTCACCAAATGGGCCGAAGCCGAGACGTATGCAGATATCAAAGCTTCAACAGTGTGCCACTTTATCATGAAGAATATCATCTCGCGGTTCAGAGTGCCAAGCAGTATCATCACCGACAACGGACCCCAGTTCGTCTCCCAAGAGCTCAAGGACCTATGTAAGAAGTTCAATATTGCATTGCATCATTCATCTCCATACTATCCTCAAGGCAACGGTCAAGCCGAGGCCACTAATAAAACCCTTCTTAAAATCATAAAGAAAACATGCGAATCTCATAAGTTTTCCGATTGGCCAGAAAGATTAGTGGAAGCTCTGTGGGCTTACCGCACCTCCGTCCGTACTCCCACGGGACAAACTCCCTATGCTCTTACCTACGGGATGGAGGCGGTGCTCCCATATGAGATCTTGATCCCTTCTCTCAGAGTGCAGCTTGATAAGGAACTTAATCTCGATGAACGTCGAGAGGCGTTACTGGTTCAGCTAGAACTCTTAGATGAGAAGAGGATGAATGCGGCCGATCATGTATCCGTTTATCAAAAGAGAGTTTCACGTTACTTTCAAAAGAAGGTAATTGAACGTAAACTTCAAAAAGGAGATATGGTTTTGAAACGCAAATTCATTCGGTCTGCAGGACCTAGGTCTAAATTGTAACCTAACTGGGAAGGGTCGTTTGTCGTAAAAGAGGCTTATCCAGGGAATGCTTATCACTTAGTAAACGCGGAAGGTGAGGAGCTCTCTCACCCGTGGAATGGGTTGTACCTTAAATGTTTCTTTCCTTAGAGTCTAACCCGTGCCACCCCGGCAATAAGATGTTCCTCTATTTCTCTAAAAGAGGGTCCCGAGTAAGGCAACCACACACTCACAACATCCCTGGTCAGGTTTCCCGCTTTAAAAGACACCGTTTCTCCTCGGCCATGCTTTGGGGGAAAGTCGAAGTCCCTGTTCGTTCCTTCCATCGGCTGAATCCAGGGGTAAGAAGTGAATAAGGAGGCGACAACCAATCCAAGCACCCTGATAAGAAGAGGTCTCAAATAGGAGCAGTCCGTTATGACCTGATGCCACAAGCAAAGAAACAAGGAAAAAAGAAAGCAAAGGACAAAATCAAAAGCATCATCTCAAAGGTCTATTGAATATGAGTCCCAAGCTCCGGAAAGGCAAGAGAAAGAATCCAGGCATGACAAGAGTGGCAGTATAGTTCCCCGCGGGATGAATGAGCCCGGTCGCATGCATGCATAGAGTGGACTAAGGTTCGATGACGGACACAAAGCCCCGGCGCAACATACCAAATTTCTAATGGGTTGTCTGGAAAGGAACTCAAGTCCTAAAAGCTTCTAAGTCTAGCCTAAGCTTACCGACGTGTTCTATTTTCCTTTTTCAGGATTGAAACTAGTACCCTGGGTATGGCCCTGGTAGAAAAATCGTCATGAAAATCTGGGCCTTAGTCAGGGTTTGTCACCTCATTGCACGCCAACCTCGGGACTCTCAATATGATACGGAGGGCTCACGTTGCTAAGGGAAAGCACTGGTTTTCGAAATCCAAAAACATCATATATTTCAAAATCCAAAAACATCATATATTTCAAAATCTAAAACACAACATATATTTCAAAATACAAAAACAACATATATTTCAAAATCCAAAAACAACATATATTTCAAAATCCAAAAACATCGTATATTTCAAAATCCAAAAACATCATATATTTCGGAATCAAAAAACATCAAATATTTCAAAAACTCACAAAAATTCGAATATTTTTCCAAAATTTGAAAAAAATACCATCATATGCATCGCATGCATCAGTTCTATTATGTTTTTTTCCCGCCTATTTAATAAGGCTCCACCCCTTGACCAAATATCAAGGAATGATCATTATCTAACTTGCTTCAAGGTAAGGGGTTGAGTCTAAGAACAGATCTAACTTGTTCCATGCTTAAGTGTGTGCAGAACGCAGGATCAAGAACAAAGCTGAAATTTCATAACTATGCAGGTTCAGGGCTGTAACGCGCCATCAGTGGACCGCCACACTCATATAACGGTCTTTAATTAAACCGTTACTTTCCTTCAGAACGTTGGCTTTGATTCTCTCAGCAGCTCTCTCTCTAACGGCCTGGGGCACGCCCGTTATTCTTCCCAACGGCCCATCGTTTGACCATTACTTCCTCCAGAGAATTTAGTTCTCAGAGCATACACTCTGACGGCCTATCTCCCCACCGTTATATCCTTCTAATGGCCCTGATCCAATCCGTTACATTCTCCAGAAGCTCTGTTCTGCTGATCATTCTAGCCAAATCAAAACACAAAGTTCATGTCCATTCAACAAAGGCAATCCCATCTTATTCAAATAAACTTAATGCAACATGAGATTGATAAAATTCCAACTCTGATTGTCAATTACATCATTCAAAAAGAAAATCAAGCTATACTCAGTTTCTTATCCGCAAGAGGGCGGATCTTCCTCAACTCTTTCGCGTAGCCACGGCGTGCTTCGTCATTCTCTTCCACTTCTTCTTGCCACGGACGTACCTTGCTGATCTCCCACATGGTAAGCGCGTTCCGGACTGCTCTCTCATCTTCCTCGGTCCCCATCTTCCTAGGTAGAAGGGGAGGGTAGTGTGATAGTGCAGGAACTTCAGTCCGAGGTAGCCCGTTCTGAAGGTGGCACCGGTTTGGGTTGTAGATCACCATGGTAGTATTTCCCACTAGCTTGAGGTCCAGGCCTTGACTCCGCGGTATTCTAAGAAGAGTGCTCTAAAGGATTCTTGGTCGCATGATGAACTTGTCTATTGGAAAGGTGTTGAAGAAGAGGCGCCATTCATCCCGAGTTTTCTTGTCCGCCGTCTTGCATTCAACCTGTGAAGAAAATCCAGATGTCCCTCCAATGAAGAAGAGAGTGTGGCTCCCGAAGATCCGGCTAGCAGAAGTTATGTCTTCCTTTGGTTGGAATTTGATTCTCACTCCCATCCAACACTCGAGGAGTATCATGGAACCGAATAAGGGTCCTCCTAGGCAAGCCGAGCTTAGTCCTTCATAGAGATATGAGAGGATTGCTTGAGAGATGGACATTCCCCGCCACTACCCACTGATTATGCTGAGATTTTGGGTATCTAAGAGGTGGTCTGTCGTGGTGAAAAGGAAAACTCCGCATAAGCAAACCGCCATCGCCTTGGCTATTGCTTCATGTCTCTCCCACTTATTTTTGCAATGAGACACTATCCACTGTGCCAAGGGTATCAAGTGTATGTGGTGTGGGCTGATCATGGTCCTCACGTCCTTTGGATTATGGATGAAATCACTCAAGATTAAGGATGGGTCAATAGGCTCAACCGTGTAACAAACTAGGTCTTCATCCCCCGCCTTAGTCTTAGGAAGGGCTAGGTAGGTTTCTACCTCCTCTAATAGGACTGTTGCTTTGAAAGAAGGGAAGATGAAGGTATGTGTTTGTGGATGCCACAATTCTATGAGGGCTGAAATACTAGGTCAATCTAATATCAATTTCTGGAAGTTCTTGCCTAAGCCCAAGAGAGGTTGAAGGTGCCACGCTTTAAGAATTGATGTAACCTCTAAAGGGAGCGCCTTTACAATGGGAGCCACCCACTTCAGATTAGAATAGCATCTTGGACCGGGAAGGGGCTAAGAAGGAAAAGAAAATCAGGAGGAAGAAGATGAAGTGCAGAAATTTCTGAACTTGGTTAAGTTATAGAAGCTTACCACTCTTTCAGCATTAGAGCTTAGATGCTTGGGAATCGAGGTTAGCCTTTGCAACTCTCCATACTCTTTTCTTGCAGCTTTGGGTCCAGTGTAGACTCTCTCTTCCATAGCCATCACCTTGAAGCTTCTCTTCATCTTGTTTCCTGCCCTTAGGAGGGGTTTTTTTCAGCCTTCTTGCAGAGATTTTAGAAAGATACGATTTTGGCTAGGTTTCCAAGTTTTAAAGGTTTGGCTTTGGGTTTAAAGTGATAAGATTCGGATTGGAAGGTGTTATCTTAAGTTCGGGAGAAATCTAGAATGGATCAAGGGCTTCTTATCTCGAGTTTTGCCCCTTACGGCTCAATCCGTCTCGGAGTACAATTCTATAACGGTCTGTCGTCAGACCGTTACTTGACTATGACGCGCCAGCTCTGGGCCGTCACATTTCCTGTGGGTTTAAATTTAGTCCAACCTTGTTCTGTCAATCTTAACGATCTAGCATCAGACCGTTATATTCTTGTGACGCGTTCTCTCTGAGCCGTTACATTCTCTGCTGATCAGTTTTGGTTTCTTCTTGGTCAATCATTCTCAACGGTCTTGCTTTTGACCGTTATCTATCTCCGACGCGCTGTGCGTGGACCGTCACATTTCTTGTACATTTTGTTAAGTCTATACATCCCATTCGTCATCCTAGTCTATACATCACTTTGAAGTCTGTACAGCATCTTGAAGTCTACACATTCATACTTCGTGTTGAAGTCCACACATCATGTTGAAGCATGTGCTTCACTTTGAACCCTGTACAGCATTTTTGAAGTCTACACATCATGCAGAGTCTACACAGCCTCAAGTCCATACGTTTTTGAAGTCTGCACATTTGTTAAGTCTATACGTTCTTCATCCAAGTCTGCACATTTTGGCTAAGTCTATGCATCTCATTCTTCATCCAAGTCTACATCATGTGAAGTCTATACGTCCAAGGCGTTTCCCAAAGTCTGTACATCTGGTCTCAAGTCCATGCATTCCCCAAGTCTGTACAGTCTTCATCCAAGTCTATACATCATGTTCAAGTCTACACATTTTGAGGTCCACACACCGTTGTTGAAGTCTATACATTCCATGTCTCCCCAAGTCTGTACATTCGTTAAAGTCTATAGATTCCATGTCTCCCCAAGTCTGTACATTCGTTGAAGTCTACACATTCGTTGAAGTCTATACATTCCATGTCTCCCCAAGTCTGTATATTCGCTGAAGTCTATACAAGTCTGCACGTTTGTCAAGTCTATACATCTATTCTCCAACTCTGTACGTTCTTCATCCAAGTGTGTACAACCAAGTCTGTACATTCCTTGCCCAAAGTATATACACCCTTCAAGTCTGAGCATTCTTTGGCTAAAATGAAGTCTATACATCACTTGGACGAGGTCTATACATTCATAGTTCGATCTTGTTTTGTCAAATCTAACAGTCTAGCACTTAGTCGTTACATCTTTCTAACGCACTGGCTATAGGCCGTTATATTCTCTACTGCTCAGTTCTGTAAAATTGGCCTCTGTCCCCTCTGACGGCCGTCACTTGATGCATTACTTGATCCTGACGGTTTGGACCTAGACCGTTACATTGTCTGCTGCTGTGATTGAACTATTCTTTCCTGCCTCTGTTTTAGACCTGGCAGTCTTACATACTTCCGTTCATCCTGTCCATCTCACATATCACGTTTCATCCACACAATTATTTCACACATCCACATGCATTTCCTACATTTCCTTGCATTCATTCCCATTCATTTTCACATGATCACCTGTTTGCATACTGTTAGGGTGCTAGACCTGGATACAAAGGGGGGTGAATGTATCCCTCTAGAGAATATGGCCCAATTTTAAAAAACTAAGGCTCAGATAAGCGGAATTAAAACTAATGAGCTTTCCAAGATGAAATGATAAGGCAATCAAATGAACAAACAGTTGGCCTGCAATACTGCAGCCACCTGATCAACCCGAGCGAATGCAGAGTAAAACCACCCAAACACATTTAACAGAATATAATGCTCAAAAATAACTCTCTAGATAAAGCAGCGGGCCAAACATGCACAACCTGTGAATGGGAGGTAGAAGACATGGAGCTAAAGCAAGGCAAACCACTGCACAGATAATTTTTAGGTGGTTCGGTCCTCCAGACCTACATCCACCCCTCACTCCCAACCGGAGTGAGGCTTCCACTAGTAACACTAGCACAGCAGACTCAGTCTGCAACAATTGTTGTCAAACAGCTTGACCAGGGGAACAGCCTCCCCTCTTCCTCCCAACCGGAGGGAACCCACAAGCAGCACCCAACTACTTGCAACCGGAGATCAAATCTCCCTTCTCCTGACCCACCAGGAGGAATCCACAAGTAGCATCCAGCTACTTCCAACCGGAGATCAAATCTCCCTTCTCCTGACTCACCAGGAGGAATCCAACCCCAACAGGGCAATCGGAAGAATCACGAAGAAATGTAAACGAAACTAAGAAAAGGAAAAATACAGTAATCAGAAAATTGTAGCTATGGTAGCACAACAGTGGCTCTCAACTAGAACTAACTGAGATGGATATGATCCACGGAACAGCAGGAATAAATATTCAAATAGCTTTGCTTCTCTTCTCATTCTACTCGAGCTCTCTATCTCTTTCTTTCTCTCTTCTTTCTCTTATGCTCCTTCTCTTCTCTCTCTTTTCTTTTCCTTTCTTCTTCTGGATCGTGGAAGCTCTCTCTCTTCCTCTGCTTTAGTCGATCACGATCAGTCTTATTCAGACAGAGGAGTCTTCCTTATATATTAGCAGCATTTAGGGCGACATGCGCTCTCCACGATTCCCCCCAAGAGGCCTCAGTCCACGTGTCAGCATCCTGGTACCTCGGATCACGTGCCCTTCATTAGCACGATCAGCAACTACAGTCTGGTGGCGTCAACTCACTTGCTTCAAAAGGTTGACGCAGCCTTCAAGGGCATTCTACCAGCAAGACTTAAGTCTGCTGCGTTGACTCTATCAGCCTGCTGCGTTGACGCATTGATACATTCCAGCGAGTAACCAACTTAGCCTTTTAACTGCTGCGTCGACGCTTCCAACCCGTGGCGTTGACGCATTGATGATCCAGTGAACAAGTCTTCAACAGATGGGCGTGCTGCGTCGACGCTCTCATCATGCTGCGTTGACGCATTGCTGTTCCAGCAGTTGAAATTTGAGTGACTTCATCCTTCTTGCGTCAAGGAGTGCGTTGACGCATTGTGCAGCTGTGTCCACCCTCTAGTCACCTTGTCAATCCATCAAGCTGCTGCGTCGACCCAACGAGCTGCAGCGTCGACGCTTCCAAGGTACTCCAGAGGTTGCAAGAAGATATTTAAACTGCTGCGTCCACGCTGCCAGTTGGTGGCGTTGACGCACGAACATGTATTTCAAGCCTGTCTTGCTTTGTATATTAGCGTCTCTTAAGCCGCTGCGTCGACGCTGCTTCATAGTGGCGTTGACACATCAAGCCTGTCTTGCCTTGTATATTGGCGTCTCTTAAGCCGCTGCGTCGAAGCTGCTTCATAGTGGCATTGACGCATCGAGCACCCTGCATCCTTTTGTTCTTGTTAAACATTCATTAAAACTTAAGTGTTTATATCACTTAGCTTATTGTTGTCATCATCAAAACCAGGAGTACAACAATCTCCCCCTTTTTGATGATGGCAACTCTAGACTGTTTTAAGGATGAGGCATCAAACAAACGCATGGACAGGTATCTAAGATTCAAGTATCAAAGATTCAAGAAGCTTCATTACATTGTATCACAGTTGTATCACAGATAAATCACAGGTAAATTATATGCTATCATTTATCAATGCGTTTGTCATTACAAAAGGAACTCAAGCTGGAACTCAAGCTGCTTTGAACTCTTTTTCTCAAGCTGGAACTCAAGCTGCACTCAAGCTGCTTTGAACTCTTTTCTCCCCCTTTGACATCATCATGAAGGGGGCAATATGTGACCTGGCACAAGGCCTCAATTGAAATATCTGGCATGACTGGAAGAAGATCCGCGAGCCCTTGATGGTTGACTTGGTGGTTGACGTGGAGTGGTAGATTGATCTCTGCCCAGCAACGTGCGAATGTCTTGAGATATAGCAGCTAAGTCATGTTGCAGTGTGGTCTTTACATGTGCAATTGCAGAGGACATATCATCAGATTTCTTCAATTGAGTTTCAAGAGATTTGAGTGTGTCAGTCACTATGTCAATCTTGCCTAAAAGAACCTTGATGCATTGAGGAAGTGCATTGACAGGACTCTTGAGGGTTTCAACACCTATCCTCACATCATAACATATATCAATAACCTTTGCAAAAGATTGACAAAATGAAGATTGGGTGCTGTGCACGTCGCTCACTAGAGTTGAGAGTTTGTCAAGAAGAGCTGATATGTTTTTCAAGACAGACCTTGTGGCTTGGTCAGATAGCATCTTGGAGAGTAGGAATTTTTGCCACTCGGATAAGACAGAGACTTCAAATTGTATAACCCGAGCAGTCAGTTTGTTGAGATGAAAATTTGTAAACTCCATTAGCTTGTCCATCTTTGCATCCTGACGCTGCAGCATCATGGACATGTGAGCAAACATCTCTTCAACAGTGGCTGGTGGTGGAGTTGAATCAGAAGTTGGAAAAGGCCTCCTATAAACACCAATTTCCATTGTAGGTGTGGAGCCACTGGGTTCCCCAGTTTCCAACTGAGGACTTGATGGTCTCACAAATGTGTCCTCAACTTCATGCTCTCCTCTTGCTGAACTACCATCTGGTCTGCCTTCTCTCACCACAGGAGGAATTGGTATCTCTGTCCTGTTAACTTGACTATCATCCATAGTGATTGTTCTTGATCCCTGTCCCGTCTCTGATTGTGCTGATTTCTGACTGGGAAGGATTCTAACAGCCTTACCATCAATGACTTGGAAGCCCATAAATCTCTTAACGTAAGACATGGAATATATGTTTCCCTTGGGGATAACATGTTTCTTTTCAGTTCCAAAATCCACTCCTACCTTTTTGAAAATAGATATGAGATGTGCTGCATAAGGTAGTGTTCTAGAGTGGTGAAGACAAGTTCCAATTGTCTGAACTACAACATCAGTTAAAGAAATCTTAACTTCCTTTAGCATGCAGTACAACAGGAATCGCTGCATATCTGTGACTCTTTCTCTACCACTGCTTTGAGGTGTCATGATAGACGTGCAAATGTGATGAAGTAGTCTGACAGATGGTATAAATCTATTAGCTTTCAGACTGGACAGGTATGTCTGTTTCATGTCAGAGGGGTCTTTGGTTAACCCAGTCAAAACAGCAAACGCCTCATGTTCATCTAGCTTATACGAATGAAGCATTGCTCCTCCCATTGGTATTTTCCAAACTCGAGCAAGCAGGGCACTAGTTAACTCAAAATGAACATTTCTAACAGTGGAGGACATTTTGGGAATCTTTGGTTCATATTTCAAATTCTGATAAAATTCCCTAACGAGTGTAGGATAGTAAATAGTGTGCTTCGTCACAAACTTCCACCAGCCTTGAAATTCCAATGCAGGCCGTACCTCAGGAAATGCAGTCAGTAGCTCTTCATCGGAACTTACAATGTACCTGGGGATAAGAACCTTGAGAGGTTCTTCTATATTGATGACAATAGAAGCCCTGGATTTCTTCTTCCCGTTTATACCAGAAGAGGAGCGTGGTTCAGCTGAAAATGATTTTGAGGACTTTCTTCTCTTGACCGGCAGACTAGGGCTCCGAGGACGTTTCTCCTTCTCCTTTCCTTTGCGCTTCCTGGAAATAGCTGTAGATGGTGTCGCTTCTGGAGGGTTGGCCACTGGAGCATCAGGCGCATCCTCTGAGAGTGAGTCCATCGTCAACTGTGTCACACTGGAAACCCTCAAGTTCTGCTCCATCAACAGCTTTCCCGACTGAGCACCCTTGCCGAAGATGATCGGAGACAAGAACTCCAAGGCAAATGGTGTGGGAGGATGTTTGGAGAACACGGAAGGTAAACCGACCAAGGGTTTAGAATGGAGTGGAGACGAGTGGCGGTCAAGCTACTCTTTTAAAGAGGCTACGAAGACCCTTTTAGTGAACGGTTCAGCCGGTTCAAGTCGGTGAACCGGGTTGAAGAATGTTGTATTAGAGGCAATGCGTGGATGCCAAGGGAGCATTGCATCTACGCAGTGAGGCATATGTGAACAGAAAACACAAGACACAAGGCGTGGATGCCAAGGGACATTGCGTCTACGCAGTGAGACTGATGTGAAGAGAAGAAGCAAGATAAGTAACCAGAGAGACATCCGTTCAAGGGATTTTCTGAAGGTACTAAGATAGTGAGATAATCAGGCTTCTATTCAAGGAATTTTAAGTGTTCCAGATCGAGTTCCCATGAAAGAGATGTATGTAAATAGGCTCTAATTCATTTAATGATAAAGAGAAGAAATAATCTTAAAACATTGAATTAGAAGCCATGAACCACTAAAGCCACATGCCTGGAGAAAAAATAGAACTCTTTTCACACTAGAACCGTTTTCATTTCTGACCCTTATATCTTTCAATTTTAAGAGGCCTTTCAGATAGAGAGAAATTTAACTGGCATTGAAGATAGACTTAGTTGAATAAGGAGCACCAGATCAACCAAACTCACATGTTTTAATTGTTTTCACATTTTCAGCATTTCCAACTTCTTTTTACATTTTCATTTGCAGTCAAGTGTTGCTAGCATTTTGACACGGGTACACATGTTTATCAGACACCCGAGTCCCCGGTTACTTAGCATAGCAAACTATTCTGCATTGACTGGCCAGAGGTGGCTACTGACTTCATGACATGCCTATCAGCACTTCATAAGTGCTTGAAGGTAGTTTCTCAGTTGATAGTTACCTTTGCTCTGGAATGATTTGTTTTTCTCTTGAAGACAGAGATAGTAGAGCACCTCATGACTGGCTCTTCAGCACTTCCTTGGTACATAGGGCTAATTTCTCAGTGAACAACTACCATTGCTCTGCATTATATTACATGTGAATAGCTTGCATCCTTAGCATTTAAACACTTTCTGAGTTCATCATCAATACAATTATTAAATTCCTCTACACACAATGGTTTCTTTACTTTTGAACAATAAGGATCGAGAGATGATGAGGTCCTGGTTTTATTAAATTGTTCAGCTTTTGCTCCATACATAGTGCATCATTGGGTTCAAAAGTTCATGAATTCAAACATCATAAGAATTATGGATCTCCTATCATTAACATATCATAGAGCAATTCAGAATATATCTCATATTCCACAGGAATTATCACTGTAACTCCCCCTGAATTTAAGACATCATCTACATATCTCAGTGCTCTAGAGAATTTTCCCATACACGGATGTCAAGGAAGCTTTATTGAGGGATAAGAACGGAAGGGACAGTATATATGGACAGAGCAGGTTGATGTGAGAAGGAAGTTTCCAAAAGGGGAAGATGTAACCCTGAGATTCCAATAAGGCACAGCTACGTTAACTCACCTCTTCACTGCGTCAACTCATCCATCTAGACTGTACAAACATCTGTTCAATTTTAGAATCCAATTGTCCATAGCGTTGACTCAGTTCCATCACAGCGTCAACTCACTTAACCAGCCAGCAGCAACAACTCTGTACTCTATTCAGCATTTTGTTACCGAGGAATTAATCTTAAGCAAACTCCTCCTCAGACCATGCATGAATGAAATTATAATAGCCAATAAAATGAGTATCAAGCTGAAACAGTATTCATGCTGAGATGATTGAAAGGAAGATAGACACAACAACCAAAGATGACTAAACTCCCCCTTAGAACATGTAGTCCCAAATGCAATCCAGATATTCAGAAATTTCAGAGTGCATGATCAGAGAGCAGTGCAAATGGCAGATGATAAATGAATATTCACGAAACACATCAAGCAAGATATGCAATGAATTTTAAAATGGGATGTGCAGAGAGATTACCTGAAAAGTGTGAGAATGGGGTTTTTCATTCTTGAGTGCCTTGGATCATTACCCCTTTATTCCATCCAAGGCACACCTGCTAGGCAACTTCCTATTTTCCACTAGCAGGAACCCAAGTGGTCTTGGGTCTTGCATAGTAATTAGCCCCTTTTGGGACTGCGTGCATCTTTTTCTGTCCCAACCAGTCATTAGAGTTCATGATAAAATAGTTATGCATTGAATACTCAGACAGCCCACAATAGTGGCATGAACTAGCAGGTTTCATGTTCCTCTTATGTATACTAGCATGAACTTGAGCATTATAAGAGTGAGCATGAGGGTTTCTGTTATTATTATGAAACTTTTTCTTTTCATGACCAGCTACCCTGCAAGCAGCAACTTGGTGGCCTGGTCTTCTGTAATTTGAGCAAACAGGAATTCTTTTAGAAGCAAGTTTGTTCCTATCAAATTCTTTGGAATTTCTATTCCTACCCTGGACATGCCAGCAGTCCTTGATTGCATGGCCAAGCTTCCCACAATGGGAGCAGAAAGGGAACTTTCTTCTAAAAGAACTTGCCCAACATTCAGTGGCCTTGTGCCCAAACTTGTTACAATTAAAACATTTGACATGCTGGTTCAGAGAAGCAGTTTTATTTATATTAAAGACATGTTGGTTAGCATAAGATTTAGCATGATGTGAGAGTGGTTTTTTCTTTCCATTAGCAAACCAACATTGAGCAGAGGTGTGGCCTAATCTACCACAATGAGAGCATTCACTTTTCTTTGAATGAACATCAGGTCTTTTATCATGATATTTCCTAGCATTCATCATTTCAGCATTCAAATCATCTAGTTCGTTTAATTCACACTCATGCATCAAATGGCCAATTCTATGGCAGTAATAACATGACATTTTCTTTTTCTGAACCTCATGATTTCTAACATGAGTTTTCCTGTTAGCATGAGAATTAAAAATAGGATGCATGTAAGTAGTAGAAGCCATTTTGTTCTTTCCTTTTTGTTTTTCAGTTGGCTTCAGAATTCTTTGAGCAGCAAATTGAAACACTGAAGGATTGGCTGAACTAGTAGAGGCAACATTTGGAACAGCTGAAGTTTGAATCTTATTTTCAAAACTCTTTTTCTTTGTTGGGTTATAGCCCAACCCTTCTTTTTGAAAATTGACTTTAACACCTAGCAGTTTATCTAGATTTTCTTGACCATGAATAAATTTGGACAAGGAATTTTTTAAGTCATGAATTTCATTTTCCAAGGAGGTGATTTGTAACTCATAGCTGGCAATTTCTTGTTCACTGTAATTCACACATTCAGTTAACACCTTGTTAGCAGTTTTATATTTTTCAATTTCTTGTTCCAGATTGCTCAATTTTTCAGGAGTTTCAATATAGACCATTTTTCCTTTTTCTAAGGTTAGAAGTCTCTCAGACATTGCACTGTTTAACAGCTTCAATTTTTCAATTTCTTCTTTGAGCTTATCATTTTGAACCAATTCATTTATTAGAAGCTGATCTTCTGAATTGACTTCATACTTTCTTCCATTTTCAGTTGGTTTCATTTCTCTTTGTTGTGTTTCACACTCTTTCTGTAATTCTATGTTTACAGATTTTATGGCATTCATTTTTTCAATCAGCAAATCATTCTCTTGTTTGAGTTTCTCAATATCTTTATCATTTCCTTTAGCAGATTGTTTTAGAGAATCATTTTCAGATTTTAGCTTGCTTAGTTCTGAGTTAACAGAATTCTGATTCTTTTTCTTTAGCAATTTAACTTGACTCTCAAGCTCACGAATTTCAGATATAGAATCATCATTTGTTTGTTTCAATTTTAAGCAATTTTGACATGAAGAGGAATTTACACTGTTTAACCTAATACCCTTTTTCAGTTTCTTATGTTCCCTTTTTAATTTTTCATATAGCCCCAACAAGTCAGCATAAGTATTTTCCCAATCATCTGAAGTATAGTTTTGAAAGGGATTTACCTCATTATCATCATCTTCATCTTGACTGCTACCTTGATTATATCTGTCTGCCATCATGCAGCTGTCCTCATTTGCCCTGTGAATTTTCTTCAGCATATCCAAGATGTCTTTAGCGGACCTGCAATCATGAAAGCAAGACCATAGAGCTTTGTCAGTAGCTGCCTTCATCAGATTAAAGGCTTCCTAATTTTCTCCATCCTTTGATCTGTGTCTGTCGGTCCATTTGGACACTTTTGTAGGTAAGGTGTGAGGACCTTGTGAAATTAATTTCCACAGATCAGGATTAACAGCATTAACATAAACATGGAGAGCGGTGTGCCACTGATTAAAATCAGAACCACTAAAGACGGGTGGAGGAGCCATTGAAACAAATAGAAAGTAGATTCAATGCAACAGGAAAATGATTCACTAGAAACAAATTAGCACCGAAGACAGCAAGATCGGATCTGCAGGTCGATGGACCTTCTAAGCAGACACCGCTCTGATACCAATTGTTAGGGTGCTAGACCTGGATACAGAGGGGGGTGAATGTATCCCTCTAGAGAATATGGCCCAATTTTAAAAAACTAAGGCTCAGATAAGCGGAATTAAAACTAATGAGCTTTCCAAGATGAAATGATAAGGCAATCAAATGAACAAACAGTTGGTCTGCAATACTGCAGCCACCTGATCAACCAGAGCGAATGCAGAGTAAAACCACCCAAACACATTTAACAGAATATAATGCTCAAAAATAACTCTCTAGATAATGCAGCGCGCCAAACATGCACAACCTGTGAATGGGAGGTAGAAGACATGGAGCTAAAGCAAGGCAAACCACTGCACAGATAATTTTTAGGTGGTTCGGTCCTCCAGACCTACATCCACCCCTCACTCCCAACCGGAGTGAGGCTTCCACTAGTAACACTAGCACAGCAGACTCAGTCTGCAATAATTGCTGTCAAACAGCTTGACCAGGGGAACAGCCTCCCCTCTTCCTCCCAACCGGAGGGAACCCACAAGCAGCACCCAGCTACTTGCAACCGGAGATCAAATCTCCCTTCTCCTGACCCACCAGGAGGAATCCACAAGTAGCATCCAGCTACTTCCAATCGGAGATCAAATCTCCCTTCTCCTGACTCACCAGGAGGAATCCAACCCCAACAGGGCAATCGGAAGAATCACAAAGAAATGTAAACGAAACTAAGAAAAGGAAAAATACAGTAATCAGAAAACTGTAGCTATGGTAGCACAACAGTGGCTCTCAACTACAGCTAACTGAGATGGATATGATCCACGGAACAGCAGGAATAAATATTCAAATATCTTTGCTTCTCTTCTCATTCTACTCGAGCTCTCTATCTCTTTCTTTCTCTCTTCTTTCTCTTATGCTCCTTCTCTTCTCTCTCTTTTCTTTTCCTTTCTTCTTCTGGATCGTGGAAGCTCTCTCTCTTCCTCTGCTTTAGTCGATCACGATCAGTCTTATTCAGATAGAGGAGTCTTCCTTATATATTAGCAGCATTTAGGGCGTCATGCGCTCTCCACGATTCCCCCCAAGAGGCCTCAGTCCACGTGTCAGCATCCTGGTACCTCGGATCACGTGCCCTTCATTAGCACGATCAGCAACTACAGTCTGGTGGCGTCAACTCACTTGCTTCAAAAGGTTGACGCAGCCTTCAAGGGCATTCTACCAGCAAGACTTAAGTCTGCTGCGTTGACTCTATCAGCCTGCTGCGTTGACACATTGATACATTCAAGCGAGTAACCAGCTTAGCCTTTTAACTGCTGCGTCGACGCTTCCAACCCGTGGCGTTGACGCATTGATGATCCAGTGAACAAGTCTTCAACAGATGGGCGTGCTGCGTCGACGCTCTCATCATGCTGCGTTGACGCATTGCTGTTCCAACAGCTGAAATTTGAGTGACTTCAGCCTTCTTGCATCAAGGAGTGCGTTGACGCATTGTGCAGCTGCGTCCACCCTCTAGTCACCTTGTTAATCCATCAAGCTGCTGCGTCGACCCAACGAGCTGCAGCGTCGACGCTTCCAAGGTACTCCAGAGGTTGCAAGAAGATATTTGAACTGCTGCGTCCACGCTGCCAGTTGGTGGCGTTGACGCACGAACATGTATTTCAAGCCTGTCTTGCCTTGTATATTAGCGTCTCTTACGCCGCTGTGTCGACGCTGCTTCATAGTGGCGTTGACGCATCAAGCCTGTCTTGCCTTGTATATTGGCGTCTCTTAAGCCGCTGCGTCGACGCTGCTTCATAGTGGCGTTGACGCATCGAGCACCCTGCATCCTTTTGTTCCTGTTAAACATTCATTAAAACTTAAGTGTTTATATCACTTAGCTTATTGTTGTCATCATCAAAACCAGGAGTACAACACATACACATTCATTCATTCACATACAAGTCATGACAAAACACAAAAAGATTCGCATTTTCATTTCATTTTCATATAAGTCATGTACAAGTAAAAACAAAAAGCAAAACATGCATCACTCGGCCGGCTTATCCGCCGGGCTGCCATCATCATCTCCTCCCTCGGGTCTCCTCGCAGGTGGCGCTATGGAGGCACTCTCCTCTTGTTGACCCCTCTCATTCCTCCGCTGACCGGAGGAGCTAACGAGGAAGTCGGCTACCGATCCGCTCGGGGCGGGGCTCCTCTGTGCCCCGCTCTGGGAGGCATTCCGCTCCGACCCCCGGCCTATCATTCTCACCGTCTGCTCCATCGTCCGCAGCTCGATCTTCAACTCAAAGATCTGACGCCGCGTATCCCGTGCCTCAGTCCGGTAGCGATCCAAGTCTACGGTCCCAGCCCGGAGTCGCTCCACCTCTGCTCGGAGGACCTCTGCCTAAGCCCGGTTCCGCTCTGCCTCCGTTCGGACCAGCTTCACCTCGGCCACTGCTACGGCTAGCTCTCTTGCCTATAGTTTGCATTGCATAGAGTTAGTCACATAAACATGAGAATTTGCATAAAGCATAAGCATTTAATTTGCATAAGCATTTAGCATCTTACCTGCTCCGCGAGGGTGGCCTCCGCCTCCTCGGCCCGGGCAACCGCTCGGGCGAATTCGGTATCTCGCTCAGCTCTGTCCCCGGCAGGCTGTGAGGATGACGACGGTGCATCCGGTCCCACTCTTTGGGCTCCCTCAGCCCGCTGCATTTAGAAATCATTGGTATGTCCATCGCATTCGCATCATAATCATAAACATAATCATTTTAGGTCCAAGTTTTTTTTAGAGTCTTACCAAGAGCTCCAAAGCGGTCCGGTACTCGTCCCGCTGCTGGACGGTGGCGTGGAGTAGTCCCTCGAGCTCGGCTATTCTTCCCTCGGGGTCTAGCTGCATTTAGAAAGTATATGAGTCAGTGCATATTGAATAAAATTTTCATAAAAGAGCATTCAGAGTATAGGCTTTTATTGCATATCGGTCATCGGGTACCTCGGTACACCCGGTCCCCGTACAATCGAGCAAAGGCTTTCAAGTATGCCTCATCGCTCTCGTCCCGCTCCTTCACCGCTCTACCCCGCTTGTTCCAGTCGTGGACGTACTTCACCTTCCGGGCGCACCAATCTATGTCACCACTAATTCCCTTCGCTGACTTCCCCGGGCGGTCGTCGCTGTGGCGTGGAAAGGTCACCTCAGGCTGGTGTAGTCCCCGAGTCCTCAGAATCAGCCAGTAGTGGAGAGGCTCAATGATATGGATGCAGTGCAACCATATGTCTCATCCCTGGTACGAAAGGGCTGCCTCCACCCATGGTTGTCCCTCGAAACTCTCACCTCTGTACGGGGTCCATCTCACCTGAAAGCATGTTAGTCCATTCATATTAGTCCATTTATCATCATTTATAAGCATTTAAAGCATTTAGGAGTGCATGTTTGAGTTCGGGCTTACCGCTGTATGTGGGAAGGAATCCAAGTCATCCTGGATCACCCGGGTCAATCTGATGATCGACCTCGGGTCCCTTGCAACCACCCATCGCCTCGCGATCGGGATGCGGCCGGTGTGGAGTAGTATGCCCCGTCCGATGCCCGGGAGGTACATGTAGCTCCAGAACTGCATTTAGGAGTCAGTCAATCTGCATAAGCATAATCATTTTCATAAACATTTGCATGAATCATAATAGAAGCATTTAAGTTTCATTTACCTATAGAAAAGGTGAGAAGTCGCCCAGCATTGTATGTCTGTCCGTCGTGCTGAGGGACTCGAACAGGAAGGCCAAGACTGCTGCTCCCCAGGCGTACTTTCCAACTCTGCCCAAATCCTCGATCATCGGCAGCAGCCCGCAGCTGATCACATCTGCCCGAGTCACGAACAGGAGCTTCCCGAACAGTAGCATCAGGAAGCGCCTCAGGGTGCGATCTCCCTCTGGTCCAGCCTCTGCCGCCACTCGTGGGTGCACCTGGTCAATCACTCTACCCAGATGCTCCTCTGGTAGCTCGCCCACGGCTATCGCCGCTCCCCTCAGTCCTAGGCTCTCCTGCAGTACTGATCGTGAGAGCTAGGATGACGTCTGCCCTGGTCTGATCAAATCTAACCCCAGCAGCTCCTGGGCCATCTCTCGGTAGTCACGGTAGGTCCGTCTTGTCACTGCGGCTCCATGTACTCGCAGCCCGGCAATCCTCGCCATGTCTTCTAGCGTGGGGATCATGTGACCCCACGGGAAGATGAATGCTCTGCTAATTGGATCCCACCTCTCGTGCAAGGCGTACAGCAGAGGCGTGTCCATTCTGGTCACCTCGATGCTCAGCACCTCGGCGAATCCCATCCCGGCTAGTCTCTCTCTCTGGTAATCGAGCAGTGCCTGGTACACCGCCCGGATCTGAAGCCAGGAGATCCTCATCCGTCTCTTTCCCTGCATCCATTTAGATCATAAGTCAGTCAAATGCATCATAAAAATCATTGCATAGCATTCATAAAATAAAAACAAAACAAAAAACTGAATAATTGAAAACCTAAAAATAGTTCTAGCCTCTGGTGCATGTAACGGCCCTGGTAATGGGCGTCATATGTCTCTAACGCACCTAGGGTGATGCGTTAGGTGTGTGACGGTCACTAGAAGGACCGTCACATTCCCTGCTAGAGGGCGTTTTTCCTTTGCATTCCGTGGCTCTTCCACTTTGGCCAAAAGGCCTACAGATGATCCTAGTGGGTGCATAGACCCATTTTCTACCCCCATTCCTACATACATTCATACAAAAAAACACAAAAAAAATAAAATTTGAAAAAATTAGGGCGGAGGCCTACCTCATGGTCTTGACCCCTCTTCCTCTTCTTCTCCTGTTCCTTGTGTTCTCCCTCGTCCAGGAAGGTTTCCCCTTGGTCCTCCTCGGCCATTGGAGCCTCTTCTTCCACCCTTGGAGCTTTCTTCCTCATTTTTTCTTCCTCCGGCCGTCGTTCCACTTCCCGCTCTATCCGGCGGTGGAGGCGGCGTATCACCTTCTTCTTCCCTCTCTCCCTCTTCTTCGGTGGCTGTGGAGCCTCGTCGCCGGCCATCTCTTTGGTGGTTGACGGTGGTCGCCGGTGGCTCTCATTGAGGTTTTGGAGAGCATTTTTGGCGTTTGGTTGCTTGAGTGTTGAATGAATGAGGCCGTGACCGTTCGGTTTATTTTTTTTAAACACTCAGGAAATGTGACGGTCTGTCGTCCGACTGTTACACTCTCTGACGCGTACTCTTTTGACCGTTACATGGATTTTAATTGTTTCATTGAAGAAAATGAACCGCCCAATCTCTAACGGCCCTAGTCTGGTCCGTTACTTCATATAATGCCCTCTCTGCAGACCGTTACAGCTTGCAAGTTTCTTGATGAATAAAATGGTCCATTTGATGATTGAATGACCACATTTTCTTCCATGGCACGTATTATTAATGCTTCTAATACGTATGAATGGTTATGCCTTATTTCATGCTCATATTTATTATTGGCTAACCTCTTTCTTATGAATGAAGTTATAAACATCACGCTTTGCCGTTCGTCAGGCAGGTAAGTCAGGTATTGTATCTCGTTCCCTCAAATCCCTTAAATGCATTACTATATGTTATCTATGATATATTATCTCGAGAACCGGTTGGTCATTCATGTGTTCTGGGATCTGATGTTCCCCTTAAACAAAAATGATGATGATCTAAGTTCACATGTTTAATCGTTGGATAGGCCGTTAGGTTGGAAAAATTTAGGGACGATGGTTCTGTCTTGCACGCCGTGGTTGCAGATGGTGTCCTGACCTTGATTTCTCCGGTCTAGCAATATTATTCTCGAGTATCTTGTTATTTTGTTCTTTTCTTTGCATTTGTTTTAATGATTTCTTTCTCTTTAGCCCAGCATGCATCATCCGTATATTTGAGCATTCATGATCTTCATCTGTTCGAGGTGTCTCAATGATGGTGAATAACTGTGTTCTTAATCTCGAATAAGGAGAATCATTCCACTCTGAATTAGAAAGGTTTCCTTCGATCTCTCGCTTGATTTGGTTGGCTGAAGATCCCTGTCAGGAGTTTAGTCAGTTCTCTTTCCTTTTCGTTGCCTCCGGCGGCTAGCCGTGTTTCCTTTCCTTAGTTGTTAGTTCCTCCAGACTTGCGTCCTTCAGTTGGCTCTATCCTTGTGATCAGTTCAAAGTTTTCCAGAAAATTCCTATCGCTTGTTGGTAAAGAACGGGTGTCGTTTACCTTAACGCCGACTTTTTGGTTCACTCCGCTTCACTTCCGCTTCATCTCCATGTTCCATTTCACTTTCGCTTCGCTTCCGCTCACTCCCCTACAAAGAGGACGTTAAGGAGGGGCATCTGTTGACACCCGTTTTATGACCGATAAGTTGGGTCATCTCCTTGTTCTATCCATGTGATGCTCCAAGTTGTTCACTCTTCATTGAGTTTCCTTCGTCGGTTTGAAGCTCATTTTATGGGTCTTCTCTCCTTGGTTGAGTGTGGTTCCTTGTGGCTTTTCATTTGGATGAAGCTTAGCAAGCTCTTATCAATTGTGATCTTCATTGTTTCTAACGGTCCTCTGCATGGGCGTTATTTTCTTCTAACTCATGATCCCATGGTCGTTACTTCTTGAAGAGTCCTACAACTTAAGGTCTTTGTTCCAGCTTATCCGTTGGCCTACCCATTGAATCTAACGGTCTGTCGTGTAGCCGTCACTTTCTTCCAACGCGTCCAGACATGGCCGTTACTTATCTTACAGAGTCCAACTTGTTTGATCTTCTTCCGTTGATCTCATCTCTTTTGAGATAAGGTTAAATGTAACGGTATCCCCCTGGTGCGTTATTTGCATATGGCGGTCTGTCGAGTAGCCGTTACATCCAACAAAGAGTCCTAGCAGTTCAGGCCTTTTCTCTGCTACTCTGTGGTCGAGATAAGAGTTTGAATTGGTGATTTCTCTTCCAAATCTGATCCTCAGAACCTTCTGTTTATTTCTATGGACTCTTGGTGATATTATCTTCAAGGATTTGCTAAGAGTTATCCTCTTTTCTTGCTGGATTATCCTCTGTTCGACCGGAGAGTTTGAGGGCCTATAAATAGCACCCTTAACTTCATGACCCGAGAGAGGAAAATCTGGAGTTTGCGTCGAAGTGCTGCCGCATTCTGGAGCCACATCTAATCAAGGAGACTTGTCTTTCACGTCCAGCTGCTTCACGGTGAAGGGAGTATTCGTTCTATTGAGTTTCAAAGTTCATCATTGCATATTGTGTTCTTCCTCCTCCCTCTCATCATAGGCATTGCCCCTCTCCTTGTTTCCACGTTCTGCACCTGGTTTTCATCATCTAAACATCCTTCCTATCTTTTAAAACGCCCAGAGGGGTTAAAAAACCAAAACTCTCCCGGTACTTCCCTTTCCTTTTGCATGATCTTAAGTTCTTTGAGAATTGATACTACGCTTGTTTAAAGGGCTAATCTGGGTTTGTTTTCTTGTGTTTCACATTCTTTGGCAGGTTTACAGGTTCACTACACGAGGCCCAAGTTTTTTGGCCGACTGGAAGAGTTGGAGTTCAAAGAATTCATAAGCTATTACTGCAAGTTTTCTGATGGTCTTGTGTAGGCTCGTCAGGCTTATATAACGGTGCATCGTGCGACAGTCACATTTCTGTGACGCACGGGGTCTGGACCGTTACATTCGGTTGATCTACAGATTTCACTGGTTTTCTCTCTCCCGTGGGCGGGTGCTTCATCCACCTATTTCCAAGGTATTTTCAAGTCTCTGGCTTGTGTTTGCTTTGGTGGTGATCACGTTCTTTCTTAGTATTGGGCATTAGCTTTCTCTCCATCTCATATCTCTTATTTCCTTTATTTGCTCCACCCTCGCGGTGTGTTTTTATTTGCCCTTGCTCCATGCCCGGCGTGTGTTTTTCTTTATTCCCTTAGTTTAGCTTGATGATTGAGATAGCATGCCCATGCTAGAGCTTGTTCTGGTTGCCTAGGTTCATGGTTCACATGTTCATAGGTTGATTGAGATCTTTGATTTTTGCTTATCATCTTTATTACACATCAAAATAAAAAGAAGAAGAGAAGCAAAACAAATCAACAGTGGGGACCAGCCCCGAGGGGCACCAAAGAAAGTGCACACCCGCTCCGTGGGGTGGAAGTAGGTGGAGGAATGGGGATAGGAATAGGTTCGGAAGACACAAAGGTTTCAAAGGGGATGGTGTGTTTAGGTGGAGGCAAAGGTAAGGGTGGAGGTATGGCTTGCTCGGGCGAGGGAAGCAAAGGCGAAGCTTGCTCAGGCTCGGGCAAAGGTGATGGCGGAGATGATGGAGGTTTAGGCAATGGTGAGGGTGGTGGAGATGGTGTAGGCGATGAGGGTAGTGGAGGTAGTGTCGGGGATGGAGAAGAAGAGGGTCGCAGTGCCCACCGTCGACGTATTGATACGACGCGTCGGGCGGCATTGGGAGTGGAAGTAGTGGTGGAAGAAGTAGAGGAAGGGGGAGCACTGGCTTGGGCGGAGGCTTGGGTTTGTGGGGATTGTGAAGACGGGGTAGGAGATGGAGATGGACAAGGTGAAAGAGCGGGTATTGGAGTAGGCGACGGAGCGGGTGATGGAGTGGGTGCAACACTAGATGAAGAGGAATCACAGGGGTGCCCCTGGTCTTGCAGTGATGGCGACGGCTGTTTGGGCGGTGCTTCTTACTGCTGCTTGCTGCGGAGATGTAGAACAATCTTATGAATAGCGGCCCAATCAATCCTCTTCTAATCTTCCAAGTCATAAAGATAATCCTGGAACTCGGGACAATCCTCAACCAAATGCCCCTGCTGGCGGTGAAATTCACAAAACTGAAGCATACTCCCCACCGCGGGTCGGCAAGACACAACTGAAAGGAGTTGCAATGCATGAGTGGCCATCAATGCCCTGAAAATGTCGGTATAAGACTCCGACAACGGGGGGCGAGGAGGAGCCTGCTTCGGGCAAGGTGGATGCCGAGGGGTATGTGGTGAAGTGGAAGGTCGTGGTGATGGATGCGGTGGTTGCGTAGGCAAGAGTGCTTGGCTAGTGGTGGCGGGCTTTGGTGATGGCATATGTGGAGCGGTATGAGGGGGTATGTAGATGGCTTCTACTTGCTCGGGGTGTGGTGTTCCATTGACCGGAGGTGGAGACACAGGCGGAGACACATGAGGGTACGAATAAGCAGACGGCTAACTCGTGGAGGGCTGACTTGCGGAAGTGTACAGGTATGTAGAAGCGGAAGGTTGACTCATGGAAGGATGACTCGTGGAGGTGGATGTGGCGTAAGGCTCACTCATGGGAGCATACGGTTGGCTTGTGGAGGGTAAAGGTTGATATGTGAAGGTGGAGGTGGCGGGGTGTATGGAGATGTAGAAGGCGGAGAAGACTCGGGGTCAAGGGAATCTTGGAGTTGTTGGCAGATGAAGCGGGCTCAGCTATAAAGTTGTTGTCAAGAGGTGATGTCGTCGAGGACTAAGATGAAGCGGTACTCGGGTGTTGCGTTAGAAATCAGCATCTTGATTTGCTCCGACTCCGGAATGTGCCCCGGGACTTGCGCGGCAAGGCGGCGCCAGTGGTCAGCAAAGGTGCAAAAATCCTCATTGGGCTTCATCTTCTCGTGGGCCAGATCCACAACAGAAAACTTGGGCCCAACGTAGTCCTGAAACTGTTGAATGAACTTGTCTTGGACCATCTGAAAATTCACAACCTGGTCTTGCGGAAGAGAGAAGATCCAATCCCGAGCTGGGCCCTCCAAGGACAGAACAAATAGATAAGCCATCGAACGTTGGTCATGTCGAAATTGGGCCGACTCATAAACGAACTCCTTCAAGTGCACGTAGGGGCCACCGACTCCACCATAGCGGTGATATGTGAGAATTCGTGGATGAGGCGGAAGCCGAAGACCTTGGAACGTGAATGGAACACTCAAGGAGGATTTGGGATCAATTCGGTGTTGTAGTTCATAAAGCCGGCGTTGGGTTTGAGTAATCATCTCCTAGATGGGGAGAGATCGAGAGGAATGCACGCCAGCCTGAGCAGGAGAGTGTGAATTTGGACCAGAATGATAATAATGGGCCAGATGAGAGGATTCGGGCTGAGGAGAAGGGAAGCGCATTCCAGGAGTGGAAGGATATGTGGGCCTTGAAGGATCATGAACATGGAGACCCATTGGGCCAGCAGCAACATGGGTGGGGGAAGTGGGCCCATTAAGGTGGGAAGGCCCATTAGGAATAGAAGGACCATGAAGGGAATGGGGCCCATTCGGAGAATGAGGCCCATTAAGATAAGGAGACCCATTAAAGGAAGACCCACTAAAGGATGTAGGCCCATTGGAGGAAGAAGGCAGCCTGTTAAAGGATGGGGACCCATTGGAGGAATAAGGCCCACTAAGAGAATGGGACCCATTAAAGGAAGATGGGTCACTCAAGGAAGATGGCCCCTTGAAGGAATGATGCCCATTAGATGAATGAGGCCCATTATGAGAATGAGGCCCATTAAGATGATTAGCAATGAGTTTTTGGGCCTAGACCGGGTCCAATTGGCAAACAAGAGATGATAAGTGGGCCACGAGATTTGCTTGTGGGTCGGAAGGACCACGAGGAGATGGGCCCGCATGGGAAGAGGAATCAACACGGGAATAGAAAGATGAAGAAGGAGGGTACAAGGGATTAGTGTGGTGCTCCATGAGGGCAAATAGAGACTTAATACAAGGAAAATCAGGGAAATACAATGAGGGAAGTAAGGGCTTGAAGATCAAGGAGGGGGACTGACTCAATAATGCAAAGGGACAAAAAAGGACCTAAGACAATGAGACTAGACAATGGACACACAAAATTGACTACCCTAAATGGGCCTAACAACAAAACCTATATGGATGATGGGAGATGCAACACAAAACACCACAAATGGGCTTAGACAAGCCTAAACAACACAAACAATATGAATGATTTCTCCCAAGTCAAACAAGTTAATATGATGGAAAATATTTTATTGTCAATGTTTTGGTGGGCCTTTAAATGTTTTAAATTAACATTAATTCCCTCAAGATAGGTATCCTATAGGGAATAAGGTCCAAACTTTGGGTTGACTAAGGTTAACTCCCTCACAACATATGCAAAATGTGAAATTATGAGGTGGAAAGGTACAACCGGCTCGGCGTCCGTGTGGGAATCCACGGCTCGCGGGGACTTACGGAGGTCCCGGATAAGATCACCTAGTCGAGCCCAAGGAATATGGGAGCGAGAGGATCACTTACCAAGGTAGGAATACAACTACAATATGAGAATGCATGGCTATATGCGCACCGGAGTGCATGTAATTTATAGCCTAAAACTAGCAAATCAAAGTATAATGAACATATGCAAAGATAACAAGATGGATGCAAATAACATGAACAATATGATGAATATGATGAACATGAAATGCTATCTAAATATGGATATACACACCAAAATCGCAGGAAGGCATGAACAAAGTGATGGGCACTAGAGGTCCCACCGTGATCGCCAAAAAAGAGCTGTGGCTGTAGAAATATGGGACGTGGCATCACAAGTCACATGAACAAGCATATATGTATAAGTGATAACATAATGTGCCAATCAAGTGAACATCATGAACACGTTACTATGTAGACATGGTAGCATGATCATATAGCAAGGCAAAGGTGATAAAAGATGTAGAAGGATACCGTGATCGCCACCAAGGAAAGAAAACGCCAAAGAATGTGAAAGAAGACTATGTACGCGTTGTGTACCTTGGAAAAAGAAGATGACCGCACTCAATATAAGTAATGCGGGGACATTGTGGATTACCTCTCCTCGCCTTCCAGCCGGCTAAAAGGTAAGGGCCTCACTTTCCATGCTTTCCTATGAAACAAAGACAACACAAGAGGCAAAACCCATTAGAAAATGTTAAGTGTAGAAATCTGCCCAAGTGCATAAAGTAGCATGAAAGATTGAGGGCAAACTTACCGGGGGAGGGTTTTTAACCCCTATGGAAGGGTGGAAATGATAGGTGTGTATATTGTGATGAGATTAACATGCAGAGATTAATTTAATATGCCACAATTAACAAAGATAAATAAGGTGCAAAAGTGCATGTCACAAGAGAAACTGTGCAAACTATGCAAACAGGGTGCAACGAACGAAGAAAATAATATGGCAAACAAAGTCCAAACAGGGAGAAAATTCGGATGATAGAAGACTTTAGTGTTGAAGAGAAGTAGGAACAAGAATCACGGCAAACGGAGGTTGGGACAGAAAGTTATGACATCGGAGATTTGGCAAAAAATGCAGACAGTGCAGAAAATGCAGAATAGTGCACAAAATGGTACCCAAAGAACGATGAATATCTTGCAGAATAAGACACAAAAAAGGGAATGAAAAGATGCTATGGAAAGGCGGGAATATTGTGGTGAAACTAGGGCAAAAAGAAGGGTTAAAAATAGGGAAGACAACAGTGAAAAATGGGGAGGAAAATACAAGAAAACAAAAGGGTGCATAACATAATAGAAAAATGACCAAGTGTCAAAACAGAATGAAAGTGCAAAATGATGGAGAAAAATATGCATGAATAGGATGAGATAATGAGCCTAAAACGGAGGAAAATGAATAGTGTACTTCCCTTAAGAGCCTGGAGTCGAAGGGAAGGATCAAAAGTGCACCATGGCTTCACTCCGGCGACGCAAACGTGCCCCCATCGCAAGAAATATGGGTTTCAGATTGACAGAACAAAGTGGTGAAACCTAAAAAGTAGGGGTTTGGAAGAGGGGGGAAAAGATGAGAAAAATAAAGAGCATATATAATCAAAACGAAGCTAATACTCCCCTCTCGAAGATGGAGTCAAAGGAGGATGAAGAGGATGAAGCATGACTCCGCCCCGACTTGAAGAATAGGGCCCCGTCGCGGAGTTGTAACAGAAAACCAGAAAACTGTGATGATTTGCAAAAAGTAGGGGCAAAGTTAAGAAGGAAAAGGTTGATGAAATCGAGCAAATAAAGAACCAAAATGAAGCTTATACTTCCCTCTTCAGGCTAGGGTCAAAGGAGGATGAAGACAATGTGACATGGCTTCGCCGTCGCCTCAAGAACACGCCCCCGTCGCGGAGTTCGCACATGTCCCTTTCTAAAGAAAACTGCATAAATCCCGAACTTTCCACCATGATTTTAAGAGATAGAGTCCACCAAATCTCGAGATCTATAGATTAATCTTGAGATAATAGTTAGGATAAGAGGTAAAAAAAAGTGGGACTCCATTTGGTGGAAGATTTTGGAAGTTATTCACCCTAGAAGGGAGTATCAGAGCTCAATCTGGAAGAGTTTGATTTATACTCAGATTGCATAAACACAGATCTTTCGACCAGGATTCCAAGAGAAATAGCCTATGAAAATTTGAGTTCTATAGACCAAACTCGAGATAATACTAAGGGCAAGAGATAGAAACAAACGAGACTCAATTTTTTGGAGAATTCTAAAAGATATGTTCACCGCAAGAAGGGCCCATCGAGTAGAAAATAGAGTTTGATCTGTGCAGAAATTACATAAATCCAGAAGTTTCCTCCCCGTTTTCCAACGATATAATCCACTAAAATTTACATTTTATGGATCAAACTAGAGACAATTTGGAGGAGGATTCTAGAAGATAGAGACTCAAGAAGGAGGCCATGTCGAGCAAAATCGACCAGAAAGAGTCCTGCGGCTGTAGGACTCTCGATAAGCCAAGGTTGAACGCGGTAGCATATCTTGAAAATAGTGCAGAACTAGCGAAAGAAGTAGAAGAAGAAATTATAGATAATAAAAAAGGAACAACTTTCGAGAAGAGAAAAAGATGAGAAGACGAGCAGAAGAGGGAGAAAATAGGGGCGAAAAGAGAAAAATGCTTGGACACGGAAAATGATAGAGAACTGGCTAATGGTGTAGAAAAAGAAATTGTAGAGCTTTAAAAAATGAACAACTTGCGGAAGGACACTTAATGAATAGAGGAACATAAGAGGATGATAAATGGCCACGTTCAGGACTGCACAACGAAAGGGGCCGAATGCTTGATGGAAGTCGACCTAAATGGGCCGTAAGTCGACTTGGAAAGATGGAAGCTGATAAAATTATCCCCAGGGCTCTAAGACATAATGATATCCAAGGCTCAAAGGCTAGGGAACAATGAAATTGGCTTGAAATCCATCCAAGGAAGGTTCCAAAATAATGTGTAATTCAAGACATCAAAAATGATGAATAAGAGAAATGACGTAACTTGCGGTCTAAAAATAGGTGTCAACACTACTGAGTGTCACACTCACCCCTTGTGACACACGTTTTCAGGAGACCTAGACAAGGAGGTTGAGGAGGAGGCTGCAGCTGAGGAGTAGTGCTAGTTCATAATTCATCTGGGTATGCTACAGATGAATCTCTCTCTCTTATATGTATGGTTGTGGGATGGTGTGCCTATGTGGACTCATGTTTAATCTGGAACAATGGACATGTACTCTCTAGAGAGATTATGTATGGTTGAAATACTACTTACCTTTCATGTAATTATGATTTCTCTCTCTCTCATATGCGAATGTACGCATGTTTATTATATATGTGTGCTTCCGCGATACGTACGAAGTAATGTCTCGGGGTCCGATGAGAAAAAAAATGCCCATAAATTGGGAATCGGATCCCGGGGCGTTACATGATGAGGGCACGGTGGGTCCACCTTGCATTCGCCCATTTGTAATTCACCCTTCTTGATCAGGCATTCGATGATGTCCTTGAACATGTAGCAATCCTCAATGGGGTGTCCCGCCGCCTGGTGGTAAGGACATAAACGTGGATCGTCTTTTCTTTTGGTATCGTATGGCTCCTTTGGCTCCGAAAGCACAACTTTGCCACATTCACAGGCCAACTCAAAGAGAGTAGGGTTTCATCATTTTGCCCCTTAATGAGGACCCCTATTTTGCCGGCTTAGCCAAAGAAAGGCTAGTTGCCTCTTGCATTTTCTTCTTTCGTTGCTCGAAGGCTTCAAAATTTAAGGTGGAAATATCTTCTCGTGCCGGGTGCTTGCCGGTTGGTCTATTCCTTTTTCTTGGCGCTGTAGAAGCAGGGCATAACTTTGCCAGAATTGCTTCGAGATCGACCACAATGTCATTTAGTTGTTCAAAGGTCGTGACTTCAATGTCATTGACCCACTGTAAAATTTCTATTTTTAAATTCTTCTTGCATATTTGAAAAGAGTCCCCGTAACTTGGCGGATGCTTGCACCTTTCACGGAGATTCCTTCATCTTCTTATATACCCCATGGCAGATTCATTATCTTCTTGTTTGGTTACTTGTAATTTGGCCTCGGTAACTTCTTCCTCGGTCATCTTCATATTCGTTGTTTGTTCTGCCCTTGGCTTCCTCATTGACTTCAGACCTGCTGGGGTCGGGTGTAGGGCAGCTGGCTGCAAATGCGGTCTCATTGGTACCATTGTCCGAGACACTTTAATTGCCCCCTGACATACCCGAGGAACTGTTTGTTGGAGTGGTTGTGAGAGAATGCCCCCTGTATGATCAGATATTATTCGGGGCATGACTGGCGGCGTTGAGGCTTCAGGCGAGCTAGTATCACCTTGTGCCATTTCAGATAGAAGTCCTGCCGATTGTGACATAGATGGACTCATGTTCATTTCATTTAGCCGCCTTCATAGCATTTCAATTTCCTACTACTTTTGGTATAGTAGTGCCGTCACGGCAGGTTCCTGACAGGAGGGACCGGGAATGCTGCCTTCCACCTCAATTTTGCATGAGATGAATGGCATCCCGCCATCATTGTCGGATGCAACTAGTACCTTCGAGATGAACTCCTTGTGTCTTATGCTTCTGGGTGGAGGAGGAATGTGGTATTGCGCCTCCTTACTGGCTGGCGGGTATTGTCTTGATATTATCCCGGAGCTGGTAGCAGGGTGGGAGGCGGAAGCTTCAGCTTGAGTTACTCCCTTCCGCACAAAGGTGATTTCTTCATCTTCCTCATCAACAGCTTGAGTCACGCCAGACGAGGCTGACAATGTGTTACAGGAGAGAGTAAGATTCCACCTCTTGGCCTTTGCACTCTTCTTTTTCTTCCCCTCTATGGCTGGCATCTGCCCCCACAGTGGGTTGCTTTGTGCGCTTAACACCCCTACTTCTTTAGTTTTTTTTGTTAGCCTTTGAGACTCACAGTGCTCTCGAAGGGCATGCTTCTTCGGCCGCACAGGCTGGCTCTTGAGCTACTCATGCTTATCAAGCCCATTTATAATAGCTTGTAGCCATTCTACGGCTGAGCTGGTCTCTTCATGTGCCCGCGATGGGGTTTGTTTCTGCTTATTATCAGTTGGCCTCCTGATAGCCACTGGAGTGGCTGTTTGATGCCAGATAGAATCTATTGGGGGCCGAGTGGGCCAGGCCAAGGCTCCACAAATTTGGACCTCCAGAGTCGGGCGAGGTGCCGGTCTTGTTCTTTTCCTTGTTGGCGTTGCTTACCAATCTCCTTGCTCCCTTTCATGCAGTAAGACACAGTCTTCATAAGTGTGTTGGGTGCCAACCTATGACACTTTTCTAGGCAATTGTTGATATATGGATATCAATTGATGCCCCCGGATTAGGCATTTTATGAGGGCATGGAGGATCGACTCTATGCTCCCCAATTTGCAACTCCCCTCTTTTGATTAGGCCCTGGACAATGTCCTTGAATATTTGACAATCCTCAATAGGGTGTCCAAGGATTTGATGGTAAGAGCAGAAGTAGTGATCATCTCTTCTCCTGACATCGCCAGCCCTCTTTGGCTTTGGAAGAGTGATCTTATTATACTTGACAGCCCACTCGAACAATGCTCGAGTCCTGTCTCTAGGGAAGGCGTAGAGCTTCTTTTCTTTGTTCTATTGGGGAGGCCTCTCTTGACATCTAGTGGGTTCATTGAGAGAAGGGTTGTGCACCCTTTTGTGCCTTTTCGTCTTAATGCCAATAGCATGGACCGCTTTTGGTATCGGCCGTTTATTAGCTTGTTGGGCTTGATGAGTTGAGTCGATAGAGGTGGAGGGATACCTCGTGAAGAAGTCTTCAACCTCCGTGACAACATCATTTAATCGGTCAAAAGACTGGATTTCTATTCCGATTATCTATTCCAAGATCTCTTTCTTCAGATTCTGTTTACAAATTTGTATTGCATCTTTTTGATGTGGAGGATGTCGGCACCTCAAGCTAAGACCCCTCGATCTATTAATATATTCTACAACTGGCTCATCACCTTTTTGCTTGGTCGAAAACAACTCAGCCACGGTCACCTCCGCCTCGGTGACGTGGAATCTTTCACTGAATTTCTGCTGCATGTCTGGCCAATCGTTGATAGACCCGACTGGCAGGCTAGAATACTATTCAGTGGTGGGTCCTGTCAGCGAAGACCCAAAGAACTTCAGTAGGTACGACTCATCTGCCTCCAAGTCAAACATGACTATTATATAGTGTGCAATGTGTTCTTTTGAGGAGCCCTGCCCATTATATTTGTCAAATTTTGGGGGTTTGTTGACTCCCGACGATAATCTTTTGGCAGCATGGTGGGCTAGATATGGCACTTCATATATGCCGAAGGGGGCATAATCATCATCACCGCTCTTTGCTAACCTTGCTTCAATAATCTGCTCCACCATCAACTTGTTCATCATAACTGGATCTACTGGTTGAGGGTAGAGATGGGTAGGTTGCATCAATGATGCGGCCAGAGTCATAGCATGGGGTGGCAAAGGCTCTGACAGGGGAGCCTGCCGCTGTATTTGAAGGGGCATTGGCCGTGCTGGCTGGAGCCGCTAGGGATGATGCTGGGGAGTAGCCCAGATCTGATTTGCAAATTGTAGAATAGCTGGGAAGGAGCACCCGTAGGGTTGGAACATTCCCGTGACGACTTGGCTCATGCCCCGATTACTCGGGCCCCATAGCGTGCTCAGTCTTCCCATTTCATTGTTTCTTCAGCAGTTCTATCTCCTGCTGGTACCTTTGCAGTGTCATCAAGACGGTAGGGTCCATAGCTGTTTTATTACTGATGCCCTCGAGTGTGTTACTGGAGGCACACTCAAATGAAGGAGACGGGAATACTCCTTCATCAGATGCCACTATCATGGCCGCGACAACATCTATGTCTTCATCAGCAACCTGCTTGCCCTTTGTGCCTTGCAGTAGCTCAGCCTCAGTTTTGCCTTGTCTGGTCGCCGGGTCTTTTCTTCCAGCAAACTCGGCCGGCACTTCTTGTTTATTTGGCAGGGGACCAGACATACTCATCACCCCTATCATAATGCAAGTGAAAATTTGCATTCCTCTTTTATGCTTTCTGACTCCCCTTTGGGCCTAACGGGAGAAAGTTGGCTTTTCAAATATTAAGATCCTTTTAATTTTTTCATTTTGTGGAGACAAGTCACGCCCCGAGCGTGGAAGGAACCCGGTACGCGTGACGAATTTATATCATTCATGTCAATCAGAGCATAAAGAATTCAACCTTATAGATAGAGTGTGCAAAAGTAAAGATAATAAACTAAATCCTTTATTCATTAATAATACCAACATCCAAAAGTATGACCATTACATAATCCATTGATGACTAGACTCAATAAAGGAAAAAGTACAATAATTGACTCAAGAAAGTAGAAAAGACATGACTAGATAACAACCCTAATGGTTGAAATGGCTCTACGCTCTTCACTCATGTCCATTCCCATCTGAAAGATCTTCGTCATCGTAGTTACCTGAAAACTAGGGAAAAAACTAGGGTGAGCGAACGCTCAGTAGGGATTATATCTCAAGTACAAGCTTGCTTTAAGTAAATTACATATTACATGAATGCAAGTATAGGTAGGCATGAACGCATGATAATGTCGAGAGTGGAGTAATGTAAATGGACTAACAAGATTTCAAGATAATCATGTGAAGTATATCAAGATTGTCAAGCATGTAATAGCAAGTCATGTCATGAGAATTGGCTAATATAATATCAAGAAACTAAATACTCATTTCAGGCCAAGCACGTCAAGTCAAGTTAAGTCAAGTACGAGTCGTTGAATGTCAAAATCTTGCAAGACATGCACTTCGGTGCAATGCCACATCGTGATCAATCTACTCCCATGAGCACAAGTACTTTCGGGTGCTCCTCCCAGGACCAGATCAGGCCTTATATGCGGAAGCATTGAGTCATGCAACACCCGAGAATTTTAAAATAGAAATATACAAATATATATATATATATATATATTTTAATTATTGAACTCATATTTTAAATCTATTGGATTAACCATTTAAAATATTTAATTACCAATATATGCTTTAGAAGGTGCCAAATTAAATTTTAGGAAATGCTAATTTATATTTTCAATCACTTAGGAAGTTAATAATACATCTTATTACACTATTCTAAAGAAATAGGAAATAGGTTATATAGATAGGGTTTTAAAGGATAACCATCACTTTTACAAGATGCCAATTCATATTTTCATAATTTAGAAAATTTCATATTTCAACTTTTTCATTATATCATTGTTTTGAAGAAATAAGGGTACATAGATGAAGTGTTAAAGGATAAACATAATTTAGAAAGTGAGAAAGGGTATATAGACAATTTTGGTTAGTGTAGAGTGAATACAAAAATCTCCGTTCAAAATAAAGACATATGTTAAGTCGTTATTTCCTAAACGTGAATAGTGATGTGAATAGTGCCACTTTTTATTTAAAAAGAATTTTTTAAAAAACTTTATATGTAAAAATAGAGAAAAATGTAAGGGTCTCGTCCCTGAAATTTCACAAACAAATTCCACCAATTTTTAAAGATAAAAATCTTTAAAGTTTAACATGAAAATGTTAACTTATGAAAGACACGACCCTCTCTTGGACGTCATTTCTTTTCCGACAACTATCATGATCATTCTATCCCTCCAGCCTGTGTAGGCTGTAAATCCACTAAATACCCTATAATTCTGGATCTTGTCCCCCATCCTGTCGACCCTAAGGTTATAAAATACACTCTATTTTTCCCCTATTTGGTTAGTTCAAAGGCTAGATACGGGAACAAGCTCTGAAGAGTTGCAGAGAAAGGGAAGGGCTGCTTCTTCCTCTCCTGTCAACTCCTGTCACTTCACAGAGGTAGGTGTTCTCAAATCCTTGCTTAACTAGTAGCTAAATAGGTTAATTGATGCATGTTTAGAGTTCAATCAACTAGTCAACCATGCTATATATATATATATATATTCTGGCTTTACCCTGACCAAGAATAATACCATGTTATACATCTGTTAATAGCTTGTTACATACTGTTATCATGATTTTTTTATGACTTTGAACTTAGTTTATTAGCATGATTTCATGAACTTTTTAACGTATTTTATCACACTAGTTTTCAGTCTTAATAATCTTGTTTTAAACCTTAAATTATAGCCTTTGTTAACGTTTTAAACACCCAGGTCATTTGAAAATGGCGCCCCTAACCAGGGCGCCAATTAACAAATTGAAGACTTCGTCGAAGTCTTCAATTAAATGAAGACATGCACCATGTCGTCAATTTGATTTCTGAGATTTTCAGTAATTAATAATTCAACACATTCAATAATCCATAACTATCAAACTAAACCACGAAATTTTTGCATGAACATGTTTCTGGAATCCTGACATTTTTCTCAACATATTCGTGCCATTACTTACTGATTCAGAGCTTTTTCACACTGATGAATAGTGGACACCTCTCTGTAATTGGCGCCCCTAACCAGGGCGCCAATTTTAGAATTGAAGACTGCCTGCGAGGGCGTCAATTAATTGAAGACATGCACCATGTCGTCAATTAAATTTTTTGTAAATTCCATAAATCAGTAAATCAACGGATTCAAAAATCTATAACTAATAAACGGGACCTTGAAAATTTTGACAGAATATAAATATGTGACCCTGAGATTTTTCTCCACCTGACCATGTCTTCGGATTCTTATTCGGAGAAACTTTGGAGAAATGAATAGTGACTTGTGTCACAGAACATAGAATTTTGATGCGAAGCACAACTCACTTGGAAAAATAAATCAATTGGTGTGTCGTCAATTCGAGTTGAACCTGTACTTAAATTGAAGACACCCTGGAAGTCTTCAATTAAATGAAGACTGCTCACAGGGGCGTCAATTCCGTTTCTTGAGGAATTAAAGTTACATTATAAAATTCATATCTGTGAAACCAAAACTCAGTAATTATATTTGAACATGTTTCTGGACTCCCGAGGAATTATACTAAATATTCATGTCCTTCCTTTCGAATTTGAAGAAACTTTTTCGAAATGAACAGTGATTTGAGTCACAAAACGCATCGACTGGGTGAAAATCAAGAATTGAAGATGGCCCTCAAGTCTTCACTTAATTGAAGACTTCATGAGGGGCGCCAATTTCAATATATATATATATATATATATATATTGAAAAATCATAATTTTGAAAGGTTGAGTAGTCCCAGGCGTCAATTACTGAATTGAAGACGGCCCTCAAGTCTTCAATTACTGAATTGAAGACGGCCCTCAAGTCTTCAATTAATTGAAGACTTCATGAGGGGCGCCAATTTCATATATGTATATATTTTTTTGAAAAATCAAAAATTTGAAAGGTTGGGCAACCCCCAGGCATCAATTCTTTAAATGACGACAGCCAGCAAGTCTTCAATTAATTGAAGACTGCATACAGGGGCGCCAATTCTTTATATACTTATATATATTCAAATAAATAGCCCCTGTAATTGGCGCCCCAAGCCAGGGCGCCAATTACTGAATTGACGACTTCCAGGACGTCTTCAATTAAATGAAGACATCCTGGGGGGCGCCAATTTGATATATGCTTATATACATTTCCAAAAATTAAAAATTTGAAAGATTAGCAAACCCCCAGATGCCAACTCAGTAATTACAACTTCTGATCCTGATCTGTCTCGAGAATTATGCAAACATAACCCTAATCTAGACTCCTGCGTATGATGAATTCTTGAATTCCATTCCATGAAAAATCTACTCGTCTATACCCTACATGGTCAAACCTTGACCTCTTAAACTATTATTTGGGAGTGTAGGAGCTAAGTGCCATGCAGGGCAAAGTACTACGTTGTGGGAGACACCTCTTGAGGCCGTACGGCGCAAAGTGCTACACGACAGGAGCCACCTCTTGAGCCTGTAGGGGCCACCTCTAGAGTCCTCCATAACTAAATGACTAGTTAATCTCATCTCTAATACTACGTTTCTAAATTCTTGAAATTTCATATTGGCTATAAATGAGAGTGGATGTCAAAGGTAATACATGAAATGCTGTGCATATAGGGACCGGTCTGGTCCTGGGAGGAGCACCCGAAGGTACTTGTGCGTATGGGAGTGTATTGACCACGGTGTTTAGCATTGCACCGGAGTACTTGCTTGGCTTGAGACACTCCACCCCTACTCTCTCTCTCTCCTTACTTACTTGACTTGCGTGGCCCAGAATGGGCAATACTTGACTTATGACCCGAGAAAGGGTAAAATACTTGCTTGATAATAGCCAATTCTACTGATACGTACTTTAACATTTCTTGCTGGAATTAAATTGTTACTTGCTCGTACTTGAGTTCATACTTGTACACGAATTTCTTGCTTGCCCCGAAGTGACATTTACATCTGTAAACTCTTGAAATGCTACTTGTCAAATACTTGAAATCTTGATATACTCTATTTATACAGTTCTTGATCTCTTACTATTTATCATGTCTAAATTTACCTGTATAACTGATTTTTCTTATACGTACATCATGCATAGCCATACTGACAATACATGCAATTTGTAAATCACGTAAAGATTGCTCGTATTTGAGATGTAATTCCTACTGAGTGATTCGTTCATCCAGTTGCTTCTTAACATTTTCAGGTGAATCGGATAGCGACAAGAATGGGTTTGTGGCAGAGTGAAGAGTGCTAGAACGCCATCCATCTATCATTAGCTAGTCAAGTCTTTGAATTTATTTGAGTCTACCTTGTATTTCCAGTTATGTCAGTTAGTGGTATAGACTTTGTGTTAAGTCGTGTAGCCAAATGTTTGGCTTTCTAAATTTGGAAATCTTCATGGACTATCTTTAATTCCTTTGATTAATCAAATAATCGTCACTTGGACTATTTGAATTTATTAGTTTTATTGGTCATTTGCGCACTCCAAAATTATGTATGTTAAAATTCTTATCGCTCTAATGACACGGTCTATATAGACGCGTCGAGCATCCGAGTATCTTCCGCGCTCGGGGCGTGACAGTCTTCGTGGTATCAGAGCCTAGGTTTTTAAACCTAGGGAACTAGAAGAAATAAAAGGTTAGAAATTGAAATCTAAGTAAAAACTTGAGTCCAAGGATAGGTACAACCCAAGTCCAAGGATAGATATACCTTACCCGGTGAGATGGACAGAGCCATGGGTTAACTTTTATAATGACTTTTGACCTTACAAGTAAACCAGATCTTTATCATACTTAACTCTTTTGTAGAATCATGACTGCGGAAAGAGCACAATGGCGCAAGATGCAGCGCACCGTGCAGGGCCTCACACAGGCACTACAGCAAGTGGTCCAAGACGAAGCAAACCGTGGACCGAGTGATCTCCACAGGAGTTTCCGTAACATGAACCCACTGAGGTTCACGGGTTCGTCTGACCCCGAGGATGCTGAGAATTGGCTAAAGGAGATGGAACGAATCTTCTGTGTGATACAATGCACGAACGAAGAGAAGGTTTTACTGGCCGTATTCCAACTGGAGTGGGATGCTCGATGCTGGTGGGAATCCATAGAAGCAACACTACCAGAAGACCATGTCACATGGGATTGATTCACGGAGCATTTCAACAACAAGTACTTCTCCGACCATATCCAGAAGAAGAAGGCCGCGGAATTCGCCGTTCTAAAACAACAGGGCTTGAAAGTGGCCGAGTATGAGGCCCAGTTTTCCAGATTATCTAGGTATGCACCCCACTTGGTGTATACGGGAAAGATGAAGGCAAGAAGATTCCTCAATGGGCTTCGGCCCCATTATATCACACAACTTGCCCCGATGGACATCCAAGTCTATTCGGAGATAGTTCGGCGTGCCCAATTATAAGAAGACGCCACCGAATTGTCCGAGAGAATCTGAGGAAGAGACAAGAAGGAACTCGTCACAAGCCCAGGAAAATTCAAACAACCATTCAACAAGAAGCGGTTCTTCATGGGAGGGGAGCCCTCCAAGGCAAAGAAATTCCAGAAGAATGACAGGCCATTCTCGACCACCACACCATCAAAGGTAATTTGCAAGTATTGTGATAAAGCTGGCCATAAGACCAAGAAATGCTGGAGGAAGTTAGGAGCTTGTCTTCGATGCGGGAGCCGAGAGCATCGAATCCCAGACTACCCACTGATGAAGGAACAAGACACCAAAGATGAGAAGCGTCCGGTAAAGAAACAAGGCCGTCTACAAGCTCTCCGAGAGACGGAACCCACTGAAGGTAGAATTGTGGAAGGTACTCTCACTATTTGTTCAAAAACTGCTCAAGTGTTATTCGATATCAGAGCAACTCATTCATTCGTTTCCAAGAACTTTGCTGCTTCATTTTCTAAGAAACATGAACTGTTAGATTTGGTCATATCTACACCCCTTTGGAATGAGTCTGATATCACTTATCACTATCCAAACTGTGAAGTGATGATTAAGGGAAGCAATTTACCTTCTGACCTGATATGCCTAGATATGAAGGGTTATGACGTCATACTAGGTGCCGACTGGCTATCCACATACCAAGCAACCGTAGATTGCCGGCATGGCAATGTAACTTTTATGGATTTCCCAGAGCTAGTTTACAATAGCCCTTGGAGTAAATCACTTCTTATATCATCACTCCGAGCTAGAAGGCTTATGGATAAGGGATGTATGGCTTTCATAGCATTTGTGACTGCCACAGAAGTTGAGAAGGTTAAACTTGAAGACATCCGTGTAATTCAAGATTTTCTCAATGTTTTTCCAGAAGATTTAATCGGCTTACCCCCGGAAAGGGAGGTGTCGTTCACAATCGACCTTGTCCCTGGTGCTGGTCCTGTTTCCAGGGCACCATACAGAATGTCCCCTGCTGAGCTAAAGGAACTAAAGGAGCAACTAATGGAGTAATTGAAAAAGTGTTTCATCAGGCCGGGTACTTCCCCTTGGGGAGCACCCGTGTTGTTCGTCAAAAAGAAGGACGGATCGATGAGACTATGCATCGACTATCGGCAGCTAAATCATCTTATAATCAAGAACAAATACCCGTTGCCGAGGATTGACGAGCTGTTCGATCAATTATCTGGAGCTTCATATTTCTCCAAGATTGATCATTGTTCTGGTTACCACCAATTGAAGATCAAAGAAAAAGGCATTCATAAAACTGCATTCCGAAGCAAGATGGGTATTACGAATTTACTGTTATGCCTTTCGGACTAACAAATGCTCCCATAGCTTTTATGCAGTTAATGAATAGCATATTCAGGCCCTATTTAGACCAATTCATTATGGTCTTTATTGATGATATTCTGATTTATTCCAAGACCGAAGAGGATTATGAAGAACATCTCAAGAAGGTATTACATATGTTGAGGGAAAACAAGCATCATGCCAAATTCAGCAAGTGCGAGTTCTGGCTCGAGGAAGTATCCTTCTTAGGCCATATTATTTCGAAGAACGGAATTGCTGTTGACCCGTCAAAGGTCAAAGCTGTGAAGAACTGGGAACAACCCACAAATGCAATGGAAATTCGAAGCTTCTTGGGTCTAGCTGGTTACTACCGGTGTTTTATCAAGGACTTCTCCAAGATTGCCGTTCCTCTGACCAGGTTAACCCGCAAGGAAGTGCCTCATGAGTGGAATGAAGACTGTGAAAAGAGTTTCCAAGCTTTGAAGGATCTCTTGACTACTGCTCCAGACTTATCATTACCAATTGAAGGAGAAAAATATGAGGTATATACCGATGCCTCGGGTATTGGCCTCGGATGTGTATTGATGCAGAATGGAAGAGTCATTGCATACTCTTCCCGACAATTGAAGAAACATGAAGAGAACTACCCGGTTCACGACTTAGAACTGGCCGTGGTAGTATTCGCTTTGAAGATCTGGAGGCACTATCTCTACGGAGAACAATTCACTGTATACTCTGATCATAAAAGCCTCAAGTACTTATTCTCCCAAAAGGAGCTGAACATGCGGCAAAGGCGTTGGCTCGAGTATCTCAAGGATTTCGACTTCACTATACAGTACCATCCTGTTAAGGGTAATTCTGTAGCTGATGCCCTTAGTCGGAAGCCGAGAACAATATTGGCCAACTGCATGATACAAGAATGGAAGTTGCTGGAGAAATTCTCTAAGCTTGATATCAGCACAGATGAGAAGAACATATGTATTATTCTATCTCATATGAGCCTACATCCAGATTTGTTACCTGAAATCAAGAAACTACAAGAAGAAGATCCCTCACTAGTGGAGATAAAGAGCAAGCTAGACGAGAGACTGGATTTCAAGTTGGCACCTGATGGCAGATTATTATACCGTGAATGGACATGTGTACCAGACAGTCCTGAGCTGAAGAAGAGGATTCTTGAATAAGCTCACCGATCAAGGTATACGATCCACCCTGGAGCCACTAAGATGTACCAAGACATAAAAAGAACCTTTTGGTGGCCCAACATGAAAAGGGAGATAGCAGACTTCGTGTCTAGATGCTTGACATGCCAACATGTGAAGGTGGAACATCAGAAACCCGCTGGAAGACTGCATCCACTAGATATCTTCAAGTGGATATGGGAAGACATCGGCATGGACTTCATCATGGGTTTGCCCAGGTCTAGGGGCGGATATGATATAATTTGGGTAATCATCGATCGCCTTGCTAAATCGGCTCATTTCTTGCCTATCAAGAGCCGATGGTCGGTTGATGTACTTGTTGTCTTGTATATAAAGGAGGTTACTATATTACATGGAATTCATGTGTCTATAGTATCTGATCGAGACTCGCGCTTTACTTCTCATTTTTGGAAGGGTCTACAACACTCTCTCGGGATGAAACTTAATTTCAGCACTGCTTTCCATCTCCAGACAGATGGTCAGACTGAAAGGACAAATCAGGTTGTTGAAGATATGTTAAGGGCATGTATTATAGATTTCGGCGGAACCTGGCACGACCACTTATCCCTATCCGAATTTGCATATAATAACAGCTATCAAGCTAGTATTCAAATGGCACCTTTCGAGGCACTTTATGGCAGGAGTAGTCGTTCTCCAATATGTTGGGAAGAAGTCAGTGAAAGACAAATTCTAGGCCCATATATGGTTAGAGATTCGACTGAGAAGATACACCTTATCAGAGAGAGACTCAAGGTAGCTCAGTGCAGGCAAAAATCTTATGCTGATAATAGAAGGAGAGATTTGGAGTTCCAAGTTAGTGACCATGTATTTCTCAAGGTATCTCCTGGCCGAGGTATTAGAAGATTCGGTGTTAAGGGCAAACTTACACCGAGGTTTATCAGTCCATTTGAAGTATTGGAAAGAGTGGGCGAGGTGGCCTACCGTATTCCTTTACCTCCTCAACTCTCGGAAGTGCACAATGTATTTCATATGTCTATGCTGAAGAAATATGTGCATGACCCTTCTCACATCATCGACCATGCTGATTTGGTGATTCAAAGAGATCTTACTTATGAGCAAAGGCCGATGCGGATCCTCGACCGTAAAGTCCGAGTTCTAAGGAGCAAGACGATCCCTATGGTGAAAATCCAATGGAATCGATGCGCGGAGCAAGAAGCAACTTGGGAGACCGAAGAAGCTACGAAAAGAAGATACCCAGAATTATTCTAAATTGTAAGTATTTTATACTTTCCACAATTTCCTTATACAGTTGATTTTGGGGACCAAATTCTTTTAAATAGGGGAGGGTGTAACACCCGAGAATTTTAAAATAGAAATATACAAATAAAATATATATATATGTATATATTTAATTATTGAACTCATATTCTAATTCTATTGGATTAACCATTTAAAACATTTAATTACCAATAGATGCTTTAGAAGATGCCAAATTATATTTTAGGAAATGCCAATTTATATTTTTAATCACTTAGAAAATTAATAATACATCTTATTACACTATTCTAAATAAATAGTAAATAGGTTATATAGATAGAGTTTTAAAGGTAAACATCACTTTTACAAGATGCCAATTCATATTTTCATAATTTAGAAATTTTCATATTTCAACTTTTACATTATATCATTGTTTTGAATAAATAAGGGTACATAGATGAAGTGTTAAAGGATAAACATAATTTAGAAAATGAGAAAGGGTATATAGATAATTTTGGTTAGTGTAGAGTGAATACAAAAATCTCTGTTCAAAATAACGACATATGTTAAGTCGTTATTTCCTAAACGTGAATAATGACGTGAATAGTGCCACTTTTTATTTAAAAAGAACTTTTCAAAAAAAATTATATGTAAAAATAGAGAAAAATGTAAGGGTCTCACCCCTGAAATTTCACAAACAAATTCCATCAATTTTTAAAGATAAAAATCTTTGAACTTTAACATGGAAATCTTAACTTATGAAAGACACGACCCTCTCTTGGGCGTCATTTCTTTTCCGATAACTGTCACGATCATTCTATCCCTCTAGCCTGTGTAGGCTGTAAACCCACTAAATACCCTATAATTCTGGATCTTGTCCCCCATCCTGTTGACCCTAAGGTTATAAAATACACTCTATTTTCCCCCTATTTGGTTAGTTCGAAGGCTAGATACGGGAACAAGTTCTAAAGAGTTGCAGAGGAAGGGAAGGGATGCTTCTTCCTCTCATGTCAACTCCTGTCACTTCACAGAGGTAGGTGTTCTCAAATCCTTGCCTAACTAGTAGCTAAATAGGTTAATTGATGCATGTTTAGAGTTCGATCAACTAGTCAACCATGCTGTATATATATATATATATATATTCTGGCTTTACCATGACCAAGAATAATACCATATTATACATTTGTTAATAGCTTGTTACATACTATTATCATGATTTTTTTTATGAGTTTGAACTTAGTTTATTAGCATGATTCCATGAACTTTTTAACGTATTTTATCACACTAGTTTTCAGTCTTAATAATCCTGTTTTAAACCTTAAATTATAGCCTCTGTTAACGTTTTAAACACCCAGGTCATTTGAAAATGGCGCCCCTGACCAGGGCGCCAATTAACAAATTGAAGACTTCGTCGAAGTCTTCAATTAAATGAAGACATGCACCATGTCGTCAATTCGATTTCTGAGATTTTTAGTAATTGATAAATCAACACATTCAATAATCCATAACTATCAAACTAAAGCACGGAATTTTTGCATGAACATGTTTCTGGAATCCTGACATTTTTCTTAACATATTCGTGCCATTACTTTCTGATTCGGAGCTTTTTCACACTGATGAATAGTGGACACCTCTCTGTAATTGGCGCCCCTGACCAGGGCGCCAACTTCATAATTGAAGACTGCCTACGAGGGCGTCAATTAATTGAAGACATGCACCATGTCGTCAATTCAATTTTCTGTAAATTCCATAAATCAATAAATCAACAGATTCAAAAATCTATAACTAATAAACGAGACCTTAAAATTTTTGACAGAATATACTTCTGTGACCCTGAGATTTTTCTCCACCTGACCATGTCTTTGGATTCTGATTCGGAGAAACTTTGGAGAAATGAATAGTGACTTGTGTCACAGAACTTACAGTTCTGATACAAAGCACAACTCACTTGGAAAAATAACTCAATTGGTGTGTCGTCAATTCGAGTTGAACCTGTACTTAAATTGAAGACACCCTTGAAGTCTTCAATTAAATGAAGACTGCTCACAGGGGCGTCAATTCCGTTTCTTGAGGAATTAAAGTTATAACATTAGAAAATTCATATCTGTGAAACCAAAACTCAGTAATTATATCTGAACATGTTTCTGGACTCCCGAGGAATTATACTAAATATTCATGTCCTTCTTTTCGAATTTCGAGAAACTTTTTCGAAATGAACAGTGATTTGAGTCACAAAATGCATCGACTGGGTAAAAATCAAGAATTGAAGACGGCCCTCAAGTCTTCAATTTTTGAATTGAAGACAGCCCTCGAGTCTTCAATTAATTGAAGACTTCATGAGGGGCGCCAATTTCAATATATATATATATATATATATATATATATTCAAAAATCATAATTTTGAAAGGTTGAGTGGTCCCAAGCGTCAATTGCTGAATTGAAGATAGCCCTCAAGTCTTCAATTACTAAATTGAAGATGGCCCTCAAGTCTTCAATTAATTAAAGACTTCATGAGGGGCGCCAATTTCATATATGTATATATTTTTTTGAAAAATCAAAAATTTGAAAGGTTGGGCAACCCCCAGGCGTCAATTCTTTAAATGACGGCAGCCAGCAAGTGTTCAATTAATTGAAGACTGCATACAGGGGTGCCAATTCTTTATATACTTATATATATTCAAATAAATAGCCCCTATAATTGGCGCCCCAAGCCAGGGCGCCAATTACTGAATTGACGACTTCCAGGACGTCTTCAATTAAATGAAGACATCCTGGGGGGCGCCAATTTGATATATGCTTATATAAATTTTCAAAAATTAAAACTTTGAAAGATTAGCAAACCCCCAGATGCCAACTAAGTCATTACAACTTCTGATCCTGATTTCTCTCGAGAATTGTGTAAACATAACCCTAATCCAGACTCCTGCGTATGATGAATTCTTGAATTCCACTCCATGAAAAATCTACTAGTCTATACCCTACATGGTCAAACCTTGAACCTCTTAAACTATCATTTGGGAGTGTAGGAGCTAAGTGCCATGCAAGGTAAAGTGCTACGTTGTGGGAGCAAACTCTTGATGCCGTACGGCGCAAAATACTACACGACGGGGGCCACCTCTTGAGCCTGTAGGGGCCACCTCTAGAGTCCTCCATAACTAAATGACTAGTTAATCTCATCTATAATACTACGTTTCTAAATTCTTGAAATTTCATATTGGCTATAAATGTGAGTGGATGTCAAAGGTAATACATGAAATACTGTGCATATAGGGCCCGGTCTGGTCCTGGGAGGAGCACCCGAAGGTACTTGTGCCCATGGGAGTTTATTGACAATGGTGTTTAACATTGCACCGGAGTACTTGTTTGACTTGAGACACTCCACCCCTACTCTCTCTCTCCTTACTTACTTGACTTGCGTGGCCCGGAACGGGAAATACTTGACTTATGGCCCGAGAAAGGGCAAAATACTTGCTTGATAATAGCCAATTCTACTGATACGTACTTAAACATTTCTTGCTGGAATTGAATTGTTACTTGCTCGTACTTGAGTTCATACTTGTACATGAATTTCCTGCTTGCCCCAAAGTCACATTTACATCTGTAAACTCTTGAAATGCTGCTTGTCAAATACTTGAAATCTTGATATACTCACTTTATACAGTTCTTGATCTCGTACTGTTTATCATGTCTAAATTTACATGTATACCTGATTTTTCTTATACGTACATCATGCATAACCATAGTGACAATGCATGCCATTTGTAAATCACGTAAAGATTGCTCGTATTTGAGACATAATTCCTACTGAGCGATTCGCTCATCTAGTTGCTTCCTAACATTTACAGGTGCATCGGATAGCGACAAGAATGGGTTTGAGGCCGAGTGAAGAGTGCTAGAATGCCATCCATCTATCATTAGCTAGTCGAGTCTTTGAATTTATTTGAGTCTACCTTGTATTTCCAGTTATGTCAATTAGTGGTATAAACTTTGTGTTAAGTCGTGTGGCCAAATGTTTGGCTTTCTAAATTTGGAAATCTTCATGGACTATCTTTAATTCCTTTGATTAATCAAATAATCGTCACTTGGACTATTAGAATTTATTAGTTTTATTAGTCATTTGCGCACTCCGAAATTATGTATGTTTAATATCTTATTGCTCTAATGACACGATCTATATAGACGCGTCACGCATCCGAGTATCTTCCGCGCTCGGGGCGTGATAAGTCATGTATATTTTTAGACGTCCACTATAGTTATAGTCAATATAGAGTTCCAAAGGAATAAACCATTGTAGGATGATGAGGTAGATTTCACAAATAAAGCAGTTCAAGGACAAAACTTGAACAAGTATGACACACCACATGAAAACCAAGACATATCATGAAATTGGATAATTGACGTCCACTCAGTCGCCATCAATTACAGAAATAGCACCCATTGTCTCGTTGCTATTTCCTGTGAACAGTACAGGCTCGATTAAATAGCATCCAGACTCTAGTCGCTAAATCAGTGAAATAACACCACTAGCCAGGTTGCCAATTCCTTTTGGCGCCCAAGTCATGGTTGCTAATTACTGACAGAAACAGGCTTCTCAAAAGAGACCAGAAACAGCGCTCTACGAGGGCTAAATATCATGTTTCTTCAGAGTGACGATACAAGTAAGGGTTCCAAGATTTTTAGGGTACAACCAGCTCAGCTGCCTTGAGGGAATCCAAGGCTAGCGTAGACTTATGGAGGTCTCAATGAAAAAAGTACCAGTACAATGGAAGGAATATCCCGTGGAGGGTCCAATCATCACCAAGAATTGAGTGTGTAATCGATAGAAACAAAAACAGGGACTCCATCTTCAGAAGTGAGATAAGAGTGCCAAGTAAACCCGCGATATGGGTTAGAAAACACGATGAAACTGAGACACAAGAATTGGTGTCAATTCAGAGGTTGCTATATACAGAAATAGTGACTTTCTGAAAGGTCGCTCAATCTTATATTTACATAAATCTAATTTAAATTACTAAGAATTAGCGACTCTATGAACGGGCACTAATTCTTATAATTTTCCAGAATCAACATAATTTAGTTTCAATTGGGTACCGTTCACAATGGCGCCCAATCTTTAAATAACGTCCTCTGTCATGTCGCAGAATCATAATTTCCATATATTTCATTTTTACTAATTATTTTACAAATCAACACCACCGTATATGGGCGCTCATTCTTTAAATAACGATTATGTGATGGTCGCTCATTCTTTGTTTGATGCTACGCATCGGGCAGGTACAATCTTAGACACATAGCACTGTTTATATACTTAGAGTTTGTGTAATCTAGAAAGTGAAGACATGGACAGAGAAAAATACCAGGAATCCAGAAATATGCTCATGCAATAATTTTAACGTCAGATTACATAGATAATAAATTTTAAACATGTAGTATTTATTAAATTGTACTAAAAGAATTAACGACATGTCTAATGTCGCTCATTAAACTACACCCTGGTCACTATCGTAATTTCAGGAAATTAGCGACTGCTCACGCGGGTGTTCATTCAATAAGTGCCTACTAGCTGGTCGTTATTTACAAAACTCAGTAAAACTCAACAGAACTCATGGAATCAATGATATCAGAGCTACATGCATGTAATTTCTTAATCTTATCATGTTGGACTTCGTTTCTTGAGAACACCTACCTCTTTGGTTGATCGGAATGATGACAGAGGGAAAGAAATAAGGGACAACAGCAACAGAAATCGGAAGATGAATATGCAGTAGCAGCAACCGTAGGAAGAAGAACACATCATACTTCTTCTTCACGCGCGATAGTAGGGATGCTTGCAGAAGAAGAAGAAAGAAGAGGCAAGGCTTCTATACGAAAGGATTCTCCTTCATGCAGCAGCGATCGTGGCAGAAGAAGCCAAGCTTCTTCACGTTAACCAGAGGAAGACGAAGATGCAGAATTGCTCGTCCTCATGCTCCAGCAAAAAGGGATGATGATGATGACGATGACGATGACGATGCAATAGCAGTCGATAGAGGAAGGGCAATGTCGACGTAGGGAATTTAGAACGAGCAACAACAGTAGTTGGGGCTCATACGAGAGGGGGTCATATATATATGATTTGATGTTTTCCGCTTCCTATTGGGAATTAAGTTCCCATGAAAAGAATCCTACTAGGTTAAAAACTTCTATGTTAATTCCTCTATTACTATATCCGCAGCCGCTATCCTGTTAGAGTTCAAAACCCTAAGCCATGCACGTTCGAACGTGATGGGGTTTGTGTTTTACAAAACAACCCTTTATATGTATGTATATACACGTATATATATATATCCCATGCTACTTTCTCACGCAGGTGGGTTATGGCCAAGGGCCCAATTATATATACATCTCCTTTGTGAAAGGATTTAAGGTTTGGCCTATTAGACTTATTGGGTTGGGTTTTAATCACACGGTTCTTAATTTTGGGGATTTATATCTATATATACTTAGCCCAAGTCTTTGAAGGTGTATGGGTTAAGGCCCATTGCGGTTAGGTTGTGGTTTGGCTTTAGACTTTTTTTTTATTTAGAGGATTTATTTATTTATTTCTATATTTTATCCGGGTTGCTACACCCTCCCCCACTTAAAAGAATTTTGTCCCTAAATTCAATTGCATATAAACATGGAGGGTGCAAGGTACTCACGATTTTGAATTAAGTCTTGGAATCTTTTCTTCATAGACTCTTCGGTCTCCCATGTGACTTCTTTTTTCGAGCACTTGCTCCATTATATCTTTACCATACAAATAGTTTTGTTCCTCAACACACGAATCTCACGATCAAGGATCTTCAAAGGCTTTTGTTCATATGTCAGATCCTTTTGTATCGCCAGGTCGTCATGATCTATGACGTGAGACGGATCATGAACATACTTCTTGAGCATAGAAATATGAAATACATTGTGCACTTCGGATAGCTGTGGTGGCAAGGCAATCCGATAGGCAACCTTGCCAACTCATTCTAGCACCTCAAATGGACCGATATATCTTGGTGTAAGCTTGCCCTTAACACCAAATCTTCTAATACCTCATCATGGGGAAACTTTAAGAAAGACGTGATCTCTGACTTGAAACTCGAGGTCTCCCCTTCTAGTATCGGCGTACGTCTTTTGTCTAGATTGAGCCATTTTGAGTCTTTCCTTAATGAGTTGAATATTTTCAATGGTGTCTCTTACCATGTCCGGGCCTAGTAGTTGCTTTTCTCCGACTTTGTCCCAGCATAGTGGTGAGCGACAACTCCTTCCGTACAATGCTTCGAAGGGTGCCATTTGAATACTTGCCTGGTAACTATTGTTATATGCAAACTCAACCAGGGGTAGATAATCATGCCAGCTTCCACCAAAATCAATAATACAAGCTCGTAGCATGTCATCTACTACTTGGTTCGTTCTCTCGGTCTGACCATCCGTTTGGGGATGAAAACCTGTACTAAAGTTGAGTCTTGTCCCGAACGAATGTTGTAGACCCTTCCAGAAATGAGAAGTGAAGCGCGGGTCTCACTCAGACATGATCGACACGGGGACTCCATGCAGTCTCACGATCTCCTTGGTGTACAAAGCAGCTAGGACATCAACCGACCATCGGTTCTTTATAGGCAAGAAGTGAGCCGACTTGGTTAATCGATCGATGATAACCCATATTCCATCATGTCCACCTTTAGATTTGGACAGACCCATAATGAAGTCAATGCCGATATCCTCCCACTTCCACTTGGGAATATCTAGAGGATGTAACTTACCTACAGGTTTTTGGTGTTCCGCCTTGACTTGTTGGCACGTGAGACAGCAAGAAATAATGTCTGCTACCTCCCTTTTCATGTTAGGCCACAAAAAGGTCCTTTTCAAGTCCCGGTACATATTGGTAGATCCGGGATGAATGGTGTACCGAGATCAGTGAGCTTCTTCTAAAATTTTCTTCTTCAATTCCGGACAATCCAGTACACAAGTCCTTTCTCAGAATAATATCCTTCCATCAGATGCCACCTTGAAATTGGGTTGTTCTTCTAGCTTGCCTTCAATCTCTACTAGCACCGGGTCTTCATCTTGTAGCCCTTTGATTTCAGAAAGTAAATCCGGTTGTATCCTCATGTGTGATAGAGTAATACACCTTTTCTCCTTGTCCATGCTTATATTGAACTTGGAAAATTGTTCCAGCATCTTCCACTCTTGGATCATATAGTTGGCCAATAACACTCTCGACTTTCAACTGAGGGCATCAGCTATAGGAGTACCCTTTCCAGAATGGTATTGTATTGTGAAGTCGAAGTCCTTGAGGTACTCTAACCAACGTCTTTGTCTCATGTTTAACTCCTTCTGAGAAAATAGATACTTAAGACTCTTGTGATCGGAGTACATGGTGAATTGTTCTCCATAGAATAGTGTCTCTATATCTTTAAGGCAAATACTACTGCAGCCAACTCTAGGTCATGTGCCGGGTAGTTCTCCTCATGCTTCTTTAATTGTCGGGAAGAGTAAGCAATGACTCTCCCTTGTTGCATTAGCACACATCCGAGGCCAATGCCAGATGCATCGGTATATACCTCGTACTCATCTCCTTCAGTTGGTAATGCCAAGACTGGGGTAGTTCTCAGATGATCCTTCAAGGTTTGAAAACCTTTCTCACAGTCTGCGTCCCACTTATAAGGAATCTCTTTGTGGGTCAACCTAATAAGAGGAACGGCGATCTTGGAGAATTCCTTGATGAATCGCCTGTAATAGCTAGCGAGTCCTAAGAAGCTTCGAATTTCGGTTGCACTTGTAGGTCTTTCCCAATTCTTCATGGCCTCGACTTTTGACGGATCCACAGAAATTCCATCCTTCGAGATCACATGCCCTAAGAAAGATACTTCTTCGAGCCAGAAGTCACATTTGCTAAGCTTGGCATAGAGTTGATTCTTCCTTAAGATTTGCAATGAAATCCTCAAATGCTCTTCATGTTCTTCCTCGGTCTTTGAATATATTAATATATGATCAATAAAGACCACTACGAATTGATCTAGATGAGGCCTGAATATGTTATTCATCAACTGCATAAAGGCTGCAGGGGCATACATTAGTCCAAAAGGCATAACAATAAATTCGTAATGCCCATACCTACTTCGGAACGCCGTTTTGTGAATATCCTTATCCTTGATCCTTAATTGATGATATGCCGATCTGAGATCAATTTTCGAGAAATATTTGGCGCCAGATATCTGATTAAATAATTCATCGATCCTCGACAGCGGATACTTATTCTCGATGGTAAGGTGGTTCAACTGCCGATAATCGATGCAGAGTCTCATCGATCCATCTTTCTTCTTTACAAATAGTACGGGCGCTCCCCACAGGGAAGTGCTCGGCCTAATGAATCCTTTCTTCAAGAGCTCCATCAATTGTTCCTTCAATTCCTGGAGCTCGGTGGGGGACATCCTATAAGGTGTCTTAGAAACTGGGCCAGCACCAGGGACAAGGTCGATGGTGAAGGCCACTTCTCTTTGTGGGGGTAATCCGGGCAGGTCTTCTGTGAACACATCGAGAAACTCCTGAACTACGTGGATGTCTTCTATCTTGGACTCCTTAGTCTCTTTTATGGTGACAAAAGCAAGGAAGGATATGCAACCTTTCCTTAATAGCTTATGGGCTCGAAGTGCCGAAATAAGAGGTGACTTGTTCCGACTCCGCGAACTAGTGTAAACTAATTCCAAAGAATCATCAAAAGTTACTTTGCCATTCCGAAAATCTATAGTTGCCTTGTGTGTGAATAGCCAATCGACTCCTAGTAAAACATCATAATCCTTCATGTCTAGGCATATTAAATCGGCAAGTAGATTTTTCCCTTTCACCATAACTTCACAATTTAAATAATGGTGTGAGATCTCGGATTCATTTCCGAGAGGAGTTGAAATAACTAGATCTATCCACTCCGGTTCCATAGGTAATGGATCGGCAAATCTATTGGAAACAAAAGCATGAGTTGCGTTGGTATCAAACAAGATACGAGCAGACTTAGAACAAATCTTTAATGTACCTTCCACAAGTCCACCTTCTTCTTGCTCCACCTCTTGAAGTGCTTGGAGATGGGCTTGCTTCTTGACCGGCTGCTTCTCGTCTCCGGCTTGATCATTAAGTAGAGGACAGTCAGAAATCCGATGATCACGCCTCCCGCAACGGAGGCACACTCCCAACCTTCTCCAGCATTCTTCGGCCTTATGGCCAGCCTTGTCGCAATGCTTACACACCTCCTTGGAATGTGTGGTACTGATAGAGAAGGGCTTGTTATTCTTCTTAAGCTTCTTTTCCTGAGAGGAATCTCCTCCAGTGCTTGACCTCTTCTTGTTGAATGAGGGTTTGAAGGTATCGGAGCTAGTGACGTGCTCCTTTTTGTCCTTCCCACGGATCTGGTCAGATAGCTCCGTGGCATCTTCTAGCAGTTTTACGTGCCTTATAATCTCCGAGTAGACTTGAATGTCCATCGGCGCCAGTTGGGTGATGTATTGGGGTCGAGGCCCATTAAGAAATCTTCTCGCCTTCATTTTCTCGGTACACACCAAGTGGGGTGCATACCAAGATAACCTCGAGAATTGGGCCTCATATTCGGCCACTGACATGGCCCGTTATTTATGCGCGGAAAAGTCCATGGCTTTCTTCTCTTGTATCTGGTCCGAGAAATATTTTTTATTGAAGTGTTCTACAAACTCGCCCCACGTGACGTGGTCATGAGGCAATGTAGCTTCTACTGACTCCCACCAGAAGCGAGCATCCCTCTCTTGTTGGAAGGTTGCTAGTAAGACTTTTTCTTCATCTGTGCATTGCATGACACGGGATATACGTTCAATCTCCTTAATCCAGTTTTCGGCATCATCTAGGTCGGTCGAGCCAATGAACTTTGGTGGGTTGATGTTTTGGAAACTACGGTGGAGATCTCCCGCTCCACGGTTTGCTCCGCCTTGCGCTACTTGTTGCAGCACCTGGGTAAGGCCTTGAACAGTACGTTACATGTCGCGCCATTGAGCACGTTCGGCGGCCATGATCCTACAACATTTAAGTAAGTATATTAATATGTGATTACTCCAAAGGTCCAAGTCCCTAAGTTAACTTAACCCATGGCTCTACCCAATCTCACCGAGTAAAGGTGTAAACCTATCCTTAGACTTGGTTTCCTAGGAATTGAATAACCTAGGCTCTGATACCATAAAAACTGTCATGCCCCGAGCGTGGAAGGAACCTGGTACGCGTGACGAGTTTATATCATTCATGTCAATCAGAGCATAAGGAATTCAACCTTATAGACAGAGTGCACAAAAGTCAAGATAATAAACTAAATCCTTTATTCATTAATAATACCAACATCCAAAAGTATGACCATTACATAATCCATTGATGACTAGACTCAATAAAGGGAAAAGTACAATAATTGACTGAAGAAAGTATAAAAAACATGACTAGATAACAACTCTAATGGTTGGAACGGCTCTACGCTCTTCACTCATGTCTGTTCCCATCCGAATGAGCTTCGTCATTGGAGTTACCTGAAAAATAGGGAAAACACTAGGGTGAGCGAATGCTCAGTAGGGATTATATCTCAAGTACAAGCTTGCTTTAAGTAAATTACATGTTACATGAATGCAAGTATAGCTAGGCCTGAACGCATGATAATGTCGAGAGTGGAGTAATGTAAATGGACTCACAAGATTTCAAGATAATTATATGAAGTATATCGAGATTGTCAAGCACGTAATAGTGAGTCATGTGAAGAGAATTGGCTATTATAATATCAAGCAAGTAAATACCCATTTCGTGCCATGCAAGTCATGTCAAGTCAAGTCAAATACGAGTCGTGGAATGTCAAAATCTAGCAAGTCATGTACTTCGGTGCAATATCACACCGTGATCAATCTACTCTCATGTGCACAAGTACTTTTGGGTGCTCCTCCCAGGACCAGATCGGGCCCTATATGCTCAAGCATTGAGTCATGTATATTTTTAGACATCCACTATAGTTATAGCCAATATAGAGTTCCAAAGGAATAAACAATTGTAGGATGATAAGGTAGATTTCACGAATGAAGGAGTTCAAGGATAGAACTTGAACAAGTATGACACACCACATGAAAACAAAGACATATCATGAAACTGGGTAATTGGCGTCCACTAAGTCGCCATCAATTACAGAAATAGCGCCCACTGTCTGGTCGCTAATTCCTGTGAACAGTATAGGCACGATGAAATAGCGTGTAGACTCTGGTCGCTAAATCAGTGAAATAACGCCACTAGCGAGGTCGCCAATTCCTTTTGGCGCCCAAGTCATAGTCGCTAATTACTGATAGACACAGACTTCTCAAAAGAGGTCAGAAATAGCGCCTTACGAGGGTTAAGCATTATGTTTCTTCAGAGTGACGTGACAAGCAAGGGTTCCGTGGTATTTAGGGTACAACCTGCTCTACTGCCTTGAGGGAATCCAAGGCTAGCATACACTTACGGAGTTCTCATTGAAGAAAGTATCAGTCCAAAGGAAGGAATATCTCGTGGAGGGTCCAATCATCACCATGAATTGAGTGTGTAATCGATAGAAACAAAAACAGGGACTCCATCTAAAGATGTGAGATAAGAGTGCCAAGTAAACTCGCGATATGGGTTAGAAAACGTGATAAAACTGAGACACAAGAATTAGTGTCCATTAAGAGGTCGCTATATACAGAAATACCGGCTTCCTGAAAGGTCGCTCAATCTTATATTTACATAAATCCAATTTAAATTACTAAGAATTAGCGACTTTATGAACGGGCGCTAATTCTTATAATTTTCCAGAATCAACATAATTTAGTTTTAATTTGCGACCGTTCAAAATAGCACCCGATCTTTAAATAACGTTCTCTATCATGTCGCATAATCATAATTTCCATATATTTCATTTTTACTAATTATTTTACAAATCAACGCCACCGTATAGGGGCGCTAATTCTTTAAATAGCGACTATGTGACGGTCGCTCATTCTTTGTTTGATGCTACGCATCGGGTAGGTACAATCTTAGACACATAGCACTGTTTATATACTTAGAGTTTGTGTAATCAGGAAAGCGAAGACATGGACAGAGAAAAATACCAGGAATCCAGAAACATGCTCATGCAATAATTTTAACGTCATATTACATAGATATTAAATTTTAAACATGTAGTATTTATTAAATTGTACTAAAAGAATTAGCGACATGTCTAATGTCGCTCATTAAACTGCGCCGTATTCACTATCGCAATTTTAGGAAATTAGCAACTGCTCGCGCGGGCGTTCATTCAATAAGCGCCCACTGGCTGGTCACTATTTACAAAAGTTAGTAAAACTCAACAGAACTCATGGAATCAATGATATCAGACCTACGTGCATGTAATTTCTTAATCTTATCGTGTTGGGCTTCATTTCATGAGAACACCTACCTCTTTGGTTGATCGGAACGATGATAGAGGGAGAGAAATAAGAGACAATAGCAACAGAAATCAGAAGATGAATATTCAGTAGCAACAACCGCAGGAAGAAGAACACGGCAGGCTTCTTCTTCACGTGCGATAGTAGGGACGCTTGTAGAAGAAGAAGAAAGAAGAGGAAAGGCTTCTTCACGAGAGGCTTCTCCTTCGAGCAGCAGCGATCGTGGTAGAAGAAGCAAAGCTTCTTCATGTTAACTAGAGGAAGACGAAGATGCAGAATTGCTCGTACTCACACTCTAGCAGAAAGGGAGGATGATGGCAACGATGCAATAGCAGTCGGCAGAGGAAGGGCAACGTCGACGTAGGGAATTCAGAACGAGCAATAATAGTAGTTGGGGCTCATTCAAGAGGGGGTCATATATATATGATTTGAGGTTTTCAGCTTCCTATTGGGAATTAAGTTCCCATGAAAAGAATCCTACTAGGTTAAAAACTTCTATGTTAATTCCTCTATTACTATAACCATAGCCGCTATCCTATTGGAGTTCAAAACCCTAAGCCATGCACGTTCTAACATATATATGTATATACACGTGTATATATATATATATATATATATATATATATATATATATATATATATATATATATATATATATATATCCCATGCTACTTTCTCACGTAGGTGGGTTATGGCCAAGGGCCCAATTATATATACATCTCCTTTGTAAAAAGATTTAAGGTTTGGCCCATTAGCCTTATTGGGTTGGGTTTTAATCACAAGGTTCTTAATTTTGGGGATTTATATCCATATATACTTAGCCCAAGCCTTTTAAGGTGTATGGGTTACAGCCCCTTGAGGTTAGGTTGTTGTTTGGCTTTAGACCTTTTGTTTTATTTGGAGTATTTATTTATTTATTATTATATTTTATCCGGGTTGCTACAAGGCATTTCGAAGCTTTTGATCCCAGCTTGCTTCTTATCTCCATCTACACCCATGGGCGACATTTTGTCTTTTCCTTCTTCTTCAACCCTAATGACATGAAGTGGCCTTTGCCGACCCAAGGGTTCCCGAGATTATGGAATATTCCCGGACCATCTTTGTCATGTCTTCTTGACTGAACTTTGGAGAAATGGCAGGAGATATCACTTGGACTCGGGCAGATGGCATACATGAAAGCCGTATCTATTTAGCAACTTGATTGGGTCCCTTGGAATATTTGAGAATATCATCTTGCCTTGCACAGGCCCTGGCGACGGGTGCAGGGGTTGCAATCATGACTTCCTCTGCATGCATAGTCTTTTTGCCACCTCTCTTGGGAACATCAGCAGGATTTTTGAAGCCTTGTAAGGCTGGTGCAGGGCCCCGGACCCTCTTGGGAACCCAGTTTTGCTTAAACTTTAGCATGTTCGGGGTTGGCCTCCCTTACTTGTTGTCATCAAAATTCACCCTCCGGCTTGCTAGCACTTGGAAGGTGTTGTGGGTGGACATGGTCGGGATGACCCGCTCCGGCAAAACTTCAGTGCCACGGCCATTGAAGTAGACCCGGACGTCCCCGATCATCACAGACTTCCCAGATACCGACAGTCGACCTCGGGGAGTAGTAGAGACTTTTCCTCCTCTGGAGTTCTTCTTCTTCCCCCCATCAGGCTTCTTCTTGGGTGCCCTAGTCGGGCATGTAATGTGGTGAATGTGGCAGCTCACGCTCACCGAACTCTTCTTCATGGCTTTCTTGATCTAGCCCTCACTCTGGTGGGCCACAACTTTGTTCTTCATCAGCTTCGTAGGTTCCGAACCCTCCACATCCATAAGACCCACGAATGTAACACCCAGGAAGTTGGGGAAGCCAACAACTAGGGGAAAGTTACCGAAGGCGGTGGGTACATCAAGGTAGCCGTGTGCAGCATGGTCGGCCATGACTTGGGAAAACAACATGAACGAATAGTTAGTATGTGAGTGGGAGCCCCATGATCCCTGTATTTTGCCGAAAAGAGGAAGGGAGGTTGTGTCCCACTGGGCGTGCCAGCTTGTGGGAATGATTTTATTTTATTTATATATTACTTAGGATTTGTTAGATTTATTTGATTGATTTATTTATTACGTAGGCGTGCCAGTCACTGAGTGACGAGTTTATTTTGCGCACCGTCTGACTAACCAGATGAAAGTGAGTGATCATGTCGGGACTTAGAACCCGTCATATCATAAAGGCCACGATGTTAATTACATCCCTCCGAGAGAAGGAAAACCATTGATTAATCATCAAATTAGGGTGACCATGGGGCCAATAGAGTATATGAAAGAGATGATTGCACATGCAAGCATACAGTATGGTAACGTTTATTTTAATAAATCGATTCTCGGTACGGGGCGAAGTTGTACACATGCATAGTGAAAGCCTCCGGCCGGGCATAACCCGACTTTTCGCTAGTCACCATTTAATATACCGAAAAATCGGATCATACAGGCATACGGGGTAGTTGTGTTTAGTATTATTATTTATTGTTTATTTGGTCACTTATTTGTAATTTCAGGGAAGATTTTGGCAACACCTCCCCTATCCCGAGCAGTATCGGAGAGAGTATAAGAGAATCGTCCACAAGGAGTCGAGATGATCTCTTGAATGACGGTCATGCCCAAACGGCAATCTCGTATCCCATGACGAGTGGGGAACCCGAGGGCTAGCCCTCTAAGTAATCCCTATCACTCGTAGGGTTGTCGATTAGTCGTTGTTTTTTTATTTTGAGATTGCGCATGACATTACGGTGCACACATATGGACCCACGAGGTGGGTCCAGCGCGACCGTATTCGGGCAGACTCGTGTGATATCGGGACAATGTATGCCGGGATATGGCAACTTTGATCTTCGAGAATTGAGAGAATGCGATTAAATCCTGGTCGGAACGAGTTGAATCCAGCGGGTTATTGGCTCGGGACAAGGTCATGCTGTGGCCATGATGGAGTGAATCTCGGGGTCCAGACACGACCTGTCGGGACGTCGTTAATATTCCCATACTCGGGGTCTAGGGCAGGTGAGAGTCCCGGAGCAGACACAATCATGTTTTATTTATTCTTTTTATTGTTTTAGATGCATGAATGCACTTCCATTTCTTAAGCTCATTGTCCTTATTTTATTTATATTATCCCTCTCTCATTACTCATTTATTATTTATTTATTTTTTATTACATGCATACAACTTTTTATTTCATTTATTGGCATTTATTTGACAGTTATTTATTCATTCACCTTTTATTATTATTATTCATTTATCACTTTTATTATTATTTTTCTTATTTTTCTTTGTTATCATTTGTTGGGCCATATTTTCTTTATTATGTTTTTTTACCTCTCACTTTCCACCCCTTTTTTATTATATATATTATTTTATTTTTTTAATGCACATGAGGTGATGTACATGCCTGAATGTGAGTGAGTGAGTGTTTTGTTTGTTTTTTTTATTTTTTTTAAGTATAGGGGAAAGGGAAAGGACGTGTGTGTATTGAGTGTGTGTTTGTATGTGTGTGTGTTCTATATTTTTTTAATAAGGGGGAAATGGTGGGGTGTCGCCGGATTGGCACCCCATGGGGTGCCATCTGGCGGCATCCCACGCCGGTTCACTTCATTTAGTTATGTTTTTTTATTATTAGTGAGGAAAATGGGGTGACGCCGGATTGGCACCCCATGGGATATCATCTGGCGACATCGACACGCCGGATCACCCCTTTAGTCATTTTTTTTTAATTTTGTTCTTTTGTCATTTGTTATTATTTTTATTATTTTTTAATTTTATTATTATTATCTTTGTGTTATTTTATTACACCAATTTTTTATCTTCGGTCTTAGAATTGGACAACATATCTTGGCAAAAATCCGGTAACACCTCTTCTAGACCCGGAATGCTTGAGGGATGTAAAGGGGACCCGCCCATAGCATGCTGAGACGGACTCCAAAAGACGAGTATGTTGTCACGACAGCCTGGACCCTATAGTGGATGGCGGATCACCGAGGACTCGCATACTAGAAGACCCGTATCATCCGAGGGTTATCGATCATCGGGACACTGTTCGCCATTAAGGTGATTAATATTTCCTCAGGGAGTGATCACTTGAATCGGTGGCTAGTGCCGTGGGGATCATGCACGTTGAACCGGTTTGATGGGGGAATGAGTCGTTGAAACGGCGTGACTGTGGTTGAAATGGTGTGAGAATGAAAGAGGGGATGGGATGATCCGGCATGGCTGGTTTGCGCGCCGGATCACCCTCCTTCCCACGCTGGATCAGGGGGTGATATTTCAAAGGGAAATGGTGAAGGGCGCCATTTTACAGGGTACATGGGTGAATAGGGGTTAATCTGGCGGTTAGGTGAGGTTTAAATGGCTTTATGCATATGCATGGCGGCTCGAGTGATTTGGGTAATACAAGCTGGCAACTAAATGGGTTTTATGCACCATATATGTTTGTTCATAAATATGATGAAATGAGCTGGTGGCTGGGTGTGTGGGTTCTATGTGACCTGGAGGCATGCATATAGTGGAGCGGGTTTCATGCATAAACATATTCAATTCATATACCCACGTTACATTCATGCATGCTTATTTGCATATATAGTGGAGTGGGCTGACGTCTGGGTGATTTTTTTTTATGCATTATGATGGCCGATTTACGCACATATACGTGTGTGGGCATGGGAGATACGAATGAACTGGCGGCCAGGTGGGTTCATAGAATTTACTACACATATATGGCGGCCAAAGGGAAAATGCAGTGACCCGGCGTGAGAGAGAGGATGTGGGGTTATTTGGCGTGCAAAGTGGAATGGGCTGGGTCATCCGACGCCATGACCTTGATACGGCGTGATAAGTGGAGTTTGCATGGGTGAATGGGGAGGGTTGTTCCGGCGTGAGAAATAGGTAACCCAGCGTGTATCCGTGCGCCGGATCACATTCTAAATCCAGAACATGAAAACAGAGCACCGGAAAAAAGAAAAATTAACCAACGAAAGAATTTATTTACCCCTTTGTGAGCATCCTGACATTACATCTAAGAAATATAGATGTATCTATTGGTTCAGACGGGCCGAAATTCTTGAAATGGCTGTAGAAATGTTACCACTGTTCCAGACGGCGAACACAAACAAACATATATGAAATTAAAAGTGTTGGATCAATTTCCCCTTTATCCAGGATGTCCAGGGACCACATCTGGGAGGTTTGACGAATCCCTGGCATCTCATGTGGATTTAGATCACGAAGGACTACCTAAGAGAGACATCCAACACATATAGCCCCAAAGGGGAAACTCATCCGATCCAGGGATGCACCCTGGCCGTCATCTAAACACAGAACGAGGGGAAGGGGAAAGCACAGATCAAATGAACAAAAAACAATCTCTGAATCTTTTACTGCTTTTCACAGGGACTTTACACGACTCAAAATAAAAAAGAAGGAATTACAAAAGCCAGACGAAAAGAAATAACGGGAAAGGGGACGTTGTTGCCCTAAACGGGCAGATCTGACGATTACACACCTTCACGCTACAGCAAGAGCCTCTCGACCTCCTTGCTTCACTTGCTCTCTATTTTCTGGAATTTGCAGGCTCTCCCCTATTCTTTTCCTGCTCCCCTCTCAGCTGGAGTTCCCCTTTCTTCACCCCCAAACTTCTCTATTCCCCCTTTTTTGTTGATCCCGTTCTTTTCTTCTTCGGTTTTTTGTTCGCAGCAGCGGATTTTATGGAGGAGGGATCGAGCTCAGCTTGATACGGTGTGAGAACTTTGCACGCCGGATGATTGGCCTTGAAGCTTTTTGCGCACCAGTTCACTATGGTGCTGCATTCCTAGCATCTTTTGGCCCATTTGGCTTGCCTAGGCCCATTTCGTATCCATTTTCTTCTTTTGTGATAGTTGGCCAATCAACCGGCTCGCTTTGTTGTCCGAGCTTCTACCTGTTCGTTCGAAGATGGTACCGAGCATTTTTTTTGAGCTCCCGGGTCTCATTTTAGTAGCTGTCCGTTAGAGCCGAGCATCTTTTCTTTTCTCCTTTTTCCTTGGTCTTCATCTTTTGTTCGGCTTCCGCCGTTCTCTTTCTTTCTTTCTTTCTTTTCTTCTTCACCGGCATAAGAGCACTCGGTCAGAACTTAAGACCTGCAGAAGTAAAAATTAAAAAAAATTAGAAATGTTTTCAATGTCAATAGCATGCCACAATAAAAATAATAAGTTTTCATTTTATGGAAGGCACGATGTTCAACATTGAGTTTCCTAGCATGCATATCAACACAAAAAAACTCATTTTTCTACTTTTGCTTCAGTGTTTTCTTTTTCTGATGTTTGTAGTGTTTTTGAACTTCCCGGGCTGCAAACTATTTTGGCGGACCATTTGAAGTACTGGCTTCATTTGAGCCAGAGACAAAGGAGGTATATAGCTTTTTTCCAAAGGACTTTTTATTTATAGTTATCCCAAACCCTCTCTCTGAAAGTTGACTTTCGTTCCCAAAATTCTGTCTAGGTTATCATTGCCCGGAACAAACTTAGATAGAGAGTCATTAAAGTACTTTACTTCATCTTTTAATGAAGAGATTTGCAATTTAGAATCAGCGAGGTCCTTCTTGCATGCAGCAAGTTGCTCATTGAGCATGGCATTTTGACTTTTATAATTTTCAATTTCTCGTTCTAAGGCATGCATTTTTTCCGAACAATCATCAACTGCATTTTTTCCTTTCTCAAAGGTAGCTACCTCTTCAAGCAACATGTCATTTTGTTCTTTCAAATTTTTATTCTCTTCAATCAACCTCTCATCATGGATTAACCCATCAATCATTGTTGAATCATTAGACATTGACTGTAATTTCAGATTCAGCTCAGAGATTTCATTTTGAAAGGTTCCATTTTCATTTTTAAAACATCCAATGTTTTCTTTATGCAAATCTAAGTCAATCATAAGAGTTTCATTGAGCTCCTAAAAAGTAGAATATTTATTACAGAAGGAGCTCTCGTCATGACAATTTTTCTTAAGTTCCTTTCTCAATTTTTTGTTTTCAGATTGTATTTTCTTATATTACTTTGCTAGCTCATCATAAGCATCCATAAGCTCTTCGAATGAAAAATATTTTGAGTCAGAGCTTATCTGAGAAGAAGATGGATCACTCGGCTGATCTGGATTGTCGGCCATTAGGCAGCCATGCCTTTTTCCTTTTTCATGGATCCTGGCCAAGCCATTTATAATCTCCTTGGCAGAGTTACAGCTGGAAACAAAAGAGAACTTGGTAACATCTACTACAATTTTTAACAAATTGAATGCATCAAGATTATCAACATGTTTGGTCCTGTGTTCAGTAGACCATTCAGATGTATCTGATGGCAGCTTGTGCGGACCGTGGTATATGAGATTCCGTAATTATGAATCAAGGGAGTTTACAAAAACACACATCTTCCCTAGCCACATGGGAAAATCAGAACCATCAAATAGTGGCGGGGAAACCATTGAAACTTGTTCAACGGAGAAACCCATTAGAGCAAATGCACCACGATCTTCCTCTACAGATCGTTGGATCTAAGTATGACAGAGCTTAGCTCTGATACCAATTGTTAGGTCCCTAGGTTGCAACCGGATCTAGAATGGGGGGGTTGAATAGATGCCTTTTAAAAACTTTGCCCCAATTAAAATCTAAACCAGTTGAAACATAATCTTCAGCTTGATATGCAGATGGCACACTATTCAATATGGACTGTGGTTTCAACAAAAACAGTTCAAACAGTAGAGCTAGAGCATGACACCATGCATAGAATGACAAGTGAATGCTATTTAGGAGGTGGTTGAGGTCGACGCAGCGCCACAGTGGAGTCGACACAGCCTCATTGTGAGTTCAACAGTGTTGGCACCGGCTTATTTTCTTGAATTAATCGAGGATTAAGAATAGGGGAATACTCCCTAAATGGAGCAAAATGGCACATCGCCAAAGTTGCTCTACCAGTCAAGTTGTGCTCAGAAATCAAGACGTCTCGTCGGGTCAAGCGCCGCAACATAACAATCGGGCATTGGCCCCGAGCAAATGGCACTATGCCAGACAGTTTCTCGACAACCAGGTCGATTTCGGGATTTGGGACAACCTGTCATACCTTACGGCACTCTGTGAAGATTCGGGGATCACCCTCGGACACCCTACATATGGCATTATACTGCCGACGCTTCAACAACTGGGTTAACTCGGGACTCAGAACAGCCTGCCGCTTCATACGATTCTTCGCCAAGGAGCGAGGGTCACCCCGGCGGACCAGAAAAATGGCATCATCATGTCGACGCCCTAGTCACCGGACCCAACCAAGGGTCCTAACCAGCTAGCCGCGACCCGTGGCAACATCATCAATTGATCGGGTCCACCCCCGATCACTCAATTTGTGGGTTTGCCCGCGTTCAACACAGCTACCCGAGCCGACTCGGGGGCGCCCCTACTACAAGCCACGCCATATGGCACCCAGCAATGAGGCCGAGGTCTACCCCCGAGTCGCCTCCCTCTAGCCCTCTGAAGTCAAAGGAACACCCACCTAGGACCAACCACAAGCTTCAGGAGCTCACAGCACCCGTATACGTTCCACGCACGCGCGTCGGTAATTTCCCCGAGCACCTGGTGGGCACATATGCTCCAGGCACTCTATAGCAAGTCCGAGCCCAACTCGGGACTCCTAGCAACCCAAGTGAGATATGTTGGGTTTCATACTTTTATACAGCTCGTAAGGAGTTTTCTTAAGGATAGATCTTACCATAGTTCGATTGGTGATATAGCAGGCAGTGTTTATCGCTTCTCCCCATAAGTACCGTGGAAGACCATTTTCTGCCAACATGGTACGCGCCATCTCCACGAGCGTCCTATTCTTCCTTTCGACCACTCCATTTTATTGCTGGGTCCTAGGTGCTGAAAACTAATGCTCATACCCCTGCTTCCTGCAAAATTCATGAAAATCAGAGTTTTCAAACTCCTTTCTATGGTCACTCTGAATTTTCTGAATAGAGTAGCCATTTTCATTTTGAACTTTCATACAGAAATCAGCAAATTCTTTGAATGCATCACTTTTGTTAGCTAAGAATAACACCTATGCATATCTAGAAAAGTAGTCAACAATGACAAAACCATATAATTTCCCTCCAAGACTGTGTGTCTTGGTGGGACCAAACAAATCGAAATGAAGCAATTAAAGGGGTCTTTCAGTGGAAACGACGTTTTTGCATTTGAAAGAAACTCTGGTTTGTTTTCCTTTGTTAAATGCTTCACAGATTTTGGAAGTTTCAAAATTTAAGCATGGAAGACCTCTAACTAAATTATTTCTAGTCAATTTCCTAATGACAATAAAACTGGCATGCCCAAGATGGTTATGCCACAACCAAACATCATCATCTTTATTAGCAACCAAGCACAATTTTCTAGAAGTAATTTTATTGAAATCAACATGATAAGTGTTGTTACTTCTCACTCCTATGAACTTAATTTCATGAGAGATTACATCAATGATAGAACGGTGAGAAGATTCAAAAATAACCTTGTGACGTTTGTCACAAACTTGACTAATCCTAAGCAAATTGTGATTCAAACCTTTAACTAACAAAACATCCTTAATGCATTATTTAGGATCCTTACCAATTCTCCCAATGCCTACTATCTTACCTTTATCTTGTCCACGAAAAATTACTGTTCCTCCATCTTTCTCTGCTAGGTATGTAAAAAGTTGTTTATTTCCAGTTATGTGCCAGGAGCATCCGCTGTCTAGGTACCATTTATTTTTTATTTCTTTCATGCAGACCTGCAAGAACAACCATCAAATCTCATTTTGATTTAGGTACCCAAGCAAGCTTGGGTCCCATGGTGTTAGCATTCATCACAATATGACTGTGCTTTCTCAAAAATAATTCATCATCATACTTCATCAACTGGCATATATACATATCATGACCTATTCTCTCACAATAAAAATAGGTGGGTCTTTTCCTATCAAAATTGTTTCCTTTATTTACATTCCTAGAAGTAGAGGCGAATCGAGAATAAACAACTTGCGCATGAGTGTATGTGTGTGAATACTCTCTATGATTTTGTGACTTTTTGACCTTGTTTCCGTTATTTACATTTCATTTTTCTCTTGAATTTCTTCTTTGAGTTTATATGCATTTTGTTTTTCTACCTCTAAACAGGAAATTTCATATTGAAACAAAGTTAGTTTGGATTCAAGAGATTCATTTACATTTTTGAATTTTCAAGCTTGAATTTCAAACAAACTGCATTTTTCACAAGAATTGGGTGAATAAACAATTTCATGAATTTTCTTCCTCACGATTTTATTTTCATTTCTGATCTTTTTGTATTTTCCATATAACTCCTCATAAGCTAGTTCCCATTGATCATTGGTAATGAGTTCAGAATCAGAATTCACATGCACCTCGTCTTGATCACTTCGTGCCATAAGGCACAGGTTTTTGACCATCTCCTCGATATCTTCTTCTTCCTCGGACTTAGACTCATCCTCGTCCTCATCGCTCCATGTAGCTTTCATGGCCTTCGGCTTTTTGCCTTTCACCTTCTTGGCCTTTTTCTACAAGTCGGGGCATTCACCTCTCATGTGCCCCATCTTTTTGCACTCATAGCACATAATTTCGGCAGCTTTAGATGGCTCAATCTTCGGCTTGGTCTGCCTCTTTCCTTTCCTAAACCTTCTACTAAACTTTCTTCTTTCCCGCATAAATTGTCTAACCTTCCTTGTAATCATGGCAACTTTTTCATCATCTATATTGTCCAAGGAATCCTCCTGGGTTGAGATAGACTTAGGGTTTGCTTTCAATGCGATCGACTTCTTCTTCTTGGTGTCCTCTTCCGTTCTCTCGATATTTATCTCATAGGCCATTAAAGACCCTATGAGTGCATCCAAAGTGAGTGTAGAAAGATCCTTTGAATCTTCTATCATAGTAGCCTTGGTATGCCAACTAGGTGACAACGACCTCAACAATTTCCTGACCAACTCAGTGTCCTTGAATTCTTTCCCGAGTGACTTCAACCCATTTGTTATCTCCATGAGACGTGCAAACATCTCGGAGATTGTCTCTCCTTCCTTCATATGGAATAGCTTGTAGTCTCGGATAAGCATATTTGCCTTCGTCTCTTTGACTTCTGAAGTACCTTCATAGATTAATTTTAGCTTATCCCACATTTCCTTTGCACTGCTGCACATAGAAACATGAGCATATTCAGTCGGGTGAATAGCACACTGAAGAATATTTATAGCATTGAAATTCACAGTAGTCTTCTTTATATGATCATCATTCCACATAACCTCCTCTGGGGGTAAAGTGTATGTACCATTCTTAATCACAGTCCATATTTCATGACTTTGAGCACGGAGGAAAACCATCATTCTATTTTTCCAATAACTATAGTTATTTCCATCAAAATAGGGAGGCATGTGTATAGAATGCCCTTCGGACATCAACCCCTTGTTAGCCATTCCTAACAGATCACTCTAAATCGCAAGGTTTCTAAATAAAACAGAGCCGAGGCTCTGATACCAATTGTTGGCCCGGTTAGGAAAGCAATCGAGAGGGGGGGGTGAATTGATTGCGCCCCCTTTTTAAAAACTAAACACAGAGATTACATAATATATCTAGATGGCTGAACAGAAAATTTTAAATATGATGAAGAACAAGCAAGCTCTCACAGCTCTCTAGCGTAGTTTGATGAACCACTCGGATAAGATGAAAAGAACGGACGGATTGTATGAACTCTCAGCTCACCACATCACAGTCGTAAATCAGAACGGATAGAATGGACCAGTAGCCACACAATCAGCAAACCACATCACAAGAAATTTTTAGGTGGTTCAGACACACCCGAGTGCAGTCTTACGTCCACCCCTCTCAGCCCGAGAGGATTCCACTAAAACTACTGCACGACGGAAGCAAAATGATGACAAGGATCACACACGGGCACAACGGCCCCACACACACGCGTGTTCTCGCACGACGATGAGAAACCACGCAGACGGAGATGAAGCTCCGATATCGTCTATAAAAGAAAAGATATAGAAATACAAACCCAGTTCAGATTTCTTAAACTATGCTCAAATAAGAGTGTAGAAGAGATGGAACAAGAGATCCCCCTTCAAATCTTCAACATCTCCCATAGATAGGAAGGTAAGGTGCACTAGAAAACTTGATTCACAGAGTGGAAAGATCCGACCTTGTAGAATGAGATGCCCAAGACAACCGACCGCGAAGAGCAACAACAGCAGCCTTCAGATCGAAGCTCATACTCATGGATGGCTTCTCCAACAGCCTCTTCTTCCTGCTTCCCCAGATGTGCAGCGCCCTCCTCCTTTCCTACAAAGATGAAAACCTTTAGCCCAAAAATGCTATAAATGAATTAACCCCAGTCTAGGCACATTAAGAGTCATTCAACCAAAGATTCTTACCATTGTTTCAAGGGTTTGCGAGCCTTAAAGAACCTGCAAATTTTGAACGTCAAAAACATGTTATTTCACATTTAAGAGACAAGTCTAAGCACATGTAGAATAAGGTCGATGCATGTGATGACGAGGTTGGTGCATGTGTGTGGACAGGGTCGGTGCATGTATACAGGTCTAAGCATATATGTGGATAGGGTCTGTGCATATGTAGGGACATGTCTGAGCATATGTGGGCAAGGTCTGTGCATGTGTGTGGACAAGTATGAGCATATGTGGGCAAGGTCTGTGCATATGTATGGACAGGGTCTGTGCATATGTAGGGTCAGGTCTAAGCATGGTAACCAAGGTCTGAGCAAGTGTGGCCAAGGTCTGAGCATATGAAGGCTAAGGTCTGTGCATGTGTAGCCAAGGTCTGAGCATATGAAGCACATGTCTGAGCAAGTGTAGACAAGATCAATGCACATTAACAACCAAGGTTGAGGCACATAAAACACACAAGACTGCCTCTTCAAAACTGCATATTAGTGACTTAATTTTCAGCAATATGAGAAACCCATAAATCAAGATGTCATCATGTCCAAACATGAACAAGTATCATGCATGAAACATCAGATCATATCAAATATTGATTTAATCGAAAACATGGGGTCCAGTTTGAATTCAGCCAAAATACACACGAAATGCAACTTCAGTCAAAAAACACAAAGTTCAGTCCAAAGCATGCTGAACTCCTACTCCTTACTCAGATATCGAAGCTCAGTTGAAAGACCATATAGCAATTGTAAATGCCATGTTAGGCTCATTGAAAGCCATTCATGTGACCAAACAAATAGACTCACATTCATCAAGGGATATTCAATACAAATCATACAAGATAGAACAAATTGTCTTCATCAAAATACGCCTGGGCACAACAGTCTTCTAAATATTTCATTTTCTATTTTCAGGATTTCAATGTCCTCACCTACAGAGTTGGCATTCTCAAGATTGTTTAACTTCTTTTTCATGGATTTATTCTGTTTTCTCAATTTTTCATAGGACTCTAGCGAATTAGCATATGCATCTTCCAAGTCTTCTAGAGAAAAGTTAGCAAAAGGATTATTTACCTCTTCAGCATCCTTGCTTTCATCGATTTCATCAGCCATCAGACACTTAGAGTTCTCGTTTTGATGAATTTTGTTCAAGTGGTCCCAAATTTCTTTAGTAGTCCTACATGAAGAAACAAAAGGAAACTTGTTAGTGTCGACTGCACTCTTCATCATCTTCAGTGCTTTAATGTTCTCAAGATGGTTTGCTTTATGATCCTCAGTCCAATTGGACTTACTCGTGGCAATTTGTGTGGCCCTTGAGTAATAATCGTCCAAAGGTTTGGATCAATTGAATTTGCGATATGGCCCATTTTAGAAATCCATATATAAAAGCTAGTGCCGTCAAACACTGGTGCGGAATCCATGAAGAAAATGCTTAGCGAAATAAGATCGATCAGTCACAGGGCATTATGATCCTTTTTCTATAGATGATTAAATCTACAAGAATGATAAACCCGCTCTGATACCACTTGTTAGACACCCTGAGACTGCTAGATAGCAGAGACACTGATAGGATATAGAAGGGGGGGATGAATAGATCCTGTCAAAGGAAAATTAAAAATGCACACCCCAAAATATTTCGACCAAGAGAAATTTAAGTCAAATTGGAAATGGAAGATATGAAGCACACACACTCAATACCAAAGATCTGCTAGGACCTTCCACAGATAAGCTCAACACGATATCTGACACCACATACTGAAGGACTATCTGCTAGAGTGAGATGATGATTCACATAAACAATATAGCACTTAGCGCACAAAAAATTGGAATGAAGAAATGGCGCAACACAACAACCTGAAGAGATAACGAGAACAACTAGACAATCACAAGCGTAATCACACAAATGAGACACTCAGATTTTTAGGTGGTTCAGCTCACCCAGAGTCAACCTATGTCCACCCCTCACTCCCACCGAGCGAGGATTCCACTAGCACAAGCTAGAAATCAAAGGAGACTTAGTTTGCAACAGGATGCTGCCTAACAGCTTGAACTAGAGGGAAACAAATCCCTCAACCTGGTCTTGCTTCCCACAAGACCAGCACCCTAGCTCTGCCACCCGCAGAACTACAACCAGAGGACAACCTCCCTTCCTCTAAGACCACAGAGGGAACATCGTGAGTGAAACCCCATCACTCACAACTGGAGACACCAGTCTCCCTTCCTCTGAATTCACAGAGGGCAATTGGAGATAAATCTCCTTTCTCCTGAATCCTCAGGAGGAACCCCGATCCAAGAACAGGGACTCGAAAAAGCAAAATAGAAAACGAAAGCAACAGAGAAAAAACACAACTGATGAAATGAAAACTGTAGCTCTCGCAGGAGCAATAAACTTTTCAAGATTTGATCCTAGAATAGACGAACACAGATCTTCAATTTGGAACCGGTTGCTTCAATCTCGATCACTCTCTTTTTCTTTCTTTTCTCTCGATCCTTTCTTCTCTTCTCTTTTGCTTAGATGCTGGCTCTCTTTCTCTACGTAACACACTTCTCTCTTCCTCTTTATTTTTCTTCTCTTCTGCTCGGATGCTGGCTCACTTTTCTTCTACTATACGCATTATCAGCTCGGAAGAGGATACCTCATATTTATTCCCAACATAGAGCCTCCGGAGAAGTTTTCTAGATAAAGTAATTTGATTACCTTTTTCTTTCATTGGCCCACGTGGTAGGGACGAAAGTGTTCCTCCATCCTTGAGCCTTGGATCACGTGCCCAACACTTTAGTTCGAGCTCACGTGCTTGCCTGCTAATTATTCATTACTGTCACTTAAGTGTTAAAGCTGCCTGCCATGTGTTCGCCCATTGGTCAAACTCAGCTGCTTAAGTTCGCCTTAACACAACTGCACCGACCTTGCAATCAAGAAGGCTTCAACTGCATCGACCTTACTACTTAATGACTTCTGCTGCATCGACCTTAGATTCACGATCCATTCTGTCGTGTTGACCTTACTTGACAAATCTGAGGTGGCTGCTTGTAGTTGCACTGGCCTGACCAAGTAGTGATGAATTGCTGCATCGACCTGCCTTAACAAGTGCACCGACCTATGTGATCAAGGAACGCAGATGTGCTATTGACACACAAAATATGATTGGGTAATAATCATGTGCCCGAAGGAGTCAACCAAAAATCAAAGACAGGTCCACTCGGACTGCTAAAGCCTCAGGCCACCTTGCAAGAAGTGCCAGGGGACTAAACATTTCATCATCTCGGGTTTACATGTCTACCATAGGTCGCTTAAGGCCTATTGATGGTCAAAGCCAATGAAGCTGACATCAAGATGATCGTGTCGGATATACCTCCATACCCTGTCTGACCAGGACAAGAATGTAACGGTCGGCTCCCGCCTGATGAAGAAGGGTCCCTGAGATGAAAAAATGCCCCTGGCCCCTCAGAATAGGGAACCGAAGGCAATATCAGCGAAAAACTCGAGTCACCCGATCTGGACGCCCAGAATTCTGAAATGGTCTGCTAGCGACCAACGAATGACTCTGAAGAAGCAAAAACCCCCAGAACAGTGGCTCACTCAATGAAAATGCCTCGTGCAAGCATAGGGCGGCCCCGGAGGACCGATATTCTGCGTTAACAGCGCCACCTGCGGAAATTTTGAGATTTCCGTAAGATACACACGGAACACTAGAATGATCTGAAAATAGCCTCGAAGACGTACAATCCCGGCAGAAATCCTCCCAAGGGTCACCGCTCTAGCCAGGAAGGTCCACGTACTCTCCGAGGGAAGGTGGCAGCACAAATCGGTGTGCCGAAGGGCAAATCAGTGCAAATCCTAGGAAAAACGGTACGGGTTCTGCATGTCTTGGAAATCTTTGGAAGCCCCAAATCAACACTTCAAAACATATTCTGGGGCCATTGCACTAACTCCAAAGCAACTTCGGACGACGAGCTCTCATCGGGTTAATTTCGGTGTAAAATGACAAAATTACAAAAATGCCCCTAAGTGGCTGAGTCGGTGGTGCTACTTCGCCTGATTCGATGGCGGCATTTGTAGCTGATTTGGTGGCGTCAAAAATAGTCACCTTAGGGAGGAGTCGGTGGTGTCGTTAAAGCTTGAGGCGGTAGCGGCCGCTGACGCTGAGCTGGTGGCGCATGAGGCCGAATCGGTCATCCCTCCCGCGCGTGGAGTCGGCGAAGCATCGGGCGCACGTCGAGTCAGCAACGGCCCCATCCCATCGGCGAACCGATGCCTTGTTTTGGGTATTCACCTATATAAAGGGCCCTTGGCCCTCATAAAAGGGGGCCAGAAAAAGGGATCGATCAGAAGAGCACGGAGAGGGGGCAACCAGAAGGGAGGAGAGAATCGAGGAGAGCAAGAAGAAGGTGGGTTTCGTGAGAGACTCCACGCTTGTTTTCGTTCTGTATTCTTCCTTCTTCAGTTTTCTTCTCTCTTTTGATCAGTTTTCTTGTCTTCTCTAGAATTCATCTAAGCGTTGTAATCCTCATTTTCATTCTGCTGTAATCAAAGAAGATGGTGAATAAAATAGAAGGTTTGAGCTCCATTTGGGTCGTTCTCATATTTTGTCCCTGGTTTATTCACACTACTTCGCTCTTGTCGATTTTGATTCATATTCCTCAGCCCTTCCCAAGAGTCAGGAGGCCCTCCCCCAGGGGCTAAAGTTCTTATCGATCCTAGGATCGTTCGGGAGTAACTAGAGTGTTGCATCCCCTAGTTGGTGTTTGGTTTCAATGATATCAAAACGATTGTGTTTGTGTGTGTATGTGGTTCATTGAGCAACATGTGTTATATCTTGAGTTGATGAGTTGATGGAGTTAATGTTCACTCTTGACAATCATGTGAACATTTGGTTATATTTATGTTGGTTTGTAGGAATACAACTTCGTGGCTCATACTTGGAATCTTAAGGAGTCCATCAATGAAGCTCTTCTTTTTAAAGGGAGTTAACTCTGTTCATGTTTGAAAGTTATATGAATGATTTGTATTTAAGGATCTCATGCCTTGAATATTTTGATTTACAGGATCAAAATCCATGCTTCATGTTTGGAACTCAAAGGAGTGCGTCAATGAAGATCTTATTGAAAAAAGGGGGTTGCCTCTCTCATTGCATTGCAATGATTCTTCTACATTTCATTCATTTCATCTAATAGCTTTCAACGTCTTGGTTGGATATTTTCATGCATTTTCTTCATAATATTTTTGGGCTTGAAATATTCATACAAGACTTCATGAAAGTTGGTTCCATATTACTCATGCATTGCATGAATGATTGGTCATGTGTACTTTGCTCTAAAAACTTGAGTTAATGACTTCTGTATGAAAGAATTGCATGAAGATGGCTTTTCTGGAGATGACTTCTTTTGGGTCTTAATCTATGAGATTGTGTTCACTGAACACACATTTCTAATTGACTAATAGTGACATATCATTCATAGAGTTATTGTGATTTCAATGTGTGCATGAATTTGTGAAACATGCTTGGAAGAATGCACATGCCCTGTACTCAAGAGAATTCATGAGAAAATATGTTTGCATGATTGGTATATACTGATGTGTGAGATGCATGCGAAGACAATGTTCCTCGTGAAAATAAGGCTTCATGAATATTAGTTTTTGTCAACAAGAATGCCATTTGAATGAATGTGATTCCATGATAATTATGCATGCTTTGCATTTGACATACTTGTTAACACTTGTGTGATGAAGCATTTTATTGTTGAAGATTTGGTCGCCTTGTGTTTGAATGTTGAGCTCCCTTGTAGAGATTGTTAATGCTTGATTCATGAGTTTGATTCTCAACTAACCTCTTGGTTTATCATATTTTTCAGGATGCAAAATCATTGTTGATCTTCATGGGATTATGGTAACATTTAATCAATTGTTTCTCTTTGGTTTGATGGAGGTTTTAGTTATTTTTCAAACTCAAACTATCTTACAGTCTTCACCATTTTCAATCCGACCATTGGATCTCCCCTCTAAAAATTTTATGTTGTAACTCTGGGAGTCCTCTTTCCAATGCTTCCAGTCTCGCTTCGATCGGAGTTCGGAGCTAGGAGAATTAATTTCTGTCACCGAAGCGCGCAGATCTATTTTTGTGTACCCTGCCTGAAAGGGTCGACCCAAGGGGTCGACCCCCACTGCAAGGGTCGACCCATGGGGCCGACCCCTGTAATCTTGGCTCATTTTTGGCCCCGGCAGCAACCTAGTTGCCGAGGGTCGACCCTAGGGGTCGACCCCCAGTGCAAGGGTCGACCCCAAGGGTCGACCCCTGTAACAGAAGGTGATGTTTTGTGTTTTCCAGCAACCTGTTGCCCGAGGGTCGACCCCTTCCGGACGGGACTTACGAAAGTGTTTTAAACTTATTGAAAACTCTATTAAACCATTCTAAAATATACCCTAATGGTTCCTAATCATGTTAGGGTGTTTTAAACTCATTTTAGAAGGGGTATGTGGGTCATTTGGTCTGTCTCCTATATATATCAATGTGTTGCTCCGAATTTCAGCAGTGCTTAACCCTAATGCACATTTGTTCATTCGTATAGGTGAAGAAAAGGGGAGAACGTGGTGGAGCTCTTGCAAGGAGGAGATCATCTACTTCCGTGAAGATCTGGAGATCGTGGAAGAAGAAGAAAAGGTGCGGATCGAAGAGAGGATCAAGAGGACGCAAGAAACGTCTTCATCCGGCTTCTCTCTAACTCGTGGTTCAAGGAACATCATCAACCGGCCTTGAAGAACAAAGGGGGATCACTTCTATGTCTTCTATCAGTTCTTTGTGATATGTTCTATGATCTGTATTTTGGGTTTGAGCATGCTTGAATATTTGTGTTCATTTTCTAAACAATAGAGATATTTGTGTGTGTGACCGTTTGTGTATACGGTTGTGTTTGATTGCCTACGTGCGATCGTGTTTGTGTCATTGTGCTGCGATTATTGCAGCGTGTGTGTGTGTGTGTTGTGATCCGGTCGTCGGATTGTGTGTGTGTTTGTGATCCGGTCGTCGGATCGTGTGGGAGACTTCGTCTCCGTATCCGTGTGTGTTTGGAGCGTCGTCTCCGTGTTGGGGATTTTTTCCCGAGTGAAGCCTCACCGGGTTTGGTGAGGGGTGGACGTAGGGAGCCCGTCGTGGTCCTGAACCACCTTAAAAATCTCAGTGTCCTATGGTTTGCATTGTGGTTTGCCTTGTTATGTTTAATAGCTTAATGTGTTTATCCTAATCGTGTGTGAACGGTGAGATTGAGAGAATTCAATCATCTTGTTTGAGTGTAATCTTCAATCTCGTCAAGGTTGTTAATTCCGCTGTGCGCTTGTTTATGTTTTTAATCGGTCATAGTTTTTAGTAGTAGGATCTATTCCACCCCCCCCTCTAGATCCGTGTTGCTGCACTATGGGACCCAACAATTGGTATCAGAGCGAGGCTCTGCTGTCCCTAGATCTCACGATCTACAGAGTGATCCTAGTGCATTCTATAATCATGAATTTTTCTATTGAGCACGTGTCGATGAATTGCCTTCCTATTCTTAATGGTTCTGATATTACTTCATGGTTAGGTAAAATGTGTGGACTAATCAATTCAATTAATCCTAATCTTTGGAAGTTGATTTATGATGGTCCTCACATATTGTCTCTAGATAAGACCAAGTGGTCTAGTCAAGATAAATTGAAAAACCATGAAAATGTCATTGTCTTAAATTTATTGAAAGGAGCCATTGATACTCATATGTTTCCATTTGTTTCTTCTTGTAGAACGGCCAAGGAGCTGATGGATCAGTTGATCAAAGCTCAAGAGATGGAAGGACAAAATTGTCTCATGGCCGACAATGATGATCAACTCAATGAAGACAACTATGATGAGGTAAATTCTGAATCCGAAGAACTCTCTATTGAGGAATGGGAAATGGCATATGCTACAGTGTATGATAAATGCAAGAAACTCAAATCTGAAAATAAAACCTTGAAAATGAAGATTAATGGGAATGGGCATGCTAATTCCTCCTGTGAGAATTGTAAAATCTTAGAGTCAAAAATTGAATATCTTCAAGAACAAAATGAATCTCTTGAATCAAAAATTGAATTACTTTCAGAAGAGATTTCCTGTTTGAATGAAGATGTTGAAATGGCTAGAAAACACAACACATCTTTTCAAATTGAAAATGAGTGTGATGAGCTCCGTGAGCAAAATACATTCTTCATGTCTAAAATCTCCATGCTTGAGAAAAATGAAGAATATCTCAAGAACAAGCTAGCTTCTTTGTCTGATGATGATAAACTGTTTGAAAAGCTACTTGATTCTGAAATTGATAGCAAAAGCATCATGAATGAAAATGAAGATCTTAAAAAGAAAAATGGTGCCATGTTAATTCAGAATTCCTTACTAGAAGGAAGATTAAGATGCTTTGACAAACTTGAAAAAGAAATCTTCTTGTTGAAATCTGAGAATGAAAAATTGCTTGTTAAGATTTTAAAGTTTGTTGAAATTGAGAAAGTTCTTGAAAACTTAATTGAAGAACTCTATGCCATGAATGATGAAAATAAGGAAATCTTGAAAGAGAATGAAAACTTGGAATCTGTGAATTGTTTGCTCGTTGAGAAAATCCTTGCATGTGAAAAAGAGACAAATGATTTGAAAAATGACTTGTCTAGATTTGTCAAAGGGAAGGAGAACTTAGACACATTGCTAGGTATTAAAGTGAACTTTCAAAAAGAGGGTCTTGGTTATATCCCGGTCAACAAAAAATCTTTTGAATAAAAAATGAAGACCTCTTTTGTTCATGAATCCGACATTCCTAGCACCTCCAAAGCTCCTCCTCCCATTTTTCAAAAGAAAACTTCTGAAAAAAATTTTACGAAAAAGAAAAATGTCAAACCAACCATGCCAAATAGATTTCAAAAATCAAAGTCTAATGTTGAATGTTTCTATTGTGGTATGTTTGGACATATGATGGATGATTGTGTTGTCATGAAAAAGGATGACAAACTTACATGCAAAAAGAAAAATGTCTCATGCTTTTATTATCACAAACTTGGCCATGTCATGAATGATTGCTTTGTCAAACAAAATGATGACTATCGTGTCATGAATGCTAAGTTGAAGTTTCAAAGAAAATTCAGAACTGAACATGGTTCCAATGCTCAAGGGTCTTCATCCTATAAGAGAAACTTGTTCATAAACACTCATGCAAATAATGGAAAGTCATTCCGTAGATCCATATCTCCTTGTTGCTTTCATTGTGGGAAGTACGGGCATGTTATAAAAGAGTGTTGGTTTTTGAAAACAGAAAATCTCCATGCTTCTAGAATGCATGCTAGGTCTAATTTTGTTAAATCTAGACCTTTTGAAAATAGAAGATGGAATGGATTTAAAAATTCCTTTACTCCTAAAAGGAAGCCTTTTGGTAAAACTATTTTTCCTCAATGCCTTTGTTATGGAAACCATGGACATGTCATTGAGGATTCTAGGATCATGAAGAATGATGATATTGTGGCAACGAAAAAGAAGAAAGTGTTTGGTGGCAATGCTACTAACATCCAGGGACCCAAAAAGGCTTGGGTGCCCAAATCCGTTGAATGAATTGGCTTTGATGCAAGTGTGTCTTGAGATAAATAAAGAATGAAAGGGGTTCCAGTAAAATGGAACAAGGCACACTCATATGGTAAAACCCCAACTTTACTTCTTCACTGTCAAACTTGATGATTTTGATGTTTTGGAATGAGATCTTGATGTGTTCTCATGTTATGCTCTAAATTCTTCACAAGCCACATATGTCTTCAATGGATGAATATTTGGTATATCAAATGGTGGTTAGAAAAGGTTAGACTACGTTCAACTGGATACTTCCACTAAGCGTGATAGTGGTCTTCGGACCTATGTTCTCCGCCTAGTACCAAAATTCAGAAATTGAATTATATGGCTTATAAGGAACCTTGTGTTTTGAATGAAATCAATTTACCTTTGATTTGAATAGCTTTCAAATTGAATCTGAAAAACTTTCTTGTTTCATAAGGCAAAATTCTCTAAACTATGGACTTGCTTGATCAAATGCAACAATTGATATTGAATGTTGACCATGGCTCAGTTTAAAGCTCATTAACCATATGTGATTGATTCGCCAAATTGATAAGTTGTTTGACATGTTCAGAAATCTACTCTTGATAATAGTTGTTCAAACACTTATCTTGCTCATTTGCTAAATGTTGTGTGAAATCTATTGGAAACTTGGTTATTTACATATTCACACATGCATGGCGTATCATATTCAAACTGAAGCTTATGTCTCATGAAATATTATCTTTGAATGATCATGGTTAAACATTTGGGTTCTAAGGGACATGATTTTTCATGATGAAATCTGAAATAAAATGCTCATGATTCAGTGCCAAAATCATTGAAAATCCATCTCATGCATTCACCTGCTTCATGCTCTTCTTAAATGCTCAAGTCTTTGCAAAAACTGAAAACATGCATAAAAAGAATGCATTGACATATTTTTTAATAGAAAAACCTAACCTAGGGCTCAATGGGAAAGTGCACCCCTTACCAGAGGTAAGGAGAAAACCACTCCACCATCAGGCCGCTAGGAGGCAGCTATATTTCACAATATAAGAATAAAGAATTACATCAATCTGATACTAGGCAAGCCTAGTGAGTCTAGCCGAGCAGCACCTTTTATAATGGAAGGGAGCTCACTGTAAGAGTAGAAAGAATTACATTTAGTGGTGCAAGCTATAGAAGCAAGTAAATCAGCTACAGTGTTTGCTTCTCTGTAGATATGAGAGATCAAGTCACATTGGGAGATGGAGCTCCAGATATCCCTGACATAGCTGAGAATTGACCAGGGGCAATGAATTTCCTTTTTGATAATTCGAACAAGAGTAAGTGAATCACACTCTATAAGCGCAGGTTTGGAGTCCATTGTCTTCAAATATTTAATGCCATCCATGAGGGCACGGGCCTCTGCTATTAAGCTATTAGAGTGACCATAAAAGTGTGAGAAGGCAAGGATAACCTTGCCTTTAGAATCCCTGATTATTCCACCTCCTCCAGTATCTTTGGTTTGCTTGCAAGCATATCATTCATAAATCCATGCATATCATTGTGAATATGAGTCTCATGCATACCTTGATTCATGAATGCTTGCATGAATGCTTCCATAAATCCTTGCATACGTGTATGTACTTATTTTATAAAACATTTCTTGGAATATTCTAAGACCTCACCTCCTTGATAAATAACAATGCAGTGAGTTTATTCATATGTGATACATGTCATATATTAAGGGGGAGGATTTGTTTCTGACCGTGCATACATTTAGGAGGAGTCATAGCCGTGTCTTGTCAAATTTATTTTATACATGCAAAATAAAAATTTACCCTCACACTCTTGCACATAATGAATTTAATTACTTTCATTGATAAGGATTTAAGAAATTCCTTCTAACACTTCAAATAGAACTTGAATCTCTACATGGACATTAAAGAGTAATCGTGAGGAAAAAGCTGCCTACCCCACAAAAAATTGAATAAGTGGAATGTGGATCTGAGTAACCGGGAATCCCCCCTGAAACAAAGGAGGAAACTCGTGTCAAAAGGAGAAACAAAAATCCATATGTGTGACGAATCCAAGTAGCCGGGAATCCCCATTGAGACATATGAGGAAACTCACGTCGAAAAGTGACGTCCATTAAAAGAATCAAAATAGGGGTTGTGCGAAGCTACCGATAGTCGAGAATCTAAAGTGAAAGTGTAGAGAGGAGATTACCTTCTAGTGTTCATTAGAAAATCTGAAAATCCATATGCTTTGAAGCTCATTAGTCATTGCCTCACATTTCACATGGGCATTTTTGTCTTATATGTATTTTATGAATTTGCCTACATTCATGGTTTATGTAGTACTCCTAGTTGTGTATGCACAAAATATCTTAGTTATGTTTCATGTCTTATACTCTTGAATTTGAATCACATGCTCTTTTCTTAACCCGTGCCTCATTAAGGGGGAGTTACTATATATACTATATGTGTGCATGACGATTGTGCTTGTGTGCTTGCATATTCATGCATTCCCCTTGAGTCTAATTCTGAGCATAAACCTTGCATTTGAAGGATAGAAGTTATCATGTGCATAGCTTCATATCTTGTATGATTAGCATTCACAAAGTGCATATTCAGTGCTAATTTCCATATTTACATATTTAACATTTTTAGCATGCATATAGGTCAATCATGATATCATCTTGATCAAATCCATACTTTTCAACAATTGGCACAGTTCATTCTGAAATGCATATTCTGAACACTTCATGTTGGATAAATGTCAAAATGAGTTCAACCAACAAATGGTATCATGATCAACAAATGCTATCTTTGAGGCTCTCTCTCTTCCAGAATTGACATTGTCTATGTTTGTGCCTCTACCTTGATCAACACTTGGTTTCATATGGTTGCGCCCCTACTTAACATCACTTGACATTTAAATTGGAAACTTATCCTTTGACCTCACATGTTCATTTTATGTCACATACCCTCTATCTTTTTGTAGATGACAAAAAGGGGGAGAATGTTTAATGTGTGTGCTCAATGCTCAATGCCTTATACTTGTTGTTGTCTTGGGGAGCATGGAAGAATTGGTGTATGCTCAATGATTGCCCATGTTTGCAAAATCTGTATTATCACACACATCGTTTTGTCATCACTAAAAAGGGGAAGATTGTTGCATCCCCTAGTTGGTGCTTGGTTTCAATGATATCAAAACGATCGTGTTTGTGTGTGTATGTGGTTCATTGAGCAACATGTGTTATATCTTGAGTTGATGAGTTGATGGAGTTAATATTCACTCTTGACAGTCATGTGAACATTTGGTTATATTTATGTTGGTTTGTAGGAATACAACTTCATGGCTTATACTTGGAATCTTAAGGAGTCCATCAATGAAGTTCTTCTTCTTAAAGGGAGTTAACTCTGTTCATGTTTGAAAGTTATATGAATGATTTGTATTTAAGGATCTCATGCCTTGAATATTTTGATTTGCAGGATCAAAATCCATGCTTCATGTTTGGAACTCAAAGGAGTGCGTCAATGAAGATCTTATTGAAAAAAGGGGGTTGCCTCTCTCATTGCATTGCAATGATTCTTCTACATTTCATTCATTTCATCTAATAGCTTTCAACGTCTTGGTTAGATATTTTCATGCATTTTCTTCATAATATTTTTGGGCTTGAAATATTCATACAAGACTTCATGAAAGTTGGTTCCATATTGCTCATGCATTGGATGAATGATTGGTCATGTGTACTTTGCTCTAAAAGCTTGAGTTAATGACTTCTGTATGAAAGAATTGCATGAAGATGGCTTTTCTGGAGATGACTTCTTTTGGGTCTTAATCTATGAGATTGTGTTCACTGAACACACATTTCTAATTGACTAATAGTGACATATCATTCATAGAGTTATTGTGATTTCAATGTGTGCATGAATTTGTGAAACATGCTTGGAAGAATGCACATGCCCTGTACTCAAGAGAATTCATGAGAAAACATGTTTGCATGATTGATATATACTGATGTGTGAGATGCATGTGAAGACAATGTTCCTCGTGAAAATAAGGCTTCATGAATATTAGTTTTTGTCAACAAGAATGCCATTTGAATGAATGTGATTCCATGATAATTATGCATGCTTTGCATTTGGCATACTTGTTAACACTTGTGTGATGAAGCATTTTATTGTTGAAGATTTGGTCGCCTTGTGTTGGAATGTTGAGCTCCCTTGTAGAGATTGTTAATGCTTGATTCATGAGTTTGATTCTCAACTAACCTCTTGGTTTATCATGTTTTTCAGGATATAAAATCATTGTTGATCTTCATGGGATTATGGTAACATTTAATCAATTGTTTCTCTTTGGTTTGATGGAGGTTTTAGTTATTTTTCAAACTCAAACTATCTTACAGTCTTCACCATTTTCAATCCGACCATTGGATCTCCCCTCTAAAAATTTTACGTTGTATCTCTGGGCGTCCTCTTTCCAATGCTTCTAGTCTCGCTTCGATCGGAGTTCGGAGCTAGGAGAATTAATTTCTGCCGCCGAAGCGCGCAGAGCTGTTTTTGTGTACCCTGCCTGAAAGGGTCGACGCCAGGGGTCGACCCCCACTGCAAGGGTCGACCCATGGGGTCGACCCCTGTAATCTTGGCTCATTTTTTGGCCCCGGCAGCAACCTGGTTGCCGAGGGTCGACCCCCAGTGCAAGGGTCGACCCCTGTAACAGAATCAAGCTCCGGATCGTGTGGGAGACTTCTGTTACAGGGGTCGACCCTTGCACTGGGGGTCGACCCTCGGCAACCAGGTTGCTGCCGGGGCCAAAAAATGAGCCAAGATTACAGGGGTCGACCCCATGGGTCGACCCTTGCAGTGGGGGTCGACCCCTGGCGTCGACCCTTTCAGGCAGGGTACACAAAAACAACTCTGCGCGCTTCGGCGGCAGAAATTAATTCTCCTAGCTCCGAACTCCGATCGAAGCGAGACTAGAAGCATTGGAAAGAGGACGCCCAGAGATACAACGTAAAATTTTTAGAGGGGAGATCCAATGGTCGGATTGAAAATGGTGAAGACTGTAAGATAGTTTGAGTTTAAAAAATAACTAAAACCTCCATCAAACCAAAGAGAAACAATTGATTAAATGTTACCATAATCCCATGAAGATCAACAATGATTTTATATCCTGAAAAACATGATAAACCAAGAGGTTAGTTGAGAATCAAACTCATGAATCAAGCATTAACAATCTCTACAAGGGAGCTCAACATTCAAACACAAGGCGACCAAATCTTCAACAATAAAATGCTTCATCACACAAGTGTTAACAAGTATGCCAAATGCAAAGCATGCATAATTATCATGGAACCACATTCATTCAAATGGCATTCTTGTTGACACTCTGGGAAAAATCCCTTGTTATGTTTAATAGCTTGTTATGTTTAATAGCTTAATGTGTTTATCCTAATCGTGTGTGAACGGTGAGATTGAGAGAATTCAATCATCTTGTTTGAGTGTAATCTTCAATCTCGTCAAGGTTGTTAATTCCGCTGTGCGCTTGTTTATGTTTTTAATCGGTCATAGTTTTTAGTAGTAGGATCTATTGACCCCCCCCTCTTGATCTGTGTTCCTGCACTACGGGACCCAACATAGAGGTTGGGTTAACCGCTATGTGAGATGGCCCATGGCCATGCCCGGATGGGTGACATTAAACCCCCCCTCCCCAGGGGTTATTCTTTACCTATGGCGGGGTTTAATGTATGAACATGAGTTTTGCTCGAGCAAATGGTGAATGAGAGACTGATGAGTGCCCTTTCACTCGTCTCTGTCAGTTGTAAGGGCGCTAGTGCACTCTGATGGTCAATGTAACAGTCGTCTGCTGCTTTCCTCCGGAGCTACCATACGGCCCTTTCATTGTTCGATGATTTATCCCCGAGGGTCTCGTCCCCCTCACATCCTATCTCTGGCGACAACGAGCATGAGTTGCATGTGGCAACCATGACCGCTTGCAGGGTGAAGCTCGCCTCGTGGCGAAGTAGAATGATATGCATTGTCGCCGCGATTGTTGCTAATCGATGGGTGGTTTTCTTCAATTATTTCTAATCGTCCATGCCTAGGGAGGGGTACAGCCCTTTGTTCATTTGTTTAATTTCCATGAATCAATATCACTCCGGGTTCTAGGGGGTCTGTCGCCTCGTCACATGTTCCCCTGGTGTTGGGACGCTTAGGGTGATCTAGAGGGGGGTGAATAGATGAAACACCAGATAAAAACTATTGTAGCAGAATCAAATGCGGAATGAGAAATTCTGCTAAACAGATAGAATGCACAAATCAAAGACCAACCAAAACTGCTGAAGAACTTAAACAAACATCTACTGCGCAGAGTACTAGAATAAAAAGGCGATGCAAAGCACAAAGCAATCACAGAGTAGACAGAGGTTTTTAGGTGGTTCGGTCCTCCAGACCTACATCCACCCCACACTCAACCCGAGTGTGGATTACTGCTGACTCACAGTTTGAACCGCTGGGCACCACAGCTTGCCTACAACCGCTGGGGACTACAGCTTAACCCGTCCAGAGGAATCCTCCTCTGCCCGCTGAGCAACATAGCTTGCTGTCTAGTGGAGTCCACCACTGTAACTGCTGACACACAGCTTGATGAAAAGAATCAGAAAATAAAACAAAAGCAAACGAAAGATAAAAAGAATCCCTGCAGGGAATGTAGCTTAAACAAGTGAGCAAACTCAGATCGGGTTTTGAACCAACGATCTGAGGAACAAATAACTCTCAACTCTTCTCTCTCTCAACTCTCTTTCTTTTCTCTTCTGCTGGATCAAAAGGGCTCTCTGCTCGTATGCTTTTCCTTCAAGACTTCTGCAAATTCGATCAGTCTTCTTTAGACAAAGGAGTCTTCTTTATATAGCAGTTCCAGCAGGAGCAGCACTGGGCGCGTGTCTTCCACAGTTCCCACCCAATTGTTTTGGCCACATGTCATCATCCTGTCAGCCCTTCCAGCCTCAGATCACGTGACCTTCATTAAGCTTCACGAACAGTACCTGTCAGATAGAGAATTATCAGTTGGAGTAAACAAAGTATGTACATCAAGAATGAATGCACAATGGCTGTATGGACTTTGCGTTCTGAACAATGTACATACTTACCACTTGAAGCGTGTACAGACTTCATGTTCACTATGCAGACTTTGTAATGCATGGACTTTGCAATGCGAAGACAAAGCGTGTACAGACTTGGAAATGCTTGAATCACAGAATCCACTGGCTAGAGTTATGAGTGTATAGACTATGCTGCAGTATGCATATGGTGAAGTATGTACATTGACGATGAATGTTCAGGCATGCCAAACGAGTGTCTAGACTCTGCGTGCAATGTATGAACAATGTACAGACTTCGTGAATGTAAAGCTAAAGCATGGCAACACATAGTGTGCAGACTTCGTGCATTGCATGAAGCAATGTACATACTCTGTGAATGAAGCACACAGGCTGTACAGACTTGTGCTAATGCTGCAAGTGGACAGTGTATAGACTTCAGCTCATGCAAGCAAAGCCAATGTATAGACTTGGCGTTTGTGCAAGCAGAACGATGTACAGACTTGTGTTGTGAACACAGGCTGTGCAGACTTTGAGTGATGCCTGCACAAGATGCAACGAATGTACAGACTTAGAGTTCATGCATGCTACAGTGCTAATGTATGGAGTTAGTGTACTGCAGGGCAGACAATGTCTAGACTTTGATTGAGACGATGCATGAGACGTGCGATGTACAGACTTGCCTGGCTGATGCATAGACTTAGTCACGAGATGCTAAGTGAGACGCTGGACGCTGTACAGACTTAGCCTGAGACGCTAAGTGAGACGTTGGACGCTGTACATACTTGAAGACAATGCATAAGACGATGCATGAGATGATGGACTCTGAATGTATGGACTTTGAATCATGAGACGTTAAGTAAGACGGACGATGTACAGACTTCAAGTGATAGCCCAATGTACAGACTTGCTGAATGCATGAACAGACCGATGTACAGACTTGCCAATGAATAGACTTTAAGTCCAATGCAAAAGGCTGTACAGACTTTGAGACTTAATGCAAGGTGGCAAATGTACAGACTTGAGTGCTCTGACTATGCTCATGCAATGTATAGACTTGATCGTATGCCTGTGCCAAGAAGGTTGTACAGACCTTGCTAATTGATGCATGAACCGACAGGGATGTATAGACTGCAGGCTTGATAGCATGCATGAAATACCCTGTACAGACTCTGAACGCATGCAATGCAGCAGGGAAATGTATACACAACACACTGACTGGCTCACTGTGATACTCTCACTGTGTTGGTATCATCAAAACAAAATATCATAAGCTTGTGCCTAAGGGGCACAACATTCTCCCCCTTTTTGATGATGGCAACAAAGTGACAGTGAGTCACCAACCAAAATTTCTCCCCCTTTGACATGATCAAAAAGAAAGAAAAACATGAGTGCAACATGCAGATTTCCCTTAGAACAGCTCAAACTCCCCCTGAATGAATAACTCCCCCTGAATTGATTCTCCCCCTTTGAGAAAGGAATATGAAGATATGAGGGAAAGAACATGAATAAAGAAGGGGTCACTACACAACAGCTGAAGCAATGGTTCAGAAGGTGAGCATGATTATAAACAACTGTTAAAGCATAAGAATCGGCAATATACAGTCTTGAAAAAAAAATTCAGGTTTAACAGTGATAAAGATAGAGTAAAGCAGCTGACCACTGAAAAAGAGTTTATAGACTCCATTTATAGCAATGAATCTAAGGCACATGGTTTTAATAGAAAAGTCAGAAATAATACCCTTTGTGATTAAACATGGAAGATCAAGAAAGGCAACTTGAATATGTATTGAGAAAAATAATTTTCACTCAATGACTTTTGATTTCAAAGGGTTATAGCAGTTTATTTTTCTTTTTTTTTTAATTTTCAGAAACTGGGCTAAGTGAATAGACCAGTGGCATTTATGCTGTTGACATTAGGTGTACACCTTGATCAGAGGCAGGTACCCCCAGTTACTAGGCATAAACTACTAGATCTATTTCAGATCAAGACCCACACGGAACAGTTTTCACCTTTGACATTAAGAGTACACCTTGATCAGAGGCCAGTACCCCCAGTTACTTGGTGACAACTCCCCTTATAGATTTGACCCTATGAACAGAGGAAGTCTGAAGCACTTCATGACTTATGAATTCTCATGCTTCTTTGGAGGAGATCACAGTTTCTCAGTGCAATTCAGCCATTACTCTGTCACTATGTTCAGCTCATTACATTGATGATCTTATTTACTGCTGCCCTTATTTCTTTTAGAGTGATTGTTTTAAAAAAAATAGTACACACTCTATTTACCTTTTGTAGACATTTCCAGATTAACACATTCAGGTATAAAATTTTTTTTTGTACTCTAACCATGAGACAGAGATTAAGATCTATAAACGTTTTCTTTTATCTCAAGTTCTGAAGTACAGACACTTAACTCTTCAATTTATAAAGGTTAAACCTTTAGTTCCTTCCAATTTGCAAGTGTAATTCTTATAAATGAACAATTGCAATAACCACAGCTCAATGTACTAAACCAGAAGCAATGCTGTTGTTCAGTGAAGGTTAGGGAAATGATGGCAATTGTTAAACAGTGATAGCAATAAGCAATAAGATCCAAGAGCATCTGATGTCAAAGACTATGAAGGAATTGAGTGGGGACTATAAGGAGTGAAAAAGATTCAATGTCAAGAACAGAACTCTCAGCTCCCCCTGACACCATGATGCAAGAAATATAATATGCAATGATCATTTCTTTTCAGATTTTTTAAATATGATGCAGTACATTGTTCTACATGAGGACTTGACCCTTGGTACTTGGCGAAGAACCTGGTCTCAAGGACCATCTCACACATAGTAAGAACCTCTAGGCAGATTTCCCTGCCTTTTAGTAGCTTACCATTTAATATACCAAGGTTATGCAAATGATATATGCAGTGCAAAGTAGTCCTATATGCATTGAACAATTTTCTTGATGCAAATGATAAATGCAGACATTAGACACATGCATCAACTATATGCATTAAATGAACCATTCAAACTCAGTGCAATAGATGGCAGAAGAAGAGCATCAAATTTATGCAGAATTAAATCAGTAGTTGAGTCTGGAATGCAGACTGATTAGCTAGACAAGAAGAGAAAATCAGAAATTAAGCAATCGAATCAACATGACTTTCTCAATTCAATTCTGAAGGTAAATCACTTATATGCTTTACCTGACAGATTTATTTTTACCCTTAGTGTTGCATCAGATTGTTGACAAGGGTTCCAATCTCTTTCAGCTTTTAGAACTTTTGGCCCTGCCTCTTGTCATATGCCTGGAGTAGCTATTCCTGTTTTATCATTTTGTTCCCGGCTACCAGGCATACCTGCAAACACACTTAGGGAGCAGATTTTGGAACCCAAGATAGTTTGGGCCCCAAGACAGAAACAGACATATGAGAGTGAAAACATGACAAAAGCTGTTTAGGGATCCACATTTATGTGAAAGTGGAAGGTTTGGTGGATTCTACAGCTTGAGAATTCTTTTTGTTATTTTTCTTTTTCTCAGCACCAACAGGTTTAGCTTTCTTTTTCTGGTGCTGTGATGGTTTTTGTATAGTCCTGGCATTCATTTTATTAAAAGCATTGTTGTTTTTCTGCCAGTACCTTAGCCAATGAGTGTACTGGAAGTTGTGGCCCACATTGGTCCTAGGCTGACCATAGAACACCTGTTGACTAGGACTCCATGTCCTAAAGTGACTATCCCATCTCCTAGCTGGCTGAGATCTATAGGGCTGAGTGGGGAAATTCTGATACCTAGACCTCATATACACAGGATTCCACCCAAACCTATTAAGTGGTTGTGAGTGAATGTGATGATAGACTTGGGCTCTAGGGAAATAGGGATGTGCAAACTGGTTCCTAGCTACACTTGGTCTCCCTGCCACCTTTGACCCTCTAGGTTTCTCCATTGACTTATATTAGGTCTTTTTCTGAGCAATTGATGGTGGTGGAGACTTAGCAGCCTTGGACTGGGGTTTTGATGTACTAGCTGGCTGACCCCTAGCCTTGGACTTACCCTTGGGAGAAGAGCATGCAGCTCTAGGTTCTACAACTTTCTGCTTTCCCCTGTCCTTAGCACTGGACACTTTTGATTTTTCATTATTGAAAACAGATTTTTCATTGACCATTTTTATGAGTGGTCCTTTATTCTTTTCTCCCACGAATGAAATTGTTTTCAATTCAAAGCTCTTTTTAGCTGAGGGATTAAAACCGAGACCCTCTTTTCTGAAATTGACTTTTGACCCTAGCAAAGCATTAAGATTTTATGTTCCTTGGGTCATGCTTTCAATGATTTTCCTTTTGTCAGAATTTTCATTTTCTAAATTTTCAACAGTTTTCTTAGTTCATCATTCACAGAAAAGACAGCTTCATATTTTTCAGTTGAAATCTTTATTTCATTTTCAGACTTCTGAATTTTCAATTTCAACTCATCAACAACATTTTTTAGCAATTCTTTTTCTTTCCTACAATCAATCACAACATGCTTTAATTCATCAAACTCAGAACATGCACTTTTCAATCTATCATTCTCTTATTGTAAACATGCAACTTTATCAGAAAGTGTTTTATCATTAACCAGAGAATTCATTTTCTTCTTCAAGAGTCTATTTTCCTTCTTAATATCATTAGCTTTATCTAACAGTTCTCCATAAGCATCTTCCCAATCAGAAATAGTATAATGTTCGAAAGGGGATGATACCTGATCAGACTCATCTTCTTCTTCTCCATTTCTGGCCATCAAGCAGATGTCCTTTTCTTGTTTCTCACTATCTGAGGAAGTGCTCAGCGTGCCTTCTTCCTCATCACTCCATGTACTGACCATGGCCTTTCCCTTTGGCACTTTCTTCCATGGTCTTACTTTCATTTTCTGTAACTCTGGACAATCAGCCTTCATATGGCCTGTCTTCCTGCAATGATAACAAGCATTAACATCAGATTTTTCAGCAGGGTTAAATTTATACCTGTTATGCTTCCTGCTGTGGTGTTTTCTGTAGACATGTTTCCCTTCTGTTCTAAGAAATCTTCTGAACTCTCTTGTAATCATAGCTAGTTCATCCTTTTCAAACTCCGATCCAGATAGGCTCCGATCACTGGATGATCCACTGCATCTGGACTGTTTTGAACAGCTATGATTGGCCTTCAGAGCAATAGGCTCCTTGTATTCGAGCTCTTTAGCTTGTAGAAGATTCATCTCGTACGCCATCAAAGAGCCTATCAGCTCATTAGGTTTCATCTTTTGAAGATCTTTTGACTCCTCAACCACAGTTGCTTTGGTATGCCAGATCGGAGTCAACGATCGAAGGATCTTCCTCACAACATCATGATCGGTATAACCTTTTCCCAAATTTCTTAGACCATTTGTTATAATGGTTAGACGAGCATACATTTCGGTCACAGTCTCACCGGGCTTCATCCGAAATGCTTCATACTTTGTCACTAGCATATTAGCCCGTGTCTCTCTCACTTGAGACGTTCCCTCATAAATGACCTCAAGAACTTGACATGTTTCTCTAAACATACCTTCCCCCATAAATATCTGGGATTCCCTCTAATCATTGGCAGGAAAAAAAATACACTTTGCTGGTATCCTATTCACTATCCAGAAAAAGATTCATGGTTGGTCGGCCAAGGTCCTTTCCCAAGGTGCTAAGTTGTGTTTAATTAAACATGTTCTGACGACCATCCCCATTTATCACCTGGCCTCTTCCTCACTTCATGTGGGCAATCACAATGCACTAAAAAGAAGCTTTGCAAACTTCTTCTGGGGATCTTCCCCCATGGGAAACAAGAGGCATTGGAAATCCTGGACCACAATCTGCAAGCCTATACCGCAGGGTGGATTGGGTGTTATGTCACTCAGACAGATGGAGATAGCTTTAAGGGTTAAGATGCTCTGGAGAGCCATCCATGCTGATTCACTGTGGGCAGATTATTTCAGAGCAAAGTACTTCCGAGGCAATCATATCTCTACTGTTCAGTTCAAAAATATGAAGGGCTTCACTCGAAAATCCTGGCTACACGCCAAAGAACTAATTGTCAAGCACAGAGTAATTATTCTGGGTGATGGTAGCAACACTAATTTCTGGAATGACATTTGGCTCGGAAACCAAACTATGGCTTCTTTTGTTCCTACTGAGTTGATTCCAAACTACAATATTTCAGTTAAACAATTTTATACACAGTAGAGCAATGACCTTCATAACCTTATTAGCAGATATCTCCCTCATGACATTATGACCGCTGTCCATAACACTACTCTCTCACAAGATAAAGATCAAGAAATTTGGAGTTTGTCATCCACATGCGAATGTACTGTCTCCTCTGTTTGTAAGAAAGCTCTTTCTGCCCATGCCCAACAGCATACCTCTAAATGGAATAACCTATGGTTCAACTGGCTGCCGACCAAACTCTCTATTCACTTATGGAAAATCATGCACCACTGCATCCCCACTGATGATAGAATAAAGGCTATTGGTGTCTCTATTTGCTCTAAGTGCCACTGCTGCAACAGCCCCTCTGAGGAAACTACCAACCACTTATTCATTTCCAGTGACATTGCCTCTTTCATTTGGTCGGCCCTTCAATCCCAGGGTTTGCACATTCATGGTAGAACTGCCGATGATCTGATATTAAATACAGTTCAGTCCCTTAACCGACAGTCTAAACTGGATTGCTTCACCCTCGCCATTATTGGGTATGGACTGTGGGAACTTTGGATCTCCAGGAATATGTCTAAATATGAAGGAAGAAATATAGCAAAACATGCGGTTCTCCACAAAATCATTGCACAAGCAAAGGAAGTCATAACACTATCAGGCCTCAAGGAAAAATCTAATAGCAATCGGAGCATCCTGGCAGAATTTGATATTCATGTTGCAGTTAGAGACTTCCCACGTCCAATGCTTATAAAGTGGTTATGCCCTCCATGGTCGTTCATCAAATTGAACACTGATGGTGCTTGTAAAGCTAATGGTATTTCGGGCGGTGGTGGCGTCATCCGTGACCCTGATGGAAATGTCCTTCTTGCATTCTCACATTATTATGGCATTTCCAATAGCCTTATAGCAGAAGCAAGGGCATTATATGATGGTCTTCAATATCTTCATACTATCCCTGACCGGCCTGCTACCATTGAATGCGATTCCAAGATATTAATTCAGACAATCACTAGGAAAAATCCGTGCCCATGGATCATCCTCCCTTATGTTAGAGATATCAGGCACATGACCAACTCTGCTGACAAGTTCTCCCACATATTTAGAGAAGGCAACACAGTTGCTGACTCACTGGCATCTTTAGCATGTAGCACCAACTGTAATTCCTTTTTTGCTTCTCATGAGTTGCCTCATATTACTAAAGGTGCAGCTCGATTGGACAAGCTAGGAATGCCTAGCATCCGACTGATGTAATATTATTGTTTTCCCAACTATCAATAAAATTTACCTCTTAGGCTGGATGGTGGAGTGGCTACTCCCTTTACCTCTGGTAAGGGGTGCACTCTCCTATTCAGTCCTAGGCAGGGTTTTCTAAAAAAAAAAAAAGTATCCCACATCTCCTTCGCCGTCTTGTAGGATGACACTCTATCAAATTCAGTGGGATGGAGTGCACACTGAATGGCGTTGATGGCACTCCAATTCATAGTAGATTTCCTGATTTCTTCTCTGGTCCACAATTCCTCATTCTCATGTAGCTCATAGGGACCTTTGCTTATGATCTTCCAGATCTCGTAGTCTTTGGCTCTAAGGAAGACCTGCATCCGGTTCTTCCAATATGGGAAGTTGGATCCATCGAAGAATGGTGGCTTCGTAGTTGACTGTCCCTCTGCTATTAACCCTCTAGCATCCATGGCCGTTCCTCTTTAGGATGTTAGTCCTGCACAAAGAGTTAGGCTCTGATACCAATTGTTGGGAAGCTTAGGGTGATCTAGAAGGGGGTGAATAGATGAAACACCAGATAAAAACTACTGTAGCAGAATCAAATGCGGAATGAGAAATTCTGCTAAACAGATAGAATGCATAAATCAAAGACCAACCAGAACTGCTGAAGAACTTAAACAAACATCTACTGCGCAGAGTACTAGAATAAAAAGGCGATGCAAACCACAAAGCAATCACACAGTAGACAGAGGTTTTTAGGTGGTTCGGTCCTCCAGACCTACATCCACCCCACACTCAACCCGAGTGTGGATTACTACTGGCTCACAGCTTGAACCGCTGGGCACCACAGCTTGCCTACAACCGCTGGGGACTACAGCTTAACCCGTCCAGAGGAATCCTCCTCTGCCCGCTGAGCAACACAGCTTGCTGTCCAGTGGAGTCCACCACTGCAACCGCTGACACACAGCTTGATGAAAAGATTCGGAAAACAAAACAAAAGCAAACAAAAGATAAAAAGAATCCCTGCAGGGAATGTAGCTCAAACAAGTGAGCAAACTCAGATCGGGTTTTGAACCAACGATCTGAGGAACAAATCACTCTCAACTCTTCTCTCTCTCAACTCTCTTTCTTTTCTCTTCTACTGGATCGAAAGGGCTCTCTGCTCTTCTACTTTTCCTTCAGGACTTCTGCATATTCGATCAGTCTTCTTCAGACAAAGGAGTCTTCCTTATATAGCAGTTCCAGCAGGAGCAGCACTGGGCGCGTGTATTCCACAGTTCCTGCCCAATTGTTTTGGCCACGTGTCATCATCTTGTCAGCCCTTCCAGCCTTGGATCATGTGCCCTTCATTAAGCTTCACGAATAGTACCTGTCAGATAGAGAATTATGAGTTGGAGTAAACAAAGTATGTACATCAAGAACGAATGTACAATGGCTGTATGGACTTTGCGTTCTGAACAATGTACATACTTACCACTTGAAGCGTGTACAGACTTCATGTTCACTATGCAGACTTTGTAATGCATGGACTTTGCAATGCGAAGACAAAGCGTGTACAGACTTGGAAATGCTTGAATCACAGAATCCACTGGCTAGAGTTATGAGTGTATAGACTATGCTGCAGTATGCAAATGGTGAAGTATGTACATTGACGATGAATGTTCAGTCATGCCAAACGAGTGTGTAGACTCTGCGTGCAATGTATGAACAATGTACAGACTTCGTGAATGCAAAGCTAATGCATGGCAACACACAGTGTGTAGACTTTGTGCAATGCATGAAGCAATGTACAGACTCTGTGAATGAAGCACACAGGCTGTACAGACTTGTGCTAATGCTGCAAGTGGACAGTGTATAGACTTCAGCTCGTGCAAGCAAAGCCAATGTATAGACTTGGCGTTTGTGCAAGTAGAACGATGTACAGACTTGTGTTGTGAACACAGGCTGTACATACTTTGAGTGATGCCTGCACAAGACGCAACGAATGTACAGACTTAGAGTTCGTGCATGCTACAGTGCTAATGTATGGACTTAGTGTACTGCAGGGCAGACAATGTCTAGACTTTGATTGAGACGATGCATGAGACGTGCGATGTACAGACTTGCCTGGCCAATGCATAGACTTAGTCACGAGACGCTAAGTGAGACGCTGGACGCTGTACAGACTTAGCCTGAGACGCTAAGTGAGACGTTGGACGCTGTACATACTTGAAGATAATGCATAAGACGATGCATGAGACAATGGACTCTAAATGTATGGACTTTGAATCATGAGACGTTAAGTAAGACGGACGATGTACAGACTTCAAGTGATAGCCCAATGTATAGACTTGCTGAATGCATGAACATGCCGATGTACAGACTTGCCAATGAATAGACTTTAAGTCCAATGCAAAAGGCTGTACAGACTTTGAGACTTAATGTAAGGTGGCGAATGTACAGACTTGAGTGCTCTGACTATGCTCATGCAATGTATAGACTTGATCGCGTGCCTATGCCAAGAAGGTTGTACAGACCTTGCTAATTGATGCATGAACCGACGGGGATGTATAGACTACTGGCTTGATAGCATGCATGAAATACCCTGTACAGACTCTGAACGCTTGCAATGCAGCAGGGAAATGTATACACAACACACTGACTGGCTCACTGTGATACTATAACTGTGTTGCTATCATCAAAATAAAATATCATAAGCTTGTGCCTAAGGGGCACAACACCTGGAAGCCCTTTGCACTGAGTGATGCACTGAAATTGCCATTGATATGGCTGACAATCAGAGACCCACTACACCTGATCACCATGAGTCTTCGGTGGGCTAGCCCTTGAGACTTACATAGTGGTGATCCTGGGAGCTAAGGTAGTCCCTCGGACTCCTCAGCAAACTTTTTGGGCTTGACACCGTCTCCCGTGTGTCTTGCTATTTGTCAATTGAACATCTCCCTATGCAGGGGAGATACTGCCAAATTTCTTTTAGAAAAGTTTACAATTTCTCAATGATTATCGTCACCTCTGGGAGATCATGATGTGGGCTTATGTGCTTATTTTCGATGCTCAGAAGGCTCCGTATGCCAATGCCTGCCTTGTGCTCGAGTAAGGACCTCGCACAGGCAGAATCGAAGAGAGCAGAATGGACGAGGGTCATTTGATTTGATCTGACTCATGTAGCAGAGTAATAATATCCTTCAGAATCTTCTAAAGTCATATAACTCAATGTGTGAAGACTCAATTGAGAAAGAATCATGTGGATCTTCTCTTAGTAAATTCCAAATGCTGCCTAAAGTGAAGGACCCCCTTTATTCAGTGGCGATGCCACCGGCTCCACCTGCCTGCTGACTTGATTCGGTGGCGACGCCACAGAATCGTCCCTCTCGCTTTTGATTCGGTGGCGTCGCCACCGAATCACCCGCAACTGCGCCCTATCGATGGTGACGCCACCGACTCGAGGTCCCTGCAGCGCCCAAGGCACCCACTCAGCCCCTCTATGTGCCTATTTTGTTAAAACGCCTCTGAATAAATAACCAAACGTATTATATATATATATATGAATATATGTATAAATATATATATATATATATATATATCCATATAAACATGCCAACATCACATATGCTACAAGCATTCGGTACATAAATATTTCTAATCATCCATGTCATGAATATAGTGCCTGCTTGCATGTATGACCAAACTTCGGTATATAAAATGGCGCTCGACAGAAGGCCGGGTCTGCCAGACTGAAAGTGTCGCTATGCGTGATGATGGTCTCTGGGCCTAAATTCTCCACCTCGTACCGAAGTTCGGATGCGATAAACTTTAACTCTTCTACATGAATAAAAGAAAGCTTAGAAGCCTATATAGCTTTGTGTTTAATTCACTTTTCACACGTCGTTATTATTTGGCCCCGAGTGGCGCTTATCTTGGCAATTAATCAAGGGTTTTCCTCCTCAGAGGATGTAATTAACGCTATAGCCTTTATGGTATAGCGGACTTCCGGTCCCGACCCGAATCTCACATTCGTCTGACCACGTCAGATCAAGCGCACGATGAATTTGTCACTCCGGTGACACGCCCAGTGGGACCGAGTCTCCCTTCATCTCTTTGCCAAGATAAGAAGCCACTTGGGGCTTCCCCCAAGAATACTGATTGTTTGCCTGTTTCTTTGATTACAAGGAGAGCGAGAATGGAGACTGGACTAGCTGCACTCATGTTCGATTCAGGAGTCGTTGATAACCATGTTAACCATAGGTACCTAGAGGTGCCCAATGTGTTTGGGTCCTTCCCGCCTGCTGTCAGCTTCCCCAACCTTTTGGGGTTGGCCTTTACTGAACTATTGGGAGTCAAGTCTCCCGAGCCGACGGAGATCAAGAAGGCTAAAGAAGTTGGAGTCTCTGAGGCCCCGCGCTGTGCAAGCTTATCGAAGAAGCCAACGAGGGAGGTTAGCTGCATGGTGCATCACGCCACCAATGGGGCTCACCCCATTTGCAACAGAAAGCCCAGAGGTCGTCAGCAGAGGAGCATCCGGAGGAAAACTGCTACTGTTGTCACTGGGTTCCTCTCAACGTCCGGGAAGTCTATTCTTATTGGAGGTGTCCGCCTCTTCCTCGACGGACGTGATGCCCAGGCCATCCCTGATAGGGTAGTCCCTGCTGTGCTTGTTCATAACTCCTTTCAAGCCTTGTCTGGAAGAAGGGCAGAGGAAGAAGAAGAAGGAAGCCAAGGCCGAAGAGAGCTTGCCACACGGCCAAAGAAGTTTAAACAAGTATGGGTCCCCAAAAGGGTTCAACCCAGGAAGGAAGACACGCCTATCCGTCCCTGTGAGCCCAGGTCAAGGGAGATCAGGAAGAGGAGAAATGAGAGGGGTGCGGCCCCAGAAGAAGAGGAGTATGCGGTCACGGAGTTTTCGCATCGTGAAGTTTTCCATGCTTGTGCCAGGCAGGCTAATACCCCAATTGTGAAGGGAAGGTTCCATCAGCCATCGGAGAGAGCCCGACTGGCGTATCTACCTCAGGTGTGAGGCCACACGTTATCTCCCATCCTCCGTGGAGGGCGGGATCGAGAAGAAATGACCGATATGGTTAGAGGGTATTTTAGGGGCTTAGGCAACCCCTAACTATGCCAACAACGCTTGCTCCAGGCAACGGTGGCTGAATAAGAAGAATATTCACCGATAGAGATTGCGGAAGAAGAAAATAGACAAGCTTCGTTCGTGGATGATAACGGGCATGAATGTCCGTTCCAACAATACTGTGATATTACAGAAACCCCACTACAGCAAGGGGGAAAGATGAGGAGGACGTCAGTCTTTGAAAGGTTGGCCTACCCAAGCCGGGTGAACAGAAGTGTCTCCAGATATAGGAGGAGCTTGAATATTGTTACTTGCAATATGGCCGGAATGACCAGAAGATGTGACGATTTGCCATATGAACCGCAAGAGTTAGCTCGTCTAGCCAATCGGCCAGGCGCAGATACTAGGATGGTCACATCTGCTAGAGAAAAGCTACAGATGATTAAAGAAAATCGGGAGGTTCCCGAAGCAACCGCCACCCTGGCTGTCAATATGGTGACCACTGAGGAGGATGAAGTCTTGTTGAATGCCTCACCTGCGGGAGCTTCGGGAGTAGTAATGGAAGGCACTTCAAACACGGCGACCATGGACCCGTCCGTGTTGATGTTACTGTAGAAATATCAGTAGGAGATTGAACTTTTCAAGAAACAATTGCAAGATAAAAATGAACAAGCATCCACTTCCAAGTAGCCGGAAGTGCTACCAGAATCTTCACAGGGAGGGGTTCACCCCCGTGAGTTCCCACCTCTATACACTCTCCCTCAACTGGCTGAGCATAGCCAAGCTTCTCCGTTGCAAAGGGCTCCTCAGCCATTGATACTGCCAATATTGCCTCAGTTGCATCATGCACCTTTGCTGCGCCCACTCCCACAGGCGACTGTACTAAACACTCCATACCGGCAGCCAGCACACTTCTACCCAGAGCCAGCAGATCCTGCAACAGTAAATCGACTTATGGTCGAGAATATGATAGAAATGAAATTTGCCGAGTGGGGCGAAGGTGAATTGATGGGGCATCAAATACTATTTCATTATATGTGTGGAACGTATTTGTGTATTATGGCTTGTACTGGCTTGTATTAGTGTGTTTGTTTGGTTTTTTTCATTTCGGCTCCTTTGTAAGGCTTTTAATAAGCCATTGGGCCACACTCCATGTAGAGTCCATTAATGAGTTTTATTTATTAGAGTCCATTAAGGGGGTTATGTCATATTGGACCTTAAGGCCTTCATAATGGACCTTAAAGTCACTTAAGGCCCAATTGGGCTTTTCCCTCTCATGGGCTATGTAGGTTCGAAGGTCCATAGGTTAATTATGGGTTCATGGGCCAAGTGGATGGTCTTGGCCCATAAGTGCTACCTTTGGCCCATGAAGAGGGCGCCCCCTATTTTGTCCTTATTAGGCTAGTTTGATTATCATGTGTAATATGCTTTGACAACATGGAATAAATTGGGATTTGACATTCCCAAGGTACCCTTCACCCACCTTAGATCTGAGGGTATGGGAGGTCAATTGTCAAGGGTGTCAATTTCATACATAAACCATGTATTTTCCATTTACTAGATTGAATGAAGAGAATTTTTGTGAAAATAGCCAAGAGCAAGGGTGCGCCCCTCCCCTCTCTCCTACTGTTCTTCTTCTTCCTCTAGCCCTCCAGGGTGTGAAGCCCTCTTCTATCTCTCCCTCTGTCCCTCTGAGTTCTATCTCTGCCACCGCTGCCGCCGTTCGTGCCGCCGACGAGCCACCGCGACCATCCTCCCAAAGTGCTGTCCAGGGTGCAGTTCTACTGGATAGAGGTCTACTATGGGAATTTTCTCTCTCAACTCCTAGATCTTCTGGATCTGAAATTTTCAGGGTAGGTTCCCCACGTGATTCCCCACCTCCAGTAATTTTCTTTCGAATTTAGGCCATCATCCAATTTTCTTTTCCATTTAAGCTCCTAGACCAACACAGTTCTGTCCCTTTACAGATCCTGTTCCAGCCACCCTAAACTTCCTATGTCCGACCCCCTTCCCAATTTTTGATTGAGCTCAAAATTGGACTGGATGTTCTGCCAACCAAAACCCACCTCCATAAATGTTTTCACGAATTTAGGAGTTCTTTTTCCTCTCTGAAAAATTAAAATTCAGTCAAAAATATGTTCTGTCCTATGCAGTCCAGATCCGACCTATGCCCAGTCAAAAATACATTTCCCCTATCAAACCATCTCTAGAAAATCCAAAAAAATTATTGGCGCCTTCCTTACTTCTCCCTCTCTAACTTTCATAAAGAGTCCAACTCTAAGATCCGACGTTTTCTCTCCGGTCAATGTCCATTCTCAAGCAGATCCAAATATATCCTGCCAGATCTAGTTCAGTGAACCAATTGGTTGTAAATTCGACCAAGGTGACAACAGGGATAGACAAAATTCTTTCTCTGGCCATAGGTCGTAGCCCTCTGAGATAGCTTTCCAACGGCACTTGTCTTGCATCAATCAGAGGTCGGGGCTGATCGCATCAGCCATTCTCGCCGTGTCGCGCACTGTAGAACAGAAGTACCAGCCTGTGGACAGCAAGCCGCACCGACCGCCCGGCCGGCCTACTCACCTTCCACATGGCGAACCAGCACGTCACCTTCCCAGGGAACGTCCCTCCAGGAGCCACTGTCGCAGCAGTACCATTCCCAGCCAACTCGGCCCACCAGCCAGCACGTGGGCCCCACAACCCGCAGCACGCGTCATCCGAACGGCACCGATGGAGCTGTCCAAGTTGCTGCCCGTCAACCCAAGATCGGTCCTCCCGGGCCCACATCATAGCCCTTTACCTCCCTGCGTGGAGTGGGCAGCAAATTAACTTCTGCAATTATTGTAATATTTTTACCGGGAGTTACCGTACTTGGCCGGGGTCGTCTTCCCCACGCCCGGCGCGTGGAGGTATCGTGTCCACTCCCCATCTCGACATTTGCTTTACTCATATTTATTTGTATATGTCGCTGCGAGTGATAGGATTATTAGCCCGATATATTATTATCACCGCTGCGAGAGAGTGAGTGTGACCCGTCCCGTGACTCAATCCGAGTACACGCGGAAGAGCCGAATACCCGAGACTCACTGTCGATTCCTCAACCGCGCACGATCCCACGTTTCCCTCGCTTAGGGATGAGTTGTGAGCTAGAGTCCCAGGTTCACGTGTCCATCCCGCATCATGAATACTTGGCTTTTGATGCCTACTGGGTGCCTTACCCACCACACCATGCTACCAAGCGGCTTCCCCCGGGAATCAACAAGCCGCCGAAGTTTGAAAAGTTCAACGAGCAAGGATCCCCCAAGGAACACATAGCATACGACATGACTGTCATGGGGGATCTGGCCTCCGATGAGTCATATCTACTGAAATTCTTCGGGTCCTCTCTGACGGGGATCGCATTTGAATGGTATTCAAGCTTGCCGGTCGGATCGATCAGTGACTGGCCGGATATGCAGAAGAAATTCTGAGAAAGGTTCCACGTGACCGAAAGAGAAGTTACTGTAGCTGAGCTCTATGCGACCCATCAAAGGCCGGATGAGACGGCTCTTGATTATATTAAGAGGTGGAGGAACCTCAGAATGAGATGCAAGCGCCCCCCGCACCAGGAGGACGCCGTACAGATATGTAAACAAAACCTCCGTAGAGACTGCTAGAAAGGATGATTGGAATGGAGATTAGGTCATTTGACCATCTTAATAATATAGTAGCCTAAATTGAAGCCTTTCTGGCAAAATATTCAACTACCACATCCAGCACTTCTATACCAAAAGCAAAGGCAGCCGAGCGACACCCGGCACCTAAGGAAGCTAATACCATCGACCTCAAGGCATTTGAGAAGCAAAGGGATAAAGCTGAAAAGGTCGCTGTGCCTCCGCCAGATAAGGTAGACGATAAGAAAGATGGTCCCTCACTCAGGGACAAGATGAAGAAGGCTTACTCTTTTCCCAAAGAAAAGACTATGGTGCTGTTTGATTGGGTTACCCAGTATGACATAATTACTCTGCCTGAGCCAAAAAGGGAGGAAGAGTTGAAGAAACAAGACAGTCCTAGGTTCTGTCCTTACCACCGAATGCTGGGGCATCCAATTGAAAATTGCTATGTCTTCAAAGACATCATAGAAGGCCTGATAAGGAAGGGAGAGATAGATATGAAAGAGTACAAGGTTGATCCCCCGCAGCCACATGAAGTTCAGCTGAAGCGGATGGCTATTAATATGATATCCCTATACCAGGCATTACCTGAAGAAATGGCAGAGGCTAGTAAGCAGCATACATAAGAGGCATGTTTTCTCACATCTCTAAAAGACCAATAGGGATGGCAGCAGGTCTCTGCAAGAAACAAGAAAAAGCCTTTACCCCAATCAGCTAAAGGGGTACAAATTCGAGACGTCACGTCGCGGCCAACCCCGCCATCCCCAGCTCTGGTCTGGGTTGAGCAGCCTGTGAGGGTCAAAATCCCTGTCTACAATTGGAGGAAACCGAGCACGTTGCCTTAGCCTAAAAAGGTCAGCCCAGATGTCACGCCCCGACGTGGAATATCGGAACGTACAGTCAGAAATAGTTAGAAATAATGATAAGCTAATCTAAGCATTAACACAAGTGCTATGAAAAGAGATAACTTATTAGTCATGCAATATTTCAAATCTAGTATAATATCCTTAAACCAACTTTAATACAAACTGAGACAACATCAACTTAACAATAATATCATAACTATAGCTAAACACGCTCTAAGGCACAACTAAGAGTAGGATAACTATGCCAACTCAACATCTAGAACTGGTACACTCCAATCATCACTTCTGCCCATCCCCAACGGTAAACGCATCGTCACCTGAGCTGCCTGGAAAAAGGGGAAGACAACTATATAAGCGAACGCTCAGTAGATAATAACAGGCAAGTTTACGTAATTAACCAATTATTCCATTTTTATATGAAATGATAAGAAAAGAAATGCTGATACAGAAGAAAAACAACGTAATATAAAGATCTTGCAAGGTCAAGAAAATATAAGATATCTGGATTTCAACAAGAGTATTATGTAACAAGTGTAATAGGAAATTGTAACGAGGAAATGGCCACTAGCAAGTAACAAGAGATAAGCAAGTCAAGCACGATCAAGTAACAAGAGATTTCTGTCGTAGACATCACGCTAGTCATGCACTCGGTGCAATGCCTCACCTTGTCATTACAAACTCCCATGGGCACAAGTACTTTTCGGGCGCTCTCCCCAGGACCAGACCGGGCCCTTATGATGCGTTGGCATTGATTTAACGGATCCAAGATCCCAAGTTCCGTCTAGACATTTAGTCAAGTTTGTGGCCAAATAATCAGAGGAATTACTGTCCAGAAGTTCAAGATTTAAAGGACTAATCTGCCCTTGGATTCAAGAGCACTAAATACGATAAAACTCATCTCTGAGAGATGTGCGGTCATACAGAGGCCGCTCAAGGGGTATATACGGCTAATACTAGGCCGCGCATACAGGAACTGGACTGAAACTCAGCCCATGAGGTCAAGGATGAATGGCTGACAGTATGCCGCTGTAAAGGATGAACGGTACATTATGGGCCGCGCATGTCCATAAGACATTAAGACCCATGAACATGATATACGGGCCATACTGGGCCGTATTAAAGATATGTGGTCGTTATTGGGCCGCCTATAAGGATATGCGGTCCACTACTAGCCGCACATGTCTCTCTTAGACCAATTCGATCCAAGACTTATAATCCAGCGGTTCGGTCACTTAAATCGGTGTTTCTGGTGGTTCATTAGGTTCTTAACAGGGATATACAGAGATCCCAAGATGATGTTCAGTCCGCCGGATGGAGTGTCCGGGGGTAAGTTCAAAGCTAGCACAACTAATAGGGCTAATGACTTATTGAAAGTCGGTAAATTGGTCAAACCGTTCTACTGGGGTAGAATGGCTGTCATGCAACCTAATATTCATTTTAGTCCTAATTTACATGTTAATTTATCAAGGATCATGATTTTCATTAATTTAATTGCCAAAAAGATGAATCAAGATGATAATGATAATGAGCAAGATCATGTGGGAATAAATAACATACATTTTATAGAAATTTACTTGCATAATTTACCATTTATCATATGGGTTTCTAATTTACTAATTATCAATTTAGATACTAATATGAATCATGTAGAACACACACTAAGTCATTTCTGCATAGATGTGCGGTCGTTACAAGACCTTACATCTACTGGACTTAAGGGTTGAACGGTTCAGTGAGAGCCGCACATCCAGATATGTGGTCCTCTGGGAGCCGCACATCCAGATATGTGGTCCTCTAGGTGCCGCACATCCTGTCAGGTTGTGTGGTTCTCTGAGAGCCACACATCCAGATATGTGGTCCCCTGGGGGCCGCACATCCAGATATGTGGTCCTCTGGGAGCCGCACATCTTGTCAGGGTTGTGTGGTCCAGGTAAAACCGTCCATCTAGATATGTGGTTAGGTGAGGACCGCCCATCCCAGGATGTGTGGTCCTTCAGGAGCCGCCCATCCAAGATGTGTGGTCCTTTAGGAACCGCCCATCCAGGATGTGTGGTCTATCGTAAGACCGTCCAAGTCTGGTAAAAATCCGATTGAACCAACCCTTGCCAGCCCTCGGCGAGGTTTTTAGGGTTACACTAAAACACGAAATTCGAAGGGTATACATCATGGAATTTGGGGATTTTACTATCAATAGAACGAGCACAAAAAACTCTACAACATGCATGAATCACTTTTAGATTTACAGCCTGAAATCGCTACTGAAATCAAAGGGGAACAAGTTCTACCCTAATTCTGACACGCCTCTACTAAACCATTAAACTCGCGCAGAATACCTAATAGAATTTAGGGCTTTTATCTCAAAAGAAAGAGGACGAGACGCTGATTCCATCCATATATAACACTTTATGTTGGGATCATTATTACCTACCTTAATCGAGTGAAGAAGGAAGAAGAAAGGAAGAAGAAGGGACGCCGACACGTCTCCACTAATCACCAGAGATCTCCCTTGATCGATCTCTACTGCGGCCGCCACTGCTACCAAAGGATTCTAGGGTTGCAGTGCTTTATTTTTATAGCTCATACACCTTCTGGATTCTTCTGTGCTGGGAGAATTCGTCGGAGCAAGTGGAGTGATTGAAACGTCGCCGCAATTGTTGACCTCTCCCAAGCTCAGCCGACTACAAGTTTTAGGGTTAAGGTTGTGGTGAATTGGCAGAGGGAAAACGATCCATAGATCGTGGCCTTTCATTTGCCACTGATTTGGGCTCATTTGATGTAGTATTAAGCCCTAATTTTGTGGTTTAAGTTAAGGTTAGGTAAGTGTGCACTTTGGGCTCAAACCAATGATTAGACCTAGTTACGGATTTTTGCTGGGTCGACCATAGAAGATAAAGTTGTTAAATAAATTATCCTTTACCAAATTATCATTTTTCTAGATTTTTATAAGTTAGTCAAATTTTCACTTGTCCTATTCACTAAAGAAATTAAATATTAAATTCCGAAATTCATTCATTTCAATTTTCAAGACCGGGGTATTACACCCTCCCCTACTTCAAGGAATTTGGTCCTCCAAATTCATTGTACTAAATACAGAAAATAGGGAATGAGATAGCTCACCTAGAATAAGTTGGGATACCGCTTCCGCATAGTATCTTCAGACTCTCAAGTAGCTTCTTCGGTCCCACGCCGACTTCACCGAATTTTGACCATCGGTATGGAACGATTCCGGAGTTGCTGTTGTTTCCGGTCCAGAATCTTGATAGGTTTTTCTTCATAGGTCAAATCTTCCTTCAATTCGAAATCCACATTCTGAATGATGTGAGTGGGATCATACACATATTTCCGTAACATAGACACATGGAAAACATTATGTACGCCAGACAACTGAGGCGGTAATGCCAGCCTGTAAGCAACCTCTCCCACTCTATCCAGGATCTCGAATGGACCAATATATCTCGGTCTTAGTTTGCCTTGAATGCCAAATCTTCGAATCCCTCTCGTAGGAGAGACCTTTAAAAATACATGCTCGCCAACCTGAAACTCCAATTCTCTCCTTCTGTTGTCGGCATAACTCATCTGTCTTGATTGGGCTACTTGTAACCGGTCTCGGATAATACGGATGTTCTGTGATGATTCTGAAATAAGATCCGGTCCAAGCCATTGTTTCTCACCTACCTCATCCCAACATAACATGGAATGACAGCTTCTTCCATACAATGCTTCAAAAGGAGCCATCTGTATGCTGGATTGATAACTGTTGTTGTAGGCGAATTCAATTAATGCCAAGTGATCACTCCAAATGCCTCTGAAATCAATCATGCATGCTCTAAGCATATCTTCCACTATCTGGTTGGTTCTTTCAATCTGTCCATCTATCTACGGATGAAAAATAGTACTGAAATTCAGACGAGTACCCAGAGACTCTTGCAGTCCCTTCCAGAAATGCGAAGTAAATCTGGGGTCTCTATCAGACACAATGCTAACTAGTATGCCATGGAGCCTTACCACTTCCTTCAAGTATAAAGCAGCCAATATATCAACTATCCATTTAGACTTAATGGGTAAGAAATGAGCTGACTTTGTCAATCGATCGATAATCACCCATATTGCATCAAGTCCACCACGAGTCCTAGGTAGACCCATAATGAAGTCCATGCCAATGCTTTCCCACTTTCATTGGGATATGTCGAGTGGTTTCAATTTTCCTACCGGTCGTAAATGTTCAGCCTTAACTTGCTGACAAACCAAGCATCTACTCACGAAGTCTGCAACTTCCCTTTTCATATTCGTCCACCAAAAGGATCTTTTCAAATCTCTGAACATTTTAGTGCCTCCAGGATGAATGGTGTATCTGGATCTATGAGCTTCCTCGAGAATCTTGTTCTTTAATTCAGCTTCATCAGGTACACAAGTTCTCCCCTGAAATAATAATCTTCCATCGTCAGCCATCATGAAGTCAGGTATGCTACTCAAGCTTCCCTTGATCTTTACCAGCTCGGGATCATTATCTTGCAAAGACTTGATTTCCATCAACAATTCGGGCTTAAGTCAAATCTGTGCAATCCTAACCCGATCATTGTCAACATTAAGGTCCAGGCTAGCTAATTGTTCTAGTAGCCTCCACTCTTGTAACATGAGACTTGACAATTTAGCTACAGGCTTCCGACTTAATGCATCTGCCACAACATTACCTTTTCCAGGATGATACTCAATCGAGAAGTCGAAGTCCTTCAAGTACTCCAACCATCTTCTTTGCCTCATATTGAGTTCCTTCTGAGAAAACAAATATTTCAGACTCTTATGATCTGAAAACACTGTGAATGTTTCTCCATACAAGTAATGCCTCCATATCTTCAAGGCGAATACCACCGCTGCTAGTTCCAAATCATGAACAGGATAATTCTCTTCATGCTTCCTCAACTGCCTAGAAGAATAGGCAATCACTTTCCCATGCTGCATGAGTACACAGCCTAAACCAATACCTGAAGCATCAGTGTATACAACAAAATCTCCTTCACCAGAAGGTAAAGCCAATACAGGTGCAGTGGTTAAACATTCCTTCAAAGTCTGAAAGCTTCGCTGACAATCTTCTGACCAATCAAATTTGTTGTCCTTGCGGGTTAATCTTATCATAGGTACCGCAATCTTAGAGAAATCTTGGATAAATCTTCGGTAGTAGCCTGCTAGGCCTAGGAAACTTCTAACTTCAGTCACACTGGTAGGCTGATCCCAATTCTTCACTACCTCTACCTTTGAAGGATCAACAGAAATTCCTTCCTTTGTGATGATATGTCCGAGAAAGGACACCTCTTGCAACCAAAATTCATACTTGCTGAACTTGGCATAGAGCTGATGATCTCTCAATAGTTGTAATGCCATCCTCAGATGTTCAGCATGCTCCTCTTCATTCTTGGAATAAATCAGGATATCGTCAATGAATACCATGACCCATTGATCAAGATAGGGCCGAAATACATTGTTCATCAACTGCATGAAAGCTGTTGGTGCATTCGTTAGACCAAAAGGCATAATGACAAATTTGAAATGACCATACATGCTGCGGAAAGCTGTTCTATAGATATCCTCTTCCTTAATCCGCAACTGATGATATCCAGATCGAAGATCGATCTTAGAAAAATACTAAGCTCCCGCTATCTGATCAAATAATTCATCAATCCTCGGCAATGGATATTTGTTCTTGATAGTCAGCTGGTTCAATTGCCGATAATCGATGCACAATCTCATCGAACCATCTTTCTTCCAGACGAATAATACAGGGGCTCCCCAAGGGGAAGTACTTGGATGAATGAAACCCTTCTCGAACAATTCCATCAACTGTTGCTTTAATTCCCTCAGTTCCGCAGGAGACATACGATAAGGAACTTTGGAAATAGGAGATTGTGCTAGGAATGAGATCAATAGAAAAGATAACTTCCCGCTCAGGCGGAAGTCCTGGCAGTTCCTCTGGAAAGACATCAGGAAAATCTCGGACAACAGAAATGTCCTTAATCTCGATCTGCTGCTCAGGGGTCGCATGGACAAAGGCTAGAAAAGCTTTACATCCTCGCTTCATCAGCTTATCAGCTCGAAGAGTCGAGATAAGTGATACGGAGTTATGGTGTTTAACTCCTACAAGAGAAAGTCTCGGGTGTCTAGTAAAAGACACAGAGCTAGTACTGCAGTGAACATTTGCCTCATATTTAGCCAACCAATCTGCTCCTAGGATTACATCATAATCCTTCATGTCCATGCAAACTAAATCGGCTGGAAAATTCTGTTCATCAATCATAACCTTACTAGAAGGATAGAAATACTGAATTGCTGATCTAGTACCAATAGGGGTTGAAATCTCTAACGGAGAATCCATCAAAATAGGCTTCACAGCTAAAGACTTAGCAAATCTTCGAGAAATAAATGAATGTGTGGCACCAGTATCAAAAAGAACAAATGCTGGCTTGTCGAGTATAATAAGAGTACCTTCGACGAGTCCACCACCCTTATTGGTTCCTGCCTCATCTGCTTGTAGAGCTTGGAGTTTGCCTTGTTGTTTCTTGATGCCTTATGGTTTCGCCGGCATAGCTTGCTCAGATAAAAGAGGACAATCAGGGATACGGTGCTCCCTACTTCCACATCGCAAACAGGCGCCCAGCTTGCGCCAGCACTCCTCCATCTTGTGACCTGGACGATCACAATACTTGCATACTCCTTTGAATGGAACAATAGGGCCAGGCTTCTTGTCTTCACGTTTCGACATCTTGCCCTTCCACGATCAGGACCCACTCCACGAACCAGACCAACTAATGGGCCTCTTCTTGTCATACCCGGGTTTGATATTCCCGGAACCCGTAGGTTGTTCCTTCCTTGCACTTTTTCCACGGATTCTCTCCGTTATTTCTAGAGTATCTTTTAGGACTTGAGCTTTTCTCACCATCTCAGAATAGGTTGGGATTTCCATTGGTGCCAATTGGTTGATATATAGCAGGTTCAGTCCATTAAGAAGCGCTTAGCCTTCATCTTCTCGGTGGATATCAAGTGAGTAGCATATCGAGATAACCGATAAAATTGAGCTTCATATTCTGTCACAGATAGATTTCGCTGCTTCAAAGCCGCGAACTCCACTACCTTCTTCTCTTGCACTCTATCAAAAAAGTATTTGCTATTAAAGAATTCCTCGAACTCCTCCCATGTGCCTTGCTGATCACCAAGGGTAGCCTTCACTGAATCCCACCATATTCTTGCATCACATTCAAGTTCAAAGGTTGATAGAAGGACGCGTTCTTGATTGCTGCACTGCATTACCTCGAATATCCTTCCCATGTCTTCTAGCCAGTGCTCGGCTTCATCAGGGTCAGTCGAGCCACCAAATCTTGGCGGATTCATCCCCCGAAAGTTCCGATATAAATCACCAGTGCCATGGTTTGTAGTTCCTGCTTGGGCCACTTGTTGCAAACTTGAGTAAGGCCTTGAACCATGCGCTGTAAGTTCCTCCATTCTGCGCGATCAGCTGCCATTGCAAAGGTCTACACGTGGAATAGATTATTTTGGTTCGTTAAAAAATAGATAATATCGTAATTAAGGTATTAACTTAACCCAAGTTTCTACCCAAATCTCACCAGGTTGGGTTCTTAGACTTATAACAAGGTTATGGGTCCTATATCATCACTTAGGATCCTAGAACTTAGAGAACCTAGGGATATTAGAAAACCTAGGCTCTGATACCACCTAAACTGTCATGCCCCGACGCGGAATATCGGAACGTACAGTCAGAAATAGCTAGAAATAATGATAAGCTAATCTAAGCATTAACACAAGTGCTATGAAAAGAGATAACTTATTGGTCATGAAACATTTCAAATCTAGTACAATATCCTTAAACCAACTTTAATACAAACTGAGACAACATCAACTTAACAATAATATCATAACTGTAGCTAAACACGCTCTAAGGCACAACTAAGAGTAGGATAACTATGCCAACTCAACATCTAGAACTGGTACACTCCAATCATCACTCCTGCCCATCCCCAATGGGAAACGCATCGTCACCTGAGCTGCTTGGAAAAAGGGGAAGACAACTATATGAGCGGATGCTCAGTAGATAATAACAGGCAAGTTTACGTAATTAACCAATTATTCCATTTTTATATGAAATGATAAGAAAAGAAATGTTGATACAGAAGAAAAATAACGTAATATAAAGATCTTGCAAGGTCAAGAAAATATAAGATATCTGGATTTCAACAAGAGTATTATGTAACAAGTGTAACAGGAAATTGTAACGAGGAAATGGCCACTAGCAAGTAACAAGAGATATGCAAGTCAAGCACGATCAAGTAACAAGAGATTTCTGTCGTAGACATCACGCTAGTCATGCACTCGGTACAATGCCTCACCTTGTCATTACAAACTCCCATGGGCATAAGTACTTTTCGGGCGCTCTCCCCAGGACCAAACCGGGCCCTTATGATGCGTTGGCATTGATTTAACAGATCCAAGATCCCAAGTTCCGTCTAGACATTTAGTCAAGTTTGTGACCAAATAATCAGAGGAATTACTATCCAGAAGTTCAAGATTTAAAGGACTAATCTACCCTTGGATTCAAGAGCACTAAACACGATAAAACTCATCTCCGAGAGATGTGCGGTCGTACAGACGCCGCTCAAGGGGCATATACGGCTAATACTAGTCCGCGTATACAGGAACTGGACTGAAACTCAGCCCACGAGGTCAAGGATGAACGGTTGACAGTATGCCGCTCTAAAGGATCAACGGTACGTTATGGGCCGCGCATGTCCAGTAGACATTAAGACCCATGAACATGATATACGGGCCATACTGGGCCGTATTAAAGATATGCGGTCGTTATTGGGCCGCCTGTAAGGATATGTGGTCCACTATTGGCCGCACATGCCTCTCTTAGCCCAATTCGATCCAAGACTTATAATCCAGCAGTTCGGTCACGTAAATCGATGTTTCTGGTGGTTCATTAGGTTCTTAACAAGGATATACAGAGATCCCAAGATGATGTTCAGTCCGTCGGATGGAGTGTCTGGGGGTAAGTTCAAAGCTAGCACAACTAATAGGGCTAATGACTTATTGAAAGTCGGTAAATTGGTCAAACCGTTCTACTGGGGTAGAATGGCTGTCATGCAACCTAATATTCATTTTAGTCCTAATTTCCATGTCAATTTATCAAGGATCATGAGTTTCATTAATTTAATTGCCAAAAAGATGAATCAAGATGATAATGATAATAAGCAAGATCATGTGGGAATAAATAACATGCATTTTATAGAAATTTACTTGCATAATTTACCATTTATCATATGGGTTTCTAATTTACTAATAATCAATTTAAATACTAATATGAATCATGTAGAACACACACTAAGTCATTTCTGCATAGATGAGCGGTCGTTACAGGACCTTACATCTACTGGATTGAAGGGTTGAACGGTTCAGTGAGAGCCGCACATCTAGATATGTGGTCCTCTGGGAGCCGCACATCCAGATATGTGGTCCTCTGGGAGCCGCACATCCTATCAGGTTGTGTGGTTCTCTGAGAGCCGCACATCCAGATATGTGGTCCTCTAGGGGCCGCACATCCAGATATGTGGTCCTCTGGGAGCCGTACATCCTGTCAGGGTTGTCTGGTCCAGGTAAAACCGTCCATCTAGATATGTGGTTAGGTGAGGACCGCCCATCCCAGGATGTGTGGTCCTTCAGGAGCCACCCATCCAGGATGTGTGGTCTATCGTAAGACCATCCAAGTCTGGTAAAAATCCGATTGAACCAACCCTTGCCCGCCCTCGGCGAGGTTTTTAGGGTTACACTAAAACACGAAATTCGAAGGGTATACAACATGGAATTTGTGGCTTTTACTATCAATAGAATGAGCACAAAAAAACTCTACAAGATCCATGAATCAATTTTAGATTAACAGCCTGAAATCGCTACTGAAATCAAAGGGGAACAAGTTCTGCCCTAATTCTGACATGCCTCTACTAAACCATTAAACTTGCGCAGAATACCTAATAGAATTTAGGGCTTTTTAGCTCAAAAGAAAGAGGACGAGACGCTGATTCCATCCATATATAACACTTTATGTTGGGCTCGTTATTACCTACCTCAATCGAGTGAAGAAGGAAGAAGAAAGGAAGAAGAAGGGACGCCGACATGTCTCCACTAATCACCAGAGATCTCCCTTGATCGATCTCTACTACGGCCGCCACTGCTACCAAAGGATTCTAGGGTTGCAGAGCTTTGTTTTTATAGCTCATACACTTTCTGGATTCTTCTGTGCTGGGAGAATTCGTCGGAGCAAGTGGAGTGATTGAAACATCGCCGTAATTGTTGACCTCTCCCAAGCTCGGCCGACTACAAGTTTTAGGGTTAAGGTTTCGGTGAATTGGCAGAGGGGAAAGGATCCATAGATCGTGGCCTTTCATTTTCCACCGATTTGGGCTCATTTGATGTAGTATTAAGCCCTAATTTTGTGGTTTAAGTTAAGGTTAGGTTAGTGTGCACTTTGTGATCAAACCAATGATTAGACCTAGTTACAAATTTTTGCTGGGTGGACCACAGAAGACAAAGTTGTTAAATAAATTGTCCTTTACCAAATTACCATTTTTCTAGATTTTTATAAGGTAGTCAAATTTTCACTTGTCCTATTCACGAAGGAATTAAATATTAAATTCCGAAATTCATTCATTTCAATTTTCAAGACCGGGGTATTACACCAGAACTCCAACGGCTGTAGTCCTATATAAATGGGCTAGAAGAATATGAACAGCCCGCATTATAGCCACTATTGGTGAAGGATCATGTTCCGTGGGAGGAATTGGAGTAGCTCTGTTTGCAACAACAAGAAGAGACCAAAGAAGTACCTAAAGAGGATGAAAGCATGTTCTGGGGGCATGCGCCAACTGAAAAGAAAAAGAAGAAGAAAAGAAGGGGTCAAAAGGCAAAGAAGGAAATGGTGTTATCCTGCAACACACTGTGCGCCCTCTTCACCCTGCCTGGGGATGAGGATGGAGGCGAAGACATATGTTATACTCCCACCGCCAAAACAAATCAGGTGGAAGCTTCTCAATCAGCACATGCGACCCACTCAGGTCAAAAATGGGGGCGCCTGCCACCCGCCAATCATAATATCATCTTCAGGGGTGCGCAGCCGTACCAGATACCTGCACCAGAAGTTAAGGGAGTCCAGATCCCTCCCCTGTCGGGGCCATACAACTAGGCTAGGGGCAACAACAGCACTCCCTCCTTTCTGGAATTTCTCAACAAGTCCCAGGGTAAGCAGCCCTACCGTGAAGCCAGCCCCGCAGGCGGGAGCATACCCCTACGTCCTCGGTAGTTGTCGGACCAGACAAAGGGAGATAAAGCCAAGGCGGAGATAGATGCCAACAAACAACCGGGTGAAGCTGCTAAGCCATAAGAAGATGCAGAATCGGAGGCTGATGAAGTAGGCCCATCGGGGGCCGCTGGGCAAGGCTCCTCCAGACCAAAATGGGCGGAAGAGATGAAACTGTCAAATATCCAAGCAGGCAGCATAATCATGAAACTATTGAAGAAGCTTCCTACTCGATTTACTATTTGGGAGATCCTCTCCCTAAGTGAAGAAACCCGACAGGTGATTGTCACTGCTCTACACACGCATGCCCAATACGAGAGCTATTTGGCCAAGCCATTGGCTTCGGTAAATATTACATTCACTGAGGAGGATATGTTGTTGCCGACTATTGATCATAACAAACCCCTATACATGAGGGGGCAATTGAATGGCCAGCCACTGAGCCGGATTCTGGTAGACCCGGGGGCAGCTGTCAACATACTCTCCTATAAGATATTGCAAAAATATTGCTTTAATGTTCACCTGGACAAGGTCGAGGATATGCGCATTACTGGCTTCAATCAGAAGTCTGAAGTCCCGCTCGGTGTGGCGGAATTCACTCTTACCATGGCAGATTTCACTACGAAAGTCTAGTTCCATGAAATAAATTCAAATACCACATACAAGGCGCTGCTTGGCCACCCTTGGTTACATGAGAATATGGTGGTGCCTTCAACTCTCCACCAATGTTTCAAATATAACCATGAAGGAAAGGAGGAAAGGATATTTTCAGACCTCCATCTATTTGAAGTATTTGAATGTCACATGTTGGATGTGCCGTTTTACATAGAGCAGTCACAGAAAATTCCTAAGGCAAAGGCCTCAGTGAAAGCAGTAAGGAAAGCTTCCGGGGATGATTGGTTCCCGCCACCACCGCCTGGCTATGTAAACCCCCGAGGGGTATCCCATATCACCACCACAGGAAATGTGGGCAGGGCAGCGCCTCCTACTATTTACCCACATGTGAATGAACTCAAAATGGAAAATCGACATGAGCATATCAAGGTGCCAAAGGGTCTCTTCAGGCCGATAGTCGGTCTTGACCATTCTACGGTTAAACCTCCCAGAACTTGGGAAGTGGCCCATGATGAAGGCCCCACTAGCTTGTTCTATGTTGCAGAAGAACACGTGGCACGAGAGGATATTGATTGTTGCCTCCCTAAAGACTTGGAGAGCGTTGTAGTGCCTATTCCGAGGTTGCCTTTTACCTCAGAGACGATGGCCAGAATGTTCATAAAACAACACATCTCTTCTGGCCAATCTCAAAAGACAACCGAGGCCTTCCAAAAGCTCTGGTATCCTGCCAACATTGACAAGGAGCTCAAACACGTATCTCAGCATCCAGGGCTAGGATTCTCGCAAGAAGAATACTATTATAGCGGGCGATATGAGGTAGAGATTATCTCTATCCTCCCATCAACAGAAGAGGCACCTCCGGGGGAAACTTATGATGAAAGCCCGGTGGAAGATGAACAAGCTCAAGTATTCCAACAAGAGGACCAAAATCTGAAGGTCGCCACCCTCTGCAGATGTTGGGAGCAACTTGGCAGTGAGGAGATGACTCTCCAAGCTATGTTCGATACAGCTAATAACAGCGGAGCCGAAGATGCTGAAGAAGAAGTGTACAACCCCTCCTGCAGTGCCTTCACTACCATCACAACAACTCATTCTCAGTCAGCCGTATGTCGAACAATCTCTGTCGATAAGGACGTGACCCAGCAGAAACAAGACGCCTCTCGCAAAGATGTGGCGGTGCAAGTTGGAGGGGAAACCAGGCAGTCCCCACTCCCGGTGGAGCTGGAGAGCCGTTTTCCTAATTTGGCTATGAAAGAGCCGACTCCTGCCAGAGCAGCTGATGAATCCTATGAAGGGGGCACCGGAAGGAACCCATTACCAGAAAAATCTATGCTCTGGTTGTCCCCTGAACTACAAACTCCCGAGGGGGTCAGAGAGAAAAATGATAATACCACCGAAGTCCTTGAACTCGATGATAGTAATGATGTTCTAGATTTCATTGACCTTCAACTCGCACCTCCAAAAATTGAGGACGGGGGGCAGGCCACAGTTGATGAACTGCTAGAAGTTAACATGGGGAGTGAAGATGACCGACCCATCTTCCTTAGCGCTCAGCTTTCCTTAGTTGAGCGAGAGCTATATGTCCAATTGTTGCAAGAATTCCGGGACTGTTTTGCCTGGAGTTATAAAGAAATGCCTGGGCTTAGCCCCACAATTGCCCAACATGAACTGGCGATTAACCCCGACGTGGAACCGATTAAGTAGTCAACGCAGCGCATGAGGCCGGAGCTCATCACTCAAATATGAAAAGAAGTTGACAAGCTTATTGAGGTGGGCTTCGTCGAAGAAAACCAATATAGTACATGGCTGGCCAACATAGTGCCCGTCAAAAAGAAGAATGGTCAGATCCGGATATGTGTGGATTTCCGTGATCTAAATAAAGCTTGCCCAAAAGATGACTTCCCGGTGCCAATAATAGAAGTCATGATAGATGCTACAACTGGCCATGAGGCCCTTTCCTTTATGGATGGCTTATTCGGCTACAATCAGATATGGATGGCAGAGCAAATCCGCATTCATATTGCTTTCCATACCCCCAAGGGTATCTACCATTACAAAAGGATGCCTTTCGGGCTGAAGAATGCTGGCGCAACCTACCAACGGGCGATGACCAGAACTTTTTGAGGAAGTGCTTTACCACAAAGTCGAATGCTACATTGATGACTTGGTGGTTAAGACCAGAAGGAGGGAGGAGCACTTGCAAGATCTCCGAATAATATTCCAATGGCTCAGGTAGCATGAGCTAAAGATGAACCCGTTGAAATGCTCCTTCGGGGTCTCCAGCAGCAAATTTCTGGGTTTTATTGTAAGGCATTGGGGAATTGAAATAGATCCCGCAAAGATTAAAGCCATTCAAGAGTTTCCTCCACCAAGGAACCTCTCAGAGCTACAGTCTCTCCAAGGTCGGCTGGCCTATATCCGACGATTCATATCGAATCTGTCCGGAAGATGTCACCATTTTCGCAAATTGATGATGAAGGATGTCCCGTTTTATTAGGATGAAGAATGTCAGGCAGCATTTGAAAATCTGAAGGAATATCTCAAGACCCCTCATGTGCTCGACGCTAGTAAAAGGGCAGCCGCTGATCTTGTACATAGTAGCCACACATTATTCTCTAGGGGCAATGTTGACCCAAAATAATGATGAAGCAAAGGAACAAGCCCTCTACTATCTCAGCAGAAGATTCATGAGGACCGAAGAAAAATATTCCTAACTTGAAAAGAGTTGCTTGGCGCTAGTCTTCACGGTTAAGAAGCTTCGACACTATATGTTGTCGTATGAAATCAAGTTGGTCTCCAAAGTAGTTCCATTGAAGTATATATTATCTCAGCCAGCACTAAAGGGCCGTCTGGGAAAATGGGCGGTCATACTTATGGAGTTCGATATCTCCTATGTGCCGCAGAAAGCCATCAAGGGGCAAGCCATTGCAGATTTCTTTGTTGTACACCCAATACCTGAAGATTCTCTGTTGCAAGCGGAGCTGCATGAAGATGAAACACTAGAAGCAAACCAGGTGCAGTCCACATTGTGGCAACTGTATTTCGACGGTGCCTCCAGAATTGACACTACGGCTAGTGGGCCCAGCAGAGTTAGAGCCGATGCAGGCGTAGTCCTGAAATCTCCCGAGGGGGAGGTCGTGTATACCTCTTTATCAATCAACAAGCCTTACACAAATAATGAGGCAGAATATGAGGCTTTGATTATCGGCCTGCAAATCTCTCTATCCATGGAAATTCAAATGCTGGAAGTCTATGGGGATTCCATGCTAATTGTTAAACAAGTCAAAGGAGAGTTCGATGTCCGAAAGCCAGAACTCCTCCCCTATCACGAGTTGGCACTATGCCTGATGGCAAAATTTTATTTCATCCAGATAAAGCACATCAACCGAGGACAGAATGCTCAGGCAGATGCCCTCGCAAAGCTAGCTAGTTCCCTGGCAGTCCCGCCAGATGAGAGCCTGAATGTAACCGTCATCAATAGACGGCCAGTACCGAGTGTGATGGATATCCCAGGCATGGGAGAAGAAAATGAAGTTATGAATGTAGAAGAAGCTCGACAACCTGATTGGTGGGGGCATCTGCTACAATGGTTTCAACGCCAGCAGTTGCCGAAAGAAAAAGAACAGAGAATGAAGTTAATAACAATCAAAGATTCATACGAAATGAGAAATGGGACTTTGTTCCGAGTAATGGTGGATGCCAATAATAAAGTCTTGCTGCATTGCTTGTCCACCAAGGAAGCCCTGCAAGTCATGCATGAGGTGCATGTCGGGCCAGCTAGAGCACATCAGGCCGGTCTGAAAATGAAAATTGAAATAAATAAACTGGTCTACTACTGGCCCACCATGTTTAATGACTACTGCGAGTTCGCCAAGACTTGTCAGAAATGCCAGGAGCATGCTAATATCTCGAGGAGGCCTCCGGTGCCACTACACCCCACCATCCCAAGTTGGCCGTTCGCTCAATGGGGCACGGATGTAGTGGGTCCTCTGCCATCCTCCTCCTCTGGATGCAAGTACATCTTGGTGACCACAGACTACTTCTCCAGGTGGGCAGAAGCAGTGACATTAAGAGAAGTAACAGGGGAGCTAATCGCTAGGTTCTTCCGCCAGAATATAATATTCTGGTTTGGGGTTCCCAGCCGAATCATTTCTGACAATGGTAGCCATTTTAGGAACCAGAAGGTATACCAGTTGGCTGATAAATATAAAATTGATTGGAGGACTTCGTCTCCCTACAACCCTCAAGCTAATGGGCTTGCAGAAGCTTTCAATAAAACACTGTGCACCTTGCTGGCAAAAATCGTTAACTCCAGTAAAAGAGATTGGGAAGAAAGGATGTACGAAGCACTTTAGGCTTATCGTATAGTTTATAAGACCCCAACAGGTTGCTCACCATTCTCCCTCGTGTACGGGTCAGAAGCGGTGGTACCAATTGAATTAGAAGTCCCATCACTGCAAGTCGCCATTCAACATGGTCTAGTCGGCAACGAACAAGCCAATGTGGAAAGGATATTAGAGGAGCTTGCCGATTTGGAAGGAAAGCGACTCCGAGTACAACAAAATATTCAGCTATACCAAGCTTGCATGGCCCGTGTTTTTGACAAGCTGGTCAAAGAGCGAGAATTCAAGAAAGGCGACCTTGTTATGGTCAAGAGAAGAGAAGTGATGGTAGCCAACCCCAAGGGAAAACTGGCTGAAAATTGGGTGGGCCCGTATGCTGTCAATCCGGTCTACGAAGGAGGTGCTTACGTTCTTGTAGATCACAAGGGCACAGTCCAGTTCTCCCCTCTCAATGAGAGGCATATGAAGCTATACCGGGCAGCTGCGTCGACGTCTGGAGACTAAAACACCTATGGCCCAACCATAGTCCGACTGGGTCATAATGCCTCTAACGGACCTACGTCCGTCTGGGTAAAGAAAACCTCTTCTTTGCTCGGGTATTAACCCCATACCCGTGAATCTTACTCATGTGGCCTCCAACGGACCTTACGTCCGTCTGGAAGAAGAAAACCCTCTCTTTGCTCAAGCATTAAACCCATGCCCGTGAATGCTATTTATAAGGCATCCAACGGACCTTACGTCTGTATGGATGAAGAGAACCCTGCCTTGAATACTACCCCCACAAATGCCCTCGATGGACCTTACGTCCGTGAGGGTGAAGAAAACTTTTTCCTTTGCACAGGCATTAACCCCATGCTTGTGAATACACCTCCTGGCGGCAACGGGCTTCGTACCCTAACCAGCTTATACATCATATTGCCATTATGGGCCTTATGCCCGAATCGGTATCAATTCTATCCTTTGCGTTGGCATCCGTCCTTGCCAATGAATAAGTCCGTCTTTGGCGCAAGGTTTCGTGCCCTAGCCAACTATATACAAAGTGTTGCCATTGCAGGCCTTACGCTTGAATCGGCACTAATTTTGTCCCTTGCGTTGGCATCTGATCTTGTCAATGAATAAACCCCTTTTCGGCGCAAGGCTTCGTGCCCTAGCCATTCATATCTACACAATATTGCCATTGCGGGCCTTATGCTCGAATCAACACTAATTCTATCCCTTGCCTTGGCATCTGATCTTGTCAACGAATAAACCCCTTCTCAGCGTAAGGCTTCGTGCCCTAGCAATTCATATGTACACAGTATTGCCATTGCGGGCCTTATGCTCGAATCGGCACTAATTTCATCCCTTACATTGGCATTTGATCTTGTCAATGAATAAACCCCTTTTCGGCGTAAGGCTTCGTGCCCTAGCCATTCACATATACACAGTATTGCCATTACGGGCCTTACGCTCGAATCGGTGCTAATTCTATCTCTTGTGTTGGCATTTGATCTTGTCAACGAATAAGCCCTTCTTCGGCGCAAGGCTTCGTGCCCTAGCCATTCATATATACATAATGTTGCCATTACAGGCCTTACGCCTGAATCGGCACTGATTCCGTGTCTTGCGTTGGCATCCGTCTTTGCCAACGAATAAACCCTCTATCGGCAAAAGACTATGTGTCTGAGCAAATAATCACCTATTGTTCCTAGCTGTCATCTAAAAAAAATGGGGCATAAAATAGAGGTGTCCCGCCAGACTTATTCCTTCATTAGGACAAGGGTAAAAAGGGCGATAACCCAGCTATGGTGAAAACCTGAAAGGGTGCTGTAGGCAAAATTGGGTACTCTGCCACGTGAAAATCAGAAAGGGTGCGTGGGCAAAAGTAAGAGGGGGCCGATGCCGGCGAAAACTCGAAAAGGGCGCTTGCATCGGTAATGTGGTTAAAAAAAAGAGAAAATATATATAAAAATAAAAAAATGCTTTCTCTTAATACCTCCTCATAAGCGGGACGTCCCCATATGTCCAACCGGAAAAAAACCACCCATATAACAAAGTCAGATTGGAACATGCCTTCCGCCTGCTCTGATAATGAAACTATTTCTTGCTTCGGCATTTGACCCAATGTCGATGAATACATTCACCCTGATCGTCATCAGCATCGATGACATCAGTGATTGAAACCTTAACTTGGACCTTCCATCCTCGTTCATGATATTAAAACCATTTCTTGCTTGGACATTTAGCCCGATGTCGATGAATACATTTACCCTGATCGTCATCAGCATCGGTGACATCAGTGATCGAAACCTCAACTTGGACCTTCCATCCTCATTAATGACATTAAAGCCACTTCTTGCTTCAACATTTAGCCCGATGTCGATGAATACATCTACCGTGATCGTCATCAGCATCGGTGACATCAGTGATCGAAACCTTAACTTGGACCTTCCGTCCTTGTTAATGATATTAAAACCATTTCTTGCTTTGACATTTAACCCAATGTCGATGAATACATCTACCCTCGTCATCAGCATCGGTGACTTTAGTGATGAAACCTTAACTTGAACCTTCCGTCCTCGTTAATGATATTAAAACCATTTCTTGCTTCGACATTTAGCCCGATGTCGATGAATACATTTACCCTGATCGTCATCAACATCGGTGACATCAGTGATCGAAACCTTAACTTCGACCTTCCATCCTTGTTAATGATATTAAAACCACTTCTTACTTCGACATTTAGCCCGATGTCGATGAATACATCTACCCTGATCGTCATCAGCATCGGTGACATCAGTGATCGAAACCTTAACTTGGACCTTCCGTCCTCGTTAATGATATTAAAGTCACTTCTTGCTTCGACATTTAGCCCGATGTCGATGAATACATCTACTGTGATCATCATCAACATCGGTGACATCAATGATCGAAACCTTAACTTGGACCTTCTGTCCTTGTTAATGATATTAAAACTATTTCTTGCTTCGACATTTAGCATGATGTCGATGAATACATCTACCCTGATCGTCATCAGCATTGGTGACATCAGTGATCGAAACTTTAACTTGGACCTTCCGTCTTCGTTAATGATATTAAAACCATTTCTTACTTCAACATTTATCCCGATGTCGATGAATACATTTACCCTGATCATCATCAACATCGGTGACATCAGTGATCGAAACCCTAACTTGGACCTTCCATCCTCATTAATGATATTAAAGCCACTTCTTGCTTCGACATTTAGCCCGATGTTGATGAATACATCTACCGTGATCGTCATCAGCATCGGTGACATCAGTGATCGAAACCTTAACTTGGACCTTCCGTCCTTGTTAATAATATTAAAACTATTTCTTGCTTCGACATTTAACCCAATGTCGATGAATACATCTACCCTGATCGTCATTAGCATCGGTGACATTAGTGATCGAAACCTTAACTTGGACCTTTCATCCTCGTTAATGATATTAAAACCATTTCTTGCTTCGACATTTAGTCCGATGTTGATGAATACATTTACCCTGATCGTCATCAGCATCGGTGACATCAGTGATCGAAACCTTAACTTGGACCTTCCGTCCTTGTTAATGATATTAAAACCACTTCTTGCTTCGGCATTTAGCCCGATGTCGATGAATACATCTACCGTGATCGTCATCAGCATCGGTGACATCAGTGATCGAAACCTTAACTTGGACCTTCCGTCCTTGTTAATGATATTAAAACCATTTCTTGCTTTGACATTTAACCCAATTTCGATGAATACATCTACCCTGATCGTCATCAGCATCGGTGACATCAGTGATCGAAACTTTAACTTGGACCTTCTGTCCTCATTAATGATATTAAAACCATTTCTTGCTCCGACATTTAGCCCAATGTCGATGAATACATTTACCCTGATCGTCATCAGCATCGGTGACATCAGTGATCGAAACCTTAACTTGGACCTTCCGTCCTCGTTAATGATATTAAAGCCACTTCTTGCTTCGACATTTAGCCCGATGTCGATGAATACATCTACCGTGATCGTCATCAGCATCGGTGACATCAGTGATCGAAACCTAAACTCGGACCTTCCGTCCTTGTTAATGATATTGAAATCATTTCTTGCTTCAACATTTAACCCAATGTCGATGAATACATCTACCCTGATCGTCATCAGCATCGGTGACATTTGTGATAGAAACCTTAACTTGGACCTTCTGTTCTCGTTAATGATATTAAAACCATTTCTTGCTTTGACATTTAGCCCGATGTCGATGAATACATTTACCCTGATCGTCATCAGGATCGGTGACATCAATGTTCAAAACCTTAACTTGGAGCTTCCGTCCTTGTTATTGATATTAAAACCACTTCTTGCTTCGACATTTAGCCTGATGTCGATGAATACACAAGCCCTGGTTTTCATCATCATCGGAAAAATTAGTTGAATGAAGCATTAACTTGGACCATTCATCCTTGTTAATGAATGGTAAAACCCCTCTTTGATTTGACATTCTACCCGATGTCGATGATACCCTGATTTTCGTCATCATGGGCAAAATCAGCGAACGAGACTCTAACTTGGACCCTTCGTCCTCGTTAATGAAAAATCTACCTCTTGGCCCTGGCATTCATTCAACCGATGAATATAATAATGCTCTGGCATCTGCTTAAAAGAATATTTTCTACTTAATCTAGCCTAACCCTGATTTCGGGGAGCATAGAGTGGCAGTGGAGCGAACTCCTCGCCCCTTCCCTGAAGGCGTGAGCGCTCTCCTGTCCTAGCAGCTGACACACCCCAAGCTCGGTGAAGCTAGTCTTATACCTCCACTCAAATTAAGGAGGGAAAGAAAAGAAACATACAGCTAAGGCTAAACACAAGTTTGTAAGGCAAGGCCGAGAAGAATATCATTGCATAAAAAGGGTGCACAAAGTTCTTCCACTGATACACATAAAAAAAGAGAGAGAGAGAGAAAAAATAATATACATCATTGGCCTGGATGGTGAAAGATATCAACGAGCTCTGGAAGTCCGATAGAGGGATGGGCAGCTAAGTCCCGCAACCGGCGTTCCTCGGCTTCAAGCCTCAGCAGCTCCTCCTGAAGAGAGCCAACACGCTTCTCCGTTAATTCGGCCTCACCCAAGCATCGCACCCCTAGTTGCTCTGTGCAAGCCAGGTCTTCTTCAGCCTGAGCCAGTTCAGCATGGAGTTCAGAAATCTGTTGCCGCAAGAAGGAAGCTCGTTCAGCAGCTCCCTCAACGATGTTCCTACGCTCGCTAATGAGCTTTGTGGAAGCCCGCATAGCAGTATGGCATTCTTGCCGCTGAAGCGCTAGGGCGGTCAGCTGGTCCCTCAAGCCGTGCTCAACAAATTCTCGCCGATTTACATACTTAAGCAACAATGTTACTCACGGCGTCCAGTCCTGCATGGGACAACTGAAGGCTATGAGGGTACGTAATATGGACTCAACCAGCCCCCTCAACTGGGCGTAAGATAAGTCACGACGAGCCAGCACAGTTTGCTTGAGCATCTCCAAGTTCTGCCACACCATCTCATCTGAAGACTACAAGCCAAGTGACGGTGCATCAGGGAGATGAAACTCTACTCTGCTATCAACTTCGACCCAGATGTCATCAATGAGATCCGAAGAAGATGAAGGTAGTGCCGGCAGGGAGACAAGGGGTGTCATATGCTCTTTTGTCTACACTACGGAGTCGATAGCAGTCAAGACAGGCACTTCAAGTCCTCCATCCAAATGAGGGACAAAATCTACAGACTCGAGGCCCGCACCTTCAGAAACAAACTCCAGTTGCCCCGTCGGTTCTCACATTTCCTTCAATTCGGTCCCGGGGGTGATAGATAGGACAGTTGTTTCTCCCGAGAGCTTTATGTCTTCTGGAGGAGGCTCTTCATGCCATTTAATCAAGGCTGCCTAAGCTAACTCGGACTCCACTACAGATGGCAGGATTGTTGTCCCACTGTCAATTCCTTCAGGAATTCTTGCACCATCTGAGGAGGGATGTTCGTGCTGTCTCACTGGGGCTGGCTGCTCCAATTCAACACTGGCCGTGATGGTTAAAGTAGTGGCATCCCCGGCCAGTTCCTCTTCAGGCTCCACCCCTGATGCACCCTCAGTAATGGCCACATCAGCTGGTTCTGGCCCAGACTCCGCTGACTGGATCTGAAGTTGTTTTACCAAAGACTCACCTGTGTCCAACACAGAGACGGGCCTGCCCAGGAATTTTAAAGCAATCAGCTTCAGTATGGGTGCCACACCCACAATGGGGGTGAAGGCCGTCCCTTTTGCTTGAACGGGGGAGAAAGCGGTGGTAGTCATAATTGCTGGCAAATTAAACCCCACTGAAATCATGGGCTCCTGAGAAAAGGAACAAAGGAGGCAAACCAAGAGCTGTGTCAGAGCTTCAGATATAAATGCTAGAAGACATGTCTGAAGCTCACATGAAAGAGTGCAAAGATTACCTCCAGAAGAGCAAGGCTTGAACCAGCAGCCCCCGGTGCTTCTAAGTCTGGCCGCGTCGAGGCTGAGGAAATCTCCTGCCCGGGGCTTAGTGCGCCTGAAGTGCGGGGTGGGCTGAATGCAGCAAAGTCGCTTCCGTAGGATAGGGAAGGAGTGCTAGCCTCTGAACCTACATCCGGCACATCCTCGTCACTGGAGGGTTCATAGTCTACAAGTTCCTCCGAAGAAGAAGTTTCAACTAATTCTACTGCTGCCATGCTGGGGCCCGTCAAGCGCACTGAACTGTTAAGAGACACCCCTGAAGAGACTTTCTTAGTGGCTAATACGGCCAGCCGTTCGGAGCACCGTCGGGTTGGCCGGGTACTCTGGGCAGGGGATGCTATAGGAGGAACTTCAGCAGGTTCTGAAGGAACAATATCTGGAGGATTAAACAGATAAGAATGATGAGTAAGAAGAAAAGCAGCAAAATGAGGTGCCTATCATAGAGGTCCTGTGGGAAGTAATATTACCTTCATCGCCATGACTAGGCATTGGAGAAGGAAGGTCCGTAGTGATCGGAATGGCGGGCGTTTCAACGCCCCCAACATCCTCCGCACCACCACTAGTTACCGCTTCCTCGATGGCTGGGATAGAGGAAACTGTGGCGCTTAAATGAAAGAGGCAGAAGTGATAAAGCCCTAAGGTTACACCTCGAAAAGGAGTTCAGGGGAGATATACCTGCTGAAAGAGTCGTTTGCTCATGTGCCATCTCGAACTCCCTGAAGGTTGAAATGGTGGGCAATGAAATGATAAGCTCTGCAGCCGCAGTCCTCTTTCCTGTCGCAAACTTTGCCCGGGCCCTCTTAGCTCGAGAAACTACCTCTTTGACCTGAGACCTCTCTCGCTTCCGAGAACCCCTGGAGGGTAAAGGCATGGTAGTTGGGGCAACGGTCGGAGATTCGAAATAGTTTGGCTTCTGGGCCTTAGAAATTAAAGACCAATACTCTAGAGTTGTTTTGGAGGTCAAGAAATCTACAAAGAAATGATGCGTTCACATGGTGATTATGTGAATAAGATGCATATACAAGTAAAGGAGCAAGCAAGAATAAAACAACACGTACCTGGTGGGCCCGAATACAATGGAGAGAGGGTCCAATAATACAAGGAGGGCTCCTTGTTCTTGGAGGCCCCCTCCTAAATCAGCCAACAGATGTCGTCAATTTTGGCATAATGTTCGGCCAGAAGTGCCAGGTCCCCATGGCCACGAGCGGAAAGATAATAATATAAGCTGAGGTGGTCCATACCCCATCCATTGGCATACTTAAAGGAAATGAAGAGAGGCCTCTCCAATATAGCCTCAGCCTTATCAGTAATAGAAAGGCCGTGAATGTGCAACAAGATAAAAAGCCAAGAAGTTTGGCCATACAGGGTGGGTCCCTGATCTTCTTTCCTCACAAAGCTCTTGTACAGACACAGGCGATCAGTCTCTAGATGCCATGAGGTCGTTGTTGTGATATGCACTTCCACAGGTAGTGGAAACTGTTGAAGAGCTATCCTCTCGTTGCTAGCTTTACACAGGCCCCAAAGAGTCTCCATAAAGTTCTCTTTATTAATTTTTGGAAGCACCGGCTGTGGCTTGGACTTCTCCCGTTTGGCAGCTTTCCATGCCACCAAATAAGCCTGTACCTCAGCATCTTTACGAGACTTCAACCTCCGTAGATGATAAAGATCAATTTCAAACACAGCAGAAGGCTGGGAACTTAAGAACCGGCGCTCGGCAACGTCCCAACAATCGTTCTGAGAGAGCCGATAAATGCCAGTACGAGCATTCCACCATTTAATATATTCTGGCATCACCCAGGGAAAATGGCCAGGAATTGGCATCCAGAAAGAAGCAGCCTCGCGGCAATGGAAATGATCCCACCACATATGGGCTTCTTCGACAGTGGATGATCCTCCTCTCAATCGACTCTCCAATGGAAACTGTGCTGAAGAGGAAGGGATCTCTTGGTCATAGCCAGAATTTCTGCTGAACCTGAAGGGGTAATAAGGCTCTAAATAAGTGCTGATGTCCTTCCGGAATACCAAGACACTGGTGTTGACACCCATTTTTAGCCCACAAGTTGAGTTATTTCTCTTATTCATCAATTTTGATGTCCCGAATTACCCATTATTTTAGAGTCTTTCTTGGATGGATTTCAAGCCCATTTTTATCATTCCCTAGTCTTTGAGCTTTGGATATCATGATTTCTTATATTCCTGGAGCTTATCTTATCAACTTCCGGCTTCCAAGTCAGCTTACGGCCCATTTAGGCTAGCTTCCATCAAGCATTCGGCTCTCTTTTCACTGTGCAGTCGTTAAAATGGTCCGTTTTCATCCCCTTCTATTCCACTATTCAAAATGTGTCCTTCAGCAAAGTTGTTCGACTTTCAATGATCTACAATTTCTTCTTCTATGTCATTAGCCAATTCTCCACCTATTTAATGTTATTTACATTTTTCCGGTGTGCTGTTAATCTGCATCCTAGAATTCTTTTTCTCTGTTCCCGCCATATTTTCTCCATCTTCTGATCATCTTTTCATCCTTCTCTCTTCATAAACGTTGTTCATCTTTTAGTTATCTATAATTTCTTCTTCTACCACTTTCGCTAGTTCTGCACCGTTTGGGAGATATGATCTGATTTCCAAAGTCGTGCAAACGGACTGCAAACGGTCGTGCAAACGATCGTTTCTTATTGAAAACGGTCGATCGACCGACCATTTGTTCCTTAGCGGTCAGTCGATCGACCGCTAAGAAAATCGCTAAGAGTCCAGCTTGCATTGGACTCTGCCCCGATTTTGCTCGATGGGCCTATCTTGCGGCGGCTGTAACTTCTAGAATATAGCTCCGAATTGATCCCCGTTTGTTCCTTTCTCTTGTCCTTTGGATTATCTCGAGTTTGATCTATAGAACTCGGATTTTCATTGGCTATATCTCTCAAAATCTTGGTCGAAAGATTCAGATTTTGGTGTCCTGATTCAACTCAAACTCTATTTTTTGAGCGACGTGGCCTCCTTGCGGTGAGCATATCTTCTAGAATCCTCCTCCAAATCGAGTCCCGTTTGTTTCTATCTCTTGTCCTTAGTATTATGTCGAGTTTGATCCATAGAACTTGATTTATCTTAGACTATATCTTCGAGAATCATGATAAGAAGATGGGGCTTTTCTCCACAAACTCTATATAAACTGCCTAGTTCGCAGTGGCGACGGGGGACTCTTCTTCGGTTCCGGGCGAAGCCATGCTGCACCGCCGACTCAATCCTTCGACCCTGACTTGAAGAGAGAAGTATTGGATTTCCATTACATCCTTTTGGCCTTAATTTTATGGTCTATACTCTTAGTTCTCCTCCTCTCAAAATCACAAATCATCACATAATACTATTTTTCTGCTACACATGCGTTTTTTCCCGTTTTGCATCATCGTTTTCTCTCTATTCTCTCCATAAAATTTCACGATTTAAAATCTTATGCATGCACAACACACAGACCTATTATTTTCACCCTTCCACAGGCGTTAAAAAACCCTCCCCCGGTGCGTTCTCCCCCTTTTATTCATGTTATTTTATCACTTTGGGATTGATGCTACACTTCATGTTCTAATGGGTTTTTACCTTTGTGTTTTGATCTTTGTTTTACAGGAGAGCATGATATGGACGTGAGGCCCTCTTCTTCTAGCCGGCTGAAGGATGAGGAGGTTTGAATCCACATTATTCCCCACACCCCGTTTCAAGCGCGATCAAGTTTCCATCATTTTTCGAGGTACACGGCGCCGTTCTCATATCTCTACATCCTTTCGGCGTTGTTGGAACTTTGGTGGTGATCACGGTTAGTATTTCTCATCATTTCATGCCCCTTTTCTTTGGCTCACATGTTTATGCATGTATTAGTTTAAGGGGGCGGGATAGGAACTCATCAAAAAATAAATCTACAATTTTTTGGCGATCACGGTGGGACACCAATGAGCATCACGCTTGTTTTCATGCTCTTTGTTGGTTGGGTTTGTGTATATTCATGTTTGGGTAGTATTTCCTCCATTCTCCCACTATGTTTTTGTGTTTTAAGGCCTCTGGTTGCCTAGTGGTCATTTGGTAGACCGCAAGGGGTTAAAAAACGGCCATTTGGTAGACCGCAAGGGGATTCTGGCAATTCTGCACGCATGCTCACGGGGCCCCGTTCGTCGAGGCATAACTTCTGATCCCGGAGATCGATTGCGCTGATCTTTCTTCCATTGGATAGCCCTTTATATTGTCTTTCCATCCATATATTATTTGCATTATTTGAGTCACATTTTCTTAGTCTAACATTGCCATACTTTTTGAGTTTTCTCTATAAAGTCTATAGGCAGGCTCAGGGACAGGTTCACAGGTACATCTTTGCTCAAGGATTTGACTACCTTTTCGATGTCTGATTGCATTGATTTTTGTTCCATTGGATAGTCCTTTGCATTGTCTTTCCATCCATAGCTTATTTGCATCATTTGGGTCTCATTTGCGTAGTTAAAAATTATCATCATTTTAGCATTTTGTGCATAAAATCTGCATGCAGTCTGCGCACAGGTTCACGAGAGCAACTTTCTTGGAGGAATTGATTGACCTCCCGAGGTCTGATTACTCTGTTCTTGGTTTCATTGTGTAGACATTTGTATTGTCTTTCCATCCATATACTACTTGCATCATTTGGGTCACGTTTGCTTAGTTAAAAATGGTCATCATTTTAGTATCTTGTGCATAAAATCTGCATGTGGTCTGCGCACAGGTTCACGGGGGCAACTTTACTCAGTGACTTGATTGACCTCCCGAGGTCAGATTGATATGTTCTTGGGCCCGTTGTGTAGACCTTTGTATTATCTTTCCATCCATATACTATTTATCTTATTTGGATCATGTTTGCATAGTTTAATTTTCTCTTGATTTTCTTATTTTATGCTAGAAATTGCATGCACTCCGGTGCATATAGGGCCATGCATTGCATATCATAGTCGCATTCCTACCTTGGTAAGTGATCCTCTCGCCTCCATATTCCTTGGGGTCGACTAGGTGATCTTATCCGGGACCTCTGTAAGTCCCCGCGAGCCGTGGATTTCCACATGGACGCCGAGCCGGTTGTACCTTTCCACCCCTTAGGCTTGCATTTTGCATACATGTGAGAGAATTAACCTTAGTCAACCCAAAGCTTGGACCTTATTCTCATAGGATTCCTATCTTGAGGGAATTATTATTAATTCAAATCATTAAAAGGTATATTAAAATCTCTAAAATATTTCCCATCATATCAACTTGTGTGACTTGGGTGAAAACTCTCACATTATTTGTGTTGTTTGGGCTTGTCCAAGCCCATTTATGATTTTTGTGTTGCATTCTTTCATCATCCACATGTTTTTTTGTTGTTAGGTCCACTGAAGTCAGTCTATTTGTGTGTCGATTGTCTAGTCCATTGTGCCGTGGTCTGTTGTCCATTCGTCTTTGCATTAGTGAGTCAGTCCCCTCTTGTCCTCAAGCCCATTAAGTCATTGCTTCCCCACTTGTATTTTCCCTTGATATCCTTGTATTAAGTCTCCATTTGCCCTCATGGAGCATCATTCCAACCCTTTGTATCATTCTTTTTCCCAATCTTCTTCCTATTCCCGCGTGGAATCCTCTTCCCACGCGGGCCCATCTTCCCGTGGTCCCTCTGACCCGTTTGAGGAACAGGCTAATTTTATGGCCCATCTTTCAAGCCTTGTTTGCCAAATGGACCCGGCCCATGCCCAACGTCTTAATGCATCTCATCTTCATGGGCCTCCTCCTCTTATTGGGCCTTCTTCACTCATTAATGGGCCGCACCATCTTAACGGGCCCCATTCTCCTAATTGGCCTCATTTTTCTAATGGGCCTCATTCTTCTTCTCCTTATGTTGTCGGCCCAATGGGTCCTTATGCTCATGCTTCTTCCAAGCCTGCATATCCTTCCACTCCTGGAATGGGCCCTTCTTCTTCTCAGCTCGGATCCTCATATCCGGCCCAATATCATCATTCTGGTCCATATTCACATCCTCTTGCTCAAGTTGGCCCATATTCTTCTCGATCTCTCCCTACTCAGGAGATGATAGCTCAAGCCCAACACCAGCTTGACGAACTCCAACGTCAAATCGATCCCAAATCCTCCTTAAGTATTCCATTTGCATTCCAAGGTCTTCGGCTTCCACCATCTTCACAAATTCACGCATATCGCCATTATGGTGGAGTCGGTGACCCGTATGCGCACTTGAAAGAATTTATTTATGAGTCTGCCCAGTTTCGACATGACCAATGCTTAATGGCCTATCTATTCGGTCTGTCTTTGGAAGGCCCAGCTCGGGATTAGTTCTTCTCTCTTCCGCAAGAGCAAGTTGTGAATTTCCAAGCTATGTAAGAGAAGTTTATTCAACAATTTATGGACTAGGTTGGGCCCAAGTATTCAATGGTGGATCTGTCCCATGAGAAGATAAAGCCCGATGAGGAGTTCTGCACCTTTGCTGATCGCTGGCGCCGCCTTGTCGCGCAGGTTTCGGGGCATATTTCGGAGCCGGAGCAAATCAAGATGCTGATATCTAACGCAACGCCCGAGTATCGCTTCATCTTAGCCTTTAACGACATCACCTCCTGGCAACAACTTTATAGTAGAGCCCGCTTCATTCGTCAACAAATCTAAGGTTCCCTTGACCCCGAGTCTCCCCCGCATTCCATGCCCACTTACACCTCACCCTCCACAAGCCAACCCTACGCTCCCATGAGCCAGCCTACCATGAGTCAGTGTCACGTCGCATCCACCTCCGCATATCAAATCTCCACATATCAAACCTCCGCATATCAAACCTCCACATATCAACCTTCCATGAGTCAGCCGTCCCCACATCCGCCGCCACCGTCAATCAAGGGAATACTGCACCCCGAGCAGGTAGATGTCGTCCACTACATTCCCGCTCATGTACCATTGTCTAGTCCCTCCACTAGCCATGCACCCTTGCCTACGCAATCACCACAACCTTCTCCACCACCTCATACCCCTCGGCATATGCCTTGCTCAAAGCATGCTCCTCGTCCTCCGTTGTCAGAGTGTTTTACTGATATTTTTCAGGCTTTGATGGCCACTCACGTGTTGCCGCTCTCTCCAGTTGTGCCTTGCCAACCCGCGGTTGGGGATATGCTCCAGTTTTGTGATTTTCACCGTTAGCAGGGGCATTTGGTTGAGGATTGCCCCGAATTCTGGGATTATATTTATGGCTTGGAAGCCAAGAAAAGGATTGATTGGGCCGCTATTCACAAAGTCATTCTACATCTTCACAGCAAGCAGCAGCAACAAGTAGCGCCGCCTAAGCAGCCGCCTCCATCTCTACAAGACCCGGGGCACCCTCGTGATCCTTTATCTAATGTTGCACCCACTCCTTCACCTACTCCAATACCTGTTCCATCACCGTTATCTTCTCCCACCACATCTTCACAACCTCCACAAACCCAAGCCTCTGCTCAGGCTAGTGCTCCCATTACCATAACTTCTTCCACCCCCGCTTCTACCACCAATGCCGCTCGTCACGTTGTGTCGATACGTCGACGGTGGGCACCAAACCCCTTTCTTCACCCTTGCCATGTCCACCATCCTCTCCATCAACCACATCACCATGTCCACCATCCTCTCCATCGCCTACACCATCTCTACCACCCTCACCATTGCCTAAACCTCCATCATCCTCGCCATCACCTTTGCCCGAGCCTGAGCAAGCCTTTGCCGCCCTCGCCCAAGCAAGCCATACCTCCACCCTTACCTTTGCCTCCACCTAAACACACCATCCCCGTTGAAACCTTCGTGTCTTCCGAACCTATTCCTATTACCACCACTTCTCCATCCATTTTCACCCCTCGGAGTGGGTGTGTGCTACCTACGGTGCCCCTTGGGTCTGGTCCCCAAGGAGACAATAAGCCAAGTCAGGATGATTTAGTGCCGGCCGTGCATTTTAAAATTCAGGATTTTATCTGTCGGATGCCGATCCGCGTCCTAGTCCCTGGCTATTTTGGGGATGATGCGCCTCTACTTTCAAAGATGGCAGTTGCTAAGAAGAGTTCCCTTGACTTGATGCCAGTTTCTTCAAGAGCGAGGCCGGTGGCAATCTCTTTGCTCGCTGGAGAGTTCACCATTGATGCTCTTATCACCTCTCACTCCATTGCTGTTCAGCTAACTGGCCAAGAGGGGTTCTCCACCCGAATTGTGCTAACTCATATGGCCGCCAAACATATTATGCACTCTTTGTTCAAGGGGAAATTGGCCATACTCTCAAGATTTTCCAAGGATATTCTGCACATCTTATGCAATCGCCCTCGGTTTATTGGTGGGTCGGCCACGTCAACGCCGCGCATTACACTCCCTCAGCTTCATCCCGCTCTTCTAGTAAGGGAGTTGTACTTTGTTGTGCCCCGGTCTGTTTTGACGAAGATCTTAATTAAACATGTTATGATTTCAGGTTCAATGAATTTGCATGAATACAGTTTTGATGAATGATTGCCTTGAATGAAAACTTGCTTGATTGATCAAATTGTCTGCTGAATGATGGGATATGGAGTTGATCTAAAACACCATGTTGAATTTCATATTCTAAATGTATGATTGGGCATAACATGAGAAATATTAAATCATGACTAAGATGAATGAAGTTGTAGTTATATGTTGAATGAAGTAGTGAATGAAAAGGTCATTTGGTGAGTCGCAAAATGAATGGATGTTTTGAATGTGGAATTTACTATGTGATGATTGAGAAAGTTTCAGTTGATATATTGAGATGATGAGTTGACTGGCAAATTGAATGCAGGTTAATTGTGAAGTTTTTCACTCACTCACTCAAGGCCAAGGTATGAATAGATGTCCAAACGGATCTTAGCGTGAATGGACTAATCCGGGTAAAATTCATGCTTATCCATGTATATCTGAGTGGTATAAACTCCATTGATCAACATTGATATATGTATCTGATTTGTGGAGTTTTCAATGGTCTTTACTAATGTTTTTCTACTGTGAGTAAAAGTGTCGACCTCAGGGGTCGACACTTATTTATGGAGTTTCTGCCTTGCGTTGAAAGATAGGACGCTGGAAGAAAGTGTCGACCTACGGGGTCGACACTTTCACTAGGGTTCTACTGTTTTGCTAAGGCAGAACTCACGGGAAAAAGTGTCGACCCTGTAGGTCGACACTTTCAGGTAAGTATGTTCATTTCTGTGAAAACAGAATGTTCATGGAAAAGTGTCGACCTCATAAGTTGACACTTTTCATCACAAATGCTATGTTCCTTTCACAGGCTAGAACACTTCCTAAGAAGTGTCGACCCCATGGGTCAACACTCATGTTTCGGTTTTGTGTTTATACATGTTCTGGCAGAACATCAAGGAAAAAGAGTTGACTCCATGAGTCGACACTTTTTCTGAATGTTCGAACGTGGTTTTCCGGATCTGTTTCAAACCCTCATTACATGGATCCATTTACCATGGTTTTTGACCCTAATGGTCTTAGGGCATCCTTAACACCTAGTATGTGATATGAAGGGGGTCCAAAAAGGGCTATTAAGTCATTTGGGGCTTCAAGCCCTTTGGTATACATCGCCCCCCCCCCCCCCCCTCATTCGATCGGAGATCCCCTTTGAGCTTCTAACGTGGAACTCTTTGCATTGCAGGAGAAGAAGGTGCTCCATCTGCTGGAGGTGAAGGAGAGTTGTGCCAGTATCATCTTCCATCGAGCCCGAGCCGAGATTTGGGGGTCACGATCTGCATCCTCTTCATCCGGAGCCTCAGGCGAGTATATCTTCTACACCGGCTTCATCCAACCTTCGGTTCATTTGTTCTAAGTGCTACCTTCTCTATTCTCTTAGCTTGTTTAATGATTTGAGGGATAGATCATCTTGTTTATCATTCTCCTAGGTATTTTGTGCTTAGATTGATAATCTCATAACTGGGCTTGTATTTCTCCACTCTATTTTTCTTATCTAGACATTTTCGGAGCTTGCTCCGAGTGTGTGTGGGTTGTCTCGTCATCGTGCGAGAACCCACGTGTGTGGGCCGTCGAGCCCATGTGTGTGTGGTTGCTGCCATCGAGCAGCGTTTATAGTGAAATCCTCTCGATGTGAGAGGGGTGGACGTAGGATGGCACTTGGTGCGTCCGAACCACCTAAAAATATTGTGCCGTGGTTTGCTTATCTGGTGGTTGTTGATTTTCATTATTCCGTTCACTATACGAGTGTGAGACGGTGAGACGTGAGTTTACTCAACTGTCCGTTCATATTTCGTTGTCCAAGTGAGTATATCTCTGCGCTGGGAAGTTGTGAGAGCTTGCTTGATTTACTTTCATTCATTCCAATCAAGTCTCTGTCTTAAGCTTTTCATTTATATCTGTGGTTTTTCTGGATTGTGTTAAGATTTGTAGTAAAGGGTGGGCAATCAATTCACCCCCCTCTCAATTGTCTCTTAACCGGGCCAACAATTGGTATCAGAGCCTCGGCTCTGCTTTTTAGAAAACCTAGCGGTTTTAAAGTGATCTGTTAGGAATGGCCAACAACCTCAACAAGGGGATGATGCCTGAAGGGCATTCTATTCAACAACCACCCTTCTTCGATGGGAGTAATTACCCATACTGGAAGAATAGGATGACCGTATTCCTTAGAGCATAAAGTCATGAAATATGGACTGTTATTAGGAATGGTCCGTATGCTGTACACCCTGATGAGGATATGTGGGATGATGATGCAATCAAGAAAGCCACTGTGAATTTTAATGCTTTGAATATAATTCAGTGTGCTATTCACCCTAACGAGTATGCTCGTGTCTCCATGTGCAGTAGCGCCAAGGAAATGTGGGACAAGCTCAAGCTCATCTATGAAGGTACCACAGAAGTCAAGGAGACAAAGGTGAATATGCTGACCCGTGACTACGAGCTAATTAGAATGAAAGATGAAGAAGATATCTCCCAGATGTTCGCATGACTCATGGAGATCACCAACGGACTAAAGTCACTCGGAAGAGAGTTCACCAACAAGGAGTTGGTACGGAAGGTGTTGAGGTCACTATCACCAATCTGGGACACCAAGGTGACCGTGATAGAAGACTCCAAGGATTTGACAACACTCACCATGGATGCACTCATAGGGTCATTAATGACCTATGAGATTAATGTGATCAAAAGGACAGAAGAGGATCCGAAGAAGAAAATGCCAATCGCCTTGAAAGCACTCCCGTAGAGTGTCTCGAGCCAAGAGGAATCGTTGGGAACCACCGACGATGAAGTGGTTGCTATGCTAACAAGAAAGGTAAGACAATTCTTGCACCAAAGAAGAAGATTCGGCGGAAAGTTCAGGAAAGGGAAGAGGCACCCAAGACAGAGAAATGAACCATCCAAGGCCGCCAAAATCATTTGTTATGAATGCAAGAAAGCGGGGCACATGCGAGGAGAATGCCCCGAGCTCCAAAAGAAGAAAGGAAAGGTCGGCAAGGGCTAGAAGCCGAAAGCCATGAAGGCGACATGGAGCGACGAGGATGAGGATGATCCCACGACTGATGATGAGGAGCAGGATATTGAAGAACTCGTGAAGACGATGTGTTTGATGGCCAACAGCGATAGTGAACAGGTAATTTCTGACACTGAGGCCATTTCAAATGAACAATGGGAACTTGCTTATGAAGAATTAGATGAGAAGTATAGAAGAATGAAAAATGAAAATATAACTTTAAAGAAAAAGATTCATGAAATTGTACACTCATCTGATTCATGTGGAAAATGTAATTTGCTTGAAATACAAATCAAAAGTCTGAAAAATGGTAATGATGCTTTGGAAACCAAGCTAACTTTGTTTGAAGAGAAATAACATGCTTAGATATAGAAAAGAAAAATGCATTTAAGCTGAAAGATGATATCCAAGAAAAGCATGACCTCTTAAACAAAGAACTTGAAAAGTTGCATGTTCAAATGAGTGAATGTGAAAAAGAGAAAGGAAAACAAGTTGAAAAGAATCGAAGTGTAATGCATAGCAATAAGAATCATGCTCATTATGCTGTGAAGAAATCATTTCATTAAGGAGAATGTTCACACACACACTTCGAAAAGTAAACTGTTAATTCCAAATTCCCCTTAACTTTTAGAATTGTAAATAAAAGAAGAAATTTTGGTAGGAGAAGACCCACGTGTTTTTATTGTGGGAAAATAGGGCATGACATGTATATATGCCAAATCATGCAATATGATGATGAATTGTTTTTCAATAGATACTATGAGTCACTTGGGAACTCTAACATGAAGGGACCCAAGCTTGCTTGGGTACCCAAATCAAAATGAGCATGGTTGGTAATTGGTGCAGGTCTACATGAAGGTGGGAGACAATAAATGGTACCTGGACAGCGGATGCTCCAGACACATGACTAGAAATAAACACCTCTTTGTAGACCTTGTTGAGAAGAATGGCGGAACGGTAATTTTGGGAGGACAGGACAATGGTAAGATCATAGGAATTGGGAGAATGGGTAAGGACCCTAACCATTGCATTGAAGATGTTTCACTAGTTAGAGGTCTTCATCATAATTTGCTTAGTGTAAGTCAACTTTGTGACAAGGGTCACAAAGTGATTTTTGAATCCTCACACTGCACAATCATTGATGCTAACACACAGAAAATTAAGTTCATAGGTGTAAGATGTAACAACACCTATCAAGTCGATTTTGATGAGCTTGCACCTAAGAAACTGTGTTTAGTTGCTAATAGAAGTGAAGATGTTTGGTTGTGGCATCGCCGTCTTGGGCATGCCATCTTTAATGTAATTAGGAAGTTGAACCATCATGATTTAGTTAGAGGACTTCCTAAATTAAACTTTGAAACTTCAAAGATTTTTGAAGCACGTAAAAAAAGAAAACAAACCACCACATCCTTTAAACGCAAAAACATTGTTTCAACAGAAAAACTCCTTCAATTGTTGCATCTAGACTTATTTGGTCTCACCAGGACTCGTAGTCTTGGGGGGAAGCTTTATGGCTTTGTGATTGTTGATGATTTCTCACGATATGCATGGGTTTTATATCTTGCTAACAAAAGTGATGCTTGCAATGAGTTTATTGATTTTTGCATAAAAGTTCAGAATGAAAAAGGATATACAATTCAGAAAATTCAAAGTGACCACAGAAAAGAATTTGAAAATCATGAGTTTGATGCTTTTTGCAGGAAGCAGGGGTACGAGCATCAGTTCTCTTAACCAAGAACCCCTCAACAAAATGACATGGTCGAAAGGAAAAACAGGACGCTCGTGGAGATGGCGCGTACCATGCTTGCCGAGAATGGTCTTCCACGGTACTTATGGGAAGAGACGGTGAACACCGCTTGCTACATCACAAATAGAGCAATTGTAAGACCAATCCTTAAGAAAACTCCATACGAGCTTTACAAAGGTAAGAAACCCAACATATCTCATTTCAAGCCATTTGGTTCAATTTGTTATATTTTGAATAATGGAAAAGACAATCAAGAAAAATTTGAAGCAAAAAGTGATAACGGGATCTTCCTCGGGTATGCTCTAACATCTAGAGCTTACCGTGTGTATAACACTAGAACACTTGTTGTCGAGGAAAGTCCACATGTAGTTGTTGATGAATTCACAATGAGGAAATCAAATGATGATCATTTTCTTATTACAAGTGAGGGTGAAATTGAAAAGGGAGAGTCGAGCAAAAAAGGTGAGGCAGCGAATCAAGAATGAAGAGAACAAGAAGAAGAAGAAGTGGAACAAGAGCAACATCTGAACCTTCCACACTAATGGACCACGCACCGGGACCATCCATTGGAGAACGAGATCGGCGGTGTGGATGAAGGAATTCGAACTCGGGCTTCAATTAGAGAAGTAGAAATTCATGATAATCTAGCTTTACTTTCTAGAATTGAGCCTAAATCATTAGATGATACTTTGAATGATAATTCTTGGGTTCTCGCCATGCAAGCAGAGCTACACCAATTCCAAAGGAATCGGGTGTGGTTCCTCGTGCCCCGGCCTGATGACCATCCTATCATTGGAACTAGGTGGGTTTTCCGAAACAAACTTAGTGAAGATGGGGTGGTTGTGAGGAATAAGGCATGATTAGTAGCCAAGGGCTACTCTCAATAATTTGGCATTGATTTTGATGAATCATTTGCACCTGTGGCTAGATTAGAAGCAGTTAGAATTTTACTTGCTTATGCTTGTCATAGGAATATTAAACTATTTCAAATGGATGTGAAGAGTGCCTTCCTCAACAGAGTGATCAAGGAAGAAGTGTATGTGGAGCAACCATCGGGCTTTGAAGATGAAAGATTTCCGGACAACGTATTCAAATTGGACAAGGCACTATACGATTTGAAACAGGCTCCCCGGGCATGGTATGATAGATTAAGTTCATTTCTTATTGAAAATGGCTTCAAACGAGGTAACATAGATGAAACATTGTTTACAAAAACTTGTGATGATCATTCATTAATTGTTCAAGTTTATGTAGATGATATAATTTTTGGAGCCTCAAATTACAAGATGAATGATGAATTTTCCCAACTTATGCAGGGGGAGTTCAATATGAGCTTGATGGGAGAGCTCAACTTCTTCTTGGGTTTACAAATAAAACAAATGGACGATGGAATCTTCATCAACCAGAAGAAGTACACACAAGAAATTGTGAAGAAATTTCAACTTGAGACAGCCAAGTCCTTTGCAACACCAATGTCCACCTCACAGAAAATGGAAGAAGAAAAAGGTAACAAAGTTGATCAAAAACTCTTTAGGGGGATGATAGGATCCTTGCTTTATCTGACTGCTAGTAGGCCTGACATACACTTTAGTGTTTGTCTCTGTGCAACATACCAATCTTGTCCCAGGGACTCCCATTTAGCTGCCGTAAAAAGGATCTTCAGGTATTTGAATGGAACTCTTGACCTTGGTTTGTGGTATCCTAGAAATAATTCATTCAATTTACATGCTTTCACTGATTCTGATTATGCTGGTTACAAAATGGATCGAAAAAGTACAAGCGGTCAATGTCAATTTCTTGGGGGCTGCATGGTTTCATGGGCCTCAAAGAAACAGCATTGTGTGGCTCTATCAACTGCCGAAGCCGAGTATGTGGCTGGCGATAGTTGTGTGGCTCAAGTGCTTTGGATCCAACATCAGTTGCTAGATTTTGGTTTTTGTTTAATGAAAACTCACATAATGTGCGACAACACTTCTGCAATAAACTTGTCCAAAAATCCTGTCCAACATTCCCGCACTAAGCACATAGAAGTTAGACATCACTTTATACGAGATCACATAAATAAAGGTGATTTTGAACTTGTTTTTGTTGACACAAAACACCAACATGCTGATATATTTACAAAACCCTTGAATTCTGAACAATTCTATTTTCTAAGAAGAGAATTAGGAGTGTGCAGGTTAGATACTTAGATCTCTTGAGCTGAATTGTACATACACTCTTTTCATCCTTTTCATAAAGAAGCTGCTCATATTGCCTTATGCTTTCCACATAGAAAGTTTTCATTGCCTTTACTTTTCAAACTCTGCCTTTTGTGCATATTTCAAGAAATAACAATTTGGTTCTCATACATGCTTTTATCCTTTTGCATCCGCATGTACATAAATGCATATACTTCATCTATGTGTGCATGAATGCCATGATTAACCGGTATATAAAATAGTGTCAGTGGAAAGATGGATTAAGTCCACCTGGAAGCTTTCATTATGTGTGAGTGTGGTCTTCGGACCTAAGTACTCCGCCACATACTGGTAACCAAATTGCTTGAAAACATCATTTTGAAATGCTTGAGTGTATATAGATTACACACCTTTCAGTTGATATCTTCTATGACCTTACGCCCTTGCTAAATAAAATGCTTTGATTAGGACATGTTTTAACATGGCACATATTAAGGGGGAGGTATTTGTTATAACGATGCTTACACTTAGGGGGAGACATCACCATGAATAGGATAATTCATCTCTTACATTCTACGCAATCTCTCACACAATTTGCACATGTGAATTATGATTCTAACTAATAAGGATTTCACTTATTCCATTCAACACATTTTAGGACTCTGGAACCCCTACATGAAAATCACGTGACTTGTGAGGAAAAAGCTATCAGCCCCGTCAAAAATAATCAATAAGTGTGATTTGACATCAAGTAAATCGAGAATCCCCCTGAGATAAAGGAGGAAACTCGCATTGAAAAGTGTCTTGTCCACATAATCATAAGTGACGATGCCGAGTAACCAGGAAGTGCCCCTGAAACAAAGGGCTTGACTCGTGTCAAAAGGCTAGTCAACTTGTCATTTAAAAATGAAAACAAACTTGGGGTTGTGCGAAGCTACCAAAAGTCGAGCACGTTGTATGAAAGTGTATGGAGGAAAAGTTCCTACCTGTGTTCTTTAGAAAATCTGAAAATCCATACTATCTAGATTTCATTGCTCATACTTCACATATTTACCTAGGGAGTGATTATATGAATGTACACCTTGAATCGGTCATATTTCATGAGTCTTGCAGTATCACTTCTTGTAAGCACTACCCTTTTACTATTGCACATGAAATTCATGTTCTCGGTCTATCGCATTTTTCCTATCCTGTTCAAAGAGAACTTGCTTGCTATATTATACAATGATGATTGCATATGTCCTTGACTGCTCATTTTATACGTTTCATATGCATCTCATTGAGTTAACTGTGCATATTGAGGCTTAACCTTCATCCTTTTACAGCTTTAATAATTCCCTATTTGACTCTGACAAAAAGGGGGAGAAATAAGAAATAATGTTTGAATGCTTACTTTGAATGCATGCGACTTTGAATGCTTTTTTACATGCTATTTTTAATGCAAACATTTGTGGTGACATAAAAAGTGCTGAACTGTGAATCCAAATCTCTGTTAGTTCTCATTGGTTTTATCTTCGTCAAAAAGGGGGAGATTGTTGTGCCCCGGTCTGTTTTGACGAAGATCTTAATTAAACATGTTATGATTTCAGGTTCAATGAATTTGCATGAATACAGGTTTGATGAATGATTGCCTTGAATGAAAATTTGCTGGATTGATCAAATTGTCTACTGAATGATGGGATATGGAGTTGATCTAAAACACCATGTTGAATTTCATATTCTAAATGTATGATTGGGCATAACATGAGAAATATTCAATCATGACTAAGATGAATGAAGTTGTAGTTATATGTTGAATGAAGTAGTGAATGAAAAGGTCATTTGGTGAGTCACAAAATGAATGGATGCTTTGAATGTGGAATTTACTATGTGATGATTGAGAAAGTTTTAGTTGATATATTGAGATGATGAGTTGACTGGCAAATTGAATGCAGGTTAATTGTGAAGTTTTTCACTCATTCACTCAAGGCCAAGGTATGAATAGATGTCCAAATGGATCTTAGTGTGAATGGACTGATCCGGGTAAACTTCATGCTTATCCATGTATATCTGAGTGGTATAAACTCCATTGATCAACATTGATATATGTATCTGATTTGTGGAGTTTTCAATGGCCTTTACTAATGTTTTTCTGTTGTCAGTAAAAGTGTCGACCTCAGGGGTCGACACTTATTTGTGGAGTTTCTGCCTTGCGTTGAAAGATACGACGCTGGCAAAAAGTGTTGACCAACAGGGTCGACACTTTCACCAGGGTTCTGCTGTTTTGCTAAGGCAGAACTCACGGGAAAAAGTGTTGACCCTGTAGGAAGACACTTTCAGGTAAGTATGTTCATTTATGTGAAAATAGAATGTTCGTGAAAAAGTGTCGACCTTGTAAGTTGACACTTTTCATCACAAATGTTATGTTCCATTCATAGGCCAAAACACTTCGTAAGAAGTGTCGACCCCATGGGTCGACACTCATGTTTCGGTTTTGTGTTTATACATGTTCTGGCAGAACATCCAGAAAAAAGAGTCGACTCCATGAGTCGACACTTTTTATGAATGTTTAAATGCGATTTTTCGGATCTGTTTCGAACCCTCATTACATGGATCCATTTACCATGGCTTTTGACCATAATGGCCTTAGGGCATCCTTAACACCTAGTTTGTTATATGAAGGGGGTCCAAAAGGGGCTATTAAGTCATTTGGGGCTTCTAGCCCTTTCGTATACATCGTCGCCCCCCCTCATTCGATCAGAGATCCCCTTTGAGCTTCTAACGTGGAACTCTTTGCCTTGCAGGAGAAGAAGGTGCTCCATCTGCTGGAGGTGAAGGAGAGTTATGCCAGGATCATCTTCCATCGAGCCCGAGCCAAGATTTGGGGGTCGCGGTCTGCATCCTCTTCATCCGGAGCCTCGGGCGACTATATCTTCTACACCGGCTTCATCCAACCTTCGATTCATTTGTTCTAAGTGCTACCTTTTCTATTCTCCGAGCTTGTTTAAGGATTTGAGGGATAGATCATCTTGTTTATCATTCTCCTAGGTATTTTATGCTTAGATTGATAATCTCATAACTGGGCTTGTATTTCTCCACTCTATTTTTCTTATCTAGACATTTTTGAGGCTTGCTCCCAGTGTGTGTGGGTTGTCTCGTCGTCGTGCGAGAACCCACGTGTGTGGGCCGTCGAGCCCGTGTGTGTGTGGTTGCTGCCGTCGAGCAGCGTTTATAGTGAAATCCTCTCAAAGTGAGAGGGGTGGATGTAGGACGGCACTTGGTGCGTCCGAACCACCTAAAAATACTATGCTGTTGTTTGCTTATCTGGTGGTTGTTGATTTTCATTATTATATTCACTATACGAGTGTGAGACGGTGAGACGTGAGTTTACTCAACTGTCCGTTCATATTTCATTGTCCAAGTGAGTATATCTCTGCGCTGGGAAGTTGTGAGAGCTTGCTTGATTTACTTTCATTCATTTCAATCAAGTCTCTGTCTTAGGTTTTGCATTTATATCTGTGGTTTGTCTGGATTGTGTTAAAATTTGTAGTAAAGGGTGGGCAATCAATTCACCCCCCCTCTCAATTGCCTCCTAATCGGGCCAACATACTTCATGCCCGATTACCGAGTGGAAATGCCGAATCTCATGCTGCTAGTGCCAAGTGACAAAACTCCGTGGTTTTCTGATATTCATTCATTTGAGGGGTTATCTATTCAAGAATGTTCACATATTATTAGCACTGGGTGTCTAGGGGCAACCGCCCTAAGGAGGATGCATGTTCATAATCACGCCAGGCCATCTGCTAGATGGGCCCGTACTTGAGAAGATATTTCAAGTCGGGAGGTCCAAAGGTCCAAGTACGTGCCAGGCGGGTCCGTGTTCAAGATATTTTGGCCAAAAAAGAGGCGGCGGCACATGTTTAAGGGTGGTCAGTTGTGCACTCGGGGGTCCACTTCTCCTTCTTCTTCTACATTCCATTCCTCATCTTTTTTCCTGCTCAGTTCCCACCCTTGGGTGGTGTATCTCCCCTCCTCAAATCCTATTTCCATGATCTTCTTCTCTTCTTCCCATCCAGAGTCTCCAGATTTTCCCTCCTCTCACAATTTTAGGCCTCGACCTATGCCCTCTCATCATATCAATCCTAGGACATCTTCTGATTCTTCTCCTCCGGTATCTTAGGGTTCTTACTCTCCTTCCCCGACCCTGTCAGGTGATTCTCGTTCTCTTTCCCCGACCATGTCAGGTGCCTATGATTCTCTTTCCTCGACTCTGTCGGGTGGTCCACATTCTTCTTCTCCGACCCTGTCGGATGATTCTCGTTCTTTTTCTCCGACCACGTCGGATGATTTTCCTTCTCACCTTCCTATTCACTCCTCTTCACCATTTCAAGGTCATTAGCCTTTTTCTTGCTGTTTTTGAGGCTTTAGTCCGCCTTGACCTCAGTTGATCTATTTATTTTGTATCTGGTTCCTTATTATCAAGGTCTCCGCGCCTTAACGAGGGAGTTGTAGCCCTCGTCTCTCATCCTTTTTAATCCTTCTTCATCCAGTTTGGTGTTTGCCACTCCTCCGTGTCGAGGAATCTACAACCTCTTGCTATCCTCTCCATTTTGTCCTGACAAGCAAGGAATACAAAGCTCGTGCTGCCCAAAGCTTGATGATCAAGATCGCTTCAGGATGCTACTTCTACACTATAGATTTGTAAGGTGTCTTTATTTTATGCAAGAATATGCTATCATTTCCATTATTACTTCATGCGCATGGTTATAATGTAGTTTCCTCAACATGGTTTGAGTGACTTTAGTTCATTAAGTTTGCTTATTTCAGTCAAAATGAGTTCGCTTCTGTAGCTTCCTTAGGCTGGGAATAGCTCCATGCTGGGAGTCTTGTTTCTTTCCCCGATCGTCGAGGATGACCTTTTGCATGGGTTTCCACGCACTTCACGGAGAGCCATAGTCAATCTCTCTGAGGCACATCGTTGCTGCTTTGGCCATACTATGGGTATGCACAAAGGTGTTTTCTTTTTTCTTCTCGGCCAAGTACAGAGGCAAGAGATGGATGGATGAGATGACCAACCTAGGTGCTCCCTAATATGAGAGAGGTCTCAAATAGAGGCAGTCTTGACCCTCGAAAGTGAGCTTTCATGCTAAATCTGGCCGATAAGGGCTCTCAAAATCAATAAGAATGAATATGCAAAATTATGGAAATTAAAGACATGGAAAGAGTGGTAGTACAGTTCCCCGCGGGACGTCATGAGCCCGGTCGCATGCGTGCTTGATAAATATGGGTCTCAAAATGAAAGACAGAAAGCCTCGGCGCAACAGACCTACTCTTTGAGGGGTAGTGCCCCGGAAGGAAGTCGAGTCTGGATGTCTCCCATCCTGCATAAAGCTTGTCTCCAATTGTTCTTCTATTTCCCCCTTTTAGGCTGGGTTGTATCCCGGGTATGACCTTAGTAGGGGCACCATTCTTTAGAGGCGGTTGGTTGTGGTGAGCCACCCTCATATGCACGCCCTGCTTAACGGAAGTCTTTAATGAGAAGAGTAGGAACGACGACCCCTAGTCAATAGTTTCAGCCCGTCTCTGGGTGCTACAGATATCTTTGTTGAAAATTCTAAAAAAAATCAGATATGTCAAAATTCCAAAAAAATCGAATACTTCAAAAATTCTAAAAAAAATGAGATATTGTCAAAAACCTAAAAAAATCAAATATTTCAAAAATCCAGAAAAAAGTAGATATTGTTGAAAATCCAAAAAAAATAAACATTGTAAACATATTTGTCTTCCGTTCCTTTCTTCATGTGTTTTCTATCTATTTGTCTGAGAGCAGATATGTGACCTATTTTGTTAAGTGTGCAGGTTGCAGGTACTCAAGCTTTCCTTGCTTCATATTTTATTCTATCTGTCTTCTGTTCACGACTTCTGATCTGTTCTCTCTTCTTCAATCTATATCTCTCGATCTATTCTAAAGCTCGTATCCTTCTCAGCTCTCGCTTCGCTTCATCATATCTTTATGAGAGGACATTGCATCGTGATTGTGAACCTGGCGGTTCTGCTTTATCTGATCTTGGGCTTTGATTGAAGGGCGTATTTGTCATGTCTTTCGTCCTGACGTGTCCTTGTCACGTGTTTATGTCCCTCCGTGTCGTTCCACACATGTTGTTTTGTCAATCACCGCATGTTGTTAGTTGTCCCAACCATGTGTTGTTGTCCCACCTCATATTCTTGTCCCAACCGTGTGTTGTCCTACCGCGTTGTTATCTTGTCCCACCATGTTCATCGTACATACATGTGGTTTGTTCATGCCATTGCACATATGTGCTTGTTTATCTTGTTTTGATCAGTATGTTATGTTGTGTTGTCTGTCGTTCAATTGATCGTTATGTTCATGCTTGTTTATCATGTTCATTCATGTTGGTTGTCTTATATCAGAAAATCCAAAAAAAAAATGCCGCTTCGCTTGGCAGGTAAGTCAGGTATGGCTCTCTATCCCTGCTCACTGTTGTATTAGTACATGGTATCTCTACATTTTTATAAACTCTCAAGGACCGGCTGGTTGTCCGTGTGTTATGAGATCTGATGTTCCCATTTAACAAAAATGATGATGATCTAGGAGTATATGGTTAATCGTTGGATAGGCCGCTCGGTTGAGTCGGGTGGGGGACGATGGACTCTATCTCGCACGCCGTGGTTACGGACGACTCATGACCCCATCTTGGCTTGGTCTAGCAATAGTATCTTTGAGTATTTTCTATTTTATTCTTTCTTTGCATTCGTTTTGATGATTTCTTTATTTTAGCCCAGCATGCATCATGTCATTTTTGAGCATTCACGTCTCGTGATCCGTTCAAGGTTTCTCCTCAGCAATGGTTGATTGTGCTGCCTTTCTCTTGGATAAGAGATTCTCATTCCACTCCGAATTTAAACGATTTCTCTGACCTACCCGCTCGGTCTGGTTGGTCAGCATGATTCCTGTCTAGATTTTATCTCAGTTTCACTTTCCTCTTCCAACTTTTCAACTGTGTTCCTTCCGACCCCCTCATTGTTCGTGGATTGTGTCCCCAATGAGACAAGTCGTGTTTCCTTTTCTTTAGTTTAGTTCTCCAGACATGTCTCATCCTTGTCAATCATTCCTTGTGGTTAGTTCGGCATTTTCGGGAGAATTCATGTCGCTTGTTGGTTGTGACGGGTGTCTTTTACCTTGATGCCCGCTTATCAGTTCTCTCTACTTCGTCTCCATTTCACATCGCTTTCGCTTTTGCTCCAGCTCCTTTCCATTTCACCTCCGCGTCACTTTCGTTGATTCCCTTGCAATACAGACATCAAGGAGGGGCATCTGTTGACACCAGTTTTTAGCCCACAAGTTGAGTTATTTCTCTTATTCATCAATTTTGATGTCCCGAATTATCCATTATTTTGGATTCTTCCTTGGATGAATTTCGAGCCCATTTTCGTCATTCCCTAGTCTTTTAGTTTTGGAGATCATGATTTATTATAGCCCTAGAGGTTATCTTATAAACTTATGGCTTCCAAGTCAGCTTACGGCCCATTTAGGCCGGCTTCCATCAAGCATTCAGCTCCCTTTTCACTGCACAATCTTGAAAACTATCCTTTTTCATCCCCTTTTCTTCCTCTATTGAAAAAGTGTTCTTCACCAACGTTGTTCATCTTTCAAGGATCTAAAATTTCTTCTTCTATGCCATTGGCCAGTTCTCCACCGATTTCAAGTTATTCATATTTTTCCGGTGTGCTGTTCACCTGCATCCCATAATTCTTTCTCTCTGTTCCCACCACATTTTATCCATCCTCTTATCATCTTTTCATCATTCTTTCTGCATAAAAGTTGTTCATCTTTCAGTTATCTACAATTTCTTCTTCTATCACTTTCGCTAGTTCTGCACCGTTTGGGAGATATGATCCAATTTCCAAAGTCACACAAATGGACTACAAATGGTCGTGCAAACGATCGTTTCTTATTGCAAACGGTCGGTCGACAGACCGTTTGTTTCTTAGCGGTAAGTCGACCGACCGCTAAGAAAACCACTAAGAGTCCAGCCTGCACTGGACTCTGCCCCGATTCTGCTCAATGCATGGGCCTATCTTGCGACGGCTATAACTTCTAGAATATAGCTCTGAATTGATCCCCGTTTATTCCTATCTCTTTCCCTTTAGATTATCTCGAGTTTGATCTATAGAAGTCAGATTTTCATTGGCTATATCACTCAAAATCTTGGCCGAAAGATTGGGATTTAGGTGTCCTGGTTCAACTCAAACTCTATTTTTTGAGCAACGTGGCCTCCTTGCAGCGAGCATATCTTCAAGAATCCTCCTCCAAATCGAGTCCCACTTATTTCTATCTCGTGTCCTTAGTATTATCTCGAGTTTGATCCATAGAACTTGATTTATCTTGGACTATATCTTCAGGAATCATGATAAGAAGATGGGGCTTTTCTCTGCAAACTCTATATAAACTGCCTAGTTCGCAATGGCGACGGGGGGGCTCTTCTTCGGTTCACGGCGAAGCCATGCTGCATCGTCGACTCAATCCTTCAACCCTGGCTTGAAGAGGGAAGTATTGGTGTACCATTGCATCCTTTTGGGCTTAATTTCGTGGTCTATACTCTTAGTTCTCCTCCTCTCAAAATCACAAATCATCACAAAATACTATTTTTCTGCTACACATGCGTTTTCCCCCGTTTTGCATCATCGTTTTCTCTCTATTCTCTCCATCAAATTTCATAATTTCAAATCCTATGCATGCATAACACACACACCTATTATTTCCACCCTTCCACAGGGGTTAAAAAATCCTCCCCCGATGTGTTCTCCCCCTTTTATTTATGCTATTTTATCACTTTAGGATTGATGCTACACTTCATGTTCTAATGGGTTTTTGCCTTTGTGTTTTGATCTTTATTTTGCAGGAGAGCATGATATGGACGTGAGGCCCTCTTCTTCTAGCCGGCTGGAGGACGAGGAGGTTTGAATCCACATTATTCCCCACACCCCTGTTGACATGTTTTCCTACCTTCCCCTTTTAATTATCCTTCCAACCCCTTCTTCACTATGGTATTGTGAAGAACTAAACACTATATAAAGAACATGGGGAAGGATGTACAGTGTGTGTGTGATCGCCACCAAGGTGCCGAATGTAAGCAAATACACCGTACCTTGGAAAGGAAGGGGAGACACTCATCTTGAGAATGCAGCGCTACAGAATCAAACGGTCCTTGAGGAATTGCTTAGTGTAAGGAACGGTCGCTCGATAGACCGCTCACAGCGCCGAAGAGGGAAGTGGGACTCTGACGGGTCTAGAAACTGGATGGTTCTCAGAAGGCCACTCGAAGGTCTTGAACGACTCGTGGAAGGCCGCTCTAATCGGCAAACGGATGAAGAATGACCGTCCAAAGCTCCAGACTCCAAGGTTTGGGGACCTGATCCTCCACTCTTTCCGGCCAGCCGGAGGGAATGGGCCTCACGTTGCGATGATGCTGACCTGCAAAAACAACGTATGGAACACAGAAAGAACCCATGATTAGTATTGCGAAGTGTAGCAACTATAAAAGACTGCGCAAAATGAACTAATTAGCATGAAATGGGGGATACCTGGGGTTTTTAAACCCCTAGGGGCGTCAAAAAGATAGGAGGGTGTGTGAGATGAAGTGTGATGATGAAAAACGTGAGTGAAGGACAAAGAAAAACAATGCATGCAACGACAAGCGAATGGTGAAACTATGAGAACGAAGACTCAAAACACTGAGTACTCCCTAAACCGGAGGCTTGTATGGATGTAGAAAGCCTCCCTCCCTGACTGTAGGTCACTTGAGAATTCGGCAGAGCTTCGTCGTGACCTTGAAATCTCCCCCCCCCTTTCAAAGCTTGGCCTTAAGGGTCTATTTATAGAGCCTTAAAAGCCAACCTCGAAATTAGGGTTTTCAATGAAAATCAGTTCAAGATATCAACATAAAATCTGTAGATAATAAAATTATCTTCCAACCAGTTCAAACGGCACCCCATTTGGTTGAGAAACCGCGGAGAAATAGTTGGAACAAATCAAGGATAAAACCATGGATAGAGAGAGAAAACCCTTAATTTTTCAGCTATCGAACCGTTGCGCGGTCGTGCGATAGACCGCTTAGTCCCTTGCGCGGTCGGTCACAAGACCGCCCAACCTGTCGGGGGAAATTAAGTAAATAAGCAATATTATCCAAATATCCATCGAACTGCCCGATGATTTCGCCATTGGACTCTCATGAATTGGGCGGTTACAAATGGACCACCCAAGCCATGGAACGGCCGTAGGCCGACCGCCCAATGCCTGTCGGTGGTAAATCAAAATAAATTAGATAATTAGATAATTATCTGAACTACTAACGAATCTGGGACTCTAAGATATGGACGGTCATGTACCTGCCGTTCAATCAATTTGAACAGTTAGCTTTGAACCGTGCAAAAGCTTGTCGGTGGAAATTCAAATAAATCACCTTAATATCCAATAAATAGTGACACGGTCCATAGTCAACCGCTCCAAAATTGAACGGTCAAGCGATAGACCGCGCAATGGCTGGACACTTGAAAATCAAAGAAATGTGATAAATCAAGCTAAATCAAGCTAAATCAAGGCCCATTAAGCCCCAATTTGAAGTAAACCTGGTCAGGGAGGGAGGTACCCAAAAAATAGGCTCAATAAGCTGCCTGAAAATAGCCTCATGAGTAATGGACAACTCGAGGCATCAATAATTGAGAGTAAGAGAAATGACTCAACTTATCGGCAAAAAATGGGTGTCAACAGATGCCCCTCCTTAATGCCCTCTTTGCAGGGGAGCGAGCGGAGGTGGAGCGAAAGTGAAATAGAACATGGAGATGAATCAGAAATGCAGCGGAGCGGACTGAAAAGTGGGCGTTAAGGTAAAATGACACCCATTTTGCCAAAAAAGTGATAGGAATCTTCCGGAAAACTCTGAATCACTCACAAGGAATAGTTGGACCAAAAGTGACACCAATCTGGAGGGATTAACTAACTAAAGGGAACACAAGATCAACCTCATGGGGGACACAATCCCGCGGACCAATGAGGACACCAGAATAAGCGAAAGTAAAGAGACGGACTAAAACTCCAGACGGGGACCTCTTAATCAACTGAACCGAGTGAAAAAAAACCAGAGAGAACCTTCCAACTTAGAGTGGAATTGTTCCTCTTACCCAAACACTGAACACATAGCTATCCATCATTGGTGGGACATCAGCAGGCAAATCATGGATCATGAATGCTCAAAAGATGCGTATGATGCATGCTGGGCTAAAATAAAAGAAATCATTAAAATAAATGCAAAGACAGGATAAAATATAAAATAGCGAGAATAGTATTGCTAAGCTGGGAGAATTAGAGTCAAGACACTATCCGCAACCACAGCGTGCAGGATAGAACCATCCTCCCCATGTTTTCCCAACCTAACGGCCTATCCGATGATTAAACGCGTGCACCTAGATCATCATTATTTTTGTTAAAGGGGAACGTCAGATCCTAGAACACGTGAGTAACTAACTGGTTCTCGAGATGATATAGCATAGTACCATATAGTAATGCAATAAGGGATGTAGGGATAGAGAGCCATACCTGACTTACCTGTGCAGGTGAACGGCAAACGAAAGTGATGCTGCAAAGATGGTTACAATTCGCAATATATATCGTTAAATTCATCAGTGAATCACATGATGCAGTGCTAAAGAGGCCAAAGCACATCATTCAAGCACACGCACGGTCAAAAATAGACCACCCAGACCATAGAACGGCTTACCCGAGACCGTTCCATCATCAGCCATTTGAACATGAACGAGATAATACACGGCCCCCATGTAGACCATGCAAAATAGAGAACGGCCAGATTTTAGCCGCGCCATACAAAGTGCCATTAGTTTATAAACGGTCATATGTGGACCGCTCAATGTTGGGACGGTCTGGCGATAGATCACCCAATACTGGCGACGTTTAAACAAAAAACACTTCATCTCCCTCCCTCCCCACCATAACCGACGGTGGGAGAGAAGGAGAATGCCACCTTTCTCCACTCCCGTCCTACTCTACTCTTCCCATTCCCCAACCTCACATTCTCCCCATCTCCCCCATATGCGTTTGAAGCACCAAGCTAGGCGGCCCCCGATGACTAACGTGGACGCGCCAACGCCGACGACCGCCGCCGCGGCGGAGGTACCCCCGGTGGAGGAGATGCCGGCACCGCCGCCTGCCGAGGGAGAGGCCGCCGTCATCCGAGACCGGGGAAGAAGCTGGAGCTATTGTACCCGGGGATGAAAATACCGATGAGCGAGCACCGACGGAGAAGCCGGCCAAAGGACCTCGTCCGACCGAGGTAGGTGCACTAACCCCCCCCCCCCCTATTTCATCTTTTATTTTGTGCATGTTAGCTTTAGGGGGGAAATAGGGGCACACGACCCCTTAGAAATACCATGGAAGGCCATTTGGGCCGTGAACGGAGGTGGTGATAGGGTTTCCTGTCGTCGGAGACGACGATAATAGTGTGGTTTAACAGTAACTACCTAACAGAACAACACGGTTCCCATAGAACCGTTCAAAGAACACACGGCTCGTGGGTGGCCGTTCAAAGAATGCGAACCGACATCACAGGGTGGTCCCATGTAAACCGTCTGAGGATAGGGCGGCCCATTTTGGTCCGCTTAGAATGTGGAACGTTGAAAACAGAACAGTCTCCATCAGACCGTGGAACCTAGGATGGATTTACCTAGTCCGCTCAGAACCTGGAACACTTAAAGATAGAACGGTTGGATTCAAACCGAAAAATATAGAACGGCCAGTCGACTGACCGTGCGACCCCAAACGAGTAACTGCTTGAAAGGGATGGGACGCGGTCAGGTGGGGACCGTGTAATGACTGAGCAGCCAAGTGTGGTCCGCTTTAGAGCAAACATCAGATAGAAAGACGGCTCAAGGTGATCCGTGGGACTTATTTAAACGGTTAGAGCTCAACCGTTGGATGAGAAAATAGCTCATAAGGGACCGTTCAAAAAGCAGAGATTAAATTAAATGCTAAAATTCTAAGCTAAGATGCAATTAATCTAAATGTATGCAGGGAAAGTGCAGGACCCGGATCTCATGGCTGCAGGTTCGGGCAGTGTACTTCGCGCTGTCCGACTTCCAGCGTGAGAGGCTGAGAGACATGGGATTCTCAGAGTGCCTGAGCGTGAAGGTTAGCCAGTTTGACACACCGCTACTCTACGCTCTTCACGACCGCTGGGACCCAGTGAGTCACACGTTTCTCTTTCCATGGGGGCACATGGTCCCCACGCTCGAGGACGTTGCTCGACTTACTGGCCTTTGCGTGAATGGGTTGCCGGTCAGCGGGAGCACCTATCCTGACTACCGGGAGATGGCCCAGGAGCTCCTGGGACTGGACTTGCTGCATCCTGAGCGGTAGTCCACTACCCCTACTCGGGCGGCACTGCAGGATAGCCTGGGGCTTCGATGAGCGGGGATTGCGACCGGAGAGTTGCCCGAGTAGCATCTCGAGAGACTCGTGGAGCGAGTCAGACCACGAGTTGTAGCGGAGGCGGGACCAGAGGCAGACAGAGTACTACGGCGGTTCCTGATGTTGTTGTTCGGCTGACTTCTTTTCGTGACTCGAGGGGACGTCATCAGCTGCCGATTATTACCGTTGCTCCAGGACCTTGATCATGTGGGTGACTATGCATGGGGAGCTGCCGTCCTTACGTTCTTCTTTGACATGTTGAGCTCGACGTCCCGGCGGACGATGCTTGGGGGCTTCTCCCCTCTACTCCAGGTACGACTCTGACTCTTACTATGCATCTAGCTATAGGATTCCTACGACTACCATATGCTGACTCTTAGTGACATGCAATGCAGGTGTGGGCCTACGTGTACGTACGCGGGCTCGGGCGAGGCGAGGAGACCCACCCGGACCGACTACCTATTGCTCGGAGGTGGACCGCACCTCGGGAGAGCGGAGGTCTCCGGAGATAGGTCCGGGAGCTCGAGGATGACATGGACACTCTACTGTACACCTCAATACGACTCTAAACTCAGAATCTCCAATTAAATGCAATTCTATATGATTATAATGCTGATGTGACTCTTTCACTTGACAGGTACGGTGGACTCCTTATGCAGGGGAGGGGCACGAGGGGCACGAGGGTCAGCCTTGGGTAGCAGGGGTCCTTGCCTTCTCAGGACGTGATGTATGGTTGCTCTATATGAACGTGGTGGAGCCACTACACTACATATTGGTGATGAGGACGACCGGCGTACCACAGCCAGTAGTGGACTTTCCAGTGCTGGGAGAGCGCGTCAGCCGGCACCCGCGGGGAGCAGCGACGGTGGTGGACTGGAGAGATCGAGCTACAGAGCAGATTACAGATTGGACAGTACGCGGGTGAGTGCTGATTGCCTGGGCAGAAAGCGACGCGGCGTACTACACAGCATACGCCAGGCACTACCGGGACCAGGTGTTCCGTGGTACCCGCCGACTGGTACGACTTATAAACCCTAAATGCTCTTCCTATTATGCTTCCTATATGCCTATGCACTGATGCTTGAACTTTCTAAATGTAGATCGACCCTGAGGGATGGATCGCAGAGCTGCAGGGGCTCCTCCATGCGACTATCCGCGAGCGCGACGAGGCCCGCCAGGCCCTGGCCGTACTGGTGAGTTTTCTAAACCCTAAACTCTTTAAATTATGCAAATGCTTATGATTATGATTATGCTTATGACTGACCTGGAGTTGTGGATGCAGCGAGCCGAGGGGACCCAGCGCTAGGGGACATACGCTCCTTCTTCTTCTTCCACCCAGACTCCCGCAGACCAAGCTGAGCGGGATAACGACTTCTCACGGATGGTGGCGCGGGCCAAGGCGGCCGAGGTGGCGCTCACCGAGAGGGAATGCAACTACTGCACTTTCCCTGTTGCTTATGATTATTAAATGCATGAAATGTTATTGACTAACCATGACGATGCATATGTAGACGACCGAGCTGACCCGCCTTAGGACCGAGCTTGAGCAGAGCCGGGCAGCTGCTCGGGAGGAGGTGGCCCGTGTGCGGGAGGAGGCAGCACAGAGCCGACCGATGGACATGCTGGAGACTGCACTCATAAAGGCTGAGCTAGAGCGACTCCGAGCTGGAGCGGAGGAGCTAGTGCGGGTTTGGGCCGAGCGGGATCGAGCTCTGATCGAGGCGTCCAGGCTGAGTGGAGAGCTGCGGGCCTATAAAGAGATGAGCCGGCGATCACACAGCGGGACTCTGAGCGGCAGCCACGGTACCCATGGCTCCGTGAGGAGTTACTTTACCAGTTCTTCCGGTCACCGGAGGAATGAGGATGAGGAGCAGCGCCGGCGGCGTCGCGACGAGGCGACCTCAGCGATGCCTCCCCCGAAGAGGCATGAGGGCGGTGGAGACAGCGAGGGGGGTCAGGGAGAGGGACATGCCTGACTTGTACTCGGGACCCGACTTTTTGTACATGATATGATAGTGATATGCTTTTCGTTTTGATTTTGTGGATGTATGCATGTATGAATGAAAGCAAATGACTGATACTGACCCACTAACTATGATACGAGTGAGACGGACACGAGCGAATGAGAGACGGCATGAGTGAGCGAGTGAGGAAAGGGACGCTGACTAGAGCGAGAGAGAGACGCCGACTCAGAGTGAGAGAGAGACGTGACTGAGAGAGAGAGAGAGACACCGACTCGAAGTGAGAGAGAGACGCCGACTCGGAGTGAGAGAGAGACGCCGAACTGAGAGACGTTGAACTGAGAGAGAGAGAGACGCGACTAGGTGAGAGAGGCGATACCACCGCTTGAGTGATACATATAAGAACAAGTTAAAATAGGGCTTCAGATGCCTAGGCGATCGAAAATAGACTGCTCAAACCGCCACACGGCATTCTTGTAGACAGTTCATAGCCTCTCAGCCAAGGCAATCAAACGGCTTAATGTCAGCCGCTCCAACAATAGGACGGTTCCTTTCTGACCGTGTGATTTATAGAACGGTCGATTACATACCGCTTGACCTCCAAGATTCGAGTTGTATAGAAGCTTCTGAACGGCCTTAATAAGACCGTTCAATGAATAGGGCGGTCTATCGAGAGACCGCCTAATGGCACGACCTGAGAGTTCGAACGGGACTCTGTTGGAGAGTCCTAACCTGAAGATAGGCATCCTAAACCAACCTAATCCTTATCCAACTCGATCTAGGCATGTCCTACATCACTTCTAGTGGGTTTTGGCCTCTACCTAAGCCTTATAAGTAGGAGGGGGGCTCTAAATTCGCAACTCACACCACACCCCTCTTTCTAGGCCTCAAACCTTTGTTATTCCCCATCAAATCATCATGAAAAGGTCCTTCGAGGGGAGTTCCATGGAGGGGGCAGCTTATGAAGGGCCAAAGCCGGCCAGGAAGGAGCGTGAAGTGCTCCAATGGCTGACTACGATCCCTCGTCATCTGAGCTCAAGCCCTTTGAGAGAGGTACGTTTGCATGATTTCATTCAAATAAGTTTATTCACTTACTTACACATTCTTCCTCTCTTCCTCTTTTTCTCTTTTCCATCTCAGCTTCTCCCCGGCTCTAGATGCTTATCCACTTTAAAGTGGATAGCTCCCATGATCCGCGCATTGCCCCTAGGAGTGATATCCATCCTGAAGTCCTGGCACCTACACCCATTCTTGGTATTAGGCCAAAATTACACAAAGCTCTTCCTTGACTGGCACAGCATCTCAGCCTTGGTAGAAATCTGGCACCCTTAGACCCATACATTCATATTTCCATCTTTCGAGGCCACTATCTTACTGGAGGAGGTAGAGACCTATCTTTCTCTTCCTAGGTCTAAGGTGGGTGAGGAAGACCTACTGTGTCATATAGTGGCACCTGTGGACCCTAGGCTCATCTTGGGAGGGTTTATACCAGACAGCAGGGATATCCATACCTTCATAGGCCTACGCTAGATCCACCTTCTTTCTTTTAGCCAGTGGGTAGTTGAACATTGTAGGAATAGGTGTGGGTTGGATGAGGCCATAGCCAAGGCCACGTCTATTTGCTTGTGCGGGGCTATCTTGTTCCCCTCAGTTGACCACATTCTAGACATTCCTATTCTTAGCACCATTAGCAGCCGGTGGCAGGGTCTTTCTATCTCCCAGGCCGTCCTAGCCTACTTGCACGAGGGTCTTACCACAGCAGCCCTAGGAGGTCCTCTCTTTGGTTCTATGATCCTTCTGGAGCGTTGGATGGGTGTCAGGATGAAATTCATTCACAAAGAGTATGTCACTTCAGCCAGCAGGATCTTCTAGATCCACCCCCTCTTCTTCATAGGTGGCGCATTCGGATTCTCTCCACAGGTAGAGTGCAGGACAGCAGATAAGAAGACCAGGGATGAGTGGCGATTGCACATCAACAGGCTGCCCCTGGATTGGTTCGTGATGCGCCCAAACTTCCTCCGCGACACCACTGTCAGAGTGCCTAGAAGGCCAGGCTTAGATTTGAGGCTCGTGAGTGACACCGCATTGGCGATGTACAGCCCGCACCGGTGCTACCTACAGGTTGGACTACCCAGGACAGTTCTTCCAGCACTACCCCACCTTCCCGTACTGCAGGCGAGGAGGATCGGTTCAGAGGAGGACGAGCAGGCGGTCAGGAGTGCCCTGATCATGTGGGAGGTGAGCAGGGTGCTTACCCTTCCGGCGGAGGTTGCAGAGATTCCGACGACACGCCAGGCCTACGTTAGAGAGCTGAGAGAGATACGTCCCCGCGGGGATGCCCAGCGGAGGACTGAGTGATTTTCCTTTTATTTTCATGATGCTTGATGTAGAGACTTATGCTTAGAGAGTTTGATATATGAATGAATAAAGTTGATGATTTGATTGGTTTGAGTTTGGGCTTTACTTTGTGTGATTGAGTGAATTGGGATATGACTTTGAAATGTACACGGTCACGGACTGACTGAACCTTCAATTTCAACATGCCCCTACACACACATAATCAACGAAAATAAATTAAATCTGTTTCAGGCTTAACCCCTTGCCCGTAGGAAGTTAGGAAATGACCAGCTCTTGATTTTTGGTCAAGGGGGTAAGCCTTATTAAATAGGCAAGTAGCGAAATGGAAATGAATGTAATGCACACTATGGAATGCAAATCATGACGATGAAAATCTTTTTTGTGATTCTAAAATATTTGATTTTTTTAGATTTTGAAATATTTAATTTTTTTGGATTTTAAAATATTTGACCTTTTTGGATTTTGAAACCAGCTCAAACCTGACGACGGGGTGTCACGCCCCGAGCCTTTATTACAGTGGAAGACTAACTCGGGGAGCGCAAATAGCCGGCATGGTAAGCCTCTTGCAAGCAAGAATGATCAGAGCGCAAGACAATCACACACATAAATGTAATTTCACAATATTTACTCAAACTCCAACTTTATTTCATAATAATCAAGTATTCAAATACAACCACTAATTCAACTTACTCCAATCTATCAGACTCAAGAAATAGGAAAATTACATAGACTCAATCTAAACAATATAGACCTTCCTAAGTCTTCACTCTCATCTTGACAATACTTTCATTCGCTCTCGGACCCGCTACTTGTATAACCCGAATCCGAATTCGAATCACTTCCATCTCCTGAAAAGATTGGAAATAGATAATGAGCACACTTGCCCAGTAGGTATCTTCGTATCAACATGAAGGCACTATTAAAGTAATTAACAATTTAGCTCTAAAGAATAAGGTAAAAATCATGCGAATGCGATCAATCACGCGATTAAACCAAAGTAACAAGACGATCAAGTAAGTTAGAATGAGAGCAAGTACGAACTAGCAAGAATGTAACAAGAACATGATATTGGCCTTTCATGAACAAGAATGTACTAGCAAGCCACATAATCATCACTCTAGTATCTTTTGCTGATGAGCAAGTACTTTGTGAATTTTTGTGGAATATCAAGCAAGAAAGTCATGTACAAGAATGTCATGTCATACCGTATTGTGGATTTTCACTTATTTATAGAGAAAGTACTCCCAGTGTAATGCGACGCTAGTAGCATGATACCCCATGGTTTATAATAGTATGTTTCTGACAATCAGCCGAGGGGACTAGCATAGAGCCCTTGAACACAATCAGTGCTCGATCGCATCTTCAAGTATAAATCAAGCTTTTTTCACGCATGTAACAATAAAGTATGGCCAAGAATGTAATAAGTTCAATAAGCTCATGATAACAATAATTCAATGAATGAATGCTTTAATAAGAATCATGAAGAATCAAGAATGACTTAAGCAATGTTATGCTTATGGAAATAAATCGGCAGCATAACGGTACATTCTTTATTTTCCATTCATTATTTTAGGTTTCTTGATCAATATGATAAGTTATAGATCATTAATAGTCCATCTAGAAACTTTGGAATATCAACCCTTGGTCCACCTTGGGTTAAAATACTCAAGCAGTGTGACGGTCGTGTACTGGGCCGTTACATGATGTGACGCTCCAGTATTGGGCTGTTATATTAGTCTGAATCCAGAACCAAGAAATCGGACTCAGTTGAATGTGACGGTCGTATATTGGGCCGTTACTTGTGCCTGACGGTCCAACATAGAGCCGTTACATTGCTGATAACTAAAAATATTGATAGTGTAATCTAATCTATGGGCTTTAATGGTACAACCAACTCGGCGTCCTAGTGGGAATCCCAAGCTCGCGGAGAATTACGGAGGCCTTGAAACAAGATTTCCTAGTCCATTGGAAGGAATATCCAATAGAGAGGTCCTTATGTCCAAGAATAATGTTCCTATAGTGTAATGTCAACTAATGGATAACATACCGAAATATGCGCCATATACTTAAAGAAATGACTCTATTGATAAAGAGAACATGTAACGACGTGAAACCATGAGAAAACTCCGTCAATACAACATTTGGAAAATCATGATTTAAATATAAAACTATAGAATTTTGGCACAAGAAATTAACATAACTTAAAATAACCTAAGACACATTAATCATACAATTTGATTATGAATCAGTAACTAAACTTGAAGTCTTGATAACTAGTCCAACTTAGCTATCTAAGCTTATTTATAAGTAAACTTAACTTGTTATTATTCTATCTTGGGTTGGCAGAACATAGGGGTCTGACGGTCTAGGATAGGCACGTTACAGTGCTTGTGACGGTTTATCGAGGGGCCGTTACAGTGGTGTAACGCTCCTACTAGGATGTGTCAGAGACAATAGAATAATAAAACACAACAGGGTGTGACGGTCTATCGTAAGGCCGTTACATTCATGTGACGGTCTTACGTTGGTGCGTTAGAGAATCTGATGACAGTAAACTAAGTAAATGTTTATGAAAACATAACATGTCTGGAAATCAAAATACTACCACTCTCCTAGTCATGATAATGAAGTATAGGCCAGCTATATACATGGGTTTAGTGAATAGACATGATAATATCTTTTAATTTCCATTTAGGGCTAAGCGATGCATGAATGTATAGAACTATTAGATCATCAAATTCTTAGTCTAGAATGCATGAAATCAAGCACAACTAGAGGGCTTTTATTCCTAATAAGTTATTTTTGCCAATCATGAGATAACCTACCTCTTCTAAAACCTTTAAACATCGAATTTGATGCTAGGTGCTACCCTTAGTCCCTTGTACTTCTTGTGATAAATCAGCAACTTGAATCTGCTCTATTTCCTTAGCCTCTTGACCTAAGGATGTGAAATTTTGAGGGTAAGAAGATGAAACTATTGGGAACAAAAAGTTCTAAAGGATTGAACTCTAATTACCTCGTTTAGACGTCCTAATCTCTAGATCTTCAGGGAACTTGCGTTCAGATTCCTGGGTTGCTAAGGTTGAATCTGCAACTTTAGAAGCTTCTATCCCCTTGGTTGCTTGATCTCCTAGCACGAAATTTGGAGAGCTATTAGTCTAATATATTATAAAAAAAAATCGTAAGGAACTTACCTGAAATTATGACTCCTTATCTTGATTCATCACGAGCCAAAAGTAAGGGTCGCTTAGTTCAGAACTAGGTCCTATTTATAGGGTTTTGAAGATTAGATCGATTCTAGAGTCCTTAATTTGCCAGAACCTAATCCATAAGGCCCACTTTGTTAATGGAATAAGTCTCGGGTAGAATGAGTTATTCTACCTTTTCACTCTTGTTCTAGTTTGATAGCAGGATTAAGTTATCAGGGGTCAGTTAGGATAAAAGGTCTTATTCTAAGAATAACTTATTCTACCATTTCTATGGAATGAGTTATTCCTAGGGTAAGAACAAGTTATCAAATTGAAAAGAAAAAAAGTCAAGGAATAACTCATCCTAACCCATCTCATGTGAGTTATCCTAACCTATTATCAAACAGGGCCTAAGAGTCCTTAGTAATATTATAAGCTCTCTCAAGTCAATCTCTTGTAGATAAGATCCCAAAGTTATAATCTTTTTAGTCGTTCTTCCTTTCACAGAACTAACAGAGTGTAACGCATCCAGCCTGGTGCGTTATAGGGCTGTGGCGGTCGCCCGATAGACCGTTATATTCAACATGTATAGAGTTTCAATTTCATAAAACTCTTTTATTCGTTTATCCACATAATTATCTTATATAAATAGTATTTATCCTTAAAATACGTGAATAAGCAAATTACCCTTCTAGAATATGGGCCAAACTTGATGGGCTTGGTCCATTAACCTTTTGGATTATCTTTAAATAGGCTAGGTTAATTATTTAACCTAATTGGGCCTTATAATGACTTATTGATCTAATATTTTATTTATTAATTTATTTAGGCCTTTATAAATTCCAGAAAATAATTAAATATTCCTAAAATAATTTATAAAAATTCTGGGGTCTTACACCCTCCCCCACTTAAGAGAATTTGGTCCCCAAATTTAATATACGGATTTCGGAGAGTGCACTTACAGTTAAATAATTCTGGAAATCTTTTCCGCATGGCTGCTTCGGTTTCCCAAGTTGCTTCATATGGCCATGTTTTCTTCCATTTAATCTTGACCATAGGAATAACTTTATTTCTTAGTTGACGCACTTCCCGTTCTAGAATCTTTATTGACTTTTGTTCGAACGTCATATCCTTCTGAATCTCCAGATTGTCATAAGTGATAATATGGTCAGGATCATATACATACTTCTTCAGCATAGAGACGTGAAATACGTCATGAACTCCTGCTAATTGTGGAGGTAAAGCCAGTTTGTAAGCCACTTCACCAATCCGTTCAAGAATTTTAAATGGGCCAATAAATCTTGGAGTTAGCTTTCCTTTAATGCCAAATCTTCGAATACCACGACCTGGAGAAACCTTTAAATATATATGATCTTCTACCTGAAACTCCAGGTCACGTCTTCGATTGTCAACATAAGACTTTTGCCTATCTTGTGCCATTTTCATTCTTTCTTGAATGAGCTTGATCTTCTCTGTAGAATCCCTGATGAGATCGGGGCCTAGAAATTACTTTTCCCCTATTTCATTCCAACATATTAGTCATCGACAACTTTTTCCATATAAGGCTTCAAAAGGTGTCATTCGTATGCTAGCCTGATAGCTATTGTTATATGCAAACTCTACTAGAGGCAAGTGATCATACCAACTACCTCCAAAGTCGATAGCACAAGCCCTGAGCATATCTTCTACTACCTGATTCGTTCTTTCCATTTGACCATCTGTTTGTGGATGAAAAGTTGTGTTGAAATTCAATCTAGTCCCTAGTGAATGTTGTAGACCCTTCCAGAATTGTGATGTGAATCGAGGATCACTATCAGATATAATAGTGACTGGGACACCATGTAGTTTGCCAATCTTTTTTATGTATAATGCTGCTAGAATATCCACAGACCATTGACTCTTTATTGGTATGAAATGTGTGGATTTAGTCAATCGGTCTATGATTACCCATATTCCATCGTGTCCACCTCTTCTCTTAGGTAAACCCATAATAAAGTCCATCCCTATACTCTACCATTTCCATTCGGGAATACTCAAGGGGTGTAATTTACCTGCGAGTCTAAAATGTTCTGCTTTTACTTGTTGGCAGGTGAGACAACAGGACACGAAATTAGCTATCTCTCTCTTCATATTGGGCCACCAGAAATTTCTTTTGAGATTTTGATACATCTTTGTTCCTCCTGGATGAATTATGTATTTGGAATTATGCGCTTCATCTAGGATATATTTGTTCGTAGCCTCATGATCTGGTATACATATTCGGCCCTTAAATAACAATCTTCCGTCATTGGAAATAGAAAATATTGGCTTTAATTTCCAGTAATATAGGATCATCATTTTACAGATTGACCAGATCTTCTATCAATGTAGGTTGAGCTCGGATATTAGCTATGAAACAATCTTCTTCATTTATGTCAATATCTAAGTTCAACTGAGCAAATTGAGGAGCAAGGTTAGTTACACTTATCATAAGACTTGATAGCATACCCATTGGTTTTCTGCTGAGTGCATCTGCTACAGCATTAGCCTTGCTAGGATGATATTGAATAGAAAAATCAAAATCCTTGAGATATTATAACCACCTCCTCTGCCTCATGTTAAGCTCATTTTGAGAGAATAAATATTTCAAGCTTTTGTGGTCCGAGTAGACCGTGAACTTTTCTCCATAAAGATAATGATGCCAAATTTTCAAGGCAAAAATAACCGCTGCCAATTCCAAATCATGTACGGGATAGTTTTCCTCGTGACGTTTCAATTGTCTTGAAGAATAACAGATTACTTTTCCATTCTGCATGAGAACGCATCCTAAGCCAATGCCAGATGCATCCGTATACACTTCGAATCCACCACCTTCCATCGGTAGTGATAGAATAGAAGCTGTGGTAAGATAATTCTTAAGAGTTTGGAAACTCTTCTCACATTCCTCTGACCAGACAAAATGATTTTCTTTTCTTGTGAGTCTAGTTAAAGGAACTGCTATCTTTGAGAAGCCCTTAATGAATCTTCTATAATAACCAGCTAAACCCAGAAAGCTTCTTACTTCTGATACAGTCGTTGGCCGGCTCCAATTTCTGACAGTTTCTACCTTAGAAGGATCCACAGCAATACCTTCTTTTGAAATAATGTGGCCTAGGAATGAGACTTCCTCGAGCCAAAATTCACACTTATTGAGTTTGGCATAAAGTTTGTGTTCTCTAAGTGGTTGTAAAGCAATTTTAAAATGTTGTTCATGTTCCTCTTTTGTCTTGGACTATATCAAGATATCACTAATGAAGACGACGATGAACTGGTCCAGATATGGCTGGAAGACATTCTTCATAAGTTGCATGAATGCTGCTGGGGCATTAGTTAACCCAACGGCATCACTACGAATTCATAGTGGCCATAACGACTTCGAAAAGTTGATTTATAAATGTCCTCTTCTTTAATTCTAAGCTGATGATAACCTGATCTGAGGTCTATCTTAGAGAAATATTCTGCTCCTGAAAGCTGATCGAAGAGTTCATCAATACGCGGTAATGGATACTTATTTTTAATTTTAAGCTGATTCAGTCATCGGTAATCGATGCATAGCCTGAGAGAACCATCCTTCTTTTTGACAAATAGGACAGGCGCACCCAACGGGGATGTGCTTGGTCTGATGAAGCCCTTATCCAGAAGTTCCTGCAATTGCTTCTTCAATTCCTTAAGCTCTGTGGGGGACATCCTGTAAGGGGCTATAGAAACAGGTGCTGCTCCTGGAATGAGTTCAATAGTGAAATTCACTTCCCTCTCGGGTGGCAAACTGGGTAGTTCAGATGGAAACACGTCTGAAAACTCATTTACAATAGGGATGTCCGCTAAGATAATCTCCTTGGATTCGGCAATAATGACAGAAGCAAGAAAAGCTTCACGTCCTTGCGAGATAAGTTTACAAGCGTGAAGAGAAGATATTATAGTAGGATGCTTCTTGTACTTGATGCCAAGAAAAGAAAATCTCAGAAGACCAGACTTTCGAAAGGATATAATCCTATTTCGGCAATTGATATACGCATCATGATCTACAAGCCAATCTACCCCTAAAATGGCATCATAACCTTTCATGTTAAGGCATACTAAGTTTGCGGGGAGATTATGACCCTCTACTATCACTTTTCTATCAGGATAATAGTCGGTAAGTTTTGTTCCAGAACCTAAGGGTGTGGAAATAGCAAGATCTAAAGGTAAGGGAATTGATGTGATTGGTAATGTTTTAGCAAAAGTAGTGGAGATAAAAGAATGAGAGGCACCAGTATCAAATAGCACAAATGTAGGATGAGAACAGATTTGAAGAGTTCCTTTCATAAGCCCATCATCCCTGGGTGCTTCCTCTTCTTCTAGAACAGCATTGAGGCGAGCCTGCCTCCTGCATCCATTACCAGATGACTGGTCCATAAGGGGGCATTCCGGCATGTGATGCTCCCTGCTTCCATAATGTAAACAAGTGCCAAGGCGCTTCCAACACTCCTCAGTCGAATGGCCGAATTTTTCACAAAATGTGCAAGCCGTGGTGACCTGCTCCTTCTCCTCCTTGACTTTCTTTTGCTTATGAGAACTTCCACCATTCCCATTCCTGGATCTCTTCTTACTATCACGGCTCTTGTAAGGCTCCGTGATGCTGAACTTTTCTTTCTTATAACGCCGATCTGAGCGTCGGCTTGATTCTACTCCTTTCTCTTTCAATTTTTCGACCTTCTCTATGGACCTTTCACATAAATACGCTCGCTGAACCATCTCCGCATAATTACGGATGTTTTGGCTCCTGAGCTGCTGGATGAAACCGGGACATAACCCGTCCATAAACCGATTCGCATTTAATAAATCGGTACTGATTAGATGTGATGCATACGGTGCTAGCCTTGAGAATTGCAGTTCATATTCAGCAACCGTCATCATTCCTTGCCGAAGAGTGGCGAACTCCATAGTCGTTCGTTCCTTTACGTGCTCCGAAAAGTACTTGGCACGGAATAGGGTAAGAAAACTATCCCATGTATGAGGTGCATCGGTCGGAGGTGCCAGAACCGACTTCCATCATGTGCGAGCATCTTTGTTAAGCTGAAAGGTTGCGAGACGCACCTTCTCCTGATCGGTGCATTGGATAACATTAAATATACGATTCATTTCGTCTATCCAGTTTTCTGCCTCGTCGGGATTAGAAGAACCATAGAATCGCGGAGGATTTAAACTCCGAAAATTGTGATGTAGGTCACCGGCCCTTGCCCCCCGCCACCTTGCGCTATGGTTTGCAATGCCTGAGTAAGGCTGGCAACTGTTTGTTGCATGCCATCCTAATCTACACGATGAGCCATTCGTAAGATAAGGTACCTGAGAGAAAATAACAACTTGTTATTTCTCATAAAATTGGAATGAAAAAAAATCAATCTTAAAGCTAATTAATTGTCTTATACTAGGCTCTACCCAATTCTCACATGGGTATGGAAATTTCTTCCTTAGTTCATAGGTAGGGGTCCTTAAACCTTGGACTTTTCCTATGACATGACTCTTCTTCAAGTCTTGAGACTTAGGCTCTGATACCAACTTAACTGTCACGCCCCGAGCCTTTATTACAGCGGAAGACTACCTCGGGGAGCGTGGACAGTCGGCATGGTAAGCCTCTTGCAAGTAAGAATGATCAGAGCGCAAGACAATCACACACATAAATGTAATTTCACAATATTTACTCAAACTCCAACTTTATTTCATAATAATCAAGTATTCAAATACAACCACTAATTCAACTTATTCCAATCTATCAGACTCAAGAAATAGGAAAATTACATAGACTCAATCTAAACAATATAGACCTTCCTAAGTCTTCACTCTCATCTTGACAATACTTTCATTCGCTCTCAGACCCGCTACTTGTATAACCCGAATCCGAATTCGAATCACTTCCATCTCCTGAAAAGATTGGAAATAGGTAATGAGCACACTTGCCTAGTAGGTATCTTCGCATCAACATGAAGGCACTATTAAAGTAATTAACAATTTAGCTCTAAAGAATAAGGTAAGAATCATGCGAATGCGATCAATCACGTGATTAAACCAAAGTAACAAGACGATCAAGTAAGTTAGAATGAGAGCAAGTACGAAGTAGCAAGAATATAACAAGAACATGATATTGGCCTTTCATGAACAAGAATGTATCGAGAATGTACTAGCAAGACGGATAATCATCACTCTAGTATCTTTTACTGATGAGCGAGAACTTCGTGAATTTTTGTGGAATATCAAGCAAGAAAGTCATGTCATGCCGTATTACGGATTTTCACTTATTTATAGAGAAAGTACTCCCAGCGCAATGCGACGCCAGTAGCATGATACCCCATGGTTTATAATAGTATGTTTCCGACAATCAACCGAGGGGACTAGCATAGAGCCCTTGAACACAATCAGTACTCGATCGCATCTTCAAGTATAAATTAAGCTTTTTCCACGCATGTAACAATAAAGTATGGCCAAGAATGTAATAAGTTCAATAAGCTCATGATAACAATAATTTAATGAATGAATGCTTTAATAAAAATCATGAGAAATCAAGAATGACTTAAGCAAGGTTATGCTTATGGAAATAAATCGGCAGCATAACGGTACATTCTTTATTTTCCATTCATTATTTTAGGTTTCTTGATCAATATGATAAGTTATAGATCATCAATAGTCCATCTAGAAACCTTGGAATATCAACCGTTAGTCCACCTTGGGTTAAAATACTCAAGCAGTGTGACGGTCGTGTACTGGGCCGTTACATGATGTGACGCTCCAGTATTGAGCCATTACATTAGTCTGAATCCAGAACCAAGAAATCGGACTCAGTTGAATGTGACGGTCGTATATTGGGCCGTTACTTGTGCCCGAGGGTCCAACATAGAGCCGTTACATTACTGATAACCAAAAACATCGATAGTGTAATCTAATCAATGGGCTTTAATGGTACAACCAACTCGACGTCCTAGTGGGAATCCCACGCTCGCGGAGAATTACGGAGGCCTTGAAACGAGATTTCCTAGTCCATTGGAAGGAATATCCAATAGAGAGGTCCTCATGTCCAAGAATAATGTTCCTATAGTGCAATGTGAACTAATGGACAACATACCGGAATATGCGCCATATACTTAAAAGAATGACTCTATTGATAAAGAGAACGTGTAACGATGTGAAACCGTGAGAAAACTCCGTCAATACAACATTTGGAAAATCATGATTTAAATACAAAACTATAGAATTTTGGCACATAAAATTAACATAACTTAAAATAACCTAAGACACATTAATCATACAATTTGATTATGAATCAGTAACTAAACTTCAAGTCATGAAAACAGGTCCAACTTAGCTATCTAAGCTTATTTATAAGTAAACTTAACTGATTATTCTGTCTTGGGCTGGCAAAACACAGGGGTCTGACGGTCTAGGATAGACGCGTTACAGTGCTTGTGACGGTTTATCGAGGGGCCGTTACAGTGGTGTAACGCGCCTGCTAGGGTGCGTCAGAGACAATAGAACAATAAAACACAACAGGGTGTGACGGTCTATCGTAAGGCCGTTACATTCATGTGACGGTCTTACGTTGGTGCGTCAGAGAATCTGCTGGCAGTAAACTAAGTAAATGTTTATGAAAACATAACATGCCTGGAAATCAAAATACTACCACTGTCCTAGTCATGATAACGAAATATAGGCCAACTATATGCATGGGTTTAGTCAATAGACAGGATAATATCTTTTAATTTCCATTTAGGGCAAAGAGATGCATGAATGTATAGAACTATTAGATCATGAAATTCTTAGTCTAGAATGCATGAAATCAAGCACAACCAGAGGGCTTTTATTCCTAACAAGTTGTTTTTGCCAATCATGAGATAACCTACCTCTTCTAAAACCTTTAAACTTCGAATTTGATGCTAGGTGCTACCATTAGCCCCTTGTAGTTCTTGTGATAAATCAGTAACTTCAATCTGCTCTATTTCCTCAGCCTCTTGACCTAAGGATGTGAAATTTTGAGGGTAAGAAGATGAAACTATTAGGAACAAAAAGTTCTAAGGGATTGAACTCTAATTACCTCATTTAGACGTCATAAACTATGTATCTTCAGGGAACTTGCGTTCAGATTCCTGGGTTGCTAAGGTTGAATCAACAACTTTGGAAGCTTCTATCTCCTTGGTTGCTTGATCTCCTAGCACAAAATTTGGAGAGCTATTAGTCTAATGTATTATAAACAAAAAGTCATAAGTAACTTACCCGAAATTGTGACTCCTTACCTTGATTCTTCACGAGCCAAAAGTAAGGGTCGCTCAGTTCAGAACTAGGTCCTATTTATAGGGTTTTGAAGATTAGATCGATTCTAGAGTCCTTAATTTATCATAACCTAATCCCTAAGAGTCCTTAGTAATGTTATAAGCTCTCCCAAGTCGATCTCTTGTAGATAAGATCGCAAAGTTCTAATCTTTTTACTCGTTCTTCCTTTCACAGAACTAACAGAGTGTAACGCATCCAGCCTGGTGCGTTACAGGGCTGTGGCGGTCACCCGATAGACCGTTACATTCAACGTGTATAGAGTTTCAATTTCATAAAACTCTTTTATTCGTTTATCCACATAATTATCTTATATAAATAGTATTTATCCTTAAAATACGTGAATAAGCTAATTACCCTTCTAGAATATGGGCCAAACTTGATGGGCTTGGTCCATTAACCTTTTGGATTATCTTTAAATAGGCTAGGTTAATTATTTAACCTAATTGGGCCTTATAATGACTTATTGATCCAATATTCTATTTATTAATTTAGTAAGACATTTATAAATTCCAAAAAATAATTAAATATTCCTAAAATAATTTTTAAAAATTCTGGGGTCTTACACGGGGAATCTCATATCTCACTTTGGGTCTCCTGGGTTCAACGTGCGTTATAAAGGACCGCCCATGGCCGGGGCCGATTTCACTTAACGGTGCCTCTATCGAGGCCATACCCGGGGCGGGATCCATTCCTTGGAAAATAAAAGAGAATTTGATAGACAAGCTGGTGATATGTATAGAGGTTTTTAGGGCTTGAGTTCTTCTCACGACACCCATTTTTCAAAGAATTTGGTCTATTACGCCGGGGCTTTGTGTCCGTCATCGAACCTACATTCCCTCTAGGCACGCATACGACCGGGCTCATAACGTCCCGCAGAAAAACTGTACTGCCACTTTTGCCATGCCTAGTTTCACCATTTTGGGGGCTTTTAGATTTTTGAGCCTCGAGCTTTGGATGAGCTTTTAGCTTTGTCTTTGATTTTGCCCATTTTCTCCATTTCTTTTCTTTCTTTTTCCTTTGCTCTTACCACTGCGGAATAAGGTCATGACGGACTGCCCCTATTTGAGACCTCTTTTATCGGGGGGTCTAGATCAGTTCTCGCCCCCATATTCGCCACTTACCCCTACTTTCAACCGAGAGAGGAGAGAAAACAAGGACCTTCACTTTCCCCAAAGCATGTCCAAGGGAGAAACGGTGTTGCATAAAAGAAGGGAACCGAACCACAGGGGGTCGTGTAGTGTGTGTATGTTGAACCGGGGGTCTTCCTTCACGATCAAGTAGAGGCATGCCCCGCCGCCGGGCCGTTGCTGGCTTGACTCTATGGATAAAAATGTTTTAAATATAGCCCATTCCACAGATTTGGCAATTCTTCACCCTCTGCGTTAACTAAACAATACACGTTACTAGGATAGACTTCCTTAACTACAAATGGCCCTTCCCAGTTGGGTTGCAGCTTAGACATAGGACCTGCTGTTCTGATAAATTTGCATTTCAAGACCATGTTACCCACTTGGAATTTTCTTTCAATAACCTTCTTTTGAAAATACTGCGAGACACGCTTTTGATAAACCGAGACGTGATTGGCCGCATTTAGCGTCTTCTCGTCTAAGAGTTCCAGTTGGACTAGCAACGCCTCTCGATGCTCGTCGAGATTAAGTTCTTTGTCTAGTTGCACCCTTAGGGAAGGGATCAAGATCTCGTACGGGAGTATCGCCTCCATGTCATAGGTGAGAGCAAAAGGAGTTTGCCCCATGAGAGTACGAACGGAGGTGCGATAAGCCTATAGAGCTTCTATCAGTTTGTCGGCCCAATCCGTAAATTTTTGCTACTCGCATGTTTTCTTAATGATTTTAAGAACGGTTTTGTTTGTGGCCTCAGCTTGGCCATTACCTTGAGGGTAATATGGTGATGAGTGATGCAATGCAATACTAAATTTCTTACAGAGGTCCCGAAGTTCTTGAGAAACGAATTGAGGCCCATTGTCGGTGACGATATCACTTGGTACTCCAAACCGCGAGATGATATTCTTGAGGATGAAGCGGCATACTGTGGTGGCTTTGATTTATACATAAGCTTTAGCTTCCGCCCACTTGGTGAAGTACTCTGTAGCCGTCAGAATGAAGGATTTCTATTTAACCTGAGCATTAGGATCACCAAGTGGCCCAATGATATCAAAGGCCCATATCGAGAATGGCCAAGGAGCAGAAAGAGGATGGAGAGAAGAAGCCGGAGCGTGGATTTTATCAGCATGAAGCTGGCATTGAAGACACCTACGGACATAGGTGGAACAGTCTTCTTCTAGGGTTGGCCAGTAATAGCCCTGCCTAAGAATCTTCTTCACCAAAGCTTACCCATTAACGTGCCCTCCACACTCACTAGAGTGAGCGGCCTCTACTACTTTCCAAGTCTCATCGTCATCCAAACACCTCATTAGAACTCCATTGAGAGCCCCCTGTATAGTTCTCCCGCAATAATCGTGTATCTGGCGACTCTTCGAATGGCCTTGCGCTGCTCGGCATTTGCCGTCTCGGGAAAGGAACCATCCCTGCAATACTGCTCTATCTCGTGATACCACGGCAACTCTTCTTCTTCTATGATTTCCTCGAGCTCAGTTAATGAAACTTCCTTCAAATCTTCCTTCTCAACTTTCTTCTCCACAACCTTCCTAAGGGTATCGAACCAAGGATCCTGGAGAGAGGGAGCGTCCATCTGCTGGACCACAATGGTCTCAATGGAATGACTAAGCGGGAAGGAAAGGGAAGAAGCCAGCGATGCAAGTGCATCGGCCAGAATGTTCTGAGAACGAGGAGTATGAATGTAGATGAGTTTCCGTAATTACCTAGCCAAGAGCGTGACCAAATCTTGATAGGGCTTGAGTTTGGGGTCACGGGTGCGGTAAGTGGACAGAACTTGATGCAACACCAATTGAGAGTCTCCTATGATGTTTAGGTATCGCGCGCCCATGAGGTAGGCATGCTTCAGACTGGCAAGGAGAGCCTCATACTCGGCTATATTATTAGTGGGAGGAAAAGATAGTTGATAGGCGATAGGGATGGTCACTCCTTCCGGAGTGAGGAGAACGGCACCGATTCCACGGCTCTGGGAATTGAGAGCACCATCGAAGTGAAGAGACCAAAAAGAAAGATCGAGTGATTACAGCCAAGTGTTCATCAGAAAATTCGTCCCGGATTGAGTTAGAACGAGGGATAGGAGAAAGAGCAAGATGTTCAGCAATCGCATATCCCTTTATCGCCTTTTGAACAATGAAGGTGATATCAAATTGGGAAAGAAAGCTCTGCCAGCGAGCCAACCGGCTAGAAAGGACAGGTTTTTCTAACAGGTAACGAATGGGGTCCATTCTAGAGATCAGCTTAATCTCATGGGAAAGGAAATAATGTTTGAGTTTCTGAGCTACCCATACTAACGCTGCGCAGGTCTTCTCCATGGCAATATACTTGGATTCAGTGGGATTAAACAACCTCGAAAGGTAGTATGCTACCCTTTCCCTTCCTTCATCATCCACCTGAGCTAGGATAGCTCCTAGGGAGTCCTCACTCACAGAAATGTATAGGATCAGGGGTTTCTCAGGGACGGGTGGTTGTAGAACCGGGGGATTGGAAAGATATACCTTAAGATCCGCATATGCCTTCTGACATTGTTCGTTCCATTCGAATTTAGCTCCCACCTTTAATAGTTCATAGAATGGGCGGCACCTTTGCGAATGTTGAGATATAAATCTCCTAATGAATTGCAATCACCCAATCAGACCTCTGAGTTCAGTGATGTTCTTAGGCGGCGGCAACTCCATAACGGCCTTAGCTTTATTCAGATCAATCTGGATCCCCCGTTTGCTAACTATAAACCCCAGTAATTTCCCTGATGCAACTCCAAATACGCATTTCTTTGGATTCATTTTCAATTTGTACTCCCTAGCCCTTTGCAACACCTTGGCTAAAATGCCGGGGTGATCTTCTTTGGACCTCGACTTTACTAGGATATCTTCCACGTAAGCTTCTAAGTACACATGCATCATGTCGTGAAAGATAGCCATCATTGTCCGTTGGTATGTGGCACCTGCATTCTTCAATCCGAATGGCATAACGACATAGCAGTACGTGCCCCAGGGCGTGGTGAAAGTGGTCTTCTCTTGGTCCTCAGGAGCAAGGCGAATTTGATTGTAACTAGAATACCCATCCATAAATGAGAGGGCCTCATACCCAGCCGTGTTGTCCACAAATACATCAATGTGAGGAAGCGAAAAATCATCCTTCGGACATGCCTTATTTAAGTCCCTGAAATCGATACAAATCCAAAATTTTCCATCTTTCCTCATTACCGGGACTATGTTCGCCACCCATTATAGATATAAAACCACTCTGATAAACCTGGCCTTATGCAATTTATCGACTTCTTCCTTTATCCTTAAGGCCATTTGCAGGTGGAACCTTCTCGCCTTTTGCTTAACGGGTGTTGCCCCTTGTTTAAGAATGAGTCGGTGTTCAACTAACGTGGGGTCAAGACAAGGCATGTCCTCGTAGGACCAGGTAAATGAATCATTGTACTCCCTCAAAACCTTGATCAGCTCCTATTCAACCTGAGGAGGGAGATTAGCAGAAATAATTATGGGCTTGGGTTCCTCTTCAGTTCCAAGATTAATCTCTTTTGTGGGTTCATCCACTGCCGAGGACGGTTCATAAAACCTCTTGAAACCTTGCGCATACAGATAGGCGGTGTCATCCACATCGCTTTCCTCATCATCGGCTGTGTCCTTCTCATCTACGATCTCATATTGATGTGAGACAGAGGTCGGGCAGCATCCTGCATGGTTGTGGTCGTGAGGAGGGCCAGCCAAAAGGACACCGGTCACTGCTGATTACGGCATGGTGCTGATGGCGAATAGTTAGATGGTCATCGAACTGTTTTGCTGCTGCATGGATTTGTGAGGAGGCGGGCTGTCGGTGGCTGGACAACAACCTTCAGAGGGGGTGGAGAAGATGGTTTGATGCTTTGCATAATGGTGGACAGACCTGTAGAGAGGGAGGGCTTGTTGGTGATCTGCAATGGCTCAGAACGGTGGTCGGGCAGGTGGTGGGTATGGCAAAGGGAGGGTCTATGTGACGACCCAGAGTTCAGGATACCGAGACACCGATAACATCGATATACCGATACCAAGAACTGGGGAAGCCACCCAAGAGGCTGATGAGGCCCCTGAAGGGTTAGGAGGAAAGTGCTGAGGGGTATGTATAACGAATTGCAATTTGGAACGCGCAAATTACAATTAAGTGACAAAATTAACACAAGTGCGGAAGCAATTCAAAATAACCAGAGTGATATATATATATACTAGTCTAGATAAACCAAAGTACTAGCCCACAAGGTACAACTAGGGGTATACCCCGGCAAAAGTACAAGAAAAGCCTCAAAAAGGCGGCCCGACTACAGCTGGCAGCTAGACACGGTCTCCAAAACAGCTCAGGAAGCACCGGGAGACGACGGGCGCGGCTCACCTGAAAGGAGAAAGGGTGAGTCACAGCCAGACTCAGTAGGGGTCACGCGGATCCCTACCTCGCACTAATCATGCATTCATGCATAAATAAAGGCAATTAGAGCATGCATTTAATTAAACTAACAGGCATTGGCATGAATAAACTACTCAAGTAAAGCTGTAAACTCTAACTAAGCAGGTATAACATCTAACACATGCCAAAGCTGAATAAATGCAAGCGACTAAAACTAAATCTACCAAATAGAATAAGCCTTAACTAATCCAAACAATAAGGAAGGACAACCACTGGTGCAGAAACCAAAAGCATCCACTGATGACTTACACTGCGTCTCGAGCACTCACAGTCGACAGAGCGACAAGTTGAGCGCGTAAATAGTACCAAACCAAGTGACCAGTCGGAGTGGCACCCGTCGGTGTCAGTCCACAGTCTCCGACCACGTGTGCACACACTGACTCTAGCCTGAGCCAGGCCCTCTAGCTAGTTTTCTCCCTTGGTAGGACGCTACCATTGGCTGGGAGCCCACGGAACTAGCTTACAAACCGTGTATGGGAAACACCCCTCCGCTAACCTCAAGCGGGTCGGCACTCAACAGACCTTAGGGCAACAACAGTGGCTCCATTGCATGGACAGAAAAGTTACTCAATTGGTACTAAAAACATGCCATTATATAATACAATAATGTAGATCTGGCGCATAAACGGGGTGGCACGCATAACGAAAGGGCTGGCAATATAGGGAACCAACAGGAATGCGGCGGTCGACTGCCCCTGCGCTATTTGTAAATAACGGTCGGAGGCCAGCGCGTTACTTCAAAAATGACGCACTAGTCCCCATCCGTTACTCCCACCCGAGTTCCAGCTCAAGAGACCTAAAAGGGAAAGTGACGGTAGGGGCTCAACGCGTCACTTCAACATGACGCGTTGGATCCCCGCCGTTACTTCCACCCGAGGGTGAAAATCAACGTGCCGCGCTCAAAACCGCAAGCAGGCGAAGCGACGCACTAGCCTAGGCACGTCGGATCAAAGCGACGGCCGGCCGACCAGCCGTCGGGCTAACTGCCTGAATTGGTCAACGTAATTCAAGGAGAAAACAACGGTCGGGAGCCCCGCCGTTACTTTCAATGTAACGCACCCCCGACAGGCCGTTACTTTGAAGTAACGCGTCCAATATGGACCGCCAGAAGTGTGACGGTTCCTGGCAGGACCGTCACACCACCTGGGATACGGGCGGGTTCGGTTTGAAAACCGGAGCCCCCTCCCCCCCCCCCCGGACGATAGAAATCGTCGAGTAACGCCGTAGAAACCTGTAACCTACCAAACCATGCAATCCATACAACATGATAACACCTAAAAACATCACATGCAATGCCTAATAAGCATTAAAATCAAGAATTAAGCTAAAACCCCAAAATTAGGAAATATGAACATTAAGCATGCCACGGGGTTCTAATCAATAGAACGAGCCATAGGAAATGATCCTAGCGAGATCAGGATTCCATCCCCCTACCTCTTGCGAGTCGAAACGGCCAAGAACACCGCATGCAAGGAGGTAGGCTCACCGAGGACGCCTCCATCAACTCCCTCACGAGCGCCGTCCACCGAACGACGGTTTGTCGTGTGTGAAAAAAGTCAAATTATGGAGACGTCCAGCCAGCTAGACGCGCCCATTTCTAAATCACGAGGCGTCGCTCACAAAACCACGCATTGTGCCAAACCGCGTGCGGCCGTCGGTGGGGTTCGGTGGACATGTTTGAGGCGTCTGGGGCCCTAGACGCCTCCACAAAAATATTCGGAAAAAATAAATAAAAATAGAATAAAATATTAGTTCGGCCCTGATGGAGGTGTCCAGGGTCCTGGACGCCTCCACCCTCCGGAGCCCTATAAATAGAGGCCCACCCCCTCAGTTCTGGAGGAGCTTCTAAGAGATCCGATAGGCTGCCGGAGCCCAGAGGCTACCGGAGTCATTTCTAACCCGTGGGGTCTTTTGTAGGTGGAGGTTCTGCCGGCTTCTTGGGTGCCCACGCTCGCGAGAGGAAGGCCATCTTCATCCACCGCGCTTCCACGTCGTCCCCACGCTGCCGGAGCTCTGCCGGATCTCACCCTCGGCTCCTCCAATAAGCATTTTCTTCCCCTTTTTTCTCCATAGTTCTTTACATTCATCATACTGCATCCTCTATCTCCCTACATAAGGGCGCCGTCTCTCGCATACTTCTTGCATTCATCATCACATTTTCCTCCTACTCGAGTCCGAGAGGGGTTTAAAACCACACCAACCAGGTGTGTGTCAGGTCACGATCTCGTTACTTTTATTGCAAAGAATTGTTACTACACTGCCATTTTCTAATTCTGTTCATTTATTGTCTAGTGTTTTGCAAGGGTACCCAAGGAAAGCCCTCTCCCTCGGCCGGCCGAAGGGGGAGGAAGAAGCAACCCGCCATCTCCCGCTCTTGAGGTAGGCGTGATCACTTTCTTTATTTTGGGCCTTTTGGCCCCTGGCGATCACATCTTGTTCTCGAGGCCGCGGCGAGTCACTTCCCCAATGGCCGTTTAAATTCCCGTTCTTATATTCTCTTTATATTCTGTTATATTCTGCTCATATTATCGAGGCCGCGGCGAGTCACTTCCCCAATGGCCGTTTAAATTCCCGTTCTTATATGTTATATTCTTATCTATTCATATTCTCGAGGCCGCGGCGAGTCACTTCCCCAATGGCCATTTAAATTCCCGTTCTTATATATTATATTCTTATCTATTCATGTTCTCGAGGCCGCGGCGAGTCACTTCCCCAATGGCCGTTTAAATTCTCGCTCTTTATATTCTCCTTATATTTTGTTATATTCTTATCTGCTCATATTCTCGAGGCCGCGGCGAGTCACTTCCCCAATGGCCGTTTCAATTCTTGCTATTTAATTTCTGCACCATTCCCGTCCCCCCGAGGTCGCGGCGAGTCACTTCCCTCTATGGCCGTTTAACCCCCATATCTTGCTATATTACATTTGTCCCGCTCGCCCCGCCGGAGCAATCTCCCGTGGTGGCCCCTTCTCCCTTCTCTTGTTCCTGTGTTGCAGCAAACAAAAAGAGGAGCCCGCGCGCTCCGCATCCTCTTCGCACCCCGAACCGCGTGACGTCGCTAACAGATTGGCGATCACGGTGGGACGTCTACTGCTTCCTTTCGGCTACCCTTGCAAGTTCGGCACCATCCGTGCCTCTCCACCTTGGCGCCCGCGCGCGCCCCCGTTGTGCTCACGGCAGCACTGTTAGTTGTGATTGGTTGTTTGTTTATTATATGTCTGTTATTTCTGTTATTTTCCCACTCTATATCTCTGTCAGCATTTCATTGCATGCATCCATCCCTCTTTTCTATCCTTTTTTTCATTTTTTTTTTAGGATGACCCTTTCCCGGTGAAGGAAGGACTCTCCGTTTGGGAATTCCTCTTAACGGACTAGAATCTCCTACACTGGGACCTCCGTAAGTCCCCGACATCGAATAATCTCCTCTTCGTTCACTGGGCTGGTTGTACCATTGAAGTTCCCCGGAGTTAGTCATTTCATTCGTGGCGAGACGAGAGACCCTAGCTGACACGGCGGTGAAACAAAAATAAACTAGGGTCCCTATTTTGTGTGAACTTCGGATCTCGCTAAAAACACAAAAAAAATCATCAAAATCAAAACACAAAAAAGGCGTAAAGGCATCCACTTGTTTGATAATCTCTGCTACCTGCTTGCTAGTGTATGTTTTTACGTTATGGGAAAACTGTGAGCATGGCTCACGAGTCTTTTGAGGAGAACCACCCTAGTCGTGGTTTGTCAGCCGACCCGCGAGTCTATGCTATGGACTCGGGTCCTTCTCATGAGCCCTCACATGAGGTGCAGGTTATTACCGGGGACACATCCCCACCGCAGGATATCTCTTCCTTACTGGGCGTCCTCGCCAACACGGAGCTTACCTCTGAACAGCTCCGGGCCTTCCAGGCCATTCTGAAGGGGAAATCTATTTCCCCTACGCCCCAGGAATCAACTCCGGCCATCGCACCTCTCCAAGAGTCCGTGCAGGCCATTCCATCTCCTTCATTGGCACAAGCCATCCAATCTCCCTCGCTTCAAGGACAAGCGAGCCAACAACCACCCTCATTCCAGTTCCCGTCACAATCTCAAACTCCCGTTGTTCCCCACACACCGCTTCAGCCAGGGCCAACTATCGACTGTCCGACAACTCCCTCTCATTCCGGGTTCCCCCCTCAAGTCTCCGGGAGACAGTTTCTCCCCCAGTGGCAAGTGCCACCTTCACCTCCAGAGGAGCTCGCCCAATCGCTCCTCAATAGGTTCAATCGTATGGACGAGCAGTTTCAAAATCTGAGAAGGATGGTGGATGTGAAAGCCACCCCGGAGGTTGCTTTGCCAATCCTTCCCGTCATTCATCTTCCTCCCTCCGAAATGCCCACGTACTGCAGATACAATGGTACAGGCAACCCCTTCATTCACCTCAAGGATTTCATGTATGAATCCTCCTATTGGCAAAACGATTAGAGGTCCATGGCATACCTCTTTCGGAGATCATTGGATGGTCCCGCGCTAGAGTGGTTCTATTATTTGGAGCCCCGCGAGACCGAGAATTTTGAAATAGTCCAGAGAAGGTTCTTGCAGAAATATAGGGATAGGGTCGGTCCCTCACTCTCCATTACCAACCTAGTGGCCGAAAAGATGAAGCCCGACGAAGATTTTGTCCGCTATGCTGATAGATGGAGGTCTCTGGCGGAAAGAATAAGGGATACCCTCTCCGAGCCCGAACAAGTGAAGATGATTGTGTCTAATGCAACCCCACAGTTCAGACACGTCCTGGCCATGAATAAACTTACTACAATGGAGGAACTCTATGAAAGGGCCCGGTACATCCAAACCCAGTTAAAAGACTCCCCCATTATGAACATGTTTGAGTCGCCGAAGCCCAAAGTGGTCAGAAAAATAGGCGCTGGTGTCCCAAGCGGAGCCACAGAAGGGGTCGTGACAAATGAGCAAGTGGGTGCGGTCAACAATGCCAACTATGCAGTCAACCCAAGGCCTCCACAAATGCCCCGACTTCCCCTCCAACCAGGTCCTTTCCCTCTTCGTCCTCCACCCCAAAATAATCCACCCCAGGATAATATGCCTCCATTACGTCAACCCCAGCAACAACAACCACAACCTCAACAACAACAACCACCGCTTCAGTACAACCAAGTTCCACCCCCGGGGAACTATGGTCCCCAACAGCAACAAAGGAGACCGCTCGGTCCCAAGAGAGCCTACTATCCACCATTGCCAGAAACCTTAGTAGACATTTTTAATACCCTCATGGCATCAAACCAACTCGCCCTACCCAGAGAAAGGCCCGTGTGGCCCCCAAATGTTGATACCTCCAAATACTGCGTCTACCACAGGCAGCCAGGACACACAGTAGATTACTGCTTCCATTTCAAAGATTACATCCACGATATGAATGATGAACATCAAATAGATTGGGATAAAATGAGACGATACGTCGCCGCTCTTAAGGCTAGGAGACCTCCTCATAGGCCACAGCAGCAGTTACAACAGCAGCAGCAGCAACAACCACAACAACAACAACAGCCTCAGCAGGCCCCACAACAACAGCCCGACATGGGCATAATCCAGAATCCATTACCGGAGCACCAACAGCCCAATCATCAGGTTAACCCCATGTCCTCCTTCCCGAAAGTCGGGAGAGAGCAGGTGTGGCACCAGGAAAGTACCTCCATTCTTTCTACCGCCAATCCTATCATCACGCAACACCCTTACCTTGCCCGGGGAGCACCTCTCTCTCATCAACCCGCGTCAGTATCGCCTTCACCATTTCCACTACCATTACGCCCTCTCATCCGTACCCCGATCCCCTATCAACCGACACTCTTCACTATGCCTTCACACCCTCTCATCTTCTCCCACTCCCCCACTTTACCATCCACCTCTACCACATTTACCCCTACGCCTTCTAAACCCCTTATCATCCGTCAACCATACATAACCCCGTCTTTCTCCACCTATCACCACTGATACCTTCAAAACCACTCATTACCCATCACCCACCTCAAAATCATTGCCCACTTCAAGCCCTACCCACTTCTACTTCGTCTCCACCTCCGCCTTCCAGACCCCTTATCCTTCATAATCCGCGCGATATCCCCTCTACCTCCACCATGCCTCCACCTAACAAACCCCTCATCAGAATCCCTGCTCCCGTCATCACCCCTGCATCATCAACCATTCCTCCACCACTACCCCTCAAATCCCTGTTAAAACCCACTGCTACCCCCACAGAGGTACAAAAGCCGCAGGCAATGGTGCTCCGGAGTGGAAGGATTTTCCACAGGGTTTTCCCCCACAACAGTCAGAATCCTGAGCAATCTCAGCCAGAGAAGGATGATGGAGAACAACCAGAAAGAGCTATCCCCGGAACACAGTATGATCTATTGAAACACTTGGACAAGACACCTGCTCAGATCTCCATCCTAGAGCTACTTCAAAGATCCACATCCCACTAGGCGGCCTTGATGAAATACCTTAAAAAAGTCATGGTTAATGAGGACCTCCCCATGGAGAAGATTTCGACCGTCCTGAGCCCAACAGACACACAACCGGCCATCATGTTCCACAACTACGAGCTCGCTCCCAAGGAAGCTTGGAAATATGCATTGTGCATTTCAATAAAAATTAATGGGGTATCCATAAACCCGTGTCTTGTGGACACGGGTGCATCCATAAATGTGATCTCCATGGACACCCTTCAGTTGTGTGGGGTCAACGAGGAACAAATAAGGCCTTCCTCGATCACGGTCACGGCTTATGACAATAGCAAAAGGCCGCCACAGGGGATGATTATTCTGAAGGTAGAACTAGGCCCCATGTCAATTCCCACAGAATTTCATGTCCTCGACATGGACCCCACATTCAAGGCTATACTGGGTCACCCTTACATCGAAGCCATGGACGCTGTGCCTTCCACCAACCATCAGTGCCTGAAGTTTCCTTACAATGGGAGGATTATTAAAGTGGTCAGTACACCTGTCCTTCACACAGTGGATGCTATCAACACCTCTCTGCCCTCTGTGTGGCCATCTCATCGGCCCATATTGTCATTGCTGGACGTGCGTGATCTATCTCACGTTCCACTAGCACCAAAGGAGCCGGTCAGGACAACCGCAACATCATGTCTCCCTTTTCACTCCAAAGGTTGGGAGATTATGAGGAACATCGGCTATCAACAGGGTAAAGGTTTGGGCGCACAATTACAGGGTATGCTCAAACCGCCAAAGGAAATTAGGCCGAACCGTAGGTTTGGCCTAGGCTTCAAAGGACCATTCAAGGCGGATTGGAAGCCCCTCACATGGACTCTATCAAACCACTTCAACAGAGGGCCCGTTGTTCAGATGGGAGATTACCCACGAGAAGCATATGGGGGATCACATGCTGTATATTTGGCTGAAAAATGTCCAAGGATCACCAAAAGAGGCAAGATCAAAGATCCAGAATGCGAGTGGAACAAATGGTTCGACATACGGGACATTTCCGTTGCACTGGAAAGGTTCCACCGTTGATCTCCGGAATACCAGAGAATATTACCACTCTTGCCAAGGTTCCAAACAATCCTCGTCCTCGCTAGAAGGACCCTATCATCGACGGATCTTCATCCGTCCTCAACATTACCATCGACGGCTCATTAGCCGCCATCTTCTCCATCCACTCGTCTCAGCCTTTGCTGATATCTTCTTCCTAGGCCAGACAATTGTCTGATGATCTTCCCAGGTCCCCTTCTCTACTTACATACCTATGCGGGCTTCTCAACCCGCGCCAGGCTTTCAATCATGATCTGCTCTACGAGCCTCCCAATCCTCTAGCCATAACCACTTTTCTTTCTCCTCCAATCTCTTTTCACTACTTTGTCATTAAAAATGAAACGAAAAAAAAATGTCAATTTTCAAACTCCCCAACAACACATCTTCGTTGAGGAAACCTCCTACATCTCCCACGGGTGCGTCCCGCCCTGCGGACCACCCGTCCAAGGTCCGATGAGCGACCTTTTCAACCCCTCCTCTGAGGGGTCTTCTCCTATACATTCTACACCATCCTCTTCGTCTTCCTCTTCTTCTGTAAATAATGTCAGTCAATCTAGGAATGATAGGTCAAGGGTAGTACCTAGGAAGAAATCCAAGGGTAGGCAGATCCCTCGTCGATTCCTTCTGGATTTAGCCTCCAGGTGTCAAGCCCTCCTTACCATCCCCCAGTTGCTAGAAAATCTCATCTGGCTACTGGAAATAGAATGTGAGGGCGACTGTGCATTTGATGAAGGGTATGGAGTCTACGAGATCACGGATGAAGAATGCCCCACTGAAGATGAGGGTGAAGAATATGAGGATGCGGCGGGCGCATACGCTAGTGGAATGAGGAGATTCGACGAGCCGTCAACCGCCGTAGAAGAATCCACCAAAGAAGTCAACTTGGGAACTGAGGAAGACCCTAGGATCATCCTCATAAGTGACAACCTACCGCCCTCTGAAGAAGAGGCATTAATTGAGGTTCTCAAGGAATATAAGGACACGTTTGCATGGAGCTACGAGGATATGTCGGGTCTGGATTCAACCTTGGTCGAACACCGTTTAACCCTAAAACCAGGGTCCGTCTCGGTAAAACAAAGGTTAAGGCGTTTCCACCCTCAAATGGCTTTGAAAATGAAAGAAGAGGTCGATAAGCTCCACAAAGCCAGGTTCATTAGAGTCGTTCTTTATCCTCAATGGGTGGCGAACATTGTCCCGGTCATGAAGAAAGATGGGAAAGTCAGGATTTGCATCGACTTCCGGGACCTTAACCGCGCGTGTCCAAAGGATGATTTTCCCTTGCCTCACATTGATGTGTTGATCGATAACACGGCAGGCTACGAGACCCTCTCGTTCATAGATGGATTTTCAGGATATAATCAAATTCGTTTGACAGAAGAGGATCAGGAGAAGACGTCATTCACTACCCCTTGGGGAACATACTGTTACGTGGTCGTGCCGTTTGGGTTAAAGAATGCTGGAGCTACTTACCAAAGAGCGATGATGGCCATATTTCATGACATGATGCATATATATCTGGAAGTGTATGTGGATGACTTATTGGTGAAATCAAGGACCAGGATGGAACATCCAGAAGTTTTGGCTAAGGTCTTGTAGAGGTCAAGGTAGTTCTAATTGAAAATGAACCCGAAAAAGTGTGTGTTTGGTGTGTCGTCGGGTAAATTGCTGGGGTTCATTGTGAGTAAGAGAGGGATCGAGATAGATCCCGACAAAGCCAAGGCTATCAGGGATATGCCGCCTCCCAAGAATTTGAGGGAAGTCCGAGGTTTAATCGGGAGGTTGCAGTTTATTCGTCGGTTTGTGTCCCAACATTCACAAAGGTGTAGACCTCTCTACGAGTTGACCAAGCCAGGAGTAGAATTCCACTGGAATTTTAAATGTCAGAAAGCTTTTGAAGGGTTGAAGGAATATCTGGCTAGTCCACCCGTTTTCATTCCACCTAAACCAGAAAAACCTCTGATCATTTACGTCTCAGTCTTGGATGACTCCGTGGGAGCCGTCCTCGCACAAGCTGATGAAGAAGGCAAGGAATGGGCAACCTATTACTTGTCCAAACTTCTTAATCCCTATGAGCATAAGTACACCGTCATGGAGAAAACCTGTGCTGTCCTCGTTTGGGTAGTGCAGAAATTGAAGCACTACTTCTTGGCTCATGAGGTCCATTTGATTGCTCGAATGAATCCTATCAAATTCCTTCTAGAGAAATCCGTCCTTACGGATAGGATAGCACGCTGGCAAAGTTTTCTTTCTCAGTTCGACATCACCTACATCCAGCAAAAGGTGATTAAAGGCTATGCCATAGCCGAGCATCTCGCACACCATCCTCTTCCCAAGTTCGATCCCGTCCAATCAGAGTTTCCAGATGAGGAACTAATGTCCGTCAACCAATCAGATGAGCCAATGTGAACGCTATATTTTGATGGAGCTCTGAATTCTCAAGGGAGAGGAATCGGCATCGCCCTCCTGTCGCCTGAAGGCCTCACATTCCCATTGACATACCAACTCAAATTTCCAGTCACCAACAATATAGCCGAATATGAAGCCCTTATAGCTGGCCTAGAACTCGCCCATTCTTTTCGTATCACTGAGTTGCGAGTCGTAGGTGATAGTCAACTCATCCTTCGCCAGGTGCTCACTAAATATCGCACTCGCGATCCCAAACTCAAGCCATACCAAGAACTCACTGCTGCCTTTGCCAAACTGTTCACAAAACTGATCTTTGTTCATGTCCCTCGTCATCAGAATATTCTCGCCGATGCCCTCGCCTCGTTGGCATCATCCATAAGGTTCCCTCTAGGAAGATGGTTTAAGTCCATTTCCATCTACAAACTTCACGCCCCTGCAATCGATGATGCTTCCTATGTAAACATCAAAGACCGGATAGCAAGGAAGATCCTGCAGGAAGATATCCTTGAGAAGAGGGAAATCATGTTGGCAGAGGCCGAAGATCTTGATTTGCCAGAACCGTGGAGAGCCCTGTCCGGCCACGTCGGTCTATGCTCGCTCGAAGGAAGCTAACATGTGCTCACTTATGTATTTTATTCAAAAAAGTCGGTAGCATCACCTACTGTGGGGCCCCACCCAGAAGATCTCCAGAAGCTGTAATCTTTATTCTTTTCTCTTCGACCAAATGAGACAGTCGGTGCCCTTAAAACGCTGAGCATGAGAAACCGAAACTCAAACCCCAAAGGCAAGAGTAGGATCCATTTCCTCGAGCATCGATCAGAGCACGAGAAGAGGGCAGTGTCCCCGCAGGCATACGAAAAGGGAGCCCACAAACGTCAAACGACTATATCTCCCTCACAAAAAGAAATACAAAATCAAAATCAAGAGAAAAGCCTGGTCGTGACCGTGCCTGTTGCGATAAACGGAACCCCTCAAAGTAAAAGTCTGAATCCACAAAAGGGGCCGTGGAATGTAAATGCTCGAGCTTTGGTCCGAAGTTGTCCGAAAGGAAAGAGTTAATGGGCCTTTATTCGCTCGCCGGGTTAACGGTTTTGCCGATCCTCTCAGGAGGTTTATCCCCCACGCTCTTCCTTCTTCCTCTAAAGATGAAGGTTCGATGGAGTTTCTGAAGGGTGAAAACTGCCCAGGGTCCGCGACCTTATTTTAATATACACATATGGTTGCCTACTTTGAAAAGCAAAAGCTATCGCTGCGAAGGAGTCTCCGTGTTTCTGGCTGGTCAAGACCCCTGTTTACCGCCTTGATGTCTTCTTGTTTAACCTCGGGCTTAGGCCAATGCAAGCGCGTCACCTATGGGTGCGACGGCGTCTGATTCTGGGTCAGCGTCACGCGGTTGGTCGTTAGGGTTCCAGGGTGTTCCATCATATACCATCTAGAGTTGTGAGGAAACAGACCCGGGTCGGGCAAATCATTTACCTCGAACACCTTTTGGGTGAATCCCTGTGGTCGGAAGCGACTGGGAGCCTAAGCATGGCATGACGGTATTGTCATCAGGGTAAGTCTTAGCCGGCGGGATCATCATTCGAGGGGTCTAGAGGCCCAAATCAATTTAGATGTGCACTTAGGATACCTGGGAGGTTAGTAAGAAACCCCTGTCTCACGTAGGTTAGGTGCCATTTGGGTGCTTGCCAGGCGTTAGCAAGAAAAAAATTTGAAATGATAAAAACAACAAAAAAATGGAAAAGGGAAAATGTACATATTTGCAAACAAAAAAATCTTTTTTATGATTAAAACAAAAAAAATGCCAAATATAAAAAAGAAAATAAATCAATTTTGCATGATTGCATTTGCGTGCAGCATCTCACTTTTAATACCGCTTGCATTCGTATGCTTGCCTGTCGCATTTATCATCACCGCATCTTTCCCTTGCCTTTGCTAAATAAAGGCTTGGCCCCTTGACCAGTTATCAAGGACAGTCACAGTGACCATTTGCTTATTGAGCAAGGGGCCAAGTCAGAACAGAAACTCTGATTTGTTTGTTTCAGTGATGTGTGCAGGGAATCAGGCAACAGAAGCAAAGGTGAAAATCAAACAAACCGAACCTTGTATTTTATTCCAAAAATAAAAAAAAAATTTACATCAAGTTCCGCCCTCTCTCTCTGCATTACTCGTCCCACTACTCTCCGGGAAAAACGCTCTCAAAGGTGCTACCCAACTATAAAAAGCGGTACTCCTACCGCTTTGTACTCCCCTTCCTATTCCCACACCCCGGCATTGATCCACGGAAGCAGCAGAGAAGCTACCAACACGAAAGCCACGCTCTCGTGCTCTTCGGTAGCGCTCCTCACCATCTCTCAGCCACTGTTCAGCAAGACCAATACTGATTCAGAGTTCTAATAGTTGGGCCTCCATGGCCCTTCGTTCCTCCCTTTCAGTCAATCTGTTGGCTCTTTCTCTCTCTGCGTCTCTTTCTTTCTCTGCACGTTCTCTCTCGCGGTCTTCCCTCTCCAACTGGAGAGTGATCCTCAGTTCCACGGCATCCCTAGAGGAGTCGTCATTAGGATGACGCCGCAGTTCCCTCTCCAGTTCTGCTATCCTAGCCTCTTTCTGCGCAGCCGTGGCAAGCGCTTCTTCCGTCTCCTTTTCCTGCCGAGTGTACCATCTCAGATACGCAATAAGGCGTAAAACAAAGAGAACTCGACACTGAAACTTTTACCTGTATACAGAGCATCCCTTCTGCCTCCGCAGCATGCTGCGTGGCGTGAGCAAGTTGCTCATGAAGCAAGTCAAGTTCTGAGGTGGGAATCCACAAGCTAGAAGAGGCACCACCTACTCCCATCGCTGGGGAAGCCGCGCCAATCTGGGCATGCTACGACCGCGTGAATTAGCAGCCAACATATGGAATCTGCGGTTCTAATTAGGAACGCATTGTACACCTACCAAGGCACTCGTAGCTCCGCGGGCATCGCCCAACTGTTGCTCCATCTCTGCCAAGCGAGTTCGTAAATTCGCTATCATGGGATCACGGATATCCTGCAGCCATACGAGTCGGCATTTCCACCAGAAAACTAAAAAAAGGGAGAAAGAAGAAAAGAGAAAAAGGGGAAACCTACCTCCACAAATCCCCGGGGTTGGAACCGCTCTGCGTACCTTGTCTTGTATAGACGCAGGTAATCCTCGCTATCCCGTGCCTGCGATTCTACAATCGTGCCACCCCGTTGCCAGTCTTCATACTGTTCAGGGAACCGCACGCGCCAGTCAATGCAGGTCGCCGGTCCTCGCGTCTTTCTCCTGACACGAGGTGGTGCAGCCGTATCCACCCACTCCTGAGCCAGTCCTAAAGTCCTCATAACCAATCGTAGCCGAAGCGGCTCGATTTCATTTAGGCAGTGCATCCACAATTCCCGTCCGAATCGGGCACGACTTGCTAGAACCCACGGCTGGTCGGCATCGACCATGTCTGAATAGGGTCTCCAGTTTACCATCGTTGCAGGGAACTCCTGTAGCTCCCGCCTTAGCTCCATCAGTTGGTAGGTTAGGGGTGCCGCACTCATGATGGGTTCTCATCGCCTGGCTAGCGGCACCATCGCGGGTCGCCAATGCCGAGCTCTCCCCATGGGGAGGGAATAATAGCTCCACAGCTGCTCGGCGCAGGTCATCAGCACCTTGCAAAAACATAAAAAAATACAAAACAAGCAAAACCAAAAATACCTGGATGAATGGTATAAAACCACTCACAGCCATCTCACGATCCACTTCTTGGAACAAGCCTGCAAACAAGTGTGCCAGCATGGCAGCTCCCCAGGCGTAGTATCCTACTCTTTCAAGGTCTGATAGCAGCTCCAGGAAGCGACATTGGATACCATCCCCTTTCGAGCTCAGTACCAATCTCCCCAAAAGGAAGAGGAGAAATCTCCTCAAATCTATGTTGCATCTTTCCCAGTTGCCGAAATCTGCGCAGTACACGGCACGACATCCTATTTCCATTCTTTCCATGAACTCTTCTGAGGATTCGTCATCCCGCCGACGAGTGTCGGTGAGCCCTAATGCATCCATGAGGGACGCCCTAGCTATCGACCTGTTTTTCCGACCATCTAGGTCCAAACCCAGTAGCTTCCGAGCACCTTCTCGGTAATCCACATAAGTGACCCCGGTTACTGCCTCGCCCTCCACCTTCAGGCTTGTGATCCGGACCACATCCTCCAAGCTGGGCACCATGTGCCCCCAGGGCATCAGGAATATCCGACTCACTGGGTCCCATCTCTCACACAAGGCTTGGATCAGGACCAGGTCGAGCTCGAGCGGCTCGATCCGAAGAAAGGTGCCAAATCCCATCACGTCTAGCCTCGCCTTCTGAAAATCTGGGAGACCTCGGTATGCTACCACTACCAACTCCCATGAGATCTGTGATTTCATCACACTCTACGCATACAGGGAATGGAGAGGAGGTTTGGTCAGAAAGAAAGGAAGAAGAAAGAATGGAAAAAAAGGGCAGGAAAACTTAGCTTACGAGTTGTGATTGGGCCCTTTCACTGAAGTGCCCTTCGAGGTCCGAAAGCCTCTTGGAACTACTACCACTGGACCTGCTTCTCTTCGAGGAGTGAGAAGATTCGCCCTCCATCCAACTCTCAGAATTTTGAACTCCTCCTCTCCCGTGAGAACTTGTGCTCCTCGAGTTAGCTCTCGATATACCTGGGAGGATAAAAGGGACAAGAATTTATAGAAATGGAAGGAGTGCAGGTCAAGATTGCCTCCATCACCTTTAATGATAGCCCTCGCGATGAGGCACCTACCATGCGGTCCCGTGTGTCACTTCACTGCTCGCACAGGGTGATTGATTGAACGAAGAATATGACGACTAGCAGCCTATGTTGTCTAGGGATATCCTATCATGTTTTAAAGGACGTCCGCAAAATTTGACGCAAGGCACTAGGGCCATCATTATTGACTTCGACGGTAGATTCCCGTGGAAAATGGTCACAACAAGACGCGATTCTCTGCTTGAGGTGGAGTCTCGGCAGACCCATCACATGGAAACAGTGCAAAGGAGAGGAAGTGTAGGGAAGAAGGAATGCACAAGAGAACAAACGAGCAGCAGAAAATCAAATCACTCCATTCATAATTCTACATAAGCTGTCATAAACACTACAATCATAGAGAGGTGGCGGGTCCACTAGCTCGCCAACTCTTGCCATTATCCTCATGCTCGTCCCTCTAGGCGTCCCTCTCCTCTCCCCTGAGGTGAGGGTTCCTCATAAGCCTCCTGGATCCCCGTGCAGCAGCACCCGCCTCGCCTCGTGGCGCTGGCTCCACAGTAATGACTCGCTGCTCCTCCCCTGGCGTGGCAAAGAAGCCACTAGCGGCAAAGCGACCAGACTGGCGCAGTCGCTCCCCGAACTCTCGCGCTCTCTCGTAGCGCGTCTACATCCCTCCTAGTCTCTGCACGACGGTCTGAAGGCCCAGCTGGAGCTCCCTCACTTGGGCCTCCAAGGCCCTCCTCTCGGTCTGATCCCGCTGTCGCTCGGACCTTCTCTTGGCTTTCTCTCTCTCTGCCTCTCTCCTCATCATCTGCAGAAGAACCCTTAACTCCAGGATGTCTGGAGAAGGTCTCTCCTCACCGCGATGTCGCAGCTCTGCTATAGTCGCCACCTAGGCATCACGCTCCTCTTCCGCCCGGGCAGCCCGAGCCACCGCACCAGCAAGTTGCTCCCGAAAGGAGGCAATCTCGAGAAAAGGGGCCGAGGAACTGGAAGATGCGCCGCCAGTCACTCCCACCATCGCTGTCTGCTGGGCACGTTGGAACAAACAAACAATAGCCGTCAGCTAAGCTCCACATTTAAAAATAGAAAATGCAGCACTTAGCTTACCAGGAGCGACAGTTCCTGTTGAGTGGCGGCCAGCTGCCGCCTGACCTCGGCTAATTAGGCACGCGACCCGTCGACGTCGCGCGTATCCCCGGCTTGGGGAAGCCCCGCATAACTCTCTCTCTGCCGCCGCACGAAGTCGACACTATCCTGCACCAGTACGCTCCCTTGCTGCCCAGGGAGACGTATGCGCCAATCTTCAAGCTTCGCCTTGCCGCGACTCTCCTTCCTGACGCGGCTCGGCTCGTCTGCACTCGCCCACTCATCGGCCAGGCCCAGGGTCCTCGCCATGTCCTGCACCAAGAAAGAAGGGCCTCGCATCATAACAAAGAACGTGTCCCCTGTCTAGGACGCATCCATCATTTGAGTGCAACACTCGCCGAACCCTTCCCCCCCCCCCCCCCCCCGCGCGGCTCGCTTCAAAACTCAAAATGGATCAAAAGAGGAAGAGACCGGAGGACCTACCAGACCGTGTTCACCTCCCTCCGCGACATCGGGCCCCTCGGGTCCCTCGGGGGCCCGAAGCGGCCCTTCCTCCTCCATGGACGCCGTTCCGTGTTCTTGCGTGTCCCTCCTCGGGCGAGGAGTTCCTCGTCCCTCTCCAGCTTCACCATGGTCGGGCCCATCGAACTCCATCGATCAAAAGAGGAGGAAGATGAAAAAGGGGGCAAGCGAGTTTCGACGGAAGGCGGGCTCGTTTGCGGGTAAGGCACGGGAGAAGAAAGGCCACCCGACGCTTTAAATTTGAATTCAAGGATTAAGACGCGTCCTCGCGCCTGGACGCGCCCAAAAAAAGGGGGGAGAAAGGAAACAGAATCCCCCCGTGCAAAGCGTAGTTCCCCGCTGTTCAGGGTAAGGTCTCGTGGAGCGTGCCTCGAAGGACAACTCTGTGCAAAGAAGAAAATGTGGGAGAGAGAAAAGTACACACAACGTAAGAAAGCCATTTTCATTTCATATAATAGCCGAAAGTACATCATGCAGTAAGGAGGGTAGAGTGTACAAGCAGCTCTCTAACTCTCACCATCACCCTCCTGGTCTTCTCTCTCCTCCCTCCTCTGACGGGGATCCCTAGGGGGCCTCTGTGACCTCTACGAACCCTGAGAAGCTGTGCTCGCCTCGCCCTGCGGTGGCACTCCAGCCTCGAAGGCGCGACGACGCTCCTCGACCGAAGAAACCAGATAGCTGCCCATGGAAAAAGAACCAGACTGACGAAGTCGCGCCCCGCGTTCCTTCGCCCTCTGGTACCGCTCCTCGCTCTCCCGAAGCCTCCCCTCCGTCGTGCCGAGACTCAATCGGAGCTCCAGCAGCTGGGCCTCCAGAGCCCTCCTCTCGGTCTGATCCCGCTTTCGCTCCTCCCTCTCTCTCTCCCTCTCCTCTCTCTCTCTCACCGCCTCCCTCCTCGACAGCCCGAGGGCGATCCGCAGATCCATCACGTCATGAGGGAGCTCCTTAGCCTCCCGTCGACGCTCCTCCTCCAGCTCCACAATCCGGGCATCACGCTCCGTCACCCGAGCGTCGCGCTCCTGCTCGGCACGAACAGCACGCGCCAGGGCCTCTCGGACCTCGGCCACCTGTCAAAGCACGCATGCACCGTAAGAGAACAGTGATAAAAGGCGAGCATCCAGAAGGAGAGTCGAGGTCAAGCAAACACTCACTCGAGCCTCACGGTCACGCTCGGCCTCCTCAGCCCGAGCCACCGCATACGCCAGTTGCTCCTGGAGGGCAGAAACCTCCAGAGGAGGGCCCCGCAAACTGGAACCCGCTCCACTAGCCATCCCGACTGTCGCTGCCAGGTGGGCCCGCTGAAACACGGGGCAAACGTCAGTTAGAGGCCAAGTATCAAAAATCCAGGTCATAAAAAATGCATCGCATAAACTCACCAGGATCTCCAACTCCTGTCGGATGGCCACCAACTGCCGCCTGGCGTCCGCCAACTGGGCCCGCAGGTCGGCGATCATGTTGTCACGAGCATCCTGCATTGCACATAAGTTAGTGCCACATGCATATACATATAGAAGGGTGAAGCATTTTCATTTCACTTACCCCTGCCATACCACCAAGGAAGAGGCGGTCCCCGTACGTAGCCAGGTACCGTCTCAGGTAATCAGTACTGTCCTGTACATGGGACACCACTGGGACCCCGACCTGCTGCCAGTCCTAGTACTGTGCTGGGAAGCGCGTACGCCAGTCCACAATCTTCACCTTCCCCTTGGTCTTCCGCCCGATGCGGGCCGGCTCATCTACATCAACCCACTCCTGGGCTAGCCCCAATGTCCTCATAACCAGCCTCAGCCGAAGCGGCTCGATCTCGTTCAGGCAATGGACCCACACGTCCCGCCTGAAACGAGGAAGACCCGCTACAACCCAAGGCTGGCCAGCGTCGCCCATGCCCAGGTAGGGTCTCCACACCACCTGCATCACCATACATACATCATGTTAGTTACCATTCAGTCACATGCATAAACACAAAAAATCATACGCATCATACCATGGCCTCGGGATACTCGCTCAGCTCCCGACGAAGTGACGCCAGCTGGTAGCTGTGTGGTGCGGCTACCACGACCGGCCTCCACTGTCGCGCTAGAGGAACGGCTCTCCTGTTCCCCTGCCTGGCCCTCCCCATCGGGAAGTAGTAATAACTCCACACCTGCATCCATCATACATCATTAGCACGAGTAATTGCATATTTAACTACGGTAAAATGCATAAATAAATTGTGTACCTGGGGAAAAGGTGCGAAGCCGCTGACTGTCGTCTCCCTCTCTGAAGTCTGGGAGAGATCAGCAATCAAATGGGCAAGCATAGCCGCTCCCCACGCGTAGTGCCCCACTCTGTCAAGGTCCGCCAGGATCCCGAGGAAACGGTAGTGGATGACATCCCCCTTCGTCCCCAGCAGAAGGCGGCCCAAGAAGAAGAAAAGAAACCTCCGGAGGTCTAGGTCCACCAGCTCCCGGTCGCTCGGGTCCTAGGTGAAAGATGCACGAGCGTCTCCCTCCAGTCGTGCCAGAAACTCCGCTCCAGTCTCGCTAACCCGCTGGTGGGGGTCGACGAATCCGAGCGCCTCCATAATCTCCACTCGGCCGACTACCCTGCTGTCTCTATCAATCACGCTCATCTCTAACCACAGTAGGTCCAGGGCACTCTCTCAGTAGTCGGGGTAGGTGACCCCGCTCACCGCCTCTCCGTCAACCCGTAGCCCGGTGATCTGAGCCACGTCCTCGAGTGTCGGCACCATGTGCCCCCAAGGCATCAGAAACACCCGGCTCGGTGCGTGCCACCGCTCCCTCAATGCCTGGATAAGAGGAAGGTCGAGCCGAAAGGGCCCGATCCGAAGGAAAGCTCCAAAGCCCATGGCGTCCACACGCACCCTCTGAAAGTCTGGCAGCCCACGGTATGCCGCCACCACTAGGGACCAGCTGATTCGGCCCTTCATCACGCCCTGCACACCACAAAAGTAACAAAGAACACATCAGCATTATGAATAGTAATAAACAATAACACTATATATACTACTTATTTATTTTATTTTATTTTTATGTTTTTTTTGAGACGTCCAACACCTTGGACGTCTCCTTTACATTTTCTTTATTTTAATTTTAGAAAAACCCAAAAACCAAAACCAAAATAAATAATATATATATATATATATTATCATGGAGGCGTCCCAATACCTGGACGCCTCCTTACTTTTAATTCTATTTTTATTATTTATGTAAATAAATAAATAAAAAAAGAAAAAAAATGAAAATATGGAGGCGCCCCTGGACGCCTCCTTCCCTCACTCCCCGGCGTTCTCCACACAGCCTCTCGTCCGCACGTTTGGCCCAGTGAACCAACATAATGGAAGTCTGAGGGGCTTACCGGGTCGTGGCGGTCCTCTCCCGCGTCGCCAGCATCCATTGCAGCCTCCACGGCCAAAGGAGGAGCCTCCTCCTCCGCGGCAATCTCCTCCGCCGCAGCAGCCTCCTCGGCATCGTCCCTCAGCCTCCTCGGACGACGAGCCCGTCGTTTGCGCTTCTCTCCACCCCGGCTCGGGCCTCCTTGCTCCATTGGGACTAAGAATGGGTCGTCTGGTTTGACTGGGTCGTCTGAATGAACAGTAAATGAGCAAAGGGGGGGAGGCCAGCCCTTATATATAGAATCTACCTTCTTTGGGGCGTCCAGGCGCCTGGACGCCCCCACATTTTTATTTTTTTTTCAAAATTCAAAAAAATTAGGGGCGTCCAGGCGCCTGGACGCCCCCAAAACAAAAAACCAAAAAAAATAATAAATAAAAAATTAGGGGCGTCCAGGACCCTGGACGCCCCCAAAACAAAAAAACTTAAAAAATTATAAATAAAAAAATTAGGGGCGTCCAGGACCCTGGACGCCCCCAAAACAAAAAAAAACTTAAAAAATCAAAAATAAAAAATTAGGGGCGTCCAGGCCCCTGGACGCCTCCATAATAAAAATTTCAAAAAAAAATATATAATAAAAGAAAAAAAAGATAAGTGTATGTATATAATCCAAACAAAAGAAAAAACACAAAGAAAAAGAAAAACCACAAAAAAGATAATAATAATTAAGGGGACAAGGGTCCAAAACATCCATGCCAGATTTTATTCCATCAGAAAAGCAGAATGAGCTACATCAGGGGTTTAGGCGCCTTAGGCCTTAACTTCCCCAGTTCGGTTACATAAGCCCTCCACAGCTCGCACTCTTCCCCCACGTGCGCTAAGGCCTTTCCCGCAACACTTGTCTTCTAGGGTGCTTTGACGGCCTTCGCTTCCTTCGCATCCGCTTCAGTGCCCAACTCTCTCTTCTTCAAAGGAACGATGCCAGTCGGTAGTGGGAACGAATGACGTGGATTGCCGATCTGGAGGCAGCACCGATGCGCGTTGTAAAGGACAAACTCAGTCGCACTAATCAGTTGGAGATCAACTTCACAAGAAGGCCTCATGAGGATATCAAGCGAAAGCAAACATGCCGGTGCGCAAGTAAAGAAGTCTTGTGTCACGGTGCGAAAGTGAGACCGCCAGTCTTCACGTTTCTTCAGCCACGGAACGCGGTTCACTACAGTACCACCGAAGCCTAACACGTCGGCTATGTGATGAAGAGGGCTTTGTTGGAAGAGCTTCGAAGCAGTTGGCATTCCCTCGCGGTGGTCGAATTTGAAGTGCAAATCAAGCCAGCAATTCAAGACAAGTGCGCAACCAAAAGGAGGCTTACCCATGCTCGAGGCAGTAAGGCCACTATATAGGTAGGCAAGGACAGCGGGTCCCACCCTCTTTCCACGCCAGATCCCGCAGATAGCACTCAGTTGGTCTTCCTCCACCATGTTGTCGGTATAAGGAAACAAGAGAGCACCCGCCAGACAAATGGTGAACCCTTTCATGATTCCCTCCAAATAGTCATCGTCTGGTAACCCTCTCAAGGCCTCCATGACCCATTCCGCGAGCTTTTGCAAATCAATTCCCTTTTGAGTACGAACCTTTCGGGCTGCGTCGGGTGGCATGAAGCTTCCAAGGACGCTTTCAGAAGTCCCCCGTGTCAGCATCCGCATAGCCTTCACCTTCCCGTCACTCTTGAATTTCTTCAATCCGAGCAGAAGTTCCACCTCCTCGAGGAGGATGGTCACCTCGAAGGTCGGGAAGATAAAAGTGTGGGTCTGGGGATGCCAGATCTCCACTAGTGCGCCCATAGCCGCCCAGTCCATACGAATCTTCTCGTAGTGTTTGGCGTGAATAAGGAGCCCCTGCAGATGCCACTTCGAGAGTATGGCCCTCATGCCGATGGAGATGTTGGAAGTTAGCTTTGAAATCCTTGGCAGTTTGGAAAACTTCCTCGGACCTGGGAAGAGTGGATATGGCTGGAAGAGAAAAGAAAGAAGAAGAAAGGAAGGAAGTAAGAAGAAGGTTCACGTGGAGAAATTTGAAATGAATCAGCTTACCATATGCGACATGATCGTCCCACTCAGATGACCCTCGAGGTCGGAGAGTCGCCTGATCTCTCCGCTAGGCCTGCTCCTCTTCATAACGCGGGAAGACTCTCCTTCCATCCTGAAATCTCTAGATTCTCTTCTCCTTCCTCTCCTGAGCTTCCAAAACCCACCTTGGTGCATTTGAATGAACTAGCCTAAGGGGAGTTCTTATAGGAAGGGTAGGGCGCTACAGGATAAAACATGTCACATCAGTGGTCATTGTCAAGATTTTGTCTGGATCTCCTTTGTACTGTGGTGCGATTCTGCTATGATTCTGCTACTTTCTGATAACCTTTGCTAGTCTGTGCAGGTTTTACTAACGGACGTCTTTGTCCTGTCTCCTGTCCCACCTTTCAATGGTTGGTCCCACCATGTCATGCATCATAGTATATGATACCTACGCTACTAGAACATGTCAAGGACCTTGCGACCCGAACGAATCCGGGATTTGAGTTCCCCTTCAACAAAAACAGTGATGATCCCGAAGAATTTTGGTTGTACGGATAGGCCGTTAACTTGTGGTAGCATGGGGACGACGGTTCCATTCAGTGAGTTGGTGCGCGGATAAACGGGCCCCAGCCTAGTGTCGACTCACCGGATCGGTATCCTGACCCATTCTTAACAAGTTGACAATATTATCCTTGGCTATTTTCTATTTTAGTTTGTTTTAAATTTCTCTTTAAGCCCAGCATGCATTCATATAGGACTTTGATTTATTGCGGAAGATCATTCAAGTGATTCGATTGCGAAAGCCGCTGTGCTTCAATTCTTACAAATATGAGATATTCCACTCCGAATGAAATACTGAGTTTCCTTGAAACGGCCCTACGTTGCTCTTCCAAAGGAGACCCTTGTTTGGACAGACCCTCAGATATTCCTTTGCTTTTTACCTTGCTTGACCCACCTTGGCCGCAGCACTTCTACGTTGGCTGGTAACCGCTCCCCAAAGGTGAAACCTGCAGGTTTATGACCCAGGTACTTCCACACCGAGAAGTTGGTCTCCTTTATTTTCGTGCCTGAGTGCACATTTCACCATCCCTTATTTGATCTCCGTCCAAGCAACCGTCAAGACTTGAAAGACCTCCTTCAAGGTCACCTCATTGAAACTTCAGGAAAGATTCCAGACTGTAACGTCAAAAGCGTGTCTCATCACACCTTGGCATCAACTTATCAGTCCGCTCCCACTTCATTTCACTCCACTTCGAAAGCATTCCACTACGTGTCACTCCCTTGCAAAGTAGACGCCAAGTCGGGGCAGCTGTAGACATGCTATTCCTGACGTCTCCTGAGAAAGTCTCATATCACTATACAACGCCCCGCGACGGCTTACGCATTTTGAATCACTTGAGTGCTTCCTTTTCTTGAGTCTTCTTCCACCCTTTTCGGCATCCGGAATCGTCTCGTCACGGCATTCGGACGGCATCAACACTAGTCAGACGCATCAGGAGGTTCCGGAACCAAGAAGGGTGTCTGCCGGGCGGCCGCCAACGCCTGAACTGAGGACCCGGGTGGGTCTTTATGGGGGCGTCCAGGCCCCTTGACGCCCCCATTCTTTTAATTTCTTTTTAATTTATTTTTCGAAGAACAAAATCAAATAAAAAATAATATATTAATGGAGGCGTCCAGGCCCCTGGACGCCTCCATAAAAACAAATATAAAAAATTAACATGCCAGCTTTGGCATAAAAACAAACCACAAAAATATATATATATATATTTATGGAGGCGTCCAGGCCCCTGCACGCCTCCATCAACTCCCTCACGGGCGCCGTCCACCGAACGACGGTTTGTCGTGTGTGAAAAAAGCCAAATTATGGAGACGTCCAGCCAGCTGGACGCGCCCATTTCAGAATCACGAGGCGCCGCTCACGAAACCACGCGTTGTTCCAAACCGCGTGCGGCCGTCGGTGGGGTTCGGTGGACCTGTTTGAGGCGTCCGGGGCCCTGGACGCCTCCACAAAAATATTCAGAAAAAATAAATAAAAATAGAATAAAATATTAGTTCGGCCCTGATGGAGGTGTCTAGGGTCCTGGACGCCTCCACCCTCTGGAGCCCTATAAATAGAGGCCCACCCCCTCAGTTCTGGAGGAGCTTCTAAGAGATCCGATAGGCTACCGGAGCCCAGAGGCTACCGGAATCATTTCTAACCCGTGGGGTCTTTTGTAGGTTGAGGTTCTGCCGGCTTCTCGGGTGCCCACGCTCGCGAGAGGAAGGTCGTCTTCATCCACTGCGCTTCCACGTCGTCCCCACGCTGCCGGAGCTCCGCCGGATCTCACCCTCGGCTCCTCCAATAAGCCTTTTCTTCCCCTTTTTTCTCCATAGTTCTTTACATTCATCATACTGCATCCTCTATCTCCCTACATAAGGGCGCCGTCTCTCGCATACTTCTTGCATTCATCATCGCATTTTCCTCCTACTCGAGTCCGAGAGGGGTTTAAAACCACACCAACTAGGTGTGTGTCAGGTCACGATCTCGTTACTTTTATTGCAAGGAATTGTTACTACACTGCCATTTTCTAATTCCGTTCGTTTATTGTGTACTGTTTTGCAAGGGTACCCAAGGAAAGCCCTCTCCGTCGGCCGGCCGAAGGGGGGGGGGGGAAGAAGCAACCCGCCATCTCCCGCTCTTGAGGTAGGCGCGATCACTTTCTTTATTTGGGGCCTTTTGGCCCCTGACGATCACATCTTGTTCTCGAGGCCGCGGCGAGTCACTTCCCCAATGGACGTTTAAATTCCCGTTCTTATATTCTCTTTATATTCTGTTATATTCTGCTCATATTCTCGAGGCCGCGGCGAGTCACTTCCCCAATGGCCGTTTAAATTCCCGTTCTTATATGTTATATTCTTATCTATTCATATTCTCGAGGCCGCGGCGAGTCACTTCCCCAATGGCCATTTAAATTCCTGTTGTTATATATTATATTCTTATCTATTCATGTTCTCGAGGCCGCGGCGAGTCACTTCCCCAATGACCGTTTAAATTCCTGCTCTTTATATTCTCCTTATATTTTGTTATATTCTTATCTTCTCATAGTCTCGAGGCCGCGGCGAGTCACTTCCCCAATGGCCATTTCAATTCTTGCTATTTAATTTCTGCACCATTCCCGTCCCCCCGAGGTCGCGGCGAGTCACTTCCCGCTATGGCCATTTAACCCCCATATCTTGCTATATTACATTTGTCCCGCTCGCCCCGCCGGAGCAATCTCCCGTGGTGGCCCCTTCTCCCTTCTCTTATTCCTGTGTTGCAACAAACAAAAAGAGGAGCCCGCGCGCTCCGCGTCCTCTTCGCACCCCGAACCGCGTGACGTCGCTCACAGTAATGATTGGTGAAGGGTTAAATGGAGGGGTGATGATGGAGGGCATAGCGGGTAATGGTGGAAGGGTTGGTCGAACGGTGGGGAACGTGGGGGGTGCAATAGGTGATTGGGAGAGGATAGGGAGTGGAGCGATGGCCAAGGTGGTGGGCCGGAGAATGGAAGGAACAGAAGGTGCGGGGAAGTTGGTGTGGTGGAAGGCCAAAAGGTGAGTGGGGGTCACATCATAAAAATACCACCCAGCATTAGGGGCTGGGCGGTGGACTGCATTCACTTGAGCCGGTGCCGGCGGCTGTGGTTGTTGTTAAGGAGCGGGCGGGTGTTCTGGCATGGGATTCTAATGAATCCCGAGGTCTTGGTGCTACTGCTGCTGCTGCTGTGGGGGTTGTTGTTGTTGTAGAGGTGGCTAGAACTGTTGTTGCTGAGGCGCCACCTGCTGCAGCCTGGCTTGTCTTCGTCTCTCCTTGATATCTTCAATCAACTTGTGCATCTGGGCCCAATCAATCCTCTGGCCCTCATGCAAGTCATACACCAGATCTCTAAGCCGGTAGCATCTCTCTATGGTGTGCCCGGGCTGCAGATGGTATATGCAATACCTTGACTGATCGGCTGCCGGATTCCAATTCTGATGCTCCGGAGGCAATTGAATGTCACCAGTGTACATTAGAGCTGAAAAGATATCGGGGAGGGTTTCTGGAAGCGGTGGGTAGTTGACCCTCTTGGGTCCCAGTCGAGCAGGCCCATAACCAGCAGGAGGAGGAACGCTATGGTACTGGGGTGGCGGTTGTGGCTGTTGAGGTGGTGGTGGTTGTTGTGGGTGCTGAGAAGCTTGGAAAGTGGGTCGGGGGGCTTGTGGAGTGAAGAACTGGGGGCTGCGAGGAGGTTGCTGGAAACGGGGTGAAGCGGGTTGATTAGGGAATTGAATAGCCTGGACCTGCTCATTGAGTTGAACTCCCTCGGTAACTGGTGTTGACACCCATTTTATGACCGATAAGTCGGGTCATCTCCTTGTTCATTCTATATGATGCTCTGAGTTGTTCACTCTTCATTGAGCTTCGTTGATCAGTTGGAGGCTTAATTCTTGGGTCTTCTCCTCTTGGTTGAATTTGGGTTCCTCGGCGCTTTCATTGGATGAAGCTTAGCAAGCTCTCATTTCATTTTGATCTTCATTGTCTCTAACAGTCCATAGCAGGGGCGTTACATCCTTCTGACGCATAGGACCATGGCCGTTACATCTTGAAGAGTCCTAAGACTTAAGGCCTTTGTTCCAAAGCTTATCATTTTGCTTATCTGTTGGCTCTAACAGTCTGTCGTGCAGCCGTTACGTCCCTCTAATGCGTCAACCCATGGCTGTTACATTTATTCAAGAGTCCAACTATTTTGAACTTCTCCCCATTGATCTTATCTTCTTAGGGATAAGATTAGTGTGACGGTCTCTCCATGGCGCGTTACATTCATGTGACTGTCTGTCGTGCAACCGTTACATCCAACAGAGAGTCCTAACTGGTCTGGTCTTTTCTCTGCTACTCCGTGGTCGAGATGAGAGTTTGATATTGTGATTTCTCTTCCAAATCTGATCCTCAGAACCTTATGTTTGATTCTATGGACTCTTGGGAGTATTATCTTCGAGAGTTTGCTAAGAGTTATCCTCTTTTCTTGTTGGATTATCCTCTGCTCGACCAGAGATTTTGAGGGTCTTTAAATAGCATCCTTAACTTCATGGCCAAGAGAGGAAAAATCTGGAGTTTTGCGTCGAAGTGCTGCCACTTTCTAGAGCCATCTTCTTCCAAGAGGAGTCTTCTTCCACGTCCATCTGCCTCACAGTCCAGGGAGTACTCCGGTTTTGGGTTTCAAAGTTCATAATTTGCATATTTGTGTTCTCCTCTTCTTCCTCTCATCACAGCATTGCCCCACTCCTTTCTCTCACGTTCTCCATTGTTTTCATCATCTAAACATCCTTCCCACGTTTTAAAACGCCCAGAGGGGTTAAAAAACCAAAACTTCCCCGATATTCCTCTTTCCTTTTGCATGATCTTAAGTTCTTTAAGAATTGATGCTATGCTTGTTTAAAGGGCTAATTTGGGATTATTTTCTTGTGTTTCACGTTCTTTGGCAGGTTCATAGAGTTCATTAGACGAGGCCCAAGCTTTCTGGCCGGCTGGAAGGTTTGGAGTTCAAAGAACTCACAGGTTGTAGCTGCAGGTTCTCTGACGGTCTTATGTAGGTGCATCAGGCTTCTCTAACGGTTCATCGAGTGACCATCACACATCTGTGACGCACAGGGTCTGGACCATTACATTCAAGGTAGATCTGCAGATTTTACTGGTTTCTCTCTCCCGTGGGTGGGTGCATCATCCTCCTATTTCTAAGGTATTGACCAGGTCTTTGGCTTGTTTTATTACCTTGGTGGCGATCACGTTCTTTCCTTAGTATTGGGCATTGATTTCTCTCTCATATCTCTTATTTCCTTTGCTTGTTCCACCCACATGGTGTGTTTCTATTTACTCCTTGCTCCACGCTCCGGCGTGTGTTTTTCTTTGCCTTCTTTAGTATAGTTCGATTGAGATAGCATTGCCCATGCTAGAGCTTGTTCTGATTGCCTAGGTTCATGGTTCACATGTCCTTGGGTTGATTGAGATCATTGATTTTTGCTTATCATCTTTATCACCACAAACCACAAACAAGAGAAGGAAGCAAAACAAATCAACAGATAATTTTTTGGCGATCACGCTGGGACAACTTGTGCCAATCGTGTTTTGAACTCTGTTTTATACCTGCCATCATTTCCTTGTGTGGTTTTCCCCGGATTTCCCTTCTATTTCCCTGCTGTTTCTGGTTCCCTGGCTCCTCTGACGGTCTATAGTCTCTGCGTTACATTGCTTATGACGGTCAGGTCTTCGACCGTTACATACTTCTGACGCGGGTCTCCTAGACCGTTACATACTCCAGACAGGTACGCATCCCGAGGTGTATTTCCTTTTCGCAGTTTCTACTGTGATCTTTTGCTTGGGTGTTATCTGATCTCCTCCTCAGTTAGTTCAGTTACTCATATCATTGTTGGCATACTTGTTTGCTAGACTCTAGGTTAGAATATGCATGCACTCCGGTGCACATAGGTTCATGCATATTATCATACATTAGATTGCATTTTCTTACCTTGGTGTGCGGACCTCTCGTCTCCATATTCCTTGTGGCTGACTAGGAAATCACACTAGGGACCTCCATAAGTTCCCGCGAGCCGTGGATTCCCACACGGACGCCAGGCCGGTTGTACCTTTCCCACGCCGTGTCTAGGATCGCATAAGTGAAGGAGTGATCACATTTAGAGTCAAACCAAGCCTTACACCCTCTCCTATCAGGAACCTATTGTTGAGAGCACATCCTAATCAATCTACTAAAGTTCCAAAGGAGAAATCATAAAAATCTTATCACATCATCTTAAACAACTTGGTTGATTTTGAGTGTCTTCATCTCTTGTCACTTACACCTTTGTTAGAAATCATCTAAGTTTGGTTGCTCATTGTGTGATTGTTTGTGTTGTTTACATCTTGTCAAGGTTGTCTATTGCATGTGGAGTTGTTTTAGTCCGTTGGAAGCACCTCCTAGGGTCAATTCCTTCTCCAAGTTCTACTCAAACCCGCTTTTCGAATCCACCATGGCTTCTTTCAATCCTCCCCGTTCCCAAGAGGATTCCCTTCCTCAAGGACTTCTTGAAAACCCTGCTAGGGTTACCTCATTCCCTTCTAGAGAGGGGACAGCCCCTCTTCCGTCCCCTACCCCCATGGAAGGCGGTCAAGCCACCTCTTCTTTCTCTTCTCCTTCTGCGGGCTCCATTCTCCAAATGATGGCCCAATTGGATCCGGCCCAACTCCAAGCTGTCTATCAGGCCATGCAAGGATCCAATATCTCCCCTCCCACGATTATGCAGGGTCAATCCAATCCCTCCATCGACCAACCTAGAGTTTGTGGGCCTTCCATTCAGCCCACTCTGATTGATCTTACTCCGGTCCAACCCCGGACCATCACCTTTGCTGGCATGGAGACGGGCCAATCTTCTACTTCGGCCCAGCAATCTTTTGACAAGGGGAAGTCTGCCATCCCTTCTTTCATTCAATTGGATCATCATATGTCTAGCCCAATGGTTCCACAAGTCCTTATGGGCCCTTCAGATTTCTCACGCCCTCAGCCAGGGGTTATCCAAGCCCACTCTAATCTGGGTCAGTCTCCGGCCCAATATCCTTCTTATGGGCCCCCTGCCTTGGCCGTTTATCCTTCTGCTCCTTCTTGTGGGCTCCCACCTCCTGCTACAGTCCACCCTTCCGCCCCTCAATTTCAACCATCATCTCTCACTACCCCTGCTCCCTCCAGAGAGCAGGAATTACTTGATAAATGGGCCACCATGCAACAACAACTCGATTTCCTCCAGAAGTGGGTTGGCCCCCAATCCTTGGCCGATGTTCCAGTTCCTAGCTTTCAGAACATTCGGTTCCCTCCACAATCATAGCTCCCCAATTACAGGAAATATGATGGGAACAACAATCCCTTCATTCATGTGAGGGACTTCTTATACGAGTCGGCTCAATTTCAGTACGATGATCGCCTCATGGCGTATCTGTTTCGCCGATCGTTAGATGGTGTTGCACTGGAATGGTTTTATTCTTTGCCGTTGGAAGACGCCGAGAGCTTCAAGACAGTGAAGGATAAGTTTATTCAGAGGTTCCAAGATAGAGTTGGCCCGGAATATTCATTCACAGATCTGGTGGCCGAAAAGATGAAACCAGAAGAGGAATTTGCTACCTATGCCGACCGATGGAGGCAGATGGCCGCTAGAGTGCCCGGCCACATTCCGGAGGAAGAAAAGGTCAAATTGTTAATTTCAAATGCTACTCCGACCTTCCGTAATATTCTAGCCATGAACGACATAGCCAACATGCATCAACTTTACAACCGAGCGCGCTTTATTCAGATGCAGTTCAAGGATTCCCCCATACACTCATTATTTGAAAACCAAAAGCCCAAGTATCACAAGAAACCTCAAGGGCCTGTCACCGAGGGGATCCAAACGAACGAGCAAGTTCAAGCCGTTGCTTTTTCATTCCAACCGCTTCCCTCAAAATCCCCGCACTCCACAGAATCCCACTCTCCAAAACTTCCAAGTCACTCCACAAAACCCTCCGCCCACCTTCACCACTCCACAAAATACCTTCGCCGCACCACAACAACCACTACCACCTCCACAATACCACAATGTCCCTCTACCCAATGGCTACAACAACAACAATAACAAGCGCCCGGCTCCCAAGAGGGCACAATATCCACCCTTGCCAGAAACCCTCACAGATATCTTCTCGGCTCTCATGTCAGTTAATGCTATACAACTTCCTCCAGAACGGCCCAACTAGAACCCGGCCGTTGATCAAACGAAGTATTGCATGTTCCACAGGCAGCCGGGCCACACAATCGAAGGATGCTTTCAGTTCAGGGATCTGGTATATGACCTTCATGAAGGACAGAGAATTGATTGGGCCGAGATGCACAGGGCCATTGTTGAAATCAAAGAGAAGAGAAGGCATCCGCCGAGGCAGCAAGTGCAGCAACAACAAGCACCACGGCCACAGCAGCAGCTGCCACAGCAACAGCTACAGCAGCCGGTTCAGGATCTGGGAATCCACCAGGACCCGATGCCGAACCATCCTCCTGCTCCACAGCTTCAGCCACCGGCACCAGCCCAGGTGAACATAGTCCAACCCCCGGCTCCTAATGTCGGGTGTTCTTTTGATGACGACGGCACTACGTCGCAGATAATGGCCCTCCACCATGATCACCGTAACCCCATCACTTCCTCCATCGTCTTACCTACACACCCAATACCTTCCCCGCTTGTTCTCCCATTCACATCCGCTCCAGTGAACCCACCGCCACCCGCAATTCCATCACCTTCGCAACTGGTTACCCCCACTACCCTCCTTACTCTGTCACCCAGCCATCCACCCGTCACTACACCTCCGCTAGCCTTTCCACCGCCCGTACCAACATCCATCATCACCTCTCCGTCTTCCACCAATCTCTCATCCATCATCCGTTCACCACTTATAACCTCCACCAACCTCACATCCCACCAAGTCCTTCCTCCTACACCACCTATTTCGCTCATCCACCCCACCGGGCAAATTATGTCATCCCCTGATGCCATGCCGGCACAAAACCTCACCCTACGGAGCGGGCGGTTGTTCCATTGAAACTATCCTACTACTTCCAATCCCCAGTCTTCTCAGCCGGCGGCCGAGCAGGAAGAGGCCGAACCTCTGCTGGGTACCCAATACGACCTACTACATCATCTGGACAGGGTGCCCGCCAAGATATCGGTCCTGGAGCTTATCAAAAGGTCCACCCTTCACCAAGATGCTCTCAGAAATTACTTACAGAAGGTGATGGTTAATGAAGACATGGCAATTGACAGCTTACCGACGGCACTGGCAACAATTTCCAAAGGGCCAGTGATGGGGACAGCTCCGACCACTCCATTTTTTTGGGGCTCCTGTTGATCGCCAGCAGTGCTACATCCTGTTCGCCACTTTACTCTGAGTCATATGATGTATTTTTCATTTTCTTATTATGTAATTGTCCTTTTATTGGAGTCAAGTCCCTAGGTTAATTGGCATTAGAGTGGTTAATGAGTCAGTTGGGCCCAATTAGGTGGGTTAGGCCCATGGGCGCCCCCCCTTCTCCCTTGGTTTATTGTCATTAGTTTAAAACTCAGGGTCTTATGTTAAATTGTGGGATACCTATAAATAGGACCCCACTCCCACCATTTGGAGCTAATGAATTATTGAGTAAAAAAATCCACAAGAATTGTGTCTCCTACTCTCTCTCTCTCTCTCTCTTGAGTGAATCTTCTTTCTCTCTCTCTCTCTCTTCTCCCTCTCTCTCTAAAAGGGGCGACCCTTTCTTTCTCCTCTCCCCTCTCTCTCTCTAGGTCGACCAGCCCTCTCTCTCCTCCCCTTGCCACCTCATCCTCCACATCAGCCCTCCCCACCCTTTCACCTTCCCAAGACCATTAACTCCCCTTTACTCCCACCACTCCCCAAGCAACCTTTCCCCTTCCCCATACAACCTTTCATTTTCCCAAGGGAGAATCCCTTCTCCCAAGCACCCTACCACCTTCCCATACAACCCTTCCCATCCCCAACACAACCCTTCCCCTTCCCAAAGCAACATTAAACCCCCATTAACCTCTCATTCAAACCAAAGGAGAGAGATCTCCCTCTCTCTCTCCATCCCAACCCAAAGTCGCAGCTCCCCCTTCCTCCACCTACTAGACCATCTTCCAGCCCCCATTCTGCCCCTCCCACACCTTAGATCACCCTCTACCAGACCCCCACACAGCCCGGGGTCGCCCCCCACACCCATCCACCCCATCTACCCCATTTTCTATATACTAGTGAGCAGCTGCAGTTCTGCAGAACCGCCCCCCCTGTTGTAGCGCCAGCCACGCCCTCGTCCCGGTGTTCCTGGAGGTGTACCATATATCAACAGAAATCTCTTCCAGTCGGATTCGCAGGCGAGGTGGTCCCGCCTCAATCCGAGGTCGAAGTTGCCCGGGAGAGCCGTTCTTCACCGACTGCGCAGAACCGGTCCGGTCTGCAACTAGAAGCAACTTTCAGAAGCTCCTGCGACCACATCCCACCTCCCCTGGGTGCACCCTTTGACCGGGGAGAAGCTATACCAGTCACCGGTCCAACGCATCCAGCAGAACGCCGATCGGAGTCCGGAGCAGTTCATTCTGATCTTTCTACTCCAAGGTTGCAGATCAAGGCAGTCAAGCTCCACCCAGACCCCCTCTCACTCAACGGGCTCCCTCTCTCTGCCCCGACATCGTATGGTGCTCCCCCTAGCGGCCGCTCGAAGAAGACTCGTCCACGGTCGTACTCGTTTTGGTCCCGCTGAGTTTCAACATCGGGAGCGGGCGTGGTGACTACTTCCACCTGCTTCTGCACCCTGGGACCAGTCTGAACCAGAGCGCAAGGAACCTGATCCAGAGCCTGCCCCAGCTGGTGTCGACATCGGGATCATCCATAAAAATTTACAAGCATACCTGGGTCTGTCAGCGACGTTTCGCCGCCAGTTTCGTCAGTTTTTGAGTTTGGGAACATCCTCATGAGATCCAACAGTGAGTACCTATCAGCGGGCAGAACAGGCGGATAGAACCTCGAGGTGGCAATCCAGCTCCGTTCTTTGCTCCATGCCCCTCCCCGCCTGGCCGGCTTACCGCCCCTCCCTATGTGGAGGTAGTGTTTGTGTGTAAACCCTACTTCCCCACCCCTAGTCCAACCCTCCTGTGTGAGGAGTAGTGGATGTAATTAATTTTCATAGGTTGAAGCTTCGTCGACGCAGTGTGCGGGTGGCCCACGCTTCCCCGCTCGCCCTCGTCTCCGGCCGGGATCGGTGTATTCACACCGATCAGGTGAGCTTCGGGTTGCACTACTCTACCAGAATTGCTTTGCTTGTTTAGTAATGCCTCTTAGTACCGTCGGTCGGTGAGTGAGTGCCCGGTCTCAAAAATATCATCAATTTGAGCGACCACCGCGGAGTGAGTTGAGAGTGCGACCCTACAACCCATGCCCTTGGCGTGCTGGCCGCCCATGGAATTGGGAATCCCCGATCCTTTGGGGTTCAGCCCAAGCTAGTCAAATTCTCAGAAATGTGAGGCCCATCCTCGGACCCTCACCACTATCGTCGGTCCACCTACGGACCCGGGTGTGCGCGACGCGGGTGAACCTGCTTGTGAGATATCGCCGTTCGGTCCGATTGCTTGAAAATTTAAGTCCAAGGGGTCGTGTCACATCAATTTGATATCAGAGCAAGTTCTAGACTTGTCTCTACTAAGTCTTGTCCTAGGGCCATTGCATGCATCACCCTTGTCCACCATCATGACTACCTCATACTTGGCATATTCGCCACTCTTAGGCCCATTAGAAGCCTTTGTGTTTGATGGATCCCGCCCTAGCATATATCTAGAATGGGAGAAGTCCATAGACCGACACTTTGGGAGGTTTATCCTGTTAGGGCCTATCCAAGTCAACTATGCCAAGAGTTTGCTCTGGCGCCAAGCTAGGAAAGAATGGGAGAATATTGTAGGTTTGAGAGAAGCCAAAGGGGAAGCACCCATTGAATCTTGGGATGAAATGAGGGCCAATCATAGAAAGATCTACGCACCAAAATCAAAACCTCTTCAGCCAACCTATCTTCCACCCCCGACCCTAACTCCAACCCAAGAACTTCTCCGACCAAGCCCAACCCAAGTCCACCCATGTTCACCACCCCGAGAGTACCATACACCACCCATCATCACCCTACCACCAAAAGACCTTCCCACCCCCTTGGTAGAGGAGACCACAACCCATATGCCCGATCCCATGGGGATAAATGCCAAACCGGAATCACTCCCCACCTTGGGAGAAACTCATGCCCAAGTTGAGGAAGAAGTCTCGCACTTTGAACTTCACTCTACGTTGACCCCTCTAGTTGGGAGCGAGATCATCATAAGTAGGTCCTTGGTTGGATGGCTAAAGGAGAGACCAGTTCACCTTCTCACATCCCATGTCTACCCTCCCTTGGAGAGACACCTCCCCATAGTGCCCTTCATCTCCTATCGCACCACCATCCAATCATCTTACCAAGTGAAGACATTAGGGGATCTCCTTAAGGGTTTATCTTGGCAAATGGACTTAACTAGCACGTTGACCACAATGGCCGACCGACCTAGGAGCCTTGACCTCCTACACCTATGTGTCGGGTCCATCTCCTCGATTTACACTGTGGGTTGCTACACAAGCGACCTTCTTTTATTCCTCCCTACACCCAATGAGCCCGATGCTATCCACAAACTAGAGTTGCGTATATCAGGTAGAACATCAAGCCCTCCATTCATGGCCGACCATCCCACCAAGAACTTCGGCCCAATTGTTCCATTAGGGGAGGATGACTCACCACTATGTGAAGACCATGAGGACCTAGAGTTCCTCTCCCTAGGTGACCATTACCATGACCCCTTCGATCCCTTCCTATACCCACCCACCTTACTCACCACCAACATTTTCCTACCCCAACCAACCATGTTAGACCAAGCCCACCTCTCTCAAAACCCAGCCCACACCAAGGGTATCATGACCATGGGCGAAATACACATAGGAAACAATGAAGTGCCCCACTCCATGACACATACTTTCTTTGACCCCTTCGACCCTTATAAGTGGGAGCTCAAGGACCACCCCATACCCACACACATGGTCGTCACCTCTAGGATAAGAGTGCACCTATCTTGGCATATCACATCATTCGACAAGGGTCACCAGCCCAGTCATCTCATACATGTCACACACACTTTAGGCCCAATGCATGACTGGCTCACATTTGGATGTGCTGGTCCTCCCACATTCGTCATAGCTCTTACGCATGAATGGAGCATACATAGATGTCCGGGTCCCCCGGTAATTATCGCCACCATGCACGATAGATCCACCTATGGTTGCCCCGGCCCCCCTGAGTCCATGAAAGTCCTCATCACATCTAAGCATGATAGGTCAATTTATGGTTGCCCCGGTCCACCTTTTCACACTACCCACTTTCACAACCACTCACCGCATCATAATGCATGGCATGAGCATACACGCAAGCAAATCGCAACGAGCGGTGAGGTTCACAAAGAGCGGGAAAAGGCTCGCGAGCGCCACTTGGAATTCCAAGTAGGCATCCTATCGATGGTGGCATTGGAGTGGCTCTACCCTAGAGTCACCTCCAACTTGAGGGCACGAGGACTTGGACCTTGCCAAGTTCCGAGTGACTTTGGCAACCCGGTTTACGGGTTGGACTTGCTAATGGGTTTTGGGATACACCCAACTTTTGGCGCGGTGGATCTGGCACCCTATATGGGAACCACGGTGGAACCCAGTGAGCACCTTGAGCCTACCCCGACCTTTGTGAGTGATACCCTCGGAGAGCCTCCACATATCAGCCTGAGAGTCCGACGTGCGCACACGAAGGCAATACTGGGCAAGCAGGGTACCAACGCCAGCAAGAGGGTGTGCCCAAGCCACCGTGAGAGGATGAAGGACCGTCCCATGGTTGCGGACGCAGGGTTGAGTTTGGAGGTCGAGGTTCACCCCGTACTACTTTAGAGGACCCTTTACTCGACGGAGTCGAGTTCTCCGCACCCCGAGGGTATGATGGGGACATCTCCGACCACTCCATTTTTTGGGGCTCCTGTTGATCGCCAGCAGTGCTACATCTTGTTCGCCACTTTACTCTGAGTCATATGATGTATTTTTCATTTTCTTATTATGTAATTTTCCTTTTATTTGAGTCAAGTCCCTAGGTTAATTGGCATTAGAGTGGTTAATGAGTCAGTTGGGCCCAATTAGGTGGGCTAGGCCCATGGGCCCCCCCCTTCTCCCTTGGTTTATTGTCATTAGTTTAAAACTCAGGGTCTTATGTTAAATTGTGGGATTCCTATAAATAGGACCCCACTCCCACCATTTGGAGCTAATGAATTATTGAGTAAAAAAATCCACAAGAATTGTGTCTCCTACTCTCTCTCTCTCTTGAGTGAATATTCTTTCTCTCTCTCTCTTCTCCCTCTCTCTCTAAAAGGGGCGACCCTTTCTCTCTCCTCTCCCCTCTCTCTCTCTAGGTCGACCAGCCCTCTCTCTCCTCCCCTTGCCACCTCATCCTCCACATCAGCCCTCCCCACCCTTTCACCTTCCCAAGACCATTAACTCCCCTTTACTCCCACCACTCCCCAAGCAACCTTTCCCCTTCCCCATACAACCTTTCATTTTCCCAAGGGAGAATCCCTTCTCCCAAGCACCCTTCCACCTTCCCATACAACCCTTCCCATCCCCAACACAACCCTTCCCCTTCCCAAAGCAACATTAAACCCCCATTAACCTCTCATTCAAACCAAAGGAGAGAGATCTCCCTCTCTCTCTCCATCCCAACCCAAATTCGCAGCTCCCCCTTCCTCCACCTGCTAGACCATCTTCCAGCCCCCATTCTGCCCCTCCCACATCTTATATCACCCTCTACCAGACCCCCACACAGCCCGGGGTCGCCCCCCACACCCATCCACCCCATCTCCCACCCCATCTACCCAATTTTCTATATACTAGTGAGCAGCTGCAGTTCTGCAGAACCGCCCCCCTGTTGTAGTGCCAGCCACACCCTCGTCCTGGTGTTCCTAGAGGTGTACCATAATCAACGGAAAGCTCTTCCAGTCGGCTTCGCAGGCGAGGTGGTCCCGCCTCAATCCGAGGTCGGAGTTGCCCGGGAGAGCCGTTCTTCACCGACTGCGCAGCACCGGTCCGGTCTGCAACCAGAAGCAACTTTCAGAAGCTCCTGCGACCACATCCCACTTCCCCTGGATTCGCCCTTTTACCAGGGCGAATCTCTACCAGTCACCTGTCCAACGCATCCAGCGGAACGCCGATCGGAGTCCGGAGCAGTTCATTCTGATCTTTCTACTCCAAGGTTGCAGATCAAGGCAGTCAGGCTCCGCCCAGACCCCCTCTCACTCAACGGGATCCCTCTCTCTTCCCCGACATCGTCTGGTGCTCCCCCTAGCGGCCACTCAAAGAAGACTCGTCCACGGTCGTACTCGTTTTGGTCCCACTGAGTTTCGACATCAGGAGCGGGCGTGGTGACTTCTTCCACCTGCTTCTGCACCCTGGGACCAGTCCGAACCAGAGCGCAGGGAACCTGATCCAGAGCCTGCCCCAGCTGGTGTCGACGTAAGGATCATCCAAAAAAATTTACAAGCGTACCTGGGTCTGTCAGCGACGTTTCGGCACCAGTTTCGTCAGTTTTTGAGTTCGGGAACATCCTCATGAGATCCAACAGTGGGTACCTGTCAGCGGGCAGAACAGGCGGACAAAACCTCGAGGTGGCAATCCAGCTCTGTTCTTAGCTCCATGCCCCTCCCCGCCTGGCCGGCTTACCACCCCTCCCTATGTGGAGGTAGTGTTTGTGTGTAAACCCTACTTCCCCACCCCTAGTCCAACCCTCCTGTGTGAGGAGTAGTGGATGTAATTAATTTTAACAGGTTGAAGCTTCGTCGACGCAGCGTGCGGGTGGCCCACGCTTCCCCACTCGCCCTCGTCTCCTGCCGGGATCGGTGTATTCACACCGAGCAGGTGAGCTTCGGGTTGCACTACTCTACTAGAATTGCTTTGCTTGTTTAGTAATGCCTCTTAGTGCCGTTGGTCGGTGAGTGAGTGCCCGATCTCAAAAATATCATCGATTTGAGCGACCACCGCGGAGTGAGTTGAGAGTGCGACCCTACAACCCATGCCCTTGGCGTGCTGGCCGCCCACGGAATTGGGCATCCCAGGTCCTTAGGGGTTCAGCCCAAGCTACTCAAATCCCCGGAAAGGCGAGGCCCATCCTCGGACCCTCACCACTATCGTCGGTCCACCTACGGACCCGGGTGTGCGCGATGTGGGTGAACCTGCTTGTGAGATATCGCCGTTCGGTCCGATTGCTTGCAAATTTAAGTCCAAGGGGTCGTGTCACATTAGCCAGTAATCACATTCTCTTGTACCAAGCTAGCACCTCCAGAAGCACGGCAAATGCCGCTCTGCATTACAATCATTCTGAATAAAGTCAGTATTGAAGCAGCACTGGTTGACACAGGGGCATCAATTAACGTGTACCCACTCAGTACCCTTCGAGCTTGCAACATATCTGAAGAACTACTGCGACCTACCCCCACCACCATAGCAGCATATGATAATTCAAGAAGAGCATGTCACGGGGTAGTCACTATTGAAGTAGAGCTTGGGCCTATTACCATGCCCATGGAATTTTATGTGCTGGACATTGACCCTATGTTCAAGGCTATCTTGGGTCGTCCATGGATTGACACACTCAGTGCTGTACCCTCCACTGCGCATCAATGCATCACATTTCCTTTTCATGGGAGGGTCGTCAAAGTTAAAAGTTTATCCACGGTCCAATTAGTGAAGGCTATTTCAGACAAAATTCTTCCCACACTATGGCCAAGCAACCGGCCTGTTCTCTCAGTGCTGGATCTAGACTTTCCCTGGGCTTATGCACCCCGCAAACCCGTCACTGCAGTGGTTAATATCAAGGTGAAGCCCCAGATCCGAGACTCCAAGGGCTGAAACATTATATTAAAACTGGGTTATCAACCGGGGAAAGGCCTCGGTGCTCAATTGCAAGGAAGAACAAAGCCCATCCCCAAGGGAAGAAAAATGGGCAGGAGAGGTCTCGGCTACAGAGAGACCGCATTGTCTATGATGGGTGATTCTGGGCCGCTCACCTGGGACTACCGTCAACATTTTGTTAGAAGGCCTCTCCAGCCCGCTACATTAGCTTCGCAGCCAGCTCCACCAAGGAAGGATACAGTCTGTCTGATTGCCTGTCCACCCCCAGTGCTAAGAGGGCCAGTTGATGATATGATTGACTATGGTCAAGCCCTTCAGGGGCTATTTCATGAAGAAGACTGCCAGAAGCGTCAAGAGGGTCGGCTTGTCCAATGGAGGCCGAAGAAGTAGACAGTTGATGATCCGCGGGAGAAGGGGAGCTCGCCGATTGTCTTTTCTTGGTCTCCCTCTTTCTTTCAATCCCTCCTCCAGCAAAGGGAATTCTTACCCCGTCTTCCTCCTATCATGGTAAATCCATCCTTCATTGATCCACCTGAAATTCTATTCATTCCTTGTGCTTGCGGGCATTGCCCGCCCATTGATCTATCCACTCTATTCACTCCTCCTCCCCCCAACGCCCAACTCCACGAGATGTGATTTTCTTCCTCCGATCCATTCTTTGATTGCATCTTCCCAGAGCTATTCCCCATGCAACTTCCGCCTCCTCCATCCTGTTGTGTAGTCTCTACTGATCTCCAAAAAAAAACGTCAAATTTGAAACGGAGATTTCAGTGGAAGATTATGCTACCTTGTCTCCATCCTCCTCCCAGGGGCACGAGTCCCCTTCTCCTCCCCTTCCACTAGGTTTTCCTTCTTCTAGGTTAGGATTAGGGTCCATCGAGTCTAGGGAAGTAGAGTCAGTTAGGGCTAGAGAAGTAGGGTCCTGTTCTAGCTCGTCCAACCCTTCCTCCTCTGAGCCGCGCCCAATTACGCGTCCTCCCAAATCCATTCCTGATAGGTTCCTACGAGATCTAGCTCAGCGTTGTCATGCTCTTTTGAGGTGTCCAGAATTTGTTGCTATGGCAATTGTGATTAAAAATGAAGAGGAAATAGAAGGAGTATGGAGCGATGACAGATTAGGTGTCTATGAAATCCTGGATGAGAAAGATCCGATTAATGAGGACGGTGATGTAGATGACACTGCCGATTTGTATGCGCAAGGGCTAAAGAGATTCGACGAACCATCATCGGCAGTGGATGAACCTACGAAGGAAATAAATCTGGGAACTGAAGAAGACCCAAGACCTATCATTATTGCCGCTAATCTCCCTCCGCAAGTAGAAGAAGATTTAATTAAGGTTCTGAGGGAGTATAGCGATTCTTTCGCCTGGTCTTATGAGGACATGCCAGGTCTTGACCCCTCTTTAGTGGAACATCGACTCGTGCTTAAACCAGGGGCAACACCTGTGAAACAACGATCAAGAAGATTTCACCCCCACATGGCCTTAAGGATCAAGGAAGAAGTCGATAAGTTGTACAAGGCCAGGTTCATTAGAGTTGTTCTATAGCCTCAGTGGGTGGCAAACATAGTCCCTGTTATCAAGAAGGATGGAAAGGTGCGTATCTGCATCGATTTCAGGGATCTCAATAAAGCATGTCCCAAAGATGATTTCCCGCTGCCTCATATAGACGTCTTGGTCGACAGCACCGCTGGGTACAGATCTTTATCGTTCATGGATGGTTACTCAGGCTATAATCAGATCCGTCTCGCTCCAAAAGATCAAGAGAAAACATCCTTCACCACGCCCTGGGGTACGTATTGTTATGTGGTTGTGCCGTTCGGTCTGGAGAACGAGGGTGCCACCTATCAAAGGGTGATGATGGCCATCTTCCACGACATGGTGCATATCTATATGGAAGTCTACGTGGATGACATTCTGGTGAAGTCAAAAACTAAAGAAGAACACCTCTTTATCCTGGCTACGGTGCTACAAAGAGCCAGGGAGTACAAGCTTAAGATGAATCCGAAGAAGTGTGTATTCGGAGTCTCCTCAAGGAAGCTGCTAGGTTTTATAGTGAGCAAACGGGGGATCCAGATTGATCCTAACAAAGCACAGGCCGTCATGGACATGCCTGCGCCGAAGAACATCACGGAACTTCAAGGAATGATTGGTCGATTGTAATTCATTAGAAGATTCATATCCCAACATTCTCAAAGGTGCCGTCCGTTTTATGAATTGTTTAAGGCGGGGGTCAAGTTCGAATGGAATCAAGAATGTCAGAAGGCCTACGAGGACTTAAAGGAATATCTATCCAATCCCCCAGTTTTGTAACCTCTTGTCCCTGGGAAACCCCTGATCCTATACATCTCGGTCATTGAGGACTCCCTAGGGGCGGTCTTAGCACAAGTAGACGATGAAGGGAAAGAGCGGGCTACTTATTACCTCTCTCGGTTATTTAACCCAACTGAGTCCAGATACACCGCTATGGAGAAGACTTGTGCCGCCTTAGTGTGGGTAGCTCAGAAACTTAAACATTACTTCCTTGCCCACCCAGTTAGGTTGATCTCTAGAATGGACCCGATCCGCTATCTCTTATAAAAGCATGTCCTTTCTAGTAGGTTAGCTCGCTGGCAGAGCTTCCTCTCCCAATTCGATATTACTTTTGTCGTTCAGAAGGTGGTCAAAGGGTACGCCATCCCTGAGCATCTTGCCCATCTTCCCATCCCTCACACTAATTCTATTCAGGACGATTTCCCTGATGAGCATCTCTCTGCTATCTCTCATCATCCCTTTTGGTCTCTGCACTTCGATGGTGCACTCAATTCTCAAGGCCGAGGGATCGGCACTGTTTTGCTCACTCCATAGGGAGTGACTATTCCCTTTGCTTATCAACTTCGATTCCTGCTACCAACAATATCACCGAGTATGAGGCTCTCCTGGATGGATTGAAGCACGCCTATCTCCTAGGCGCGCGGTACTTGAATATCATAGGAGACTCTCAGCTCGTCCTGCGGCAAGTTCTGTCTACTTACTGCACTCGTGACCCCAAGCTCAAGCCTTATCAAGATTTGGTCACGCTCCTGGCTAGGCAATTCCATAAGCTGATCTATATCCATACTCCTAGGTCTCAGAACATTCTAGCTGATGCTCTAGCATCTCTTGCTTCCTCTCTATCTTTCCCTCTCAGTCGGAGCACTGAGACTATCGTCGTTCAAAGATTGGACGCACCCTCTCTTCAGGATCCTTGATTCATCAACCTTAGGAAAGCTGTAGAGGCGAGGGCTGAGAAGGAAGATCTCAAGGAAGTATCTCTCATGGAGGTAGAAGAGATCCTGGAGGAAGAAGAATTGCCTTGGTATCACGAGATTGAGTTGTTTTTCAAAGAAGGATCGTTCCCAGAAGGGGTAAACGCCGAGCAGCGTAAGTCAGTAAGAAGAGCGGCCTCAAGGTATACCATTATTGCAGGAGAATTATACAGGCGCGCTACCAATGGAATGCTCATGAGATGCTTAGATGATGATGAGGCTTGGAAAGTGGCTGAAGCAGCTCATTCTAGTGAGTGTGGAGGTCATGTCAATGGCCAGGCGCTAGCGAAGAAGATCCTTAGGCAGGGCTACTATTGGCCCACTCTAGAGGAAGATTGCTCCCTCTACGTCCGGAGGTGTCTTAAGTGCCAACTCCACGCTGATAAAATCCATGCTCCAGCTTCGTCTCTCCATCCTCTTTCCGCTCCTTGGCCATTCTCTATGTGGGCTTTCGATGTTGTCGGCCCGCTCGGTGATCCCAATTCTCAGATCAAGCAGAAATCTTTTATCCTTACCGCCACTGAGTACTTCACCAAATGGGCCGAAGCAGAAGCGTACGCGGAGATCAAAGCTTCAACGGTGTGCCGCTTCATCATGAAGAATATCATCTCGTGATTCGGAGTGCCAAGCAGCATCATCACCGACAACGGACCCCAGTTCGTATCTCAAGAGCTCAAGGACCTATGTAAGAAGTTCAATATTTCATTGCATCATTCATCTCCATATTATCCTCAAGGTAACGGTCAAGCAGAGGCCACTAATAAAACCCTTCTTAAAATCATCAAGAAAACATGCGAATCTCATAAGTTTTCTGATTGGCCAGAAAGATTAGTGGAAGCTCTGTGGGCTTACCGCACCTCCGTCCGTACTCCCACGGGGTAAACTCCCTATGCCCTTACCTATGGGATGGAGGCGGTACTCCCATATGAGGTCTTGATCCCTTCCCTTAGAGTGCAGCTCGATAAGGAACTTAATCTCGACGAACGTCAGGAGGCATTGCTTGTTCAGCTGGAACTCTTAGATGAGAAGAGGATGAATGCGGCCGATCACGTATCCGTTTATCAAAAGAGAGTTTCGCATTATTTTCAAAAGAAGATAATTGAACGTGAATTTCTAAAAGGTGATATGGTCTTGAAACGTAAATTCATTCGGTCTGCAGGTCCTAGGTCTAAATTACAACCTAACTGGGAAGGGCCGTTTGTTGTAAAAGAGGCTTATCCGGGGAATGCTTATCGCTTAGTAAACACAGAAGGTGAGGAGCTCTCTCACACGTGGAATGGGTTGTATCTTAAGCGTTTCTTTCCTTAGAGTCTAAACACGTGCTACCCTGGAAGTAAGAGGTTCCTTCCTTTCACTAAAAAGGGGTCCCGAGTAAGGCAATCACACACTACACGACATCCCTGGTCAGGTTTCCAGCTTTAAACACACCGTTTCTCCTCGGCCATGCTTTGGGGGAAGGTCGAAGTCCCTGTCCGTTTCTTCCTTCGGCTGAATCCAGGGGCAAGAGGTGAATAAGGAGGCGATGACCGATCCAGGCACCCTAACAAGAGGAGGTCTCAAATAGTTGCAGTCCGTTATGACCTGACGCCACGAAAAAAAAAAGGAAAGAAAAGAAAGCAAAGGAGTAATCTCCATGACAAAATCGAAAGAATTATCTCAAAAGTCTATTAATTATGATTCCAAAGCTCCAGAAAGACAAGAAAGGAAAACTAGGCTTGGCAAGAGTGGTAGTACAGTTCCCCGCGGGACGAATGAGCCCGGTCGTACGCATGCTTAGAGTGGACTAAGGTTCGATGACGGACACAAAGTCCCGGCACAATAGATCAAATCTTTTACGGGTTGCACGGAAAGGAAACCAAGTCCTAAAAAAAAAACTTCTATGTCTGGCCTAAGCTTACCCCCGAGTTCTATTTTCCCCTTTTAGGACCAAGATTGGTACCCAGGGTATGGCCTTAGAAGAGACACCGTCATGAAAACTTGGGCCTTGGCCAGGGGTTGTCACCTTATTGCACGCCAACCTCGGGACTCTCAATACAATATGGAGGGCTCGCATTGCTAGGGGAAAGCACTGGTTTTCAAAATCCAAAAACATCATGTATTTCAAAATCCAAAAATAACATATATTTTCAAAATCCAAAAACAACACATATTTCCAAAATCCAAAAACATCATATATTTTCAAAATCCAAAAACATCATATATTTCAAAAACCAAAAAAAATCACATATTTCAAAACTCAAAAACATCAAATATTTTGAAATCTCACAAAAAATTCAGATATTTTCCAAAAACTCCAAAAAAAAACACCATCATATGCATTTCATCCATCACATTATTTCTATTATGTTTTCCACCTATTTAATAAGGCTCTACTCCTTGACCAAATATCAAGAAACAGTCATTATCTAACTTGCTTCAAGGCAAGGGGTTGAGTCTAAGAACAGATCTAACTTGTTCCATGTTTAAGTGTGTGCGGAGCGCAGGTTCAAGTTCAGGGCTGAAGTCTCACAACTATGCAGGTTCAGGACTGTGACGCGCCAGGTTCAGACCCTCACACTCATCTAACAGTCTGTCCTAGACTGTTACATTCCTTCAAAGCAGTGGCTTTGGTTCTCTCAGTAGCTCTCTCTCTCTAACGGTCTGGGTCACGACCGTTACCGCCTTCTAACGGTCAATCGTTGGACCGTTACGTCCTCCAGAGAACTTGGCTCTCAGGTCTTTCACCCTAACGGCCTATCTCCCCACCGTTACATCCTTCTAACGGCCCTGCTCAGGACCGTTACATTCTTCAGAGGCTATATTCTTCAGATCATTTTTAGCCAAGTCAAGCCACAATTCATGTCCATTCAATTAAGGCAATCCTATCTTATTCAAATGAACTTAATGCAACATAAGATTCATAAAATTTCAAACTCTGATTGTCAAATACATCATTCAAACAACATCTTTCATAATCAAATTACATTCAGCTTCTTGTCCGCAAGAGGCCGGATCTTCCTCAACTCTTTCACATAGCTACGGCATTTTTCATCGTTCTCTTCCACTTCTGCTTGCCACGAACGCACCTTGCTGATCTCGCACATGGTCAGCGCGTTCCGAACTGCTCTCTCATCTTCCTCGGTCTCCATCTTCCTAGGTAGAAGGGGAGGGTAGTGTGATAGTGCAGGAGCTTCAATCCGAGGTAGTCCGATCTGAAGATGGCACCGGTGCGGGTTGTAGATCGCCATGGTAGTATTTCCCACTAGCTGGAGGTCCAGGCCTTGACGCCGCGGTATTCTAAGAAGAGTGCTCCGAAGGATCCTTGGTCGCATGATGAATTTCCCCATTGGCAAGGTGTTGAAGAAGAGGCGCCATTCATCCCATGTTTTCTTGTCCGCCGTCTTGCATTCAACCTGAGAAGAGAATCCAGAAGCGCCTCCAATGAAGAATAAAGGGTGGCTCCCGAAGATCCTGCTAGAAGAAGTAATATCCTCCTTGGGATGGAATTTGATTCTCACTCCCATCCAACACTCGAGGAGAATCATGGAGCCGAATAGAGGTCCTCCTAGGCAAGCCGAACTTAGTCCTTCATAGAGATATGAGAGGATCGCTTGAGAGAGAGACATTCCCCACCACAACCCACTGATTATGCTGATATTTTGGGTATCTAAGAGGTGGTCGGTAGTGGTGAAAAGGAAGACTCCACATAAGCAAACCGCCGCCACCTTTTCTATTGTTTCGTGTCTCTCCCACTTATTTTTGCAATGAGACACTATCCACTGTGCCATGGGTATCAAGTGAATGTGGTGCGGGCTGATCATGGTCCTCACGTCCTTTGGATTATGGATGAAATCACTCAAGATCAAGGATGGGTCAATAGGCTCCACCATGTAGCAAACTAGATCTCCATCCCCCGCCTTAGTCTTAGGAAGGGCTTGGTAGGTTTCTACCTCCTCTAATAGGACTGTAGCTTCAAAAGATGGGAAGATGAAGGTATGTGTTTGTGGATGCCACAATTCTATAAGGGCTGAAATGCTTGGCCAATCTAATGACAATTTCTGAAGGTTCTTGGCTAAAACCAACAAGGGTTGAAGGTGCCATGCCCTAAGGATTACTACGACTTCTAGAGGGAGTTCCTTGATCATGGGAGCCACCCACTTCAGATTGGAATAACATCTTGGACTAGGAAGAGGCTAGGAAGAAGAGGAAGATCATAAGGAAAGATGAAGTGCAGAATTGATGAACTTGGCTAAGGTAATAAAGAGCTTACCACTCTTTGAGCATTTGAACTTAGATGTTTGGGAATTGAGGTCAGCCTTTGTAGCTCTCCATGCTCTTTTCTCGCAGCCTTAGGCCCGGTGTAGACTTTCTCCTCCATATCCATCACCTCAAAGCTTCTCTTCATCATGTTTTCTGCAGTTAGGAGAGGTTTTTTTTGCCCTTGTAGCAGAGAATTCAGCAAAACTACGATTTTGGCTAAGTTTCCTAGTTTTAAAGGCTTGCTTTTGGCTTTAAGGTGATAAGATTTGGATTAGAAGGCTTTATCCTAAGTCTGGGAGGAGTCTAGAGCGGATTCAAGGGTTCTTATCTCGGATTTGGCCTCTCACGGCACAATCCGTCTCGGAGTACGCTTCGTTCTATAACGGTCTATCGTAGGGCCGTCATTTGCCTCTGATGCGACAGCCCTGGGCCGTCACATTTCCTGTGGATTTAATTTAGCCCAATCTTGTTCTGTCAAGCCTGACGGTCTAACATCAGACCGTTACTTGTTGTGACGCATGGACTCTAAGCCGTTACATTCTCTGCCGTCCAGTTTTGGCTTCTTCTTGTTCAATCATTCCTAACGGTCTTGCTCATGACCGTTACCTATCTCTGATGCCCAGCTCCTGAACCGTCGCATTTTCTGCTAGTTGCCTTGATATCCCACTGCTCTGCCATCTTTAACGGTTTGGCATTTGGCCGTTACCTATCTCTGACGCACCAGCTACGGACCGTCACACTTCCTGCTGCTCAATTCTGCAAAATTGGCCTCTGTCCTCTCTGACGGCCTCCATCTGAGGTGTTACATGATCCTGACGGTCTGGACCTAGACCGTCACTTTGTCTGCTACTGAGATTGAGCTATTCCTTTCTGCCTATGATTAAACTTGGCGGTCTTACACACTTTTCCTTCCGTTCATCCTATCCAGTCTCTCATCCACACATTACATCTCATCCATGCCCATTTCATCTACACAAATTCGTCCATTCTTTCACATCACCACATGCATCTCCCACATTTCCAATCACACATTCTCACATGCATTTCTTGCATTTCCCATTCACACATGCATTTACCACATACACACATCCATTCACTCACATAAAAAGAAGAACAAACAAAAGACCAAAAAAGAAATTTTCATTACATTTTTCATATAAAGTCATGTACAAGTAATAAACAAAAAATAAAAAAAAACAAACCTCACTCGGCCGATTTTTCTGCCGGGCCGTCGTCATCTCCGCCCTCCGGCTTCCTCGCCGGTGGCGCTATGGAGGCACTCTCCTCCTGCTGACCCCTCTCCGCCCTCTCATTCCTCCGTTGGCCGGAAGAGCTGACGAGGTAGTCTGCAACTGATCCAACATGAGCAGCACTCCTCGGCGCTCCGCTCTGAGAGATGCTCCGCTCTGGTCCTCGGCCCATCATCCGTATGGTCCTCTCCATGGTCCGGATCTCGACCTTCATGTCGTGGGCCTCGAGTCACGTAGCCCGTGCCTTGGATCGGTATCTCTCTAAGTCTGCCGTCTGTGTGGCCGTCCGCTCAAGCTCTCCTTTCAATCGGGCCATCTCCGCTCGGAAGACCTCTGCCTCAGTCCGATTCCTCTCCGCCTCAGTCCGAGCCAGTTTCACCTCGGCCGCTGCAGTGGCTAGCTCTCTCGCCTGTAGTTTGCATTTCATATGATTAGTCACATAAGCATTTAATAAGCATAAGCATTTAAGTCAAAGCATTAAGCATCTCAGCCCGAGCAACCGCTCGAGCAAACTCGGTGTCACGCACAGCCCTGCCTCCCGCAGGTTGTGATGACGACGATGGAGAGTTCGGTCCCGCTCTTTGGGCTCCCTCAGCCCGCTGCATTTAGAAATCTTTGATCAGTCCATCATTCGCATAATCATAAACATAATCATTTTAAGTTCAGGAATTTTACCAGAAGCTCCAAGGCGGTCCGGTACTCGTCCCGCTGCTGGACGGTGGCGTGGAGTAGCCCCTCGAGCTCGGCTATCCTTCCCTCGGGGTCTAGCTGCATTTAGAAAGCATATGAGTCAGTACATATAGAATAAAATTTCCATATAAAAGCATTTAGATTTAAGGGTTTAGAAGTTGCATACCGGTTGTCGGGTACCTCGGTACACCCGGTCCCCGTACAGTCGAGCAAAGGCTTTCAAGTACGCCTCGTCGCTCTCGTCCCGCTCCTTCACCGCTCTGCCCCAATGGTTCCAATCGTGGACATACTTCACCTTTCGGGCGCACCAATCCATGTCACCGCTAATGCCCTTTGCTGACTTGCCCGGGCGTTCATCACCATGGTGTGGAAAGGTCACCTCAGGCTGGTGTAGTCCCCGAGTCTGCAGGATCAACCGGTAGTGGAGTGGCTCGATGACATGGATGCAGTGCAACCATATGTCTCAGCCCCGGTACGAGAGGGCTGCCTCCACCCATGGCTGTCCCTCGTAGCTCTCGCCTCGGTATGGGGTCCATCTCACCTAGAAAGTATATAGTCCATGTCAGCATATTCATCAGCATATAGAAATATTCGGAACATTCATAGAAGCATTTAAAGCATTTAGGAAGCATTTTTGAGTTTGGGCTTACCGCCATGTGCGGGAAGGAATCCAAGTCGTCCTGGATCGCCTGGGTCAATTTAATAATGGACCCCGGGTCCCTCGCAACCACCCATCGTCTGGCGATCGGGATCCGCTCGGGGTGGAGTAGTGTGCCTCTCCCGATGCCCGGGAGGTACATGTAGCTCCAAATCTGCATTTGGAAGTCTAATATCAGTCGGTTACATAATCATTTGCATAAGCATAATCATAAGCATAATAGAAAGCATTTAAGTTTACCTGTAGGAAAGGCGAGAAGCCGCCCAGCATCGTCTGCCAATCCGTGGTGCTAAGGGACTCGAACAGGAAGGCCAGGATTGTCGCTCCCCATGCGTATTTCCCGACTCTGCCCAAATCTCTGATCATCGGCAGCAGCCTGCAACTGATGACGTCCGCTCGAGTCACGAACAGGAGCTTCCCAAACAAAAGCATCAGGAATCGTCTCAGGATGCGATCTCCTTCCGGTCCCGCCTCTGCCGCCACATGTGGGCGCACCTGCTCTATCACCCGGTCAATATGCTCCTCCGGTAGCTCGCCCACAGCTATGGCTGCTCCTCTTAGCCCTAAGCTCTCCTACAGTCGCAATCTCGAGAGCTGGGATGATGTCTATCCCGGTCTGATCAAATCTAGTCCCAGCAGCTCCTGGGCCATCTCTCGGTAATCCCTGTAAGTCCACCCCGTCACTGCGGCTCCATGGACTCTCAGCCCAGCAATCCTCGCCATGTCTTCCAGTGTGGGTATCATATGACCCCACGGGAAGATGAGCGCCCTGCTGATCGGATCCCATCTCTCGTGCAATGCGTACAGCAGCGGTGTGTCCATCTTGGTCACCTCAATGCTGAGCACCTCGGCGAACCCCATCGATGCCAATCTCTCTCCCTGATAATCAGGCAGTGCTTGGTACACCGCCCGGATCTGGAGCCATGACATCCTCGTCCGTCTCTTTCCCTACATTCATTTTAGAGCATAAGTTAGTCAATTGCATCATAAAATCATTGCATAGCATTCATAAAATGAAAACAAAATAAAAATTGAATAATTGAAAAACTAAAAACATTTCTGGGTCACTGGTGACTGTGACGGCCCTGGGGTGGGGCGTCACAGGGCTCTAACGCACCATGGGTGGCACGTCAGAGTTGTGACGGTCGCTGGAAGGACTGTCACATTCTCTGCTAGTGGGCATTATCCCCTTTGCATCCGTTGGCTTCTCACCTTGGCCAAAAGGCCTACAATCAATCCTAATGGGTTCGTGGACTCATCTTCTACCCCCCATTCACACATGCATACACATAAAAAACTATAAAAATTAAAAATTGAGAGATTAGGGTGGGCGGCCTACCTCTTGGTCTTGGCCCCTCTTCCTCTTCTTCTCTTGTTCCTTGGGCTCTCCCTCATCCATGGGGATTTGCCCTTGGTCCTCATCGGCCGTGGGAACCTCTCCTTCCTCCGTTGTTGGCCCCCTTGCCCTAGTTTCTTCTTCCACGGGCCTTGGCACCTCTTCTCGTTCTATTCGGGGGTGGAAGCGTCGGATGGCCTTCTTCTTCCCTCTCTCCCTCTTCTTCAGCGGCGGTGGAGGCTCGTCGCCGGCCATTTCGTCGGTGGTCGTGGGTGGTCGCCGGTGCCCTTGGTGGCTCTCGGTTGGGGTTTTTGGGGGTGTTTGGTTGAATGAGTGTTGAATGAGGTTTGAGACCGTTCGATTTTGTTTTTTTTGAACGCTCAGGAAATGTGACGGTCTATTGTTGGACCGTTACATCCTCTGATGCGTAGTTTTTAGACCGTCAGGTCATTTTTGAATTTTCATTGAAGAATGTGAACCGCCATTCTCTAACGGTCCTCGCCTAGACCGTTACTTGGTGTGACGCTCCCTTAGTTGGCCGTTACAGCTTGCAAGTTTCTTGATGAATAAAATGGTCTATTTTGATGCTTGAATGATTACATTTTCTTCCATGGTGCACATTATTGATGTTTCTCATGCGTATGAGTGGTTATGCCTTGTTTCATGCCCATATTTATTATCATTGGCTAACCTCTTTTCTCATGGATGAAGTCATGAAAAACATCATGCCGTTCGTCAGGCAGGTAAGTCAAGTATTGTATCCTGATCTCTTGTCCCTCTAATGCATTATTATATGTTGTCTACAATATATTATCTCGAGAACCGGCTGATCATTCATGTGTTCTGGGATCTGATGTTCCCCTTAAACAAAAATGATGATGATCTAAGTACACGTGTTTAATCGTTGATAGGCCGTTAGGTTGGAAAAGTTTGGGGACGATAGTTCTGTCTTGCACGCCGTGGTTGCAGATAGTGTCCTGACCTTAATTTCTCCAGTCTAGCAATATTATTCTCGAGTATCTTGTTATTTTATCTTTCTTTGCATTTGTTTTAATGATTTCTTTTTGTTTTAGCCTAGCATGCATCATACGCATTCTTTGAGCGTTCATGAGCCTTGACTGTTCAAGGCGTCTCAATGTTGGTGAATAGCTGTGTTCTTGATCATGAATAAGGAGAATCATTCCACTATGAATTAGGAGGTTTCCTTCGCTCTATTTGCTTGATTTGGTTAGCTGAAGATTCCTGTCTGGAGTTGAGTCAGTTATCTCTTTCCTTTCCATTGCCTCCGGCGGCTAGCCGTGTTTTCCTTTCCTTAGTTAATTCCTCCAGAGATGTGTCCTTTGGTTGGCTATTTCCTTGTGATTGGTTCATAGTTTTCCAGAAAATGCCTAATCGCTTGTTGGTAGAACGGGTGTCGTTTGCCTTAACGCCCGCTTTTCAGTCCACTCCGCTTCATTTCTACTTCATCTCCATGTTCCATTTCGCTTTCGCTTCACCTCCGCTCGCTCCCCTGCAAAGAGGACATTAAGGAGGGGTATCTGTTGACACCCGTTTTATGACCGATAAGTCGGGTCATCTCCTTGTTCATTCTATATGATGCTCCGAGTTGTTCACTCTTCATTGAGCTTTCTTGATCAGTTGGAGGCTTATTTCTTGGGTCTTCTCCTCTTGGTTGAATTTGGGTTCCTCGGCGTTTTCATTGGATGAAGCTTAGCAAGCTCTCATTTCATTTTGATCTTCATTGTCTCTAACGGTCCATAGCAGGGGCGTTACATCCTTCTGACGCATAGGACCATGGCCGTTACATCTTGAAGAGTCCTAAGACTTAAGGCCTTTGTTCCAAAGCTTATCCTTTTGCTTATCCGTTGGCTCTAACGGTCTGTCGTGCAGCCGTTACGTCCCTCTAACGCGTCAACCCATGGTCGTTACATTTATTCAAGAGTCCAACTATTTTGAACTTCTCCCCGTTGATCTTATCTTCTTAGGGATAAGGTTAGTGTGACGGTCTCTCCATGGGGCGTTACATTCATGTGACGGTCTGTCGTGCAACCATTACATCCAACAGAGAGTCCTGACTGGTCTGGTCTTTTCTCTGCTACTCCGTGGTCGAGATGAGAGTTTGATCTTGTAATTTCTCTTCCAAATCTGATCCTCGGAACCTTCTGTTTGATTCTATGGACTCTTGGGAGTATTATCTTCGAGAGTTTGCTAAGAGTTATCCTCTTTTCTTGTTGGATTATCCTCTGCTCGACCAGAGATTTTGAGGGTCTATAAATAGCATCCTTAACTTCATGGCCAAGAGAGGAAAAATCTGGAGTTTTACGTCGAAGTGCTGCCGCTTTCTGAGCCATCTTCATCTAAGAGGAGTCTTCTTCCACGTCTATCTGCCTCACAGTCCAGGGAGTACTCCGGTTTTGGGTTTCAAAGTTCATAATTTGCATATTTGTGTTCTCCTCTTCTTCCTCTCATCACAGCATTGCCCCACTCCTTTCTCTCACGTTCTCCATTGTTTTCATCATCTAAACATCCTTCCCACGTTTTAAAACGCCCAGAGGGGTTAAAAAACCAAAACTTTCCCGGTATTCCCCTTTCCTTTTGCATGATCTTAAGTTCATTAAGAATTGATACTATGCTTGTTTAAAGGGCTAATTTGGGATTGGTTTCTTGTGTTTCACGTTCTTTGGCAGGTTCATAGAGTTCATTAGATGAGGCCCAAGCTTTCTGGCCGGCTGGAAGGTTTGGAGTTCAAAGAACTCACATGTTGTTGCTGCAGGTTCTCTGACGGTCTTGTGCAGGCGCGTCAGGCTTCTCTAACAGTTTATCGAGCGACCGTCACACTTCTGTGACGCACAGGGTCTGGACCGTTACATTCAAGGCAGATCTACAGATTTTACTGGTTTCTCTCTCCTGTGGGCGGGTGCATCATCCTCCTATTTCTAAGGTATTGACCAGGTCTTTGGCTTGTTTTATTACCTTGGTGGCGATCACGTTCTTTCCTTTGTATTGGGCATTGATTTCTCTCTCATATCTCTTATTTCCTTTGCTTGTTCCACCCACGTGGTGTGTTTCTATTTACTCCTTGCTCCACGCTCCGGCGTGTGTTTTTCTTTACCTTCTTTAGTATAGTTTGATTGAGATAGCATTGCCCATGCTAGAGCTTGTTCTGATTGCCTAGGTTCATGGTTCACATGTCCTTGGGTTGATTGAGATCATTGATTTTTGCTTATCATCTTTATCACCACAAACCACAAACAAGAGAAGGAAGCAAAACAAATCAACAAATGGGCCTTGAGATTTTCTAGTGGTTTTGGATTTTTGGGCCTCGAACAATGAATGGATGGGGGAGTCCTTGAACTGGGTTTGTATGAACCGGGCCCGACTGTACAGCTGGTGCAGGTTAGATATATCGTTAATTGCCAATATATTCCGGAATGTTGGGGTAGCATTAGAAATCAGCAATTTAACCTTTTCTTCTTCTGGGATCTGCCCGAGCTCACGCGAGGCCATCTGCCTCCATCGATCTGCATATGCGGCAAAGTCTTCGTCTGGCTTCATCTTTTCTGCTACCAAGTCTGTAAAAGAATACTCGGGCCCAACCCGATCCTGAAATCTCTAGATAAACTTCTCCTTCACGGTCTTGAAACTTTCCACCACCTCCAAAGGTAATGTGTAGAACCATTCAAGGGCGGCCCCATCCAAGAATCGGCGAAACAGATACGCCATCAGGCGGTCATCATGCTGGAACTGTGTCGATTCATAGAGAAACTCCCTGACATGAATAAACAGGTTGTCATTCCCGTCATATTTCGGTACACGGGGAGCTCAGACTGCGGTGGGAAACGAATGTCCCTGAAGTTAGGAATGGGGACATCAACTAAAGACTACGGGCCGACCCTCTTGTGGAGGAGGTCAATCTGCTGCTGCATGGTAGCCCATTTGTCCAGAAGTTCCCGCTCCCGGGAAGTTGAAGATATGTGATGAATAATGGGCTAGGGAAGGGCCCATATTTACATGAGCCAACTGGGCGGCCCTTGATTGCAGACGGACGGAATCAGCCGGGGCCACGAGGGCCTGCGATGTTGGAGGGAACGTGGTGTAAGGATCAGCATAAGACACGGAGGGGATCTGGGTCTTCCCCTTATCAAGTGACTGATGGGCCGAGGTAGAAGCCTAGCCCGCTTCCATGGTGGAGAATCGAAGAGCCTGAGGACGGATGGGAGTAAGATCGATGGGGGCTGCGGAGGTGGCCCCTAATCCAACAATCGAGGGTGTGGAAGTGGCGATAGCAGCCGTGCCAGAAGAAAGTACCGAGGGCGGGGCATCTGCCCCGTGCAAGGCTTGTTTCAGCAGGTGGAGTTGAGTAAGATCCAGCTGGGCCATCATATGGAGAACCTGACTGGCCGAGCCGCGAGTGGATGAATCTGAGAGGGAGGGTTGAGCACCCTCAACAACAACGGTCGGGAGAGGAGGGGCAGTCCCCTCTCCCCCTTGCACATGAGCGACCCTAGGTGGGTCCTCCAGAAGTCCCGGAGGGAGAGAATCCTCAGGGGGATGGGAGAAGTTGTAAGATGACATAATCAGAGGTGAATCGAGCAAGGGATTGAAATAAGAATGGGAAGGCGAACCACCCTTAGGAGATGATCCTGAGGGTGTGGGACAACTCCACATACACTGAGCACCTGGGAAGAAGAAGCAAACAATCATACCAAAAATCTAAACAGCACTGAAGTGATGGACACACAAGAGAAAGAAGAGACGAGAAGAGAGACAACCAAGTGAACACTCAAATTATGGATGATGCGCGACAGATCTTATGAATCTTTCCTTGTAGGACCTTAGTGGGTTAATTAAGATGTGAGTTCACTTAACCACAAGGTACCTAATCAGGGTGAGAAATGGGGAATGGGCTGACTCTAAAGGGACTCTCTCTCACGGATGCAAACCCTAGACTGGAGGGGTGGTACGGTACAACCTGCCCGGTGTCCGTGTGAGAATCCACGGCTCACGGGGGCTTACGGAGACCCTACGCAAGGTCACCTAGTCGGCTCCAATGAGTATGGAGACGAGGGGAAACCCTACCTCGGTACGAATGTAACTACTAATGAAGAGTATGTATGCCCCTATGTGCACTGGAGTGCATGCAAAATCTAGCCTAGATCTAGCAGACAATGATCAACCAAATATGAGGAAATGACGTGTTCACGGTCTGGAATGGACCGTTCAGGGATTTCAAACGGTCCGAAATGGACCGTGGAGCAGCAAGGAGTAATAAACAATCAAACATAACCTGAAATGGACGAAAGAGATGGTGACAGAAGCGTACCTGTCTGGGTGGTCTTTCGATAGATCGCTCAGAGTCTAGAACGGACCTGAAACAACCACGGAATATCAACAGAAAATACAAATGTAAGCACAGCAACGTACCTGAGCCAGCAATGATGAACGGTCTGTATCAGACCGCGGGAGAAAGTGGACGGTTTATACAGAACCGCTGGTGTTGACACCCGTTTTTTGCCGATAAGTTGAGTCATTCCTCGTACTCCCATTTGTTGATGTCTCAAGTTATCCATCGCTTGTTGGGGCTCTCTTTAGGCATGTTTTGGGCCAGTTTTATGGGTCGCCTCCCTCCTTGGTTAGGTCCAAGTAGATTCAGGGCTTAACGGGCCTTGGTTCTGGTTGATTGGGCTTTTCTATAAGTTTCAAGCGCCCAAGTGCATGCACGGTTCATCCCTGGCCACTCAATCTGTGGGCAGTTGCTTGTGGACCGTTCATATATTTATGGGATATTTAGCTAATTTTTTGAATTATCACCGATAGGAATATATACGGCCTAGACGTAGCCGCATAAGATTATTGTGTGGTATTTGCTGAGCCGTCTATCCCACCAGAGTCCTAACGTCGCTGGTTTTCAGATAATTATCTAATTATCTTATCTATTTTGATTTTCCACCGACAAGACTAGAACGGTTTGTCTTTGGCCGCTCTTCGTTTGAACGGTCTCATCGGAGCCGTTCATCTCTGAGAGTCCAACGGCGAAGGTTTCGGTTAGTTCAACGGATAATTTGGATTATTAATAATTTATTTTGAATTTCCACCGATGGGGTTGGACAGTCAGAATATGGCCGCCCATCCTGTTGAGCGGTCTATCGTAAGACCGTTCATCACGTCGATTGTTGAATTTTAACAGATTTTATCCCTTTTATCCGTGGTTAAACCCTCAACTTTGTCCTCGATTTTCTCCGTGGATTCTCAACCAAATCGGATGAGATTTGATCCTAACGAAAGCTGAGGATATTATCTTCGTTTTATCTTTTGATATCTCGGATTAATTTCCACTGGAAACCCTAACTTCGGGGCTGGCTTTCTAGGCTCTATAAATAGACCTTAAAGGTCGGGCTTGAAAAGGGGGGAGATTTTTGGTCGACGGCGAAGCCCTGCCGCATTCTTGAGCGACCTAGCACCAAGGAGGGAGGCTTTCTACGTCCATACAAGCCTCTGGTTCAGGGAGTAGTCAAGTTTTGAGTCTTTTGTGTTTGATAGATTTCGTCACTTTTTCATTGCATGCATTACTTTCTCCCTACGTTCTTCTTCATTCTCATCACCATGCACACATCCACCCACGTTTTTGACACCCTAGTGGTTTAAAATCTCCCAGGTATCCCCCTTTCCATTTAGTCACATTCATTCCTTATTATTTTGACATATACTGCACCATTCAGTTCTAATCTAGTTTGTTTCTGTGTATTTTCACGTTGTTTTTACAGGTCAGCAATCCCTAGCGCGAGGCCCATCCCCTCTGGCTGGCCGGAGAGGGTGGAGGTTGGACCCCTTTGCGACTTCTGGCTTGGTGGTCTTGCGAGGTTCTACACAATCCGTTCAGGAGGACGTGCGGTGCAGATTGGACCGTCCATCTTCTTCCTGCGGTCGAGGAAGAGCCGTTCAACAGCCAGGAGTCTTTCATCCCGCACCTTCTGCAGCGCCCTTAGGCGGTCTATCATAAGACCGTGCAACCAACATGCGGTTCTCCATCAACCGCTCATCTAACCAACGCTGCAACCAAGTGAGTGTCTCCCCCTTCTTTCCAAAGCACGGCGTGTTCATCACGTTCAACGCTTTGGTGGCGATCACGGTTTGTTACACTTCCCCTTTTCCTCTGCCTTCATTTGTTCCCCACGTGGAGGTGGTAGAATAGATAAGTGGGAAGGCACTTGGAAAGGAACGGATTCAGGAGGAAGAATTGTTGCATCCCTATGGTTTTAATGATATCTCACACTATAAATCAAGCTTCTATCTCTAGATTAATGTTGTTTCATCATGTGAGTGAGTACAGTTCAATGGCTGTCAGATAACATGCTCTACCTTAATTCTGCCTACACTCTGTCTGCACAGTCTCCACACCAATGCGTCAACTCAGTGTGCTGATGCATCGACCCTTCAGTCATTGCTTGTCTCTGTTCTCACACCAGTGCGTCAACTCAGTGTGCTGATGCGTCGACTCTTCTGTTCAGGTTCTTCATTTGATTAAGTCTATACATCATCAGTTGAACGTAAAAGTAATACGTTGCAGCGTCAACTCATTGGGCTGCAGCGTCAACTCAGCATCATGCACATAGACTTCCAAGTCTATACATTCCTACATTAGTGTGCTTCACGCTTTGTTCATGGCTGAGAGTCTATACACTGGGCTTGAAGTGTATACATTGAGCGTCTCAATGAGCATCTCATGTAAGTCCATACATTCATAGTGCATTGCATTGGCTAAGTATATACAACGTCAGTTCATGCATTGTCTTAGGCTAAGTCTGTACAGCCTACGTCTCATGCAGCGTCAACGCTGTGAGCATTCTCAAGTCTGCAGCGTCAACGCTGTGAGTGTGCACACAGCATTCTCAAGTCTGCAGCGTCATCTCTATAAGTCTATACAGTGGTTCAGCAAGTGTGTACATCGCATTCACGTTTCACAAAGTCTATACATTATGCATGTTTGAGTTGAAGTCTATACAGAGTCTGCATCCTTCAAAGTCTGTACACTGGCCTCAGCTATTCAAGTCTATTCACTGGACTGTTTGGTCAAGTCTATACACCCTTCAGTTGAAATCCCAAGTCTGTACATCGGACTGTGTTAAGTAAAGTCTATACATCAGATTGTGCAGTGTCTTAGCCATCGTCTCACATTCTTCAAGTCTACACAATGGTCGGTGGTAAGTCTATACATTGGTAGAGTCTGTACATCAGACGTGCATGCTCGCCTGTCCCTCCGGATGCTCTCCTGGGACCGAGTATGCCCTCCAGTGACTGCTAATGCTTCCCTAACTTTGAGGATGCTCCCCTGGAGCAGCGATTGCTCCCCAGAGACAGCATGTGCTCCACATGCTCTCCTGACGCTGGTGATGCTGTCGAGAGGCCATAGATGCTCCCATGAGACTTCATATGCTCCCGTGCGAGAACGCACTTTACATTACAAGTCTATACATCATGATCGTCTTTACAAGTCTATACAGAGCTCTTCACTTAATCTGATATTCTGATACTCTGTCTGACAGGTGCTCTGCTCGTGGAGGCTAATGAAGGGCATGTGATCCGAGGCTGGAAGGCCTGACCAAATGATGACACGTGGATGAAGCTGCCTCGGATCTGGCGAATTCCTTGGGCGGGAAAACGTGGAAGCCACTCGCCCAGGGGCTGCTGCTGCTGCTATATATACGAGCCTTCTTCCACTAAAGAAAATAGATCGAAGAGAAAAAAAAAAGGAGCAAAGTCTATACATCCAGTCTGAGAGCAGCAGAGAGTATTCGATCCAGAGAAGAAAAAGAAAGATCGTGAATAGAGAAAGCAGAAGCCATTGGTGAGAGTTTGCACGATCCAGAAAAGAAAAAGAGCAGAGAGCTCCAGATCCGAGAGGAGTTTGTTTGAGAGAGAGAGCAGTAGTTGTGGATTGATGAATTGCTTCATTTGAAGCTACATTTGTATTGAGTTTCAGAACCGATCTCTTCTTCATTGGTTTTTGTTTCTTCTTTGCTTTTCGTTTCATTTTGTTCATCCTTCTGATTTGAATTCTTTTCCCTCCAGTGTGTGGAGGAAGGGAGTATCACTCCAGTTTCCCTCTGAGTTGCAGAGGAAGAGAGATCGGTGATCTCTGGTGGTGTTAGTGACTGGTTGTCATTAACAATTTCCCTCTGGTGTGTGGCGGAAGGGAGAGGATTCTCCGGTTGTGTTCTAGCTGGGAGCTAGAACAGGTTTCAAGTTCTGTGGGTAGCAGAACTTGATTGAGGGATTTGTTTCCCTTGGTGTTCAAGCTGTGTGGCATGCAGCATGTTGTTCGCAGACTGAGTCTGCATTGATCTAGCATCGTCTAGTGGAATCCTCACTCTAGTTGGAGTGAGGGGTGGATGTAGATTGCGGACTGCAATCGAACCACCTAAAAATCGAGTGCCTCCTCTGTGGTTTGCTATTGTTCTCTGCGCTCTTCATCTGCTTGTCTCTTTGCTTCCATGTGATCAGTTCTTCTTTCTCATTTACATTTCTCTGTGAACGGATTAAGGAGGTGCGTTAGCAGTAGAATTTATTTTACGCCTAAGTTTCTACAAATTGGGAGTGATCTATTCATCCCCCCTTCTATATCACTCTTGCTGCGCTAACAAGAAAATATATCTACACCCTTCTTTTGTGGCGATCACGGTGGGACACCTAGTGCCCATCGTGCTTGTGAGTTGCTGACCCCTCGTTCGTTGTTTAGTTTTCTTCTTCGAGTGATTACAGATCGGGTGCATTTTCCACCTTCTGGAACGTGAGCGGTTCTCCCAGCACCGTCTATCCTATAGGCGGCTGATCATCCACTGTCCTTCCCCGCGAACAGTGCCAGTTCTCCTTCAGCGTCCTGTCGTTGACGACGTCCTATCGACCGTCCATACTTCTGCACGGCCTGTCTCCAGCCGTTCATCGCTCTGGCACATGTACGCTTCTGGGTGCTCTGACTGTAAGTGCACGGCTGCTGGAGATCCGTCCCAGAGATTATGCGGCTGGATACAGACCGTTCTTCTGGTACGCTCTTCATTTCTACCGTCCTATATTTCCAGCGTTCTGTGATTACTTCTACAGTCATTCTATCGTTCTGTTATTCCTTAGCTTATATGGTCCTTTATAGACCGTCTGTCCTTTTGAGCGGTCGCATACAGACCGTCCTTCTGGTGCCGCAGTGCACTCATTGTCCATTTTGATGGCCATATTCCATGAGATTTATCAGCTTTGGTGCTAGTTATTGATCTCCCCCTGCTCTCGTATCACTGTTGCATGATTGTTTTTATTGCTTATATATTTGATTGATCATTGCTTGATAGTTACTAGGCTAGATTTTGCATGCACTCCGGTGTGCATAGGACCATCCATCTCTTTCATAGTAGTTGCATTCCTACCGAGCTAGGGTTTCCTCTCGTCTCCATACTCCTTAGAGCCGACTAGGGACCTTCCTGAGGACCTCCGTAAGCCCCCGTGAGCCGTGGATTCCCACACGGACGGCGGGTAGGTTGTACCCTATCCACCCCTAGTCTAGGGTTTGCATCCACGAGTGAGAGATCCCTATAGAGTCACACAGTTCCTCATTTCTTACCCTAGTTAGGCACCTTGTGGTTGAGTGAATTTATATTTTGATTAACCCACTAAGGTTCAAAGAGGAGCTCATGAGAATTTGATAGGCATCATTTAATAACTTGATTGTCTAATTGGTTGATTCTCCTCTCATCTCTTCCTTCCATTGCATGCTTGTTGTTTTATTTGTTGATTTGGTTGGTTAGGATTGTTTGCCCTGGTCTTAGTTGTTTAGTGTATGTGGGGTTGTTTCTTTCCTTCATGATCACCTCCTAGGGTCAGTTCTCACTTCCATTCTTACTTCAATCCTTTGTTTGATTCATCATCTCCCATGTCGTCATACGACTTCTCTCAGTCTCACGAGGATTCTCTTCCTCACGGCCTTCTTGAGGACCCGCCTAGGGTCGCCCATATGCAGGGAGGAGAGGGGACTGTCCCTCCACTCCCGACCATTCTTGGCGAGGGTTCCCAACTCTCTCTTTCAAATCAATCTATTCAGAATCCGGCCAATAAAATTCTCAATATGATGGCCCAGCGGGACCCTACCCAGCTCCATCTCATCCGGAAAGCCTTGCAGGGGGCCGACACCCCGACTTCAGCTCCTTCTCATGGCATGACTGATGTTGCCACTACATCTTCTGTTGCTGGGACCACCTCTGTGGCCCCTATTGACCTTACTCCCACCCGTCCTCAGGTCCTTCGGTACTCCCACATGGAAATGGGCTAGGCTTCCACCTCGGCCCATCAGCCGCTCGATAAGGGGAAGTCTCAAATCCCCTCTGTTCCTTACATTGATCCTTATGTCACTGCTTCTCCATCGCCGCAGGCCCTTGTAGCCCCGGCAGACTTCACTCGGTTGCAACCAGGGGCGGCCCAGCTGGCTCACGCGGATATGGGCCCTTCTCTGGCCCATTATCCATCTTACGGGCCGCCCCCTCAGTCAGCTTATCCTTTGGCTTCTTATCCAGGTACTACTCCTCCTGCTCCTTCTCCTCCGTCCCGGGAACGGGAGATTCTTGATAAATGGGCTGCTATGCAGCGACAAATTGACCTCCTCCACAAGCGGGTTGGTCCGCAATCTTTGGCTGACGTCCCTATTCCTAACTTCAGGGACATTCATTTTCCTCCTCAATCAGAGCTCCCCGTGTACCGAAAATATCACGGGAATGGCAACCTGTTCATTCATGTGCGGGAGTTCCTTTACGAGTCAGCACAGTTCCAGCATGATGATCACCTGATGGATTATTTATTTCGCCGATCATTGGAAGGGATCGCCCTGGAATGGTTTTATACTTTTCCTATAGAGGAGGCCGAGAATTTCAAGACAGTTAAGGAGAGGTTCATCCAGAGATTCCAAGATTGGGTCGGTCCCGAGTATTCCTTTACCAACCTGGTAGCTGAGAAGATGAAGCCGGAGGAAGATTTTGCAACCTACGCAGATCGATGGAGGTAGATGGCCTTACGTGTGCCCAGGCAAATCCCGGAAGAAGAGAAAGTAAAGTTGTTGATCTCCAATGCCACACCAACATTCAGAAATATTTTGGCGATTAATGACATCTCGAATATGCACCAGTTATACAGTAGAGCTCAATTCATACTGTAATGTCCCGGATCTTTGTTGGATCCTTAGTAGGTCTGGTTGGATCTTTATTGGATCTTTCAGATCTGTTTCGGCGAGTTTCGGTTCGCTTTTGTGGCTTCCGAGTTGAGCTTTACGATCCGTGTGGGTTTTTCTCTCGTACTAGTTATGGAACCCTACGGTGAGTTTACTTATCAGTTCATCAACTCGCGGATGCTACAGCGACGATGTACTCTTCGAGCCGGTCGTTTTGACTATTTTTGCGTATTTTTCGGAGTTAGGCCCAAAAATTGGATTTTTCGGAAATTTAGAAAATTCCTCATTTCTTTTCCTTCCTCTCTCCTCCCATCTCATTTCACCGCCACCTTCTCTCTCTCCCGTTTTCTCTCCTCTCAAGCTTCCTCGGTTCCGGCTGCACACGGAGGACCTAGGGGCACGTGATGGGGATGCTGTGGAGCTGATTGGGTGCGCGATGGAGCGAAGATGGAGTGGTTTTGGCGCGACCCCGAACGGTGGATTCAAAGCTGACGTTTTAGCTCACGGCGTAGTTTTCGGCGTGGTTTAGTCCCTTCGGGGCACGGTTTCTTCGGTGGAGGTAGGGTGATGGATCACCTCTTCTCTCTACCCATTTTCCCTGCCATTGCACGTTGTTCGGCGTGAAAACGGCTGAGTTTGGGCTTATTTAGCCTAAACCGTAATTTTTGGGTTTTGTAGGGTTCACCGGAAAATGGCAACCATTTGCAGCGTAGTTAGTGTCAAATTGACCGTTGGGATGTCTGGATCCCATCCATACTAGTTTCGTGTCGATCGGTTGTCATTCGAGGCCGGTAGGAGTCCAGAAACCTCGATGACTCATTTTGGGTCGATTCGTTAGAATCACCCCGATCTTGCGTTTTAGTGCGTGCATGTGGGCTTTTTAGCCTCCAGATGTTGTTTTCCATCGTGTAGCTTTGTTTCCCCTGCGCTTCGGCGTGAATGGGACGTGGAACGGCCCGATTTGGCGTTTCCACTATTTTCCTGCCGTGGCCAGTGTAGCGGTCGTATCAGAGACCGTCACAGTCTCTAACGGCCCTACGATAGACCGCCACAGCGTCTGTTCATTTTTATAAGTTTTCGTGGCTGCGAGAGTGTGACGGCCCAGGTGTGGTGCGTCACAGCTCTCTGACGCGTTCGGGTGTACGCGTCACAGCTATTTTGTCGTCTTGTGTTTTGGTTAAGTCGGTTCCTCTGACACGCCTGCCCTGGTGCGTCAGGCTCGCGTAACGCGCCTGCCCCAGGCCGTTACGTTCTGTTTGGCCGGATTTGACCGGGTCAGTCGGTTCGTGTAGCGGCTGTGCCCCTGTGCGTCACAACTGTGTAACACGCCTGCCCTAGGCCGTTACACTCTGTTTGGCTGAGCTGGGTGGCTGTCCGTTAGCTCTAACGGCCCTGTCCCCGTGCGTCACGGCGTTGTAACGCGTCCGTCGTGGACCGTTACGTGCTATTTGTCAGAGTTTTCAGACTTGGGTCTGTGGCCCTGACGCGTCTGCTCCCGTGCGTTAGGTTGGCGTAACGCGCTTGTCGTTGTGCGTTAGGTCGCTGTAACGTGCCTGCCCTGGTGCGTTACGTGGTTCGTGTTTTGGTTTTGTGCCTGTTGGCTCTGACGCACCCGCCCTGGTGCGTAAGGTGCCTGTAACGCCCCTGTGGTGGTGCGTTACAGCCCTGTTGTGGCCGTGATGGCTGTTGGGTGTTCGGTGTTTTCCCATGTGTTGGGCAGTCGTAGGTTGGTGTTCTAGGGCTATGTTTGTGTGGCAGTCATCTTCTGGATTGGTCGGTTTAGATGACTGGGTGCCGTCTTTTCCCCGACTGCGATAGTTCCCTAACGACGCAATCTAGAATTGCCAATGTCCTTGTCTCTGGTTGCGTGGCGGCTGTTCCTTGAATGCTGGGTCTGCCTAGTGATTGAATGACGGTCCGTTCTGCCAGTGCGTGGTTTTTGTCGTTTCGGTTTCTGCTTGTCTTGGCTTGGTCTCGTGGTTTGCCCGTGACCCGTGGGTGTCTGTTGACATCCTATGAGGGAAGTAACCATGATGGGACAGCTCGGAGTGGTTGTGCATGCCGTGTTTTATGTCGGTGTTGTCTGGCTCCGGTCAACCGGGGGTTACCCAAGGGTTGACCGGTAGCTTTGTGTGTCTCGGCGGTTTTGTCTAGCTCGAGACATTGGTTCTGGATACCTCGAGGTGTTGCCTTACCTCGGTCCGTGTGTCCAGGCGTGTCTGAGGGTTGTCGGTGTTCCCTCAGGTCTCCGTGAGTCATTTTCTGTGTAGCGTCATTTTCCCGTGGCTTAGGATTAGACCGATTGGCGGCTTGTTCCGCTGTTAGTGACGATCTTGCCTTTGAGTCATCTGACTCAAGGATCATTACGTTGCAGGTCTAGTTACCTTGTCCTGAGTCTGTTGGCAGTATTAGTACTGCCAGTGGTGCCTAGTAGTGCGTGTGACAACGCATTCTAGTTTGTCCACACTCTAGCACTTGTGTTCTTGAGATTGATGTCTCGTGAACCTCCGCTTGTCGTGGCCTATCGATGCGCGCGGTCCAGTGTGTCGACCCACCTCAGAGGGGTGGAAAGGGCAGTTCCTGAGATACGATTTGTAAGCTAGTTCCGTGGGCTCCCAGCCAACGGTAGCGTCCTACCGAGGGAGAAAACTAGCTAGAGAACCTGGCTTAGGCTAGAGCCAGTGTGTGCACATGTTGTCAGGGACTGAGGACTTACGCCGACGGGTGTGACCCTGACTAGTCTCTTGTTGCTGTTGTTCTTATTTGGTTCAGTGCGTGTCTGCGTCTCTACCGTGTCTTTAGCGGTACCGTAGGCGAGACACTTGTGGCGCAGCATAAGACAACAGTGGACGCAGCTGGCTGTTCTCCTTGTGAGGAGGCACTTCCGTCATGTGATACGTGACTCTTCGTGTTCCTGACGTTTCTTGTGCGTCGTGACCTTCCCGAGTTAGCCTTTCTGTGGCCCTACTCGAGGTCAGTGTGGCGCTGCGTGCACGACGTTCTAGTCGTGTGTGCCGTCGTGTCTGTTGTGTTTGTCTTTTTGTCTGTCCGTGCAGGTCTTCGTCTTAGGCCTGGCGGCGTGTCCACAGATCGGTAACTCCTGACTTTGTCAGATTGGAGTCGCCCTTCTGTCGTTGCTTAGAGTAGTTTGGGGTGCCGAGGTTAGTTTGGCAGCAGCTTGTCTTGTGCGGATTCTCCCCCTTTCCTACTTGTTCCCTACTCCTGCTGTTCCCGTTCTTTTTACAGCTTCGTAGTGTAGGTTCCTTCTTTACTACACCTGCTGTTACTTCTGTTGCTTCATGTTCGTGTTCTGCGTGTTTTTCAGTGGGGATTCGTGTGACCCCTACTGAGCCTCTGTTTGGAGACTCACCCCTGCTTTTTAGGTGGGCGTCGTCTCTGTTCATGGTTCCTGGTGTGGCGCATCTGTAGCTGCCAGCGGTACCTGCGTCGGGTTTCCCCCGACCTCAGTGTACGTTCTTTTCCTGTGGCCTGTAGTTGTCTTTAATTTTCTGGACTGGACTCTGATGTAATTGTTAAATTGAACTGTTATTTAAAAGTAATTTTATTTCTCCTACTTTAGCAAACCAATCTAATGAAATTTAATTGCTTACTGTACTATCTCTGTGGCTTCAATGTACTCTACACATGCCTTTTTTCCCTTCGGAGCTTTACCGCTCTTGGGAGGCCTCGCGGGTTCCATGTGGTATCACGTGTATTCGGTAGTCCTACCAGGTATACCTGGTTTCCAGGATTCGGGTCGCCATATAATGGTATCAGAGCAGTGTTCTGAGATGTTCGGAGTTCTTTTCTGAGCTATCAGAGCATTGTTGTGTGAAGTACAGGGGAATCCGAGATATTGCAGTATCCAGAGTCCTTAAGGTCCAGTACAGGTTTTTGCTGGCTTAGGTGTTGCGATGATTTGTCGCGTTATTTTCTCCATGTGTTGTTCAGGTTACTGTTGACCTTTGGCCTTGGTCTGATGACCGTACACGTTCTCACGTTGTTTTGGTCGTCCCGGCTTGAGTCTGTTTAGCTCCTGATGTGTCTCGCTTCTGTTGAAGTGCTCGATTTGATTCCGTGTTTGAGAAGTTGCTCAGGCAATCTAGGATTTTCCCTTCCTGGTGAGCTTTCGTGGTTGAGCTAATTGCATCTTGTCCCTTCTGGTGGAATCTTTTCGAGGTTTGCCTTGGAATTGCTATCTTGGCGATGCTTTTGTCCTGTGTCTACTTAAGAGTGGACAGTGTTTATTCAGAGCCTGATCTGCTCTTTGCTATACGGTTGCTTGGCTTTGGACTCCATTATGGTGTTAAGAGCTGTTGTGCACCGTGTTTGTCGTGCCGTGTCCAGCGGCTGATGTATTGTGAAGGCTCATTTACCATTTTCAGGACGTGAAGGTGAGCTGAGATTAGCATTTTTTTTGTGCCTTGTGCTGAAGCTGATACTCCTCTTCTTTGCACTGAGGCTTCTTGTAATCGGTTGTTCGCTGGATCAGTACTCGTCGCGCGTTATATTACGATTTTCATGAATTGCGATGTCGCCGTACGTGTGCTGGGATGCGGATACCGAGATATTTTATGGTGCCTGCGTGCGTTGTTGAGTGCGCAGCTAAAGCGTGTGGGCTGGTTACCCATGGGCTCAGGATCGTTGGTGGTAAGATTTTGGCCAGTCGAGAGGTTTGTTCTTTCTCAATGTGACTTTGTCTTGGCTTCCTATGCCTTGACGTTGTTGTTGCCGTGCCGTGCTGTTATTGGAGGCATTTCTGGTGTTGGCATTGGCATTTGCAAGTGTTGGGGAATATGTCGTCATTCCTTGCTGATTGAGTACCCTCTGTTCTGCATTCTCTCTCTTGGGTGTTGTGCTCTCGAGGCGTGAGCGTGGTCCTTGAGGTGCATTTTATGAGATTGTCATTTCTTGTTGTCGTAGGTCCTTTCTTGGTGAGCTGCTCGATGCATGACTAGTCCCTTGTGGTCGTGTGTTCAGCCGTTCTTGTGCCTTGATGTGACCTTGCTTGCAGTGGTGTTCCATTATTCTGTGTTCTGTGCGGAGTCGGAATCCTGCAAGTGCTGTTGTTGTCTTTTTATCGCTGTTTCTCTATGATTTTGTGTCTCTGCCGTGGACCATGGTCTTATCAGTTAGCGGTGCTGTACTCTCCTTCCAAGAGTTAGCTTGCGACTCGATCAGAGGTAATATCTGAGTGAGTGTTGACTTGATTGTGTTTTTGGTCCGGTGCTATTGTCGTTGGCGTCTTTTGTGCCAGGTGTTCTCTGTCACCTTTGGCACTGGAGCCGATGATGTGGTCGAGCTGTCAGCTGAGAGGACTGTGTCTCCTTGTGTAAGCTGCTGCTTGCCGTGCTATCGTTGTGTTCTTCGGTATCGGTTGTCTGTTGTTGTGGCATGTGTCGTGTCTCCATTTCTGGTGAGACGTAAGCGACGTTGCCTTGTTTCGGAGGTGTCTGACTTGTGTTCACTTGTGTCGTGCTCGACCCAGAGCGTGTGCTCATGGTTATAGTCTGATGATGTTCCTCTGAGCTGTGTTTCTCAAGATTTGTGTCGTTTTCGTAGTTGTGATGTCGGGTTGTTCTTCCCTTCTTACCCTTGCTAGTCCTTAAATTTTGAGGATGAAATTCCTTAAAGGAGGGGAGGATGTAATGTCTCGGATCTTTGCTGGATCCTTAGTAGGTCTGGTTGGATCTTTATTGGATCTTTCGGATCTGTTCCGGTGAGTTTCGGTTCGCTTTTGTGCCTTCCGAGTTGAGCTTTACGATCCGTGTGGGTTTTTCTCTCGTACTAGTTACGGAACCCTACGGTGAGTTTACTTGTCAGTTCATCAACTCGCGGATGCTACAGCAACGATGTACTCTTCGAGCGGGTCGTTTTGACTATTTTTACGTATTTTTCGGAGTTATGCCCAAAAATCAGATTTTTCAGAAATTAGGAAAATTCCTAATTTCTTTTCCTATTTCTTTTCCTTCCTCTCTCCTCCCATCTCATTTCGCCGCCGCCTTCTCTCTCTCCCATTTTCTCTCCTCTCGAGCTTCCTCGGCTCCGACTGTCGACAGAGGACCTAGGGGCACGTGCTGGGGATGCTGTGGAGCTGATTGGGTGCGCGACGGAGCGAAGATGGAGTGGTTTTGACGTGATCCCGAACGGTGGATTCAAAGCAGGTGTTTGAGCTTGCGGCGCAGTTTAGTCCCTTCAGGGCACGATTTCTTCAGTGGAGGTAGGGTGACGGATCACCACTTCTCCCTACCCATTTTCTCGGCCAATGCACGTTGTTCGGCGCGAAAACGGCTGAGTTTGGGCTTGTTTAGCCTAAACCGTGATTTTCGGGTTTTGTAGGGTTCGTCAGAAAATGGCAACCATTTGCGGCGTAGTTAGTGTCAAATTGACCGTTGGGATGTCTGGATCCCATCCATGCTAGTTTCGTGTCGATCGGTTGTCATTCGAGGCCGGTAGGAGTCCGGGAACCTCGGTGACTCATTTTGGGTCGATTCGTTAGAATCGCCCCGATCTTGCGTTTTAGCGCGTGCATGTGGGCTTTTTAGCCTCCAGATGTTGTTTTCCATCGTGTAGCTTTGTTTTCGCTGTGCTTCGGCGTGAATGGGGCGTGGAACGGCCCGATTTGGCGTTTCCACTGTTTTCTCGCCGTGGCCGGTGTAGCGGTCGTATCAGAGACCGTCACAGTCTCTGACGGCCCTAAGATAGACCGCCACAGCGTCTGTTCGTTTTTATAAGTTTTCATGGCTGCGAGAGTGTGATGGCCCAGGTGTGGTGCGTCACAGCTCTCTGACGCGTCCGGGTGTACACGTCACAGCTATTTTGTCGTCTTGTGTTTTGGTTAAGTCGGTTCCTCTGACGCGCCTGCCCTGGTGCGTGAGGCTCGCGTAACGTGCCTGCCCCAGGTCGTTACGTTCTGCTTGACCAGATTTGACCGGGTCTGTCAGTTCGTGTAGCGGCTGTGCCCCTGTGCATCACAGCTGTGTAACGCGCCTGCCCTAGGCCGTTACACTCTGTTTGGCTGAGCTGGATGGCTGTCCATTAGCTCTAACGGCCCTGCCCCCACGCGTCACGACGTTGTAACGCGTCCAGGTGGACCGTTACGCGCTGTTTGTCTGAGTTTTCAGACTTGGGTCTGTGGCCCTGACGAGTCTGCTCCCATGCGTTAGGTTGACGTAACGCGCCTGTCGTTTCGCGTTAGGTCGCTATAACACGCCTACCCTGGAGCGTTACGTGGTTCACATTTTGCTTTTGTGCCTGTTGGCTCTGACACGCCCGCCCTGGTGCGTCAGGCGCCTGTAACACCCCTGTGGTGGTGCGTTACAGCCCTGTTGTGGCCGTGATGGCTGTTGGGTGTTCGGTGTTCACTGGTGTGCTGGGCAGTCGTAGGTTGGTGTTCTAGGGCTGTGTTTGTGTGGCAGTGGTCTTCTGGATCGGTCGATTTAGGTGACTGGGTGTGGTCTTTTCCCCTACTGCGGTAGTTCCCTAACGACGCAATCTAGAATTTCCAATGTCCTTATCTCTGGTTGCGTGGTGGCTGTTCCTTGACTGCTGGGTCTACCTAGTGGTTGAATGACGGTCCATTCTGCCAGAGCGTGGTTTTTGTCGTTTCGGTTTCTGCTTGTCTTGGCTTGGTCTCGTGGTTTGCCCGTGACCCGTGGGTGTCTGTTGACGTCCTATGAGGACAGTAACCATGATGGGATAGCCAGGAGTGCTTGTGCATGCCGTGTTTTGTGTCGGTGTTATCTGGCTTCGGTCAACCGGGGGTTACCCAAGGGTTGACAAGTAACTTTGTGTGTCTCGGTGGTTTTGTCCAGCTCGAGACATTGGTTCTGGATACCTCGAGGTGTTGCCTTACCTCGGTCCGTGTGTCCAGGCGTGTCTGAGGGTCCTCGGTGTTCCCTCAGGTCTCCGTGAGTCATTTTCTGCGGAGCATCATTTTCCCGTGGCTTAGGATTAGATCGATTGGAGGCTTGTTCCGCTGTCAGTTACAATCTTACCCTTGAGTCGTCTGACTCAAGGATTGTTACGTTGCAGGTCTAGTTGCCTTGTCCTGAGTCTGTTGGCAGTAGTAGTACTGCCAGTGGTGCCTAGTAGTGCGTGTGATAGCGCGTTCTAGCTTGTCCGCACTTAAGCACTTGTGTTCTTGAGATTGATGTCTCGTGAACCTCCGCTTGTCGTGGCCTGTCGATGCACGCGGTCCAGTCTATTGACCCACCTCGGAGGGGTGGAAAGGGCAGTTCCTGAGATACGGTGATGCGGGACAATATGCTCTGATACCAAATTTGATGCGGGACAACCTGACTCGCTAGCTAACCTACGACACTAGAGAGTGCGACCAGCACGCGCACGTGACAAGGCAAGCCGGCGTGACCGACTAACGTGAATTCCCTCCGGGTGGAGGCGTCTCTCAACAGAACTCCGAACACGGCCGGCCCAAGGAGGGAGGCGCGACGAGGTCACAACGGGCGAGAAGCCGCTGGACGACACGGGATCTAGTCCGAGCTCGGTGCTCGACTAGGGCCAAGGGGAATGGGCGCTCTCGTCTCTCGAACCAGCAATGATAAGTAGAAACTAGCTAGGTCCTACACTCATGCGCGGCACAATCAACCGTATACGTGATAAGCAAGAACCACGAATGAGAGCGAGATGCGTACCTCCACGCCTAGGCGTGGGGAAGGAACCCCGGCCATGCCACACACCCACCGGTACATCAAACAAACAATATTACATAACCAAATGGTGCCCACTCCTCGCAGGGAGGTAACGGGCTACAAGCTCAATCCGGTAGCGTGCGGCGTGGGGTGACGGGTACCGGGTCGGGGCAGCTCGATGTCCACAGGTCCGCCTCGGGCTGCTGCAAGGAAGGAGTCTTCCGGCGCCTCGCTGTAATAGGGGACGCTCCTCCGGGAAGAAGAGGTACGTCGCTGGGCCCGGAGACGCGTCGGGAGTGCACTTGGGAAGGGGGCGACTAGCTGGCCACCCTGCGCAGGTTCTGCCCCGCAGCTGGATGGCGACACCGATAGGTCCCCTTAATCACGTCCGGGACCTGCAAAACTCGGCGGGGGCGCTGATGGGGATACCCCAGGGGCGCCCGTGGAAGGAGAGCCGCTGCTGAGGCCGCTGGTGGCTGTGGCAATTCGTCGAACACCTGGCGTGCAGTCGACCGGCCTGTCTGCTCACAGTGATAGAGGGCGCGAGAACGGCTGGTACGTGACCCTCCGGACAGCAAATGTGGCAGGGTCTTCTCTGGTAGATGGCTGACAGGGGAGGCTAATGGTGGGTTGTGGTGGCCGGTGGGGTACCATGGGACTTTCGGGCGTGGGTGGCGAAGGAAGCTGGGGTCACAGTCTGCAATTCAGGGCAGTCAGAACTGTGATTCCCGGAAGGGCAGTAATGACGAGGGGTTGAATGTGGATTCCGGGTCTGTGGCGTTTACTGGAGATGGGGTATGGTGTGAGGGGGTGGCCTACCAAATTTCATGGCAATCAGAGGTGGCTAGAGGGTGGTCCCTTTGGAGGTCCCTGCTGACTGGTCCCACACGGGTACTGTAGCATAGAACTGCGCACAGAAAGTGTGTACAAAGGGAACTCTCAGCCCCGATGGAATATTGAGGCGAGACCACTTAGGTTGGATTCGTAACTGGCAGAGGAACAACTCTTATGAAGGGAAATAGGGCTAGAAACGGTGGAAAGGTGGCGTAAACAGGCGGGCAAGAAGGCTCTAGTTCAGGTGAGACTGTCAGGGTGACAGCCAGCGCACCGAAAGTAGGTATGAAGGGAACTTTCGCTGTGGGTGGAGTTTTGAGACGAAACCAGTGGGGTTGGAACGGTGACAGGAAGGGGTACAAAAGTCGTGAAGACCTTAGAGAGAGAAGCCGCCCGGAAGTAGACGCACCAGACCGATCTTTGGACACCAAATCTGCTGTCAGCACAGGGACGCCCGGGGAAGAGGATAAAGATCCCGCGTGCGCCGTCGCTTCACCGAACTCGTCGCCGTGAATGTTGGAAGAAGAGGGCTGGCGTTGGGATCCTTGGAGGAGGTCTCCTACCCCTGGGCGTCGCACCCAAGGACTGGAGATGGGGAAGAGGGAGTCGCACCCTCAAGAAGAAGAAGAAGCAAGGGGTCGCCCCTTACACACAATGGGCACTCAATAAATGGCTCTCAAGATTCAAAATTTCATTAGCCTTTTCTTCTCCAAATACATGAGTACTTATAGGGGGAGGGGAAAGGCTAGGTTTAAACCCTAGCCAAGGAGAGAGGGAGGAGGGGTGCGGCCACACCTTGGGAAGGGAAATCACACTTCCTAGAATCTAGGAGTGAATGGTGGGAGCGGCCAAAAGAGGGAGAGGGCAAGTGGGGAAGGGCGGCTGCTATCCTCTCCAAGAGGAGGAGGGAATGGTCCGCCCCCAACCCTAACCCTAGGGTGGGGTGCGCCTCCCAAAGTGGGCCTAGGGGAAAAAGGGTGCGGCCAAGCCCAAGTGGGCCAGAGGAGTGAACCAAGAAGTGGCCCATTAACCTCCTTAGCCTCCTAGCAAGCCTACCAAACGTAATAAAAGCCTAATTGGCCTACAAAGGTCCATGACTGAAAGAAAGATGTCCACACATGGACTAAACCAAGGCCCAACATGGCCCAAAGCATAAAATAAGTGATGATAGCTCCGCTAATCTGCCAACTGGTCGCCGAGCCAAAGGGATGCCGGCGAGATCCGTGTACTCCGTCGTAAACTGTGGCGCGTGTCCTCACCAATTCTCCCCGGGTGGGAAGAACTCGACCCCGTCGAGTAAGGGTCACAGTCGCTCAGGTAACACTCCAGCAAGTCCGGGTCAATCCGCTCCAGCTCTCCCCGCGTGATCCAGGTGTCGTCTGTCGCAGGGCGCCCTCTCCAACGCACTAGGAAGCGCTGGTAGGCCCCGCTCCTGGTGGTGGTCACCTGCTCATCCAGTATACAATCGATGTGCTCGCGTCTCTGTAATGGGGCTGGAGGAGGTGGACTCTCAGAAGGTGTATCGCTCACAACAGGAAGGGGAGGCCCAAGAAGCTCACTGGGAATCACTGCTGGATCCCGATAGGCCACTAGATCAGAGACGTTGAACGTCGAACTGATCCCATAATCATCTGGCAGCTCAATCTCATACGCGTTAGACCCAATCCGCCTCAGAACTCGGAAGGGTCCTGCACCGCGGTCCTGGAGTTTCTTTACGGCCCCCGAAGGGAACCGTTCAGGTCTGACCCTGATCATGACATACTCTCCCTCGCGGAACTCACGGGTGTGTCGATGCGCATCAGCTAATTCCATATAACGTGCGTTGCTGGCCTCGAGGTGGTGATGATGCAGACTCCGAATAAGATATGTAGACTCATACCTATGTGAATGCAGAGGTGGTCCTGGACATCCAAACATGGACCTAGCATGCTTATGACTCCTATATGATTGGACAACACGGGGAGGTCCTGGACAACCAAAGTTGTATCTATCATGCATGTGTGTCCTACCAAGTGTGCTAGACTTTGGGGGACCAATATGAATAGACTCACTCACCATGTAACCCCTATATGATTGTGGACGGGATGATGCATGAAAGAGAGATAAAGGAGTGAAAGGAGAGTGATAATGGACCATCTGGGGCTCCCTCCTAGCCAAACTCTGGGGTGTGGGTCCATGCATGGAAGGAGAGTGATAATGGACCTCCTCGTCACAAGGGGTGAGAAATATGGATCGGGAGGTTTAATAGGAAAAGGATCAAAAGGGTCAAAGAAATGGAGACTTTTCCTAACATGCCCCTTCACTATACTTGCCCATGTCGGATATTCGCCAAGGTGCAAATGGTCACCTTTAGGCACTATGAATGATGGGGCAAGGGAACCATAAGGGCCAGGAAGACAAGGTTCCTCCCTCGGAGTAGTAATGCCATAAGATGGGAGAAAGGCAACCTCATCGAGTATGGGAAAGAATAGAAGGACCTCGGAAGTGATAGGCCCTATGGTGTACACCGAGGTAATAGACCCCAAAGCTGGGAGTATGAAGCTATGACTATAGGGTTGGTCAGACCCTAAGGCCAACATGTATGTCAACTCCCACTGACAATCCAAACTCTTAAGAAACTCCCTCACATTCTCTATAAAGCTGAAGGACCGAAAAGTGGTGTGAAAGGAGTTAAGGGGTATGACTGGGAGAGTTGGCTCCATGGAGGGGTAGTAGGTGATCGAGACATCTAGATGTGGACCCTCCCTTAACCAGCTAGCTAAAAACTCCCCAATGACAAGCTCACCCTTGAGAGGTAGTAATGGCTCGAGATGTGGGTCGAAGGATGAAGCATCTACCCCCAGTGAGGGAACGGGGTCCTCTATATACTGGATGGGATCGTGGTCCTCTATCGACTCATCCAAATACTCCGCCTCAAGACCCGGATCAGCCTCATAACCGACGGATATGAGCTTACTATAAGGGGTTACGCGGGTCAGATATCGATCAAAGGAAGCTTGGAAGTCAGCCTTCACGGATGGCATATCGGACCTCAGGTCTCGGGGAGCGGCCAAGGTGGTGGCGGGTAGTGGACAAGCCCTCGGAGGGTGGGTAGAGACAGTAGGTTGCTGAAGCTGAGGGGCAGAGGCTGTAGCCGTGGATCGAGGGTGATAGTCCCTCGGATGGGAATAGTGAGGTCTAGAGGTAAAGGAATCCTGACGAGCCGACTCCTGTGGACGGGCCACGGGTCCCCGAGGGTATGGTCTAGGGGTAGCTCGAGAATACGACCCACGAGAGTATGTGGGTGTGGGGTGCTGGACCGGAGCAAACTCGAGCTCAAACTGCTCCTGTTCACGAGCAACCTGGTAAGCTTCCCCCAGGGTCTGCACATGGCGGCGGGATAACTCAATCCGGAGGTGCTCGCGCAGACCCCGACGGAAATGAACTACAGTCCTGATTTCATCCACCTGAGTCCCATATCGCATTAGGTGCTCATCAAAATCCTTAATATACTCGGACACGAACCTGTTGCCTTGGACAGGACTACTCGGGGCTCCCTCTACCTGATGCACCCTACTAAGGTTGGGTCGGTGGTATGGAACTGAATAATAAGAACTAGCCATCGAGATGCACTGGGAACTCAAAACACATGCAAGACTCAACGAGACAAGGATAACTCTAACTAGACATAAACCTAAAAGACAATGCAATGGTAGATTACCTAGATGAACTAAGAGACTCAATGCAACCTAGACAACTCTAAGGCCTCAAATGACCTAAGACCCCAATTTGTTAGAACAAACTGGTTCCCTAAGCTCTGATACCAAACTTGATGCGGGACAATATGCTCTGATACCAAAATTTGATGCGGGACAATATGCTCTGATACCAAATTTGATGCGGGACAACCTGACTCGCTAGCTAACCTACGACACTAGAGAGTGCGACCAGCACGCGCACGTGACAAGGCAAGCCGGCGTGACCGACTAACGTGAATTCCCTCCGGGTGGAGGCGTCTCTCAACAGAACTCCGAACACGGCCGGCCCAAGGAGGGAGGCGCGACGAGGTCACAACGGGCGAGAAGCCGCTGGACGACACGGGATCTAGTCCGAGCTCGGTGCTCGACTAGGGCCAAGGGGAATGGGCGCTCTCGTCTCTCGAACCAGCAATGATAAGTAGAAACTAGCTAGGTCCTACACTCATGCGCGGCACAATCAACCGTATACGTGATAAGCAAGAACCACGAATGAGAGCGAGATGCGTACCTCCACGCCTAGGCGTGGGGAAGGAACCCCGGCCATGCCACACACCCACCGGTACATCAAACAAACAATATTACATAACCAAATGGTGCCCACTCCTCGCAGGGAGGTAACGGGCTACAAGCTCAATCCGGTAGCGTGCGGCGTGGGGTGACGGGTACCGGGTCGGGGCAGCTCGATGTCCACAGGTCCGCCTCGGGCTGCTGCAAGGAAGGAGTCTTCCGGCGCCTCGCTGTAATAGGGGACGCTCCTCCGGGAAGAAGAGGTACGTCGCTGGGCCCGGAGACGCGTCGGGAGTGCACTTGGGAAGGGGGCGACTAGCTGGCCACCCTGCGCAGGTTCTGTCCCGCAGCTGGATGGCGACACCGATAGGTCCCCTTAATCACGTCCGGGACCTGCAAAACTCGGCGGGGGCGCTGATGGGGATACCCCAGGGGCGCCCGTGGAAGGAGAGCCGCTGCTGAGGCCGCTGGTGGCTGTGGCAATTCGTCGAACACCTGGCGTGCAGTCGACCGGCCTGTCTGCTCACAGTGATAGAGGCCGCGAGAACGGCCGGTACGTGACCCTCCGGACAGCAAATGTGGCAGGGTCTTCTCTGGTAGATGGCTGACAGGGGAGGCTAATGGTGGGTTGTGGTGGCCGGTGGGGTACCATGGGACTTTCGGGCGTGGGTGGCGAAGGAAGTTGGGGTCACAGTCTGCAATTCAGGGCAGTCAGAACTGTGACTCCCGGAAGGGCAGTAATGACGAGGGGTTGAATGTGGATTCCGGGTCTGTGGCGTTTACTGGAGATGGGGTATGGTGTGAGGGGGTGGCCTACCAAATTTCATGGCAATCAGAGGTGGCTAGAGGGTGGTCCCTTTGGAGGTCCCTGCTGACTGGTCCCACACGGGTACTGTAGCATAGAACTGCGCACAGAAAGTGTGTACAAAGGGAACTCTCAGCCCCGATGGAATATTGAGGCGAGACCACTTAGGTTGGATTCGTAACTGGCAGAGGAACAACTCTTATGAAGGGAAATAGGGCTAGAAACGGTGGAAAGGTGGCGTAAACAGGCGGGCAAGAAGGCTCTAGTTCAGGTGAGACTGTCAGGGTGACAGCCAGCGCACCGAAAGTAGGTATGAAGGGAACTTTCGCTGTGGGTGGAGTTTTGAGACGAAACCAGTGGGGTTGGAACGGTGACAGGAAGGGGTACAAAAGTCGTGAAGACCTTAGAGAGAGAAGCCGCCCGGAAGTAGACGCACCAGACCGATCTTTGGACACCAAATCTGCTGTCAGCACAGGGACGCCCGGGGAAGAGGATAAAGATCCCGCGTGCGCCGTCGCTTCACCGAACTCGTCGCCGTGAATGTTGGAAGAAGAGGGCTGGCGTTGGGATCCTTGGAGGAGGTCTCCTACCCCTGGGCGTCGCACCCAAGGACTGGAGATGGGGAAGAGGGAGTCGCACCCTCAAGAAGAAGAAGAAGCAAGGGGTCGCCCCTTACACACAATGGGCACTCAATAAATGGCTCTCAAGATTCAAAATTTCATTAGCCTTTTCTTCTCCAAATACATGAGTACTTATAGGGGGAGGGGAAAGGCTAGGTTTAAACCCTAGCCAAGGAGAGAGGGAGGAGGGGTGCGGCCACACCTTGGGAAGGGAAATCACACTTCCTAGAATCTAGGAGTGAATGGTGGGAGCGGCCAAAAGAGGGAGAGGGCAAGTGGGGAAGGGCGGCTGCTATCCTCTCCAAGAGGAGGAGGGAATGGTCCGCCCCCAACCCTAACCCTAGGGTGGGGTGCGCCTCCCAAAGTGGGCCTAGGGGAAAAAGGGTGCGGCCAAGCCCAAGTGGGCCAGAGGAGTGAACCAAGAAGTGGCCCATTAACCTCCTTAGCCTCCTAGCAAGCCTACCAAACGTAATAAAAGCCTAATTGGCCTACAAAGGTCCATGACTGAAAGAAAGATGTCCACACATGGACTAAACCAAGGCCCAACATGGCCCAAAGCATAAAATAAGTGATGATAGCTCCGCTAATCTGCCAACTGGTCGCCGAGCCAAAGGGATGCCGGCGAGATCCGTGTACTCCGTCGTAAACTGTGGCGCGTGTCCTCACCATACGGTTTGTAAGCTAGTTCCGTGGGCTCCTAGCCAACGGTAGCGTCCTACCGAGGGAGAAAACTAGCTAAAGAACCTGGCTTAGTCTAGAGCCAGTGTGTGCACACGTTGTCAGGGACTGACGACTTACGCCGACGGGTGTGACCCTGACTAGTCTCTTGTTGCTGTTGTTCTTATTTGGTTCAGTGCGTGTCTGCGTCTCTGCCATGTCTTTAGCGGTACCGTGGGCGAGACACTTGTGGCGCAGCATAAGACGTCAGTGGACGTAGCTGGCTGTTCTCCTTGTGAGGAGGCACTTCTGTCACGTGATACGTGACTGTTCGTGTTCTCGGCATTTCTTGTGCGTCGTGACCTTCCCGAGTTAGCCTTTATGTGGCCCTACTCGAGGTCACTGTGGTGTTACGTGCACGACGTTCTAGTCGTGTGTACCGTCGTGTCTGTTGTGTCTATCTTTTTGTCCGTCCGTGCAGGTCTTCGTCCTAGGCCTGGCGGCATGTCAACAGATCGGTAACTCCTAACTTTGTCAGATTGGAGTCACCCTTCTGTCGCTACTTGGAGTAGTTTGGGGTGCCGAGGTTAGTTCGGAAGCCGCTTGTCTGGTGCAAATTCTCCCCCTTTCCTACATGTTCCCTACTCCTGCTGTTCCCGTTCATTTTATAGCTTCGTAGTGTAGTTTCTTGCTTTACTACACCTGCTGTTACTTCTTTTGCTTCCTGTTCCGTGTTCTGCGTGTTTTTCAGTGGGGATTCGCGTGACCCCTACTGAGCCTCTGTTTGGAGACTCACCCCTGCTTTTCAGGTGGGCGTCGTCTCTGTTAGTGGTTCCTGGTGTGGCGCATCTGTAGCTGCCAGGGGTACCTGTGTCCGGTTTCCCCCGACCTCAGTGTATGTTCTTTTCCTGTGGCCTGTACTTGTCTTTAATTTTCTGGACTGGACTCTGATGTAATTGTTAAATTGAACTGTTAATTAACAAGTAATTTTATTTCTGCTACTTTAGCAAACCAATCTAATGAAATTTAATTACTTACTGTACTATCTCTGTAGCTTCAATGTACTCTACACATGCCTTTTTTCCCTTCGGAGCTTTACCGCTCTTGGGAGGCCTCGCGGGTTCCATGTGGTATCACGTGTATTCGGTAGTCCTACCGGGTATACCTGGTATCTGGGATCCGGGTCGCCACACATAGAAACCCAGTTCAAGGACTCCCCTATTCACTCACTATTTGAGGCCCAGAAACCCAAAACTGCCAGAAAATCCCAGGGCCCCGTCACTGAGGGAGTACAGATCAATGAGCAGGTCCTGGCTGTTCAGTTTCCCCACCAAGCTGCCCCACCTCGCTTCCCGTAGCCTCCACGCAACCCCCAGTTCGACACTCCACAAGTTCCCCAACCCTCTTTCCAGGTTCCCCAATACCCACAATAACAACCACCACCACCCCAACAGCCTCAGCGGCCGCCACAATATAATAATGTTCCTCCACCTGCCGCTTATGGACCAGCTCGACCGAGCCCAAAGGGGACCCATTACCCTCTTCTTCTTGAGACTTTGCACGATATTTTCTCTGCTTTGATGTATACTGGTGATATTCAACTGCCTCCGGAGCGTCAGAATTGGAATCCGGCCGCCGATCAGTCCCGATATTACATATACCATCGGTAGCCCGGGCACACGATAGAACGGTGCTATCAGTTTAGAGATCTACTGTATGACTTACACGAGGGCCAGAGGATTGATTGGGCCCAGATGCATCAGCTGATCGAAGACATCAAGTAGAGGGAGAGACAAGCCAGGCCGCAGCAGGCGGCGCCCCAGCAACAACAGCAATAGCAACCCTAGCAACAGCAACAACAGCAGGACCTTGGGATCCATCAGAATCCCATGCCAGTCCATAAACCCGCTCCTCAGCAACAACAGCAGCAGCCGCCAGCACCGGCCCATGTAAACATTGTTCAGCACCCAGCCCCCAACGCTGGGTGGACTTTTGATGAGGAAACCCCCCCACACCTTTTGGCCTTCCACAACAACCATTCCCCCGCACATGCTATCCCCTCCATCCTCAGGCCCGCCGTTCTGACCACTACTCCACCCGTTATTCCCTCCGCATCACCCATCAGGCCCGTTGCATTCCCATCCTCACCACCAGTCCTTTCGCCACCACCCATCATACCCTCTATCATCACCCCTCCGCTTAACCCTTCGCCCATCTCCCTTTCACCAGGGCCCATTAGACCAACTTCCGCCATCCTCACCCCCATTTCTACGCCTTCCACCTACCCCATCGGGCCAAGCGGGGGTCCATCTCAGGCCGTGCCGGCACCACATTGCGCCCTTCGGAGCGGGCATCCCTTCCAAAGACTTTTTCCTTCCTCTGGTGCGTCTGCACCCAACCTCCAAGTTCCCTCCCCTTCAGCGGAGATAGAAGAGGTAGACCCCGTGCCAGGCACGAAGTATGACCTATTACAGCACTTGGACCGCATGCCGGCCAAGATTTCAGTTTTGGAATTGATCAAAAGGTCGCCGCTACACCAAGATGCTTTGAGAACTTTTCTACAGAAGGTTATGGTGACCGAGGATGTGGCAGTAGATAGCTTGCCGACAGTGTTGGCAACCATTACAAAGGGGCCTTCTATTTCATTCTCCGAGTCAGAGCTAGCGCCCCCTGAGGCACGGCAGATGCCGCTGTGCATTACCATCTCTTTGAACAAAGTGGCTGTTGAGTCTGCCCTAGTGAACACAGGAGCATCGATAAACGTGTGTCCATTGAGTACCCTCCGTGCCCGCAACATTTCAGACGATATGCTCAAGCCAACGCCCACCACCATAGCAGCATATGACAATTCCAGGCGTGCTTGTCACGGGGTCGTGACCGTATAGGCTGAGCTAGGGATTTTGGTTATGGACGTGGAATTTTATGTATTGGACATAGACCCAATGTTCAAAGCTATTCTGGGTCATCCATGGATAAATAGCCTGAACACCGTGCCCTCGACTGCCCACCAGTGTTTGAAATTCCCATTCCAGGGGCGGGTGGTCAAGGTGAAGAGCATTTCCATGGTCCAGAATGTTGATGCAATAGCGGCCAAGATTCTTCCTACATTATGGCCGAGTAATAGACCAGTTATGTCAGTTATGGACTTGAATTATTGATGTGGCACAGCCCAAGGATGACTAAGCATGTAATGAACCACCTAGGACCTAGGCCCGTAAGCATACAAGCACTCAATGATTCTCACAATAACGTCTTACTCACACGGCACACGCAATCACCCGGCGGGGCCGGGGGATGATGGCAAGGGTCCGAGGCGAGACCCAATGAGTCTAATGGACTTAGTTGGCTTAGGCTGACCCCAAAGAGTCTAGGATTCCCAACTTAGTGGGCGGCTGGCCCGCAAGGCGGGGTTTGGGTGGCACTCTCTCACGGCCCGCGGTGGGCACCAACAAATGAACATACAAGAACGGACCCTCTTCTCACAGTCCGATGAGCAATCAAAGCAATACTAAACTTGCAGAAGTAAGGCTATCAAGGTTAGTATCAGTGGCTCACCTGATCGGTGTGAAGACACCGATCCCGCTCGGAGACGAGGGCGCGCCGGGAGGCGAGGGTATACACCCGATCGCCGCGGCGATGTAGCTTGACCTGAAAATGCAAAGGTGTACAACACTACGCCTCGCGCAGGAGGGGTGATCTTGGAGTGGGGATTAGGCTTATTATATTCAAAACTACCTCCACGTAGGGAGGGGCCTTCAGCCGGCCAAGTGGGGTGGGGAATTAAGCTAAGGAACCCGACTTGTCGAATCCCGCCGATTCTGCCAATCTGCAAATTCGCCGGACAGTGGGGCGGTGTTGATGTTGCCAAAAATTCCACAGAGCTTGGATCTTGATGAAACCAGTGCCAAAAGTTCCCCAACAGGACGGGGATGGTGTCTGAATTTTGGCAGGAGCTCTGGAACTCAGGGCTGGTCGGGCCGGCGACTGGAACAGGTCAGCAACTTCTTCCTCTGGCTGGTGCAGAACAGGTACAGCGAGTTACAGATGGCACCACGGACGCTCCTGAACTCAAAATGAGGCGAGCCTGGCGCTGACGTGATCGTGGTCGGAGTAGCTTCGAGGAGGAATCAACGGGGCCCCAATTGGAGGTCGGGGAAGAGCGAGGTAGCCGGATAAGAAGGGACAGGTCAAACCTGGACCCACAGGGGGCAGATGACACACCCCGACGAAGAAAATGGTAACTGGAAGCTCCGGAGGCCGAATGAAGTCCTTCTTCTTGGAGATGACAGCTAATTGGTAGTAGTTTTAGCCCTCCGAAAATGGCTCTCAGATCTTCAGGGAGGAAGCCGTGGTGGGACTGTGACTGCAGCTCTAGTTCCCTGCCTGAGAGCTTCTGCAAGGTCGCGGGAGAATGGCTGCTGTGGACTGCTCGGAGCTCGGATGCCGACAAAACCACCTCGCCTTGGAAGATCTCTGGACGACCTTTCCATAGATGTAGGCCTTGCCACCAGGAGTATCAGGGAGCAGCCGGAGACGATGCAACTTCAGGACCCCACTCTGCTGCCTGCGCCCTGCAACCTGAAACTCCAATCTTGCAAGACCAAAGGGAGTGGGAGGGAGAGTAGCACAGCTTGGGGTGATGGCTGACGGTTTGTGGATATGGGAAGGACGTGGCTAGGGCTTCTGGAGGGTCTGGAGTGGCAGGGATAGATGGAGAGGGGGGCTGGAGCAGCTAGAGGTGGAGATGGGGGGTGGATGTGCACTAGAGAGAGGATGAGTGAGAGAGGAGGTGGGGGGGGAATTTGGCTGTAGGGAGGAAGGGAATTTCGACCTAGGGTGATTAAGGAGGTGGGGAGATGGAAGGGCACAGCCCTAGGGAGAGGGAAATTCAAATTTGGGCTTTGGGAGGGGTTAATTCAGCCTTGGGAAGGTGGTGGGGTGCTTTGGAAAGTGGAAAGGTGCCTAGGAGAAGGGGTTTCCACCTAGGGGTTGGAGGGGGAATTGAATGAGTGCATGGGGAAGGGGAAGGGGCCTTAATGAGGGGTGAATGGGGAGGAGAGAGAATGAATTTCGAAATTGGGGTGGGGAGGAGAGAGAGAGGGGGTACAACCCACTTAGAGAGAGTGATAGTAAGAGAGAGAGAGAGAGGGAGATATTGAGAGGGAGATGGAAAATGCTTTTCAATATTCATCAAAAGTTGGTACAATGAGAGGGAGGGGAGGCCTATTTATAGGCTCCATACTTTCATATGACCATAATGACCCTGACAAGCTAACTAATGACCAAAGTAGTCCAAGGGAGGGGTGTCCCTGGGCCTAGCCCACTAGTTGGGCCCAATAGCTTAACAAACCAACATAATGACACATGACTTTGGTAGATAACCTACTAACCTAGGTACATGACTCAAATAATAGGAAAATTACATGGTTTAGGACTCAAATAAAATATAAAAATTACATGACTAGACTCACAAACACATGATGAACATAATGGCATAAGTCGATGACGATTTGAGCCTCAAAAAAGTGGAGGGGCAAGGGATGCCCCCATCAATTATTCATGGGCATATGCGTCACGCAAGCCCGCCACTGCGACAACAAATGTCAAGATCAAGTCCAAGATGAGAGATTCCAAAGGGTGGCACATGATTCTGAAACTGGGCTATCAGCCGGGCCTGGGTCTCAGCCCACAATTACAGGGGCGGATCAACCCCGTCCCTAAAGGTAGGAAGATGGGCCGCCGAGGCCTTGGCTACTGTGATACGGCATTGTCCATTCTAGGAGACTCTGGGCCACTAACGTGGGACTATCGTCAACATTTTGTGAAAGGCCCGTTGCAGCCCGAAACTTTGAAGAAGCCGCCACCCTGCCCTGTGAGGGTTGATGATGCCTGTGATGATTCTGACCCACCGCCGCCACTGAAGGGGTTGGTGGGTGAGGCAGAAGATTTTGCTGGTTGTTTTGAAAAATTATTCAGTGAAAGAGAATGCTATCTGAAGAAGAAGGAGACGCAGCTGGTGAAGCGTCCTCCAATGCAACTGGTCCGCCAGGGGCCACGGGAGGTGGGGAGCTCTATCACTACTTATTCTATGTCGCCGCCCCGTCTTGCCTCTTGGTTTTAACAATTGGGGTTTTGTCCCCCATTCCCCTCCAATCCTGGTCGACCCGTACTTCACGGAGAGACCACTTGAAATTTTATTTGTTCCCTGTGCTTGCGGGCGCTACCCGCCTATTGATCTTTCAACCTTATTTACTCCTCCTCCCTCCGGTGCTCAACTCCACGAGATGTGCTTTTCCTCCTCTGATCCATTCTTTGATTGCATATTTCTTGAATTATTTCCCATGTAACTCCCTCCTCCTCCATCCTCTTCCTCGTGTTGCGTGATCTCCTCCGGCCTCAAAAAAAAATGCCAATTTCAAAATGGAGGTTTCGATGGAAGATTAACCTGTGTTCTGCTCAGATTCCCAGGGGTGTGAGACCCCTGTTACTCTTCCGGTAGATTTCCTATCTCCTAGGTTAGATGTACAGTGTGCAGAGTCTCCTAGGTTAGTCGAGTCATTTGGGGTAGAGTCTAGTTCGAGTCTAGTCAGCCCGTCCTCATCTGCAGCGCACCTTGTGGCGCGTCGCCCTAAATCCATCCCTGATAGGTTTTTGCAAGATTTGGTCGAGAGATGCCATGCTCTCCTTAGGTGCCCGGAGTTTGTGGAGACCGTAATTGTCTTGAAGAAGATGAGGAATCAGATGGGGTATGGAGCAATGACGGATTAGGGGTATATGAAATTATGAATGAGAAGGACCCAGCTGATGATGAGGAAAGCGATGTGGATGACACTGCTGATTTATACGCGCAAGGTTTGAAGAGGTTTGATGATCCGTCCTCGGTAGTGGATGAACCCACTAAGGAAGTTAATCTTGGAACCGAGGAGGACCCCAGGCCCATACTTATCTCTGCTAATCTCCCTCCTCAGGCCGAAGTGGAGCTCGTCAAGGTTTTGAGAGAGTACATCGATTCATTTGCCTGGTCCCATGAGGACATGCCGGGTCTTGACCCCACATTGGTTGAACACCGATTGATTCTTAGACTAGGGGCAACACCCGTTAAGCAGAAAGCGAGAAGATTACACCCATAGATGGTCTTGAGAATTAAGGAAGAAGTCGACAAATTGTATAAGGCCAGGTTCATTAGAGTTGTTTTATATCCGCAGTGGGTGGCCAACATAGTCCCGTTAATGAAAAAGGATGGCAAAATTTGGATTTGTATCGATTTCAGGGACTTGAATAAGGTATGTCCGAAAGACGATTTCCCACTTCCTCACATTGATGTGTTAGTTGATAACACAGCTGGGTACGAAGCCCTCTCGTTTATGGATGGTTATTCTAGATATAACCAAATCCATCTGGCTCTTGAGGATCAAGAGAAGACCTCGTTCACCATGCCCTGGGGCACATACTGCTATGTTGTTATGCCATTTGGATTGAAGAATGCAGATGCTACTTATCATAGGGCAATGATGGCTATCTTCCACAACATGATGCATGTCTATTTAGAAGCCTACATGGATGATATTTTGGTAAAGTCAAGGTCTCAAGAGGAACACCCCGCCATTCTAGCCAAAGTGTTGCAAAGGGCTAGGGAGTATAAGTTAAAGATGAATCCAAAGAAATGCGTGTTTGGAGTTGCATCACAGAAGTTACTTGGGTTTATAGTTAGTAAATGGGGGATTCAGATTGACCCGAACAAAGCAAAGACCGTTATGGAAATGCCGCCGCCTAAGAACATCACTGAACTTCGAGGTTTGATTGGGTGTTTACAATTCATCAGAAGATTTATATCTCAACACTCGCAAAGATGCCGTCCATTTTATGAATTATTAAAGGCGAGCGCAAAATTTGAATGGAATGAACAATGCCAAAAGGCCTATGAGGAGCTGAAGGTTTATCTTTCTAATCCCCTAGTTCTGCAACCACCCGTCCCTGGGAAACCCCTGATCCTATACATTTCTGTAATTGAGGACTTCTTAGGAGCTGTCTTGGCTCAAGTAGATGATGAGGGAAGGGAGAGGGTAGCATACTACCTTTCGAGGTTGTTTAATCCTGCTGAATCTAAGTATACTGCCATGCAGAAGACCTGTGCAGTGCTAGTGTGGGTAGCTCAGAAGCTCAAACATTATTTTCTTGCCCACGAGGTCAAGCAGATCTCTAGAATGGACCCCATTCGTTATCTCTTAGAAAAACCTGTCCTTTCTAGCCGATTAGCTCGCTGACATAGCTTTCTTTCTCAATTCGACATCACCTTTGTCGTCCAGAAAGCGATCAAGGGATACGCCATTGCTGAGCATCTTGCTCATTCTCCCATCCCTCGCACGGATTCGATCCAGGACGAGTTCCCTGATGAACACTTGGCAGTAATCACTCGTCTTCCTTTTTGGTCTCTCCATTTCGATGGTGCTCTCAATTCCCAGGGTAGTGGAATTGGCACCGTTCTCCTTACTCCGGAAGGGGTAACCATCCCTATCGCTTATCAACTCTCATTTCCTGCCACGAATAATATAGCCGAGTATGAGGCTCTCCTTGCCGGTCTGAAGCACGCCTACATCATGGGCGCGCGATACCTTAACATGATAGGAGACTCTCAGTTGGTGCTGCGTCAAGTTCTGTCAACTTACCGCACCCGTGACCCTAAGCTTAAGCCCTATCAAGATCTGGTCACGCTCTTGGCTAGGCAATTCCGGAAGCTTATCTATATTCACACTCCTCATTCTCAGAACATCTTGGCTGATGCCCTGGCATCACTAGCTTCTTCTCTTTCATTTCCCCTCAGTCATGCCACTGAGACCATTGTGGTCCAACGGTTAGACGTTCCCTCTCTTTAGGATCCCTGGTTTGACAACATTAGGATATCTGTAGAAAGGAAGGCAGAAAGGGAAGAGGTGAAGGAAGTCTCATTAACTGAGCTTGAGGAGATCATAGAAGAAGAAGAGTTGCCATGGTATTATGAGATTGAGCAGTATTCTAAGGATGGTTCATTCCCGGAGATGGCAAACGTCGAGCAGCGAAAGGCCATTAGAAGAGTCGCCGCCAGATACACGATTGTTGCTGGAGAATTGTATAGGCGAGCTCTCAATGGGGTTCTAATGAGGTGCCTAGATGACGATGAGGCTTGGAAGGTAGCAGAAGCAGCTCACTCCAGTGAGTGTGGAGGGCACGTTAATGGGCAAGCGTTGGCGAAGAAGATTCTTAGGCAGGGCTATTACTGGCCAACCCTAGAAAAAGATTATTCCACCTATGTCCGTAGGTGTCTTCAATGCCAGCTCCGTGCTGACAAGATCCATGCTCCTGCTTCTCCTCTCCATCCTCTTTCTGCTCCTTGGCCATTTTCCATGTGGGCCTTTGATATCATCGGACCTCTCGGTGACCCGAATTCCACAGTCAAGCAGAAGTCCTTCATCCTGATGGCTACAGAGTACTTCACCAAGTGGGTGGAAGCTAAAGCCTATGTAGAAATCAAAGCCACCACAGTATGCCGCTTCATCCTGAAGAACATCATCTCGCGGTTTGGAGTGCCAAGTGATATCGTCACCGACAACGGGTCTCAATTTGTCTCTCAAGAACTCCGGGACCTCTGTAAGAAGTTTAACATATCATTGCATCATTCATCACCATACTATCCCCAAGGTAATGGTCATGCTGAGGCCACGAATAAAACCCTTCTTAAAATTATCAAGAAAATATGCGAATCACACAAATTTGCTGATTGGGCCGATAAACTGGTGGAGGTTCTATGGGCTTATCGTACCTCCGTCCGCACTCCCACGGGGCATACTCCTTTTGCTCTCACCTATGGGATGGAGGCGGTACTCCCGTACGAGATCCTGATCCCTTCCCTAAGGGTGTAGTTGGATAAAGAACTTAATCTCGACGAGCATCGAGAGACGTTGCTAGTCCAACTGGAACTCTTAGAGGAGAAGAGGCTTAATGCGGCCAATCATGTTTCGGTTTATCAAAAGCGTGTCTCGCGGTATTTTCAAAAGAAGGTTATCGAGCGAAAATTTCATGTGGGTAATATGATTTTGAAGCACAAATTTGTCAGGTCAGCAGGTCCTAGGTCTAAGCTGCAACCTAACTGGGAAGGGCCGTTTGTAATTAAGGAAGTCTATCCAGGTAATGCGTATCGTTTAATCAACGCGGAGGGCGAAGAATTACCAAATCCGTGGAATGGGCTATATTTAAAATGCTTTTATCCATAGAGTCGAACCAGCAACGACTTGGTGGCGGGGTGCGCCTTCACTTGATCACGAAAAGAAATCCTCGGTTCAACATTTCACACACTACACAACCCCTCATGGGTCGGTTTCTTTCTTTTGCATAAACACCGTTTCTCCTTTGGCCATGCTTCGGAAAGGGTAAAAGTCCTTGTTTTTCCTTCTCTCCTGGCTGGAAGTAGGGGCAAAGGGTGAATAAGGGGGCGAGAACCGATCTAGACCCCCCCAATAAAAGAGGTCTCAAATAAGGGCAGTCCATTATGACCTTATTCCGCAGAAGAACAAAAAAGAAAAGAAAAAAAAGGAATGAGAAAAAAGGGGCAAGAATCAACGCTAAAAGCTCACTCAAAGCTGGTAGCTCTCAAAAAAGTTTGAAAGTCCCCAAATAACAAAACTAGGCACGACAAGAGTGGCAGTACAGTTTCCCCGCGGGACGTTATGAGCCCGGTCGTATGCGTGCCTAGAGCGGAAGTAGGTTCGAGAATAGACATAAAGCCCCGGCGCAACAGACCAAATTCTTTGAAAAGGGGGGGGTGTCGTGAGAAGGACTTAAGCCCTAAAAACCTCTATACCTACCGTCAGCTTTCCTACTAAATCTGTTTTATTTTCCAAGGTTTGGATCCTACCCCGGGTATGGCCTATGTAGAGGCACCGTCAAAGCAAGGTTAGCACCGGCCACGGGCGGCCCTTTATATTGCACGTTGAGCCCGGGAGGCCCTGGTGAGATGGGAGGTTCCTTGTCGACAGATCTGAGCTGGTTTCAAAATCCACAAAAAAATCAAATATTTCAAAACTAAAAAAAAATCAAATATTTTAAAACTCAGAAAATTCAAAGATTTCAAAACTCAAAACAAATCAAATATTTCAAAACCCAAAAAAATCAAATATTTCAAAACTCAAAAAAATCAAATATTTCAAAACCCAAAAAATCAAATATGTCAAAATACAAAAAAATCAAATATTTCAAAACTCAAAAAAATCAAATATTTCAAAACCCAAAACAAAATCAAAATATTTTGAAAACCCAAACAAAAATCAGATGTTTTCAAAACTCCAAAAAAGATTTTCTTGATTTGGATTCATAGCATCCATCGCATCCATTTGACATTTTGTTATTTGCCTAATTTGATAAGGCTTACCCCCTTGACCAAAAATCAAGAATTGGTAGTTTCCTAACTTGTTATAGGCAAGGGGTTAAGCCTAAAACAGATTTAATCTGTTTCCTGTATCTGTGTATGTGCAGGGGCAGGTCTGTTTCCTGTATCTGTGTATGTGCAGGGGCAGGTTGAAGCCGAAAAGTGCAGTTAGCTCGTGACCATGTGAATGGTAAAGTCTTATCCCAACTTGTGCAATCACACCATAACCCAAACAAAGATCAAACTCAATCCAATCATCAATTTTATTCATCACACGAGTCCTATCCAACGTCATCATCATGAAACAAAAGAAAATAACTCAGTCCTCCGCTGGGCATCCCCGCGGGGACGTATCTCTCTCAGCTATCTAATATATGCCTGGCGCGTCGCTGGAATCTCCGTAACCTATGCTGGTAGAGTAAGCACCCTGCTCACCTCCCACATGATCAGGGCGCTCCTGACTGCCTGCTCGTCCTCCTCTATACCAATCCTCCTCGCCTGTAGTGCGGGAAGGTGGGGTAGTGCGGGTAGAACTGTCAGGGGTTGTCTGACCTGTAGGTAGCATCAGTGCGGGCTGTACATCGCTAGTGCGGTGTCGCTCACGAGCCTCAAGTCCAGGCCCGACCTCCTAGGAACTCTGACAGTGGTGTCGCGGAGGAAGCCCGGGCGCATCACGAACCAATCCAATGGTAGCCTGTTGATGTACAGTCGCCACTCATCTTTGGTCTTCATCTTAGCTGTCCTGCACTCTACCTGCGGAGAAAATCTGAACGCGCCACCTATGAAGAAAAGGGGGTGGCTCCCAAAGATCCTGCTAGCCGAAGTGACATCCTCCCTATATATGAATTTCATCCTAGCACCCATCCAACACTCTAGAAGGATCATAGACCCAAACAGAGGACCTCCTAAGGCTGCTGAAGTAAGGCCCTCGTACAAGTAATCAAGGATGGCCTGGGAGATGGAAAGTCCCTGCCATAGGCCACTAATGGTACTAAGAAGGGGCATCTCTAGCACATGGTCAACTGAAGGAAACAAGATGGCCCCGTACAAGCAAATGGATGCAGCCTTAGCTATGGCTCCATCCCACCCACACTTGTTCTTGCAATGCTCCACTACCCACTGGCTAAGAGGAAGGAGGTGAATCTGACGTGGGCCTACGAAAGTGTGGACCTCCCTGCTATCTGGTATGAACCCTCCCAGGATAAGCCTAGGATCTATGGGGCCAACAGTATGACACACTGAGTCTTCCCCTCCCACCTGGGACCTGCGTAAAGAGAAGTAGGTCTCTACCTCCCCAAGTAAGATAGTGGTCTCGAATGATGGAAAAATGAATGTATGGGTTTGAGGATGCCAAATTTCAACTAAGGCTGAGATGCTGTGCCAATCAAGGGAAAGCTTTGGGTAGTTTTGGCCTAACACGAGAAGGGGTTATAAGTGCCAAGATCTCAGGATGGATGTCACTCCTAGGGGCAGGGCGCGGACCATGGGAGCCAACCACTTCAATGTGAAATATCACCTGGGGCCAGGGAGAAGCTGGGGTGGAAAGAAGATGGAAGAAAGAGAGAGAAAGGAAAAGCATGTAAGTAAATGAAAGAATTGAATTGAAAGAAATCATGATTAGCTTACCTCTCTCAAAGGACTCGAGCTTAGATGTCGCGGGATCGCGGTCAGCCGTTGGAGCACTTCCCGCTCCTTCCTGGCCGACTTTGGCCGTTCAAAAGATGATCCCTCCATGGAACTTCCCTCTAGGGCCCTCTTCATGATGATTTGGTGATGAATAGCAAAGGTTTCAAGGCTTAGAAGGAAGAGGATGTGTGAACTACGAATTTAGGCTCCACTTCTACTTATAGGGCTTGTTAGAAAGCCTAGGCCTCTTGAGATTGGGTTGGATAAGTCTAGGACGGGTTAAGATGAGGTTTGGATAGGTTCAAAGCGTTTTACCCTCGGGTTGGGACTCTCCAGGAGAGTCCCCTTTGAGTTCGCAGGATACCCATTTGGACAGTCTTACGATAGACCGCCCATCCATTTGTGCGGTCCGTAACAGAACGTTTATCATCTTCCAAAGAACTCGAGAGAAAGAATTTAGGCGGCCTTAAATAGACCATTCTTCTTATTACACGGTTTATGGTAAACCGTTCATCATTTAGAATGGTTAATATTCAACCGTTCTATTCCCTTTGGAACGGTCTGCAACAGACCGTATATCGTTTTGAGCGGCCCACTGAGAACCGTTCATCGGATCCGGAGCCCTTTGTCAACCTGCCCAACTAGTAAGTCGTGCTGCCCCACATCTCACTCATTTGACGCCCTCATCTCACTCATGGCGCGTCCTGCCTTTCACTCATTTGGCGTCATCTCACTCATTTGGCGCCCTCATCTCACTCATTTGACGTCTCTTATCTCACTCATTTGGCGCCCTCATCTCACTCATTTGACGTCCCTCATTTCACTCATTTGGCGTCTCTCACCTCACTCATTTGACATCACTCATCTCTCTCTCTCTCTCACTCAGAGTCGGCGTCCCTCTGTCTCACTCGCGGTCTATCGCGTCTCACTCGTAGTCGTGCCTCACCCATAATCGTCGTCTCTCACGTACTCGTGTCGAGTCAGTAGTCGCGTTCATCCATTCATTCATTCATACATTCATTCATTCACACAAAATTAAAAAAGAAGCATGCATATCACTATCATATCACATCATGTGTACAAAAGTTGGGCCGAGTACAAAAGTCAAGCCTGTCCCTCTCCTTGGCCCCTGTCACTGTCTCCACCGCCCTCGTTCCTCTTTGGGGGAGGCATCGCTGAGGTCGCCTCGTCACGCCGTCGCCGGTGTCGCTCCTCCTCCTCATTCCTCCGGTGGCCGCAGGAACCTGTGAAGTAACTCTTAATAGAGCCATGAGTGCCATGGCTGCCACTCGGGGTCGCTCGGCTGCGCTCCCGACTCACCTCTCTCATGCCTTCCACCTTGCCCTCCAACCTGGAAACCTGTAACTGGGCCTGCTCAGCCTCAGTCTGGTAATGCTTTGCCTCGGCCCGGTAGCACTCCGCCTCGGTCGCGCTGGCTCGAAGTCGCTCCGTCTCAGCCTGGTAGCGGTCCTCCTCGGCCGCGCTGGCTCGAAGTCACTCCAGCTCAGCCCGCAAAAGTGCCATCTCCAACGCGTCTGCTGGTCAGCCCTGTGCTGCCTCCTCCCGCACACAGGCCACATCCTCTCGAGCCACTGCCCGGCTCTGCTCCAGCTCAGTCCTAAGGCGGGTCAGCTCGAACGTCTGCGTGCACATATCATTGTCAAGCAATTGCATTTCATGCATATCATAAGCATAAATGACAAAGGGAAAGTGTAGTGATTTACGTACCCTCTCAGTGAGCGCCACCTCGTCCGCCTTGGCCCGCGCAACCATCCTGGTGAAGTCAGCCTCCCGCTCGGCACGATTTGTAGGAGTCTGGGTAGAAGAAGAAGAAGAAGGAGCATCAGCCCCCTGTCACTGGGTACCCTCGGCGCGCTGCACCCAAAACTCCAAGTCAGTCACATGCATAATCACAATCTTAAACATTCACATAATTTAGAGGGTTTAGGGTTTAGAAAACTCACCAGTAAGGCCAGGACCTGTCGGGCCTCGTCCCGCTCCCTGATGGTGGCATGTAGGAGTCCCTGTAACTCCGTCAGTCATCCCGCAGGGTCAATCTGCATTTAGAAGTCCAAGTGTCAGTGCATCATATAGGAACCATAAGCATAATAGACAAAGTTTGAGTTTAGAAGTCATACCGGTCGGTGGGAACCCCGGAACACCTGGTCTCGGTAGTGTCTAGCGTACACAGTGTAGTACGCTGAGTCGCTCTCCGCTCGGGCGGTCACCACTCGCCCCAGAGCAGTCCAGTCAGCCACCTGCGTAGCGTTCCTCATAGACCAATCAAATGTTGCTGCTAGGCCCCGGGTAGTCCTCGTCACTCGCTCCCCCGCCTTCTCAGGTGCTGGGAACTCCACTCTGGCTGATGGACCCCGATGGTCCTCATCACCAACTTGTAGTGCAGTGGCTCCACCACATTCATGCAATGAAGCCACACGTCTCGTCCGGCGAAAGCAAGGGCCCCAACCACCCAAGGCTGACCCTCCTGGCCCTCACCCGTGTAAGGTGTCCACCGTACCTGCAAGAAATAAAAAGTCGCATCAGCATCATCATCATATAAGAATTGCATTTAATTAAAGAGTCTGAGTTTAGAAGAATACCGAGGCATACGGTAGAGCGTCCAGGTCATCCTGCAACTCTCGGACCTGCCGTCTCAGGGCTACAGTCTCTCGAGGTGCTGTCTACCTCTGCGCAATCGATAGGAGCCCGGGACGGGTCTCCTCGCCTCTGCCGAACCCACGTAGGTACACGTAAGCCCACACCTACATCATAGCATTATGTCAGCATTTAGAAACATATAGAATTGCATAATTGAGTATAGGGTAAATGTCGTACCTGGAGTAAGGGGGAGAAGCCCCCGAGCATCATCCGACGGGCTTTCGAACTCAGCGTGTCAAAAAGGAAGGCGAGAGCTGCTGCTTCCCACTCGTAGTCACCCATGTGGCTCAGCTCCTTGAGGAAAGGAAGGAACCGGTAGCTCATCACATCCGCCCTGGTGGAGAAGAGGAGTCGCCCGAACGTCAGCATCAAACCGTCTCAGCACTCTGTCCGCCTCCGCTCCAGGCCCTGCAGCTACTCTCGGCCGCGCCAGCTCCACCAGTCGCTGCAAGTGCTCCTCCGGCAGCTCGCTGACTGCAACTCCCGCTCGTCATAATCCCAGGCTGTCCTGAAGACTAGCCCGGGGTAGGAGGGTCGACTGCCTCTCGGGGTGCCATAGCTCTAAGCCCAGCAATCCCCGAGCCATCGCCCGGTAGTCAGGAAAGGTAGTCCCGCTAACCGGTGACCCGTGCACTCGAAGGCCAGTGAGCCTGGCCACGTCGTCCAGCGTGGAGACCATATGCCCCCACTGGAAAAGGAACGTCCGACTCACTGGGTCCCAGTAGTCGTGCACGGCGTAGAGCAGAGCTGCGTCGAACCGACACACCTCGATGCTCAGGAATGGGCCGAACCCCATGGCAGCCAACCGCTCTCTCTGGAAGTCCGACAGTGCTAAATACACTGCATGGACCTGCAACCACGAGGTGTGGGTCCTGCGCTTTCCCTGCATTCATTCATTCATTTTAATGCATTTCAGTAATTTATTTAAGCATTTTGTTTCATATAAATAAAGTTGTCAAGGTTTAAAATCTCTGTCAGTAGAGTGGTTACCTATAGGCCACTCATTCCCTCTAACGGTCCCATGTGCACCGTTCTTATCACCAGGTTCTGTGTTTCGAATGGACTTTCACTGGCCGTTCGTTCTTGAACGGGCGGATGTGCACCGTTCTTTCCTCAAATTTCTAAGAGTCGAACGGCCGCTCCTGGGCCGCAGGAAGGTTGAGCGGTCCTAAAGGAACTGCGTAGTTCTTTGTTGACCGATTTTGGCACGGACTGATGAGGCCTATTTGATTGTTTTGAGCGGTGAGCTTCTCACCGTCATTAATTGGTTCGGTTCTGTGGTTGTGTGAGTTTGAACGGCTACCCCTGGGCCGTATGGGTGTTGGGCGGCTCTATGTAAGACGCATGTTTGTGTTTGTATGGTTTTGACTGAACTGCCCTACCATCGTCTTCCCCGACAACGGTGAGGGTTCCCCACCAGTGGGGAGGCCACGATGGCACCCAAAACCGGTCCCTAAGGTCTCTAATCCTTCTAAAAATCCCCGTTAACTAACATGCATGGCTTAAAATTAAACAAACAATGGAAATGGGGGAGTTTTTTTAGGACACCTACCTCGGGGTCCCCTGGTTTTTTTTCCGGCTTCTCCGCCGGTGCGTCTTCTCCGACGTCTCCTTCCACGACGGTGACCTCCTCCTCGGCTGCGGCTACTCCGGCCTCTTCCTCAACTGTGGGTGGCGGCGTGGTCCTCTCCGGCACCGGTGATTCTTCGGTGTTCGCCGCCGCGGAGGCGATCGACGGCAGCGGCGTGGTTGCTTCCTCTCCGGCCATCTCGGGGCGGCGGGCTTGATGCTTTTGGCACATTGAGAGTGAGAGGGAGGGTTGAGAGGATTGAGAGAGCTTGGGGAGGGGGCAAGAGAGATGGAGAGAGGGGTTGAGAATAGGGCTTGGTTGCCCTTCGTTCTCCCCCACCGTCGGTTACGGTGGAGGGAGACGAGGGGTTTAGCTTTTCGAGGTTGCAGAGGTAGTGCGGTCTAGCGATAGACCATCCATGGTTTGTACGGTTGATATGTGGCCGTTCATCTTCAACGGTAAGTTTTTTAAGTCGGTTCAAATTCTATGATATATGCGGTTTACATATAACCGTTCTTCTTTGGGCGGTTGGTCATTAACCGTTCTTGTTTGAAGATTGTTTGCACTTAATGATTAATCTCTGATATTATTGCAAATCCTGTTAACCATTTCATGTGCAGCAATCAAGCTTTCATTTGCCGTTTCGCCTGCACAGGGAAGTCAGGTATGGCCTTATATCCTTATCACCCTTACTGCATTACTATATGGTATTATAACATATTATCTCGAGAACCAGTTGGTTATCTACGTGTTCTCGGATCTGATGTTCCCCTTCAACAAAAACGATGATGATCTAGGTTCACGTATTTAATCTTCAGATAGGCCGTTAGGTTGGGATGTCACGGGGAGGATGGTTCTATCCTGCATGCCGTGGTTGTGGATAGTGTCTTGACTCTGATTTTCCCAACTTAGCAATATTATTCTCGAGTATTTTATATTTTAATCTTTCTTTGCATTCGTTTTAACGATTTCTTTTATTTTAGCCCAGCATGCATCATACACATCTTTTTGAGCTTTCATGACCCATGGTTTGCTTGAAGAATGTCCCATCAGTGATGGTTGGCTGTGCGTTTATTGTCTGAGTTAGAGGAACTAATTCCACTCTGAGTTGGATGGTTCTCTTTGGTCGATTCACTTGGTTTGGTTGATTGAAAGGTCCCCGTCTAGAGCTTTAGCCTATTTCCTTTACTTTTACTGCCTGCTTTTGTGGCCTCCTCATTGGACCGCGGGATTGTGTCCCCCATGAGGTTGGCCTTATCGATTTATTTTAGTTTAGTACTTCCAGACTGGTGTCACTTTTGGTTTAGTCATTCCTTGCGTTTGGTTCAAAGTTTTCCGAAAGATTCTTATCGCTTGTTGGTAAAAATGGGTGTCGTTTTACCTTAACGCCCACTTTTCCGTTCCACTCCGCTGCATTTTCGCTCCATCTCCATGTTCCATGTCACTTCCGCTTCGCCTCCGCTCGCTCCCCTACAAAGAGGACGTTAAGGAGGGGCATCTGTTGACACCCATTTTTTGCCGATAAGTTGAGTCATTCCTCGTACTCCCATTTGTTGATGCCTCGAGTTGTCCATCGCTTGTTAGGGCTCTCTTTAGGCATGTTTTGGGCCAGTTTTATGGGTCGCCTCCCTTCTTGGTTAGGTCCAAGTAGATTCAGGGCTTAACGGGTCTCGGTTCTGGTTGATTGGGCTTTTCTATAAGTTTCAAGCGCCCAAGTGCATGCACGATTCATCCCTGGCCGCTCAATCTATTGGCGGTTGCTTGTGGCCGTTCATATATTTATGGGATATTTAGCTAATTTTCTGAATTATCACTGACAGGCATATATACGGCCTAGACGTAGCCGCATAAGATTATTGTGTGGTATTTGATGAGCCATCTATCCCACCAGAGTCCTAACGTCGCTGGTTTTCAGATAATTATATAATTATCTTATCTATTTTGATTTTCCACCGACAGGACTAGAACGGTTTGTCTTTGGCCGCTCTTCGTTTGAACGGTCTCATCGGAGCCGTTCATCTCTTAGAGTCCAACGGCGAAGGTTTCATTTAGTTCAACAGATAATTTGGATTATTAATAATTTATTTTGAATTTCCACCGACGGGGTTGGACGGCCAGAATATGGCCGCCCATCCTGTTGAGCGGTATATCGTAACACCGTTCATCACGTCGATTATTGAATTTTAATAGATTTCATCCCTTTTATCCGTGGTTAAACCCTCAACTTTGTCCTCGATTTTCTCCAGGGATTCTCAACCAAATCTGATGAGATTTGATCCTAACGAAAGCTGAGGATATTATCTTCGCTTTATCTTTTGATATCTCGGATTAATATCCACTGGAAACCCTAACTTCGGGGCTGGCTTTCTAGGCTCCATAAATAGACCCTAAAGGTCGGGCTTGAAAAGGGGGGAGATTTTTGGTCGACGGCGAAGCCCTGCCGCATTCTTGAGCGACCTAGCACCAAGGAGGGAGGCTTTCTACGTCCATACAAGCCTCTAGTTCAGGGAGTCTTTTGTGTTTGATAGATTTCGTCACTTTTTCATTGCATGCATTACTTTCTCCCCACGTTCTTCTTCATTCTCATCACCATGCACACATCCACCCACGTTTTTGACACCCTAGGGGTTTAAAATCCCCCAGGTATCCCCCTTTCCATTTAGTCACGTTCATTCATTATTATTTTGACATATACTACACCATTCAGTTCTAATCTAGTTTGTTTCTGTGTGTTTTCACGTTGTTTTTACATGTCAGCAATCCCTAGCACGAGGCCCATCCCCTCTGGCTGGCCGGAGAGGGTGGAGGTTGGACCCCTTTGCGACTTCTGGCTTGGTGGTCTTGCGCAGTTCTACACAGTCCGTTCAGGAGGACGTGCGGTGCAGATTGGACCATCCATCTTCTTCCTACGGTCGAGGAAGAGCCGTTCAACAGCCAGGAGTCTTTCATCCCGCACCTTCTGCAGTGCCCTTAGGCGGTCTATTGTAAGACCGTGCAACCAACAGGCGGTTCTCCATCAACCGCTCATCTAACCAGCGCTGCAACCAGGCGAGTGTCTCCCCCTTCTTTCCAAAGCACGGCGTGTTCATCACGTTCAACGCTTTGGTGGCCATCACGGTTTGTTACACTTCCCCTTTTCCTCTACCTTCATTTGTTCCCCACGTGGAGGTGGTAGAATAGATAACTGGGAAGGCACTTGGAAAGGAACGGATTCGGGAGGAGAAAATATATCTACAGCTGGGTGTAACGAGCTGGCGAAAAAGGGGCTCTGTGATAATCAAGGGACGGTCAATCTTCAGCCGTTCAACCACAAATGACCGCGTAAACTCCAGACGACAGAACGCAAGATGGGCCAAAGATCAACCTAAAATACTCAGAGAAGGAACTAACGAAACACACAAACAGGTCAGCAAAACACTAACACGATGGGCACTATGTGTCCCTGATCGCCAAAAAAGAGGGTGTTGACATGTTTCCTACCTTCCCCTTTTAATTATCCTTCCAACCCCTTCTTCACTATGCTATTGTGAAGAACTAAACACTATATAAAGAACAGGGGGAAGGATGTAGAGTGTGTGTGTGATCGCCACCAAGGTGCCGAATGTAAGCAAATAATCCGTACCTTGGAAAGGAAGGGGAGACACTCGCGTTGAGAATGCAGCGCTACAGAATCAAACAGTTCTGGAGGAACCGCTTAGTGTAAGGAACGGTCGCTCGACAGACCGCTCACAGAGCCGAAGAGGGAAGCGGGACTCTAACGGGTCTAGAAACTGGACGGTTCTCAGAAGGCCGCTCGAAGGTCCTGAACGGCTCGTGGAAGGCCGCTCTAATCGGAAAACGGATGAAGAATGACCGTCCAAAGCTCCAGACTCCAAGGTTTGGGGACCTGATCCTCCACTCCTTCTGGCCGATCGGAGGGAATGGGCCTCGCGTTGCGATGATGCTGACCTGCAAAAACAACATTTAGAACACAGAAAGAACCCAAGATCAGTACTGCGAAGTGTAGCAACTATAAAAGACTGCGCAAAATGAACTAATTAACATGAAATGGGGGATACCTGGGAGTTTTTAAACCCCTTGGGGCATCAAAAAGATAGGAGGGTGTGTGAGATGAAGTGTGATGATGAAAAACATGAGTGAAGGACAAAGAAAAACAATGCATGCAACGACAAGCGAATGCTGAAACTATGAGAATGAAGACTCAAAACATTGAGTACTCCCTGAACCGGAGGCTTGTATGGACGTAGAAAGCCTCCCTCCCTGACTGTAGGTCGCTTGAGAATTCGGTAGAGCTTCGCCGTGACCTTGAAATCTCCCCCCCTTTCAAAGCTTGGCCTTAAGGGTCTATTTATAGAGCCTTAAAAGCCAACCTCGAAATTAGGGTTTTCAATGAAAATCAGTTCAAGATATCAACATAAAATCCGTAGATAATATAATTATCTTCCAACCAGTTCAAACGGCACCCCATTTGGCTGAGAAACCGCGGAGAAATAGTTGGAACAAATCAAGGATAAAACCACGGATAGAGAGAGAAAAACCCTTAATTTTTCAGCTATCGAACTGTTGCGCGGTCGTGCGATAGACCGCCCAGTCCCTTGCGCGGTCGGTCACAAGACCGTCCAACCTGTCGATGGAAATTAAGTAAATAAGCAATATTATCCAAATATCTATCGAACTGTCCGATGATTTCACCGTTGGACTCTCATGAATTGGGCGGTTACAAATGGACCACCCAGGCCATGGAATGGCTGTAGGCCGATCGCCCAATGCCTGTCGGTGGTCAATAAGAATAAATTAGATAATTAGATAATTATCTGAACTACTAACGAATCTGGGACTCTGAGATATGGACGGTCCTGTACCGGCCATTCAATCAATTTGAACGGTTAGCTATGAACCGTGCAAAAGCTTGTCGGTTGAAATTCAAATAAATCACCTTAATATCCAATAAATAGTGACACAGTCCATAGTCAACCGCTCCAAAACTGAACGGTCAAGCGATAGACCGCGCAATGCCTGGACACTTGAAAATCAAAGAAATGTGATAAATCAAGCTAAATCAAGGCCCATTAAGCCCCGATTTGAAGTAAACCTAGTCAGGGAGGGAGGAACCCAAAAAATAGGCCCAATAAACTGCCTGAAAATAGTCCAATGAGTAATGGACACCTCGAGACATCAATAATTGAGAGTAAGAGAAATGACTCAACTTATCGGCAAAAAATGGGTGTCAACAACCCCGTTTCAAGCGCGATCAAGTTTCCATCCTTTTCCAAGGTACACGGTGCCGTTCTCATATCTCTTCATCCTTTCGGCGTTGTTGGAACTTTGGTGGCGATCACGGTTATTATTTCTCATCCTTTCATCACCCATTTCTTTGCTCAGATGTTTATGCAAGTATTAGTTTAAGGGGGCGGGATAGGAACTCATCAAAAAACAACTCTACAACTGGGACTAATGGACAAAAATCGAATCTACTAGCTCTGGCTCCAGTGACGGCTTATTACTGAGCTTGCCTGAGATAGGGTGAACATACTGCTCAACTTCGCCGAATTTGCATTCTCTCAGCCGATTCGCTAACGGGCTTGAATGAGCAGCCAAGCACCAGAAATGCAAGGCTCTAGGAGCATTCATTGGCACTTTCGTCAATTGCCCCCTCATCGAGAAAACCTGATCTGACACTTGCTGTGGCTCGGCATCGGCGAACTCTAGCATTCTTGGAAACAAGTTTGGAGACTGCAGCGTCCTAGGAGCAAATTCCAGAAATAGTGAGCACACCCAGACATTGAAAAAATGGAGAGGGACAACGGTCTGTAAGGATCTTGGGAAGCGGTTGCGGTGGATATCTCCCAACATCTTGTAAATCAGACATAATGCTGTCGGGCAGACGGAAAACTTCACGCCCCATGCCATCAAACACGCCGGATATATGGCTTCGGTGTGAATAACTGTCTCATCACCTTATGGCATAGCAAACGTGCACAACCAATACGTCAAGTAGGCCGCACAATGAGTGATGGGATCCAATCCCGCTAAATTAGGGCCACTTTGGCACCCTCTGCGAAGAGAAGTAGATAAGTGAGTCTTCCGGCGAGACCATGTTTTCAGTCTGTTCGGAGCCATTCTGACGGAAGGAAAGCCTTTGTACTTTGGCTCGCCTTCAAAGAAATATTCCAACCATAAGCCCAGGTGTACCCGCTTCCGCTCTTTGCGTGAACGGACCGAAGAAGACTATGCAGTGTCCTGAATGGATAGCCACAATGTACGATACACCTTCATGAGGTACCGATATGCAAACCCAATGTAATAGCGACCTTCGCAGTCAGTGCAGTCTTTGAGCCAGTCAGGCCAGCAGACCTCCTCATACGGATCACCATCAATTAGAAGGCCGGAGAGTTGATGTAAACTTCACAAGTCCAAGGAAGTCTCCCCTTCCGTAGTGTAAAAGGTGTTGTACTCCGGACAAAATACCTCCATCATGCCGCAGCATAGGCCCTTTGAGATAGGGTACCGAAAGCGGGATGCATACACACTCTGGTACACTCCAGCCTTCATTAGAATGGGGCCATAATTCATGAGCACATATTCAGTGAATTTAACAACCCCGTCTCTGAAAGCATGAGCATCGGTGGCCTTACAGTTAGCAAACCAGCCCACGACGATCTGATGTTTGAACCTGACCGCCAAACAATCCAAAAGAAATGATTCTTCTCTGAACCCCCACTTCAATAGGGCCAGGAAAAGACCAAAGGTTGGCTTCTCTTTGTAAAGAATTCCTGTTGACCAATCCCACCTGGCTGGAGTGAATTCAGTGGTGCGAGTCAGCATGCCCTACTTCGGACTCAATTCCAGTACACCAGTAATGGCGTCCGACTTCTTGGACTGTCCTGGGAAATAATTCGGCTCACTCCTAACTACTGAGCCAATTAAACTATCTCGGTCCAAGAGGATGCTATCCTCTGCCACTCGTACTGTGAAGATATCCCGCTTCCCCATCAAATTGAAGGCGTGGAGAAAAGACATTAAGTGCTTGTCCTTCAGAAAATTGACCCGGTAGCCCTGACTCCAGTCGAGGGAGAAGTGGTCTCTATCAGCAATGGTCAAATGACCGACGTCCATCGAATCAGTCTCTGAATCTGACAATTATGAAACAATGGCTACACGGTCTCGCCTTTGATCAAGTTCATTAATATTCCGCAATGTCACTACTGGCCATACCGTAGAGGAGCCACTTGTCCGTTGCCTGTGTTGAGTTATGGTTTTGATGATAACTAAACTTAATGTGTGATTATGTGATGATAACTAAACTTACGGATGATTACACAAGTTCTTGATGATTGTGTTCATTCATCTTGTTGTTTATGCTGGTTGCATATGCTGGTTTTACAAGAGGCAAGAGGTTTCATAACCTCTTTAATGTCAACAAGCATGCAATTAACCCTGACTATCTTGCATGCAGGATCAAACTCATGGTAGTCACCTGGTGAACCAAAACTCTGCTCCTCTATAATCCAAAACAGGTGGTATATGTCATTTACTGTCAAGGACTATTGGTGAGACTCTTACCTTGTCTTAGCATCGATCTCACCTTGTGTATCTCATGATTAGCACTGATCTTACCTTGTGTATCTCATATATACACCTCTTTCATGCACACTCAACATGAAACCCTTCTGGCCATCGTGCGCCCTCGCTCGCGGATCGACCTACACGGTCAGGTAGCGGGGATCGACCTGCCCGGTCAGGTCACGGGGGTCAAGGGGCCGCCCCCGGAACAAAATTTTGAAATGCTCAAATGGTCTAATGCATAAACTAAGTTGAATTCAATCTCAAAATGCATGGATTTGATATGGACTTGAAGTTCTTGACTTATGGACATATTTTTCTGGGCTTAACTACTCATTTTTCAGGTTTACCAAAGTCCGGTCGACCTCCGGACCAATCCCGGTCGACCTGAAATAACACCACCCAGAAGTCTACAGGCTCTGCCTCTAGCGGTCGACCGCCCATGGGCGTCCGGTCGACCGCCCCTGCCAGAATGAATCGGGCTACAGCCTGAAACTTCTAGGTCGACCGCCAGCCCACCTCCGATCGACCGCCAGCCCCGAAGCCTCAAACTTTGACCTTTTGTTTCCAATCCGTGGAGAGATTCCCTTCCCCATTTCTTTAATCCCAATGCTCCCAATCACCCCAAAATTTGTGGATCTAGGTCTGGGGCTTGTCTCCTAACCTTCCAAGGGTTATAAAACCTCTCTTTGAGGTCATAAACCCTAAGAGACTCCAAGAGAAGAAATCAACAAATAGAGAGATCAAGGTGGCTCAAGGAAGAGGAGAATCACTGTAGCCGTGAACAGTGATCCGTGGGCAAAGCTTCATCCATAGCTGAGGGTTCAAGATCCATTTCAAAGCCTTCATCCTCCCAAGAACTGAAGAAGCAAGAAATCAACAAGGAGAGATCGAGAGGAAAGCTATCAAAGGAAGATTGATGCAACGTTCATGAACAACATTCCTTTCAACAAGTTCATCATCCGATCGAAGCCGTTCTAGCATCAACTGAAGCCATTCAAGCATCTTCCCAAGCCAAGGAGTTCCAATCAAGCAATGGTCTCAAGAAAAGCTTAAGAGAAGGCTATCTAAATGAAAGAAGAAAGAAGTACTGTAGCAGTGAACAGTACTCCGTGCAAGAGAATCTACATCAAATACAAGGCCATTCAAGCTGAGTCTCAAGCCATTCAAGTAAAGAAGGAATCAACGCAAACATCCGGAGCATACACTCAGGGGGAGCCTAAATCAGGAGCATTCTAAACTGTGCCTTATTGTGTTTCAAGTTCATATTCGTGTTTTGTATAAACTGCGAACTTGTGTGTGTGTGGATCGTTGTTAGATCCGTGGTCGTGTGTGTGCGTGTCGTTTTTGATTCGTGTGTGCGTAGGTCTTTTTAGATCTACGTGTGTATGTGGTTTTATCCGGATCTTAGTGTTTATGTGTGTGGAGTGCTGCACTTGTCGCAGCGTGTGTGTGTCTTGTTGATCCGCTTGTTGGATCGTGTTGGAGACCTCATCTGCGTGTGTGTGTGTGTGTGTGTGTGTGTGTGTGTGTGTGTGTGTGTGTGTGTGTGTGTGTGTGTGTGTGTGTGTGTGTGTGTGTGTGTGTGTGTGTGTGTGTGTGTTGGGGTGCATCCCCGTGTGTGTGGGCAGGCGTCGTCCTATGTGTGTGTTTGGAGCGTCATCTCCGTTTGGGGTTTTATCCCGAGTGAAGCCTCACCGAGTTTGGTGAGGGGTGGACGTAGGATTGTCGCTGTTACATCCGAACCACCTTAAAATCGCTGTGCATTGTGGTTTGGGTTGTGCATGTGTGTGGTTTGATTGTTTTATTTTGTTACATGCTCGTGTGGGAACGAAGAGTTTGAGAGAATTTGTTTAACAACTTTCAACTTCCTAATTAGTGTTTATCACATATTTGTAAAAGTTAAAAGTTTCCATAAAAATTGTAAACATCCAATTCACCCCCCTCTTGGGTGTCATTGATCGCGGGACTTCAATTGGTATCTGAGCAAAGGCTCTAATTTTTATAGATCTAACAATCTAGAGTGATCCAGATCAATGAGTACCATTATGTATACTTTGAATTCTCCACCCGTGTTTGATGGGTGCAATTTCGATTTGTAGTTAGGAAGAATGTTCAGTCTAGTCAATTCATATGACCCTAAGCTATGGAAGCTTGTCTCTTATGGTCCCTATGAATTGCCTAAGGACAAAGCTGTCTGGGCTGAAAATCATAAGCATAAACATGATCAAAATCGGTTGGTTTTAAAGTTGTTCAATGCTGCAGTCAATTCTAATCAGTTTCTTTTTGTCTCCCATTGCAGGTCTGCAAAGGATATCTTGCATGGCTTAACCAAAGTCCGAGAAGAGCATAAAGACCAATGCCTTGTGGCAGGTACGAGCGATCAAGAGAGTGATCAGAAAATTGAATCAAGCTCAAAGGTAAATTCTGATTCCGATAATGAAGATGAAATTAGTTATGAAGATTTGTTGATTGCATATGATGATCTTGCTGAAAAATACAAGAAGCTAAAATCTGAAAATAAAAAATTGAAAAAGGATGCCAAACAAAATAAGTGTAATTCCTCTTGTAAAAAATGCTTGCATCTAGAGGAAATGATTGAGGCTCATGTGTTTGACATTGAATTTCACAAAGATCAAATATGTTCCTTAAGAAATGAAAACAAGGAGATGACTGCAAAACTGAATTCTATGGCCGATGATCAAACCTTGATAAATGAACTGATTCATGATGAAAAGCTTGTTAAAGAAAATGAGAAACTGAAGGAATTGAACAAGGTCATTTCTGAAAGATTGTTGACTCTTGAAAAAGGAAAATATGTGATTATTAGAGAACGTGAAAATGTGGATGAACTTAGGCAAGAAGTAGAATGCCTTAAGACTACCAATGCCATGTTGAATATTAGTCTTTCTACTTGTAAAGAAGAATTTACCAATTCTGAATTACAAATTTCATCTCTTCAATCTAAAATTCTTGACTTGAATGATTTGCTGTCTAGATTTATAAATGGTCAAGAAAACTTGAATAAACTGTTGGGGATGAAAGTGAACTTTCAAAGGGAAGGGTTGGGCTATAATCTTGTGAACAAAAAGAAGTTTGAAAATAAAATTTATACATCTTTTGTGCACAGTTCAAACATAGCCAGCACATCAAATGAAAATTTGAAAAAGGAAAATCATGTTGCACGCACACATGCATCTACAAAGAAAATCAACTTGCATCAAAAATCTAAAAATGCTACTAGCACTTCCATGCATGATAAACATATTTTTGCCACACACACACAACCACCTAGAAAGAAACTCTCATATTTTTACTGTGATAAATCTGGACATGCCATGCATGATTGTTTCATTATGAAGAATGATGATTTGAGAGCGTGTAGAAACCAAGCTGTTTTGAAAAATACAAAGAAAGCATTCACCACAAAACTTTTCGTGCATAGTAATCATTATGGTAAATGGGGTCATACAACTTCACATTGTTGGTTCTTGTTGAAGAGAAAGAACTCCCACTCAACACATCATGCTCACGCACATAAATCAGTAGAACCCATGAGAAGGAAGAATATGATGTCACGTGCCTTCTACCATCACTTTGGTCAACCTAGGAATGTTTTAAGCATGATTATTTTCTAAAGAAAAATGATGATTTGAATGTTGTCAAAAGTTAGAAACCATATTCCCATGTTGCTGCTAACCCAAAAGGACCCAAAACAATTTGGGTACCTATGAATGTCAAATGAGAAATCTGTTTTTAGGTGTGCCTTGGGAATGTAAAGCATGAAATCTATTTTCATCAAGAAGGTAAGGCACACGGGCCAAGTGGCATAAGTCAGGTTGGAAGAAAAATAAAAAAAAAATTGAATCTAAGCATTCAGGTGATATCTCTCCTACTCTCTCCAGTGATTGTGTAAGGTTTTGATTCATTTTGAGTCATATAGTCATGTAGTCTTGCATATGTCCGCACATGCATTCCATTCATAGTTGTTTACATATTTGTGCATATATCACTTGTCATATAACATCTTGTTGTAGGAGAGCTTGAAGATTCTTCAGATCATAATTTCACTACATATATTGAGTTTGCATACATCTTCATACTCTGTCATGCATAAGTTGAACATTGTGAATTCATGTCATAATGTATAGCTACCTACATCATCCTCGACTACATAGTATATCAAATTGTGACATGTGGAAGGGCATGTTTCGCCTGCCTGAAAGCTACGCGTGGGGTGATCTTCGGATCTAAGTTCTCTGCCCGATACTATGAGTCAATCAGTTACAGGCTGCATATGGCATTGGCTGGTAACTGAACATCTTGCATTCATGCACACACTAAGGGGGAGCAACCACATTCGTCATATGAACTTAATGTTTAGGTTCACACATGAGTCATACATTGCATCTAGAGCTGTCTAGGGGATGTTGGTTGTTAAAATAATTTATCATACCATTGTCAATAAATTTAAATCGAAATTGACAACTCAAGTCCTCTTGTCTTTGGATGCAGATTATACTCCCAAATCTAAATGATGATTGGCCAGTCATGGTCAAGCTTGAGTAAATGAAAGGAATACCTTGCAAGGATGAAAATGATGAGAACCCTCTCAAGTTGCTACAAGAAGATGGGATATTTTATGTAGAACAACCTCCAGGATCGACTCAAGTATAAGGTGGTGAAAGTCCTTGTATATGCTAAAGAAAGTACCCAAGGCACGATATGAAAAGCTCGCATCTTTTGATTGAGAATAGGTTCAATAAGTGAAAGGCTTGGAGAAAAATGGATTCTCAAGGGAAAGGTAAGAAAGCAAAAGCTGAAATATCAGCCCTCGTGAGGTTGGTGATTTTAGTGATTGAAGACTTCCAATCTTGTCTCCTGAATTAAGGTAATTCAACCTTGTCAATACATGCAATGGCCCTTTGTCACTTGATAACATCCTTAAGTGACACGTATTGATTCTAAAAATTTGAATTGTCATTTACTAGCATGTTGTGATGAATTAGTTGAATCAAATTGAAAATCTTGAAGTGGTTGCATATTGAATATTCTTAATTTGAATTGCATGATCACACTTGAATTGAATTGCATATCTGGTATATCAAATGGCGTCTGTGGAATAGTGGATCATGTCCACTTGGAAGCATTCCCTATGCGTTGAGCTGGGTCTTCGGACTATAATCTTCGCCTCGTACCAGATCTTGAAAATTGGGATTGGTTGATGTATGAATGATTTCGTGAGCTGAGCTATGTAAATTGAGATTATGTTTGTGGTTAAATGATTCATATATTTGGCTTTTGGATGATTTCTCATTTCAACACTTGTGAATGACCTTTGAAGATCTGTTGTTGAACAATTCTGCAAATTCGATTGCATTGCTTAATTTTGATCATCTAAGCACCCTTATTCAAAAGGTCATGTCATGAAAAATATTTGTTGATTCATGAATAGAATGAGGATGATTTTAATGAGAATTTTATCACACTGGCTTGAAAATCAAAGCTCTTATCTTGCCAAAACCACTTGCATTCCACTCTCACATAGTTATAGGTTGCATGCATCATAATTCAATGCATAATGTGCTTTTAGATCATGCAAATGAAAATCAAGTCCGAATCACTTTGCACATTGCATCGCATTCTCATATGCTCATATGTTGTTTTGCATTGGAATTCATGCACTAGTCGCACTTAACTCATTCAGTTGGCATCCATTCAATTGGTATCAAAATGACATCACATTGCTAGCATGCATGTCATAGTGCATTTGCATAAACTCCCACTGCGTGCTTGTGTGATATTATATGCTATTCACCCCCATCCATTAACATTTCTATGGCCTTATATCTTCTTGATAAATAATGTTACATTTGAGTCATTATTGGAGTGCTTCATGTTGTACACTCTGGGGGAATTCATATTTCATAATTACATCTATTTAGGGGGAGTTGCACTGTTATGTATTCATGATATTTTCGGTATACATGCTGAATCAAATTCGTACACTTCATGCACAAAATGTGAAAATGAGTGTTAATGATAAGGATATATGAATTTTTTTTCAACACTCTCGAGATGTTAAATTTGCTGCATATATGTTGAAGAGACAGTTGAGGAAAAAGCTGTCTACCCATCCTTGTTGAAAAATCTGAAATGAAAATGAAAGATAGAGCAATGCTCAGTCTCACTGAGTAAACTGGGCACATGACACCTGAGACGTGATGTGGTTCATATCTGAAAAGTGTTGACTAGTATCTCTATTCAAAATGAGGTGAAATGGTTCAGTATTCTGAGTAACCGGAGATTCTGGCATGAGCTCCATGCGTCTACTCGCGTTAAAAGGAATTATTTGAACCTGAACACTCTTAAAATTTTTTTGATTATCTATGAGAATGGTTGAGTTGAAAAATGATGGTGAAAACTCTTTATGGTAGAGCGTAGCCTCCAATACGCTGTTCTCAAATTGAAGTGCAGTCTGTAAAATGTCTCTCTGTGTTAATCTGAAAATCTGAATATCCATATTGCAACTATCATTTTTCATGTTACTCACTTACACATCTGGAAATTTGATTCATTATGGATTTAGACAATTGATTGAATGTTTTAGAAATTGCATGAATTTCCTATATGATTGCACAATTTCCCATGTGCTACACATGTGCATTCCGATTGTCATGACTCTCTTGCATCTTTGTTATACCTATTCCATTCTTATATAAGTACGGGGGAGCTGTGTTGCATGTATATATACGTATTGGTTTGATAGCTCTTAATCATCCCACATGTCATCACTTGCATATGTTGCATTTCATGCATTTTAAACCAAAATACAAAAATAAAAAATTTGAAAACCAAAGAAAATTCTTTTGGTATGCCCTCCTGCTGTTGCTTGTTGTGAAAATCTGCCATGGGATCTAGATTTTGAATGCTATCTTGTTGAACACCTCATCTTGTGAACATCTTGCTCCTTTGGTTCATATCCCTGAGGCGAATCACCATCTTCAAGTGACTGTATTTACTTTGGTTTGTATCATATTGATTGGTGAGGCTAATTACCCATTGGTTTCCTCTGATTTGAATCATATTGCCTTGTTCGCCCATGATTTGCCCTTGCTTCTTCTGAATTGATAAGATGGGCTTTTGCTACTTCAAAGGGAGATACGTTTGTTCTTCCTAATTTGGCTTCTTCCAGCTTGTTGATATTGTTGATCATGTTACAGGGGGAGAAAGACTTGCTTATCTCGCATTTTGATTATGTCAAAGGGGGAGAAAAATTGATGATTATGTGTGACAAGGGGATTGTGTGTGACAAGGGGAGAAGAACATTTGGTGCCATTAGAAGAACATTTTGTGCCATTCTGTTATATCATCATAAGTTTATCATTAAGTTTGTCATCATCACTAAGTTTGTCATCATCAAAAAGGGGGAGATTGTTGAGTTATGATTTTGATGATAACTAAACTTAATGTGTGCTTACGTGATGATAACTAAACTTATGGATGATTACACATGTTCTTGATGATTGTGTTCATTCATCTTGTTGTTTATGCTGGTTGCATATGCTAGTTTTACAAGAGGCAAGAGGTTTCATAACCTCTTTAATGTCAACAAGCATGCAATTAACCCTGACTATCTTGCATGCAGGATTAAACTCATGGTAGTCACCTGGTGAACCAAAACTCTGCTCCTCTATAATCCAAAACAGGTGGTATATGTCATTTACTGTCAAGGATTATTGGTGAGACGCTTACCTTATCTTAGCATCGATCTCACCTTGTGTATCTCATGATTAGCACCGATCTTACCTTGTGTATCTCATATATACACCTCTTTCATGCACACTCAACATGAAACCCTTCTGGCCATCGTGCGCCCTCGCCCGCTGATCGACCTGCGCGATCAGGTAGCGGGGATCGACCTGCCCGATAAGGTCACGGGGGTCAAGGGGGCAACGTCCCTTGAGGGAGTTTCCGGGGGCTCTGCCCCTGGAACAAAATTTTGAAATGCTCAAATGGTCTAATGCATAAACTAAGTTGAATTCAATCTCAAAATGCATGGATTTGATATGGACTTGAAGTTCTTGACTTATGGACATATTTTTCTGGGCTTAACTACTCGTTTTTCAGGTTTACCAAAGTCCGGTCGACCTCCGGACCAATCCCGGTTGACCTGAAATAACAGCACCCAGAAGTCTACAGGCTCTGCCTCTAGCGGTCGACCACCCATGGGCGTCCTGTCGACCGCCCCTGCCAGAATGAACCGGACTGCAGCCTGAAACTTCTAGGTCGACCGCCAGCCCACCTCTGGTCGACCCCCAGCCCCGAAGCCTCAAACTTTGACTTTTTGTTTCCAATCCGTGGAGAGATTCCCTTCCTCATTTCTTTAATCCCAATGCTCCCAATCACCCCAGAATTTGTGGATCTAGGTCTGGGGCTTGTCTCCTAACCTTCCAAGGGTTATAAAATCTCTCTTTGAGGTCATAAACCCTAAGAGACTCCAAGAGAAGAAATCAACAAAGAGAGAGATCAAGGTGGCTCAAGGAAGAGGAGAATCACTGTAGCCATGAACAGTGATATGTGGGCAAAGCTTCATCCATAGCTAAAGGTTCAAGATCCATTTCGAAGCCTTCATCCTTCCAAGAACTGAAGAAGCAAGAAATCAATAAGGAGAGATCGAGAGGAAAGCTATCAAATGAAGATTGATGCAACGTTCGTGAACAACATTCCTTTCAACAAGTTCATCATCCGATCAAAGCCGTTCTAGCATCAACTGAAGCCATTCAAGCATCTTCCCAAGCCAAGGAGTTCCAATCAAGCAATGGTCTCAAGAAAAGCTTAAGAGAAGGCTGTCCAAGTGAAAGAAGAAAGAAGTACTGTAGTAGTGAACAATACTCCGTGCAAGATAATCTACATCAAATACAAGGCCATTCAAGCTGAGTCTCAAGCCATTCAAGTAAAGAAGGAATCAACGCAAACATCCGGAGCATACACTCAGTGGGAGCCTAAATCAGGAGCATTCTAAACTGTGCCTTATTGTGTTTCAAGTTCATATTCGTGTTTTGTATAAACTGTGAACTTGTGTGTGTGTAGATCATTGTTAGATCCGTGGTCGTGTGTGTGCGTGTCGTTTTTGATTCGTGTGTGCGTAGGTCTTTTTAGATCTACGTGTGTGTGTGGTTTTATCCAGATCTTAGTGTTTATGTGTGTGGAGTGCTACACTTGTCGCAGCGTGTGTGTGTCTTGTTGATCCGCTTGTTAGATCGTGTTGGAGACCTCATCTGCGTGTGTGTGTGTGTGTGTGTGTGTGTGTGTGTCTTGGGGTGCATCCCCGTGTGTGTGGGCAGGCATCGTCCTGCGTGTGTGTTTGGAGCGTCGTCTCTGTTTGAGGTTTTATCCCGAGTGAAGCCTCATCGAGTTTGGTGAGGGGTGGACATAGGATTGCCGCTGTTGCATCCGAACCACCTTAAAATCGCTATGCATTGTGGTTTGGGTTGTGCATGTGTGTGGTTTGATTGTTTTATTTCATTACATGCTAGTGTGGGAACGAAGAGTTTGAGAGAATTTGTTTAACAACTTTCAACTTCCTAATTAGTGTTTATCACATATTTGTAAAAGCTAAAAGTTTCCATAAAAATTGTAAACACCCAATTCACCCCCCTCTTGGGTGTCATTGATCGCAGGACTTCAGCCTGGCCGCAGAAGAAGTTGTTGAAGCCATTGGCTGCAATTGAAGAGTCAATGAAGTCAGAAAGAGAAATAATGCCAAATGCAATTTCTAACGAAATTTCGGTAGAGTCTCCCCTTAGCCGGGAGCGTCCGAGAACAAAGGGGAACACGTCCACTAGCTAAGCCGGGACGGTCCCTAAAATAGAGCCACAAGTGAGAAGCACTTGGGCCGAATGGACAATAGGAGTATCGATTCCGAGGGCTAGCCTACAAGGAACCTCCTAAAGCTATTTGGAGAAATTACAGAAAAGCCCCTTTCAAAGGGCAGCGAGATTGGGCTTCTTGGCCTATTATCAACCCAAAGCCCTGTTGGGCCAGAGGCCCGCTGAAGCTATGGTGGCGGTCGACATCATCTTGGCCCGCCGTCGGCTCGCCTTTGCCCACCACGATCGCCCGCCACCGGCGCCACTAACAGACGAAGATTGGGGATGGCCACTAAACCAAGAGAGAAGGGGGAGAAGATCTTGGCCGCTCGTCACCTCCTCTACGAAGTTCACCGTCGTCAAAAGGGAGGGGAGGAGCAACCCTCCGCCGCGACGCCCTTGCCGGTCGTGAGGAAGAAGAGAGAGGATAGGGAGATACCCACTGCTCTCGTCTGAGATGATGATCACGAGGGTGCCCCACCGCTGACGATCAGAGACGGAGGCTCGCCACCGAAGTCATTGGCAATATCAGCGGAAAACTCGACTCACCCGATCTAGAAGCCCATAATTCCAAAATGGTATGCTAGCGACCAACGGATGACTCTGAAGAAGCAAAAACCCCCAGAACAGTGGCTCACTCAATGAAAATGCCTTGTGCAAGCATAGGGCGGCCTCGGAGGACCGATATTCTGCATTAACACCCGCCACCTGCGGAAATTCTGAGATTTCCGTAAGATACACGCGGAACATCGGAATGTTCTGAAAATAGCCTCGAAGACGTACAAGCCTAGCAGAAATCCTCCCAAGGGTCACCCCTCCAGTGAGGAAGGTCCACGTACTCTCCGAGGGAAGGTGGCAGCACAAATCAATGTGCCGAAGGGCAAATCAGTGCAAATCCCGGGAAAAATGGTACGGGTTCTACACATCTCGAAAATCAGCGGAAGCCCCAAATCAACACTTCAATATTCTGGGGCCACTGCACAAACTCCAAAGCTACTCCGGACGACGAGCTCTCACCGGGTTAATTTTGGGGTTAAATGAAAAAATTACAAAAATGCCGCTAAGTGGCTGAGTCGGTGGTGCTACTTCGCCTGATTCGGAGGTGGCCTTTGTAGCTGATTCGGTGGCACCTTAGGAAGGAGTCGGTGGTGTTGTTAAAGCTTGAGGCGATAGTGGCCGCTGACGCTGAGCCGGTGGCGCATGAGGCCGAATCGGCCATCCCCGTTGCGCGTGGAGTCGGCGACGCATCAGGCGCGTGTCGAGTCGGCAACGGCCCCGTCCCATCCATGAACCGATGCCCTGTTTTGGGTATTCGCCTATATAAAGGGCCCTTGGCCCTCAAGAAAAGGGGCGAGAAAAAGGGATCGATCAGAAGAGCACGGAGAGAGGGTAACCAGAAGGGAGGAGAGAATCGAGGAGAGCAAGAAGAAGTTTGGTTTCGTGAGAGACTCCACGCTTGTTTTCATTCTGTATTCTTCATTCTTTAGTTTTCTTATCTCTTTTGATCAATTTTCTTCTCTTCTCCCAAATTCCTCTAAGCGTTGTAATCCTCATTTCCATTCTACTGTAATCGAAGAAGAGGGTGAATAAAATATAAGGTTCGAGCTCCATTTGGGTCGTTCTCATATTTTGTCCCTGGTTTATTCACACTACTTCGCTCTCGTCAATTTTGATTCGTATTCCTCAGCCCTTCCTGAACGTGAGGAGGCCCTCTCCCAGGGGCTAAAGTTCTTATTGATCCTAGGATCGTTCGGGAGTAACTAGAGGTTGGGTTAACCGATATGTGAGATGGCGCATAGCCACGCCCGGACGGGTGACATTAAACCCCCCCTCCCCAGGGGTTATTCTTTACTGATGGCGTGGTTTAATCTATGAACATGAGTTTTGCTCGAGCAAATGGTGAATGAGAGACTGCTGAGTGCCCATTTACTCGTCTCTGTCAGTTGTAAGGGCACCAGTGCACTCTGATAGTCAATGTAATAGTCATCCGCTGCTTTCCTCCGGAGCTACCATACACCCCTTTTAGTGTTTGATGATTTATCCCTGAGGGTCTCGTCCCCCTCACATCCTATCTTTGGCGACAACGAGCACGAGTTGCCTGTGGCAACCATGACCGCTTGTAGAGTGAAGCTTGCCTCATGGCGAAGCAAGATGATATGCATTGTCGCTGCGATTGTTGCTAATCGATGGGTGGTTTTCTTCAATTATTTCTAACCATCCATGCCTAGGGAGGGGTACAACCCTTTGTTCATTTATTTAATTTCCATGAATTAATATCACTCCGGGTTCCAGGGGGTCTATCGCCTCGTCACATGTTCCACTGGAAGCCCTTTGCACTGAGTGATCCACTGAAATTGCCATTGATATGGCTGACAATCAGAGACCCACTACACCCGATCATCATGAGTCTTTCGTAGGCTAGCCCTCGAGACTTACATAGTGGTGATCCTGGGAGCTAAGGTAGTCCCTCGGACTCCTCAGCAAACTTTTTGGGCTTGACACTGTCTCCCGTGTGTCTTGCTATTTGTCAATTGAACATCTCCCTATGCAGGGGAGATGCTACCAAATTTGTTTTAGAAAAGATTACAATTTCTCGATGATTTTCGTCACCTCTGCAAGATCATGATGTAGTCTTATGTGCTTATTTTCGATGCTTAGAAGGCTCCGTATGCCAATGCCTACCTTGTGCTCGAGTACGGACCTCGCACAGGCAGAACCGAAGAGAGCAGAATGGACGAGTGTCATTTGATTTGATTTGACTCATGTAGCAGAGGAATAATATCCTTCAGAATCCTCTAAAGTCATATAACTCAATATGTGAAGACACAATTGAGAAAGAATAATGTGGATCTTTTCTTAGTAAATTCCAAATGCTACCTAAAGTGAAGGACCCCCATTATTCGACGGCGACGCCACCAGCTCCACCTGCCTGCTGACTTGATTCGGTGGCGACGCTACCAAATCGGCCCTCTCGCTTTTGATTCGGTGGCGTCACCACTGAATCACCAGCAGCTGCGCCCTATCGGTGGTGACGCCACCGACTAGAGGTCCCTGCAGCGCCCAAGGCACCGACTCAGCCCCTCTATGTGCCTATTTTGTTAAAAGCCCTCTGAATAAATAACCAAACGTAATATATATATATATATATATATATATATGTGTATGTGTGTGTGTGTGTGTGTGTGTGTGTGTATGTATGTATGTTAATACATATAAATATATATATATATCTCCATATAAACATGCCAACATCACATATGCTACAATCATTCGGTACATAAATATTTCTAATCATCCTTGTCATGAATATAGTGCCTCCTTGCATGTATGACCAAACTTCGGTATATAAAATGGTGCTCGACAAAAGGCTGGGCCTGTATAGTTTTGTGTTTATTTCACTTTTCACACGTCGTTATTATTTGGCCCCGAGTGGCACTTATCTTGGCAATTAATCAAGGGTTTTCCTCCTCAGAGGATGTAATTAACGCTATAGCCTTTATGGTATAGCGGACTTCCGGTTCCGACCCGAATCTCACATTCTTCTGACAACGTCAGATCGAGCGCACGATGAATTCGTCACTCCGGTGACTGGCACGCCCATGCATTTTAAAATGTGTCACCATGTGCACCGACCTGAGATTTGCTAACAACCTATGCATTCACCTATCTCTTCCAGTGCATCGAGGCAAAATTCTTGGATGGTTATTTTAAAAAGAATAGGATATGTGTATTAATTGCATGCTAGGAATGTTAACTTTAATTTTTATATTTTGGATGGTTATTTTGGTGCAATATTTAGAAACTGGAGTCCATACACATTAGTTGTTTAGGGCACTTTGGGGAATAAAATGCCCCTAAAACACATTATTTCAAGTGATTATTTTAGGGTGGTTTTAAGAAGACTATCCTTAAAATATGTTATTTGCGACAGTTTAAAGGTGAAATTGCCCCTCAAACATGCTCTTTAGAGGCATTTGGTCATCAAAATTGCCCTTATTACAATATGTATGAGTGATTTTTTAGTGCCTCTAATGACAACATTAGGAGCATTTTTCAAAAAGTGTCCCAAAAACCTGTGGGCACCGAGGCAATAGGGGCACATTTTAAATTGCTCCTAAAACTAATCAAACCGCCCCTAAAAGTTTTTACGGCATTTATCTCCATTTTTGGGGTAGTTCTAAAATGCCCATAAAAGTCTATTTTCTTATAGTGCCTTTTCATTCCCTGTACTATATGATAGTATTTATATCATATTTCATTCATTTAAAGTCCCCTGTTCATGTCATGATTTATACTATGTATCAGCATGTTTTAACGGCTTATTTTCATCTTATGTATTTTCACATGGAAACTTTATGTCGTTGTAATAAAGGGATTTTCATCACTTAGTTACACGATGGTTTATGTTCCTACACATTTTCTTCTCATCTTATCACTTTCTACGTTTCTTGCACATAGCCGTACTCCAGTACGTCGCTATTAGTCATTGCACTTTATAGGCAAACATTCATGAACTTGAGCACCTCTTCATCGAATATTCCTTCTGCCGGACTAGGTTATCTTGTTTCAAGGCCTGGCACTCCCACTACGACGTCGAGCTGGTTGTACCCTAAAAACCCAAGTCTAGAAGAGCACTTCACGATTTCTGCTCTATGTCCAAATCGCGGCCAGGAAGCGACCGCTACCTGCACATAGCGGCTGACCAATGACCGCGTTCATGTTTCAGTTAGTAGATTTCTAGTTGAGTCGACATGTTCTTTCCCTGAGTCGACGCACTACCTGATAGCGAACTGCACTAGACCGCTACCTCTAGATAGTGATCCTCATCAAACCACGTTCTGTCAGATTTTGTCGAACCCAATGTCTGACCCAAGGGTTGATTATGTTCTGTTCTCAGATGTTCTTATGACTGTCAGGAACCTAAACTTTATTCATTAAGTCATTAATGAACTATCGAAGTTAATGATTATACCGTTATGCTGTTGAATTTCTTCCGTAGCATAACATTCTATTAATTCGTTCTTGACCTCTCAATTCTCAATGTTCATGTGCTTTCTTACCTTGCTTATTATCACCTTAATGAATTGTTGAACTTTACTTTCTTGGCCAAACTTTATTATTATTCTCGTGGAATTAGCTTGATTTATAACTTGAAGATGCAAGGGCGGGCATGGACGGTGTCCAAGGGCTCTAGTCTAGCCCCCTCGGTAGATAGCCGAAAATATACTATTCACCATGGCGTATAATGATTCCTGGCGTCACATTGCGCCGGGAGTACGTTTTTTATAAACGGGTGAAACCCACGAGGCAATCTTATGAAATTTACATGCTTACTAGTACATTCTCGTTACATGATATTCTTGTGCATAGCCTTCTAAGGTGATGAAAGTACATTCTTGTGATATTACATGCTTGATTAAAAGGCCAACGCATATTATCTTGATCATATATTCCTTTAAATTATATCATTCTTTAAATTCCTATCTCGTTACTTATTATGGTTCTATTCGCATGTTCCATCGCATTTTCATGATCTTACCTTCTAGAGCTAAAATATTAATTATGTAAACTTGCCATCACTGGGCGAGTGCACTCATTCCCTACTTTTCCAAACTTTTCAGGAAACTCTAGCGGGTCGGAATCAGACTACTCAAGTTGCGAGTCCGAGAGCAAGTAAAGATCGAGAGAAGCCTAGAGAGTCAATTGAGTCTATTATTGTAATTAGAGACCTTCACTGTATTAGGCGGTGAAGTTGATTATGTTATGTAATTTTCTATTTTATTGACTCTAGTTGGTCATATGTCAAGAGAGTCAATATACAAGTTGTAACTTTGAATTATTTCATTAATAAAGTTGAAGGTTTTTTTCATATGACATTTGCGTACAATATTTGTTGCATCCCCTAGTTGATGTTTGGTGTTTGGTTTTGATGATAACAAAACGATTATGCTTGTGGGTATGTGCATGTGTTTCATTGCGCAACATGTATGCATCTTGGTTGATGAGTTAAAAGATGACTTCAAAATTCTCACTTGGAAGTCATATAAATGATTGTTGTTTAAGGAACTCATGCTATATTATCTTGACTTGCAGGATCAAATCCATGATTCATGCTTGGAACTCAAAGGAGTCCATCAATGAAGTTCTTCTTTTAAAAGGGAGTTAACTTTCTCATTGCATTGCATCGACTCTTTCTATGTTTCATGCATTTCATCAAATAGGTTTTCAACGTCTTGGTTGGGTATTTTCATGCATTTTCCACATAAGGTTTTTGGGCTTGAAATATCCTCAACCTCTGAACTCAAAATTTGATGAATGTGATTTTAGTGATGCTCTCTGATCATATGGATTCATGGTCATTTGATTTTGGCAAAACAAGTCAATGTGCAAAGCGTGCTTCATTTGCCTATATGATAATCTTGGTTTGGGGGTGATTCAATTCTAGCTTGAACTACATCTTGAATGGAGTTATTCTTTTCTAATGATAGCTAGATTTGGGTTTAATCCATGAGGTTGTGTTCATGGAAAACACTTGTTGTTTATGTTCTGAAAACTGAGCTTATGTTCATGAACCTATATTGAAGATTGATGATTCTATCTTTGTTGCCCATGCTATATGGTATTGTGATATGTGGAGGATTTGCTACATGCTATATAGGCCTTGCGATATGTGGAGTCGACCCATCCTAACAAAAAGTCGACCCCTTGCATGCGTAATGTGTCTTTGTGTTCGTGTTGTTCTATTTTGATTGAGTTAACATGCATATCTCTTAATTAAGTTCTTAAATGTTTTTCATGCATATTTCTCATGAGGAATTGAGCTTCCAACATGCCTAATCAAAGCTTGTGAACCTTGGTAGAGTTTGGCTAAAGATGCCCATTCATTGTGTACAACTTCATAGTCGTTACCTCTTGTTGTTTAGGTGTAAGACTTGAGTTTTCAAGGGCTTCAATGCATGTCATCCATATGTACTTCATGAATTTATCATTTGGATTATTGAGCTAAAGTTCTAATCATTTTTCTCTATGGTTTTGTAGGTCAAAATACTTAATATAAACCCTCCAAGATCAATGGAGTTTGATGGCATAGTGCTTAGAAGGGTTGCAATGAAGTTTGGGGCTAAAATCTAAAAATATGGAAATGTAGAAAAGTTAGGTCGACCGAACTTTCCAGGGATCAGGAAACTATAGTCTTTTACAATTCGGTCGACCAACCGACCGCGTCCGGTTGATCGAACCCCCCGAGGCAGCAAATATTAGCTTTTTGTTTCTTGAACGGGGAAAACTCTTCTCTTTGGTTTGTTTAATCCCAAAGCCACCAGACATGTCATGATTTGTGGATCTATGTTCTGGCATGTCCCTTGACCACCCAAGGTGTATAAAAATATCTCTTTGTGGTCAAAAACCCAAATCTCAAAAGGAAGATCAAGGAGGCTATCAAGGGGAGAAAGAAGGCTGCTACTGTAGCTCCATGAATAGTGATCCGTGGAAGGGTTCCTCATCCATCTCCAAGCTTTCCAAGTTAAATCTGAAGCCAATCAAGCCAAGTAAAGCGGAGATTCAAGCTGCATCCAAAATCATCAAGAGGATCAAAGGGGAGGCTATCAAGTGAAGAGGGTGAGCTGCTGCAAGAACCAGAAGCACTACGTGAATAGTACTCCGTCCTGCCACTCTTCATCAACATCCAACCATTTAAAGATCATTTTGAAGCCAATCAAGTGGAAATCAAGTGGAGAAGCAACATCAGCCCAAGATTTGCATCATTCACTAAGGGGGAGCGTACATCTGAAGTTCTTATTTCTGCTTCCTCATCTAAATTGCTTTGAGCTTCAAGTGTGTACTTCCTTCTAAATCTGTGAACATCAAGTGTGTGGTCGGATTGTGCGATGTGCACATCCGAGTTGTGTGTGGTCGGATTGTGCGTCGTGCACATCCGAGTGTGTTCAGGTTGCTACAACTTGTAGCGTGTGCATCTGTGAGTTGCGTTCCGAGCAACGTGTTCTGGGGTTCATCCCCGTAGTTGTATCTATGCGTCGATTTATTCAGATCCATGTTTTTGTGCGTGGATCTATTCAGATATGCGTGTGTGTGTGGATGTATCCAAATTCGGGTGATCGTGTGTGCCGTTGCGCTGCGCTTATTGCAGCGTGTGTGTGTGTGTTGTGATCCCGTCGTCGGATCGTGTTGCACACATCGTGTCCGTGTGTGTGTGTGTTGGGGCGCGCCCCTGTGTGTGTGTAGGCGTCGTCCTGTGTATGTTTGTAGCGTCGCCTCCGTTTTGGAGATTTATCCCCGAGTGAAAGCCTCATCGGGTTTGGTGAGGGGTGGACGTAGGGAGCCCATCGTGGTCCCGAACCACCTTAAAAATCCATGTGCATTATGGTTTGATTTGTGTGATTGCTTCCTTGTCATCTATCCCTTTCACAGGAGATTGTTTTTCAAATCACACCTTGTTCACACACATTGCTTGTTTGTCTAAATTCCGTTGTGTGTCATATTTGCCTAATAAATCTGTTTACATGGTCGAGTGAGTCTGGAGAGATTGAGTGAACTTAGCTTACACTGTTTAAGTTAATTCCTTCAATCTCATCAAACTTGTTAATTCCGTTAGTTTAATTTTAATTTGCCATAGTGTGTAGGGGACAATTCAACCCCCCTTTCTTGTCCACTCGCCTACTCCCGGGACCAACAATTGGTATATGAGCCACGGCTCTATTTTCTTGGGTCTAACGATCTTTAGAGTGATCCCTCGCCGAGTTTCATTGAATATCATGTCTATATGTTGCTTGTCTTCTCTTCCTCCTCGTTTTGATGGTCACAATTTAATTTCTTGGAGAAATAACATGTGTGCTTATCTTAGAGTTTATGAGCTTGAAATGTTGAAAGTGATATGTAATGGTCCACATAAACTCCCTGCAAATGAAACCAAGTGGAATGAAAAACACATCAAGAAAAATGCTATAAATGTTACTGTATTAAATATTTTGAAGAATAGCATAGAATCTGATGTGATTTCATGATTTCCAATGTGCAGATCAGCAAGAGAGCTTTGGGATGAGCTGGCATGCAAGTATGAGGAAGATGCGAAGGATACATGCATGATGGCTCATGGAGAAAGTGAAGGTGAGGTAAATTCTGACTCCGAAGAACCTTCAATTGAAGCGTGGCAATTATTATATGCCGATTTGCATGACAGATGCAAAAAATATAAATCTGAAATCAAGAGATTGAAAAATAAAAATGATGAGAATGTGCATGCTAATTCTTCATGTGAAAATTATAAAATTTTGGAGTCAAAAATTGAACATCTAGAAGATCAAAATGAATCTCTTGAATCTAGAGTTGAATTACTTTCAGAAGAAATATCTTGTATGAATGAAGACCTTGAATTGACAAGAAATTCTAATATCTCTCTTGCATCTGAAAATGATTGTCATGATTTGCATGGGTAAAATGAAACTTTATTGTTTAAAATCTCCTTGCTTGAGAAAAATGAAGAATGCCTTAAAAGAAAGTTAGCTTCTCTTTCTGATGATGAGAAAATATTTGAGTAATTATTTGATTCTGAGATTGATAGCAAGAGCATCATGACTGAAAATGAAGATCTTATAAAGAAAAATGGTGCTATGTTAATCCAGAATTTTTTGCTTGAAAGTAGATTAAATTTTTTTGAAAAAATTGAAAAAGAACTTCCATTGTTGAAATCTGAGAATGAACAGCTATTTGCTAAGATCTCAAAGTTTGTTGAAACTGAGAAAGTCCTTGAAAACATAACTGAAAAACTGCATGCTATAAATGATGAAAACAAGGAAATCATACAATAAAATGAGAAACTCGCATCAAAGAACGGTTTGTATGGTGATAAAATCCTTGCATGCGAAGAAGAAATCACAAATACTGAATTACATATTTCTGGTCTGGAAGAAGAGGTGAAAAGGTTGAAAGATGATTTATCTAGATTTGTCGAAGGGAAAGAAAATCTAGATAAGATGTTGGGTGTTAAAGTAAATTTTAAACAGGAAGGTCTTGGATACACCCCGTTCAACAAAAAATCTTTTGAACATAAAATGACAACCTCTTTTGTTTATGCATCTGATATTCCCAGCACTTCCAAAGCACCTCCTTCCACTTCTCAAATGAAAATTTCTAAAAATGACTTTGATAAAAAGAAAATTTTTAACACAAAGCCCACAATGCAAAAACGATTTCAAAAAGTTTAAAATGGGCGAAAAATAAAACTGAATGTTGAATGTTGTTATTGTGGCATGCATGGCCATGAAATGGATGATTGTGTTGTTATGAAAATGGATGATGAAAAAGTATGCATAGATAAATCTGCTTTCAATAGACAAAAAAATGTTTGTTGCTTCTATTGTCACAAATTAGGCCATGTGATCGATAAATGCTTTGTGAAACAAAATGATGATTTTTGAGCCATGAATGCTAAGTTTGATGTTCAAAGAAAATTCAGAAATGAGCATGCTTCCAATGCTCAATGGTTTTCATCCTATAAGAGAAAGTTGTTCACAAACACTCATGCAAATAATGGAAAGTCATTCCGTAGACCCACATCACCTTGTTGCTTTCATCGTGGGAAGTACGGCCATCTTATGAAATAGTGTTGGTTCTTGAAAATATAAAATTTTCATGCTTCTAGAATGAATGCTAGGTTTAATTTTATTAAATCTTGATCTTATGAAAATAGAAGATGGAATGGATTTGAAAATTCTTTTGCCTCTAAAAGGAAGTCTTTTGGTAAAACTGCTTCTCCTCAATGCCTTTATTGTGAAAACCTTGGACACGTTATTGAGGATTACATGATCGTGAAAAATGATGGCTATGAAAATATCGAAGAAAGATTTTGGTAGAAATATTTCTAATCTCTAGGGACCCAAAAAGGCTTAGGTGCCAAAATCTGGCAACTGAGTGGTTTTGATGGAAGTGTGCCTTGAGATAAATAAAGAATGAAAGGGATTCCAACAAAATAGAACAAGGCACACTCGAATGGTAAAATCCCAACTTTGCTTCTTCTTTGTCAAATTGGCATTTTTGATGTTTTCCTTCTGCTACCTTGTTATATATGAATTGTATTTCCTTATAAGTCACTCATGCTCTCATTGAATGAATATTTGGTATATCAAATGTTGTTATGTGAAATAACAGATTAAGTATGTCAGGAAGCTAACACCATGCGTGAGGTGATCCTCAGATCAAAGTTCTCCGCCTTGTACGAAAATTTCGAAATTGAATTATTTGGCTAATGAGAGAACATATTTTTAGAAGGAAATCAATTTACCTTGAAATTCTAAAATACCATGTGCTTTCGAATTGATTCTGAAATTCCTTCTTGCTTCAAGAAGGTAAAATTTTTGAAATGCAAAATTACTCATTTGACAGATATTGATTCTGAAAACTTGATCTGTTATCCGTGTATTCTGCTATGATGAACATGTCTCATTGGTTGAATAAAATTAAAAATTTTGAGGAATAAGTATGCTGTCATTGCCTATTGAATACTTTTTAATCCGAAATACATGAGCCTTTGACAACCATTTGTTGACACCTGAAACGTAACTGAGAACAAGATGAGACCAAAAAAAGAAGATTGAACCAGACATGAAGCTCTCAGAAATTCCTGCAAAGTCAGAATGGCAGAAGAGTCGTCACTAAAGTTATCACCCAGCTGAGACCCTTCCCGGTCAAGCTGATGTCCGGTATTGTCGTCGCTCAGACGGCAGTACTGATGAAGAATTGCAGTCTACTGACTGATGAAAATCCCCAGAGATATTCTGATAAGACTGTGTCAACCCATCAACTAAGGGACCTCCACCTGTTCTGACAGATTCGAGGGACTGACAAATGAAAGGGCAGGTTAGGCAGCTTTGACAGCTCAAACCTACTGATGAGGAAGGGTAAAATATTAAAATAAACCTAAATGGGCTCACTAGTGTGACGCCGGGAATTCCTCACCAGGGCCCAAAGCCCATGTGGGGCGGCGTCGGGAAGCCCCATCCTTTGGCGCCGAGAGGCCTCCCGCTTTCGATTAGGGCGCGCCGGGAGCTCGTGGTCTGCGCGCCGAGGTGAGCATGCCGAGAGGGGAAGGGTTTGTGCTATAAAAACCCCTTTTCTCTCGAGAAAAAAGGGGACGGACGACAAAAAAAAAAGAGGGGAACAGAAGAGAAGATAGACACAAAGAGAAGCCAGAGAAAGGAAGAGAGAAGTCCATACCTAGCTCCAGGAAACTGGCGGCTGCTGAGAGATCGTGGGAAGAAGAAGAAGGTCTGCTGAAGGGGGAGGGAGAGGAGTCAATGCTCCGCCCTCCCCTGTCTCTCTTGTATTTCTTCCCCCGATGCATACTGTTTTCGTCTGTGTTCTCTTTGAACATGCTATCTCCCATCTTTCTGCTATTTTGAATGGGCTTCATTTCGCTATGTCATGTGTACTCCTTCTACCACGTTTATGTGGGATCTGTATTGATGCTAAAGGTTCCTTATTCGTTGTCATTCGAGGTGTACCTCTGTAGCCGATGATGTATAAGCAGTAGAACCGATTGAATGGATGGAAATTTGGGTTTCCCTCTTCTCACCCCTCTCTGATGACAATGGTGGTCACCTTTTCGATTGGGAGTTTCGATCGATGAATGTGTGGTTCTGGGTGTTTGTCGTTAGCCCAGGTTCCTGTGGGTTTTAGGAAGCTGGTACAGAGCCTCAATCCTTGCCTCCATGGATTCTTGGGTTCTGTCCCTTCTCTCTTCCGCGACAACATCGATGATTTAAACGTTGCTAAGTCCATAGTCCTCTCGAGTTTCCCAAGCCATTGGGGCCATTACAGGGATCAGAGACAGTCATCTCTTGATCTCCTGGATGGCTGGCAATATAGACGGCATAAAGCCTGTTCCAGAGGGTTCTAACGCCTGTGACTTCAATCCCTCAAAATCTCTTCTATTCATGTGACTCCTTGATGTTAATATGGCAGCTTGACAGGGCCCTCAGTCCCTTCCTCGTTTGCATCCTAAAACCCCCTAGCCGTTATCTGAATCCTAGGAAAAATCCCCAAAACAGAGCATCGTAGACCCCCCACGAACCTCCACGAGCCTTCCCGGCGCCAGAAGAGCTCTCGGCGCGGCCCGCGCCGGGAACCCCACGCCGAGAGCTGCCTCTTCCTTCTAAAGCCATGCCGAGAACCCATTCCCCCGCGCCGGGAACCCCACACCGAGAGCTGCCTCTTCCTTCTAAGGCCATGCCGAGAACCCATTCCCCCGCTCCGGGAAGCCTGCCTATGCTCGTTATTGTTGCGCCGAGAGCCTCTCCTCCTCTGCCCCATCTTTGAGCACTCTGCCATACTAACTCGAGGGATATCTGCAAGTCACAGGGTACACCCCATGGAATAAATAAACGGGGAACCATCCCCAACATCACACCGTGCCAGGGCCCGGTGCCTTTCTCTTTCGGTTTTCATCCCGGCACTCCGTGGATGATCACCTATTTCCCCTTGGGCATGTTCCGAGTCGAGGGGAGATGCTGCCGAAATCTAGTCCAATGTCATCAACCCCGATGAGTCGAGGGAGTGTCTCCGATACACTTCCCATCTGACTCCATCTTCGGGGGAAATGAACCCATTTGGAACGACCGGTCAAGTGAAAGTGTCAAAAGGGGAATACCCCAATGATTAACCGAATTCCGTCCCGCCACTGCGTGGATGGTCTTCTATCCTTACCCGGTACAGCTCAAAGTTAAAGGTTGTGCCGCCCGATTCAGTCCGCTGAACTAAACAAATCCGCCCTCCATTCATAAGCATGAAGCCTTTATTTCGCACATCAGTATTTTGACTGCCTTCTGAGGCCTCCTATTTCGGCGTTTAATCAAGGGTTGTCCTTCTTAGGAAGGGTGTAATTAATGTCATAGCCTTTATGGTATGGCGGACTTTTGGTCCCTACTCGGACTTCACAATCGACTGACCAAGTCAAGTCGAGTGCACGATGAAATCGTCACACATGTGACTGGCACGCCTAACAAACCAAATAAAAAAATAAAACAAAATAAATAAATAAATAAATAACAATAAGATAAAAAGATGATTAAGAGAAAAAAATCCCCGCGTCCACAAGTCTGGCACGCCCGGTGGGACAAAGTCTCCCTTCATCTCTACGCCGAAATAGGAGGCCTAGTGGGCCCCCCCTCAAATATCTGATTCCGTGCTTTCTCTATTTTCAGGAAACTACAATGACGGCTGGAATCATCTCTGTACACTTTGATCAACAAGTGGTCGATGCACATGTGCGAGAGGGCTACCTGGCGGTACCTCTTGCGTTCGGATCGATGCCGCCTGCTGTCGGGATGCCCAACTGCCTGGGCCTCATCTTCACCGACTTGCTCGAGATCGACAACCAGGAACAAAAGATTGTTGTCGATACATTGCCACAAGCTACCATCCCCAAAATGAGCCGGGGGATGCAGGATACTCCTGAGGTCGTGGCCTGCTTCATCCATCACGAGGAGAAAAGGGGCGCACCCTCTGCTACTGGAAGGAGGAGGAGATCCGACAAGAAAGCCCGATCCACTGTTGCGGGACGCCGGATATCCAACTCAGGAAAGACAATGATGATCGGAGGAATCCGGACGAACCTCAACGGCCGCCCAAGGGGGGTCAACCCAGATGTGGTCGTCCCGAGAGTACCCACCACCAAAAGATTCCAAACTCTGGCTACTAGGAGGGCCGACGTCGAGAAAGAGCACCGAAGGCCGTTGGCACCAAAGCCGCCCAAGTTCAGGCAGATCTGGCGGCAGAAGAAGACCCAGAGCTGGGCCCCAACTCAAGATGAAGAAAACATTGCTGACACCACTGTTGCCCGCTTCAGGGCAGGAAGCAGAAGAGGAGAAGGAAGAGACATAAGAAATGCTGCTGCTGTTCACCCCAGGGCTCGGGGTAGGAGAGATGAGAAAGAGAATGAAGGAAGAAATCTGACTACTATTCGCCCCAGGATGAGGGGCAGAAGATATGAGCAGAAGGAAGACCTAACGGTCACCCACCCCATGGCTGGGGGCAAAAGATGGGAAAGAAAGAATTATGCTGCTGATGCCGACTACTGCCAGGATGGGAGTAGAAGGTTCAGGGAGGAAGAGGAAATGAGAATAAGCGAACCAGTCGCTGCTGCCACTCTAAGAAGACCAAGAGCCTGCGCCAGACAGGCCGATATACTCAAATACTGCAAAGCCGAGCACCTGACTGCTCAGGTGGGGAGACTGGCTTATCGGCAGAAGAACCAGGAAAGATTGATGCTCCAACCAAAGCCACGAAGGCACAATAAAGAGGAGATGAAACAAGTGGCTCAAGACTACTTTCACTACCTGGGGAACTCCGCCCTCGGGCAGCAAAGATTATCCCGTGCCTTGGGCACCATGGATGAAGAAGAAGAAGAAACCCTTCAAGAAATGATGATCGGAGTCTCCTCCTCCGACTCCAATGATTATGAAGAAGGCTACAGAGCCTGGTATGGGAAAGAAGACCTGCATAGGGAAGAAGCCAGAGAAAGAATATCAGTCTTTGACCGGCTCAAATACCCCGATCAGATGAAAAGGAAAGTCTACAGGCAGAGGGAAAAGATGCAGATCTTTGCCTGCAATATGGCCGGGCTTGTCAAAGGGCAGGATGTGTTACCGACACAGCCAGATGAACTGCTCAAACTAGCAACCAGACCAGGCCCCGTCACAAGAAGAGGCCAGGCGGCAAAAGATAAGATGAAGACTAATGATGAAGCCTGTAAGATCACCACTATGACAGTTAATGTGGTGACAACGGAAGAGGAAGACAATCCCTTCGTTGATGATGCTGAAGGGACTTTAGAAGATATACAGATCCCGTCAACCCTGGATCCCATGATCCAGATGATGTTTAAAAGATATCAACAAGAGATCAATGCTCTCAGAAGACAGTTAAATGAGAGGCATGAAGCTACACCGGTCTCCAAGCAAGCCGAGCCTGTGGGGCAGACTGCCAGTTCAACAGAAATGGCTATTCCAGCTAATCCTCTCCCGGCTGATAAGGGCAAAGCATCGAGCCAACCCGTTCTGCAGCAGACGGTAGCTCAGCCCTCTGTATCTCAGACGCAGCCTGCCGCGCCTGCCTTGCATGCAATTATGATGACAACTCCTTATGGTCAGCAACAAGCTCACTTCTTCCCAGAAAGCATAGATCCAGCCATAGCCCAGAAGCTGATGATTGAAAAGATTGTGGAGATGAAGCTGTCTGAAAAGACTGGTGATGATGCTAGTACCTACGATGTGTACAAGGTACCATATCCTCCCCAGTATGCTGCTAAGAGACTACCTCCAAGCGTCAGTAAGCCGCCGAAGTTTGAAAAGTTTAATGGCCAGGGCTCTCCCAGGGAGCACATAGCTTACTACACCACAATCATGGGTGACTTGGCAGCTGATGAAGCTTATCTGCTTAAGTTCTTCAGCTCATCCCTCACCGGGATAGCCTTTGAATGGTATTCAAGCCTGCCGGCTGGGTCAGTGACCGATTGGCCTGACATGCAAAGAAAGTTCCGCGACAGATTTCACGTCACGGAAAGAGAAATTACAATAGCCGAACTATATGCAACCAGGCAAAAGCAAGATGAAACAGCACTGGACTACATCAAAAGGTGGAGGAACTTAGCTATGAGATGCAGAAGACCTCCTCATCAGGAAGATGCAGTGCAAATATGTAAGCAGAGCCTCAGGAGAGAGGTACTGGAAAAGATGATTGGTGCAGATGTCAGAACATTTGACCGATTGAACAATATAGTAGCGGAGGTCGAGACGTTCCTGTCTAAGCGTCCGATCGCCAATGCTCCAACTGTGCCGAAAGGGAAATCTAATGATCGACGACCAACACACTCTGAGGCCAACACCGTCGATTTCAGAACCTTCGAGCAATAGAAAGGGAAGAAGGGGGCAGATGAAGCTCCCCCACCAGCAGACACAGCAGAAAGAAAAGATAAGGTCTCTCTGAGAAACAAAATGAGAAAGCCGTACTCTTTCTCGAAAGATAAGACAGCCGCACTATTTAACTGGGCATACAAGTTCAACAAGGTGACATTGCCTGAACCAAAGAGACCTGATGATGCGGCGAAGAAAGGTGATCCACTGTTCTGTCCATATCACCGTGCGCTGGGGCACGCAATTGAAGATTGCTACGTCTTCAAAGATATTATGGAAGGCATGGTCAAAAAGGGCGAGCTACAGCTGGGAGATTACCAGGTAGAGCCACCTCGTCCACATGAGCTTCCGGCATTAAAAATGGCCGCCAATATGATTTCAATCCACCAACAGCTGCCTAAAGAGGCCGTTGAAGAATGTACCAGGCATACTTATGAAGCTTGCTTCCTCACCCCACTGAAGGATCAGGAAGGATGGCAGATGAAACCCATAAAGAATAGAAAGAACACTCCCGTAGTCAATACCAATGGAGCAGTTATCCGCGGTGTCACACCAAGACCCGAACCACCTCCAGTAAAGCCAGTATGGCGCAGAGCTGAAACAGGGCCGGTCATCCGGATCCCCACTCATAACCGAAGAAGACAAGTCCCCCTACCTGCGCATAAGGAAGTAAGTCCTGCAGCCAGGCGTTTACAGCAGTATATTAATGGGCTCGATGAATATGAATAGAAAAAGCCCGGGCACCTGCTGGTGAAAGACTGTATACTCTGGGAACAGCTCGAAGAATTGAAAATTAAAGAGCAGTCAGAGGCAGAACAAGAAAAAGCTGAGACTGAACCCTTCTGGGGGCAGGGGCCAATAAAGCCAAATTCCCAGAAAAAGAAGAGACGGCCCAAGTCCAAGAAGGGAAAGAGGGTCGTGACAGTACAATGCAACACCCTGTCAGCACTCTTTACCTCGCCGGGGGAGGATGATGAGGATGAAACATCAAATGCCTCGCTAGAAGCCAACCATGCCGAGGCCTCAACCTCTGCACATGCAACACGCTCCGGAAGAAGGTGGGGGCGCCCACCACCAGCTAATCATAACATTATGTTCAGAGGGGAACAGCCCTACCAGATTCCCGAACCGGAGGTACGAGGTGTCCAGGTTCCTCCCCCTACCGGCTTGTACCAAGAGAAGAAGAAAGGAGGTCAAACTCCAACATTTCTGGAATTTTTGTCTAGTCTAGAAGATGGGCAATCGATACAGGCTGGGCCAGATAAAGGCAAGGGACCCCAGCAATCGGCGTCTGTAGCCTACAAGCAGAATGAGAAAGAAGGGGATAACCCTCTGACGGCACCAGGGGCCATTGCTATAGAAGAATCCTCCCAGGAAGTCAGTCCAGAGGTTGAGGCCAGCACTGGTCAGCAGAGGCCACGGGCACCACATGAACCTCCAAAGCCCCGATGGGTAGAGGAAATGAGACTGTCTAATGTCAGGGTAGGCAGCCGGATCATGAAAATGCTAAAGAAGCTCCCTACCAGATTCTCCACCTGGGAGATTCTCTCTCTGAGTGAGGAGGCTCGCCAGGCAATTGTTGATGCCTTGCAGTCGCCGGCACAATATGAAGCACTCTTGACAGAAGTGAATTCTAGACCGTCAGTTACATTCTCAGAGGATGACATGCTGATTCCGAATTCCGGCCATAACAGACCGCTGTATATGAGGGGCTCCCTGAACTGTTAGCCACTGAACAGGATACTGATAGATCCCGGGGTTGCCGTGAACATTCTCCTATACCGCATCTACCAAAAATAGTACTTTGATCTGCAGCTTACAAAGGTCAGAGACATGAAAATTGCGGGATTCAACCAGAAATGTGAGACGCCCTTTGGGGTGGCTGATTTTAACCTCACATTGGGGGATCTCACTACCGTGGTACGATTCTATGTAATCGACTCCAACACCACATATAAGGCCCTACTGGGGAGACCGTGGCTGCATGAATATCAGATAGTGCCGTCCATGCTACATCAATGCATTAAATACTGCCATGAAGGAAAAGAAGAGAGGGTGTTTACGGATCTGCATCCCTTCGAAGTATTCGAGTGCCATATGCTCGATGCATCCTACTACACAGAGGTGTCGCAAAAGGATGAAGAGAAAGAGGCTGTGGTCAACCAGAAAAAGCCGGCGACGAAGGTAAGAAATTGGTCTCCACCGCCACCAAGGGGCTATATTAAAAAGCATGAGGTATCTCACATCTCTTATGCCGGTGACTTTACTCGGATCACCCCTCCCAGCATTCACCCGGATGATATCAATGAAGAAATGAAGGAAAAGTACACACAAGTGGAGGTGTCGCAGGGTTTATTTAAACCCATCGTCAGCCTCGAGTACCAGACGGTGCTACCACTGAAGACTATGGAAGTCCCTCGCTTCTGCGAGCCTCCTACCATATTCTACACTAGGGAGTCAGTCGAGGAAGATGATCAAGACTGCATGGTCCCTGAAGAGGCCGTAAACCAGATGGTGCCAATTACAGGCTTGGATTATACTACCCAACGGGTTTCGCAGATGTTTTCTAAGATGCAAATGCCGTCATTGCAGCCTGCTGCCCATAAGAAGGCGTTCAAGGAGCTATGGGATCTGCCTCGGGATGATAAAGAACTGAGGAAGATCACTCAGCACCCAGGATTGGGTTATACCCTTCAAGAATACTATGAAGCTGAGGTGGACGTCATATCTGTCTCCTACCAGCATGAAGACCCTGCCGAGGTGGGATATGACAAGTACCCCTCGGAAGATGAAGAAATCATTTATCAATCCATAATGAACAATGAAGCCCCAGACAGTCAGCCGGAGACGGGGACGTCTGATGAGGCAAAGAAAGATTGGTGCTGGGAAGACCTACCTTGCAAAGAAGATCTGTTCCATGCTGAAGCAAAGTTCGACACGGGAATCCCGGATGAGGATCAAGCAACCAAAGAGCTGAGGAAATGCCTGGAGTTTGAGCGCATCCTAGAAGAAGTCCGGGCTCTACAGAATGATGATCTCTCAAGGGAGTCTGCATCAGAAGAGCCTCTAAGGGCGGAAGACTCCGTCTTTGAGTTTCCTGCTGATCCAGTTACGTCCTCGGGGCATACTGAACAGAATACAGTAATATTGGCCATATATGATGAGCCAGCAACCGCTGATGACCAGTATGATGAAGCAGAAAATCATGAAACTAAAGAAGATTGTATCCCGGGAGGCTTCATTGACTTACAAGAAGCCCTGTTCGAGGTCGAAGATGGAGGTCAGGCCACCGTCGATGAGCTTGTGGAAATAAATCTGGGGACCGCAGATGAGCCAAGGCCGACATTCCTCAGTGCACTGCTGGAGCCAGCTACCAGGGAACAGTATATACAGTTTTTGAAGGAATTCCGAGACTGCTTTGCATGGACATATGATGAAATGCCGGGACTGAGTTCTGATGTGGCACAGCACCGATTGGCAATAAACCCAGAGGCTAGCCCTGTAAAGTAGCCTTCCAGGAGAATGCGCCCTGAATTAATAAATCAGATTAACAAAGAGGTTGACAAGCTAATTGATGTAGGCTTTGTTGAAGAAAATCAATACACTACATGGCTAGCCAATATAGTGCCCGTAAAGAAGAAGAATGGGCAGATCAGAATATGTGTTGATTTCCGGGACCTTAATAAGGCTTGCTCGAAAGATGACTTTCCAGTGCCAATCACTGAAGTGATGATCGATGCGACTACTGGTCATGAGGCCCTATCATTTATGGATGGGTCATCCGGATACAACCAAATCTGGATTGCTGAGGAAGACAGAGTGCACACTGCATTCCGTACCCCGAAGGGGATATTCCACTACAAAAGGATGCCGTTTGGCCTCAAGAATGCCGGCGCTACCTACCAAAAAGCTATGACCAAGATCTTTGATGATTTGCTCTTCAAGAAAGTAGAGTGCTACATTGATGATTTGGTAGTAAAAGCTAAAAGAAGAGAAGACCATTTGCAAGACCTGAGGGGAGTATTCCAGAGGCTGCGCAAATATGAACTCAAGATGAATCCCATGAAATGCGCCTTCGGCGTGTCCAGTGGAAAATTCCTCGGGTTTATTGTCCGTCATAGGGGCATTAAAATTGACCCATCCAAGATTAAGGCTATCCAGGAGCTCCCTCCACCAAGGAATCTGTCCGAGCTGAGATCTCTGCAAGGGCGTCTGGCCTATATCCGACAATTTATATCAAATCTGTCAGGAAGATGCCACCCCTTTCACAAGCTCATGATGAAAGATGTGCCGTTCCTCTGGGACGATGGCTGTCAGGAAGCCTTTGAGAAGCTGAAAGAATACCTCAAGACCCCTCCGATGCTGGGGGCACCAATTAAGGGCAGGCCCTTGATACTGTATATCGTAGCCACATACTGTTCCCTGGGGGCAATGCTGGCACAGATAAATGAAGAAGGCAAAGAACAAGCCTTGTACTACCTAAGTAGGAGGCTGATTACAACTGAAGAAAGCTACAGCTACATAGAAAAGACCTGCTTGGCACTAGTCTTTGCTGTCAAAAAGCTCCCACACTATATGTTGTCACATGAAGTCAGATTGATATCTGCAGCAGACCCGCTCAAATATATATTGACTTAGCCAGTACTGAAGGGCCGATTGGGCAAATGGGAAGTGATCCTGATGGAATTCGATATTACCTATATACCCCAGAGGGCAATAAAAGGTCAGGCCGTGGCTGATTTCTTCGCAGAGCATCCTGTGCCGAAAAATAATATGCTAGGGACTGAGTTACCCGATGATGAAACACTCGAGGCCTGCCAGGCTTAGTCAGTTATGTGGCAACTATTCTTTGATGGATCATCTAGAACAGAGACAGACTCCGATGGAAAGACCAGAATACGGGCCGGGGCCGGTATTGTGCTGAAGTCACCAGAAGGGGAGGTCGTGCATACTTCCTGTTCTATAAACAAGCCCTGCACCAATAATGAGGCCGAGTATGAAGCTCTGATAATCGGGCAATATGTCAGCCTCAACATGGGTATTCAAATGCTTCAAGTATTCGGGGATTCGATGCTGATAATAAAACAGATCCATGGGGAGTTCGAAGTGCGGAAGCCAGAACTGAGTCCCTACCACCAAAAAGCTGTGCGCATCATGGCGAAATTCTACCATATTAAGCTCAAGCATGTGGGCCGTGGAGACAACGCCCAGGCTGATGCACTGGCAAAGCTGGCCAGCTCACTAGCAGTTCTGCCAAATAAGACACTGAACATTGTCGTTATGAACCGGCGGCAAGTCCCCAGTATGCTAGAAGGGTGCCCCGAAGAAAATGAAGTTGCCACCATCAGCACAGGACAAGCGCCTGATTGGAGACAGCACCTGCTGTAGTGGTTTCTACACCAACAACTGCCGCAGATAAGAGAAGAAAAGATGAAACTCCTGAGAATCAAAGATTCTTATGAACTCAGGAATGGAATTTTGTTCCGAATAATGGCAGATGCACGCAAGAAGATTCTACTCCGCTGTCTGTCCATTGAGGAAGCCTGGCAAGCGATGAAAGAGATATATGCTGGGACAGCAGGTGCCCACCAGGCTGGTCCCAAGATGAAGATAGAAATCAAGAAGCTGGGCTACTATTGGCCCACAATGTTTGAAGACTGCTGTAAATTTACAAAATCATGCCAGAAATGCCAGGAGCATGCTACTGTGCCTAGAAGGCCTCCTACAACTCTGCACCCTACAGTTCCCAGCTGGCCATTTGCACAATGGGGAACTAATGTAGTCGGGCCACTGCCGACTTCCTCGGCCGGACATAAGTACATACTGGCCATAACAGATTACTTCTCCAAATGGGCGGAGGCTATAGCATTAAGAGAAGTGACTGGTGAACTCGTCGCCAGATTCATCAAGCAAAACATTATCTTCCGGTTCGGGATCCCCAGCCGAATAATATCTGACAATGGAAGTCATTTCAGAAATCAGAAGGTCTATCGGCTTGCTGAGAAGTATAAGATCGAATGGAGGACCTCCACTCCTTACAATCCACATGCAAATGGATTGGCGGAGGCTTTTAACAAGACTCTCTGCACCTTGCTGGCCAAGGTCGTCGGTTCCAATAAGAAGGACTGGGAAGAGAAAATGTATGAAGCTCTGTGGGCATACCGCACCGTCTTCAAGACACCTACAGGGTGCTCACCGTACTCGCTGGTATACGGCTCGGAGGTAGTGGTTCCGCTAGAGCTGGAAGTCCCGTCACTCAGAGCGGTAGTCCAATATGGCCTGGCCCGTGGCGAACAGACCAATGCAGAAAGAAGACTAGAAGAATTGGCTGAATTGGAAGGGAAGCGCCTCCAAGCCCAGAAGAGTATCCAAATGTATCAGGCCCGCATGGCCACTGCATTCAACAAACTCATAAGAGCACGAGAATTCAAGAAAGGTGACCTCGTCATGGTCAAGAAAAAAGAAGTCATGGCATCCAACCCAAAAGGAAAGCTGAATGCTAACTGGGAAGGTCCTTATGTAATACAGAGGGTCTACGAAGGAGGGGCCTACGTGGTTGTTAACCATCGAGGGGAAATCCAATTCTCACCACTCAACGGAAGACATCTAAAGCTGTATCATGCGGCACAACCGGCATTCCCCGAGTGATCAACCTGAGCTACCCCTTTTCCCGGTTTAGCGGCACTCCGCCCTAGCCGACCTACCCCTTTCCTTGGTCTAGCGGCACTCCGCCCTAGCCAAGCTACCATTTCTTCGTCTAGCGGCACTCCGCCCTAGCCGAGCTACCCTTTCTTCGTCTAGCGGTACTCCGCCCTAGCCGAGCTACCCCTTTCCCCGGTCTAGCGGCACTCCGCCCTAGCCGAGCTACCCTTTCTTCGTCTAGCGGCACTCCGCCCTAGCCGAGCTGCACCCTTTTCCCAGTTTAGCGGCACTCCGCCCTAACCGAGCTACCCATTTCCCGGTCTAGCGGCACTCCGCCCTAACCGAGCTACCCATTTCTTGGTATAGCGGCACTCCGCCCTAGCCGAGCTACCTATTTCTTGGTCTAGCGGCACTCCGCCCCAGCCAAGCTACACCCTTCTCCCGGTCTAGCGGCACTCCGCCCTAGCCAAGCTACACCCTTTTCTCGGTCTAGCGGCACTCTGGCCTAGCCAAGCTACCCTTTCTTCGTCTAGCGGCACCCCGCCCTAGCCGAGCTACCCCTTTCCTTGGTCTAGCGGCACTCCGCCCTAGCCAAGCTACCCTTTCTTCGTCTAGCGGCACTCTGCCCTAACCGAGCTACCCATTTCTTGGTCTAGAGGCACTCCGCCCTAACCGAGCTACCCATTTCTTGGTATAACAGCACTCCGCCCTAGCCAAGCTACACCCATTTCTCGGTCTAGCGGCACTTCGCCCTAACCAAGCTGCCCCCATCTTAAGCTGGTGGCATTCCGACCTGTCACCCTCTAAAATGGAAGGAAGAAGAAAGAACAAAAAAATGGGGTTAAAAATAGAGATACCCCGCCAGACTTGCTCCTATATTAGGGACAAGTGCAAAAATGGCCTAAAACCCAGCTGTGGTAAAAACCCGAAAGGGCATTGCAGGCAAAATCGGGTACCCCGCCACGTGAAAACCCGAAAGGGCGCGTGGGCAAAAGCAAGAGGGGGCTGACTCCGGCGAAAACCCGAAAGGGTGCTTGGGTCAATAATGTGGTGATTCCAAAGAAAGCCTCACCTCCCACCATAAAACTCCTCGTCGATCGACCGGCGCCTTGCCCGATCAACGATTAAACCCATCCGGAATGGACCTTACGTCTATTCTGTTGAAGCCGTCATGCATTGCTCGAGAAAAATTCCCTCGATAATAAGCCCACCTCGGGATAGACCTTCCGTCTGTTCTGATAAAACACTTCCACTTGTTTCTATCTAAGACCCACCACGATGAAACCTGCCCGGTTTAGACCTTACGTCTATCCCAATGAAACCTATCCTACATCTCACCGCGATGAAACCTGCTGTTGACCGATTGGCACACTGCCCGATCAACAATGAAACCCTGTCCGGTTTAGACCTTACGTCTATCCCGATGAAACCTATGAAATCCTTGCATTGGTATAAACCCAATACTAATGATGAAACCTGATACTGATCGACCGGCACTTTACCCGATCAGCGATGAAACCTTGTCTGGTTTAGACCTTGCGTCTATTCCGACTAGATCTACAGGTCTCTTTACGTCCTGCCGTGATGAAACCTGTTGTTGATCGATTGACACACTGCTCGATCTATGATGAAACCTATCCAGTTTAGACCTTCCGTCTATCCTGATGAAATCCATGAACTACTTGCATTGGTATAAATCCAATACCGATGATGAAACCCGCCATTGATCGATCGGCATCTCGCCCAGTATCAATGATAAAACCTTATCCAGTTTAGACCCTACGTCTATCCTGATGAAACATATGAAATCCTTACATTGGGATGAGCTAATACCAATGATGAAACCTATTATCGATCGATTGGCACGCTGCCTGATCGACGCTAAAATCCATCCAGGGTGGACCTTCCGTCCGCTCTGACATAGCACAACACTGCTCTTTGAATCTATTCAGACCCTCCGTCTGGATAGATCATGAAACTCTATTCCCTTGCGTTAATGTTAAACCCCACATTAACGATGAAACTCATATACTCAGAAAACGGCCTCGTGCCCGAGCTGCTACTTTTATCCTCTAAATTGATTTGGACCTTTCGTCTGGATAGATCATGAAACCCTACTTCCCTTTGCATTGATGTTGGCACCCACATCAATGATCGTGTGTCCACAATAAACATATGGCGCCATGGTCCATAGGATGAAAGTTCTGGTCCCAGAAAAGACAATGAAAAAGAAAAGAGAAAGAAAATGACAAAAAGTATATATATAAAAAAATGGGGTTGAAAATAGAGATACCCCGCCAGACTTGTTCAGGCATTCTGGACAAGGGCAAAAATGGCTAAAACCCAGCTGTGGTGAAAACCCGAAAGGGCACTGCAGGCAAAATCAGGTACCCCGCCACGTGAAAATCTGAAAGGACGCGTGGGCAAAAGCAAGAGGGGGCTGGCTCCGGCGAAAACCTGAAAGGGCGCTTGGGTCGGTAATGTGGTAATTCAGAAGTTCCATGCCAACCGGCACGTTACCTTTACCTCCCCTTCACTGATGAGGCCTTCCATCGGTCAACTGGCTCTATGCCCCGCCGATGATAAAGCCTTTCTGGGGTAGATCTTACGTCTACCCTGATGAAATCTACATACCCTCTTTTCACATGTCCCATCGACAATAAAACTGGTCACCAGTCTGATAAAGCCTGGCCAGTTCAGACCTTACGTCTGTCCTGATCAAACTCCTAAACCATCCCTTGACCGATCGGCTCCTTGCCCGGTCAACGATAAAACCCTACCAGGATAGACCCTACGCCTATCCCGATGAAACCTACGTATTTCTTGGCAAAGTCCCACCCGCAATAGAACCTGTTGGAATAGACCTTACGTCTACCCTGATGAAACTTGTGAAATTCTTTTGCATCGATATAAACCCAATATCGATGATGAAACCAGCTATTGATCGACCGGCACCTTGCCCGATCAATGATGAAACCCTGTCCAGTTTAGACCTTACATCTATCCTGATGAAACTTATGAAATTCCTTTGCATCGATATAAACCCAATATCGATGATGAAACCAGCTATTGATCGACCGGCACCTTGCCCGATCAATGATGAAACCTTATCCAGTTTAGACCTTACGTCTATCCTGATGAAACTTATGAGATTCCTTCGCATCGATATAAACCCAATATCGATGATGAAACCAGCTATTGATCGACCGGCACCTTGCCCGATCAATGATGAAAACCTACCCAGTTTAGACCTTACGTCTATCCTGATGAAACTTATGAAATCCCATTACATCGATATAAACCCCATATCGATGATGAAACCAACCATTGGTCGATCGGTGCATTGCCCGATCAATGATGAAAACTTGTCCAGTTCAGATTTTGCGTCTGTCCTGATGAAAACCACATACCCTTTTCACGTCCCACCTGTGATCAAGTCTACCCAGTTTAGACCTTACGTCTATCCTGATGAAACTTATGAAATTCCTTTGCATCGATATAAACCCAATATCGATGATAAAATCCGTCACTGGTCGTTTGATACATTGCCCCGGCCAGCTTTGAAACCTGTCCGAGATGAACCATCCGTTTGTTCCAAACGATGTTCTAAACCTCTTTTATTCAGCTAGCCCCAGGATTGGGTTTGGGCACCCTCCGGATACTGTCGCGTAGTGAAGCGAGTTCCCCATCCTTTCTCTAAAAGGGTGGACGCTCTCCTGCTAGGTACGGGCTATTCCCATAGGGACCGCTGAAACCGCTGCCAAATTGTCGTATATTGACGGTGCGATAAGTTAAGAACAAACCACATATGAGACTGGTATAAAGATTTCTTTTCATTGAATAAAAAAAAGGGGGAATACAAGAAGGGCCCCTGAGGGGGAATTGTATTAAAAAAAGGGGAAAACAGATATTCACGGGCGCCGAAATATGTCTTCGAAGGCCAGAAGCCCTACATGCGGGGCAGCCCCCAGCTCATGAAGTCGAGCCTCCTCCGCCTACAACCGAGCAGACTCGTCCTGAAAGGACACCACCTGCCCCTCCAACAGGGCTACCTCCTCTGCAAGCTGCGGCCGAGAAGTTGTTATCTGCGGCAGTTCAGCCCGGGGGTCAAACAGTTCAGCCTCCAGGATGGTTATCCGGCTGCGCACGAACTGCTCCTGCTGCGCCAGAGATTGCAGTTGGCATTAGCGCTCCTGGAGAACAGAGCCCACCTTCTCCAGCTCAGATTTGCACTCCTTCCTTTGCAACTTCAAAGCTGCCAGTCTGTCAGACATAATATGTGCCAAGAAGTCCCGGCGATGTATAAACTTTAACAACAATATAACCGCCTGGGTCCATATTTCCATGGGACAGCCCATCGCCTGTAGACCAGCGGTGAAACGCTCGGCTATCTCCTTCAGCCACAGATAAGTCAGTCCAGGCTGGGACTCCACCAACTGGCGCAGCATGTCAAGATTTTGCTAGACAAAACTCTCAGAGGAAGCGAAGCCAGGAGAAGGAACTGGAGCTACTTCGAAAGTCACCTCACTGTCAATGTCTGCCCATGGCGTAACATCAGGCTGGGAAGAGGAAGACGGGAGGTCTGCTGAAGGTGCCAGTTGAGCTCTCTCTGCAACCCCTGACGAGACCAAGAGGCCTTCCACCTCCTTCTCCTCGGGAGTTGCTATTTGAATGCTCGTAGGGGCAACTTTAATAAGTGCTGGAGCGGCTGCTTCCTGGGTCCCCAATATGATACCCGCATCTTCAGCATCCTCTTCTCGGGGCACCTCCTCCTCAGATTCCGAGAGCAAGGAGATCGATTCTGGGTCGGTTATGGACAATACTCCGGTCTCTGTGGCAGCTACCTCCCCTTCTTCCATCTCTGCTTCAGCAGCCAGTTCCTTCAATGACAAGGCGGCAGGGGCTACGGACCGTAAAGGTAAAAGTTTAGTTTCCATAATTACTGTTACGGGAATTGCTAACTCCGGCGCAATGGTCATCACTGCGGCCGGTATAAAGGCAGAACCCCTAACGGGGTCCGTCTCAGCTCTGAAATCCAAGACCCGGATGAGGGCCGAACTCTCCCCCGAGGTCCTCAAGTCCAGCAATGCTAAGTCTGTAGAAGACTGTACCCTCACCGGCACAGGGCGAATTATCTCAGAAACGCCTGCGCAGGTGGCTGACGAAGCAGGAACAACAGCCAGGGTGTCAGATAGAATGGCTTCAAGGGCTGCAGTCGCTACCGGGCTAGCAACAGGGGATTCCTGTGAACATATCAATGCAACATCAAGCAGCAGATAAGAAAAATGATAATAATGACAATGAGGAAAAGGAGAGAGACCCACTTCTAATGTGATGGCGATATCCTCAAAGGAGTGCAAGGAAGAGGAAAGCTCCGCTGCTGAAGCAGCAAAGGGAGGAGTTATATCTGCCTCGGTATCCAAGCCAGCAAATTCTTCCGGTAGTTCCTCCTCAGAAGATGGCACCAGCAGTTTGGGGGGGGGGGTGAACAGTGGGACAATGGCAGTACATACGAATGGGGCCTCTGATTGGGAGATATTCTCCGGCTCGCTCTCGCTGAAATCTGCTCCTTCTCCCTCTGCCTCGGAAGCGGTCGCGGAACTACTAGAAGAGATTTCCACACTATCCACGGGCGGGACATGCGTCCCTAACATCTGCCTGGAGGAAGACCGGATAACTATGTGCCTCACAGGGACAAGGCCCCGTTTCATCTGGGTCTTATGACCCTCTTGTGACTGAGTCATACCGCCAGCTGCTCCCATAACTGCAGCCCCCTCGCCGGCCGTCACTACAGGGAAAAGCTTGTGAGCAAGACAATGAAAAAACAATTGAAATGTGGAAGAAAAGATGGGAAAGCACACTTACCCTCCACCTCGCTAGCCGGCGTAGGAGAAGGCAATCTGGTCTCTACCAAAGAAGGTGTCACAGCTGGCTCTTGGGCTGTGCAAAAAGGGGGGGGGGTCAGATTCGAAGACTTCTATAAAGTTCAGCAAAAGCCGATGAAAGATACAACTACGGGCTATTGATGTTACCCTCGACTGACGTCTGGGCGCCCTCCCTTTGAGATTCAAACTCATTAAAGGAGGGGATATCAGGAAGAGGGGTCCCAGGGTCCGTCACTGCTGAAGCCGACTGCCGAGCATGGGCCTTCTTGGACTTCCTGGCCTTCCCAACTGCAGTCTTCACTGTAGAAATCTTTCTCTTCTTGCCCGGAGGCAGGGGAGTGGTCGTCGGTGCTGCTGCAGGGACTTCGAAATAAGCAGGCTTCTCAGCTTGCGTAATGATTTTTCTGTAAAGCCCCTGTCGCTTTATATCTAGCCTGTCTGTCGAAGACATCAAAGAAGCAATGAGATCAGTGGATGCAGAGTTTAAATACTAAACAGAAAGCACTACAGTCAGAAAGAAAAGATCATACCTGCTGGGCCATCATAAAAGACAAAAAGTGGCCAGTACAGATAAGCTACCTCCTTGGAGCGGAAAGCAGCCTCCTTGACAAGCCAGCAGACATCACCAAATGTCTGGCACTTCTCCACTAAAGATGCCAGATCGCTATGACCATGAAAATCAAGGCATCGAAATAAGTCGAGGTGGTCCATGCCCCAGCCGTCGACATAATGAAAAGAAACGAACAATGGCTTATTCAGTATGCCGGCTATCGGACTGTCTGCAGATAGCCCATGTACATTCAGCAGAACAAATAGCCAGGACGTGTGCTTGTAGTATGTCTGAGTCCTATCTTCCCTGCGCACAAACATCCTGTAGGGATGAAATCTATCTGTCGGACCCTTCCAAGGGACGACCGTCAGGAGCGACTCTTCAACAGGGAAAGGGTACTGCTGCGCCTCCAGACGAGCGTCTCCTACATGACACAGATGTTTCAAGCTCCTCATAAAAGTATCTTCATTAATGGCAGCAAAGACAGGCGCGGGCGGCTCGGAGCCTCCTTCTTTCAAAACCCGACGCTGAGTCAGATAGTTCTCGGCCTCCCTCGGATGTTGTGAATAAATCCTTTTCAGGTGGGCCTCGGGGATGTCAAATACCGGCCCGGGCTATTGTTTTAGGAAAGAACGCTCGGCCACGTCCCAGAATGCACCCCTGCCATTCCTGTAAAAGCTGGTCTGAATGTTCCACCATTTGATATACTCGGATGTGACACGGGGAACACGGTTGGAAATAGTGGGAACTCTGAAAACTGCACCATCCTGGCGATGATAGAAATCCCACCACAACCGGCCATCACCAACAATGGTGGACCCATGCTTGGCTCGGCTATCCAGGGGAAACTTAGCAACTGATGTAGGGATGTGCTGATCATAGCCAAAATTTCGCCCAAAGCGGAATGGGTAGTATGGTTCCAGGAGAAGCAGACCACCCTTCCTGAAGACTAAAACACTAGGTCGAATGGCCATGGCCCATCTAACCAGCTCCGGCTCCAGAATAGACCGAACAGCATTAGCCCCTGAAACGGGGTGAACATAGGTCTCTACCTCTTCCATCTTGCATTCTCTTTGAGAATGAACCAAAGGAGCTGAACCTGCTGCCAAGCTCCAGAAATGAATGCTGCCAGGGGCATCCACTGGTATCCTTGTCAGTCGGCCCCTTATTTTAAACAACTGGTCAGAAAAAGAGCCAGGTTCGGCACTGGCAAATTCAATCATTCTGGGCAACACTGTATCTGCCTGCAGAGTTCTAGGGGCCAATTCAGGAAATAGACTGCAGACCCAGGCATTGAAGAAATGAAAAGGGCCCACGGTCCTCAAAGAGCGGGGAGTCCGATGCTTGTACACATCCCCAAAAGATTTGTAGATTAAACACAAGGCCACTGGGCAAAGTGACAGCCTCATTCCCCAGGCCATCTGGCATGCCGGGTATATGGCTTCGGGCAGAATGATTGTCTCGTCCCCTTGAGGGAGAGCGAAAGTGCACAACCAGAATGTGAAGTAAGCCGCACAATGTGTGATAGGGTCCACCCCTGCTGGATTTGGACCACCTTTGCCTACACGGCGCAATGAAGATGGCAACGCTGACTTATAGCGAGGAGCCCTTATCTGCTTGCTGGCAGTCAGACCCATGGAAGGGAAGTCTGCATATTTCAAGGGGCCGTCAAAGAAATACTGAATCCACTGCCCTATCCGGACCCTCAGCTTGCTGCCTTTCTCTCTAGGATGGTAACCCTTGGAGGATCCTCTAATATACGCCAGACAGATGGAGCGATACACCTTCATTAAATACCGGTAGGAATAGCCAAGTGAATACTTGCCTTCGCCATCTGAGCTATCCTTCTCGGAATCTGCCAAGCAGACCTCTTCATACGGCTCGCCGTCAATAGGCAGACCAGAAAGCTGTGACAAACTCCAGAGGTCGAGGGATGTTTCGCCCTCTGCTGTATAAAATATGTTGAACAAAGGGCAGAATACTTCAAACATTCCACAGCATAACCCTCAGGATATGGGGTAGCGGAATCTAGAAGCAAAGACACTGTGATATACCCCGGCTCTGATTAGCAGAGGGGCATATTCCTTTAAAACAAACTCGGTGAACTCCACCGCTCCCACCCGGAATAAGTGGGCGTCAGTGATCTTGGTATCTCCAAACCAACCGGCAGCTAGATGATACTTGAACTGGATGGCCGAACAATTCAATACAAAGGGCTCTTCACGGTAGCCCCACTTTATCGGTGCCAGGAATAAACCATAGCCAGGCTTTTCCCTATGAACCCAGCCGCTAGCATTATCCCACCGGGCAGGTGTGAATTCCGGGGCCCGGGTCAACATTTTCTTCTCCGGTTCCAACTCCGAGATGCCGAGGACTGCACCCCAGTCGCGCTTCTCCCCGGGAAGATAGATGGCTTTGCCACGATACACTGAGTCCTTCAGACTGTCCCTCTCAGCTAATATAGTAGCTTCAACTACACGAGCTATCCGATACTCTCGCATGCCACCTACGGTAAAGGTTCAGATGAATGGCATCAAGTGGCGATCTTTCGGGAGATCCGACCGATAGTCGTTGCCCCGTCTAAAGCCTGTTTCCATTGCAGTGGAATATACCCGCGATGTTGATATTGTATCCGTCTCAGAATCAGACGAGTCGTCAACGGCAGCAACTTTATCATACCCGAAGTCCAGGCTATGCACGTTCAGCCAATTTACTACAGCCTGTGATATATCTGGCTGCGCTGACGAGCTCGCCCCAACAGCTCCAGAAGATGTAGAAGCAGAGCTGGAAGCCATTGTAGTGTCTGCACTGAAGAAAAGATATGAATGAAAGTCATAAAAAAGGAAACAGTCCTATAAGGATTGCAAGGTGAAGCTCTGTGAAAATTTCGGCAGCGTCTCCCCTTATGCGGGGTCTGCCCAAAAGAGAATAGGTAGTCACCCACCAAGAGGGGGTGATCCCGTAAAAAGTAGGGTTTTAACCCCCAGATGATGCCCTACCCGGGTGCGAAGCCCACCGAGACTGAAAACGGAACGGCCGGGAGGGGGAGAGGCTCGTGCTGAAGAGAAGAAGATGAAGAGAGAGAAGAGGGAGTGAAGAATGAAGAGAAAATGAGGCTCCCGGCGCCTCAAATAGCGGAAGCAGAAGAGAGGGTCCCGGCGTGGCCTTTAGTGCGCCGAGAACCCCCCCTAATTCAAAAAAAGCCCGCCGAAAATGGGCAGGCCGAGAACCTCCCATCGGCCGGAAGGAAAAGGCACGCCGAGACGCCCGTGCCGAGAAGCCGAAGATGCCCTCGCCGAGAGGGTTGCGCGGAGAAGCCCGCACCGACAGGCCGCGCCGAGAAGCACCCACGCCGAGAAGGGTCTTACCTCGCGCCGAAAAGCCCAAGGCAAGGCCAATAAGGCTCCAAAGTGCTGACAATAAAATCAGAGGATATGGGGATGAAAAACATGAGAATGAAAGATACATGTGCATAATATTGCTACAGCAACATGATTAAACCAAAGGGCAACGTCAAAGAGAGACTGAGGAGGATATCCTCAAATGATGAAGTGCACCTGCGGACCCCGTGCCGCTTGTTCCGTGCTTACGCTGTCCACAGGTGGGGGGCATTTGTTGACACTTGAAATGTAACTGAGAATAAGATGAGACCAAAAAAAGAAGATTGAACCAGACATGAAGCTCTCAGGAATTCCTGCAAAGTCAGAATGGCAGAAGAGTCGTCACTAAAGTTATCACCCAGCTGAGACCCTTCCTGGTCAAGCTGATGTCCGGTATTGTCGTCGCTCAGACGGCAGTACTGATGAAGAATTGCAGTCTACTGACTGATGAAAATCCCCAGAGATATTCTGATAAGACTGTGTCAACCCATCAACTAAGGGACCTCCACCTGTTCTGACAGATTCGAGGGACTGACAAATGAAAGGGCAGGTTAGGCAGCTTTGACAGCTCAAACCTACTGATGAGGAAGGGTAAAATATTAAAAAAAACCTAAATGGGCTCACTAGTGTGACGCCGGGAATTCCTCACCAGGGCCCAAAGCCCATGTGGGGCGGCGCCGGGAAGCCCCATCCTTTGGCGCCGAGAGGCCTCCCGCTTTCGATTAGGGCGCGCCGGGAGCTCGTGGTCTGCGCGCCGAGGTGAGCATGCCGAGAGGGGAAGGGTTTGTGCTATAAAAACCCCTTTTCTCTCGAGAAAAAAGTGGACGGACGACAAAAAAAAAGAGGGGAACAGAAGAGAAGATAGCCACAAAGAGAAGCCAGAGAAAGGAAGAGAGAAGTCCATACCCAGCTCCAGGAAACCGGCGGCTGCTGAGAGATCGTGGGAAGAAGAAGAAGGTCTGCTGAAGGGGGAGGGAGAGGAGTCAATGCTCCGCCCTCCCCTGTCTCTCTTGTATTTCTTCCCCCGATGCATACTGTTTTCGTCTGTGTTCTCTTTGAACATGCTATCTCCCATCTTTCTGCTGTTTTGAATGGGCTTCATTTCGCTATGTCATGTGTACTCCTTCTACCACATTTATGTGGGATCTGTATTGATGCTAAAGGTTCCTTATTCGTTGTCATTCGAGGTGTACCTCTGTAGCCGATGATGTATAAGCAGTAGAACCGATTGAATGGATGGAAATTTGGGTTTCCCTCTTCTCACCCCTCTCTGATGACAGTGGTGGTCACCTTTCCGATTGTGAGTTTCGATCGATGAATGTGTGGTTCTAGGTGTTTGTCGTTAGCCCAGGTTCCTGTGGGTTTTAGGAAGCTGGTACAGAGCCCCAATCCTTGCCTCCATGGATTCTTGGGTTCTGTCCCTTCTCTCTTCCGCGACAACATCGATGATTTAAACGTTGCTAAGTCCATAGTCCTCTCGAGTTTCCCAAGCCATTGGGGCCATTACAGGGATCAGAGACAGTCATCTCTTGATCTCCTGGATGGCTGGCAATATAGACGGCATAAAGCCTGTTCCAGAGGGTTCTAACGCCTGTGACTTCAATCCCTCGAAATCTCTTCTATTCATGTGACTCCTTGATGTTAATCTGGCAGCTTGACAGGGCCCTCAGTCCCTTCCTCGTTTGCATCCTAAAACCCTCTAGCCGTTATCTGAATCCCAGGAAAAATCCCCAAAACAGAGCATCGTAGAACCCCCACGAACCTCCACGAGCCTTCCCGGCGCCAGAAGAGCTCTCGGCGCCGCCCGCGCCGGGAACCCCACGCCGAGAGCTGCCTCTTCCTTCTAAAGCCATGCCGAGAACCCATTCCCCCGCACCGGGAACCCCACACCGAGAGCTGCCTCTTCCTTCTAAGGCCATGCCGAGAACCCATTCCCCCGCGTCGGGAAGCCTGCCTATGCTCATTATTGCTGCGCCGAGAGCCTCTCCTCCTCTGCCCCATCTTTGAGCACTCTGCCATACTAACTCGAGGGATATCTACAAGTCACAGGGTACACCCCATGGAATAAATAAACGGGGAACCATCCCCAACGTCACACCGTGCCAGGGCCCGGTGCCTTTCTCTTTCGGTTTTCATCCCGGCACTCCGTGGATGATCACCTATTTCCCCTTGGGCATGTTCCGAGTCGAAGGGAGATGCTGCCGAAATCTAGTCCAATGTCATCAACCCCGATGAGTCGAGGGAGTGTCTCCGATACACTTCCCACCCGACTCCATCTTCGGGGGAAATGAACCCATTTGGAGCGACCGGTCAAGTGAAAGTGTCAAAAGGGGAATACCCCAATGATTAACCGAATTCCGTCCCGCCACTGCGTGGATGGTCTTCTATCCTTACCCGGTACGGCTCAAAGTTAAAGGTTGTGCCGCCCGATTCAGTCTGCTGAACTAAACAAATCCGCCCTCCATTCATAAGCATGAAGCCTTTATTTCGCACATCAGTATTTTGACTGGCTTCTGAGGCCTCCTATTTCGGCGTTTAATCAAGGGTTGTCCTTCTTAGGAAGGGCGTAATTAACGTCATAGCCTTTATGGTATGGCGGACTTTTGGTCCCGACTCGGACTTCACAATCGACTGACCAAGTCAAGTCGAGCGCACAATGAAATCGTCACACATGTGACTGGCACGTCTAACAAACCAAATAAAAAAAATAAAATAAATAAATAAATAACAATAAGATAAAAAGATGATTAAGAGAAAAAAATCTCCGCGTCCACAATGAGCATTTGAGGTTAATTGAGTATCAGATATATCAAATGGTGTGTGGTAGAAGGGTGGATAACGTCCACCTGGAAACTCTCACTATGTGTGAGTTGAGTCTTTGGACCTTCACCTCCACCTCGTACCAGAACTTGAAAAATGTGTTTGGCTTGTGGATCATATTTCAGCTTTTGTAATGTTATTGAACATCTATTTTTGAACGTTTCTGAAAACAATTGGATTGTACTACTTAATTTTGATTTGTGCACCCTTGTTCAAAAAGGCCAAGTTTTGGAAAATGGTTGTTGTTCATCATTTGAATGTGTATACCTCCTTGTGTAATCTGTCATGATGTTCTAAAAAAAAAAAGTTTTGCATCCTGCATTGCATTCTCATGTTTTTACAAGTTGCATGCATTAGAAAATTCATAAGGTACATTTAGATCATTCATATGAAAAATTGAAAACTTGCATCTTGCACTCATGTTAAATTTTGCAATACATTTAGAACTTTTAAATAAAAATCTGACATTCTACATCACACTGCATATTTGCATATCATATCTACATATCATTCACATAGTGCATTTGTAAGATGAAGCTCACCGTCTGCCAAAATATTGTTACATTACATATTACATATACTCCCGTTGTGTGCTTGCATGTTATTATATGCTAATCACCCCCTTTTGTGGAATTTCTAAGACCTCATATTTCTTGCTAAATAATGTTACAAATTGAGTCATCACTAGAGTGCTTCATGTCATACACTCAGGGGGAGTAATCTTCTGATAAATAAATTTAGATAGGGGGAGTTGCAATGTTATGTGTTCATAAAATTTTTGGTATACATGTTGAATCAAATTCATACACTTCATGAACAACATGTGAAAATGAGTGTTAGAGATAAAGATATAGGAATTTCCTTTCAACACTCTATAGAAATTAAACTTGCTACATGAATCTTATTGAGGCAGTTGAGGAAAAAGCTGCCTGCCTGTTCTTGTAGAAAGAATCTGAAATGTAAATGAATGGCAGAGCAATGCTTAGTCTCACTGAGTAAATTGGATGCACGTCACCTGAGATGTGATGTGGTTCATTTCTGAAAGGTGTTGGACTGAAGTACCTCTACTCAAAATGAGGTGAAATGGTTCGATATTCTGAGTAACTGGGGAGTCTGGCATGAGCTCCATGTGTCTCCTCACGTCAAAAGGAATTATTTGAACTTGATCATTCTTGATAAATTATGTTTGTCAGTGTGAAATTGGTTGAGTTGAAAAATTATGGTGAAAACTCATTGTGGCATAGTGTAGCCTCCAATACGTTGTTCTCTTATAATGAAATGCAATCTGTATAATCTCTCAATGTGTTGATATGAAAATCTGCATATCTATATGGCTACAGTCTACTTTCATGTTATTCACCTACATATATGAAAATTTAATTTAATATGTATTCAGAAAATTAATTAACTGCATTGACTATTGCATAACTCTTCTGTGTGATTACATAATCCCCTAGGTGTTACACATAAGCATCCTCGTTGTTTTGACTCTCATGCACCTCTATTATACTTATTCCCCTTTTAAATAAGTAAGGGGGAGATATGTTGCATTAAATATATATACATATTTGCTTGCTTGCATTATATGCATCTCATATCTCATCATTTGTATGTATTTAGCTTCATGCATCTTGCTTTATACATTTCAAAAGAAAATTTAAAAATCTAAAAAATAATGAAAATCAAAAAAAAAATTGAATGGTCTTCAAATGCTTTACATTTGCTCAATGGGTTTTAGGCATTGAATGGCATCAGATTTGTTAACAAATGTGGTAGTGGAATAATATTGATTATCGTTGGTATCAAGTCTACTCATCTTCCCATCTTGATAATCAACCATTGGTCTATCAACATCTTGTTATGTTTTTTGGCTCTCAAAGACATTCCATGAACCATCTTGCATTGCTTTGCTATTGCATTTTGTGAAAATATGAAATAGGCTATAGATTTTGAATGCTATCATCTTGAACACTTCATCTCTTCTGAAATGTTGCATAAATCTTCCAACAATGGTATCATATCCTTGAGGCCAACAACTGGCATCCGAATGGGCATCATCACTTTAGGCCTAACATGTTCATATCATGTCCAATAATCCCCTGTCTTTTTGTAGATGACAAAAAGGGGGGAAATATTGGTTGTGTGCTCATTGGGTATCTACTCAATGCTATCTTTTTGGATATGCTCTGGATCTGCTCAATGCTATCTTTTTGGACTCTCGCACACATTGTTTTGTCATCATCAAAAAGGGTGAGATTGTTGCATCCCCTAGTTGATGTTTGGTCTTTGGTTTTGATGATAACAAAACGATTATGCTTGTGGGTATGTGCATGTGTTTCATTGCGCAACATGTATGCATCTTGGTTGATTAGTTAAAAGATGACTTCAAGATTCTCACTTAGAAGTCATATGGATGATTGTTATTTAAGGAACTCATGCTATGTTATTTTGACTTGCAGGATCAAATCCATGATTCATACTTGGAACTCAAAGGAGTCCATCAATGAAGTTCTTCTTTAAAAAGGGAGTTAACTTTCTCATTGCATTACATCGACTCTTTCTATGTTTCATGCATTTCATCAAATAGGTTTTCAACGTCTTGGTTGGGTATTTTCATGCATTTTCCTCATAAGATTTTTGGGCTTGAAATATTCTCAACCTATTAACTCAAAATTTGATGAATGTGATTTTAGTGATGCTCTCTGATCATATGGACTCATGGTCATTTGATTTTGGCAAAACAAGTCAATGTGCAAAGCGTGCTTCATTTGTCGATATGATAATCTTAGTTTGGGGGTGATTCAATTCTAGCTTGAACTACATGTTGAATGGAGTTATTCTTTTCTAAAGATAGCTAGATTTGTGTTTAATCCATGAGGTTGTGTTCATGGAAAACACTTGTTGTTTCTGTTCTGAAAACTGAGCTTGTGTTCATGGACCTATATTGAAGGTTGATGATTCTATCTTTCTTACCCATGCTATATGATATTGTGATATGTGGAGGATTTTCTACATGCTATATAGGCCTTGCGATATGTGGAGTCGACCCATCCGAACAAAAAGCCGACCCCTTGCATGCGTAATGTGTCTTTGTGTTCTTGTTGTTCTATTTTGATTAAGTTAACATGCATATCTCTTCATTAAGTTCTTAAATGTTTTTCATGCATATTTCTCATGAGGAATTGAGCTTCCAACATGCCTAATCAAAGCTTCTGAACCTTGGTAGAGTTTGGCTAAAGTTGCTCATTCATTGTGTACAACTTCATAGTCGTTACCTCTTGTTGTTTAGGTGTAATACTTGAGTTTCCAAGGGCTTCAATGCATGTCATCCATATGTACTTCATGAATTTATCATTTGGATTTTTGAGCTAAAGTTCTAATCATTTTTATCTATGGTTTTGTACGTTAAAATACTCAATATAAACCCTCCAAGATCAAAGGAGTTTGATGCCACAATGCTCGGAAGGGTTACAATGGAGTTTAGGACTGAAATCTAAAAATCTGAAAATGCAAAAAAGTTAGGTCGACCGACCATAGGGATTAGGTTGAGTGAACTTTCCAAGGATCAGAAAACTACAATCTTTTACAGTTCGATCGATTGACCGGCCGCGTCCGGTCGACCGAACCCCCCGAGGCAGCAAATGTTTACTTTTTGTTTCTTGAACGGGGAAAGCTCTTCTCTTTGGTTTGTTTAATCCCAAAGCCACCAGACATGCCATGATTTGTGGATCTGTGTTCTGGCATGTCCCTTGACCACCCAAGATGTATAAAAACATCTCTTTGGAGTCAAAAACCATAATCTCAAAAGGAAGATCAAGGAGGCTATCAAGGGGAGAAAGAAGGCTGCTACTGTAGCTCTGTGAACAGTGATCCGTGGACGGGTTCCTCATCCATCTCCAAGCTTTTCAAGTTCAATCTGAAGCCAATCAACCCAAGTAAAGCGGAGATTTAAGCTGCATCCAAAATCATCAAGAGGATCAAAGGGGAGGCTATCAAGTGAAGAAGGTGAGCTGCTGCAAGAACCAGAAGCACTACATGAATAGTACTCCGTCTAGCCACTCTTCGTCAACATCCAACCATTTGAAGATCATTTTGAAGCCAATCAAGAGGAAATCAAGTGGAGAAGCAACATCAGCCCAAGATCTGCATCATTCACTAAGGGGGAGCCTACATCTGAAGTTCTTATTTCTGCTTCCTTATCTAAATTGCTTTGAGCTTCAAGTGTGTACTTCCTTCTAAATCTATGAACATCAAGTGTGTGGTCAGATTGTGTGGTGTGCACATCCGAGTTGTGTGTGGTCGGATTGTGCGTCGTGCACATCCGAGTGTGTTCAGGTTGCTGCAACTTGCAGCATGTGCGTCTGTGAGATGCGTTCTGAGTAGTGTGTTCTGGGGTTCATCCCCGTGGTTCTATCTATGTGTCAATCTATTCAGATCCGTGTGTTTGTGCGTGGATCTCTTCAGATCTGCGTGTGTGTGTGTGGATCTATGCAGATCTGGGTGATCGTGTGTGTCGTTGTGCTGCGCTTGTTGCAGTGTGTGTGTGTGTGTGTGTGTGTGTGTGTGTGTGTGTGTGTGTGTGTGTGTGTGTGTGTGTGTGTGTGTGTGTGTGTTGTGATCCGGTCATCGGATCGTGTTGGATACATTGTGTTTGTGTGTGTGTGTTGGGGCGCATCCCCGTGTGTGTGCAAGCACCGTCCTACGTGTGTTTGGAGCGTTGCCTCCGTGTTGGGGATTTATCCCCGAGTAAAGCCTCACCGGGTTTGGTGAGGGGTGGACGTAGGGAGCCCGTCGTGGTCCCGAACCACCTTTAAAATCCATGTGCACTATAGTTTGATTTGTATGATTGCTTCCTTGTCATCTATCCCTTTCACAGGAGATTGTTTTTCAAATCACACCTTGTTCACACACATTACTTGTTTGTCTAAATTCCGTTGTGTGTCATATTTTCCTGATAAATCTGTTTACATGCTCGAGTGAGTCTGGAGAGATTGAGTGAACTTAGCTTACACTGTTTAGGTTAATTCCTTCAATCTCATCAAACTTGTTAATTCCGTTAGTTTAATTTTAATTTGCCATAGTGTGTAGGGGACAATTCAACCCCCCCTTCTTGTCCACTCGCCTACCCCTGGGACCAACAATGTTTATGATGTTGAATGTTGGGCTCTGATTGTCTTGCTAGCGCGAGGCTTACTTTGCCGGCTGTTCATGTTCTCGAATTATTTCCGCTGTATATATATCTCTCGGGGCATGACAGTTAAGATGGTATTAGAGCCTAGGCTTATTAAGTCGTAAGAAAAGTCAAGTCTTGGGATTTAAGTCCAAGGTTCTAAGGATTTCCCAACCTATGAACTAGGAAAGATTCATTTTTCTAAACCCATGTGAGATTGGGTAGAGCCCGGGATAAGATAGTCTCTAGTAAGAATTAACCTTTAGATTAAACCCACATGAATTCTATGGAAAATAACAAATTGTTTATTTTCTAAGGAACCTTACTTTCCCAATGGCTGCAAACCGTGCAAACTGGGAAGCCATGCAACAAACTATTGTGGGTCTTACTCAGCCCTTCAAACGGTGGCACAAGTAGGCGCGCGAGCTGGCGCGGGTGATCTCCACCAGAATTTTTGAAGCATGAACCCTCCTCGGTTCTATGGATCATATAATCCAGACGAGGAAGAACTGGATAGATAAGATGGACCGTATTTTTCATGTTATGCAATGCACGGATCAGGAGAAGGTCTTGCTAGCAACCTTTCAACTCAATAAAGATGCTTGCACGTGGTGGAAAGCCACATCGGCTCATCTTCAAAATAAACAAATCAGTCGGGAGGAGTTCCTTGAGCTGTTCTATGAGAAAAATTTCTTAGAGCATGTCTGAGAGAGGAAGACGGCAGAATTTGCCTCCTTAAGGCAAGGAATGTCGTCCGTGGCCAAATATGAATTGAAATTCTCAAGGCTTGCACCATACGCTCCACACCTGGTCAGTACGGAGCTACTAAAGGCCAATAGATTCATGGATGGATTGAGGCCGATTTTCGTCAAACAAGTAGGCCTGCAAAATATCCAAACCTATTAGGAGATGGTGCATAGGGCCCATTTATGCGAAAGAACCCTTGAAAATGTGGACAAATTCAAGGGTAAAGGAGAAGAATCTAGCCACAAGCATGAAAAGAGAGGAAAGAAAGAAGACAAGTTCCGTATCACGGGAACCTACAAATCCCGTGACAACAAGAAGAGGTCCAGGAATGGCAATGGCAACGTCAAGAACAAATGAGTTAAAGAAGAAGAAAAGCAAGTCATGGTGGCTTGTACTTTCTATGAAAAGTTCAGATACTCGACCGAGGAATGCTGGAACCGTCTCGGTGCTTGTCTTCGTTGTGGCAGCCGGGAGCACCGCATGCATGATTGCCCACTTAAGAAGGAGCAACCATCCAAGAATGATGGTGGACGCAGGCGACAGGGTCATTTAAATGCCGTCTTGGATGATGAAGCTACAAAGGAAGATGATATGATAGAAGGTACAATATAAATCTATTCACATCCAACCTTTATTTTATTGGATACTGGAGCATCACATTCTTTCATATCCACCACTTTCGCTAAAACCCTACATGTTTCATCAGTTCCATTACCTTCGGACCGAGCTATCACTACACCTTTAGGTTCGGGAACTAAACTCAAATATCACTACCCTAATAGTGAGGTAACCATAGAAGGCCGTAATCTTCCTGCAAACCTCGTATGCCTAGACATGAAATGCTACGATGCAATCCTAGGTATAGATTGGCTATCAGAACACTACGCCGACATTAATTTTCGCCATAGGCGAATCTCTTTCTACATGCCTGATCTGTCAAAATTCTCTTTCCATGGCATCAAATATAGAAAGCATAATGTCCTTATTTCATCTTTTCACCCCTGCAAACTAATTTCACAACGCTGTGAAGCTTTCCTTGCTTCCATAGTAATCACCGAGTCAAAGAAATAATTCTTGAGGAAATTCCCCTTGTAAAAGAATTTTTCGATGTCTTTCCCTCCGAACTACCTAATTTACCGCCTGCAAGGGAAGTAAACCTCTCCATTAAACTAATTCCTGGAGCAGCACCTGTCTCTAAAGCTCCTTACAGGACGTCCCCCACTAAGCTTAAAGAGTTGAAGAAGCAACTGCAAGAATTACTGGAGAAGGGTTTCATCAGGCCAAGCACATCCCCTTGGGGTGCACCCGTACTCTTTGTCAGGAAGAAGGATGGATCTCTCAGGCTATGCATCGATTACCGGCAATTGAATCAACTAACAATCAAGAACAAATACCCATTACGGCGTATTGATGAGCTGTTCGACTAGATCTCGGGAGTAGAATATTTCTCGAAGGTCGACCTAAGGTCTGGTTATCACCAACTGAGGATTAAAGATGAAGACATCTACAAGGCTACTTTTTGAAGCAGATATGGGCACTATGAATTTTTGGTTATGCCATTTGGGTTAGCCAACGCCCCTGCAGCCTTTATGCAGTTAATGAACAATGTCTTCAGGCCCTACCTTGACCAATTTGTGGTCGCATTTATTGTTGACATCCTTATATATTCCAAGACACTAGAAGATCATGAAGAACATTTAAAACTAGCTTTGCAAGTTTTGAGAGAACAACAACTCTATGCAAAGCTTAATAAATGTGAGTTCTAGCTAAAAGAGGTTTCATTCCTTGGCCACATTATTTCGAAAGAATGTATCTCTGTGGATCATTCTAAGGTTAAAGCGGTCAAGAACTAGAGCAGACCAACGACCGTGACTGAAGTCAGGAGTTTTCTCGATCTAGCTGGATACTATAGGGGATTCATAAAAGATTTCTCTAAGATTGCTGTTCCTTTAACCAGACTAACAAGTAAGGAGAATCCTTTTATATGGCCAACCGAATGTGAGGAGAGTTTCTTGACTCTCAAGGAACATCTCACTAATGCACCTGTGTTGGCACTGCCCGTTGAAGGTGGTGATTTTGAGGTCTACACTGATGCATCAGGCATAGGCCTCGGTTGTGTCCTTATGCAGCATGGTAGGGCAATCTGTTATGCTTCAAGGCAGTTGAAGCATCACAAGGAGAATTACCCGGTTCACAATCTAGAATTGGTTGTGGTTATCTTCACCTTGAAGATATGGAGACATTACCTCTATAGGAAGAAATTCACTATATTTTTAGACCACAAAAGTCTGAAGTATATTTTCTCCCAAAAGGAATTAAATATGAGGTAAAGAAGATGGCAGGAATATTAAAAGGACTTTGATTTCTCTATTCAGTATCACCCGGGGATTGCAAATGCTATGGCAGATGCACTCAGTAGGAAACCCATGGCTACTTTATTTAACCTGAGGATAGTCATGACAAACCTTGTAGAAGACTTTGCCCAGTTGAATCTAGATATTGACGCGGAGAATGAATGGTGTATTATCGCCAATATCAGGTCACAACCTACATTAATAGAGGACTTAATGAAGATGCAAGAAAATGATCCTGCACTGGTTGAGATCAAAACCAACATTGATCAACGGCTAGATTTCTCTGTCACGACCGATGGAAGGCTATTATTTCGAGGTCGGATCTGTGTGCCAGATCATGTAGATACAAAGAAGCTCATTATGGAAGAAGCTCAAAGGTCACGATATGCAATTCACCCTTGTGCTACCAAGATGTATCAAGAGCTAAAGAGGAACTTTTGGTGGCCCAATATAGAAAGCGAAGAGGTGGATTTTGTGTCCCGTTGCTTAACCTGTCAACAAGTCAAAGCGGAACATCAAAAGTTCGCTGGAAAATTACATCCCTTAGAAATTCCTGAGTGGAAGTGAGAAAGCATAGAGATGGATTTTATCATTAGTTTACCTAAAACAATAGGTGGACATGATGGTATATGGGTAATAATTGATCAACTGACAAAGTCTGCACACTTTCTGCCTATTAAAAATTGATGGTCCATGGATGTTCTAGCAGCATTATATATCAAGAAAATTGACTGATTACATGGAGTCCCTGTCACAATAATATCTGATCGAGACCCTCGCTTCACCTCATACTTCTGGAAGGGTCTACAACATTCCTTAGGAACAAGATTAAATTTTAGCACTACATTTCATACACAAACTGATGGCCAGAGTGAAAGAACCAATCAAGTGGTAGAAGATATGCTCAGGGCTTGTGCTATAGACTTTGGTGGAAGTTGCCATGACCATTTACCTCTAGTTGAGTTCGCCTACAATAATAGCTATCAAACTAGCATTCAAGTGGCACCGTTCGATGCACTGTATGGTAGGAGTTGTTGTTCACCAATCTACTGGAATGAAGTTAGAGAGAAACAACTTCTAGGCCTGAAACTTATTAGGACAACAACCGAGAAGGTACTACTTATCAAAGAGAGACTCCAGATAGCACAGTCAAGACAAAGGACTTATGCTGATATTAGAAGAACAGACCAAGAATTCCAAGTTAGAGACCACGTGTTCCTCAAGGTTTCCCCAGGTCGTAGAATCAGGATATTCGGCATAAAAGCCAAGCCTACTCTGAGGTTTATTGGCCCTTTTGAAGTTCTAGAAAGGGTGGGTGAAGTCGCTTATCAGATAGCTTTTCCTCCTCAACTAGCTGGAGTTCATGATGTGTTCCACGTGTCGATGTTTAAAAGGTACGTTCATGACCCATATCATATTATAAGTCATGACGATCTTTTAATACATAAAGACCTGACGTATGAGCAAAAGCCACATAAAATACTTGATCGCGAGGTACGTCATCTCCAGAACAAAATCATTCCCATGGTAAAGGTCCAGTGGAGTAAATGTTTGGCGCAGGAAGCTACATGGGAAACAGAAGAAGCAATGCGCAAAAGATTCTCAAAGCTATTTAATTGTAAGTGAATGCCCTCCAACTCTAATGCAATGAATTTGGGGACCAAATTCTTTTTAAGTGGGGGAGGGTGTAGCACCCCTGGTACTATTTATGGAATTATTTGAAACTAGAATGAATTTATTAAGTATTTAGTAGGCTTAAGGGGCTAAATGGGCTAATTAATGAATTAATAGGATGAAGCTTTTAATAAATAAGCCAACCTATTAACTAAATGGATAAGCCTACTTAAAATGGGCCTTAAACCTTGAAACCTAAGCCTTTTGGCCCAAGCCCAACCCTAGAAACGTAATAGGGTATATTTCCCTAAATAAGGTAGATAAATAGGGGGAAATTAGAGTTTGAAGTATGATAAATTTCAAAATTTGGAAAACCAGGCAAGTCACGGTCTATCGAACGACCGCTACCTAGAGAAGGCGGTCTAGACTCGACAGCGACCATGTTCTGTAAATAGAAAGTGATAAACACGGGAAGGATCAAGTTTTTATCCCCCAATCGGCCATGATTCAGTGCGATCTGGTATGAGAACCTATCTAGGACTCTTAGGGATCGACTCTACCTCCAATAAGGACTCCTAATTCGAAGCCAAACCCTAACCCTAGGCCAATCCCTATAAATAGGACCCAGGTCTGCTCTACGCGAACCCTAGTTTTGGAGCACGTGAAGCAGAGGTATAGTGTCATCATTTCAGGTTATTCCTTTAGAGTTATTTATTCTCCTTAGTGTCTTCTAACGTCCCTCTAATTTTGGTGTTAGGAGATCAATTGGTCAAGGAGATTGAAAGCACGAAAGTTGTTGTTTCTACGCAGGATGCGCAGGAATGGGAGCGTTCTTCCGACGAGAAATTCCCAGTCTAGGAGCTAGCCCAGAGGTAGGTTATCCCATGATTGGCTCAAACAACATGTTAGGAACAAAAGCCCTCGCCTATCTCTTGATTTCATGCATTATACATGACGTATTTCTTGTTTCATCATGACTGCGCAATTATGTTTTTACTGCATGTTGTCCCTGCAACACTAATAAAAAGATAAGAACTTTTTATTTATTCATGCCTTCACATGCCTTAGTTACATGCTATCATGCATTATCTATTAGTTTCTATTAATTTTATCTTTATTTGCCATAGAAATAGGCCCTACAAGTCAGGGTTTCGCTTCTGTCTGGTGATAGACAATAGCGGTTCTATAGAGACCGCTACCTCCATATAGTGGTTCTCGACAAACCGTGACCTAGTTCCAGTAACCTGGTCAACCCTTTTCATTCCCTGTATTATATGATAGTATTTATACCATATTTTGTTCATTTGAAGTCCCTATTCATGTCATGATTTATATTGTGTATCAGCATGTTTTAACGACTTATTTTCATCTTATGTATTTTCACATGGAAACTTTATATCGTTGTAATAAAGGGATTTTCATAACTTAGTTACACGATGGTTTATGTTCCTACACATTTTCTTCTCATCTTATGTCTTTCTGCATTATTTGCACATATCCGTACTCCGGTACGTTGTTATTAGTCACTACACTTTATATGCAAATATTATTGAGCTTGAGTGCCTCTCCGTCGGATATTCCTTCTTTTGGACTTGGTTATCTTATTTCAAGGCCTCCATAAGTCTCCGTTAGCTTGGGATTCCCACTAGGACGTCGAGCTGGTTGTACCCTAAAAACCCAAGTCTAGAAGAGCACTTCACGATTTCTACGCTCTGTCCTGATCGCGGCTAGGAAGTGACCGCTACCTGCTGATAGCGGCTAACCAATGACTGCATTCATGTTTCAGTTAGCAGATTTTTGGTTGAGTCGACCTGTTCTTTCCCTGAATCGACGCACTGCCTGATAGCGGACTACACTAGACCGCTATCTCTAGATTGCGGTCCTCATCGAACCGTGTTCTATCAGATTTTATCCAACCCGTGGTCTGACCCAAGGGTTGATTATGTTCTGTTCTCAGACATTCTTCCACTGTTTGGAACCTAAACTTTATTCATTAAGTCATTAATGTGTTAGGTCCCTTGGGTGCCAACGGATCTAGAAGGGGGGGTTGAATAGATCCGGTACAAACTTTGCCCAATTAAAAATCTAAGCCAAATTGAAACACAATCTACAACTTGATGTATAGATGACAATCTATCCAATAAGGATTGGTTTTAGTGGAAATAGTTCAAGGCAATAGGACAAGACACTCATGCACAAGGAGCCAACAAGTCACTGTATGGGACGAGGCTGAGGTTGACGCAGCAGAGTAGTGAAGTCGACATAGCCTCTTGTGGACATCAAAAAATGACTGTGTCGATCATACGTCATGCACGTCTCGACACTCGAGAGAAAGCTGAAGAAGGAAATGCCAAATAAACCTCTCGCCTCGCCCGATCAGGACGAGAACTCGCTTGGTGGTCTACTACCCGTTAAGGGAGCCCCAGGCGGAAGATACGGCTACAACTCTCCGACCGGCCATGTCGAGAGCTGAATCAAAGAAAAGTCGGGAACTCCGGCACAGTCTCGGGATGCACCGAAAGTTGCGCAATGTCTGGGATGAAACCCCAAAGGCTTCAAAGGAAATATTATAGAGGCCATGCATTGCAACTAGAACATTCCGGGAGCGCCAACACTCGAATAAATGGCTGCGACTTCGAAAAGAATCCATTCGAGGCTTAAAATGGCGCGGAAGGGCCTTAAACCGGTGCACTCTAAATCGGAGCACTCTAAACCGGCGCGCTCTAAACCAGCGCACCCCTTCAACATCTTAATCCGACGCACCCCTCCTTCCCTTGTTAAACCGGCACGCTCCTCTTTTGGTCCTAAACCGGCGCGCTCACCCCCCGCGCCGTTTTAACCAAACTGCCGTCCCATCTTCAGTCCGATCCCCTATTTTGGGGTGCGAACAAAGAGAACTTACCTGAAATGGCCGAACAACCTACACCTGACCGGCGTGCAACTGCCTGAGCCCTTCTTGCTCCCAGGAATGGAAGGCTTCGAGCCCCGCACCGAACGTCGCTTCTTCATTGGTCACCATCGGTCAATCTCGTGGAGGCAGCTTGCCTACTCTATCAACCCCTCCACCTGGAGGCCACTCGAGGGCTTCAGACACGGAGAGGATGAGAAGAATGGAATGAAAGGGAAGGGGGATTGAGAGATTTCTTCCCCCACCTCCATATATATGACAAACCCGTCAGAAAAAAAAGGCTAGCTGCTGGATGGTTGGGCGGTTGTTCAGAGGTGAGAGCTGCTGAGAAGAGGATCCCAGCCGAAGTGAAGAAAGGCTTCATCCCTGTTCCGGAGAGGTGAGGTGAAGAGAGGGGAGTGAGAGTGAGAGGTGAGTCGGAGGGGAAAGAGCCTGTGCTCTCTTCCCCTCCTCCATCGATGTATTCTTGCCCCCCCTACAATGTATTTCTTTTTTTTATCTCTAGATGAACCTTCTCTGTGTTAAAAACCTTCCCCCGTTTATGTGGATGAATAAAAAGAAATGTCCTTTTGCGAGCTTTCTGTTCTTTGTTTAGCCTCTGCCTCCCTTCTTCACTTTCTAGTCGTCCAGGGTCTTTGAGGCCTACCTCTCCATGGTATGGCCTTCAAAGGAATCCACGTGATGGATGAACATTCGTAGCCCTCTTGTGGCATACATTCGTCCCGTTCACGAAATCACCACCTGTAAGCTGCTGGAGCTCTTGAAGGCTAGTCCTCGAGCCTCCACAAGCGCTTACGGGTTAATGGAGGCCTCACTCCGAGTTTTGAGGTTCACCCCGGAGTAATCCGTTTGGTGTTCCCCATTTTTCTCTGGCAAAACCTTAGTTCGGGGGAGATGCTGCCCAAATTTTGCCAGGCAAAGAACCCATAAGAACAAACGAACAGACTGAGCTCTGTGGGGAAAAGAACAGCATATGTCTGAAACCGTTGAATCAACCTGAACCTCTGAGTTCCTGCATGAACCCTCCTAATAAAACATTCAATCTTCATGCTCGTTCATCTTAATAAATGATTAAAAGGCTTTAACCCCCTTCTCTATCAATCTAATCCATCAATTAAATGAATAAACCAATCAAAACATCAATCAACAGGTTGAAGAAACAAGAACAGAAGTGAAAAGAATCAAACGGAATGAATTAGAACCCACAGAGCTTAACCCGGCGCGCCTCTAATCCGGCGCGCTCACCCCCCGCGCCGGTTTACTCTACACTCAAAACCACTCTCGAAATATTGGAATGAATAGTGCACCTCCCATTCCTATTTGGAGCCCAAAACTGGCGCACCTCCCCTTCTTTGCCTTAACCTGCGCCCCCCCCCATTGAGCCTATTCCGGCGCGCCCCTCTTTCACCTCTTATTCCGGCGCGCCCCTTGGCCTTCCTTAAACCGGCGCGCCCCCTTGGCCTTCCTTGATCCGCCGCGCCCCTTGGTCTGCCTTAAACCGGCGCGCCCCTTGGCCTTCCTTGACCCGGCGCGCCCCTTGGCCTTCCTTGGTATCTCCCTAAACCGGTGTGCCTGAAAGTGAGAGAATGATTAATAAGATATGAGAAAAGATTTGAAGCTAATGAATAAAACTAATCAAAAGTTTCCCCTCTGCTATAATTAGAATTTTGTTCTGGGGGATCCGCCCCTGGAAACCCCCACAAGGGGCGCTGCCCCCTTGAACCCCGCGACCTGACCGCACAGGTCGATCTGCGTGCGAGGGCGCACGTTGGCGAGTTCGGGTTTCACATTTAACAACCTGCTCCCCCGGACTGTGCGTGAAGAGATAAGTAATGATGCCTCGCGGTATCGGACGAGGACCTCGGAATCCCCGACATGGTCATGATCCGTGCACCTCTTGGGCCGATAGTTCATCAGCTTGACCCACTTCTTCCAGGATCCGATCCCGCAATCCCATTAAACTTGTCGTACTCGCTGCAGACATTCGTACGGTTTATCGTCATTTTCGATGCTTCAAATGCGGGCTCTCGTCCGAACAATGAATGGTCCGTTAGTGACCGACACCTACATACCGAGATCTAATCCCGCACTCGCATTAAACTTGCCATACTCACGGTAGACATCTGCGCGGTTTTGTCACGATTTTTTGTGCCACAAACACGGACCTTCGTCCAAACATAAAGTGGCCCATGAGTGGCCGACATAGTCTAAACGTTCACGTCCCGATACGGGTTTCTAGCATAGTTCATCTTTCACTATCCTCCTGCATTATTAGTATTCTCTTCAGGCCGTAGGGCCCTTATTCCTGGCAATCAATCAAGGGTGTTCCCCCGTATGGGGGATGTAAATAACGCCATGGCCTTCACGGCATGGCGGGTTTCGGTCCCGACATGAACTACACAATTATCTGATTAGTCAGATCGCACGCACAATAAATCATCACTTTGTGACTGGCACACCCTCACACTTAATAAACCCCAATAAACGAACAACCAACGATTTTTAATAAGAAGTGCACCCACACCTCTCTATGAGTTTGGCTGTTAGACAGATTAGCTACTCATCAGACCCCTAGAGTGTGTGTGAACAGAATAACTGGGCCCGGGTCAAGGTGGACTCTCTAGTACCTGTGTGCTGATACAAGAAATATGAAGTGATCTAGAAGGGGAGGGGATGAATAGATCACTTTTTTCAACCGATTAAAAATTACTGAAGAATGATTCACTTAAAACAAGCAATCTCGGAGTTGAACCCACAAAAAAATGCAGTGCGGACAATAGCTCGAGTGGATAGAAGGCACACCACAAAATCACCACGGACAATCACACGAGTACCCAGAGGTTTTTAAGGTGGTTCGGTCAGACCTCCAGTCTGCCTACGTCCACCCCTCACTTCAAATCGAAGTGAGGCTTCCACTAGCACCTGCTAGCAAAGCAGACTCAGTCTGCGACAACGGCTGATTCACAGCTTCACCAGGGGAACAACCTCCCCTCTTCCTCCACACCTGGAGGGAACCCTAAGGACGCCAAGTCCCTAGAAACCAGGAAACAAGTTCCTCTTCCTCCAACCTGAGGGAACACTAGTGATCTGCAGTCACTAGAACCAGAGACCAAGGTCTCTCTTCCTCTGAAGCCCAGAGGGAACACCTCTTCTACGAGAGAGAACAATACTACAACCTCTGTTGCAAGTGAACCAGAGAGAACACGTCTCTCTCTTCCCCTGAACACCAGGAGGTAACACAGAGAACTTTCAATCAAGAAGGAAAAAAGCAGATAAAAATGAAAACAAGAAAGAAGGAAGCCAAATTTCAGAAACTAGAGACAATGTAGCTCAAACTGAGCAGCAGACTTCGGATTTGATCCGTAAGTCAATACCCATCTTCTGATCACTCTTCTGCTCTCTCTTCTCTCTCAACTGGATCACTCTAGTTTCTCAGGGAGGCTCTTTCTCGTCTGCTCTCACTCAAATTTCTTTACTGTAACCTCGGAGCTCCTCACCGTTCATAGATGGTGAGGCAGTGCTTTTATAAACGATCAGGAGGGTTCATGCAAGGCGTGTGCTTCCCGCGCTCGATCCAGAACCTACTTGCCACGTGCCCTTATAGGATTGGTTCCTTTAGTATTGGATCACGTGCAGCCTAGACACTGGGGAATATTCTTCCTCGGACCACCTTCTTCTTTTTGTTTTTCTTCTTCTCCTGCAAAGAAATTAAAACCATTAAAATTCAGGGCCACAAAAACTAGAACTGCATGAGGTATGTGATAGCAATACGAGATGCACTATACTGAGAATGACACGAGATACACAAGATGACTACAGCACGAAATAAAGAGAGAATGACACGAGGTCAGATGAGAACATCACGAGGTGAGAAGGAAATAACACGGAGTGAAACGATAGTAAAACACGCGATCAGAGGAAACCTGGACGAAGATAGAAAGAAGCAACACAAAGACACACATACAAAAACAACACGAAGACAAAAAAAATGACTCGAATACAAAATTGCTCGAAGACGAGGATGACACGGACTGAAACCAACTAGAAGATGAAAACAGAACCCTACACGAAGTGTGGTCACAAAGTAAAAAGGACACGGGGTCTAGGAAAAACAACACAAAGACAGAAGACAGGAACGTCTACAACGACACGTGATAAAACAGTGAAAGCAGGAAAATGACTCAATTAACTACAGTAAATGACACGAAAACACAAGAGCAAAAATAAAAAGGATGACTCAAGATGAGCAACTAAATACTGAAGAAACGACACGAGGTTCACAGGAAAATGACTCGAAGTTCATCAGAACAAATCGAGCTGCTTCAATAAACAGCACGAAGACAATCAACAAACATAGTTGGAACAACACGACGTACAAAAGGACAACACGAAGTGTAGTAAACACAAACAACACGAAGTATGAAAGGAACAGTACGGACATACAAGGTACTACCTCATAGCAGTTTTCCTGTTAATCATGGAAATTTCAAATGCATAACATTACGCAAGATATCTGATTAAAATGACAATATTTAACATAGTGATGCTCATCATCAAAACACTAGGGAAGTCACAAAAATCCAACAATCTCCCCCTTTTTGATGATGGCAACACTATATTAAATAACATAGATGAAGTGCAATGAGATTATGTGAAGATAAGCAATGCAGACACACAACACACTCGCCTCCTCTGACGACTCCCAAGAGCTCCCCCTGAACACAACAACTGCCTTCCTCTGACTAGATAACTCAGGGCACTTATCTTTCGCTCCCCCTCAGCAAAACACAAGCAAGACACTCTCCCCCTTTGACATCATCAAAACTAGGGGCAGGTCTGAAGATATCACGAAAAGAAAATTGCTGACAGTGGTGAGAAAACAAGAGAGAGTATGGCTGATAAAGGAAAGTTATTGAGATGTTTAGGCAATTAAGAAAGCCATTAATTTAATGTGAGGATTTTGAAGATCAGTTAGTCAGACTGTGTGCAAAATGGTGAATGAAGATCCGCTCCATACACAGAACCAGATTCTAAGCAAGTAAGGTACAAGATACCAGTATGGTCAGAGTAAGTCTTTACTCAGAGAGTATAAAGCAAGGAAGTCAGGAAAACAAAGACCTGTGGTATTGAAAATGAACAAACCAAGAACTATATGCCAAGTGAACAGGATCTTGATACCAGGAGGGAGAAAATTTTTTCAAAGATGGTCAAGATCAAAGGTAAATCTGTCAAGTACACCTTTGACATTAGGGAGACACCTTGTTTAGAGGCAGGAATCCCCAGTTACTTGGTGGCAAGACCACATTACCCCTTCTGACAAGAGGACAGAGATAGTATTCTAACTGGTGTTGACATTAAGGTGACACCTTTACCAGAGGCCAGACACCCCAGTTACTAACCAGATATGTACCATAGCTCTGTATGATCAAGACAGCTAATTAAACCTGATTTATACTGCCATCTCATGACATGGGATGCTTTCACTTCATTGATGAAAGTCCCAGTTTCTCAATGAACAGTTAACAAGGTTGTTACAACTTCTTTCATGAATTTTTTCATTAAACTGCACTTGAAACCTTGTAAATTAGTCTTGATTCAGTTTGAGAACAATACACCAGCTCCAAAGTTTTTCAGACTAAAACACTATATACCTCATTTCGGACTTAACTAGACAAAGTAGGTATGCTGTACTGGCTAGATCAGAAGTCAGTTACAGTGTAGGAAGATAGTCTTGAATTCAGATTTTGATCTCAGTGGGACTAACAGCTGAAATTCCAACAAGAAATTAGATGAACAGTCTTAACAGATAAAACATCCAAAAATTTCTTTTATACACCTACTCAAACTGATTCTCTTATAAGGTCAGCAAAAATCCGTTCAAAGTATGTTCAGATTTAGCCAAAAGAGCATGACACCTATTATTAATCTAGCTCCCCCTAAGACCTTGACTCCAACTCAGACTTAACCAAGACATATCTCAAAACACCTCAAAGAAAACAAAGTGATATCAATCAATACGAGTGAATCAGCAAACACTCATAATGAGGTTCTTTTCAGCAACAGACAATGAGTATAGATAAGCACAATAGCACATGACAGATTATTCAGAGATCAATTATTCAATCATGAAATTCTGGAAATACCTAATTCTCTGCGCAATGTGCTAAATTTTTCAGTATCCAGTGGCTTAGTGAAAATATCTGCAATTTGTGAGTTAGTGCCAACATGGATCAACTCAAAGGTCTTCCTAGCTACTTCATCTCGAATAAAATGATGCCTGATTTCGATGTGTTTAGTTCGAGAATAAAGTACAGGATTCTTTGCAATGTTTATTGCACTAGTATTGTCACAAAAGATGGAAGTGTAACCTAGATCAACTGAGTAATCCAGAAGCTGGTGTTTTATCCATATAACCTATGTGCCACAGTTCCCTGCTGCCACATACTCAGCTTCAGCAGTAGAAAGAGCCACAGAGTGTTGCTTCTTGGATCCCCAAGAGACTAGGCACCCTCCTAAAAATTCGCTGTGACCACTAGTACTTTTCCTATCCAATTTACATCCTGCATAATCTGCATCTGTATATGCAATGAGATCTAAACTACATGATGCAGGATACCCAAGACCTAGATCATGGGTAGCAGATAAGTATCTAAAGATTCTTTTTACAGCTGCCAAATGCAATTCAGTAGGCCTAGCCTGGTATCTGGCACACATCCCTACACTAAATTGAATGTCAGGCCTGGATGCTGTTAAGTAGAGGAGTGAACCGATCATACCTCTATATAATTTAGCATCCACCTCTTTACCTTTTTCGTCTGAATCCAGTGAGGAGTTGGTGCCCATGGGTGTTGAGATAGTCTTGAGGTTGGTCATTCCAAACCTTTTCAGCATCTCCAGAGTATACTTGGTTTGATTTATGAAACAACCATCCTCCATCTGTTTGACCTGCAGCCCAAGAAAATACTTTAGTTCGCCAACTAAACTCATTTCAAATTCATGAGACATAGATTCAGAAAATTCTTTACACAATTTTGAATTGTTAGATCCGAAGATGATATCATCAACATATGCCTGGACCACTATTAAATCCTTTCCGAGATTTTTGGTGAAGAGGGTTTGGTCAACCTTACCTCGAGTGTAGCCCTTGCTCAAGAGGATTTCAGAAAGTCTCTCATACCAGGCTCAGGGAGCCTGCTTCAATCCATAGAGGGCTTTATTCAACCTAAAAACCATGTTAGGCTGAACAGAGAAATTAAAACCTGGAGGTTGTTCAACATATACCTCTTCCTTCAATAACCCATTTAAGAATGCGCTTTTGACATCCATCTGTTGTAGCCGAATGTTCCTAGAGCATGCAAATGCAAGCAGAATTCTTATAGCTTCCATCCTAGCCACTGGGGCATAGGATTCATCAAAATCCACACCAAATTCCTGACTGTAGCCTTGAGCTACAAGTCTTGCTTTGTTTCTAGAAATAGCTCCATTCTCATCAACTTTATTCTTGAAAACCCATTTAGTGCCAATGACATGAGTGTTATCAGGTCTGGGAACTAGTTCCCATACAATATTTTGCTCAAATTGATTTAACTCCTCACACATGGCGGATACCCAAGAATCATGTTTTAAGGCTTCTTCCACAGATTTGGGTTCCACCTGAGATACCAATGCAGCTAAGTCCTGTTCTTGGATAATTCTTAAATGAGACCTTGTCCTAGGAGGATCATGCAAATTGCCTATGACATTTTCACTAGGGTGGTCTTTGTGAAATATTATCTAACCTGAGGGTTCACCTACCTCAGCTGCTCCTTCTTGCTGTGAGTTTTCTGGTTGAGCAGCTGGCTGCATCTCTTCTTCTTTAATTTTCTCGAAGAAATCTCCCTCATTAGATGGCTCCCTGTCATCATTCATCACTTTGTTAGAGAAATCATTTTCATCAAACACTACATGCGGTGTTTCTTCAACAGTTTGATCATCTTTATTGAAAACTCTGTAAGCCCTTGAGGTTTCTGAATATCCGAGAAAAATTCCAGGAGAGCTTCTAGCTTCAAATTTGTCCAAACCATTCTTACCATTATTGTGAATAAAACATTTGGAGCCAAAAACTTTAAAGTAAGAAATGTTTGGCTGCTTACCCTTGAGAAGTTCATAAGGAGTTTTCCTATGAGTAGGTCTTACCAAGGCTCGGTTTAGAATGTAGCATGCAGTATTCGCAGCTTCAGCCCAAAATCTCCTTGGAAGTCCACTCTCAATCAACATAGTCCTGGCCGTTTCAATTATTGACCTGTTTCTTCTCTCAACAATTCCGTTCTGCTCCGGTGTCCTGGGAGAAGAGAATTTGTGAGTCACTCCCTCTCTTGAGAAAAATTCAGAAAATGAAGAGTTCTCAAACTCTCCTCCATGGTCAGACTGAATTGTAATGATATTATGTTCACCTTGCAGTTTGATTTTATTGAAAAGTTCTTCAAAGTGAACAAAAGCATCATTTTTATTTGCTAAACAAAACAACCAAGAAAATCTAGTGAAGTCATCAACTATGACTAATCCATATCTTTTACCTGACAAACTTTGTATGCGAGTAGGACCAAAGAGATCCATGTGCAAGTGCTGCAGCGGTTTAGATGAAAGACTCTCAGTTCTCAACTTAAAAACTGCACGAGTCTGTTTACCTTGTGCACAAGCATCACATAGCTTGGACCCTAACTGAAATATTATTCTGGGCAAACCTCTAACTAGGTTATGCTTAGACAGTTTATTCATTGTAGACAAACTAGCATGGCCTAGACGCCTATGCCAGTCAAAAGCAACCTGTTCAGAGTTAGCAGACATACACAAGTTAGTTTCAGGATTATCATCCAGGTCTACGATGTATACATTGTTTACTCTATGACCTTTGAACATGACGTTATCAGAATTCAGCTCAAAAATAGTGCAGGAATTGTGGTCAAAGAGTACCTTGTGTCCTTTGTCGCAGAGTTGACTTATACTTACCAAGTTGTGCTGAAGTCCTTCTATAAGATACACATCTTCAATGGAGTTAGTAGAGGACTTACCAACCGTACCAATTCCAATTATTCTTCCTTTGTTATTTCCACCGAATTTGACCAGGCCCCCAAACTTCATTTTCAGTTTGCTAAATTTGGACCGGTCTCCTGTCATGTGCCTGCTACAGCCGCTGTCAAGATACCACTTGTTATGCTCGGCTGCCAGGCTAACCTGCGAGAGTTCAGACAAAGTAATGTGGGACCCAATTCAAATTGGGTCCAAAGACAGTTTTCAATTTATGCAAATTACACTTAGGAACCCACATTTGTTTTACTGTTCTTTTCAGTGATTTCATGTGGATTGATTCTTCCTTCTTGGCATTTCTCAGTGGGTGTTGAATGAGCCTATTCCTATTAAAATTATGCTGTTTCCGAACAGAAAAATTGTTGTTTGGCCTCTTAGAGGAAACACGTGTGTGCTGAGCATAATTCATGTAACCATTTTTATTCAAATGAAAATTGTGCTGAAAGTGATGCATGTTTGCATGCTTTCCTTGATAACTAGCATGCTGAACTTTCTTAGCGAAACTGTTCACCTTTCTAGTGACATCAATAGGAATGGTCGGGTGAAAACCTTTGTTCCACAACTGTTGCACAGGAGCTGTTCTAGTCTCAGGATTTCCTGACTTAGCTTGCTGACCAGTGGATTGAATGGATTTGCTGGTCGAAACCTTCAATGTAGAGACAGATTTGGAACTGGATGGTGTTTCCAATTTTTCTTTGCCCTTGGCGGGGTAGAACGTGACAGTTTTAAATTCAAAGGGTTTTTTACTTGTGGGATAGTATCCTAATCCCTCCCTATTGAAGTTTACCTTCGACCCCAGAAGGGCATCCAGATTGTTTCTCCCCTCTGTAAATTTTTCTAGCATTTTTCCTTTGTCCTCAATCTCCTTCTAAAGTTCATTACATTGGTCCTGGAGTTCCTGATTAAATTTTCTAACCGCCTCATATTTTTTGCAATCAGTCTAAACTCTTTTTTACTCTCTTCAGTTTTACTCTTCAGCTCATTCATCCTAGCTAGATTTTCCTCTCTTTCCATTCTAAACTTCTCGATCTCACTTCTAGCCTGATCTAGCTCAATGGCCATCTCCTTGGTTTTCATGTTATCCGTAACAGCAATAGAGTGTTCCTCAGAAACAGAGTGAAACTTTCGTTTAAGCATTCTGTACTCCTTGGTTAGAAAATTATATTTAGCTAACAGGTTGCCATAGGCGTCCTCCCAATCGTCCAAAGTAAAATTCTCAAATAAGTTCGTTACCTCTTCCTCATGGTTGGCCATGAGGCAAGTCTTCTCTTCACCTTCACTGAACGAGGTGGCTTCTGGATCCTCCTCCTCGTCGCTCCATGTGCACAACATGGCTTTCTTCTTCTTGTGCACCATCTTCTTCTGGTATCCGGGAGCCTTAGCTTGCAACTCTGGACATTCACTTTTCATGTGACCAGGTTTCTGACAATGGTAGCATGTAACCTTCTTAACAAACCGGTTCTTCTCAAGTTCTCGTTCAGGAGACTTCCTTGCAGCATTAAATTTCTTTCTCCTGTAGAATTTCCCTTTAGTCCTCAAGAACATTCTGAATTGCCTGGTGAGCATGGCCTGCTCGCCCTTGTCCAGGTCTGAGAATCCGTCAGAGTCTTCGCTGCTACCACCACTGTTGCTGCTGCTGCTGCTCTTCTTAGTATGTCGTGAGACTTTCAGAGCAACATTCTTTCCCTTTCTGTCATGTCCATCATTCCCTTGTTTGAAGTTCATTTCATGGGTCATGAGAGACCCAATCAGCTGGGTTACTGACATGGTGGATAAATCTCTAGATTCCTCTATGACGGTCACCTTAGTATCCCAGATGGGAGTTAGGGACCTAAGGATCTTTCTGATAATGTCTTCTTGCTGAATCTCCTTTCCAAATCCTCTCAGACTATTGATGATCACAGACAATCTTGCATACATTTCTGTGATCGACTCCTCTGGCTTCATCTTAAACAACTCATACTGAGTTGTAAGCATATTGATCTTGATAGCTCTCACTTGAGATGTGCCATCATAAATTAACTGCAATTCATCCCACATTTTCTTTGCAGTCTTGCACGCTGAAATCCTCAAGTACTCTTCCAGGTGGACGGCGCACTGTACGATGTTAAGAGCTGTCCAATTCAGTGCGGAGAGTTTAACCTGTTCCTCTGTCCACATGTCTTCGTTCGGTGGAAGTTGGTACGGACCATCTGTAATTACTCTCTAGAGCTTGTGGCTTTGGGCCCTGATAAAGACTTCCATCCTGTTCTTCCAAAAGAAATAGTTATTACCATTGAAGAAAGGGGGACGGGTGATTGACTGCCCTTCAGCAATGTAGCTGCGAGAACCAGCGGATCCGTTTCCCTGGCCGTTGGACCACATATTGGGAAATACCTGCTCTGATACCAAGTGATACAAGAAATATGAAGTGATCTAGAAGGGGAGGGGATGAATAGATCACTTTTTTCAACCGATTAAAAATTACTGAAGAATGATTCACTTAAAACAAGCAATCTCGGAGTTGAACCCACAAAAAAACGCAGTGCGGACAATAGCTCGAGTGGATAGAAGGCACACCACAAAATCACCACAGACAATCACATGAGTACCCAGAGGTTTTTAAGGTGGTTCGGTCAGACCTCCAGTCTGCCTACGTCCACCCCTCACTTCAAATCGAAGTGAGGCTTCCACTAGCACCTGCTAGCAAAGCAGACTCAGTCTGCGACAACGGCTGATTCACAGCTTCACCAGGGGAACACCCTCCCCTCTTCCTCCACACCCGGAGGGAACCCTAAGGACGCCAAGTCCCTTAAACCAGGAAACAAGTTCCTCTTCCTCCAACCGGAGGGAACACTAGTGATCTGCAGTCACTAGAACCAGAGACCAAGGTCTCTCTTCCTCTGAAGCCTAGAGGGAACACCTCTTCTACGAGAGGGAACAATACTGCAACCTCTGTTGCAAGTGAACCAGAGAACACATCTCTCTCTTCCCCTGAACACCAGGAGGTAACACAGAGAACTTTCAATCAAGAAGGAAAAAAGCAGATAAAAATGAAAACAAGAAAGAAGGAAGCCAAATTTCAGAAACTGGAAACAATGTAGCTCAAACTGAGCAGCAGACTTCGGATTTGATCCGTAAGTCAATACCCATCTTCTGATCACTCTTCTGCTCTCTCTTCTCTCTCAACTGGATCACTCTAGTTTCTCAGGGAGGCTCTTTCTCGTCTGCTCTCACTCAAATTTCTTTACTGTAACCTCGGAGCTCCTCACCTTTCGTAGATGGTGAGGCAGTGCTTTTATAAGCGATCATGAGGGTTCATGCAAGGCGTGTGCTTCCCGCGCTCGATCCAGAACCTTCTTGCCACGTGCCCTTATAGGATTGGTTCCTTTAGTATTGGATCACGTGCAACCCAGACACTGGGGAATATTCTTCCTCGGACCACCTTCTTCTTTTTGTTTTTATTCTTCTCCTGCAAAGAAATTAAAACCATTAAAACTCAGGGCCACAAAAACTAAAACTGCATGAGGTATGTGATAGCAATACGAGATGCACTATACTGAGAATGACACGAGATATACAAGATGACTACAGCACGAAATAAAGATAGAATGACACGAGGTCAGATGAGAACAGCACGAGTTGAGAAGGAAATAACACGGAGTGAAACGATAGTAAAACACGCGATCAGAGGAAACCTGGACGAAGATAGAAAGAAGCAACACGAAGACACACATACAACAACAACACGAAGACATAAAAAAAATGACTCGAATACAAAATTGCTCGAAGACGAGGACGACACGGACTGAAACCAACTCGAAGACGAAAACAGAACCCTACACGAAGTGTGGTCACAAAGCAAAAAGGACACGGGGTCTAGGAAAAACAACACGAAGACAGAAGACAGGAACGGCTACAACGACACGTGATAAAACAGTGAAAGCAGGAAAACGACTCGAGTAACTATAGTAAATGACACGAAAACACAAGAGCAAAAATAAAAAGGATGACTCGAGATGAGCAACTAAATACTGAAGAAACGACACGAGGTTCACAGGAAAATGACTCGAAGTTCATCAGAACAAATTGAGCTGCTTCAGTAAACAGCACAAAGACAATCAACAAACATAGTTGGAACAACACGACGTACAAAAGGACAACACGAAGTGTAGTACACACAAACAACACGAAGTATGAAAGGAACAGTACGGACATACAAGGTACTACCTCATAGCAGTTTTCCTGTTAATCATGGAAATTTCAAATGCATAACATTACGCAAGATATCTGATTAAAATGATAATATTTAACATAGTGATGCTCATCATCAAAACACTAGGGAAGTCACAAAAATCCAACATGTGCAAGGGTGCAGCAAGCAACTAAGGAAATGCAAGTGTAGTGAGGGAGACACACGGTGAGCAGAATCGAATGTTAAAGTGTGTGATGGGAAAACAGCCAGATTGGAATACGTTGAAGCTGGCACACGAACCTGTGAATGGGGATAGAGAACATGGAGCAATCACACAAATCACAGCCCATAACACAGGGATTTTTAAGGTGGTTCAACTTGCAACCTGCAGACCTACATCCACCCCTCACCAAACCCGATGAGGCTTCCTGCTAACTATCAGCTTGACTGCTGAGCCTCACAGCTTGCTATAGCTGAGCATCACAGCTGGCTACTGTTGAGCCTCATAGCTTGCTACTACAGATTCATAGCTTCATGACGGGGATGACACCCGCCACACAGACACAAACATAAAAAATGAACAGGGAAAATAAAGAAAGATAAAAGCAGAAACAAGGCACGAAGACTTTGGATTTGGTGCACAAGTTTTGTCTGAATAGATTAGGAGTGAAGCTTCTATGGCTACTGAAACTTTCTTTCTTTCAGGCTTAGACTGACTACAAGGCTGCTCTCCTTTCCTTCTCTTTACAGCACAGGATTGAGTGGATCCATGTGCTGGGCTGCTCTCTTTTCTTCTCCTCTCTTTTTCTTCCTCTCAGATGATAAGCTAAGGCACAAGCTCTCTTTCTTTTCTTCTTTCAGGCCTTCTTCTTCCTCTTGAGGCAGTAGTGGACTTCCTTCATGGAGGAGGCCAGTATTTATAGAAGAACTGGTGCGGGACTTCCCTCCAAGGGAACTGCACCTGACTGGTTGGATTAAACACTGGTTATTTTGAAAAGAACCTCCTCTCTGATTTGTCCAGCATGTATTTGGCATAATAGAGCCATAGTAATTTTCCCTCTGAGGATTGGCTGGAGTAAACAAATGAATTTTGACCAAGAGCACCTGCAACATCTTTATCTTCTTTGGCTTGTAGCAGAAATGGCGTGCTTTGGTCGTTGCAGATCTGCAGACTCATTTTTGATTGGCTAAAAGCAAAAAGGAAGATTGCCTTGATAGGTGACCTTTCCCACATTTGTAAACTGGGAGCTGTTCTATCCAAAAGGGACTGATCTGGAAACCTCATGATGACAAGGATAGTTGACTGTCATAGAAACCTTTTCAGACCTCAAAAATCATGCTTTTGGCAGTTTACGGTTCTATTTTTAATCCTCTGGAAGTCCTCAGAACCGTTGTAGGAAAAATAGATTTTTGCTTGAAAAACTTCTGATGCGTCAACGCAGCAAGCCCATTGCATCGACACAACTTCACGTAGCCTTGAGTGTGCTGGCGAGCTGGCGTAGATGGCGTCGATGCTAGATGGATGGTGCATCGACGCATCCTTTGTGAATGGCATTTACAACGCTTTCTAGGAAGGCCATTGCTTCGACGCCCTGACAACATGGCATTGATGCAGCCTCAAGGGATCTGTAGTTACTGGCGAACAGACGTTGATGGTGTCAACCCAGTGATGGTACTTGCGTTAACGCAACCATCAAAGGTTCTGCAACTTCTTGCAAGCTTGCGTTGTTCATATGCTCCCCATGACCTATTTTACACCCTTGCTGACCTTTTGTCACCCTTACGGGTCTATTTGTCTGCCTTGCAAGCCATTTGTCACCCTTAAAAGCCTTGATCCACCGCCTTCTTTGAGAGCTATTTAGCATGACTATGTTGACGGACAAGAGCGTTCCGTCGACGCAATAATGTTGGATTTGCTGCCTTCAGCTCCGTAAGACATTTTTTAGCTTGGCAAGACAATTTTCACCCTTGAGGCTTATTTATCTCCCCTGCACATCCATTTGTCACCATTGTCTTCCTCAACCGTCGACGTTGTCACGTTTTACTCCCTTCTGGAAAGGTTGTCACCAGAAGGAGTATACTGGTGGTTGTTGCTACTGACTGTGTCGACGTACAAGGAGGTTGGGTCAATGCATCAAAGAAGGAATATGAGGCTTCATTGCCACAAGCCATTTTTCACCCATGAGGACCTCTTTGTTAGCCTTAGGAGTTATTTTTCACCCTTGACCTGGCCTTTGTCAGCGATAACTGGCAACTTCATCTGCTTGGCTGCGTCGACTCCATGAGCTGATGGAGTCGACTCCAATGTCTTGAAACTTGAGATTTTTCCTTGTTGCGTCGACGCTAAGCTTCACTACGTTGACCCAGCCTTGTTGTCCTTTGAACTTTTTGACTCCTAAAGGCCCTTGCACTTGGATTTCTTCCAGCCTTGATCAAGTCTCCTCCTTTTACATTCTTGTGCCTTGAAATTAGCCTAGCCAAGCTGAGATTATTCGAGGGTTGCAACCATGCAATTCTATTATTTTTATGGCTACTTGTGCCTGGTGCGTCGACGCTATTGCCCTGTTGCGTCGACGCAGCCTTTGAAGAGCTGCGTTGTTGCTTTGCTGCTGCTTGTTACTTTGCTTTCAAGAAATTTGTTTGCACACATCATAAGAGATTTAAGACTCATTTAAATGGTCATGATTATTTGACTAATTCTCAATAAGGCTTGTATGAATCATGAGTCTTTTTGTAGAAGACATTACATGTAAGCATCAAGGACATAGTTGAGTCAACAAAAGAACAATAATGACTTATAGTTGGACATCATCAAAACAATTAACGCATGTTCCATACATGCACAACATTCTCCCCCTTTTTGATGATGGCAAACTATGAGTCATTATTTCAACAGGGAACCAATTATGATCAACTCAATTAATGACATGCTACATGCAATTTGGCAAATGCTTCATTTTAGCAAACTCTGCCCCTGTCAAGCAACACTCTCCCATATTGAAGTAGTGAATTAATGACTTACATATTCTCTCCCTCTTTTGACAACATCAAAATAGGAGGGTCGGAGAGAAGATATGGAAAAGCTCAACAAGAAAGGAGGTGATCAAGGTAGGGTGAGTATGTTGATGCAAATGTGTGCATCTACAGACCATGACAGTGCAAACCATAATGGCAGCCAACTAGCAAAGGGAATGTTCAGATTTCTGTATTTTTCTGGTTTTCAAATTTTTGCATTTTCTGTGCAATGCAAGGAGACAGAAAATGCAATCCAACCAAATATATGAAAAGAACTGATACCAATTGTGTGGAGAGATGATGACTTCATAGCAGCCAGGAGAATTCAGTGCAGATGGTCCAGAGACAGCAATTTGCATGAGACCATATATCAACAAGAGGCCAATTTGTCTTAAGGACAAATGCCAGGACGGCCAGACAGAAGTCTGGACACACGGGGTCAACCCCTGGGGTCGACACCTGAATACCAGGGTCCTAGACAGAATTGGACCCAGAGAGAGTCGACTCTGGGAGTTGACACTTGGAATTTTAGAAGAACAAGATTCAAGAAATCTTAGGATGGGAGTACTTCAATCCCGAAGCCAAGTTCATAAATCCAGAGTTAGAGATGTTTCAGAATCAACAGTTATAGAATTCCAACGATAAAGCCCTTATCTTTAGTATGGTTTAAATCTGCTGAAATCTGAGTTTCTCAATTATGAGCGTTTGAAAATTCTGTATTCAAAATCAATAGAAATAAATCAATATCACATATGCAATGCCACGTTAGCTTCCTATCATCCTACTCATTCAAATTCTATTCGCACCTTTGAAGGAAACAATAGTAAGTATTGAGGTTAAACACTTGAAGTTTCTGATTTTAACCATGGGGCGCTATCACAAACATATTTTTCTTTTGAAGCCAATTGTTATAATTTTTCTTTTTTTTTCAAGAGCATTCAGGTGGACCATGCACCTTTTGACATGAAGATGCACATTGATCAGACGCCAGCATCCCCAGTTACTCAATGTCACTGACCATTCTGCTTCATTTTGAACAGTTGTAGCAAGGCATCTCATGACTCTATCTGCTTACTTCATTGATGAAGAGATTTGGTTTCTTAGTGAATCCATTTGCCATTGCTCTGCCTTAGGCCAATGAATCTTTAGTGCATACCTTTTTACATGAGTATACACGTTTATTAGACGCCAGTATCCCCAATTACTCAGTATGACTCAAGTTCATTTCATTAGTTTAGTGTACCCCTTTTTGAATTTTTCAGATTTTCTTGATGTTTAAAAATAATACTGAAATGAAGTTCCTCAATCAAAGATGCCTTTATACTTAAAATAAACATTTAGATTTAAGAAGACATACCATGACAAAACATGAAAAACTAGTTTAGGTCCATTAAATCTGAGTACAACCACTTTCAAGACCATTTAATTTTGAAACTCAAGAGATCATAAAATTTAAACCAACAGTTTTTATGTCTTGGGCAATCATAGAACTCCATAAAGGAAGATTCTTCTTTTAGAATATACTCTGATAAATGAGCTCAGCAGCAGGTAGGGATTCTCCCAAGAGTTCACAGCGTTCAAGGAATTTGTAGTAAGCAGCCAGACATGAAGAAGTAGATGACAGATCTTCAGAGATTCTAAGGAGGTTCATGTGACAATACAACTCAGACCCAATATGGAACACAACGAATGATAAACATGATATAGCAGCTGATGTATACATGGAGTGCACTTGGGTAGAGAATGGAGACAGACCCAAAACACTCCCCCTCAGGATGGGCAGTGAACACAGAGGTTGTAAAACAAAGGTGAACATAGTTCAAACTGGTGGACAACATTGAAGAGTCTGAACACAAATAGGTGGACTACAAGATCGATGTAGGCACACACGAAGGGTCGATGCATACTACTCAGACAGAACACAGATTCAAGGAGAAAATCAACTGTTGTGTCGACTCAACAGGGTCTGTGCGTCGACGCACAATGCAAATAGAGCACACACATTTTTTCTTTTAAATTGATTGTACATGGAGCACATAAATGAGTTTTTCAATTGAAAATGTGAGAGATTTAACAAGACATGGATCTCAAAATATGTCAAACAAGGTGTGCACTGATGCAGACCAGACTTTCACATCTGATACCAACAAACTCCCCCTAAGAAGATGCAGTCAACTCATATGATAACAAGATATGCAAGAAGTGGACTACATTTTTATGTTGATTCCAACTCAACTTGTGCATAGGTCACAGGATGCTGTCATAAGAAACAATAAGTGGGTATGCAATCTATGACTTGCTTAAACATTTGACAGTTAGGTCCCTTAACATGATATGCATTGGAGTGCATGACACCACAAGATGATGCTTAATGTCCACAACACATGTAGACTCAAGACATTTGCAATGCATTCTAAACCGAAGTGCAAGCTCTCAGACTCCCCCTTTGTCCAATGCTTTAAAAAAAACATGTCAACCAACCAACAGGTTATATGTCCACATGAATGATGAGTTGGATCATATGCAGCCATAACAAGTATCATCAAAACAATGGTTATAAAGGATAGATAGGAAGTACATATGGCTGCTAACAATGGGAGTAGCTAGAGGCTAAACAACACACATGCACGTTATTAACACAAACTCATCAGCATATCAAATCCATTAGCATGATAGATTACTGATGAATTAAACATCTGAAGTTTTTGATTTCTAGTACAAGGCCGAGGTATGATCCGAAGACCCAACTCAAGCATAATGAGAGTTTCAGACAGACTTAATCTGTCTTTCTGCCCATCACCATTCAATATACTAGAAGCTCAGGTTAAATGTTAATCATGTAATCCAATTCAGATATTCATCTTAAATCAGTGGGAGGTTTTCAGCAGTTCAGGGAGATAGTTTCAGCTTGGAGGATTTATTGGAAGCAAGAAAGAGCTAAACTGCACTGACCAAATGAAACCTAACATGCACAATTAAAATAAGTTAAAAATTTTATTCACAAACCTATGCATTGAGCTTTTATTACCTGCTAATCCGTTGTTCAGCTCCAAGACACCCTGCACCCAAAATACTCATTCTGAATTTTCAGGTACCCAAGCTTGCTTGGGTCCTGGGACATTAGCAGTGTTTTTAACTAGAGTGCTCTTCTTTATCAAGGTAGTCAAGTCATCTTCCCTCATTGTATGACAATCATACACTTCATGTCCTACCTTCCCACAGTAAAGGCAACACACAAGGGATTTCTCATCCTTCTCATGTGTGGTGAGTTTTCATGGGTAACCATGAATGTTCACATTTTTGGCATGAGGGTTGTTTTTCCTCCTTCTTTGCCGACAATTTTTGACTATGTGGCCAAGCTCCCTGCAATGATAATATTGAACAAAAGATTTCATAACATTCAATTCCTTGCAATTTGACACATTGTGTCCAAACATCCCACATTGGTGGCAGTAGGAGGGTTGGGCTCCCTTGGTAGATTTTTTATAGTGACTGAAATCAAATTTAGACTTGCATGCTATCAGTCCATCATTTTTCATGTCATAGTACTTATACATCAAGTGACCATGTTGTCCACAATAAGAACATGAAGCATACTTTTTCTGGAAAGCATGGTGTCTGTCATTCTTATCAAAACAAAGAAACTCATTTTTCTATTTTTTCTTTAATATTTTCTTTTTCAGGTTTCTATTTTCATTTTGATTTTTCTGGGCCACAAACAGTTTTAGTGGTGATTGGGAAGATGAGGCAACATCCGAGCTGGAAACAAGCGATGTAAACGATTTGCTTTTAGAATCCTTTTTATTCACTGATCGGTGCCCAAGCTCTTCTCTCCGGGAGTTCACCCTTGTCCCCAATAGTTTGTTCAGATTTTCTTGGCCCTTAACAAATTTCGATAGTGAGCTTTTCAGATCTTGAATTTCTTTTTCAAGTAAGAGGATGTGCTGTTCCGAATTACCCAAATCTTTCTCACAAGTGGCAAGTTGCTCATTCAACATGTTATTCACAGTTTTGTAGTAATCAAATTCTTGTTGAAGGGTGGCCAATTTTTCAGAGTCATCAACACTCACACCCTTTCCCTTCTCATAAGCGTGTAGCTTAGCAAGTAACTCATGGTTTTGCTTTTTCAAATTTTCATTTTCTTCTGTAAGAGCCTTGTTTTCAGCCAAGTCTTGATCATTTGACAGAGACTTAGGTTCATCTTGAAGCTGTCTTACAAATTCTTCCAATCTGGTGATTTCAGCTAGCAAGATTCCATTTTCGTCTCTCAAGCACGCAATGTGGTCTATATGTGTGTCCATGTCTATCATGAGAGTTTCATTCAGCTCCTCTAAAGTAGAACATTCTTTACAAGAAGAACAAATAGAAGAGTCATTTTCAAACTTCTTTTTCAATTTTCTGTTTTTAGATTTTAACTTCTTGTGCTGCTTAGCCAACTCATCATATATATCCCTTAATTTTTCAAGAGTAAAGTCCTCTGAATCAGAACTTTCCTGAGACAAGGATTAATTGCTTGACTGATATGGACTGTCGACCATCAGACAGTCATGCTTTGTTCCTTCTTCATGGATCCTGGCCAGTCCGTTCAAGATCTCCTTGGCAGAGCTGCAGCAGGAGACAAAAGGGAACTTGGAGACATCAACTGGAGCTTTTATCAGTTTGAAAGCAACAAGGTTCTCAACATTTTAGGTCCTTTGTTCAATAGACCATTCAGATGTATCAGATGGCAGCTTGTGCGGACCATGGTATATGAGATTCCATAACCTTGTGTTAATGGAATTGACAAAGGCACACATCTTCCCTAGCCACATGGGAAAATCAGAACCATCAAATAAGGGTGGGGAATTCATTGAAACTTGTTTAACGGATAAGGCCATTTAATCAAATGCACTAGGATCTTTCTCCGCAAATTGTTGGATTTGAGTATAACAGATCTTGGCTTTGATACTAATTGTAAGGTCCCTTGGGTGCCAACGGATCTAGAAGGGGGGTTGAATAGATCCGATACGAACTTTGCCCAGATAAAAATCTAACCCAAATTGAAACACAATCCACAAATTGATGTGCAGATGACAATCTATCCAATAAGGATTGGTTTCAGCAAAAATACTTCAAGGCAATAGGACAAGACACTCATGCACAAGGAACCAATAAGTCGCTGTATGGGAGTAGGCTGAGGTCGACGCAGCAGAGTAGTGAAGTCAACGCAGACACTCTATGAGCTTGGCTGTTAGACATATTAGCTACTTATCAGACCCCTAGAGTGTGTGTGAACAGAATAACATGCCCCGAATCAGGGTGGACTCCCTAGTACTTGTGTGCAAGGGTGCAGTAAGCAACTGAGGAAATGCAAGTGCAGTGAGGGAGACTCACGGTGAGCAGAACCGAATGTTAAAGTGTGTGATGGGAAAATAATCAGATTTGAATACATTGAAGTTGGCACAAGAACCTATGAATGGGGATAGAGAACATGGAGCAATCACACAAATCATAGCCTATAACACAAGGATTTTTAATATGGTTCGGCCTGTAACCCGCAGACCTACATTCACCCCTCACCAAACCCGGTGAGGCTTCCTGCTGACTAACAGCTTGACTGCTGAGTCTCACAGCTTGCTACAGTTGAGCGTCATAGCTTGCTACTGCTGAGCCTTATAGCTTGCTACTGCTGATTCACAGCTTCACGACGGGGATGACACCCCCCCAACACACACAAAGATCAGAAATGAAAAGGGAAAACAAAGAAAGATAAAAGTAGAAACAAGGCACGAAGACTTTGGATTTGGTCCACAAGTCTTGTATGAATAGATTGGAAGTGAAGCTTCTTTGGCTACTAAAACTTTCTTTCTTTTAGGCTTTGGCCGACTGCAAGGGTGCTCTCCTCTCCTTCTCTTTACAACACAGGATTGAGTGGATCCATGTGTTAGGCTGCTCTCTTTGCTACTCCTCTCTTTTTCTTCCTCTCAGATAATCAGCTAAAGCATGAGCTCTCTTTCTTTTCTTCTTTCAGGCCTTCTTCTTCCTCTTAAGGCAGCAGCGGCCTTCCTTCATGTAGGAGGCCAATATTTATAGAAGAACTGGTGAGGGACTTCCCTCCAAGAGATCTACAACTGATTGTTTGGATTAAACAATGGTTCTTTTGAAAATAACCTCCTCTCTAATTTGTCCAGCATTTATTTGGTAGAATAGAGCCACATCAATTTTCCCTCTGAGGATTGGCTGGTGTAAACAAATGAATTTTGACCTAGAGCACCTGTATTATCATTATCTTCATTGGCTTGTAGCAAAAATGGTGTCCTTTGGTCCTTGCATATTTGTAGACTCATTTTTGATTGGCTGGAAGCAGAAAGGAAGATTGCCTTGACAGGTGACCTTTCCCACATTTGTAAATTGGCAGTTGTTATGTCCAAAAGGGACTGATCTGGAAACCTCATGATGACAAGGATAGTTGACTATCCTAGGAACCTTTTTAGACCTCCAAAATCGTGCTTTTGGCGGTTTACGGTTCTATTTTAAATCCTCTGGAAGTCCTCTAAACCGTTGCAGGAAAAATAGATTTTTGCTTCAAAAACTTCTGATGCGTCGACGTAGCAAGCCCATTGTGCCGACGCAGCTTCACGTAGCCTTGAGTTTGCTAGCGAGCTGGCATTGATGATGTCGACGTTGGATGGATGGTGCGTCAACGCATCCTTTGTGAATGGTGTTTACAACGCTTTCTCGGAAGGCCATTGCATCGACGCCCTAACAACATGGCGTTAACGTAGCTTCAAGGGATCTGCAGTTGCTGGCGAACAGACATTGATGGCATTGACACAGTGATGGTACTTGCGTTGATGCAACCATCAAAGGTTTTGTAGTAGCTGGCAAGCTGACCTTGAGTCTGTTGGCGAGCTGGCGTAGTTGGCGTCGACGCTGGATGGACAGTGCGTTGACGCATCCTTTGTGAATGGCGTTTACAACGCTTTCTTGGAAGGACATTGCATCGATGCCTTGACAACATGGTGTTGATGCAGCCTCAAGGGATCTACAGTTGCTGGTGAACAGACGTTGATGGCGTCAACACAGTGATGGTACTTGCGTTGACACAACCATCAAACGTTCTACAACTTCTTGCAAGCTTGCATTCTTCATTTGCTCCAAACGAGCTATTTTACACCCTTGCTGACCTTTCGTCACCCTTGCGGGTCTATTTGTCTGCTTGGCAAGCCATTTGTCACCCTTAAAAGCCTTGAGTCATCGTCTTCTGTGACAACTATTTTGCATGACTGCGTTGACGCACAGGAGCATTGCGTCGACACAGTAATGTTCGATTTGCTGCCTTCAGCTCCACAAGACATTTTTCACCGTTGAGGCTTATTTATCTCCCCTGCACATCCATTTGTCAGCATTGTCTTCATCAGCCGTCGTCGTTGTCACATTTTACTCCCTTTTGGAAAGGTTGTCACCACAAGGAGTATACTGGTACTTGTTGTAGCTGACTGTGTCGACGTACAAAAAGGCTGAGAAGAAATATGAGGCTTCATTACCACAACCCATTTTTCACCCATGAGGACCTATTTGTCAGCCTTAGGAGTTATTATTCACCCTTGACCTGGCCTTTGTCAGCGATAACTAGCAGCTTCACCTGCATGGCTGCGTCGACTCCACGAGCTGATGGAGTCGACTCCAATGTCTTGAAACTTGAGATTTTGCCTTGCTGCGTCGGCGCTAAGCTTTTTGACTCCTGAAGGCCCTTGCACTTGGATTTCTTCCAGCCTTGATCAAGTCTCCTCCTTTTATAATCTTGTGCCTTGAAATCAGCCTAGCCCAGTTGAGATTATTTGAGGGTTGCAACCATGCAATTCTGTTATTTTTATGGCTACTCGTGCCTGGTGCGTCGACGCCATTGCCCTGTTGCGTCGACGCAGCCTTTGAAGAGCTGCATTGTTGCTTTGCTGCTGCTTATCACTTTGCTTTCAAGAAATTTGTTTGCACGCATCATGAGAGATTTAAGACTTATTGAAATGGTCACGATTGTTTGACTAATTCTCAATAAGGCTTGTATGAATCATGAGTCTTTTTGTTGAAGACATTGCATGTAAGCATCAAGGACATAGTTAAGTCATTACAAAAGAACAATAATGACTTATAGTTGGACATCATCAAAATAATTAACGCATGTTCCACATATGCTCAACATAATGAACTATGGAAGTTAATGAATATGCCATTATGCTACTGAATTACTTTCATAGCATAACGTTCTATTAATTCGTTCTTGACCTCTCAATTCTCAATGTTCATGTGCTTTCTTACCTTGCTTACTATCACCTTAATGAATTGTTGAACTTTACTTTCTTGGACGAACTTTATTGTTATTATCGTGGAATTAGCTTGATTTATAACTTGAAGATGCAAGGGCGGGCATGGACGGTGTCCAAGGGCTCTAGTCTAGCCCCCTCGGCAGATGGCCGGAAACATACAATTAACCATGGGGTATAATGATTATTAATGTCGCATTACGCTGGGAGTCCTTTTTTTATAAATGGGTGAAACCCACGAGGCAATCTTATGAAATTTACATGCTTGGTAGTACATTCTCGTTACATGACATTCTTGTGCATAGCCTTCTAAGGTTATGAAAGTACATTCTTGTGATATTACATGCTTGATTGAAAGGCCAACTTATATTCTCATGATCATATATTCTTGCAAATTATATCATTCCTTACATTCCTATCTTGTTACATATTGTGGTTCTATTCACATGTTTCGTCGCATTTTCATGATCTTGTTGTACCCCTGTGATTTTGATGATGTCAAACACTATGACTCATCTGTGCATGATGTCATATGTGTTGATGTTACATTAGTATGGCTTTATGGTTTGATGATGCCTAGCATTGTTGCATTACCGTTGCTATTGCATTTGGCTATGATACATTGCATGGTTGCTAGAGGCTTTGAGAATAAGGCTAAAGGTTAGGTCAAAGTCATGAAGAAATCAGTGCACATTCATATCTCATGCTCATAGTGTTGCATATGCAGGTCAGAGCACTTTCATATTACATCTGTGCACATTTAAACACTCTGGTCATTTAATCAAACAGGTTGCATGCATTTTCATTTTACCGAATAGGTTGTGGGCACAAACATTTTTCACTGGTTGATAGTCAGTGCATATGTACACATATGTGTTGACACCCATTTTTAGCCCGCAAGTTGCGTCATTTCTATTATTCATCATTTTTGATGTCCCGAATCAACAATTATTTTGTAGCCTTCCTTGGATAGATTTTGAGCCCATTTTATTATTCCATTCCCTTTGAGCCTTGGAGATCACGATTTCTTAGAGCCCTGGAGCTTATTGTATCAACTTTCGGCCTTCCAAGTCGACTTAACGCCCATTTAGGTCAACTTCCCTCAAACGTTCGGCCCCTTTCACTGTACAATCTTGAAAATGGTCCTTTGTAATCTCATTCTATACCTCTATTCAAAATGCGTCCTTCATCAAAGTTGTTCCATTCTTAAAGCCCTACATTTTTCTCTTCTACGACATTGGCCATGTGTCCATTGATTTCAAGTTATTCACATTTTTTCATCATTCTGCGCTATTCGCCTGCATCCCGGCATTTTCCCCCTCTTTTCTCACCCAATTTTATCTCTCTTATGATCATATTTTCATCTTTATCTCTTCATGAAAGTTTTTCATCTTTCAATTATCTACAATTTCTTTTTCTATCACGTTTGCTAGTTCTACATCGTTTTCAAGATACACTCCAATTTCCAAAGTCGCGCGTAGTCTGCCCAGAATGTTCTTCCATTCAGTAAGTGGTCTACTACTAGACCGCCTCATTCACTAAGTGGTCTACTGCTAGACCATCCCATCAGTAAGTGGTATACTGCTAGACTGCCCCATTCACTAAGTGGTCTACTGCTAGACTGTCCCATGACTAAGTGGTCTACTGCTAGACCGTCCCATCACTAAGTGGTCTACTTCTAGACCGTCCCATGACTAAGTGGTCTACTGATAGACCGTCCCATCACTAAGTGGTCTACTTATAGACCGTCCCATCACTAAGTGGTCTATTGCTAGACCGTCCCATCACTAAGTGGTCTAATGCAAGACCGCTCCAAGAACTAAACGGTCTACTACTAGACCATTTTCATCCTGTTTTAGCCCGAACTGCCATGGTCACCCAGGTCTCTGTTCTTCATGATAAAGGCGGCCTAATGATGACTGTTTATATCTAAAAATGGTCTATCATGTGACCGTTTATATGACAGAGAGTCCAGAAGACCCTAAACTTCATCTTCTTCACCACCGGACTCTAAGGCCGAAACCTGTGCAACAGGGCCTCCTTGTTAGGGCTATATCTTCTAGAATCTTCCATGAAATTGAGACCCGTTTATTTTTGTGTCTTCCTCTTTGTATTATCTCGAATTTGGTATATGGAGCATGATTTTTAATTGACTAGATATCCTAGAATCTTGACCGCAATATCAGGTTTTACGCATTTCGTGCAACAAAAACTCCTACAGATTAGGTTCCAAAGGTTTCTTCCAAGAGTCATAACTTCCACATCCTTCCACCAAAAAGAGTCCCGTTTGTTCCTACATCTTATCTTGACTATTATCTCGAGTATGATCTAGAGATCTCGAGATTTGGTGGACTCTATCTTTTGGAATCGTGGGAGAAAGTTCGGGGTTTCATCACTTTTTCTATAAATAGATGCCCAGTTCACCTGTGTGACGGGGGGCTCTTCTTCGACCTGGGGCAAAGCCATGTCGGATTGTCCACTCAAACCTTCGACCCCAGGCTATTGAGAGAAGTATTAGCTTTAATTTGGTTGCTCATTTGCTTCATTTCATCTTCATTTGCCCTCCTAAATTCACCTCTACTTCTTGTAAATCATCACAAGTTCTTGAACCTGTGCGGCGGGGCGCCCTTCGTCGGCTCGGGGCGGAGTCATCCGACATCCTCTTCGTCCTCCATTGGTCCCATCCTGAAGAGGGGAGTATCGTCTTCATTTTTCATCTCTCTGGGATCTCTATACTCTCTACAATTTCATATTCTTTTCTCCTACTTTTCACAAATCACCACAGTTTTTACACTTAGTTTTTGCACTGTTTTCTGCACGTTCATGCATTTTTCTCCGTTTTACACAATGTTTTTCTCCCTCTTCTTTCCATCAAATTTCATGATTTAAAATCCTATGCATGCACAACACTCACACCTTCCTTTTGCACCCATTTGTAGGGGTTAAAAACCCTCCCCCAGTGCGTTCTCCCCCATTCTTTCATACTATTTCATCACTTCGGGGCATGTGCTGCACTATCATATTCTAATGGGTGTTCTTTTGTTTTCATGGCTTTGTTTTGCTGGAGACTATCAATAGGACGTGAGGCCCTCTTCCTCTAGCCGGCTGGAAGGAGAGGAGGTCCTATCCCATGAGTTCTCCGGACCCATCTTCAAGGCGCGATCACACGTTGTAGCAGTCACCTTCGGCCGTGATTTTCTTCTTCCTTTCCCAAGGTACGCAGTAGGTTTTTTTTCATCATAGTATCTATTTCCTATTGCTATTCCTTGGGTGGCGATCACGGTTCATTTCTTTTCTTCATCGCCCATTTGCTTCCCATTGTTTACACTTCATGATCATATGCATGTTCATACGTGCGTGCTTATTAGTTCGGGGCGGGATAGATTAGCCTAAGCTTTGCATTTACAATATGCACACTCAAGGTCTAAGCACATGCATTCATGCTAGAGCATATGCATGAACAAGGTCCGAGCATATTCTCTCTAGTCAGAGCATGTGCATATAAAAGGTCTGAGCATATTCACATGAAGGTTGGAGCACCTTCACACAGGTCGGTGCACATGCATACATTCATCATTACAAGGTCGGTGCACATTGTGTTAGATAGCAACTAAGGTCGATGCACATTTACCTTAGTCATCTACAAGGTCAGTGCACATCAAGTCTACAGGGGACAAAGGTCGAGGCACATCTTGGCAATGAAGAAGAAAGGTCGATGCACCATGGTGATTTCAAGATGAAAGGTCGGTGCACATCAGCTAACTCTGAAGAGAGGTCGGTGCACATTTGAGCAACTTCAATAGGAAGGTTGGTGCACATCAGCTAACTCTGAAGAGAGGTCGGTGCAGCTTTCCCCAAACTGCCAGTACGGTCGATGCACATCGACTAGGAATAGCAACTAAGGTCGAGGCACATCGACTGGGCACAGTAACAAAGGTCGGTGCACATACCTTCATTCTGGTCAGGTACGGTCGATGCACATTTGTCGCCGAGACTGGAAGGTCGATGCACATTTTATTTTATGGCATATAAGGTCAGTGCACATTTTACTTTATGGCATATAAGGTCGGTGCACATTTTGTTAGACAGCATACAAGGTCGGTGCACATTTTTTTAGTCAACATATAAGGTCGGTGCACATTTTGTTAAACAACATACAAGGTTGTTGCGCATTTTGTTAGTCAGCACATAAGGTCGATGCTTCTTTTGCTCTCCAGCATATAAGGTATGTGCACGTTTTGTTTTATGTCATATAAGGTCTGTGCACATTATGTTTTATGTCATATAAGGTATGTGCACGTTTTGCCTTATGGCATATAAGGTCGGTACACATGAGTATCTAAGGTGAACAAAGGTCGGTGCACATTTTGCTTCATGTCATATAAGGTCTATGCACATTTTGCCTTATGGCATATAAGGTCGGTACACATGAGTACCTAAGGTGAACGAAGGTCGGTGCACATTTCACTTCATGTCATATAAGGTCGATGCACATTTTGGTTTATGGCATATAAAGTAGGTGCATATTTTGCTTCATGTCATATAGAGGTCAATGCACATTCAGGTCTAAGCATATCCACAGTCTGTGCATGTTTGCATATTACACATTAAGGTCAGTGCATCTTCATCATCTTCATGCATATAAAGTCTACTTGTGTATTACACTGGTCAATGCATATACATCATCTTGATACACATATGATTATAAGGTGTTTGATGAAACGTCTTTCTAATTGACAAGATTAAAGTAAGCATGTGATCTTGAACTGAGGCTGAGGCACGTGATCCCAAGTCACCTTATGATGTGCACGTGATCCCTAGAATGGTAGGAAGCTAGCACGTGGACCTAGGGAGCATATGATGGGCACGTGATCTGAGGATACTCAATCAAAAGGAACCTTCTCGTCCCTGCCACGTGGTCCAATAAAAAATGAATGGAATATTTTCACCCTATCCAAAGAGCGTTTCCGGAGCCCCTGTTTTCGGTATAAATAGGGAGCATCCTCCCCTGAGCAAGAAGCGGAAAAAAAGAAGAGGAGAGCCATAGCTAATATAGAGGAAGCCATAAGAGAAGAAGGATCCTCTAGAGAGAAGAAATAGAAGAGAGAGAGTGAGAGCTGAGAAAGAAGAAGAATAAGAAGAACCAGTGAGTGAGCAGAATGGAAGAAAAGAGAAAGAAAGAGAGAAGTGCTGAGAAGAGGATCGAGAGAAGGAGAGAGAGCTCAAGTTAGAGCAGCCCGTCACATTTGAAGATCCATGTTCGTCTATTCTAGGATCAAATCTTGAATAGTTAATTGCTCCTGCGAGAGCTACAGTTTTCATTTCAGCAGTTGCATCTTTTTCTTTGTTATTTTCGTTTTCCATTTCACTTTGGTTTTCGATTTCTTGTTCAGGGATCGGAGTTCCTTCTGAGCGATCAGAAGAAGAGTGACTTGGGTCTCTGGTTGTGGGTGACTGGGTGTCACTCACGTGTTCCCCTCTAGTTTGGAGGAAGTAAGGATTGGTCCTCCGGTTGTGGACAACTGGCAGTTGCTCACGGTTCCTTCTACGGTTGCAGGAGAAGGGAGAGTTGGACTCTCCGGTCACTGTTGTAGCAGTGGGTGATGATCTTGTGGGTAGAAAGATTAGGTCGAGGGATTTGTTTCCCTCAATCCCAAGTTGTTTGGCAACGTCTATTGCAGATTGAGTGTGCTTCTTACTTTGGAAAGGGAATCCTCACTCAAGTTGAGTGAGGGGTGGATGTAGGCGGACTGGTGTCTGGCCGAACCACCTAAAAATCTAGTGTGCCGTGGTTTGCCTTGTGCGTTTGCTCCTTGTCATCCACCTCCTTTCACAGGTTCGCTCATGAGGGTTGTCTGCTTTGTGATTCCATTAAGTGCACGGATTTGTCTATCGTTTTCAGTCACAAGGCCATTCTCTTCGCAGTGCTACTCAGGCACACTTGTAGTGGTTGCCATATTGCCTTGACAATCATTTTTAATGTTTGATTCAGTCATGAATGTTCACATCTTCAATCTGCCATGTGCTTGACAGTAGGTCTGTCTTAATGTTTAAGTGTTAATCTGATTTTTGTTTGAGCAGTTTTCTAAAGGCTATAACTTGCGTAAGTTTATTTCAGTTTGAGAAATCTCACTCTCACTATACTCTGGTTTTATCTTGGACTACTCATTGTGGTTTATGACTATAGTCTCGTTGTCTGAAATATTGAAGTGAATGTTATGTTGCTTACCAAATTGGGTTGTTACTATCATTGAGCTTAAGTTTTTATTGGGGATCTATTCAACCGCCCCTTCTAGATCCTTGCTTCGCACCTAACAATTGGTATCAGAGCGGGTCTCTGATTCATCAGATCCAACGATCTGTGGAGGATCCTATTTTTTTAGGTGACATTTTTGGCAAAGGATTATCGTTGTTAATCTATTGCCTTGAATTGGTTTTGATTTCTGTCTCAATGGCTTATCTTCCTGTATTCGATGGTACTAGCTTTTATATTTGGGTTGCTAAAATGGGCTAGCTCGCTAATTCAATTGATCCAAACCTATGGACAATTATTACTGACGGGCCACACAAATTGCCCAAGAGTAAGCCCAATTGGACTGAGGATCATAAAGCAAAACATCTTGAAAATATTAAAGCACTAAAGATGATGAAGAGTGCAGTCGGCACTAAGAAGTTTTCTTTTGTTTCTTCCTGCAGGACTGCCAAAGAAATTTGGGATCACTTGAACGATCTTCATCGAAAGAAAAACCAAAAATGCTTGATGGCTGATGAAAGCAATGAAGGCAAGGATGCTGAAGAGGTAAGCAATCCATTCCTTAGCTTCACCTTAGATGATTGGGAAGATGCTTATGCCAACCTGCTAGAATCTTATGAAAAACTAAGAAAGAAGAATAAAACTCTGAAAAAGAAGTTAAACAGTCTTGAGAATGCTAACTCTGCAGGTGAGGACATTGAAATTATAAAAATAGAAAATGAAATATTTAAAAAATAATTAATGAATCTTGATGCTATCAGTCCTGAACTTGATCATGTCAAATCAAGAAATGGAAAACTTAAAAATCAGGTTCAGGAATCTGAACATAGATCAATGAGTCTTGAATGTGAAAAAAGAATGATCTCTAAAAAACTCGAGGTTGTCAGAGTAACAAATTTAGAGCTTCAGAAAAATTTTGACAAACTTCAATCAGAAGATCAAGAAGAAGTGCTTAATGAGTGTCAGACTTCTTTAAGTGAGTTGGTGTTTGTGATGAACTCCAGGAGCAAAATAGTAAGCCGAAAGAAGAAATTAACCAGCTGAAACACCTAAACACTACTATGTCCGAGAAGCTTCTAGTTTTTGAAAAAGGGAAGTATGTTTGTGTGAGTGAGTCTGAAAGGGTTCAAAATCTAGAAAAGCAACTTGAAGACTACAAGTCTGTAAAGTAAGTCCAAAAAGTTCGAATTGTTGAACTTGAAGAAGAGGCCTTGAACTCTGAATTATTGATTGCCTCCTTAGAAAATGAAGTCCAAGACCTAAAAAATTCTTTGTCGAGATTTGTTGATGGTCAAGAAAACTTGGACAAACTCTTAGGAACAAAGGTTAACTTTCAGAAGGAGGGGTTGGGCTATAACCCTGTAAATAAAAAGAGTTTTGGAAATAAAATCCAAACCTTCTTTGTCTCCAACTCTACTCCTCACAACCCTCCGAACCCACCAGTTTTTCAGTTTACTGCTTAAAAATCCTTGAAAACAACTGAAAAACAAAAAGAAAAGAATAAAAATATTTCTGCTACCTCTTTGCATGTTGCCCATAAATCATCCACACACACACACAAGCACACAAAAAGGGAATGACATGCCATTATTGTCATAAGATTGGTCATTTAATGCATGAGTGTAGATTAATGGAACAAGATGATCTGGATGCTCATAAAATGCATACTAAGAAATCTCATCTCAGAAATCATGTATTTAAGAATAAGAAAATTCACTGTTTTAATTACGGTAAGATTGGTCACATTACTGCTCAATGTTGGCATGTTCAGGAAGGAAAATTCCATTCAAAATTTATTAACATCCATGCCAAGAAAAATGTTTTTAATAGAAGCAATTTTGGTTCTAGAGGCAAGCACATTGTGTGCTTTGAATGTGGAAAGAATGGACATACAATCAAAGACTGTTGGCATGCTCAGAGAAAGAAAGTTAATTCTAAACCTGTTAATTTTCCTGAAAATCAAAATGTGTTTAGTAGGAACAAACTTATTTTCAAAGGAAAATTCATTACATGTTTTTAGTGTGAAAAGTCAGGGCACAAAGCTGCTGATTACTGGCTGACTGGTAATAAGAGACAAAATTATCATGTTAAAAATAAAGACATTCATGCTCATGCACATCAGTTTCATGCTAATGCTAACATGCATAGAAAGAACCCAAAGTCTGTTATATCATGTCATTATTGTGGACACTTTGGGCATTCCATATTTGATTGTTCATTGATGAAATATGATGACATACTAGCTCATAAAATGTGGAGAGCACCCTACAAAAGTGCCACTGACAGTTCAGGACCCAAGAATTCTTGGGTACCTAGATCTTGAAAATGAAACTATTTTGCAAGAGTGCTTTGGAAGCTGATGAATAAAGGGGTTTAATAAGCTAGGGCACCCAAGTATGGTAAAACCCCATCTTTGTGCTTGACAGGTTTGATTTTTCAAACTTTAAATGATTTCTCTTAGTTTGCTGCATCTCATGAGCCAGTGGATACATGTTTACATCCATATGTGATATTTACATTTAGATTGCATTGAGAACTCATATTCATAATTGAATATTCAAAAAGATTGTTTGACATGCAGGCATTCATATGATAGTATCTTGAATAATCATGTGTCTGCATACAATTTATTCACAAATGTCATCTCTTGAATCTGAATTGTCTAAATTTTATGTTTGCTTCATGTATTGTTGCATATAAGGCTCATATGCAAATATTCATGCTCAGCAAAGTTGTCATGCATATAGGACTGCATTTGCACTGCATCATCATGCATGACCCAGAGGTATATAAAATGGTACGCTGGGAGAAGGGCAGATTATGTCTATCTGGAAACCCACATCATGCGTAGAGACTAGACCTCTGCCTGGTACCTTGGGTCAAATCTGCACTTAGAGCAGTCTAGATTATTCATGAGCATAATTCATTAAACTCCCTGCATAGACTTCATTGCATATATTGCACTCTGAATTTAGTCATATAGTGCATAAAGTCAGGGGGAGTCTGTCAAGGGAAATCTTGTAACTCATGCATATTTGTTTAGATTAAGAACCCTGCATGTCATCATATCATTGACATTTCAAAATTGTCATATAGTTCATATAGATAAGGGGAGTTCATGTTAAGAAGACAGTGTGTCCACTGCATACATTGCATACTATTAGGAAGAGTACATTTGCTGCACTTATTAATAGTCCTGATTAGAAGTGTCGACACCATGAGTCAACATTATTTTGGAAGTGTTCTGTTTCATGCAGTTTGTGTGCAGTGTCGACACCCTCTTTGATGTACTTCTGATCTTGATTCTGTCTTGATTGGTCAACCGAATTCTTCACTGTCTCATAAATTGATTTGATTTCAGTTGGACCAATATTTCCATTACTTCCAATATCATTTGATCTCCACTATCTGCTTACAAATCATTTGAGCTTATTTGATGCACTCGTGATCACCTCTGTCACATGTCTGAATTGAAAATTCTCTCACACATGATGCATTTTCCAATTGATGGTTCTATTGATAAATTGGCTGCTCCTGAAACTTTCTTGATGCTTCTATAATTCAGAAAGATTTCAATCCATGTACCTTTATCATAAATTTGAAAAATACTCTAACAAGGAATCTTCCATTATACCGGTTTATGAATGTCCAAAAAGATCATATTGGTTTAAAGTTTAATGTATTCATTGAGTTTGGGTTTGAATGTCTTGAAAATATTTGAATCATATTTTAATAAACTTTAACTAACTGTTTTATGTTGTGTCTTGTAAAATCTTCTGAAATCTGAAATGATGAAATCATGGCTTTATTTGGTTGAAATATATGAAATCAATATTGTTTTTAAACAAATGAGTTTTCTAAATATGTCTAAAGGGTAAATAGCTATCAGAGCAATGACTTTGGTCACTGAGAAACCATGTCCACAGGACTACGTCATGAGGTGCCATAGTTAACTCTGCTTAAAAAATGATTGAAAATTAGGCAGAGCAATGGCTTGAACACTGAGAAACACATCTCACTCATCAAAGAAATGAGTTGAGGTATGTCATGAGGTGAAAAATTAACTCTGTTCATTTTATAAAGCATGACTGTTAGTCACACTAAGTGCTTTGGGATATTGGCGTCTAATCAATGTATATCTTTTAGTTACAAGGTGTGTATTGAACTAGATTGCCGTAAGATTTAACAGCATAAAATTTTTGTTGAACAAATGAAATATCTGAAATTTGTTGCAAAAGATAAATTGTTGTAACCCTAGATAAAATCAAATGACTTCATGATTGTTTAATCTCAATACAAATGAATGTAATTCCTAAAGAAGTCATTGAAATTGATTGTGTAAAATGAAGGGAGGTTAATCAAGATATAATTATGAAGGCTTGGTTCAGTTTTATTAAACTTTGATTTCAGATATGAATATAGAACTTTATGGGCAAACTGTGTATACATCTTATTTAAACCATGTAGTTCAATAAAGTTCATTCAAAAGCCCTTATAATGGAAGACTTTGAAAAATACTTATTTTTGGATTTATGAAATTTGTATCTCTTTGAAAATCTTGTTGAATTACTCATGTGTTTGAAGCTCATTTGGAATTCCTCTGCTCACTGCCATTGATCATACATTATTCAGATTCTCCTTACTGATTCTTGATGAAATTCATCATGACCAGAATTCATCCTTGATTGCCCCTGTCTTTTTGTTGATATATGCTTATCACTTCTTCCACTCTAATCCCTCTGTTCTGTCAAAGAGGGAGATGGTCTCGTCAACATGTTTCTAGCATTAAGAAAGAGATTAGTCTGATTGACATTCTTTCGACATTCTTTCTTGGCTATCTTTTGTCATACTCCTATCCTCACTTCCATTCACCTCACATTTTTAGGGGGAGTAGGGTTACATGATTTGCTCTGAGTGTCAATTTTAGATCATTTGGAAAGGGAGAGAATAATTCATGGCTCAACCATATCATGCATACTTTGTATTTCTCTCTATTGATTTTTCTCAAACTATTAATTCCTTTTTGATGAAGTCAAAGGGGGAGAATAGTTTGATATGAGTCAGCATGTTGTTCTATGATTCATAGTGTTGCCATCATCAAAAAGGGGGAGATTGTTGTACCCATGTGGTTTTGATGATGGCAAACACTATGACTCATATATGCATGATGTCATATGTGTTGATGTTGCATTAGTATGGCTTTATGGTTTGATGATGCCTAGCATTGTTGTATTACCGTTGCTGTTGCATTTGGCTGTGATACATTGCATGTTTGCTGAAGGCTCTGAGAATAAGGCTAAAGGTTGGGTCAAAGTCATGAAGAAATATATGCACATTCATATCTCATGCCCATAGTGTTGCATATGCCGGTCGGAGCACTTTCATATTACATCTGTGCACATTTAAACATTATGGTCATTTAATCAAACAGGTTGCATGCATATTCATTTTATCGAACAGGTTGTGTGCACAAACATTATTCACTAGTTGATAGTCAGTGCATATATACACGTATGCACACTCAAGGCCAAAGCATATGAATTCATGTCAGAGCATATGCATGAACAAGGTCCGAGCATATTCTCACTAGTCAGAGCACGTGCATATAAAAGGTCTGAGCATATTCACATGAAGGCTAGAGCACCTTCACACAGGTCGGTGCACATGCATACATTCATCATTACATGGTCAGTGCACATTGTGTTAGATAACAACTAAGGTCGATGCACATTTGAATTTTTGTTAACTAACGTCGATGCACATTTACCTTAGGCATCTACAAGGTCGGTGCACATCAAGTCTGCACGGGACAAAGGTCGAGGCACATCTTGGCAATGAAGAAGAAAGGTCAATTCACCTTGGTGATTTCAAGATGAAAGGTCAGTGCACATCAGCTAACTCTGAAGAGACGTCGGTGCACATTTGAGCAACTTCAATAGGAAGGTCGGTGCACATCAGCTAACTCTGAAGAGAAGTCGGTGCACATTTGAGCAACTTCAATAGGAAGGTCGATGCACATCAGCTAACTCTAAAGAAAGGTCGGTGCAACCTTCTCCAAACTGCCAGTAAGGTTGATGCACATCGACTAGGAATAGTAACTAAGGTCGAGGCACATCTACTGGGCGCAGTAACAAAGGTCAATGCTACCTAACAAAGGTCGGTGCACATTTGTCATTGACACTGGAAGGTCGATGCACATTTGTCGTTGAGACTGGAAGGTCGGTGCACATTTTGTTAGACAGCATACAAGGTCAGTGCACATTTTGTTAGTCAGCACATAAGGTTGATGCTTCTTTTACTCTCCAGGATATAAGGTCTATGCACGTTTTGTTTTATGTCATATAAGGTCTGTGCACATTTTGTTTTATGTCATATAAGGTCTGTGCACGTTTTGCCTTATGGCATATAAGGTCGGTGCACATGAGTACCTAAGGTGAACAAAGGTCGGTGCACATTTCGCTTCATGTCATATAAGGTCAGTGCACGTTTTGTTTTATGTCATATATGGTCTGTGCACATTTTGTTTTATGTCATATAAGGTCTGTGCATATTTTGTCTTATGGCATATAAGGTCAATACACATGAGTACCTAAGGTGAACAAAGGTCCATGCACATTTCGCTTCATGTCATATAAGGTCGATGCACATTTTGGTTTATGGCATTAAGAGTCGGTGCATATTTTGCTTCATGTCATATAGAGGTCAATCAACATTCAGGTCTAAGCATATCCAAAGTCTGTGCATGTTTGCATATTACACATTAAGGTCAGTGCATCTTCATCATCTTTATGCATATAAAGTCTACTTGTGTATTACACAGGTCATTGCATATACATCATCTTGACACACATCTGATTATAAGGTGTTAGATGAAATGCCTTTCTAATTGACAAGATTAAAGCAAGCTCGTGAGCTCGATCTGAGGCTGAGGCACGTGATCCCAAGTCACCTTATGATGGACACGTGATCCCAAGAATGGCAAGAAGCTGGCACGTGGACCCAGGGAGCATATGATGGGCACGTGATCTGAGGACACTCTATCAAAAGGAACCTTCTCGTCCCTACCATGTGGTCCCATAAGAAATGAATGGAATATTTTCACCCTATCCAAAGAGCGTTTCCGGAGCCCCTGTTTTGAGTATAAATAGGGAGCAGCCTCCTCTGAGCAAGGAGCACAAAAAAGAAGAGGAGAGCCAAAGCTAATATAGAGGAACCCGTAAGAGAAGAAGGATCTGCCAGAGAGAAGCAATAGAAGAGAGAGAGTGAGAGCTGAGAAAGAAGAAGAAGAAGAACCAGTGAGTGAGCAGAATAGAAGAAAAGAGAAAGAAAGAGAGAAGAGCTGAGATGAGGATCGAGAGAAGGAGAGAGAGCTCAAGTCAGAGCAGCTCGTCACATTTGAAGATCCATGTTCGTCTGTTCTAGGATCAAATCCTGAATAATTTATTGCTCCTGCGAGAGCTACAGTTTTCATTTCAGAAGATGCATCTTTTTCTTTGTTATTTTCATTTTCTATTTCACTTTGGTTTCCAATTTCCTATTCAGGGATCGAAGTTCCTTCTGAGCGATCAGAAGAAGGGAGACTTGGTGATGGGGGCATCCCTTGCCCCTCCACATTTTTCTGAGGCTCGGATTGTTCGTCTACATGCGCCATTGTGTTCATCATATTTTTCTGAGTCTAGTCATGTAATTTTTATATTTTCTTTGAGTCATAATTATGTAATTTTCCCTTTATTTGAGTCAGGTACCTAGGTTTAAGGGTCAATTACCTAAGTTCTCAGTCATTATGTTGATTAGATAGGTTTATGGGCCCAATCCATTGGGCTAGGCCCAGGGGCGCCCCCCTTGGGACAAGCTAGTCAATTGTGGATTTGTCAGGGTCACTTTGGTCCTTGGAAAAGTATGGAGTCTATAAATATCCCTCTCCCCTCTCTCATTTGTAACCTTTGATTAATATTTGAATAGAAAGAAACCCTTTGTGAGAATTTTCTTCCCTTGGAGTGAGACTCTTCACATCCCTCCCCTATCTCTCTCTCTCCCTCTCTAATGGGTCCCCCCTCTGTCTCTCTCTTCCCTACCCCCAAATTTCAAAATTTCTTCTCTCTCCTCCCATTCACTCTTCATTAATATCCCCCCCTTCCCCATACACTCATTCAAGTCCCCCCACCCCCAAGGTAGAACCCACCAATCTCCAAGCCACCCTCCAACCCCCAACCACCCACTACTCTTTCCCAAGCACCCTTCCATCTCCCCAAGGCTGAAGGGGCTTCACCCAAGGCCCAAATTTGAATCTCCCTCCCTTTCCAGCTGCCCCACACCCCTCCCCAACACCCCCTTCCTACCCGGGTCGCCCTCCCCATTCCCCCCTTGTTTCCCTTGGCCATCCCACCCTCATACACACAACCCTACACATTCATCCTATTCCCAGCTCGTAGGCAGCAGAGTACCAGTTACTTTCTGAGGCTGCCATGACATCACCAAGAAGCTTCAGAGGGCGTACCATATACCGTTGGATTTATCTTCTTGTCAGCTTTGCAACGGTGGTGGTCTTGTCTCCGTCTGAGTTCGTGACTGCCAGGGAGAGCCGTTCTTCTTTGACTGCGCAGGATAGGTCTGGTTAGCAACCTGAAGCAACTTCCAGAAGCTCCCACAGCAACATTCCTATGCTTCTTGATGCGCCACTTGTCTGAGAGCTTCTACGACAATTCTTCTTCGATTACCAAGAAGTGGCACCCCGTTCGGCATCCGGAGCAGTGATTTCTTAATTTTCTCCCTCAGGTGCGCTGTTCTGTCCACTCTGGGACTGAACCAACACCCGTTCACTCTTTGGGCTGTCCCTATCTACTATGACCTTCTACGGCATCCCCGTGGGTCTCATTTCAAAGAGGGCTCGACAACGAATCCAGCGACTCCAGCCACACCTGAATTAGATCCCAGGATTACCCGTGGCGACCACGTCTTCTTGCGGCAGTGGTGCTGAAGCAGACAGAACCAGAGAACAGAGACCCTGCTCACGGCCCTGCTCCGACCAATGTCAGAAACCAGAAGTTCTTCTAAAAATCTGACGTCCTCCTGGGACAACCCAGGAGATTTTGCCACTAGTTTTGTAGCAAACAGAGTCTGGGAGTGGCCGCAGCGGCGCCAACATTGACTGCCTATCCCCTATTCTAGAGAGCGGATAGAATCGGCAACCGCCCCCCAATTAGTTCCTAGCTCGGCTTTTCCCCTCCCCGCCTGGCCGGCTGAGCGTCCCTCCCTGCGTGGAGGTACATTTTGGTTGTAATTCTACTCCCCCACCCCTAGTCCAACTCCCTTGTAAGGGGTGTAGTGCATGTATTAGCAGGTCACCATCCGAAGCTACACCGACGCGGCATACGGGTGCATGCCCACGCCTCCCCGCTCGTCATCGTCTCCTACCGGAGTCGACGTCTTCACGCCGACTAGGTGATCCTTGGTTCCCCTCTTGTCTGGTTTCAATTCATTGCTTAGCATAGTATTATCTCTGTTGCTTCGTCGGACGGAGAGTGAGAGCTCGGCCCAAAATTGCAATTGACGTGAGTGATGACCGCGGGCGAGTTGTGAGCGATCCCCTACATCCCACGCCCTTGGTGTGCTGGCTGCCCGTGAATTGGGCATCCCTGGCCCATTTGGGGTCCTCCCCAAGCTAGTCAACCCTTGGAGCATCAAGGCCCCACCTCGGACCCTCTCCATCATCGTCGAGTCGCCTACGGGAACTAGTGTGTGCTACGCGAACGTGTTCGCTAGAGTGAGTCCGCTGCTCAAGTTGCTTGCTTACAATTTAGGTCCATAGGTGGTGTCACATCAAATTGGTATCAGAGCAAGTTTTAGACTTGTCTCTACGAGTCTAGTCCTAGGGCACATATGTATTTTAAGTCACCCGGTACCTCTCCCTTGCCCACTAGAATGGCCACTTCACACCCGTCATACCCAGCCCCATCACCTTTCCCAAGAGGCATTAATCCTCATGGAAGCTCCACTGTCAACAAAGTGGGTGGCATCTTAGAAGCCCTGCCTAATGTCCTTGATCAGCTTGAAGACATCACGTTCCGACTCGACCGACTTGAGGGAAATGGTTGTGCACCGAGAGTGACCTTTGGGAAAATCTAGAAACCCTCTTTTTGGAACACTTGAAAGCCAAAACCCCCGCCTTTGATGGATCATACAGCCCAAGACTTTATCTAGATTGGGAGGTTTCCATGGACCAATTCTTTAAAATGTGCCCCTTGAACGAAGGAAGGAGAATGAGGCTAGCCAAGGTGCACCTCGCCAAACGAGCTAAAAATCATTGGTTAATTGTGGAGGGTTTAAGGAGGATCTACGGGGAAGCCCCCATTAGCACTTGGGAAGAGATGAAGACCAAACTTAGGAAAACCTACAGTTCTCACTCAGAGAATCACAGCCCGAGGAGCACTCCCACTTCCCCTACCCCTCCACAACCGGTCGATCCCAAGGGTAAGAGACCCATAAATGACCCGGTTCTCCCCATGAGGGCCACCACTCCCCAACCCAAAGTCACTCACCCAACCCTCATCATTCAAACCCAAGGGGACCCCGTGTCCACCCCTCCACCAAGGCCCAAGATGGCCACCACTCCCCAACCCAAAACCCCTCACCAAATCCATACCTCACATACCCCCTTGGATTCCACCACTACCCCTCCATCGTCCCCTAAAAGGGACACACCTCCTAAGACCAACCAACCCAATCCTCCTCACCCAACCCATCTCCCACTCCCTACCCCAACTCTACCATGTCTTAGGCCTCCACTACTTCCCCTCCCTATCCTAACCCAAGCATCCCTTTACCCACCACCCTGGGTGCACCATGCGCCGATCATCATCACCCCACCCACAAAGGACCTTCTCACCTCCTTGGTAGAGGAACTCATAATCCCGACACCCGACCCCATAGTGGTAAAAACCCCGAATCCAACCCCCACTTTGAAGGAAACACATGCCTAAGACAAGGACAAAGCCTCCCATTACGATCTTCACTCTATGCCCTCTCCTCTAGTTGGGAGTGAACTCATCATAAGTGGGTCCTTGGCTAGATGGTTAAAGGAGAATCTAGCTCACTAGATCATGGCCCACCCTTCCTTGGAGCGACACCTCCCCATAGTGCCCTTCATCTCCTATCGCACCACGATCCAATCATCTTACCAAGTGGAGAAACTAGGGGATCTTCTTAAGGGCCTAGCATGGCAAATGGAGTTGACTGGTATGTTGACCACAATGGCCGACCGACCTAGGAACCTTGACCTCCTACACCTATGTGTCGGGTCTATCACCTCGGTTTGCACCGTTGGTTGCTATATGAGCGACCTCCTTCTATTCCTTCCTACACCCGATGAGCCCGATGCTATCCACAAATTAGAGTTGCTTATCTCGGGTAGAACGCCTAGCCCTCCATTCATGGCCGACCATCCCACCAAAGACTTCGGCCCAATTATTTCATTAGAGGAGGATGACTCACCACTATGTGAGGACCATGAGGACCTAGAGTTCCTCTCCCTAGGTGACCCACACCATGACCCCTTCGATCCCTTCCTATACCCACCCACCTTACTCACCACCAACCTTTTCCTACCCCAACCAACCATATTGGACCAAGCCCACCTCCCCCAAGACCCGGTCCACACCAAGGGAACCATGACCATGGGTGAAATAAACCTAGGAAACAATGAAGTGCCCCACTCCATGACACATACCTTCTTTGACCCCTTCGACCCGTTCGCATGAGAGTTCAAAGGTTGTCCCACACCTATGCATATAGAAGTCACCTTTGGGATAAGCATGCAAGTGTCTAGGATTACCACACCACTTGGCATGAACACTATGTTGGGTCCATTCATTCATATCACCAACATGTCAAGTAGGAAGCATGAGTGGTCCATATTCAAATGTAATGGTCCACCTTCATTCATCATGGGTCTTAAGCATGTTAGGAGCATTCACAGATGTCCGGGACCCCCGACATTTGCTATACCCATGCACAATAGATTCCCCTACGGATGCCCCGGCCCTCCAACCATTGTTATAAAGTCCATGCATGATAGGGCCACTTGTGGCTGCCCCAGTTCACCTAAGTTCATCAAGGTCCACATGGCATCAAAGCATGATAGGACAATCTATGGTTGCCCCGGTCCACCTTTGCACACTATCCACTTTCACACCCACTCACCGCATCATAATGCATGGTATGAGAATACACGTAAGCAATTCGCAACGAGCGGTGAGGTTCACAAAGAGCTGACAAAGGCTCGTAAGCGGCACTTTGAATTCCAAGTAGGCAACTTATCGATGGAGATATTGGAGTGGCTCTACCCTAGGGTCACCTCCAACTTGAGGGCACGAGGACTTGGACTTTGCCAAGTTTCGAGTGGCTTCGGTAAACCAGCTTACGGGTTGGACGAACTAATGGGTTTTGGGATTCATCTCATTTCCTACGTGGCGGACCCGGCACCCTATATGGGCACCGTGGTGGATCCTAGTGAGTGCCTCGAGCCTACGCCTATCTTTCAGAGAGACACCCTCGGAGTGCCACCTCATATCAGCCTGAGAGCCCGACGTGAGCCCACGGAGGCAATACTAGGCAAGCAGGGTATTATCGCTGGCAAGAGGGTGTGCCCGTGCCACCTTGAGAAGCTGAAGCGCCGTCCCCCAGCTATGGACGCGGGGTTGAGTTTGGAGATCGTGGCTCGATCGGAGCTACATTTGGTGTGCCACTTCCCCGGTGGACCCATACTCGACGGGGTCGAGTTTTCCCCACCCCGAGGGTATGATGGGGGCATCCCTTGCCCTTCCACATTTTTCTGAGGCTCGGATTGTTCGTCGACATGCGCCATTGTGTTCGTCGTATTTTTCTAAGTCTAGTCATGTAATTTTTATATTTTCTTTGAGTCATAATTATGTAATTTTTCCTTTATTTGAGTCAGGTACCTAAATTTAAGGGTCGATTACCTAAGTTCTCAGTCATTATGTTGATTAGATAGGTTTATGGGCCCAATCCATTCGGCTAAGACCAGGGCCCCCCCCCTTGGGATAGGCTGGTCAATTGTGGGTTTGTCAGGGTCACTTTGGTCCTAGGAAAAGTATGGAGTCTATAAATAGCCCCCTCCCCTCTCTCATTTGTAACCTTTGATGAATATTTGAATAGAAAAAAACCCTTTCTGAGAATTTTCTTCCCTTGGAGTGAGACTCTCCACATCCCTCCCCTATCTCTCTCATATCTTTCTCTCTCTCTCTCTTTAATGGGTCCCCCCTCTCTCTCTCTCTTCCCTACCCCAAAATTTCAAATTTTCTTCTCTCTCCTCCCATTCACTCTTCATTAATATCCCTTCCTTCCCCATACACTCATTCAAGTCCCCCCAACTCCCAAGGTAGAACCCACCAATCTCCAAGCCACCCACTACCCTTTCCCAAGCACCCTTCCATCTCTCCAAGACTGAAGGGGCTTCACCCAAGGCCCAAATTTGAATCTCCCTCCCTTTCTAGCTGCCCCACACCCCTCCCCAACACTCCCTTCCTACCATGGTCACCCTCCCCATTCCCCCCTTGTTTCCCTTGGCCATCACACCCTCATATACACAACCCTACACCATCATCCTATTCCCAGCTCGCAGATAGTAGAGTACTAGTTACTTTCTGAGGCTGCCACGACATCACCAAGAAGATTCAAAGGGCGTACCATATACCGTTAGATTCGTCTTCCTGTTAGCTTTGCAACGGGGGTGGTCGTGTCTCTGTCTGAGTTCGTGACTTATAGGGAGAGCCGTTCTTCTCCGACTGCACAGGATAGGTCTGGTCAGCAACCTGAAGCAACTTCCAGAAGCTCCCACGGCCACATTCCTGTGCTTCATTATGCACCACTTGGCTGAGAGCTTCTACGACAAGTCTTCTTCTATTACCAAGAAGTGGCACCCCGTTCGGCATCCGGAGCAGTGATTTCTCAATTTTCTCCCTCAGCTGCACTGTTCTGTCCACTGTGGGACTGAACCAACACCCGTTCACTCTTCGGGATGTCCCTGTCTACTCTGACCTCCTACAGCATCCCCGTGGGTCTCATTTAGAAGAGAGCTCGACAACGAATCCATAGACTCAAGCCACACCTGAATCAGAGCCCAGGAGCACCCGTGGTGACCTCGTCTTCCTACGGCAGTGGTGCTGAAGCAGATAGAACCAGAGAACAGAGACCCTGCTCACGGCCCTGCTCCGACCAACGCCGGAAACCAGAAGTCCTTCCAAAAATCGGACATCCTCCTGGGCCAACCTAGGAGGTTTCGCCACTAGTTTGGAAGCAAATAGAGTCTGGGAGTGGCCGCAGTGGCGCCGACATCGACTACCTATCCCCTGTTCTAGAGAGCGGACAGAACCGGAAACTGCCCTCCAATTCGTTCCTAGCTCAGCTTTTCCCCTCCCCGCCTGGCCGGCTGAGCGCCCCTCCCAGTGTGGAGGTACATTTTGGTTGTAATTCTACTCCCCCACCCCTAGTCCAACTCCCTTGCAAGGGGTGTAGTGCATGTATTAGCAGGTCGCCATCCGAAGCTACACCGACGTGGCGTGCGGGTGCATGCCCACGCCTCCCCACTCGTCATCGTCTACTGCCGGAGTCGGCGTCTTCACGCCGACTAGGTGAGCCTTGGTTCCCCTCTTGTCTTGTTTCAATTCATTGCTTAGCATAGTATTATCTCTATTGCTTCGTCGGACAGAGAGTGAGAGCTCGGTCCAAAATTGCTATTGACGTGAGTGATGACCGCGGGTGAGTTGTGAGCAATCCCCTACATGCCACGCCCTTGGTGTGCTGGCCGGCCGTGAATTGGGCATCCTTGGCCCATTTGGGGTCCTCCCCAAGCTAGACAACCCTTGGAGCATCAAGGTCCCACCTCGGACCCTCTCCATCATCTCCGAGTCGCCTACGGGCACTAGTGTGTGCTACGCAAACGTGTTCGCTAGAGTGAGTCCACTGCTCAAGTTGCTTGGTTACAATTTAGGTCCATAGGTTGTGTCACATCACTTGGGTCTCCAGTTGTGGGTGACTGGGTGTCACTCACGGGTTCCCCTCCGGTTTGGAGGAAGGGAGGATTGTTCCTCCGGTTGTGAGCAACTAGCAGTTGCTCACAGTTACTTCTGCGATTGTAGGAGAAGGAAGAGTTGGACACTCTGGTCACTGTGATAGTAGTGGGTGCTGATCTTGTGGGTAGCAATGCCAGGTTGAGGGATTTGTTTCCCTAAATCTCAAGCTGTTTGACATCGTCTGTTGCAGATTGAGTCTGCTTCTTGCCTTGGCAAGGGAATCCTCACTCGGGTTGAGTGAGGGGTGGATGTAGGCAGACTGATGTCTGGCCAAACCATCTAAAAATCTAGTGTGCCGTGGTTTGCCTTGTGCGTTTGCTCCTTGTCATCCACGTCTTTTCATAGGTTCGCTCACGAGGGTTGTCTGCTTTGTCATTCCATTAAGTGCACAGATTTGTCTATCGTTTTCAGTCACAAGGCCATTCTCTTCATAGTGCTGCTCAGGCACACTTGTAGTGGTTGCCGTATTGCCTTGACGATCATTTATACTGTTTGATTCAGTCATGAATATTCACATATTCAATCTGCCATGTGCTCGACAGTAGGTCTGTCATGAATGTTTAAGTTAATCTGGTTTCTGTTTGAGCAGTTTTCTAAAGGCTATAACTTGCTTGAGTTTATTTCAGTTTGAGAAACCTCACTCTCACTATACTCTGGTTTTATCTTGGACTGCTCGTTGTGGTTTAGGATTATAGTCTTGTTGTCTGAAATATTGCAGTGAATGTTATGTTGCTTACCAAATTCGGTTGTTACTGTCATTGAGCTTAAGTTTTTATTGGGGATCTATTCAACCCCCCCTTCTAGGTCCTTGCTTCGCACCAAACATATCCTACCTTCTAGAGCTAAAATTGTAGTCATGTAAACTTGCCATCATATTGACACGAAGATTGTAGGACACCTAGTAATTATCTAAAATTTATCTTGAATTTTTTGAGATTAAATAGATTAATTTAAGCATTTAATAGGTTTAAAGGCTTAATGGGCATAATTAATGATTTATTATGGGCCTAATTATTAATAGGTAAATTATCCACTTAGAATGGATCATAAGACCCAATTCTAAGACTTTTAGGCCCAAGCCTAGCCCTAGAGACGTATTAGGGTAATTTCCCTATTTTAACTAGATAAATATGGGATAATTAAGAGAGAAATTTGACTAAAATTTAAATTTCAACAGCTAGACCAGGTCGCAGTCAGTCGTACGACCGAGTTCTGGAGGTCACGGTCCAGATAAGACCACGTTCAAGTTCTGTAAACGAAGTTGATAAACCTAGGAGAGTCTGGATTTTTATCCTCTGAAATTGCCAGGGATCAATGTGATCTGGCATGAGGACTTATCTAGGACTCTTAGGTATCGATTCTAACCCGAATAAGGACTCCTAATTCGACCTAATCCCTCAGCCCCAGGTCATTCCCTATAAATAAAGCCCAGATTCGTCCTGCGTAAACGCTAATTTTGGATCGTCATAGGTTCATCCTTTAGGGTTATTTGTTTCCTTTAGTATCTTCTAACTATCTTCTAAATCCCGTGTTAGGATATCAAGCCGTCGAGGAGTTAGAAGGTCTAGAAGTCACAGTTTCTACGTAGGACGCGCAGGAACCAACACCCTTTTCCGATGACAAATTCGAAGTCTAGGGACCATACCAGAGGTAGGTTATCTCATGGATGGCTTAAAAACTTGTTAGTAGTAAAATCCCTCTAACCTTGCTCGATTTCATGCACTGTACATGGCGTATTTGATGTTTTTCCATGACTACACAATTAGGTTTTTCATAGCATGCTATCCTTGTAGCACTAATAAAAAGATAGGAACTTGTGATCAGATTCATATATTTCCATGCGTTAACCACATGCTAAGCATGTTACCATGCCTAATCCTTTTGTTTTATATAGTTTTCATGCATTAATTTCATTAAGTATAGGCACTGCCTGACGGACCTTGCTTCTATCTGATGCAGACGGATAGCGGTCTAGCAGAGACCGCTACCTTTAAGTAGCGGTTCTCGGCCAACCGCGTTCTGCTTTTTGTTAACTCTAAACAGAAACCAGATCAACCGTCATGATTCCCTGTTAAATATAAGTAGCTATGCCATGTTTCATGTTATTTTGTTGTAATCATGATTTTTGTCACATCATGTTTCATGTTGGCATATTTTAAAGCTTATTTTCATATATGTAGTTTCATGCCAAAACCATATAGTTTTGTATTTAAGAGTTTTTAATGCAAGCTCCTACATTTTGATTTATACTTTGGTGCGTTCCTTTCTCATCTCCTTTCTGTTTTATTACTTCACATATAGCTTGTACTCTGGTACGACGCTATTAGATCACTTATACTTGATAAGAAACTTTTTTGGACTTGAGAGTCTCTCCGTCGGATATTCCTTCTGCCGGACTAGGTGATTTTATTTCAAGGCCTCCGTAAGACTCCGCGAGCCTGGGATTCCCACAAGGACGCCAAGCTACTTGTAACTTAAAAATCCAAAAGTCTAGAAAGCACTTCGTGAATTCTACATTTTCTGTGGACTATCCTGATCGTGGCCATTAGGCAACCGCTACCTTCATATAGTAGTTGTCCCTGAACCACGTTCTGCCAGTTGTTCTATTGAGTCGACCTACGTTCTTTCCTGCGTCGACTCTACACATGATCGCGGACTGGACTCGACCGCTACCTCGTGATAGCGGTTGTCTCTGAACCACGTTCTGCCAGAGTGTTCATTGCGTCAACCCAGTTTCCTTCTTGTGTCGACTCACTTGCTGTGCACTGCCAGATAGCGGTTCATGCTTGACCGCTACTCCAATATAGCAGACCTGGCTTGATCGCGTTCTGTTAGTGTTATATCCTGTAGCACCACGGATAAAAATATAGGAATACTAATTTTCATAGAGAAATTAAATTCTCTTAATGAATAAGACAAGAGCCCAATTCAAATAAAATATAAAAGTTCAACTCACAAACATCACTTATGGGCCCTCAACCTTAACGCATTAAAAAAAGCCTTAAATATACATGGGCCTTACGTAGGGAGTTTAGCCAAGAACAAAAAAGAGCCTTAATAACAATAAAAGGCCCATGGTCATCCCACGTTTAAGGAAGAATGGGATATATACACATATATACATATGATATGGGTTAATTTCAAAAGCCTAAAGCGTTACCACGTTCAAACCTTGCATGAACCTTAGGGTTTCTCAGCTTAAACGGGGTGGAGGGTTCGATCATGGTAGGGAATTAGATTAGCAGGAAACTCTAGAACCAGTAGGACTCTTACGTGGGAACTTGCTTCCCATTAGAACCCTAACCCCCAGAGTAGGATTCATCTCCTATAAAATAAACCTTGCGATCAACGGAAGCCCATTGTTGCTGCCGAATTATAGTCGTCATGCTGCCATCATCGACCCTTCTTCCTGCGTGCTGCGGCTGTGTGAAAGGGCAGGTGATTGCCTCTTGTTTTGTTGCCGCCACTGTGGTTGTGTTGATGTAGATTACTACAGACACTACATCGTTCTCATCTTCCTACTATCACACGTGAAGGAGAAATGCTGCATATTATTCTTCTTCCTTCATCAATTCAACCTGTAGTTGTAGTTGTTGATGCTGCTCTTACTCCTATTTTCTATCTGCCCGTTTGTCGTCCAAAACTCCAAAAGAGGTAGGTTTTCTCAAGAACTGAAGCACACACCTATAGTATAAGTGTAGTGCATGCATATAAAGCAATTATCATGATTTCGTATCTTCTACTATTTAGTTTTACGCAGTATCGTTGATTCCTGTTGAATATGAAAATAGCGAATAAGACATGGCCGCCTATTAATGAACGACCACATAGAAGGTCACAAATTATGAATCTGTGATAGTCTCCTAGTCGCCCATTAATAAGCGACCCTAACCCTGTCGCTATTTACTATAAACAGAATTAATAATTGCCCATGTTTAAAATTTTAATATTTATGAAACCTTGCATTAAAATTTTTGCATGAGCAATTTTCTAGATTCCCTATATTTTTCTCTAGCTATCCATGTCTACAGTTTCTAGAAATTTCATGTAAATAGCATAGTGCTACTGTTCCTATACAATTAAAAGAAATGAACAGTATCATGAGTCTGTAAACGTTCCTGCCCGATGCATATCAATAAAAGAATGGACGACTGACACGAAGTCGCCAATTAATAAATGAACGCCCTTGCAAGGAGGCGTTATTTCTTAAAATATAGTAAAATAGAAAAGAATATGGAAAAATCATGAATGTGCGACACAGGAATGAACGTTATTTATAAATTGAGTGCTGTCGTATACGATCGCCAATTCTAATTAAATTCTGTTGAATTTTGAAATTTACTAGAATTAGCGCCTGTTCACAGAGTCACTAATTCTTAGTATTTTAGTTTGGATTTCTGTTAAAAATAAGATTGAGCGACCTTTCAGAGAGCCGCTATTTCTGGATATAGCGACTTCTGAATGGACGCCAATTCTTGTCTCTCAGATTTTATCACGTTTTCTGGCCCATATCACGGGTTTACTTGGCACTCTCATCTCACATCCGAAGATGGAGTCCCTATTTTGTTTCTATCGATTACACACTCAATTCTTGGTGATGATTGGACCCTCTGCCGGATATTCCTTCCTTCGGATTGGTACTTTCTTCATTGAGATCTCTGTAAGTCTACGCTAGCCTTGGATTCCCTCAAGGCAATCGAGTAAGTTGTACCCTAAAAACCTTGGAACCCTTACTTATCACGTCACTCTGAAGAAACGTGATGCTTTATCCCTCATAGAGCGATGTTTCTGGCCTCTTTTGAGAAGTCTATCTCCGTCAGCAATTAGCGACCGTGACTTGGACGCCAGAAGGAATTGGCGACCAGGCTAGTGGCACTATATCACTGATTTAGCGACTACAGTATGGACGCTATTTCTTCGTGCATGTACTGTTCACAGGAATGAGCGACCAGCCAGTGGATGCTATTTCTGTAATTGATGGCGACTGAGTAGACACCAATTACCCAGTTTCATGATATGTCTTAGGTTTTCATGTGTTTTATCGGTATGTCATACTTGTTCAAGTTCTATCCTTGAACTTCGTCATTCTGTGAAATCTGCCTTATCATCCTACAAAGGCTTATTCTTTTGGAACTCTATATTGGCTATAACTATAGTGGATGTCTAAAATATACATGACTTAATGCTTGTGCATATAGGGCCCAATCTGGTCTTGCGAGGAGCACCCGAAAGTACTTGTGCCCATGGGAGCTATATTGATCACGGTGTGGTATTGCACCGAAGTGCATGACTTGCTTGATTGTTGACATTCCACGATCTTGGCTTGACTTGACTCGACATGACTTGTGTGACCCGGAATGGGTACTTACTTGCTTGATATTATAATAGCTAATTCACATGACATGACTTGATATTTACATGCTTGACAATCTTGATATACTTCACATGAACACTTTGTAATCTTGCTAGTTCATCTATGACATTTCTTGATACTCTACTCTTGTCTTTATCTTGCATATATGCATCGCTATACTTGCATAGTTCATGTAACATGTAAATTACTTAAAGCAAGCCTGATCTTTGGATATAATTCCTACTGAGCGTTTGCTCACCCTAGTTTTCCCCATAATTTTTAGGTAATTCTGATGAAGAGGATCATTCGAACGGGAATGGAAATGAGTGAAGAGTATAGAGCCATCCGACCATTGAAGCGTCTAGCTAGTCGTGTCTTTTCCTATTTTCTTGAGTCTATCATTGTATTTTCTTCTTTATTGAGTCTAGCCATCAATGGATTATGTAATGGTTATACTTTTGGATAATGGTGTTATTAATGAAAGAGGATTTGGTTTATTATCTTTACTTTTGCACACTCTATCTATAAGGTCGAATTCCTTATGCTCTGATTGACATGAATGATATAAACTCATCACGCGTATCAGGTTCCTTCCATGCTTGGGGCGTGACAGTTTTGTTGGTATCAAATACTAGGATATTCAATTCCTAGGAAACCAAGTCCAAGAATAGGTTATACCTATTACCCGGTGAGATTGGGTAGAACCATGGGTTAAGTTAACTTAGGGATTAAGACATTTGGTTAATCATATATTAATATAGTTAATTAAATCTTGTAGGATCATGGGCGCCGAACGTGCCCAATGGCGCGATATGCAATGTACCGTGCAAGGCCTTACCCAGACGCTACAAGAGGTGGCGCAGGGCAGAGAAAACCGTGGAGCGGGAGATCTCCATCGAAGCTTTCGTAATATGAACCCACCAAATTTCATTGGCTCGATCGACCCCGACAATGCCGAACACTGGATTAAGGAGATCAAACGTATATTCCGTGTCATGTAATGCACGGATGAAGATAAGGTCTAATTAGCAACCTTTCAACAAGAGCGAGATGCTCACTTTTGGTGGGAATTGGTAGAAGCTCCCTTACCCCAAGAGCAAGTTACATGGTGCGAGTTCGTAGAATAATTCAACAACAAATATTTCTCGGACCGTATACAAGAGAAGTAGGCCGTAGAAGTCGCCGCCCTCAAGCAAAGGACCTTATTAGTGGCCGAGTATGAGGCCCAATTCTCCCGTATATCAAGGTATGCACCACATCTAGTGTGTACCGAGAAGATGAAGGCCAGGAGGTTTCTTAATGGGCTTCGGCCGCAATACATTACCCAATTAGAGCTGATGGACGTTCAAGTCTACACGGAAATGATTAGGCGAGCCTAGTTATTAGAAGATGCCACGGAACTATCCAACCAGATCAGTGAGAAAGACAAGAAGGAGCACGTCACAAGCTCCGGCAGTTTCAAACCTACTTTCAACAAGAAAAGGTCAAGCAATGGAAGAGATTCCTCCCAAGAGAAGATGTTTAAGAAGAATAGCAAGCCCTTCTCTATTACTACCACACCTTCCAAAGAGGTGTGCAAACATTGTGACAAGGCCAGCCATAAGGCTGAGGAATGTTGGAGGCGATTGGGAGCATGTCTCCATTGCGGGAGCCGTGATCATCGAATTCCCGACTGTCCTCTACTTAATGATCAAGCCGGAGGCGAGAAGCGCCCGGTCAAGAAGCAAGCCCGTCTCCAAGCTCTTCAAGAGGTGGAGCAAGATGAAGGTGGACTTGTGGAAGGTATATTAAAGATTTGTTCTAAGTCTGCGCATGTCTTGTTTGATACTGGCGTGACTCATTCTTTTGTTTTCAAAAGATTTGCTGATCCATTACCTATGGAACCGAAGTGGATAGATCTAGTTATTTTAACTCCTCTCGGGAACGAATCTGAGATCTTACACCATTATCTAAATTGTGAAGTTATGGTAAAAGGGAACAATCTACTTGCGGACCTGATATGCCTAGATATGGACGGGTACAATGTCATACTAGGAGCGGATTGACTATCCACACACAAGAAAGTAATAGATTGCCGAAATGGCAAGGTAACTTTTAAGGAATTGCCGGAACTTGTCTACACTAGTCCTCGGAGTCGAAACAAGCCACCCCTTATTTCTTCCCTCTGAGCTAGTAAGCTCTTAAGAAAAGGATGTGTGACTTTCATAGCATTTGTGCCTGCCACAGATGTTAAGGAGTCCAAGATAGAAGATATCCGAGTGGTTCGGGAGTTTCCCGATGTACTTGCATAGTTCATGTAACATGTAAATTACTTACAGCAAACCTGATCTTGAGATATATTTTTTACTGAGCATTCGTTCACCCTAATTTTTTCCCAATTTTTTAGGTAATACCAATGAAGAGGATCATTCGGATGGGAATGGAAATGAGTGAAGAGTATAGAGCCATCCGACCATTGAAGCATCTACCTAGTCATGTCTTTTCCTATTTTCCTTAGTCTATCATTGTATTTTCCTCTTTATTGAGTCTAGCCATCAATAGATTATGTAATTGTTATACTTTTGGATATTGGTGTATTAATGAATAAAGGATTTGGTTTATTATCTTTAATTTTGCGCACTCTGTCTATAAGGTCAAATTTCATATGCTCTGATTGACATGAATGGTATAAACTCGTCACGCGTACTGGGTTGCTTCCGCACTTGGGACGTGACATATCCAACCCGCAGTTTGACTCAAGCGTTGCTCTGTTCTCAGGTGATCTTCTGATTATCTGGAACCCAAACCTTATTCATTAAATCATTAATGAACTATGGAAATTGGTTAATGTACCGTTATGCTGTCGGATTCCTCCCGTAGTGTAACCTTGTTATTAAGTCATTCTTGAACTCTCATGTTCATTTTGGTATGTTCTTACCTTGGTTACATTCGCCATAAAGCTATTGTTTGAACTTGATATTATTGGCCGACTTTAGTATTTCTCGTGGAAGTAGCTTGATTTGTAACTTGAAGATGTAAGAGTGGGCACGGACAGTGTCCAAGGGCTCCACCTTAGCCCCCTTGACAGATGGCTGGAAACATGCTATAAACAATGGGGTATGATGACTACTGACGTCACATTGCGCTGGGAGTACATTTTTTATGAACGGGTGAAATCCACGAGGCTATCTTATGAAATTATATGCTTCTTTGTTACATGACTTTCTAGTGGATAGCCTTTTCAAGGTTATGAAAGTACATTCTCGTTACATGATAGTACATTCTCGTTATTAAAAGGCCATACTGTAATCTTGCTTGATCATGCTCTCATATTTACTTGATATCTCATATCTCTACACTTATCTTGGTACTTGCTGTTACTTTGGTTTTATTTCACATGTTTTATCGTATTTTCCTTATTGCGCTTTCTATAGAGATAAAATGTTAATTACTTTATCATTGTCAGCATGTTGATACGAAGATACCTACTGGGCGAGTACGCTCATTCTCTACTTTTCTAATCTTTTTCAGGAGACTCTAGTGACTCTGAGTCAGAGTACTCAAGTGGCGAGTCTGAGAGCGAGTGAAGTACAAGAGAAGCCTAGAATATCAAAGTGTCTTGAGTCAGTTATTGTAATTTAGTGATCTTCACTGTAATAGGCTGTGATGTTGATCATGTTATCAAATCTTTTGTTTTCTTGAGTCTAGTTGTGTCAAAGAGTGTCAAATGTCAGTTTGTAAATCTTGATCGTTAATATTCAATAAAGTTGAAGTTTTTATACATTGTGTTCACTCTTTTATGTGTGAATGTTGCGCTCTGATTATCATTCTAGCTTGAGGCTTTATTTGCCGACTGTTCACGTTCCTGACTTAATTTCGCTGCATGTCTCGGGGCGTGACAAAGATACCTACTGGGCGAGTGCGCTCATTCCTTACTTTTCTAATCTTTTCAAGAAACTCTAGCGAGTTGGAATCGGACTACTCAAGTGGCGAGTTTGAGAGCGAGTAAAGATCGAGAGAAGCCTAGATAGAGTCAAATTGAGTCTATTATTATAATTAGAGACCTTTACTGTATTAGGCGGTGAAGTTGATCATGTTATGTAATTTTTTATTTTCTTGAGTCTAGTGGGTCCTATGTCAAGAGAGTCAATATACAAGTTGTAACATTGAATTATTTAATTAATAAAGTTGAAGGTTTTTGTCACATGACATTTGCGTACAATGTTTATGATGTTGTATGTTGCGCTCTGATTGTCTTGCTAACGTGAGACTTATTTTGTCGGCTGTTCATGTTCCCGAGTAATTTCCATTGCGTATATATCTCTCGGGGCGTGACACGATGTGGTCTGGTGGCACCGAACTTTGAGCTTGGGAGCGAGGCCTCCTGAATTGGGCCAATGGCTGGTTCATGTCATCGGACTGGGTCTCGGGTTGTTGACTGGTGGCATAGCATGTGAACACCCAAACAACGTCGTTGATGAACCGCACCATCCACTTCTTCTTGGGATGTTTCTCAGAGAAAACCGGTGCCCCTAGTCTATCAAAGACTGAGATCCTCTGGGGTGGATCCTCCATCATGTGACTGGCGTTGGTCTGAGAAGAACTCGAAACCATATGTTGGCGGAGCTCAGTATGAGCCCCTCTTCGCTTCTGCATGTTTAAGCTGAAGGACTAGCTAGCTAGATGTTGTCGGACTGGGCCGATGAGGACTCGGCAACATCTCGAGCGATGTGACGCTCGAGAATGTGGAGGGGCTTCTTGGCACGTGCCCTCCGAATGACTTGAGCCTCTTCTAGAGTAAGTCAGATTCTTCTTAGAAAAAGTTGTTGCTCTCCCTTGTCACTACTCCTTCGATTGGACTTAGGAGTCTTGGTGCCGAACTAGTGTGATTGCCCCGGGTGTGCTACCGAAGTGCCAGTTTCTTTCAATTTCACTCTATCCTCTTGCATACACCACAAGAGGCAGAAGCGATTGGTGGTGGGGACCATTGGCATTTTCCAATCCTACAGGATGATCAACTCACTCCATCGAGATGAATCCTTAAATCACCGACAAGAATAGTCTTGCCAAAATTGCTGGTTGTGGCAGTTGGTCACCTACTTTTGCAGTTGCTGTGACCTTTCTTCTAGGGAGTTGAAGATGACTCCAGTCTGAGGTGATAGACTAAGAAGACCTGGTCTACCATTGTCAATAGCGTAACACTTTCGACAAAAATTGCTCGGATCAACCTCTAGGGCCTGGTCCCTCTATTGGGACTCAAAATCTGAGTGACCTAGGTGTTGAGATCCACTCGAGCCGAGAGAAGTGTTGTTGGAACTCGAGATGATATCCTCGCACTGAAAGCCGATATTGTTGTAGTCTGGGGCAGGGTCCCCCTTTCAAATGTTGGAATGTCGGGAGCCCGAGGTTGTAAACTCGTATCGGGTGTCGGCGTTACTGGAACTCAGGGCCGAATGATGGGAATCAACACCGAGCACTAACCTTTTATTTTTGCATTTGTGTCCCTTTTATTTGCATTTATATCCATGGCTAATTGGGTTTGCAATTGTAATGCATTATAAGCCAAAGGGTTAGTTATTAGGAATCTTTGGATTTCTTTGCAAAAAAGTCTTTGGGTTTCTATGTAATTTGCCAGTAGGTCCAGCAAGGCCCCCACCTTATTTTTCATTGGTCCACCTAGGATCTAGGGCCCATTTTCTTCTTCTACGCCATTGGCTAGTTCCCCACCATTTTCAAGTCCAAACATTCTTCTCTATTCTCGCCCCATTTTCTCTCTCTTCTGATCGTCTTTTCATCTTTCTGTATTCATGAAAGTTGTTCATTTTTTGGTTATCTACAATTTCTTATTCTACTACTTTCTCTAATTCTGCACCATTTTCAAGATATTTGTTGATTTCTAAAGTCATGTGAGCCTGGCAGCAAAACGGTCAATAGTTGACCGTCCCATGAGGAAACGGTCACTAGTAGACAGCCCAACGAAGAAAACGGTCAACAGTTGACCGTGTGAATAGTAATTTTTTTTAATTTTTATTTTTTTAATTTTTGAAATGTCAAAAAACGGTCTTCTTGAGACCGCTACTATCAAAAAATGATCTTTGGAAGACTGTTTATTCATTTCTTGTGCCAGAAGTCTCCCGGTCGCCCCAGTCGCCTGGCGGTCATCCCATGACCATTTATATTCAAATGGCGGTCCTCCCTAGACCATTTTATTCATGAAGCGACCGCTCGATAGACCGTTTCTCCAACAGAGAGTCCAAAAGTTCTTGAACTCCGTCTTCTTCGCCGCCGGACTCTAAGGTCGAACCTGTGCAACATGGCCTCCTTGTTAAAGCTCTATCTTATAGAATCCTCCAAGAAATTGAGCCCCATTTTTTATTGTGTCTTTCCCTTTGTATTATCTTGAATTTGGTATATGGAACACGATTTTTAATTCACCCTATCACCTAAAATCTTGGCCGCAAGTTCAGGTTTTACGCATTTCGTGCAACAAAGACTCTGCCAGATTAGGTTCCAGAGCCTTCTTTCAAGAACCATAACTTCCACATCCGTCCACCAAAGAGAGTCCCGTTTATTCCTACGTCTTATCTTGACTATTATCTCGAGAATGATCTAGAGATCTCGAGATTTGGTGGACTCTATCTCCTTAAATCGTTGGAGAAAGTTCAGGGTTTCACCACTTTTCTATAAATAGATGCCTAGTTCGCCTACGCGATGAGGGGGCTCTTCTTCGACCTGGGGCGAAGCCATGTCGGATCGTCCAATCAAACCTTTGACCCCAGGCCATTGAGGGAAGTATTAGCTTTAATTTAGTTCCTCATTTTATTCATTTCATAATCGTTTACCCTTCTAACTTCACCCATACTTTTTGCAAATCATCTCAAGTTCTTGAACCTGTGCGGCGGGGCGCCCTTCGTCGGCTCGGGGCGGAGTCATCCTGCGTCCTCTTCGTCCTCCGTTGACTCCATATTGAAGAGGGGAGTATCTTCTTCGATTTCCAGCTCTCTGGGCTCTCTATACTTGCTCCAATTTTTTGTTCTTCTCCCTTACTTTTCACAAATCGTCACAGTTTTACACTTAATTTTTACACAGTTTCCTGCACGTTTATGCATTTTTCTCCATTTTTCACAACATTTTTCACTCTATTCTCTCCATCAAATTCTGTGATTTCAAATCCCATGCATGCACAACACTCTCACCTTTCATTTGCACGCATTTATAGGGGTTAAAAACCCTCCCCCGGTGCGTTCTCCCCCATTCATTCATGCTATTTCATCACTTCAGGCATGTGCTACACTTTCATAATCTAATGGGTGTTCTTTCGTTTTCATGGCTTTATTTTACAGGAGACAATCAATAGGACGTGAGGCCCTCTCCCTCTAGCCGGCTGGAAGGAGAGGAGGTGTATCCACGATCGATTCCCCGCATCCTTTAAAGCGCGATCTCACGTGGTAGCAGCTTCCCTTCGGGTCGCATCTTCTTCCTCATTTCCCAAGATATGCGGTAGATTTGATTTCATTGTAGCATCTATTTCCTACTGCTATTCCTTGGGTGGCGATCACGGTTCCTTTCTTTTCAGCATCGCCCCTTGCCCTTCATTGTCTATATTTAATGTTTTACATATTCATGTTTATGTGTACATGTTCATAGTTCGGGGGCGGGGTAGATTAATCTACTTACACCTTTTTTTGACGATCACAGTGGGACCCCTAGTGCCCATCACAATATATTTTTAGTCTCTTGCATGTTGGGAAGGTGTTCATGCATGTTTGGGTAGTCTCCTCCACGTATTTCCATCATTCTGTCCATTTTTGGGTCTGTCAAGGGTACACGATCTATTGTAGGGCCGCCTAGACCTTTAAACGGCCTTTCCAGGACCTCCCAAACCCTTTGGGGTTATAAATGGTCCTCCCATGACCGTCCATCACTTGGGCGGTCATCCAGTAGACCGCTTACAGGGTAAAAACGGTCATCAAAGGACCTTTTAGTGGTTCTGGTTGGGTAGGATTTCTATTCACCGGGGCCTTATTCATTTGGGCATAACTTTATCTCCTAATGTCAGATTGGGCTGATTCTTGTTGCGTTGTTTTGCCCTTTGTATTGTCTTTCCATACATGCAAAGTTTTCATAATTTGGGCATCATTTGCATATTTAAAAAGTGTCTCCATTTTTACATTTTCTACATTTAGTTTGTCTGCGGTCTGCGCACAGGTTCACGGGGGCATCTTTCTTGGACGATTTGAGTGGCCTCCCAAGGTCGGATTGCCCTGTTCTTGGACCCATTGTGTAGAACTTTGTATTATATTTCCATCCATAGCTCATTTGCATCATTTGGACATCATTTGCATATTTAAAAACTGCCTCTATTTTTGCATTTTTTGCATCGAGTCTTAGGCAGATTTGGGGCAGATTCACAGGGCCATTTTGCTTGCTGATTTAAATTGCCTTCCAGGGTCTATTTTGGCTGTTTCTTGGTTCCATTGGGTAGTCTTTTGTATTATCTTCACATCCACATATTATTTGCATGCATTGGACTTCATTTGCCTACTTAAGTATTGCCTTCATTTTTGCATTTTATGCATAAAACTCACTTGTAGGTTCGGGGGCAAACACAAAGGTACGTTGACCTTTGATGATTTTTCTTATCTTTTAGTGCCTACTTGTCCCCATTTTAGGCCTTGTATCATTGTTATTTATATTGTTTTACATTTTTCATGCATTTTTGTGATGTTAGCATGATTTCATGATTGTCTTGATTAGTTAGACTTAGGCTAGAAATTGCATGCGTCCCGGTGCACATAGGATCATGCATATTGGCATATTGTAGTTGCATTCCCCCTTGGTAAGTGATCCTCTCGCTCCCATATTCCTTGGGCTCGACTAGGTGATCTTATCTGGGACCTCCGTAAGTCCCCGTGCACCGTGGATTCCCACACGGACGCCGGACTGGTTGTACCGTTCCACCCCTTAGGCTTACATTTGCATATGTTGTGAAGGAATTAACCTTAGTCAAATCAAAGTTTGGACCTTATTCGCTATGGGATACCTATCTTGAGGGAATTAATGTTAATTCAAATCATTAAAAGGCACACCCAAAATTTTGACAATAAAATATTTCCCATCATATTAACTTGTTTGACTTGGGTGAAATCCTTCATATTCTTTTGTTGTTTGGGCTTGTCCAAGCCCATTTGTGTTACTTTGTGTTGCATTCCCCACTACCCTTATAGGTTTTGTCATCAGGCCCATTTAGACTAGTCCATTCTGTGTGTCCATTTGTCTAGTCACATTGACCTATGTCCTTTCGTTTCCCCTTTGCATTATTGAGTCAGTCACCCTCTTTGATCCTCAAGCCCTTACTTCCCTCACTATATTTCCCTAACTTTCCTATTTAAAGTCTCCATTTTCCCTCATGGAGCACCATTTTTCTCTTGTATATTACCCTTCTTCTTCCCCATCTTCTGATTCCCGCGTGAATTCTTCTTTCCACGCGGGCCCATCTCCTTGTGACCCTTCCGACCCACAAGCCAACCACTTATCATCTGTCGCTTGCCAAACGGACCCAGTCCAGGCCCAAAAACTCACTGTTGATCACCTCAATGAGCCTCATTCTCATAACGGGCCTCATTCATCTAATGGGCCTTATTCCTTTAATGGATCCCATTCTTCTAGTGGGCCTTATCCCTTAAATGGGCCTCGTTCTTCGAATGGGCCTCAGCCTTCTAACGGGCCTCCATCTTATACTCTTAATGGACCCCATTTCTTTAGCGGGCCTTCTTATTCTCCTAATGGGCCCACTTCCTTTAATGGGACTGCTCCTCCTACCCATGTTGCTACTGGCCCAATGGGTCCTCATTCTTTTGATCATGATTCTTCAATGCCCATGTATCCTATCACTCCTGGAATGGGCTTCCCTTCTTCTCAATCCGGATCCCTTTATCTAGCCCAATACCACAATCCTGGTCCAAATTCACACTCTCTTGCTCAGGTTGGCTTGTATTCTTCTCGATCTCTCCCCATTGAGGAGATGATTACTCAAACCCAACGCCAACTTGATGAACTTCAGCGTCGAATTGATCCCCAATCCTCCTTAAGTGTTCCATTTGCATTCCAAGGTCTTCAGCTTCCACCGCGTTCATAAATTCTTACATATCGCTGCTATGGTGGAGTCGGTGACCCCTATGTGCACTTGAAGGAGTTTCTTTATGAGTCAGCCCAATTCCGACATGACCAACTTCTGATGGCTTATTTATTTGGTCTGTCGTTGGAAGGCCCAGCTCGGGATTGGTTCTTTGCATTGTCGCAAGATCAGGTGATGAATTTTCAAGCCGTTCAAGAGAAATTTCTTCAGCAGTTTCAAGACCAGGTTGGGCCCAGGTATTCCATAGTTGATCTGGCCCATGAGAAGATGAAGCCCGACGAGGAGTTCTCTACCTTCACCGACCGCTGGCGTCGCTTGGCCGCTCAAGTCCCGGGGCATATTCCGGAGGGAGAGCAAATCAAAATGATCATTTCCAATGCAACGCCCGAGTACCACTTTATCTTAGCCTTGAACAAAATCACCTCATGGCAACAGCTTTACAGCCGAGCCCGCTTCCTCTGCCAACAACTCCTAGTTTCCCTTGACCCCGAGTCTCCTTCACCTTCTATGCCCACGTACGCCTCCTATCCATCATCTCCCACATATCCTTCCATGAGTCAGCCCTCCACCACATATCCTTCCACAAGTCAGCCTTCTGCTCCCACGCACCCATATACCTCCACATATCCTTTCACATATCAACCCTCCACAAGTCAGCCCTCCGCCGTTTCATCTCCGCAAGCATCCCTCCCTCCTATCAAGGAAACACTACACCTCGAGCAGGTGGATGTCGTCTACATACCTCCTCGCTCTGCTCCACATATACTTCCGCCTAGTCTCTGCCATATGCCTTTGCCTTCACAACCCCCACTTCCTTCTCCACCTCCATCTCCATTACCTTCCCATACCCCTCGGCATCTCCCGTGCCCGAAGTGGGCTCCTCGTCCTCCATTGCCATAATGTTTTATTGACATTTTTAGGGCTTTGATGGCTACTCACGCGTTGTAACTTCCTCTGGTTATGCCTTGCTGACCCGTGATCGGAGATTCGCTCCAATTTTGTGATTTTCATCGTCAGCAGGGGCATTTGGTTGAGGATTTCCCCGAGTTTCAGGAAATTATTTATGGCCTATAAGATAATAAGAGGATCGATTGGGCCGTCATGCATGAAGTCATTTTAAATTTCCACAGCAAGCAGCAGCAGCAGTCGCCGTCTAGGCAGCCGTTTCCACTACAAGACCAGAGGCACCCCTGCGATTCTTTATCTGGCATTGCACCCGCTCTGCCACCTACTCCATCACCTATCTCCTCCCCTATGCTTCTGTCTACCTCGTTGCCTACCTCATCACCCTCTCCATCTCCACCTACCCCCTCACCTTTACCATCTTCTACTCAATCTTCACAACCTCCACCCACCCCAGCCTCTACTCAGGCAACTGCCACCCTTTCCTCCTCCATTTCCGTTACCACTACTTCCACTCTTGACGCCACTCGGTAGGTCGTGCCGATACGTCGACGGTGGGCGCCGCGACCCTCCTCTTCACCCTCTTCATCCCCAGCACCACCTCCACTACCTCCATTGACCACATCACCATCTCCGCTATCCCTACCGCCATCACCACCTCCCTCACTACCTCCTCTCCTAGCGACCCCTCTTCCATTACTACCATCATCTCTACCCCTTCTGCCATCTCCTTCACTATCATTGCCCAAGCCTAAGCAGGCTACCCCTGCATCTACACTTCCGCCTTCGCCTTTACCCCCTCCTATGCCTCCACCTTTGCCTTTGCCTCCACCCGAGCGTATTATCGCCGCTATCCCTCCACCGCCTATGGCCTCTACACCTCCTAAACCTTCACCCATGCCTTCCAAGCCTATTACCTCCACTTCTCCATCCCTTTTCACCCCACGGAGCGGGTGTGCATTATCTTTGGTGCCCCTCGGGTTTGGTCCCCAGGGAGATGATGAGCCAAGCCAGGTTTCGATGGTGCATTTCAAGATTCAGGATGTTATTTCTCGCATGCCAATCCGAGTCCTAGTCCCTGGCTGTTTTGGGGATGATGAGCCTACAGTTTCAAAGACAGTTGTTAAGAAGAGTTCCCTTGAATTAGTGCCAGTTTATGCTAAAGCGAGGACGGTGGTAATCTCTTTGCTTGTCGAGAAGTCCACCATTAATGCTGTTATTACATCTCGCTCTATTGCCGTTCAGTTCACTGGCCAGGAAGGGTTCTCTACCCAGACTGTGCTAACTCGTACGGCTACTAAGAGCCTGATGGATTCCATATTCAAGGGGCAATTGGCCGTATTTTCAAATTTTTAAAGGACATTCTGCACATTCTATGTAATCTCCCTCAGTTTATTAGCATGCCGGCTGCGTCAACGCCGCGCATTGATCTCCCTCAGCTTCATCTATCTCTTCTAGCAAGGGAGCTATGTTTCATGCCTGATTACCGAGGGGAGATGTCAAATCTCATGTTGCCTTTGCCGAGAGACAAAACTCCATGGTTTTATGATATTCATCCTTCTAAGGAGTCACTTGCTCAAGGATGTCCACATGTTGTTCGCACCAGATGTTTAGGGGCAACTGCCCCAACAAGGATGCAAGTTCATAGACGGGCTAGGTAATCCGCCAGATGGGCCTGCTATTTGAGAAAATATTGCAGATCAAGAAGCCCGAAGGCCCGAGTCCGTGACAGGCAGATTCATTTCAAGGAGAGTTCTACCAAGAAGAGGCGGCGACACAAGTTCAAGGGCCGTCGATTGTGCACTCAGGGGTCCACTTCTTCCTTTTCTTCTTCCTTTCATTCATCTTTTCTTTTGCTCAGCTCCCACCCTTGGGTAGTGTACCTCCCTTCCTCTAATCCAATCTCCATAATTTTCTCTTATCTTTTCGGGTCCGCAAACCCCCATTCTTCTTTCTCCCCTCATCCGGAACCTCCGGATTCTCCATTTTCTTATGATTTTAGGCCTCGGCCTATGTCATTCTTCCATCCTGATCTCGGGACATCATTCGACTCTTCCCCGGGACTCCCGGGAGTCTCCTTTGATTCTTCCTTGGGACTTTCGGGTGCCACTTCTGGTTCTTCCCCGACCTTGTCAGGTGTACATGCTTCTTCTTCCCCGCCTTTGGCGAGTGATCGCTACTTTCCTTCTCCGACCATGTCGGATGATTCTTATTCTTCTCTTTCTTTTTACTCTTCCACACCCTTTCGAGATTCTCACAATTTCTCATGCTATTTTCGAGGCTTTAACCCGCCTTGATTTTAGTTAATCTCTATTTATTATGTATCTGGTTCCTTGCTATCAGGGCCTCAGTGCCTTAACGAGAGAGTTCTAGCCCTTGTCTCTCTTCGTTTTTATACCTTCTTCGTCTAGTATGATGTCTGCCACTCCTCTGTGTTGAGGAATCCAATCATTTGCTCTCCTTTCATCCTTCATCCTGGCAAGCAAGGAATATCAAGCTCGCGCTCCTCAAAGCTCAATGATCGAAATCACTTCAAGATGCCGATTTCCATGCCATGGATTTGCGAATGTATCTTTTATATTGTGCAAGAACATGTTATCATTGCTATTATTCTGTTATTTCTGCACATACTTATAATGCTAGTTTCTCAACATGCTTGAGTGGCTTAGTTAGTTTGCTTAGTCAAATGAGTTGCTTCTGCAGCATCTTAGGCTGGTGATAGCTTAGTGCTGGGGGTCTGAATTTCTTTCCCCGATCGTCGAGGGTGTCCTTTTAGCACGGGTTTTCACACACTTCACGGTGAGCCATGGCCAATCTCTCTGAAGTGACACTGTTGCTGCTTTGGCCATACTATGGGTATGCACGAGGGCATTTTCTCTTCTTTGCTCAGCCAAGTGCAAGGGCAAGAGAGTGATGGATGAAATAACCAACCTAGGTGTAGATTTGTAAAGGTTTCAATCTACCCCGCCCCCTAACTAAACAATGTAAGCATGCTAATAGACAAGAACTTGCATGAAACGAAAAGGGGGGACGAGGAGTAGAGAACTGACCGTGATCGCCACCAAGACTAATACCTCAGGGAGACCGAGCTACAAGTCTTGGAAAGGAGAAACATAGCGGCACTCGCGAGCGGGATGCTGGACAATGAACGCAGTTTGTCGCATGTCCGCGATATAATTAACGCGGTTCACCCATGACCGCTACCATCACCCAGAAACATGTGACATGGGCTCGATCCTCCCTCTCTCTTAGCCGGCCAAGAAAGAGGGGCCTCGTGCTGAATGTGCTGTAAACCTGCAGGGGAGAGTGAAAACACAAAGAAAATAAACCCGATTAGATCTAAAAGTAGTGCAATATCTATCAAGCTATAATAATCAAAACACATAAAAGGGGGGTCAAATACCTGGGGTTGGTGATTTTTAACCCCTGTGGGGTGTGATAAACAGTGGGAGGGATGTTTAAACATGCAATGAATGATTAAAAACGTGATAGAACAACACGAAATGATGAAAGAACAATGATGCAATGCAAAGAAACAGGGGGAAAGAAAGAAGACTTGATTGATAGAGATTAAATACTCCCTAGACCGAACATGTTTAGGATGTGGAAAGTAAGGTTCCTTTACTGAAGATCGCTCCCCGAACCGGCAGCATTTCGGCGTGAATGTCCAAAAGTCCCCCCCGAAGTGAGGCAAAAGCTAACCCTTTTATAAAGACCCTTTAGAAACCCTAGGTTGAGTTAGGGTTCCCCCGGGGCAAATTCCAGGGTTTTCCCAGAGATAATATCATGAAAAATCGAAGGATAATCGTCCCAGAGAGTCCATAACCCCCCCGGGGTGATAACTCTTCCAAAGATAGAGTCCTAAGACTCACTTGGCCGAAGAAAACGGAGCTCGAACGGAACTGGGCTCGGGTGGCTAACGCGGTCTATTGCACGACCACTATTAGTGGAAACGGTCTGGTGAAGACCGCGACCCGGGGCGAGAATAAGGTTTGACTGAGTCATAGGATAGACGCGGTCCTCTAAGGACCGCAACCGCGTGATAGCGGTCTAGTGTCAACCGCTTCAATCAAAATGCATGCCAAGGAAAGATTGACCCCAAACAAACCCCGTCCAGGGAGTAAGAAGCTTGATAATGAAGAAATAAACTCACAACCCCATCAAGGAAATATTTCAGAGCGATGGATAGCTCGGGACATCATTAAGTGGATAAGAAAGGGACTCGACATGTAGGCATAAAACGGGTGTCAACAGATGCCCCTCCTTGATGTCCGCTTTGCAAGGGAGCGAGCGGAAGCGACATGGAGGCGAAGTGGAAAAGGAGATGGAGCGAAGGTGACAGCGACGTGAAGTGGAGATGGCACGGAGATGAAGCGAAGTGAACAGATAAGCGGGCAGCAAGGCAAAAGACACCCGTCTCAACCAACAAGTGACAGGAATTTTCCCAAAACGCCGAACTAACCACAAGGAATGGATGACAAGGATGAGACATGTCTGGAGAACTAAACTAATAGGAAAAAAGGAGGCACGACCAGGCCCATCGGGGACACAATCCACAGACGATGAGAGGGTCGGAAAGGAACACAACGTAAAAAGTAGGAAAAGTGTAACATGGATAAAATCCAGACAGGAAACACGCTGGCCAACCAAACTAAGCTGGTAGTTCAGAGAAATCGTTCAAATTCAGAGTGGAATGAGGAATCTCTTATCCGAGAGAAATCATGTGCAGTTATCCATCGTTGACGAGAAACCTTGAAGGTACCACGAGACTCGAGAGCTCAAAAGATGACATGATGCATGCTGGGCTAAAATAAAGAAATCATAAAAATAAATGCAAAGAAGACACAAAATAGAAAATACTCAAGGATAATATTGCTAGCCTAGGGATAACCAAGGTCAAGACACCATCTGCAACCACGGCGTGCAATATGGAACCATCCTCCCCGGATTTTCCCAACCTAGAGGCCTATCCGGAGGTTAAGCGCGTGAACCTAGATCATCATTATTTTTGTTGAAGGGGAACATCAGACCCTGGAACACGCGAGAAACCAACTGGTCCTTGAGAAGCTATAGTAATGTAGCTACCATATAGTAATGCAACAAAGAGGAGGGATAGAAAGCCATACCTGACTCACCTGTCCAGCGAAACGGCATTTTTTCTTTTTGGATATTTGAATTTTTATGACTTGTTCAAGGTGAGAAAATCATGAGCAGATAGATATGAACAAAACAGAATATAATGACAAAGATGAACAGTATATATAATGCAACAAACAAACTTCACCACAGTGATGAAACAAGCAAGGCATACACGTGATTATCCGCGAACAAGCAGTTAAACAAGAGAGCAAATGGGCCTTGCACCGTACGCGGTCATCCGTAGACCGCTACCACCAGGTCGCGGTCTTCGACAAATCGTGTCCACTCAACCCGATTTTGAAAAATAACGGCCGGCCCTTCGGCAGCCATTTCATTCCCTCCCCCCACTACCATTTCACAAACACCGACCCACACCCCCCTCCATCTCTCCCCCTTTCTTCTTAAGCCTCTCCTTCTCCCTGAAGGATGCCTAGGAAGCTTCTCACCCGCCGCTTCCTCCGGAGGATCATGGAGACGGACGTGGGTGCTTCGTCCTCCACGGAGCGACCGGTGGAAGACGACCAACCGTCGCCACCGGCAATGGAAGAAGAGGCGGCTGACGAAGGAACCGAGGGGGACGGCGAGGAAGAGAGAGCCCCGGGGGCGCCACCGTCGGAGGTAAGCCGGCAGCCAAAACCCTTCATTTTCCCCCTTTAAATTTTAATTTTTCTCGTTGCATGCGGTTAAAACGGGGTCTAAGATCCCAAGGTGATGGAATGTAGGGCTAAACAACCCATACGGACAAAGCTAGAAATGGGGATGGCCCGACCCGTCATGGCGAGAAGGTCACGGTCAACCAGTAGCCGCTACCTATAGTAGCGGTTCCCCAAGGACCGCGACCATCCCAAACCCCCTTTTGATTTGAAAATTTCAATTTCTTCTTACCTAGAAATGTTTATCTATCTTATGCTGATCCTTAAATGATGAAATGCCTTTGCAGGGGAAGAGCCGGACTAGAATTTCGTGGCTCCAAGTCCGGGCCGTATATCTTGCTCTGCCCGAGTTTCAGCGGACCAGGCTAGCAGCGATGGGGTTCGCGGAGTTCTTGAGCGTGGAGGTACTCCGGACCGATGCCACACTACTGCTAGCGCTTCACGACAGATGGGATCCAGTCAGCAAGGTGTTTCTGTTCCCATGGGGACACATGATCCCCACACTCGAGGATATGGCACGGATTACAGGGCTTCGAGTGCACGGGACTCCGGTGAGCGGCTTCACCCACTCAGACTACCGAGAGCAGGCACATCGGCTGTTGGGGCTGGAGCTGGATAGGCCGGGACGGCCGTCGTCCCTACTACCACGAGGCAGACTACAGGACAGCCTGGGCTTGAGAGGCGCCGGGATCTCAGTTGGGGAGCTACCCGAGTAGCACTTGGGGCGACTGAGGGACAGAGCGAGGGAGAGAGTGTCTGCCGAGCTAGGACCCGAGGTAGACATGGTACTGAGGAGGTTCTTGGTGTTGCTCTTTGGGCGGCTACTTTTTGCTACGAGAGGAGATGCAGTGAACTGCCGGCTGCTACCGCTGCTGGAGGACCTCGAGGGCGTGGGATCATACGCATGGGGCGCAGCCGTGTTAGCTTTTCTATTTGACTCCCTTGGCACCACTACCCGCCAGACGATGCTTGGCGGCTTTGCTCCATTTCTTCAGGTATGATTTCAATTTGAATGCACTAAATTTGAATGCTTATGCTTATAATTCGAATGATCTAGATTTGCATGCTTGTGCTTATAAGATTATCTGACTAATGCATGTGTGGAATGCAGGTGTGGGCCTATATCTACCTGCCTCACCTCGGTAGAGGGCTAGAGGCTCATGCAGACCGTCTACCCATTGCGAGGCGGTGGGTGCCTAGACGAGACACGGGATCACTCAAACGCCAGGTGCGGGCGATTCAGGACGACATCGACTCTCTCCCTTATGCATCGGTGAGTTCCTAACCCAGAGCTTAAAATGCAAATGTGGAAATGTATGCTTACCTTGACTCCTCTTCACAGGTTCGCTGGACACCTTTCCGAGACGAGGGATTCGAGGGCCAGCCTTGGGTGGAGGTAGCGCTGGCGTACTCTGGTCAAGACATTTGGCTACACTGCATGAACGTGGTGGAGCCACTCTGCTACCGCCTGATCATGAGGACCCGGGGAGTGCATAAGCAGGACGTGGCATTCCAGACCCGAGAGAGCGCGGAGGAGGAGCGCGTGGGGCGACACTTGCGCGGGCTAGTTGGTTCAGTGGACTGGATCGCTCGAGCGGAGGAGCAGATCCGAGACTTGGTGCGTCGCGGACACGAGGTACGGGCTAGAGCTGACACAGATGAGGCCTACCTGAAGGCCTATGCACGATGCTATGGGGATCAGGTCTTCCGCGGCACCCGACGATCGGTAAGAACTCCTAAACTTAGTGATTTTCCTATTATGCTGACATGTTGATGCTTCTGAATGCAGCTTGACCCGCAGGGGCGCATCGCAGAGCTCTAGGGTTTACTCCACTCGACCGTGCAGCAGCGGGATGAGCTTCAGCGCTCTATGGATCTCCTGGTGAGCCTTTACTACTTTCTAGACTTAGAAATGCGATTATGCTATGATGCTTATGAGATTGACTGACTTCAATGTACAGCATGCCGCGGGAGCCCAGCGCCATGGCTCAGATGCCCCTTCTTCCTCCACACAGACACCAGCAGACCGGGCCCAGCGGGATGCTGAGTTTGCTAGGGAGGTTGCACGGGCCGACGAGGCCGAGACTTCACTTGCCAAGAGGGTGAGTGACACAGCCTCCTTTCAATGATCTTTTCTATGAATGGCTATTCACCAATGGAATGCATAATGCAGGCAAGGGACTTGGAGGCAGCGATGCAGGAGATTGCCCGGCTACGGGAGGAGGCAGCGGCAGCGGGCTGCTATCCCGAGGAGGCAGAGCAGGCCCGACAGCGGATCCACGACCTCAAGATCGAGCTACGGACCATGGAGAGGACAGTTCGCATGATGGGACGAGGCCCCGAGCGGAGCGCTTCCCAGAGTGGCGCACATAGCGGTTCTGTCAGGGACTACTTCACCAGTTCCTCCGGCCGTTGGAGGAATGAGGAGGAGGAGAGGCGCCGACGCCGAGAGGAGGGCAGCACAGCCATGGGTCCTCCGGAGAAGAGGCGAGAGGGCAGGGGTGAGAGTGAGGGACCTGGCGAGGGCCGGGCCTGACTATGCTTTGTTGTTTCTCTTTCTCATTCTGTTGGCACCACACGTGTACATGGAGACCCTTGATATATATATATGATGCCACGAGTTTTGTTTTAAATGAATGTGAATGTTTGTGTGCAACCATGGAGCTTGTCAATCTACTAATGCCTTACACAATCGACTCACGAAGGAGAGAGAAAATGGTGTGAGGGTGAGACGCGACTAACAAAGGCAGGAGTGTGCGGGCTCAGCAACTTAGTCGCGGTTCCATGACAACCGCCAGATAGAGTAGCGGTCGCACGACCGACCGCGTCCTGAAGAAAGTAAGCACGCTTGACCAGGGTAGACGCAATGTGACACAACAAGGGGAACATGACGCATGCACGACTACACAATTCATGGGACAAAATAACACATGCGGGATAGAGATGTGACAAATACACTCTTCAATCAAAGCTTAAGATCAGAATGAAGCAGAACCGCCACGTTCATAATCATGAGGTAAAGCCCTCTCATATAGATATGATCAGAGGAAGCAAGAGTTTGAGAAGGACATAAGCTTCAGAACATATCGAGAGACATGATTTGAAGGAGAGAACAGGTCAAAGATGTGGACGAGATGCAAGATGAGAGACAGAGTCAGGAATCTTGAAGCGCCTGCAACCTGCACACTTAACAAATAGATCACGGATCTGTCCTCAAAACAAATGCAAATGCATAAAAGACACATTTTTAGCTTTTTGTAATTTTATGATTTTTTTGGATTTTCACTAATATTTCATTTTTTTTTTGGATTTAGTTTTTTTTTGGTTTTCTTTATTTATTGAACTATTTGATTTTTTTGCTTTGATGTTGATTTTGAAGTATTTGATTTTTTTGTGGTTTTGACATAGTTATCTGTAGCATCTAAAGACGGGCCCAAACTACTGGCTAGGGATCGTCGTTCCTACCCCTCTCACCAAAGACTTACCTTAAGCAGGGTGTGCATGTAATGGTAGCTTACCACAGCCAACTATCTCTAAAGAATGGTGCCCCTACTAAGGCCATACCCGGGATACAACCCAGCCTAAGATGGAGAAGCAGAAGAAAAATTGGAGACAAGCTTCGTGCAGGATGGGAGATATCGAGACTCAACTTCCTTCCAAGGCACTACCCCTCAAAGAGTAGGTCTGTTATGCTGGGACTTGGTGTCTTTGATTTTTAGACTCATATTTATTAGGCACGCATGCGAGCGGGCTCATGACGTCCCGCGGGGAACTGTACTGCCACTCTTGCCATGCCTTTGATTCATACTCTTGTATTGTTTCATTTTCTTATTTTGGCAGCCCTTATTGGCTAGGTATAACATGAAAGCTTACTTTTGAGGGTCAAGACTGCCCCTATTTGAGACCTCTCTCGTATTAGGGAGCGCCTAGGTTAGTCATCTTACACATCAATCTCTTGCCCCTGCACTTGGCCGAGCAGAGAAAAGAAAAGACCTTTGTGCATACCCAAAGTATGGTCAAAGCAGCAACGGTGCACCTCAGAGAGATCGGCTATGGCTTACCGTGTAGTGTGTGAAAAACCCATACAAAAGGTCACCCTCAACAATCGAGGAAAGAAACTAGACTCCCAGCGCAGAGCTATCACCAGCCTAAGGATGCTGCAGAAGCTAACTTTTTATTTGACACAAAGTTAAGATCTAATTAAACAAAGACTCCTAAAGCCACTCAATCATGTTAAGGAACCCACATTATAAGCGCGTGCAGAAATAACAGAGTAATAGCAATGATAACATGTTTCGGCACAAAATCAAAGATACCTTTATAAATCCATGTCGTGGAAACTGGCCTCCTGAAGTGATTTCGATCATCAAGCTTTGAGGAGTGCAAACTTTGTTTTTCTTGCTTGTCGGGATAAAGGATGAAAGGAGAGCAAAGGATTGGATTCCTCGACATAGAGGAGTGGCGGACATATACTGGACGAAGAAGGGATAAAAAGGAAGAGAGACGAGGGCTAGAACTCTCTCACTAAGGCACTGAGGCCCTGATAACAAGGAACCAGATACAGAATAAATAGGGATTAACTGAGATCAAGGTGGGCTAAAGCCTCGAAAATAGCAAGAAAAAGGGTGAGAACCCCGAAAGGGTGGAGAGGAGTAAGTAAAAAGAGGAGGAGAAGAATCATCCGACGTGGTCGGAGAAGGAGAGTAGCGATCACCCGCCAAAGGCTGGGAAGAAAATGCATGAACACCGGAGGAGGCCGGGGACAAGAAGTAAAAACCGCCCGACAAAGTCAGGGAAAGATCAGAAAAATGACCCGACGAGGTCGGGGGATGAGTATGAGGAATCCCCAACGGGGTCAAGGGAAAGAGGTGAGAAGTGAAATCCTGACGTGTCCGGGGAGGAAAGCTGGAAGATGCCCCAGGATTAGGGGAAGGGGAGGACATAGGCCGAGGCCTAGAATGGTGAGGATAGGAGGAAATGGTAGAAATATGGCCAGGTGGTGGAACGTACACCACCCACGGATAGGAACTGAGCAGAAGAAAAGTTGAATGGATAGGAGAATGAGAGGTGAAAGTGGACCCTCGAATGCACAATTGTCGGCCCTTGAACTTATGTCGTTGCCTCTTCTTGGCAGAAATCTTCTTGAAGCAACGCCACCTGGCGTGGACTCGGACCTTTGGAGTTCTCAATCTGTAATACTTTCTTAAATAACGGGCCCACCTGGCAGACGACCTAGCCCGACTGTGAATATGTAGCTTCATCGGGGCGGTTGCCCCTAGCTGTGCGGTGCTAACCATAGAAGGACGTTCCAGAACAGTCAACTCGTTGTGATGAACATTAGGAAGCAATAGAGTTTTATCATTTGACACTAGAACTTGGAACTTTGGCATCTCCACTCGGCAGCTGGGCATGAAGCATAACTCCCTTGCTAGAAGTGCAGGACGGAACTGAGGGAGGGTGATGCGTAGCGTTGACGTGGCCGCCTCACCAATAAATCGAGGGAGATTACATAACAGATGCAGAATGTCCTTAGAGAATGCAGAAAACACGGCCAACTGCCCCTTGCATATGGAATTCATCAGGCTCTTTGCAGCCGCATGGGTGAGCACCATCTGGGTAGAGAACCCCTCTTGGCCAGTGAACTGAATAGCAATGGAGCGAGGAGAAATAACAGCTTCGATGGCGAATCCTCCAGTGAGCAATGAGATTGCCACCGGCCTTGCTTGTGAAGAAACTGGCACTAGTGCAAGGGCACTCTTCTTTGCAAACATTTCTGAAAATGCAGGCTCTTTATCCCCAAAATAGCCAGGGACTAGGACCCGGATTGGCATGCGGTAAATGACATCTTGAATCTTGAAAAGCACAATCGAAACCTGGCTCGGCTCATTATCTCCCTGGGGACCAGACCCAAGGAGCACCAAAGATAACGCACACCCGCTCCGTGGGGTGGAAGGGGATGGAGAAGTGGATGTAATAGGCTTGGAAGGTGTGGGTAAAGGCTCAGAAGGCGTAAGTGGGGGTAAGGGCAAAGGTGGAGGCGTAGGAGAGGGTAAAGGTGAAGGTGGAGATGTGAGTATAGGTATAGCATGCTCAAGCTCGGGCGATGATGGCGAAGGGGAGGGCAAAGGTGGTGGAGATGGTGGAGGTGATGGGATAAGGGTCTTTGGGAGAGGAGGCGGTGAGGGCGGGAGTGATGGAGGTAGGGGTATTAGAGATGGTCGAGAGGGTGATATGGGTAATGAAGGTAGTGGAGGTGAAGATGGTGAAAGTGGTGGTGAGGCAGAGGAATTAGACGGTCGTGATGCCCACCTTCGACGTATCGACACGACGCGTCTAGCGGTGTCGGGAGTAGAAGTGGTGGTGGAAATGGGGGAAGAAGAAGTGGGAGCACTTGCCTGAGCAGAGGCTTGGGTTGGTGGAGGTTGTGGAGGTTGAGTAGGAGATGGTGAAGGTGAGGGGGTAGGTGGAGATGAAGAGGGTGACGAGGTAGGCAACGATGTAGGCAAAAGCATAGGGGAGGGAATAGCTGGTGGAGTAGGTGACAGAGCGGGTGCAATACCAGATAAAGAATCATAGGGGTGCCCCTGGTCTTGTAGTGGAGACGGCTACTTGGGTGGCGACTGCTGCTGCTGCTTGTTGCGGAGATTTAAAATAACTTCTTGCATGATGGCCCAATCGATCCTCTTATTATCTTCCAGGCCATAAACAATTTCCCGGAATTCAGGGCAATCCTCAACCAAATGCCCTTGCTGGCGATGAAACTCACAATACTGAAGAATATTCCTGACCGTGGTTCAGCAAGGCACAATCGGAGGGAGCTACAATGCGTGAGTGGCTATCAAACCCCTGAAAATATCTAAAAAACACTCTGGCAATTGAAGATAAGGAGCCCGCTTCGGTCAAGGTGGATGCCGGGGGGTATGGGAAGGTAATAGAGATGGAAGTGGAGAAGGAAGAGGAGGTTGCGGAGGTAATGGCGCGTGGTTAGTGGTGGAGGGATTTGGTGATGGTATATGTGGAGCGGAAAGGGAGGTGGGAGGTATGTGGACGACATCCACCTGCTCGGGGTGTGGTGTTTCCTTGACCGGAGGTGGGGGTTCATGCGAGTATGAAGAGGCGAAAGGTTGACTCGTGGAGGGTTGATATATGGAGGTATATGGATATGTGGAGGTATATGGGTGTGGGGGAGCGGAAGGCCGACTCATGGAAGGATATGTGGTGGAGGGCTAACTCATGGAAGATGATGGATAGGTGGCATATGTGGGCGTTGAAGGTGAAGGTGAAGGGGACTCTGGGTCAAGAGAACTTAAAAGTTGTTGGTGGATGAAACGGGCTCGGCCGTAAAGTTGCTGCCATGAAGTGATATCATTCAGGGCTAAGATGCACCTAAGCTCGGGCGTTGCATTAGAAATAGCCATTTTGATCTGCTCGCCCTCCGGAATATGCCCCGGGACTTGCGCGGCTAGGCGACGCCAGCGGTCGGCGAAGGTTGAGAACTCCTCGCCGGGCTTCATCTTCTCTTGGGCCAGATCAACCATAGAATGTCTGGGCCCAACCTGATCCTGATACTGCTGAATGAATCTTACTTGAATGGCTTCAAAATTCATCATCTGCTCTTGTGACAATGTGAAGAACCAATCCTTGACCGCGCCCTCTAAAGAAAGGCCAAACAAATAGGCCATCAAGCGTTGATCATGCTGGAACCGGGCCGACTCATATAAGAAATCTCTTAAATGGACATAGGGGTCACCAATTCCACCATAGCGATGATATGCAAGAATCTGTTGACATGGCAGGAGTTGAAGGCCTTGAAAGACAAATGGGACATCCAAGGAAGTCTGATGGTTGATTCGTTGTTGTAATTCATCAAGCTGGCGTTAGACCTGGGCGATCATCTCCTCGGTAGGAAGAGTCCGAGAAAGATATGGGCCAGCTTGAGCAAGAGATGATAAATCTAGACCAGGATAATGTTGATGGGCCGGATAAAGGGATCCGGCCTGAGAAGAAGGAAAGCCCATTCCGGGAGTAGAAGGATATGTGGGCCTGGAAGGATCGCGAATGTGGGAATAAGAATCAATTGAGCTAGCAGCAGCACGGGCGGGACAAGAAGGCCCGTTAAAAGGATAGGATCCAATGGAGGAACAAGGAGATGGGCCCGCATGGGAAGAGGAGTCCACGCAGGGGTAAGAGGATGGAGAAGCATAGGAATAAGGTACATGGGAAAAATGCTCCATGGGAGGGAATGGAGACTTTATATAGTGAATTTCAACTAAATACAAGGAGGGACACGAACCTTGGACAAATGCAGCTAGATGGAGACACACCGGGGTGAACTAGCCCAAATGGCCCTAATCTGCCCAAAATGATGCAAATGATGACACTGCAACATACACTGGAGGGGAGAGATGAGAAAATAATTAACCAATTATCCAATCGAATTTCAAATGATGCGCGAGAATTTTTTTAGGTTCCCTTTTAGAACCTTAGTGGATTAATTAAGATATGAATGTACTTAACCACAAGGCATCTAAACAGGGTGGGGGATGGGAAATTGGCAGACCCTAGAGGACCCTCTCTCTCATGAATGCAGACCTTAGACTGGGGGTGGCAACGGTACAACCTGCCCAGCGTCCGTGTGGGAATCCACGGCTCGCGGGGGCTTACGGAGGCCCTCGGCAAGGTCACCTAGTCGGCTCCAAGGAATATGGAGACGAGAGGAAACCCTACCTCGGTAGGAATGCAACTAAATGTGAGTGAAATGCATGAGTCCTATGTGCACCGGAGTGCATGCAAGTCCTAACCTAAGAGACTAGCAATCAAGATGAACACCATAATATGAACAATTACCATAACAGGAAGGGGGGCAAACAGCACTCAGAACCCTGAAAGATAATGAAATAATGGGCTGCAGAGAAAGGCCTTGGGGTGCGTACCTGAGCAGTTAGTCGCCGTCCTATCAAGACCGCTACAAAGTGTAAACGGTCTACCCGGAACCGCATTAGGTCAGGGAGCAGCAAGTGGCCAGGCAGGAGAGGAAACCCCGAAGGGAACCGTGATCAGTAGATGAAATGTCAGATGCAATAATCTTAACAGTAACAAGAACAATAGATAGACGAGCGGACAACACAGAATAACACTCCAGAACGTGATAGATGATGAGCTACAATAGAAGATTTTGGAGTGCGCACCTGATTCCCATGTTGCGGTCTGGAGATGACCGCTAAAACATGTAGGCGGTTGTGACCAGACCGCTTCTATTCCAGAGAACAGAAACACCTAGAGCAGAAACTGGAAACCTCCCACAGCGGTTCTCAACAATGATAAGAAATAATGAATAGCAGGTAATACAGCACATAGCACTATTGGCAGTGGTGTCCCACCGTGATCGCCAAAAAAAAAGTTGTACATTTGTAAAGGTTTCAATCTACCCCGCCCCTTAACTAAACAATGTAAGCATGCTGATAGACATGAACTTGCATGAAACGAAAAGGGGGGACGAGGAGTAGAGAACTGACTGTGACCGCCACCAAGACTAATACCTCGGGAAGACCGAGCTACAAGTCTTGGAAAGAAGAAACATAGTGGCACTCGCGAGCGGGATGCTGGACAATGAACGCGGTTTGTCGCACGTCCACGATATAATTAACGCGGTTCACCCATGATCGCTACCATCACCCAGAAACATGTGTCGTGGGCTCGATCCTCCCTCTCTCTCAGTCGGACAAGAGAGAGGGGCCTCGTGCTGAATGTGCTATAAACCTGCAGGGGAGAGTGAAAACACAAAGAAAATAAACCCGATGAGATCTAAAAGTAGTGCAATATCTATCAAGCTATAATAATCAAAACACATAAAAGGGGGGTCAAATACCTGGGGGTTGGTGGTTTTTAACCCCTGTGGGGTGTGCTAAACAATGGGAGGGATGTTTAAACATGCAATGAATGATTAAAAACGTGATAGAACAACACGAAATGATGAAAGAACAATGATGCAATGCAAAGAAACGGGGGGAAACAAAGAAGACTTGATTGATAGAGATTAAATACTCCCTGGACCGAACATGTTTAGGACGTGGAAAGTAAGGTTCCTTGACTGAAGATCGCTCCCCGAACCGGCAGCATTTCGGCGTGAATGTCCAAAAGTCCCCCCCCGAAGTGAGGCAAAAGCTGACCCTTTTATAAAGACCCTTTAGAAACCCTAGGTCGAGTTAGGGTTCCCCCGGGGTGAATTCCAGGGTTTTCCCAGAGATAATATCATGAAAAATCAAAGGATAATCGTCCCAGAGAGTCCACAACCCCCCCGGGGCGATAACTCTTCCAAAGATAGAGTCCTAAGACTCTCCTTGCCAAAGAAAATGGAGCTCGGACGGAACTGGGCTCGGGTGGCTAACGCGGTCTATCGCACGACCGCTATCAGTGGAAACGGTCTGGTGAAGACCGCGACCAGGGGCGAGAATAAGGTTTGACTGAGTCATAGGATAGATGTGGTCCTCTAAGGACCGCAACCGCGTGATAGCGGTCTAGTGTCAACCGCTTCAATCAAAATGCATGCCAAGGAAAGATTGACCCCAAACAAACCCCGTCCAGGGAGTAAAAAGCTTGATAATGAAGAAATAAACTCACAACCCCATCAAGGAAATATTTCAGAGCGATGGATAGCTCGGGACATCATTAAGTGGATAAGAAAGGGACTCGACTTGTAGGCATAAAACGGGTGTCAACACTAGGCTTTCACCAATACGAGAGAGGTTTCAAATAGGGGCAGTCTTAGAAAAAATTAATGAATGAAAAATACCATGAAAACTGCCCCTGATCCTAGTAACCGGGCGTGCTTCTCCTAAGGCAAGAGATGAGGTTTGCATAAAACGGTGAAGGTTAGTGCAGCATCATGCGTGTGTCAAAATCAAGAAGGGGCTTTATTTCAATATTTGGCCAATAAGGGCTATGTCAAAATTATATATGAAAATCAATGCAAAATTATAATTAAAGACTCAAAGCCCTGGCACAACAGACCTACTCTTTGAGGGGTGGTGCCTTGGGAAGAAGTCGAATCCTGATATCTCCCCTCCTGCGTGAAGCTTATCTCCCATGTTCTTCTGTTTCTCCCTCTTAGGCTGGGTTGAATCCCGGGTATGGCCTTAGTAGGGGCACCGTTCTTTAGAGGCGGTTGGTTGTGGTAAGCCACCCTCATATGCACGCCCTGCTCAAGGGAAGTCTTTAATGAGAGGGGGCGGGATGACGACCCCTTGGCCAGTAGTTTGATCATGTCCTTGGTTGCTGCAGATAGCTTTACTTTTCAAATCCAAAATAAAAACAAAACAAAAACAAAAAAATCAAACAAAAAAAATCAAATATGTCAAAATGTCAAAAAAATCAAATATGTCAAAAAAATTTAAAAAAAATCAAACATTCAAAAAATAAAAAAAATAAAAAAATTTAAAATCCAAAATCCAAAAAACAAAAAATTTTGTTCTTTGTTTCTTTGTCTTGAGGACGGATACATAATCTATTTGCTAAGTGTGCAAGTTGCAAGTTGCATGTTCAAGCTTTCTTTGCTCTATCTTTCGCTCTGCCTCCTGCTCATATCCTTAATATGTTCTCTCCTTCTTCAGTCTTATCTCTCGATCTGTTCTGAAGCTCATGTCCTTCTCAGCTTTTAGCTTATTTAACATGATCATATCTCCATGAGAGGACTTTGCCTCACGATTATGAACCTGACGATTCAGCTTCATCTGATCTTAGGTTTTGATTGAAGGGCATATTTGTCATGTCTTTTGTCCCGCTGTGTCCTTGTCACGTGTTTATGTCCCTCTGTGTCGTCCCACGCTTGTTGTTTTGTCCCTCACCGCATGTTGTTAGTTGTCTTGTATATGTTGTTAGTCGTCCCTCTATGTCCCGTGTGTTGTCCCAACCGTGTGGTCATTCCTCATATTCTTGTCCCAACCGTGTGTTGTCCCGCCGCGTTGTTATCTTCTCCCACCATGTTCATCATGCATACATGTGGTTTGTTCATGTCATTGCATATGCGCTTGTTTGTCTTGTTGTATTATTTTCCATTCGTTTGATCGTTATGTTATGTTGTGTTGTCTGTCGTTCAAGTTGATAGTTATGTTATCGACATTATGTTCATCTTTATGTTATGTTCATGTTGTTTGTTGTCTTATACATGAAATCCCATAAAAATCAAAAAAATCAGAAAAACCAAATCCAAAAAAATATGTTTCGCTTGACAGGTAAGTCAGGTATGGCTCTCTATCCTTGCTCATTGTTGCATTACTATATGTTATCCACCTTATTATAGCCTCTTAAGGACTGGCTGGTTGCCCGTGTGTTCTGACATCTGATGTTCCCCTTTCACAAAAATGATGATGATCTAGAAGCATACGGTTAGTCGTTGGATAGGCCGGTCGGTTGAGTCAGGTGGGGGACGATGGACTCTATCTCGCACGCCGTGGTTGCAAGAAGACTCTTGACCCTGTCTTGGCTCAGTCTAACAATAACATCCCTGAGTACATTCTATTTTATTCTTTCTTTGCATTCATTTTGATGATTTCTTTATTTTAGCCCAGCATGCATCATGTCATTTTTTGAGCACTCACGTCTCGTGATTCGTTCAAGGTTTCTCCTCAACAATGGTTAATTGTGCTTAATTTCTCTTGGATAAGAGATTCTCATTCCACTCCGAGTTTGAACGTTCTCTCTGATCTTTCCGCTCGGTCTGGTTGGCCAGCGTGATTCCTGTCTGGATTTTATCTCAGTTTTACTTTCTCATTTTCCAGCTTTTTAGTTGTGCTCTTTTCGACCCCCTCATCGTCTATAGATTGTGTCCCCGATGAGATTGGTTGTGTTTCATTTTTTTCTTGTTAGTTTAGTTCTCCAGACATGTCTCATTCTTGCCATCCAGTCCTGGTGGTTAGTTCGATGTTTTCGAGAGAATTCCTGTCACTTATTGGTTGTAACGGGTGCCTTTTTTCCTTGATGTGCGCTTATCAGTTCTCTCCGCTTCATCTCCGCGTCATCTCCATTTCATGTCGCTGTCGCTTTCGCTCCATCTCCGTTCCATTTCACCTCCGCGCCACTTTCGCTCGTTCCCTTACAAAGCGGACATCAAGGAGGGGCATCTATTGACACCCGTTTTTAGCATGCAAGTTGAGTTATTTCTCTTATTCAACATTTTTGATCTCCCAAATTAACCATTGTTTTGGAGCCTTCCTTGGATGGAATTCGAGCCCATTTCATTGTTCCATTCCCTTTGAGCCTTGGAGATCATTATTTCTTAGAGCCCTGGAGCTGATCTTATCACCTTCCGGCCTTCCAAGTCGACTTACGGTCCATTTAGGTCGACTTCTCTCAAGCATTCGGCCCTTTTCGCTACGCAGACTTGAAAAGTGATCCTTTTTCATCCTCTTATGCTCCTCTATTCATTAAGTGTCCTTCACCAAAGTTGTTCCATTTGTAAATCCCTACATTTTCTTCTTCTACGCCATTGGCTAGTTCCCCACCGTTTTCAAGTCCCAACATTCTTCTCTATTCTCGCCCCATTTTCTCTCTCTTCTGATCGTCTTTTTATCTTTCTGTCTTCATGAAAGTTGTTCATTTTTCGGTTATCTACAATTTCTTCTTCTACCACTTTCTCTAATTCTGCACTGTTTTCAAGATATTTGCTGATTTCTAAAGTCGTTCGAGCCTAACAGCAAAACGGTCAACAGTTGACTAGTGGATCGCCCAATGAAGAAAACGGTCAACACTTGATCGTGTGAACAGTAATTTTTTTAATTTTTTATTTTATTTTTATTATTTTTGAAATGTCAAAAAATGGTCTTCTTGAGACCGCTACTATCAAAAAATGGTCTTTGGAAGACCGTTTATTCATTTCTTGTGCCAGAAGTCTCCCGGTCGCCCAGTCGCCTGACGGTCATCCCATGACTGTTTATATTCAAATGGCGGTCCTCCCTAGATCATTTTATTCATGAAGCGATCACTCGATAGACCGTTTCTCCAACAAAGAGTCCAAAAGTTCTTGAACTCCGTCTTCTTCACCGCCGGACTCTGAGGTCGAACCTATGCAATAGGGCCTCCTTGTTAGGGCTCTATCTTATAGAATCCTCCACGAAATTGAGCCCCGTTTGTTTCGGTGTCTTCGCCTTTGTATTATCTTGAATTTGGCATATGGAGCATGATTTTGAATTGACCATATCTCCTGGAATATTGGCCGCAAGTTCAGGTTTTACACATTTCGTGCAACAAAGACTCTGCCAGATTAGGTTCCAGAGCCTTCTTTCAAGAGCCATAACTTCCACATCCTTCCACCAAAGAGAGTCCCGTTTGTTCCTACATCTTATCTTGACTATTATCTCGAGAATGATCTAGAGATCTCAAGATTTGGTGGACTCTTATCTCCTGAAATCTTGAGAGAAAGTTTGGGGTTTCACCACTATTCTATAAATAGATGCCCAGTTCACCAACGCGACGGGGGGGGCTCTTCTTCGACCTGGGGCGAAGCCATGCCGGATCGTTCACTCAAACCTTCGATCCCAGGCTATTGAGGGAAGTATTAGCTTTAATTTCGTTCCTCATTTGCTTCATTTCATCATCGTTTACCATCCTAACTTCGCCCATACTTTTTGCAAATCATCACAAGTTCTTGAACCTGTGCGGTGGGGCGCCCTTCGTCGGCTCGGGGCGGAGTCATCATGCGTCCTCTTCGTCCTCCATTGAATCCATCTTGAAGAGGGGAGTATCTTCTTTGATTTCCATCTCTCTGGGCTCTCTATACTTTCTCCAATTTCTTGTTCTTCTCCCTTACTTTTCACAAATCGTCACAGTTCTACACTTAGTTTTTACACAGTTTCCTGCACATTTATGCATTTTTCTTCATTTTGCACAACATTTTTCTCTCTACTCTCTTCATCAAATTCTGTGATTTCAAATCCCATGCATGCACAACACTCCCACCATTCATTTGCACCCATTTATAGGTGTTAAAAACCCTCCCCCGATGCGTTCTCTCCCATTCATTCATGATATTTCATCACTTCAGACATGTGCTACACTTTCATAATCTAATGGGTGTTCTTTCGTTTTCATGGCTTTGTTTTGAAAGAGACAATCAGTAGGACGTGAGGCCCTCTCCCTCTAGTCGGCTGGAAGGAGAGGAGGTGTACCCACGATCGATTCCCCGCATCCTTTCAAGCGCGATCTCATGTGGAAGCGGCTTCCCTTCGGGCTGCGTCTTCTTCCTCATTTCCCAAGGCACGCGGTAGATTTGATTTCATTATAGCATCTATTTCCTACTGCTATTCCTTGGGTGGCGATCACGGTTTCTTTCTTTTCACCATCGCCCCTTGCCATTCATTGTCTATATTTCATGTTTTACATGTTCATGTTTTTGTGTACATGTTCATAGTTCGGGGGCGAGGTAGATTAATCTACCTACAACGGTGGCCGGTAAAATCTCGGCTCTACAGCTACTCCTATTGTACCGAAAACACACCCCGATCTCACAATCGTGGGACCACTAGACTAACGGGAAACCCTGGCTACACTACCAGAAGAAGCACCATGACACCTCTATCGTGGAGGCCTGTCCTCACTGACTAAGGCCCATCCCAAGACCACGCAGTCTGGGAACACGGTCACGACCTCGCCATCATGTACCCTACACCGTCTAGGGAAAAATACACGGTAACCCTACTGGAAACCCTAGACCTCAGTGTTGGAAAGACACTTAGAAACCACCCAAAGAAAGAAGAAGGAACTCGTCTCGTGTGACAGGAGTACCGCCCACTAGAAGCAAGGCGGGATGCGTCTCGTCTTATCTTTCATTCTGCCCGGACTCGAGCCGCTACAAGGGAGGCCCTACGTCAACCAGCCTAAAAACCGTCCCTCTCAGGTACAACTCTCGACTACACAGTCGGTCAGTGTCAACACCCAGTAAGCAACCGCTCTCGGCCCAATCGGTAAGTGCATGACACCCAGGAAGCTGTGTAGCTCTCCACCTACTCCCAGGTGGGTCGGCACATGCGTTCCCAGGCAAGCTATGACTAGTGGGGGCCACTAAGCAAATGACTCTCTGCGGAAACCGCCGGAACACAGACAGTGTAGCGTCTCGCCCTAACAACCGGTCCAGTTTCCTACTCTCATCGGATTTAGGAGGGATGCCATAGTGGGAAAAACCCAACAGAAATAGAATTGGTTGATGAATTACATAAATGAAGAGAATACAAGATCAGCGGAAGATTAATCTCATTCCCATCAGTTAAATCAAATTCTCAAAATCATAATAGTCCAAAACTGATAAGCAGAAAGTTATTTACAATAGTCCATTATTACAAATTTTCAAATGTTCTAACAACAAATCACCTCAAATGGAAAATAAAGATCTCTAAAGACTACACCAACTTTTCTCGATCGGATTCACTACGCGTTAACTCCTCATCCTCACCGAGAAAATCACCTGAAAATGGTTAGCAAGTATGAGTCTAGGAATAGACTCAGCAACTTAATAAAATAAAATCGTTCCCTTTTATCCACATCTAACATTCTTCACGGATTAATCAACAAAAGATACTAAAATCTAAAATTAGGTTACCGAGTACAAAAAACATGTTTTGCAGTAGTAAACAACTCTTTATATGACTATACTTCAATTTTTCAAAAACTCATATACCCATTCAGATTTTTAGAAAACATAACTTTTCAGAATTGCATATGACTACACATATTTCAGAACCAGAATTTCACAATTTCAGAAGTCATATGTCTTTGCAGAATTTCAGATAAAGAAATATAATTTCTCCGATTTGCATATGACTGAACAGATTTCAGAACATAATTTCAGAATTTTTAGAAGTCATATGTCTTCACAGATTTCAGATTCAGAGACAAAATTTCAGATGATATATATGGCTGAGACATAGTGCCCAACACGCCATTAGAAGGTCAGTATAGACAGATACTCAATCCCCTAGGCAATGGAGACGATTCTTGGTTAACTGCGTAGAACCGAGGAAAGTCCTTCCCACCTTAACCAGTGGAACTTGTCCACCTCCGGGATTTCACCTCGTGCCCTCGAGGTCAGAACAGATCGATCCTCCCCACAGGGACATTTCTATAGTTTGGCTCCACGCCCTTTTATGACAACAATGTCCATATAGCCTATAAAATAACTTAATTTTTTTTCCTTTCCTAAGATTTTAAGAATATAATAGGTACAGATTTCTGAAAATAGAAACATGTTTATATCTAAGCTACATATGCATGTAAAACAGTTCATAATTGTAAACATAGAATTTTAATGAACACGAAATTTTTACAGGAAGTTACCAACTTGGTTCATTATCATTTCTCAATTTTTTGAGATTTTTTCTGAATTAGATTGACCTCCCAAAACTCACTTTTTCATAGTTGCTGGAATTTATAAATAGGTTTATTTTTAAACTACACATGTATGGAAAATAAGTCATAACTATGAGTACCGAATTTTGCTGACCATAAATTTTTTTCAGTGAGTTACCTACTTAGTCATCTATCATTTCCTAATTTTTCAGATTTTTCTGAATTAGTTTGGCCTCTCAAAATCCACTTTTTCATGGTTACTGGAATTTAGAAACATGGTTATATTTTAAACTACACCTGCGTGGAAAACAAATCATAACTATGAGTGCAGAATTTTCCTAACCATGAAAGTTTTACAGTAGATCACCAACTTAATCCTCTAGCACTTCCTATTTTTTTAGATTTGCTAAATTTAAATGGTCCTCCAAAATATCTTATTTTTAGAGTTATGAAAAAATAAGGCAGAACACCCAGTCGGGGGACTGCGTTGACTCTTTCAATTGAATGGGTCGATGCATCCACCCCATACAAGGGGACTGGGTCGACTCTATCAGAGGGTTGGGTCGACCCAGACCCTCACAGTTCGAGGGAAATTTGTAAATCACGTAAAACTGAACAGTCACGTATTAAAATAGTAATTGAATGAATCTTTAAAAGAGTAATACAATGATCTTGGGGTAGGTTCTTTATAGGTTTCTTATCTCAATGAAGTGAATAAATCAAACTAAAAATGAAGAAATTTCAAAAACTTGTGTGGCTTTCTTAGCATACGGCATAGAACAGAATTAAAAACTCAAAACAAATCCAACGCAATTATCATGAGAATGCTGTAAGATTTAGCATGTTTCTTCTATTCCCAAAACTTATGAAGTATTTTAAACATGCCAAAAGAGAGCATTTGGTTCATATTAACTTGCCATGACAATGAAAAACCCAGAGATTTAAGGAAACGATCACTCGAAGATGTCCCTCGTGATCTCACGCCGCTACGAAATGCCAGAAATCAGGAATCACCAAGGAAACCTCCACACAGCAGCCTCCTAAGCACTCTCACTCCTCCTCCTCACACCCCTCTCTTCTTAGAAGAGAGTCCAAGGAGTTCTACAGTTGAAGGAGGAAAAGAGAAGGAAAATAAAAAGGAATTGCCCAAACCTTTGAACATACTTGATTATAAAGCCAAAACCATTCCAAAATCAGATCTAAATCCTAACCATTGCTTCAGATCTATCCAAATCTAATGGCAGGATATTGTTCTGAAACGGTCCAGGCCTCCACGGGCAAGTGTTTGCCATTTGAACGGCAAACACGTGAAAAACGTACGAAGAATACTATTCATGACCCACTTTAGAAATTAATATCTCAAAAGGTAACAAATGATTAGAAAAATCTAATTCTTACCCATTAACCACCTTGATTTACTCTACCATGAAAAATTATTAAATAAATATTTAGAGTTAAAAATAAAATTGAGTGAATAGTAAAAAGTGTAGAAATAAATAGTAATTACGTTGGGTCATAGCCTATCCTAAATTATGGGAATTTGTGTCTATGCCCTTATGTATTCTACTAGTGAATGGATATAATATGAGAAGGTCTTATGTTAACAATTAACTTATAAAATTTTAATTGTTCAAAATTCTAAATCTATAATTATCGAAAAACTTATATTTAATGTATTATCTAATTTATTTATTTATTTAGTTGTGAATTTAATAAAACATGCACTAAACATATATTTTATCAATTTAAATAGCAGAAATACTTTATAATTTTTCGAGAAAATTCCGGGCACTACACCCTCTCCCCCTTAAGAGAAACTTCATCCTCGAAGTTTGAGGTAAAACACATATCGAACATATGGGGATATTTCTTCATCTCGCCTTCAAGCTCCCATGATGCTTCCTCCTGAGAAAAATTTCTTCATAAAACCTTCACCAATGGGATAGTCTTCGATCTGAGAATCTGCTCCTTACGATCCAAGATCTTGACTGGTTGTTCCACAAATGACAGATCCGGTTGGAACTCCAAATCTTCATAATTGATGATGTGTGATGGATCATGAACATACTTCCTGAGCATAGATACGTGAAACACCGGATGGATAGCTACCATAGATGGAGGTAGTGCAAACCGATATGCCACGTTACCCACTCGATCCAAAATCTCGAAAGGTCAGATAAATCTCAGATATAACTTCCCTTGCTTGCCAAATCTAGCCACTCCCTTGGTAGGTGATACCTTGAGGAATACATGCTCACCAACCTCGAAAGCCAAGTCTTTTTTTTGTCATTGATAAGTGCCATATTTCATATCATAATTGGCATCACATTTATCATTTTTTGAGCATTTAATGAATAAAGTTATGCAACATGCTGTTGATAAACTATCTACCCCGCCCCTTAAACTAACTATGCATGTATCATATGAGCATGATTGTAACACCCCAAATTTTTATATAATCTATTTTAAGGTATTTCAGAAATTTTTAAGAATTTCTAGGATTTTTTAAAACTAAATAAAGGATTAATTAAAGCTTAAATAAAATATTGAGGGAATTTTGGGTTAAATACATTGTTCTTGAAGCCCAAAATAATAACCAGTTAATTTGGACAATTAAATAAGCCCAAAGGACCCAAAACCAAGCCCGCTAGTCTTGGCCCATATTCTAGAAGTTAGAAATTATTGTAATCACGGAATTAAGGGATAATGACTCTTTAGGAAGATAAGTAAATGGATAATAATGGGGATAATATCAAAAGAGTTTGAAGTAATTCAACTTCGGCGCCAGGAAGGAAAAACGCTCTATCGCGAGACCGCTAACGGGAAATAAACGGTCGTCCCAATGACCACTACCCAGTGCAGATTCCGTGAGTGTAAGACAACGTGAAAAGATTAGATTTTTGGCATCCAATTCATCTAGGATCAACTCTATCTACTAATTAGATAAGCCTAGAAGGTTAAAAGATCGAATTGAAGGCCTAATTAGGACTCTAAGTTCGTTCAAATCCTCAACACCTTAGCAAACCCTATAAATACGTCTCATATTTGACATATGCGGCCCTTACTTTTGGCACGTGTGGAACTCAAGTAAGGAAGATGAATTAGAGATAAGTTTCTTCTAGAAATTTATTTATTATACTTAGGTCTAACTACCCTCCGAATTCCGTTCTAGGAGATCAACCCTACAGGAAGATAGAAGGTTCCAAAGTTACTGATTCTACATTAAGAACTCAAGAATTAGTGCGTCCGATCCAGATTGATCAAGGAATTCAAAGCCCTAAACGAGGTATTTAGGAAAGGTGTCTTTAGAACATTCTATTACCCTTCATATCTTCTATCTACCCTCAAAATTTCACGTCATTAGGACAGGGGAATCAAGAGATAGAAGGATGTGAATTTACTGATTTACTTCAGGACGAGCAGAGAACTAGGGTTGACTTGCAGCCTTCAATTCGAAGTTTAAAGCCCAAAACCAAGGTAGGTTATCTCATGGATGGCTAAAACTTTATGTCAGGAATAAAAGCCCTCTTGTTTCAATTGATTTCATGCATTGTACACCGTAAATTTCATGTTTAACTTAGGACTATGCATCTAGTATATTCCTCATGCATGAATTAGCCCTAATGAAGTAAAAATGAATTTTTCTTGTAAATCACATGAACCTATGCATATTGTTGGCCTATCCTTGTTCTATCATGCTATAGAAAGTTTATATATGTTGATTTCCAGGCATGATATGTCTTAATTTAGCATTTGTTTATTTATCATTTGCACTCGGATTTACACAGGAAGAAACAGCCTTCCTGTAGACCGCCAGGTACTCTAGCGGTCGCCCGATAGACCGCTAGCCAATGTGAAACGGTAACCGATTAGACCGTTTTCGATTTCTGATTTTGTAATATTGGTAACCCAAACCATATTGTAGGATTGACCATAGTTATGATATAATAAGCCTAGTTAACTCAGTTTTATTCCTGTTTTAAGTACTGGTTTCCTATACCTAGTTACATTTCTGGTTCATCATAATAGATTTCATGTTATTATGCACCTTGGCATCATTTTAACTTATGTTAATTTATGACCAAAACAATATACTCTTGTAATTAAATACATGTTTTAAATAGAGGATTCATGATTTAACTTGATCATTATTTTATCACGATTCTCTCTCTTCTAAGAGTCATTTCTTCATAAAACCTTCACCAATGGGATAGTCTTCGATCTGAGAATCTGCTCCTTACGATCCAAGATCTTGACTGGTTGTTCCACAAATGACAGATCCGGTTGGAACTCCAAATCTTCATAATTGATGATGTGTGATGGATCATGAACATACTTCCTGAGCATAGATACGTGAAACACCGGATGGATAGCTACCATAGATGGAGGTAGTGCAAACCGATATGCCACGTTACCCACTCGATCCAAAATCTAGAAAGGTCAGATAGATCTCAGATATAACTTCCCTTGCTTGCCAAATCTAGCCACTCCCTTGGTAGGTGATACCTTGAGGAATACATGCTCACCAACCTCGAAAGCGAAGTCTTTTTTTTTGTCATTGATAAGTGCCATATTTCATATCATAATTGGCATCACATTTATCATCTTTTGAGCATTTAATGAATAAAGTTATGCAACATGCTGTTGATAAACTATCTACCCCGCCCCTTAAACTAACTATGCATGTATCATATGAGCATGATTGTAACACCCCAAATTTTTATATAATCTATTTTAAGGTATTTCAGAAATTTTTAAGAATTTCTAGGATTTTTTAAAACTAAATAAAGGATTAATTAAAGCTTAAATAAAATATTGAGGGAATTTTGGGTTAAATACATTGTTCTTGAAGCCCAAAATAATAACCAGTTAATTTGGACAATTAAATAAGCCCAAAGGACCCAAAACCAAGCCCGCTAGTCTTGGCCCATATTCTAGAAGTTAGAAATTATTGTAATCACGGAATTAAGGGATAATGACTCTTTAGGAAGATAAGTAAATGGATAATAATGGGGATAATATCAAAAGAGTTTGAAGTAATTCAACTTCGGCGCCAGGAAGGAAAAACGCTCTATCGCGAGACCGCTAACGGGAAATAAACGGTCGTCCCAATGACCACTACCCAGTGCAGATTCCGTGAGTGTAAGACAACGTGAAAAGATTAGATTTTTGACATCCAATTCATCTAGGATCAACTCTATCTACTAATTAGATAAGCCTAGAAGGTTAAAAGATCGAATTGAAGGCCTAATTAGGACTCTAAGTTCGTTCAAATCCTCAACACCTTAGCAAACCCTATAAATACGTCTCATATTTGACATATGCGGCCCTTACTTTTGGCACGTGTGGAACTCAAGTAAGGAAGATGAATTAGAGATAAGTTTCTTCTAGAAATTTATTTATTATACTTAGGTCTAACTACCCTCCGAATTCCGTTCTAGGAGATCAACCCTACAGGAAGATAGAAGGTTCCAAAGTTACTGATTCTACATTAAGAACTCAAGAATTAGTGCGTCCGATCCAGATTGATCAAGGAATTCAAAGCCCTAAACGAGGTATTTAGGAAAGGTGTCTTTAGAACATTCTATTACCCTTCATATCTTCTATCTACCCTCAAAATTTCACGTCATTAGGACAGGGGAATCAAGAGATAGAAGGATGTGAATTTACTGATTTACTTCAGGACGAGCAGAGAACTAGGGTTGACTTGCAGCCTTCAATTCGAAGTTTAAAGCCCAAAACCAAGGTAGGTTATCTCATGGATGGCTAAAACTTTATGTCAGGAATAAAAGCCCTCTTGTTTCAATTGATTTCATGCATTGTACACCGTAAATTTCATGTTTAACTTAGGACTATGCATCTAGTATATTCCTCATGCATGAATTAGCCCTAATGAAGTAAAAATGAATTTTTCTTGTAAATCACATGAACCTATGCATATTGTTGGCCTATCCTTGTTCTATCATGCTATAGAAAGTTTATATATGTTGATTTCCAGGCATGATATGTCTTAATTTAGCATTTGTTTATTTATCATTTGCACTCGGATTTACACAGGAAGAAACAGCCTTCCTGTAGACCGCCAGGTACTCTAGCGGTCGCCCGATAGACTGCTAGCCAATGTGAAACGGTAACCGATTAGACCGTTTTCGATTTCTGATTTTGTAATATTGGTAACCCAAACCATATTGTAGGATTGACCATAGTTATGATATAATAAGCCTAGTTAACTCAGTTTTATTCCTGTTTTAAGTACTGGTTTCCTATACCTAGTTACATTTCTGGTTCATCATAATAGATTTCATGTTATTATGCACCTTGGCATCATTTTAACTTATGTTAATTTATGACCAAAACAATATACTCTTGTAATTAAATACATGTTTTAAATAGAGGATTCATGATTTAACTTGATCATTATTTTATCACGATTCTCTCTCTTCTAAGAGTCATTTTCTTAAGTACATTGCACATATCCCGGTATGTTGTCATTAGTTACACTTTTTGCACATTAGGAACACAATCTTGGACATGATGGCTGTGAACGCGTGACGTGGTGGACTGAGAGAGAGAGATGGGGTTTCTCCCTCTCTGAGTGAAAGAGTAAAAAAATGATGAAAATGAAAACGCGTGTGTAAAAAGGATGATGTAGAAAATACTGTAAAGAGTATGACCTGAAAGGTCACTCTGCACGAGGACGTAGAGCCTAGACTTACCGATCGGTACAGGGCGGAGAACGGGATCCAAAGACCCTCTCACGCAAACTGAACCCCTTCCCGGTAGGCGTGACCTACCATTCCGAGGACAACTTTCTATATACCGAGTGTGAACCTGGGACTCTACGTAGTAGAAGTTGACGGACACAAAGACACACGTTGACTCGGAATTTGGAACGGCATATCACTCCTCACATAATAATAATAACATGAATATGAACAGTAAACAGACCACCGCAGGATATTGATCCGTGCGGGGTTTTAACAATAATATAATAAAGTGCAGAAAGAAAGTGCAGAAAATAAATGACCACGGTGAAATGACTCACCGCGGTCGATTATAGTACAAACAGACCCGGGATTTAGCTATCCGCGGGTATTATAGACATAAAGTAAAATTTACTACAAGCACGCGTTTGGTGGTGTGATCGCCAGGGACCGTGGGCCCCGAACTGGTTGATTGATCGCTTGGCCTTTGACGCGGGATTTGCGCGGGTTCCTTCTTCCTCTTCATTCGACTGGTCGAAGAAGGGCGCCTTTAGTTGATTACCCTGCAAAATGAACAAACATGAAACAAAAATTAAGTTAGACAAGTGATATAATATGATAACAATTCATAAGATAAACACTAATAACTTAATAATAGACTAAAACTATAATAAAACGATAACAATAAAAATAGAGCCGCTGATGGCGATGCAAGCACGGCGGCGAGCAAGCGGTGGACGAAACGTCTTTCCTCGTGTATAGGAACACACGGGAGCGCTGATGAGGCCGAAGGCCACGCTTTTATTTCTGCACTAACAAACTAATACAAATAAATAAAGTATTCACATCTAAATAAACATGCACATATGTAGTTAACTATATACATACAAATAGAGAAGCATACAAAATATATATGTGAATAAATATATTTCTATAAACTATTACATACATGTCTTAGATATATTATATAAAAATGTTACACACATAACTATCAATTTAGACACATGAGTATCTTAACATATAAATATATATATATATATATATATATATAAGTATAGAATATCTATATATATATAGAGGTATACATATAATATAGATATAAACTCTCTCCTGTATGTATATATGTAAATTTACATATAAGTATATGTACGTAGATGTATATAAATAAAAGGGGGGTGAATATACTAATGAAACCAAATAAGGAGAATCACGTGCATGTTTGTACATGAATGGAAGACTATGTGCATGTGACTGTGACTGTGTGTGGACATGCAGAGTGAAGAAAAAAAAAAGAAGAAAGGTAGCGTGAGAGAGTTCAGTGGAGAAAGAGATAGAGAGAGGGAACGAGACGGAGAGACAGAGAATCGAGAGAGGGTGAAAGAGAAAGGGAGGAAGAGAGAGATCGTGAGGGGAGAGAAGTAGGAAGATGAGGGAGAGAAAGAGAAATGAGAGGGGGAGCGGGAGAGATGGGAGAGAGAGGGAGGAAGGGAGAGAGAGAGAAAGAGAGAGAGAGGAGAAGCTCGCCGCGGCGGCGAGAGAAAGAGAGAGAAAGAGAGAAAGAGGATGGGAGGGGGAGAGAAAGAGAGAAAGAGAGAGAGGGGGAGCGAGAGAGAGAGGGGAAGCCGCGACCGCGGCGGTCACGACAGGAGGAGGAAGAGAAGACGGGGAGAGGGAGAGAGAGGTTAAGAGAGAGAAAGAGAGACACGAGAGAAAGAGAGAGAAGAGAGAAAAACGGAGAGAGGGAACCGGCGGGAGGAAGAGAAACCGGAGAGAGAAAAAAACTGAGAGAGAGAGAAAGAACGGGAGAGAGGGAGAGAAACCCACGAGAGAGAGAGAAACTGAGAGAGAGAGAAAGAACGGGAGAGAGGGAGAGAAACCCGCGAGAGAGAGAGAAACTGAGAGAGAGAGAAAGAACGGGAGAGAGGGAGAGAAACCCGCGAGAGAGAGAGAGAGAAGAGAGAGGTTGCCGCGGCGGTGGCGTCCGCGGCTGGAAGGTGACCGGCAGTCGCGGCAGTCGCGGCAGTGGTGAGGCGGTGTGATGGATCGCGTGAGGTAGCCGGAGTTGAAGGAGACGGCCGGTGCTGGTCACGGCATCGCGGTGCAGGCGGGGGTGGAGATGGCATCGCGGTGCGGACGGAGCTGGAGCTTCACGACGACGTCGGCAGGGTGGCAGAACTCACGTAGGTGACGGTGGTAACGACAACATAGGACGGTGGCAACCGGGGCCGGAGGTGGCGTGGGGTCGGGGGCGCGCGAGTGAAGGCTCGCGGAGGTGTAGCGAATGACGGCCGGGGCGGCTGGGAGCTTGACGACGGCAGCGATGCTGTGGAGGGGGATGCGGTGGAGTTGGTCGGCGGCGGTCTGACGTCAACGACAGCGGCAGCGTGGAGATCGGACGGTGCATGCAAGGAGGTGCCCCGGAGGTGGACGGCGACGAGGATGGCTGTGTCGTCGAGGGGGGCGCTGCGGCAAGGGAGTTAACGATGGCGACGGCGGGCTCGGCGGTGCAGTGGGGACCGGGAGAACGACTGCGACGGCCGGGGACGGCTGGGCAGTAGCGTCACGGTGGGTGTGACTGAGAACGGGACAGAGAGAGGGGTGGGGGGTGCGTTCACATGGTGGAGGAGGGCGACGGTGGGAGAGTTCTGGATGAAAGAGAGAAAGGGAGTAGGAGGGGGAGTTGAGGGAGAGAGGTTCCGCGGTTGCCTGGGGAGAGGGGTTCTGCGGTTGGGTGTTGTGGGAGGGGTGGTGAGAGATCTAGGGAATGGGCTGCGAAGAGAGACCGAATGAGAGGGGGAATGGGTGGCTGAGCAAAAGAAAAAGAGAGTGTGGGAATGAGGGTGTGTAGAGAGAAAAATGGGAGTCTGTGTTGAGAGTCGGGGGACGTGGGAAGAATGATTGAGAGAATTAGAAATGAATAAGATGAATGTTAGGTGGTGTGTCCATTGTCAGTGAGAGTGATATGGCGAGAGGAGGGGTCCTCTCCATAAGGGGATTGGTTAAAAGGGAACAAACAGATAATGATGATGAGAGGAACAAAAGAGAGGTAATAAGAGAGAAGGATGGGCTCTCTCTCACGTGGGTGAGAGAGATGGGTGGGTATACATGTCGGATGGTGAGAATGTGAGAGAGATAAGGAGAGAGGTTTAAGGGAATGAGATCGGGAGATTAAAGGGGGTAAACAATTAGTATATTTACTATTATTTAGGTAGATCAAGAATCTTTTTTTTGTTCTCTTTCTTTCCTTCTTTTTGTTTAAACTTATTAAACAAAGGTACGTATATATATATATATATATATATTTACACCCTATATCCAAATATCACACACATATATATATATTTTACAACACTATATATATAATATTTACAAGCTATACATATATATATTATTCCACTATATATTTACAACACTGTATATATATATATATTTATATGTATGGGTTCTGTATTTATTTCTTTTTTCTCAATTTTTTATTTTCATTTTCATTCACTTTTTTTTGAATTTTATATGCTACCAAGATTATGCACATAAACCAAATGTGTAAGCCACTTTGGGGCATCGTGATGTAATATGAGATTTACCCGGGAAAAAATGTGAAAATAGCGTGTCTACAACTGCCCCGCCTTGGCATCTGCTTTGTAGGGGCATGACATGTAATGGAATGGAATAAAATATATGGAATGAAATTGAGTGAAGTGAAAAGCAGGTACCAAGGTGTGATGAGACACGCCTTCATCATTTTCCTGATGGGAATCTTTCCCGAGTTTTACCGAAGCAACCTTGAAGAAGGTTCTCCGAAATCGACCATTGTTTGGATGATAAACAAACAAGGAATGACAAAGTGTGCGCTGGGGCACAAACAAGTGAAAGAGGACCAACTTCACGGTGCGGAAGTACCTGGGTCGTAAACCTCAGGTTTCACCATTGGAGAGCGGTTACCAGCCATTGTGGACGTGCTACAGCCAAGGTGGGTCCGAGGGGAATAAAAAGATGATTTGGAGACAAATCCAAACAATGGTTTCTTCCAGAGAAACAGGCCAAGGCAACCTCGGGAAAACTCAGTACTCAACTCGGAATGGAATATCTCACATTTCAGAGTGTTTAAACACAGTGGCTTATACAATCGACTTAAGTGAATGATTCTCACAATGAGATCAACTGGCCAATGTTAAGCTGTGGAGATTGGGTCGGGATACCGATTCGATGACCCGGTAATGAGCCGGAGCCTGTTTATCGACAAACCGAACAGAACCGTCGTCCCCATACTAGCACGACTTAACGACATATCCATATGGCTTGGACTAAATGCAGTGCAGGACATAACGCGGAGATGTACATGTGGGAGGGGATGATCCATTTTCTTTTTTTCTTTTTTTTTCTTTTTTCTCTTTTCCTTTTTCCTTTACAATTTACATAGAACAATTTCACAACGGTAACAAAATACAATCATGAAGACAGAGTTATTTAAGGCAATCATGATAGGACAGAATTATCAACACAATCATGACAAGACATAATCATAACATGACCAATCATACATGATTAATAATCATAACACGAGAAACTGTTGATGATGACTTTGATTCCTTTCTATTCTATAAGTAGCTCATATGCGAACCAGGAAGAAGCACAAGCACGAATTCCCTAAAGAGAAGCAAGGGAGAGGAAGGGTGATCTTAGCCCTTTGACTTGAGATGGAAGGCGAATCCTCGCGTCCTGTGAAGAGAAGCAGGGCTAGCAATGAGATCCAACGGCTTAGGGACCTTGAAGGGCATCTAAGTGAAAGAATTCACTCAGGAATGGTGAGTTGACTCACTTTCTAGTTTCTGTATGACTTCTCCTTCACCTTCTCGACATTTCCTTTCCTTTTCAGCCATATCCTCTCTTCCCGGGCCCAAGGAAATTCTCAAAGCTGCCCTGGCTATCGAAGCTCACTTCGAATATAACTATTGGCATGAGAGCTGTGATATCAAAATGGCATCTCCAAGGACTCGTGATTCACGCCAAACACTATGATAAGATTTACATGGATTGGGCAGCCATGGGCGTACTGGTAGAAATTTGGCACCCTCAGACTCACACCTTCATCTTCCCCACTTTTGAAGCAACAATTCTTCTTGAGGAGGTGGAGCTGCTGCTCGGTTTGAAGAGATTTAAAAAGGATGGCAAGATAAAGATCTCGCGCATGCTGAAAAATGTGACTTCTGAGGAAGTTCTCAGAAGTTTCATGCCATCGAAGGCTACCAAGGCGGTCCAAACTCGACAGGGAATTAACTTACAAAAGCTTGCAGAATGGACCATGAGTGCCCTGGAAGAATCGACAAGCGATGATCAGCTGGAGAAACTGATGAAGGAATTCACAATCTGCTTAGCGGGAGCTCTCCTATTTCCTTATACAGACAACATAGTGGAGGAGGACCAATTGAGCGCCATTTGTGGGATTTGGGATGGAAAGAGAGTGGGGCCCACCATCCTTGCCTATCTCTACAGCGGTCTCACAACTTCCAGCATGGGTAAGCCTCCTTTCGGTTGCATACTCCTTCTAAATTGTTGGATTGACTTGCATTTCAAATTTGACCACCACGAGGGGATGACGACTACCTTAAAAGTCTTCCAACAAAGTCCACTTTACCACATAGCCGATGTGTTAGGCTTTAGTGGTAATGTGGTAAATCGCGCTCCTTGGTTGAAGAAATGCGAAGACTGGAGGAATCACTACAGCACTATGATGCAGAACATGTTCACTTATGCGCCAACATGTTTACTGTCATGTGAACTCCTCACGAGGTCTTTCCCAGATGTAGAGCTACAGCTTGTCGGTGCGACTGAGTTTGGTCTATATAATGCACATCGGTGTTATACTCAGATCGGCCTCCCTCGCCATTCATTCCCAATGTTATCTGAAATTCCTCCTCTGAGGAAGAGAGAGCTAGGTACGGAGGGAGATGCAAACGATGTGAAGGCAATTAAAGCATCGTGGAAGGCAAGTGTTCCACTGAAGGTAATGGTGTCTGTAAATGAGGACATGGAACTGTGGAAAGCTTATGTAACCCAATTGGGGAATTTGAGGCCCGAAGTGCCTAAATCCCTGGTGTAGTCCTCATTTTGGAATAAAATAAGGCCTTAATGCCCTTGCACATGCTTTGAATCTCCTCCATCCCTTTTCCGTAAGCGATTAAGATGGCAGATGCCAAGCGACAGCTGACCATCACAGAATAAGAGATGAAAGATCAGAGCAACTACATCATGAGGGATTGCCCCGAGATGCCTTGACGCTAAAGGTTTCTCTCCAAGTGGCAAGGAGAGAGGTAAAGCGAGAGAAGATGAAGAGAAAGGCAAAGATAGAGCAGCACAAGAGACCCAAGAGATGGAACTTTGAGAGGAAGAGCGTCGAGACACGTTACTTGCTCTGCAGATCGGAGGGGAATTGGAGCTCGCAGCAGAGGAGCTCTTGGAGCTGGTAGCATCTCCATCAGTAAAGCAGAGGGCAGCTCAACCAGCAATCTCGACTTCAAGAGCTTCGCGGCCATCAGGGTCGCGAGAGAAGCAGGAGGACGACGAAAAGCACCGCCAGAACAGATGGAAAGGCATGGCACAGCAAAGCGATTGCTGCATCACAAGACTATAGAAGGCCTCCGAGGGACTTCTTACCTTTGGAGAGAGAAGAGACGTAACCAGGAGGGTGACGAGGATTAGTGAATGGCTTGTACACCCACTCCTTCCTCATGACGGGCACAAGCCCTTATATAGATATGTGAATGAAATGGCTTGGTTTGAACGCAGCTTGCTTGCCCGTTCGTTCCTTCTGCTCTACAGGTCTGTTCTACCACATGGGTTCCTGCGAGACATGCTCGACGAGATGTCGCCTTAAAACACGGAGTGGTGACTCACCATAGCCATGATTTTCAAAGGGAGTCTGCCATCAGACTTCGACAATATCAGCCCGTGGTGCTCTTTTCCACGTGAATGTCCCTCGTTTCCCTGTTTGCGCTAAAAGTAGTCGCAATAGGACAAGGGACACGGGGAATCTTTGGACCGAATAGGGGTGGCGGGTCAACAATCACAGCTCTGCTCCATTCACTTCACATGGCAAAGTGACACGCGAGTGTACCGTGGCCATGATTTTTCAAAAGGATCTACCACCAATTTCAAAAACGTCGGCCCTTGGCCCTATTTTCTCGCATAAATGTCCCTGATTTGCTTGTTTGCTCTAAAAGTAGATGCAACAGGACAATAAACGCAGAGAATCTTTGGACCGAATAAGGACGACAAGTCAACAAATCACGCCCCCAAATCGATCACTCCCCATGGTAGAGTGGCCGCAACAGTAAGGGGGGTGACTTGTCGCAAAGGCTATTGCTAGGGGTGATGGTGATAGATCTAGATCATATTTCTTCCAATCCTATAAATACCTCCTCTTTCACTCGACTTGAGAGCACCCGAGTTGTGAGAGCTGATCCGAAGAGTGAAAGTTTGCAAGAAAGGGAGGTAGTGAGAATTGCTCAATTTTCAGGATGGAGGGCGAATCTAGCTTCAGAGCAGAAGGTGAGTCCTCCCGCTCTTCAAAGAGGAGCAGATCTGGCAGTAGTTCCAGGAGACTTTCAGAAGTCGAGGGGCAGCTCGGTGAGAGGATGCAATCACAACTCGTAAGTTGGACCTTGTCATCCCTTCCTTCATTCTCTCTCCTTTTTCTTCCTTGGCAAAGCTCCCCTTTGCTCAGTTCTTGTGTATGTGCATGTATGTGCAGAGCATGATGAAATCACACATATCTTGGGAGCTTGTGGTTGCCGCATATCGTAGTCTTCCAGACTTCCAAAAGGCCAGGCTAGACGTGATGGGATTTGGGGCCTTTCTGCGGATCGAGCCACTCAAGCTCGACCTCGTCCTCATCCAAGCATTGCGCGAAAGATGGGACCCAGTGAGTCGGGCATTCTTGATGCCCTGGGGGCACATGGTACCCAGTCTGGAAGATGTTGTCCGCATCACAAGCCTCAGAGTAGATGGGGAGGCAGTGACCGGAGTCACTTACGCGGACTACCGAGAAGGTGCCCAAAAGCTATTAGGACTGGAACTTGACGGTTGGAAGAACCGATCAGTAGCCAAGGCATCCAACATGGAGGCATTGGGACTTGCTGATACTCGTCCCCGGTGTAGATTCCTTTAAAATCCACTTAAGGAAAATATGATGAAAAGCAAACAATAAACAATAGTGGAGATGAAACATGCACGAGGTGCACAAGGGGAGTGTGTGTGATCGCCAGAGACACGAGGGTCTCGAGTGGAAAATAATAAGGGAAAGGATGATCGCGAAAATACCTCAAAGTGCGGTTGATTGTAGGTGCTCCTTTCTCTTCCAATCGGCCGGCCGATGAAGATAGTTCTTTAATTATTACCCTTGCAAAAAGAGACACAAACACCACAAAAGAATTGAATTAGAACATGGTGTGTAGCATCAAATTCTATATGTAAAGATGAGCATGAAAATTGTGCAAGAACACACCTTGTGGGTGTTGGCTCTTAAACCCCTATGCAAAAGGGTGTGGGAAAAATGAATGAATGCAAAATAAAACAAGGGGAAAGAGTGCAATAGTTGCACTATGGGGAGATCTCAATATGGTTGAGAAAAATCAATAAAACAATGAAATATGATGCATGCATGAATTAATGAAAATACAAGATGATGAAAAGGAGATGAGATAAAAAATCTTGTTTGTGGTTTGGTGCTCCTTGGCTTGAATGCTCGATGGGGAGAAAAGCTTCAGTTGGATGAAGACTTGAACCGTGAAAAAAGCCTCTCCTTAGCCAAGAACAGCGCCTGTGTAAGGAAAGAAGAAGAAAACAAAAAAAAACAAAAAAAACAAAACAGAAGAAGAAGAAGAACGGAGGGAGGAAAGGAGAAGAAGACAGAAGAGGAAGAGGAAGCGGAACGTTCGAATCTGAAAGGGGGAGAAAAGGGGATTGAACAAGGGGAGTCCAAAAAGGGGGGATAAACATGGGCAAGAGTCCAATAAGGGGGAAGGATAAGAATGGGCAAGAGCCCCAATCAAGGCAGGAGTCTAATGAGGCAAGGACTCTCTGGGGAAAGGGCTGCGAAGCCAGCAGATGAAACACGCCCTTGGTCAGGGCGTCAATTCAAGAATTGACGACCTGTCAAGGGGCGTTAATTCAAAACACGCCCTGGGTCAGAGCGTCAACTCCCAGATCAATTTTGGAAATAAATATTTCTTTTATTTAGAAATTCTGAAACACGCCTCCGGGACAGGCGTTAATTGAAACACGCCCCAAAGAAGGGCGTTAATTAACATTTTTCAAAACATTTATTCTTTTTCGAAAATTGGATATGCCGGGAATTAACGCCCTCATCTCAGGGCGTCCTTTCATCAAGAAACGCCCCAGGTCAGGTCGTGTTTTAAAACACGCCCAGGTCACGAATTTATAAAATAGATAAAATGGGGAGAAATAGATAAAATGGGGAGACACGCCCTGGATCAGGCCGCGTTTAAAAAAACGCCCCTCTCCAGGGCGTTAATTTAAAAAGGAGGGAAAGGGGAGAAAATCCATGAAAAATGGAAAAAATACTCAAATAAGCTAATTTGAGGGTCAAATGGGGCATTACAAGGCAATATGAGAAATACTCAAAGTAATGTCAATTTTGGCGTGTCTACAGCTGCCCCGCCTTGGCGTCTACTTTGCAAGGGAGCGTAGCAAACTGAAAAGTAGATGCCAAGGTGTGATGAGACACGCAATCAACATCACTTGATGAGAATCAAATCAAAAGCTCGAGATGAAGCAATCTCAGGAAATTCAATGAAATCAACGATGTTTGGATAAAACGGGGAGTGTGCACGCGGTGCACGAAGGAGATAAAACAAATGATTAACTTCCAACGCGGTGGAAGTACCCCAGATCACAAACCTGTAGATTTCACCATTGGGGAGCGGTTACCAGCCAGTGGACGTGCTGCAGCCAAGGTGGATCAAAGGGAAAGGAGATTAAAAAATAAGATGATAAAAATCCAAATAAGGAGCTCTCGAGAGAAGACCCAAAACAGCGACAAATCGAACTGAGGACTCAATTCGGCAATGAAAATCTCATATCGAGAAAGATTAAGATCAATTCAACTCTCAACATCAGCTTATCAGAATGATTTTCCAATGTTAATTCAAAGTCCTATATGAATGCATGCTGGGCTAAAGGGAAAATAACAAATGAAAATATAATATAATCAAGGATAATATTGTTAAACTGCCCAGACTGGGTCAAGAAACCAATTCTGCGAGCTGATACTAAGCCGAAGTCCGTTTATCCACGCACCAACTCGTAAAAAGGGAACCATCGTCCCCAATCTTGGACGGCTCAACGGCCTATCCGTGTGACTAAGACTTCTCTGGAATCATCATTATTTTTGATGAAGGGGAACTCAAATCTCAGATTTACCAAAGCCACAAGGTCCTTGATATAATCTAGTAACATATGTAACATATAGTAGAATGCATACAGGGAGATGGTGATATCAATGAGCATGGGAACTGAGAAATGAGCTGCAAGCACCGTGGGACTTTGAGTGATGATGCCCTGCCGGCGGGACCAAGAGCCTCTTATCCTGCGCTCAAAAATTCATTAGCCAAGATATAACAAGCAATGAATAAGGCATTTAATCATAGCATGCATAGCATGAATCAAAGCAACCAATCATAGCATATATCATGAACAGCATAAGTCAAATCATGGCATAGCAAAGCATCATTATTTGTTGTTTGTCATGAGGATGACAATCTGGCTGATCAAGTTTTGGAGTTAAAAAATCAGGATCTGATAATGCCCATCGGCGGAGTAATCAGATGAAACGAGCAGGAGTTGATTGAAAGATTTGGAGATGAACAATCATGAGATATGATAATCAGAATGATATAGGGAGATGATGCCCCTGGGTGGCATGTCATGAGAATATTGGGAAGAATCAATAGATTGATAGCAATAAGTGGAGATAGGACTCATCCCGTGCTCTTGGTCTTTGCAAAGTTGTTCCGGCAAAACACCATCAGAAAATACAATGCAAATTTTTGGATTTTGGAAATATGCAAATTTTTTTGAGTTTTGGAATATGCAAATTTTTATGAGTTTTGGAAATATTTGAATTTTTATGGAGATTTTTGGAAAATATTTTGAATTTTTGTTGGGATTTTGATCGGGAAATATTCAATTTTTTTTGGATTTTGGTTTAGACATTGTTAATGCAGCATCAAAGGGTTGTTTTGAACCACTGGCTAGGGGTCCTCGTTCCTTCCCTTTTCGCTAAAACTGCCCAAAGCTGGACGTGCATTAAAAGTGACATCCTATAACCGACTGCCCTTGATCAACGGTGCCCCTACCAAGGCCATACCTGAGAAATGTTCGGTCTTAGAGGGAAAAGAGAAGAATAATTGGAGATAAGCTTTATGCAGGATGGGCGATATCGGGACTTGAATTCCTTCCAAGGTGTTCCCTTCAAAGAGGTAGTCTGTTGTGCCGGGGCTTTGTGCCTTTAATTTTTAGACCCTTGACATGCATACGACCAGGGTTTTCCCTGCGGGGACTTTGCCACTCTTGTCATGCCATAATTCACAATCTTACTTTTATCGAAATTTTGACTTGATTTTCATAATAGCCCTTTTAGCGAAATGTATATCATGAAATTCATATTTATTTTGGGTCAAGACTACCCTATTTGAGACTCCTCTCGTATTGGGGATTACGGAGGTTGGGTCATCTCATCCGTCAACCTCTTGCCCCTGCATTCGGCCGAGTAAAGAAGAGAATATACTTTCAGATATACTCATGGCATGGCCAAAGTAGTAATGGTGTTTTATCAAAGGAGCCAGCTAAGGACGCCGTGAAGTGTGTGCGGTGCCCAGCTAAGGGTTACTCTTAACAAGCGGGGAGAGAACGTCGAATTCCCAGCGCGGGGTTCTTATTAACCAAAGGTGCTGCAGAAGCAAGCCTAAAGACTCTTTTGAGAATATTTTAATTAAACAAAAGCCTAAGATAAAGGTCTAAAACACCACTCTTAATCTTGTTAAGAAGCACTTTATTTTGAAAATTATGCGTGGAGTAACGAGAAAATGATATCATAAAAATGCGTACTTACACCAATATTTTACCTTGCAACCTTTGTGGAAGCAGCTGTCAAAGGCGAGATCGATCACCACGAGATTTGTCCTCTTTGGCAGTCAAAAGGATTAGAAGCAAAGGGTTTGAAAGTGGCTTAACAAGAAGTAGTGGTGCTAAGACCACACTCAGACGAATAAGGAGGAAAGGAAAAGAGGCGAGGGCTAGAACTCCCTCACTAAGGCACGGAGACCCTGATCACATGAAAGGTCTACAGAAGAAGCAGAGAATTAGAAGGAGGAGTGAGGACTAAAGCCTCGAAAGCAGTGAGAGAATGGGCAGATGCCCAAGGCAGTGGATGTGGAAGAAGTTGGGTCGGACCCAGGATCAGGAGGAATCAGAAGAAGAAATTGATAGATGGACAGAGGCGGATCCGGAGGGTCCGGAGGTTGTGGAGGAGAATCGTGATAGAGGGAATCATCCGGAGGCTCCGGAGGGATAAGATATCGAGGGACGCGGTGCCCTGGGAAGAAATAGGGAAAAAGATGATGGAAAAGGAAAAAGAAAATGAAGGATGTGATGTCCTGGAAGAGTAGAAAGATGAATCGGAAGAAAGATGGAGGTTCCGGTGGGAGAAGATAGAAAGGGTCGGGATGCCCTGGAAGAAGATAGAAAGAATAAGATGGAGAATCCGGAGGTTCCGGAGGAATAAGATGAAAAGGGGCGCGATGCCCAAGGGATAAAGAGAGGGGTGAAAGATCCGGAGGTTCCGGAGGAATAAGGTGGAAAGGGGCGCGATGCCCTGGGAGAAAGTCCGGAGGTTCCGGAAGAATAAGGTGGAAAGGGGCGCGATGCCCTGGGAGAAAGTCCGGAGGTTTCGGAGGAATGGAATGCCGAGGGACGCGATGCCCAGGGAGGAGAGAAAAATTCGGGGGTTCCGAAGGAAGAATATAGAAAGGGGCGCGATACCCAAGAGAGAGGAATGAAGGAGGATCAGGAGGAAAATCCGGAGGTTCCGGAGGTAGCAAATGAGAAAGGGCGCGATGCCCAAGGGGAAAATCCGGAGGTGCCGGAGGAGGAAGGTGGAAAGGGGCGCGATGCCCGAGGGGAAAGTCCGGAGGTTCCGGAGGGATAGAATCAGAAAGGGCGAGATACCCAAAGAGGAGGGATAAAATTCCTGGAGGTTCCAGGTAGATAGCAGAAAAAGGGACGCGATGCCCCAGGGATAGTGGATAAAAAGATGAAGATGAATAAGATGGGAAGTGCGGAATAACCGGAGGTGCCGGAAGGCGAGGAAGATACGGGTTCGGAAACCCGGGAAGCAGGAAGTGCAAATGCATGCAATGGGATGGATGTGATGAATGCATGAAATGCAAATAATATGAAGAATGTGAAGGGCGAGAGGATGAGATCCTCCTCCTAACCCTGGGAATGGCCCATGAAGAAAAAGTGATAGAGATGGATGAATAGAAAGTGGAACAAATAAGGGATGGCCCCTTAGCATTAAGATAACTGCCCCTCCACGGCAGTGAAAGTGTATGAGAAATAGCCCCTGCCGAAGCTTCAATGGTGAATGTCAACTCCCTTGGAGAGTGCAAAGTAATGGTGTGAGGGAGTTGGAAAGTTGGGCTCGGAAGCATTATGTTGCCCAAAGATTCAAAATTTGGAAATTGGAACAAACGGTGCCCTGCCCGGCCCTTACACAGCATCAATGCTTGGCATGTCGGTGACTTGGCTTCTTCGACCGTGCTTGGCACAATAACCCAGATTGGCATCCGGCAAATGAATTCTTGAATCTTGAATGGCGCGGCCAAATCCTTGCTGCCCGGCTCTTGATCGTCCTCGGCACCTGTGCTTGTAGCAGGCCCCCCATTCCGAGTAGTAAGGGGAGGTGAAGCGGAGGCGGAAGGCTCCATGAATGGTGGAGGCATGATGGAAAGTGTTGGCAAATGGGTGAGCGTAAGCGGGGGTTCAAACACGTCGAGTTTCTCCCTTTGCTCGGAAGCAGTTGGGATTGGCTCGGGTGCAAAAAGGGGTGGATCTTGCTCAGGATTAGCCATGGGTAAGGGTAAAGGGTTAAATGGTGGAATAGGCAAAGTGGGTTTTAAAGGGATAATGGAAGGCTGAGGTGGCGGTAATGGGAGGTTAATTGAGGAAGGTTCAATTGTGGGTTCGATGGAGGCTAATGGTGTGGAGGTAGATGGCTTAACGGGTGGAGGTTTAATAGTGGAAGGCTTGGGGGAGGCCAGTGTTACGGAGGTTAATGGTGTAACTGGAGGAGGTGTAATGTATGCGGTGTCAAGGATAGGAGGAGACTTACAATGTGCCGATGTGGGTGATTGAAGTATCGACCCATCATCGTAACACCAATTAGTCTCATAAATAGGGGTTGGATCAGGGATGGTTTCATCCTGAGCAGGGGGTTCATCGAATGATAGTGGAGGGAGCGGAAAATTAAGGAAACTCGGAAGGGGTACCTGCGGAGCTTCATCATCATCGTATACTGCCTCGGATTCTTCGAATGCCGGCTCTTGCTCACTTGAACCGCCGACGCCATAATCATCCCTCCTATCGTTCCATTCTCTCTCCATCTTTGTAATCTCGTCCAGAGCGGCATGGAGAGGATTGACTGGAGTAGGAGGAGCCGTGACCCTCTTTATTCATTCCTCCATCAAAGTAATCTTATCAAGCAGAGACTGTTGGAGGGGTGTGACTTGAACAACCGAGAGTTGGCAGGGCCTTGAAGGAGGAGGGGCCGCACAAAAAGGCCATGGGGGGGAGTTAACGGGATGACCCGTAAAAGGACCTGGACGGGCCGGATTACAAGGAGTAAATGGGCCTCGGGGCCGTGATGGAGGAGGAATAGAAGGAGGCGAGTGTCGGACCACCCGAGGAGGAGTGTGAATAGAGGGAGATGGGTAACGGGCTACCCGATTAGGAACATGAGTGGAAGAGGGAAGTGGGTGATGGGCCACCCGTGGAGGGTCGTGAATAGAAGAGGGAGGTGGGTGATGGGCCACCCGATTAGGATTGGAAGGGGGAGATGAAGGAGATGCACCCTCAACAGCGGCCTTAAGGGCTTGGATCTGTTGAGGGGTGAGATGATCTAATGCATGCAAAATTTGGGAGACCTTCTCATCATTGGGACAAGAGGGTCCCGAAGGAATAGTGGCTCGTGATTGAGTAGGGGGACCATAAGGATGGACATTGCCCATGGGTCGGGCAACACCATAAGAATGAGGACGTGGTCCCTTGAAAGTATGGTGAGAATGATGAACATGTTGAATTTGAGGGGAATAAGATGTGCTAGGTTGATCACCCTCATGAACATTAATTGAATTGAACATGTTATTTTGTCTATCAAAGTAAGCCATTCAAGCAATTTAGTGTGCAAACAATTTGCAAAGAAACACACAAGTTGTGATGGTTACCTTGATTTGATTTATTTGAACCTTGGTGAATTAAGGATTTTATCAAAGTTTTGAATGATTCACACAAGGGGGGAAACCTAGTTTCAATATGGTTTGAACTCCAATGCCAACTAGGAACCCTCTCTCACCACGTTTAGGCCAACTAATTCGGGACTTCAAAGGGTACAACCTGCCCAGCGTCCGTGAGAGAATCCACGGGTGCGGGGACTTACGGAGACTTGGAAAAGGGATTTCTGGTCCAAAGAGACGGAATGCTCAATGGAGGGTCGTCCCGATTCCAAGAGGGTGTGTGGATCCTAATGAAGAGGAGGGGGCTCCCAAACCAATGCAAAGAATGAATGTAACAGGGGAAATCATGCCAACCACACAATAATATGATCAATCAACAAAGATAAGCATGAAATATCATGAAAAACCACAGCCGGGAGGGTTCTGGAAACCCACAGTAAAAACACGCCCTGGAAGGGGGCGCTACTAACCAAAGACACGACAGTGTAACTGTCGTGAATCAACGCGAGGTGCCAGGGGCAGTAAAAAAACACGCCTTAGGGTGAGGCGCTAACAAATAACAGGACGCCCTCCAGAAGGGCGTGAATTCAGAAACCAGTTGCACACCGTAATACAATAATTTCCAGTAAAAGACGCCCTGAAAGGGGGCGCTATAAATCAAATGGACGCCTCGGGGTGAGGGCGTCAACTCTCAGGGGATGCACGGCCGAATCAATAAAACGCCTTAGTGCGAGGCGTTACAATATAAAAAGGCGCCCTGGAGAAGGGCGTGAATTCACAGATAAGCAGGGTATGATAGAAGACGTCCTGTCAGAAGGCGTTAGACATGAATAAAACGCCCTGGGTGAGGGCGTGAAATTAAAAAGCGCCTCTGACAGAGGCGTTAATTCCCAGAAAGACCCCACGGCCAGCAATATCAGACACTCACAGTCACATGTCAATCAATAAAATGCAGCAGAGTATAACATGCTCATCAAAAAAATTTGGATAAGTGGAATTTTCAAGAAGAAAATCTAACAAGCTGATAGATCACTTGGGGAGAGTGCAAAGCACAATGGAGGGTGCCCGAGGGGCACAAAGGGGGGGTACCGTGGGTACCAAAGGGAAAGGGCACGCGAGGGTGCCAAAGGGGAAAGGGGTAATAAAAAGAAGAACACAAAGAGTCCCACCGTGATCGCCAATTTGTAGATTCCTTTAAAATCCACCTAAGGAAAATATAATGAAAAGTAAACAATAAACAATAGTGGAGATGAAACATGCACGAGGTGCACAAGGGGAGTGTGTGTGATCGCCAGAGACACGAGGGTCTCGAGTGGAAAATAATAAGGGAAAGGATGATCGGGAAAATACCTCAAAGTGCGGTTGATTGTAGGTGCTCCTTTCTCTTCCAATCGGCCGGCCGATGAAGAGAGTTCTTTAATTATTACCCTTGCAAAAAGAGACACAAACACCACAAAAGAATTGAATTAGAACATGGTGTGTAGCATCAAATTCTATATGTAAAGATGAGCATGAAAATTGTGCAAGAACACACCTTGTGGGTGTTGGCCCTTAAACCCCTATGCAAAAGGGTGTGGGAAAAATGAATGAATGCAAAATAAAACAAGGGGAAAGAGTGCAATAGTTGCACTATGGGGAGATCTCAATATGGTTGAGAAAAATCAATAAAATAATGAAATATGATGCATGCATGAATTAATGAAAATACAAGATGATGAAAAGGAGATGAGATAAAAAAATCTTGTTTGTGGTTTGGTGCTCCTTGGCTTGAATGCTCGATGGGGAGAAAAGCTTCAGTTGGATGAAGACTTGAACCGTGAAAAAAGCCTCTCCTTAGCCAAGAACAGCGCCTGCGTAAGGAAAGAAGAAGAAAACAAAAAAACAAAAAAAAACAAAACAGAAGAAGAAGAAGAACGGAGGGAGGAAAGGAGAAGAAGACAGAAGAGGAAGAGGAAGCGGAACGTTCGAATCCGAAAGGGGGAGAAAAGGGGATCGAACAAGGGGAGTCCAAAAAGGGGGGATAAACATGGGCAAGAGTCCAATAAGGGGGAAGAATAAGAATGGGCAAGAGCCCCAATCAAGGCAGGAGTCTAATGAGGCAAGGACTCTCTGGGGAAAGGGCTGCGAAGCCAGCAGATGAAACACGCCCTTGGTCAGGGCGTCAATTCAAGAATTGACGACCTGTCAAGGGGCGTTAATTCAAAACACGCCCTGGGTAGGGCGTCAACTCCCAGATCAATTTTGGAAATAAATATTTCTTTTATTTGAAAATTCTGAAACACGCCTCCGGGAGAGGCGTTAATTGAAACACGCCCCAAAGAAGGGCGTTAATTAACATTTTTCAAAACATTTATTCTTTTTCGAAAATTGGATAATACCGGGAATTGACGCCCTCATCTCAGGGCGTCCTTTCATCAAGAAACGCCCCAGGTCAGGTCGTGTTTTAAAACACGCCCTTCACCAGGTCACGAATTTATGAAATAGGTAAAATGGGGAGAAATAGATAAAATGGGGAGACACGCCCTAGATCAGGCCGCGTTTAAAAAAACACCCCTCTCCAGGGCTTTAATTTTAAAAGGAGGGAAAGGGGAGAAAATCCATGAAAAATGGAAAAAACACTCAAATAAGCTAATTTGAGGGTCAAATGGGGCATTACAAGGTAATATGAGAAATACTCAAAGTAATGTCAATTTTGGCGTGTCTACACCCGGGATGATGAGTCCTTGGAAGAATTCATGGAAAGGACTGAAAGAGGGTGCCGTGCTGTGTACTGCACAGATTTCGGCAATTGGGAAAGGTCCAACATGGATTTGAGGAGATTTCTCCTCTTTTTGCTGGGGAGATTACTACTGAGCTCGAAGGGAGGCAGCATCGACTGTCGCATCCTAGAGCTGCTAGTAGATCTCGAGAGAGTAGGGCAGTATACTTGGGGAGCTGCCGTGCTGGCACATCTGTTTACAGGCCTATCCCAAGAGGCAGACCGTGAGGTGACTGTCAGTGGCTTTACACCATTTATCTAGGTAATTTTTGTTTCATTTTTTTTTGTGTGTTTTCCCAATAGTTCACTTAAGGCACTAATGGCACATGATGATGCAGCTATGGAGCTACTACTACCTCCCGATGGGGAGAGCTCGGCATTGGCGACCAGTGACGGTACCATTAGCCAGACGGTGGCAACCCATTATGAGTACAGTATCCTACCAACTGATGGTGTTAAGACGTGAGCTGCAGGGGTTCCCTGCAGCGATGGTAGGATTCTTTTTTCTTCTTTTTTATTATTTTTTAGTTCTTTTTTTTACTTCTACATTTGACTAGCTAAAAGAATATGTACAATCTAATCTAGGTGAACTGGAGACCCTACTCAAGTATGGTCTATGCCGACCAACCGTGGGTTTTGATGAGCCGCGCCCGGTTTGGACGAGAGCTTTGGATGCACTGCCTGAATGAAATCGAGCCGCTTCGACTACGATTGGTTATGAGGACCCTGGGGCTAGCTCAGGAGTGGGTGGATACGACTGCGCTACCTCAGGTCGGGAGAAAGACGCGAGGATCGGCAACCTGTATTGATTGGCGTGTGCGGTTCCCCGAATAGTATGAAGATTGGCAACGGGGTGGCACAATTGTGGAATCGCAGGCGCAAGATAGTGAAGACTATCTGCGTCTGTATAGGGCAATATATGCAGAGCGACTCCAACCTGGGGGACTTGTGGAGGTAGGCCTCCCCTTTTTCTTCTTTCCGTTATTTTTGGTTGTTTTTGTTCTTATCTATTTTTTTGTGAAAATGCTGACTTCTATAACATGGCTATAGGATGTCCGTGATACCATGATAGCGAACTTGCGAGCTCGCTTGGCAGACACGGAGCGACAATTGGGTGACACGCGTGGTGCCTTAAGTGCCTCGGTGGGTATATACAATGTTCCTGGATTCATGGTGCTTAGCCACTAATTATCACTTTATGTTGTTATAGCGCGCCCAGATCGACACGGCCTCATCAGCGATGGGAGCAGATGGTGTCTCTTCCAGCTTATGGATCCCTACCTCAGAGCTTGATTCGCTTCACGAGCAACTTGCTCGTGCGACGCAGCGTGCCGCAGAGGCAGAAGGCATGCTCTCCATACAGGTAAAAGTTTCATTGTTGAATCTTCCTCATTCATGCCTTACCGCATATCTGAGACGGCATATCTGGCAGGAAAAGGAGACGGAAGAGGCACTTGCCCAAGCTGCGCATAGGGAGGCTAGAATAGCGGAGCTGGAAGATGAACTGTGGCATCATCGAGATGATGACTTTTCTAGGGACGCCGTGGAGCTAAGGATCACCCTTCAACTGGAGAGGGAAGACCGAGAAAGAGAACGGGCAGAAAAAGAAAGGAACAGAGAAAGAGAAAGAGCCGATAGGTTGGCTGAGAGGGAGGAGCGAAGGGCCATGGAGGCCCAGTTGTTTGAACTCCGAACCAGCCTTGGCCTTGCTGAACAATGGCTGAGAGATGGTGAGGAGCGCTACCGAAGAGCACGAGAGCGTGGCTTTCGTGTTAGTAGCTTCTTTGCTGCCCCTGCAGATCAACGACGGGGTACAGAGATGGGAAGAGGAGTGCAGGGCGGTAGAAGTACCGCTTTTCGTAGTTAGGTTGCACCCTCGAGAGCGTCTTGCCCGGAGAGCGGAGGGACGAGTAATGTAGAGAGAGAAGGTGGAACTTAATGTACAATTTCTAGGAATGAAATAAAAAGTTTGATTTTTTGGTTTTTGTTTTCATCTATTTCTTGCTGTCTCGAATCCCTGCACACATCACTGAAACAAACAAGTCAGAATTTCTGCTCTGACTTGGCCCCTTGCTCAATAAGCAGATTTCTGTTTTGACTGTCCTTGATAATGGGTCAAGGGGCCAAGCCTTCATTAATAAAGGCAAGATAAAGATATGATGGTGAATGCGGCACACAAGCACACGGATGCAAGCGAAAATTAAAAGTGGAATGCTGCATACAAATGCAATCATAGGAAATGTGATTTTTTTGTTATTATTATTTTTTCTTGCATTTTTTTGTTGTTTTATTTTTCATCATTTTTTTGTTTTGCATATGTCTACATTTTTCTCTTTTTCCCTTTTTTTTGTTATTTTTATCATCATCATTTTTTTGTTGCTAATGCCTGGTAAGCACCCATATGGCACCTAACCTGCATGAGAATATGGATTTCTTACTAACCTCCCAGGTATCCTAAGTGCGCATCTAGGTTGATTTGGGCCTCTAGACTCCTCGAATGATAATCCCGCCGGTTAAGACTTATCCTGATGACAATACCGTCATGCCATGCTTAGGCTCCCAGTCGCTTCCGACCGCAGGGATTCACCCAAAAAGTGTTCGAGGTAAATGATTTGCCCGACCCGGGTCTATTTCCTCACAACTCTAGATGGTATATAATGGAACACCCTGGAACCCAAATGACCAACTGCGCGACGCTAACCCGGAATCAGACGCCGTCGCACCCGTAGGTGACGCGCTTGCATTGGTCTAAGTCCGAGGTTAGATAAGAAGGCATTAAGGTGGTAGACAAGGGTCTTGACCGGCCAGAAACACGGAGACTCCTTCACGACAATGGCTTCTGCTTTTCAAAATGGACAACCATATGTTTGTGTTAAAAGGATGTTGCAGGCTTTGGCGAGTTTCACCCTTCGGGAACTCCATTGAGCTTTGATCTTCAGGGGAAGAAGGAAGAATATTGGGGGCAAACCTCCTGAGAGGACCGACAAAACCGTTAACCCGGCGAGCCAGTAGGGGCGCACTTAACTTCCCCTTTCGGGCAACTTCAGACCAAATCTCGAGCATTTACATCTTATGACCCCATTTGTGTAGAATTTGACTTTGAGTCAAAGGGGTTTCATTATTAGGATCATGCACGGTTACGACCAGGCTTTTCACTTGACTTTAATTTTGTTCTTCTTTTCTGATTTTTTTCTTGACAGATTTTTGCAAGGGACATAGTATTTTGACATTATGGAATCCCTCTTGGATGCCTGCGGGGACACTGCCCTCTTCTCGTGCTCTGACCCATGCTCGAGGAATTGGATCCTACTCTTACTCTGAGGGGTTGTGTTTGTGTTTCCCATGCTCAGCGTTTTAAGGGCACCGGCTGTCTCATTCGGTCGATAAGAAGAGAATAAAGATTTAAGCTTTCTTGGAGACCTTCGGGGTGAGGCCTCACCATAAGCGATGCTATCAATTTTTTTATAACACAGATGTGTATACATGTTGTCTTCTTTTGAGGGGGCATAGGCCGAACTGGCCGGACAGGGGTCTCCACGGCTCTGGCAAACCAAGACCTAAGACCTACCAAGCCTTAATGGGCCCTATCTTGACATGGAGGTAAGATGCAGTAACTTGATTCCATGGTGGTCTCCAAACATCAACATTTTGAATTTTCTATTTTTTTATTTTTCCTTTTTTTGTTTTATATACAAATTTTTATGGTTTTTATTATTTTTTCATTTTTTTGTTGTTTTTATTTTCAATTTTTTTGTCTTTGACAATATGTACACCTATCTAAGGGTAATACTTCTTAAGGTAAAGCCCATTCCAAGGGTGAGATAACTCAACTCCCTCAGCATTGACTAGCCTATAAGCGTTGCCCGGATGCACAGCCTGAACCACGTATGGTCCTTCCCAATTGGGTTGGAGCTTAGAACGCAGCCCGCCAGGTTTTACAAAAATTCTTTTCACTACCATTTCACCAACTTTGAATTTTCTCTCAATAACCTTCTTTTGGTAAAAACGTGCGAGTCTATTTTCGTATACATGAGCATGCTCGGCAGCAACCAGACGTTTCTCGTCTAAGAGTTCCAACTGGGCAAGGAGAGAATCACGACGTTCGTCGAGGGGAAGGTCCTTGTCCAATTGTACTCTCAGAGAGGGAATCAGAATCTCATATGGAACTACCGCCTCCATCCCGTAAGTGAGGGCGAATGGAGTTTGCCCAGTAGGAGTTCAGATTGAAGTGCGATAGGCCCATAGAGCTTCGATAAGCTTCTCTGGCCAATCCGAGAATCTGCTAGACTCACAAGTTTTGTTTATGATTTTGATCAGTGTTTTATTCGTGGCCTCTGCTTGGCCATTGCCTTGTGGATAATATGGTGATGAATGATGCAATGCAATCTTATACCTTTTGCAGAGGTTCTGAAGGTCCTGAGAAATGAATTGTGGCCCGTTGTCGGTGATGATAGTTCTTGGAATGCCGAACTTGGCGATGATGTTCTTCATAATAAACTTGCAGACTGTGGATGCCTTGATTTCTGCATAGGCTTCAGCTTCGGCCCATTTGGTGAAGTACTCCGTTGCAGTGAGGATGAAGGATTTTTGTTTAGTAAGGGAGTTAGGATCACCAAGAGGACCGATGATGTCAAATGCCCACATGGAGAAAGGCCATGGGGAGGATACTGGATGGAGAGAAGAAGATGTGGAATGGATCTTATCGGCGTGAAGTTGACACTTGACACACCTACGGACATAGACAGCATAGTCTTCCTCCATGGTGGGCCAGTAAAAGCCTTGCCGAAGGATCTTCTTGGCAAGCATCTGGCTATTCACATGACCACCGCACACGCCTGAGTGTGCTTCCTCTACACACTTCCAAGACTCATCATCATCAAGACATCTTAGAAGAACACCAGTGAGGCTTCTTTTGTACAGTAATCCTCCAACCAATGTGTATCTCTGGGCTACTCTCCTTATGGCCCTCTTATCTTCTGCTGTTGCCTCTTCAGGATAAGACTGGTCTTTGCAATATTTAACAATCTCATGGAACCATGGCTTCTCCTCATCAGCCAATTCTTCTTCCAATTCAGCCAACATAATTTCCCTCTTTTCAGCAACTTCTCTATACTGAGCCATCTTTGACATTTCCTCCTGAACCCTTAAATAGGAAGGGTTGTGAATAGCAGGGAAGAGAAGCTTGTGGATAGAAACGGACAGAGCCCTTCTGCCCAGAGGAAACCTTAATGATGATGCCAACGAAGCAAGGGCATCGGCCAAAATATTCTGATTGTGAGGAACATGGACAAAGACCAACTTAGTGAATAGTTTAGCGAAAGCAACAGTAAGCTCTTGATATGGCTTGAACTTGGGATCGCGAGTGCGATATTTGGTGAGCACTTGGCGAAGGATAAGTTGACTATCACCTATGACTCGTAATTCAGTGGCCCAGAAGGAATAGGCAAGGTTCAGACCTGCCAGAAGAGCCTCGTATTCAGCCACGTTGTTGGTGACTGGAAATGAGAGCTGGAATGCCTCTGGGATAGCGACACCTTCAGGTGACAAAAGGACAATGCCAATACCTCTCCCTTGGGAATTCAAAGCTCCATCAAAATATAATGTCCACATGGGATCATCAGACTGGGTAATGGACATTAGTTCCTCATCTGGAAACTCTGATTGAACATGGTCAAACTTGGGGAGAGGGTGATGAGCGAGATGCTCGGCTATAGCATAGCCTTTGATTGCCTTTTGTTGAATATAGGTGATGTCAAACTGAGATAAAAAGCTTTGCCAACGTGCTAGCCTATCAGTAAGGACAAACTTTTCCAAGAGAAATTTGATAGGATTCATCTGAGCAATCAAGTGGACTTCGTGAGCAAGAAAGTAATGTTTCAATTTCTGTACCACCCACACAAGGGCGGCACAGGTCCTTTCCATGATAGTATACTTTCGTTCACAGGGGTTGAGGAGTTTGGACAAGTAATAGGTTGCCCGTTCCTTGCCTTCCTCATTGATTTGTGCCAGGACAGCTCCCACAGAGTCGTCTAGGACCGAGATATATAGGATCAAAGGCTTATCTGGAATAGGTGGAGTGAGAATAGGCGGGTTGGCCAGATATTCTTTTAATCTGTCAAAAGCATTCTGACACTTGGAATCCCAACAAAATTTGGTTCCTACTTTGGTCAACTCGTAGAAGGGCCGGCACCTTTGCGAGTGTTGCGACACAAAGCGACGGATAAATTGTAACCTCCCGATTAATCCTCGAACTTCTCTCAAATTCTTCGGGGGTGGCATATCCCTAATTACCTTAGCCTTGTTGGGGTCTATCTCAATACCCCTTTTGCTCACAATGAAACCTAATAATTTGCCAGATGATACACCAAACACACATTTCTTTGGATTCATTTTCAAATTGAATTCACGCGATCTTTGCAATACCTTTGCAAGGACCTCGGGATGTTCCGCCCTAGTTTTAGATTTTACCAACAAATCATCCACATATACCTCCAAATATATGTGCATCATGTCATGGAATATTGCCATCATAGCCCTTTGGTAAGTGGCTCCAGCGTTCTTCAGTCCAAATGGCATGACTACATAACAGTAAGTTCCCCAGGGAGTAGTGAATGAGGTTTTCTCCTGATCTTCTTCTGCCAGACGGATTTGATTGTATCCAGAAAATCCATCCATAAATGAAAGAGTTTCATATCCTGCCGTATTATCAATTAACACATCAATATGAGGCAAAGGGAAATCATCCTTCGGACACGCACGGTTAAGGTCCCGGAAGTCAATACAAATTCTCACCTTTCCATCTTTCTTCATGACCGGGACAATGTTTGCGACCCATTGAGGATACAGGACGACTCTAATGAACCTAGCTTTGTGGAGCTTGTCGACCTCTTCCTTCATTTTTAAAGCCATTTGTGGGCGGAAACGTCTTAACCGTTGCTTTACCGAGATGGACCCTGGTTTAAGAGTGAGACGATGCTCAACCAGAGTAGAATCCAATCCTGGCATATCCTCATAGCTCCATGCAAACGTGTCCTTATACCCCTCGAGAACCTTAATTAACGCCTCTTCGTCAGATGATGGTAAATTATCACTTATGAGGACAATCCTAGGGTCTTCCTCAGTTCCCAGGTTAATCTCTTTGGTAGACTCTTCTACAGCGGCTGACGGCTTGTCAAATCTGCTCATTCCACTAGCATATGCGTCGGCCGCATCCTCATATTCTTCGTCATCTTCTTCAACGGGGTACTCATCATCGGTGATTTCATAAACCCCATACCCTTCATCAATCACACCATCATTTTCACATTCTATCTCCGGCAATTGGATAGGATTTTCTAGCAATTGAGAGATGGCTAGAAGGGCTTGACACCTATCGGCTAAATCTAAAAGAAATCGCCGAGGGATCTGCTTACCCTTGGATTTCTTCTTGGGCACTACCCTTGACTTATTCCTAACCTGACACACATTATTTACAGAAGAAGAAGAAGCTGAAGAGGATAGTGAAGAATGTACAGGGAAGGACCCCTTAGACGAGGGGAAAAAAAGGTCACTCAGGGGACCTTGAATGAGTGGCCCGTAAGTCGGGGCACACTCATGGGAGATATAGGATGTTTCCTCAACAAAGATGCTTTGTTGGGGAGTTGGGAAATTGACGTTTTTTTTTCATTTTCATTTTTGATAACCAAACAATGAAAAGAAATTGGAGGAGGTGAAAAGGGAATTAGAGCTAGAGAGTTGTGTAGCTCGTAGAGCAGATCGTGATTGAAAACCTGGCGTGAGTTAAGAAACCCACGTAGGTATATGAGTAAAGAAGGAGACAGCAACAGAGGCTGTGATATGTGGATAGAAAGGATGACGGCTAATGAGCCGTCGGTGACAATATTGGTGACGGATGATGACCCGTTGATGACAACATCCTCTTGGCGAGGAGGGTTTGACATTCTGGCAAGTGTGGTGGTGTCCCCTGGCATTTCGGAGATCAAAGACGACCCTTCTAGATGTGGAGGCGAGAACATTCTTTCCAGTGCAATGGATATATCTGGTATGTCAAACCATTTATACCATTCACAATCCAGGTGGACAATCTTCCCTCTTTTAGGGATCTTTGAACATGCTTGAGCTAAAAATACATCCCGTGACCCCCCAGGTGATTCCGGTGGAGGATCTCCCATCTGGACGATGGGCCCCTTTTTGAAATGTGAGGACAAAGTCCAAGTGAGGGGTTTACCGTCTGATTCGAATGGCCCCTTAAAACCCAAACCAGCTCTATGGATTGGCTTTATCTTTTGGAGTGGTCTCAGCCTTCCTTACAGTTGTGCCCCTAGACCTTTGCCATCTTGGTAGCCAATATTTCTCATAATCTCCCATCCTTTGGAGCGGGAGGGAAGACGTGAGTTTGACAAAGGGAATGGCTTTTGTTGTGTGAAGGGAGCACGATAGGGGTCATACATATCCAACAAGGATAGTATGGGCCGATGAGTCGGCCAGACCGAAGGCAAAGAGGTGGTGATTGCATCCACCGTAGAACAGAGGGGCATGCTCATTACCTTGATAACCCATCCTTTGTATGAAAATTTCAAACACTGATGATTGGTGGATGGTACAGCATTCATAGCTTCAATGTAGGTACGGCCTAGTATAGCCTTGAAAGTGGGATCCATATCAAGGACATGAAATTCCGTAAAGACTGATACAGGACCTAGTTCTACATTGAGGGCAATCATCCCCATTGGTGGCCTCTTACTGTTGTCGTAGGCCGTGACTGTGATTGAGGAAGACATGAGTTGTTCTTCATGACCCCACATGCTTGGAGAGTACTCGGGGAAATCACATTTATAGACGCGCCCGTGTCCACTAGGCACAGATCCAACGACACGCCATTGATTTTCACTGCAATACACAACGGATATTTCTGAGCTTCCTTGGGGGCAAGCTCGTGATTGTGAAACATGATGGGCGGTTGTGTATCAGTGGGCGTCAGGACTGTCGAGATTTTCTCCACAGGGAGATCCTCGTTCACCATAACCTTTTGAAGATAGTCTTTCAAAGCTTCTTGGTGAGATGGGGATCTTTTGATCAACTCAAGGATGGAGATACGGGCGGACGTCTTATCCAGATGTTTTAGCAAATCATACTGGGTCCCAGGGATAGACTCTTCTGACTGCTCTTCCTTATCTTTCTGGGGCTGAGATTGTTCAGGGGCCTGACTATTCTGGGGAAACACCCGGTGGAACATCCTTCCACTCCGGAGCACCATTGCTTGTGGCTCTCGTTGCACCTCTATGGTATTGGTGTGGACTTTAACAAGGGTTTGAGGGATAATAATGGAGGAATGGTTGGTGGGATAGGGGTTATGATGGGTGTAGGTGTTTTGATTAGGGGTTTGCTTGGCGGAGGTATGGTAGAGGTAGAAGGAATCTCGGGCGTATGATGGATGATGAGTGGTTTAAAGGGTAGGGGTATAGTGGAAGTAGAAGGGAGCTCGGGTGGATGGTGGATGATAAGAGGTTTATATGGTGGAGGGGGTAAAGTGGAAGTAGAGGAAATCTCAGACGAACGGTGAATGATAAGGGGTTTAGAAGGTTGAGGTAGATTAGAAACGGAGGTGACTTGGGGTGGATGATGGATGATAAGGGGTTTATATGATGGAGGGGGTATAGTGGAAGTAGAGGAAATCTCGGACGAACGGTGAATGATAAGAGGTTTAGATGGTGGAGGAGGAGGTTCAATGGGGGTAGAGGTGGATGGTGTGTCATACGGGTAATGGGCGGTAAAATGGTTAGAAGGCGGGGGTAAAGGTGCGATAGAGGTAGATGGTAAATTAGAGGAATAAGAAGTGATCAGGGGACTTGGGGGTGAAAAAGGTGTGGGAAATGGCCTTTGGTGATGGACTAACGGTGAATTGACGATAGGGATACGAATAAGAGGGCGTGATGGCTGTGAAACGGGAGAAGGACCAAATAGGGGTTGTGAGGGGGTTGAATGGTAAGAAGATGATGTTCGAAGGAGACGAGGAGGCTGATTGGTGGTATGACTGGTAGCAAGGACAGAGGTGCTTTCTAAATGACAGGTTTGCTCTCTTCCAACTTCCAAGAAGGAGGAAATCGGATTAACCTGGTAGTTGGGCTGTTGGTGCTCCGGAAGCGGGTTATGGATGATGCCCATATTAGGCTGCTGTTGTGGGGCCTGCTGAGGCTGTTGTTGTTGCTGTGGTTGTTGTGGTAACTGTGGCCTAGGCGGAGGTCTCCTGGCCTTTAGGGTGGCGATGCATCGCCTCATTTCATCCCAATCGATTTCACCAAGATCATTCATATCGTAAATGTAATCTTTGAAGTTGAAACAATTCTCCACCGTATGACCCGGCTGTCTGTGATAGACACAGTACCTGGAGGTATCAGCATTAGGGGGCCATGCAAACTTCTCTTTGGGAAAAGTAAGCAGGTTGGCAGCCATGAGGGCATTAAAAATATCTGGCAATGCCTCGGGCAATGGTGGATAATGGGCTCTTTTGGGTCCAATGGGCCTCATCCGTTGTTGTGGTGGGCTGTAATTTCCCGGAGGTGGAACTTGGTGATACTGAGGTTGTGGTTGTTGTTGTTGTTGCTGGGGATGAAAGGGTTGAGGCATGTTATTTTGAAGGGGGTTATTTTGGGGTGGAGGACGATAAAGAGGTGGACCCTGCTGAAAGGGTGGTCGTGAAACCTGAGGAGGCCTTGGGTTAACCGGTTGGTTGGGGCCGCCAAGCACCCTCACTTGCTCATTTATGACGACTCCCTCAGTTGTTCCTCCTTGGACACCAGTGCCCGTCTTCTTAAACACCCTTGGTTTTGGAGGTTCAAACATGTGCATGATGGGGGAATCTTTTAATTGGGTCTGGATATACCAAGCCCTCTCATAAAGTTCCTCCATCGTGGTAAGCTTATTCATGGCTAAAATGTGTCTAAACTGCGGGGTTGCATTAGACACAATCATCTTGACTTGCTCGGGTTCTGAAAGGGTATCCTTTATTTTATCGGCCAGAGACCTCCACCTATCAGCATACTGGACAAAATCCTCATCTGACCTCATTTTCTCAGCAACTAGGTCGATGATAGAAAGGGAGGGACCGACCCTATCCCGGTACTTCTGTATGAATTTGGCTTTGACAATTTCAAAATCTCCAGCCTCACTCGGTTCTAGTGAATAGAACCATTCTAGGGCAGGACCATCCAATGATTTCCGAAAAAGGTAAGCCAGGGATTTTGGATCGTTCTGCCATGAGGAAGATTCATACATAAAATCCTTGATGTGAATATAAGGATTTCCCGTGCCGTTATACCTACGGTATGTAGGCATTTTGGAGGGAGGAAGATGAAATATGGGGAGATTTGGCAGGGAAATGTCAGGGACAGACTTCCCATGTGCCTCTTTCTTGAAATTACGGAACTCCTCGTTCATTTCATTGATTTTGTTGAGGAGAGATTGAGTGAGGTCCTCGGCAGGTGGAGGTTGGGCCTGCCACTGAGGCTGAGAAGGCCTGCCAAGGGCCTGAGAAGGGAATGCTGAACCAGAAGGGTATGGTGGCACACTAGTGGACGGACCCGTTTGGGGTACCGTATGGAGGATGGCAGGGGCTTGAGATTGTGGAAGGGGAGATTGGTAAGAGGCAGGCTGTTGACTCGCCTGTCCTTGAAATGAGGAAGAAGGAACGTCATGTACATATGATGGAAAAGTGGTAGCCTGGAGCGGCTGTTGGTAGGATGTGGGAGCCGGAGTTGACTCCTGAGGAGGGGGAGCAACAGATTTCCCCTTTAAAATAGCCTGAAAGGCTAGAAGTTGCTCAGGGCTGAGCTGCGTACTGGCGAGGACACCTAACAGGGAAAAGATGTCCTTAGGTGGGGCTACTTCCCGTGAAACAGCGAGAACCTCTTGCGAGGTGTCACGAGAAGGGCCTGAGTCCATTGCGTGGACACGTGGGTCAATTGACTGACCACGTCCTGATTGGTTCTCTTCGAGAGAATCGTGGGCCATTGTTGTGATTTTTCCAGAACGTAAAAGCATACACCAACAGACAAATATCAGAAATTAGCAGACAAGTGGATGATCTTACGTCACTTTTTTGTTTTTATTTTACCTCTTTTTTGTCTTTTTAACAAATATAAATATTCACACAAAATTTGCAAAAATCCTAGTTACACCTTGGTTTTACCGCCGTGTCAACTAGGGACACTCGTCTCACCACGGATAGGTAACTAACTTTGGGGTACTTCAGTGGTACAACCTGCCCAGTGAACGAAGAGGGAACCCTTCGATGTCGGGGACTTACGGAGGTCCCGATGGAGGAGATCCTAGTCCGTCGAGAGGAATTATCGACGGAGAGTCCTTCCTTCACCGAGAAAGGTTAATCCTTAGAAAAGTAAAATAAAGGGGTAGATGCATGAAATGCAATACTGAATGAAAGATATATAAAACAGATATAACAAGAATAAACACACAAATATAACAGGGATAACAGTGATATAACAAGGATATAACAACAATGAACAGATAGAGTAAGATATGGCCGTTGTTCTTTTCGAAACACGTAGACCACTTGGAAAAACAGAAAAGACTATAAGAGTGCACGTGGTGCACGAGGGGGATGATGTGGCGCACGCGAGCGCAATAAGAAAGGGCACACGTGGGTGCCGAGTGGAGGGGAGCACACGTGGGTGCTAAATGGAGGGGCACACGTGGGTGCCAAACAGAGGAGAGCACACGTGGGTGCTAAATGGAGGGGAGCACACGTGGGTGCTAAATGGAGGGGCACACGTGGGTGCCGAGTAGAGGAGAGCACACTTGGGTGCTAAATGGAGGGGCACATGTGGGTGCCGAATGGAGGAGAGCACACGTGGGTGCTAAATGGAGGGGAGTGCACGTGGTGCACGAGACAACGTTAACCTCTCAAATAACCACAAAGGACCGGGGGAGTGCACGAGGTGCACGAGGGGAGTGAGAGCACGTGGGCGCAATAGGGAAAGGCACACGTGGGTGCCGAAAGGAGGGACACACGTGGGTGTCAAAAGGAGGGGCACACGTGGATGCCGAAAGCTTGTGGGTAACCAAAAAAGCAAAAAGCAGGTCCCACCGTGATCGCCAGAGATGTGAACGCGTCACGTGGTGGACTGAGAGAGAGAGATGGGGTTTCTCCCTCTCTAAGTGAAAGAGTAAAAAAAATGATGAAAATGAAAACGCGTGCGTAAAAAGGATGATGTAGAAAAGACTGTAAAGAGTATGACCTGAAAGGTCCCTCTGCACGAGGACGTAGAGCCTAGACTTACCGATCGGTACAGGGCGGAGAACGGGATCCAAAGACCCTCTCACGCAAACTGAACCCCTTCCCGGTAGGCGTGACCTACCATTCCGAGGACAGCTTTCTATATACCGAGTGTGAACCTGGGACTCTACGTAGTAGAAGTTGACGGACACAAAGACACACGTTGACTCGGAATTTGGAACGGCATATCACTCCTCACATAATAATAATAACATGAATATGAACAGTAAACAGACCACCGCAGGATATTGATCCGTGCGGGGTTTTAACAATAATATAATAAAGTGCAGAAAGAAAGTGCAGAAAATAAATGACCACGGTGAAATGACTCACCGCGGTCGATTATAGTACAAACAGACCCGGGATTTAGCTATCCGCGGGTATTATAGACATAAAGTAAAATTTACTACAAGCACGCGTTTGGTGGTGTGATCGCCAGGGACCGTGGGCCCCGAACTGGTTGATTGATCGCTTGGCCTTTGACGCGGGATTTGCGCGGGTTCCTTCTTCCTCTTCATTCGACTGGTCGAAGAAGGGGCCCTTTAGTTGATTACCCTGCAAAATGAACAAACATGAAACAAAAATTAAGTTAGACAAGTGATATAATATGATAACAATTCATAAGATAAACACTAATAACTTAATAATAGACTAAAACTACAATAAAACGATAACAATAAAAATAGAGCCGCTGATGGCGATGCAAGCACGGGGGCGAGCAAGCGGTGGGACGAAACGTCTTTCCTCGTGTATAGAAACACACGGGAGCGCTGATTAGGCTGAAGGCCACGCTTTTATTTCTGCACTAACAAACTAATACAAATAAACAAAGTATTCACATCTAAATAAACATGCACATATGTAGTTAACTATATACATACAAATAGAGAAGCATACAAAATATATATGTGAATAAATATATTTCTATAAAGTATTACATACATGTCTTAGATATATTATATAAAAATGTTACACACATAACTATCAATTTAGACACATGAGTATCTTAACATATAAATATATATATATATATAAGTATAGAATATATATATATATATAGAGGTATACATATAATATAGATATAAACTCTCTCCTGTATGTATATATGTAAATTTACATATAAGAATATGTACGTAGATGTATATAAATAAAAGGGGGGTGAATATACTAATGAAACCAAATAAGGAGAATCACGTGCATGTTTGTACGTGAATGGAAGACTATGTGCATGTGACTGTGACTGTGTGTGGACATGCAGAGTGAAGAAAAAAAAAAGAAGAAGAAAGGTAGCGTGAGAGAGTTGAGTGGAGAAAGAGATAGAGAGAGGGAACGAGACGGAGAGAGAGAGAATCGAGAGAGGGTGAAAGAGAAAGGGAGGAAGAGAGAGATCGTGAGGGGAGAGAAGCAGGAAGATGAGGGAGAGAAAGAGAAATGAGAGGGGGAGCGGGAGAGATGGGAGAGAGAGAGAAAGAGAGAGAGAGGAGAAGCTCGCCGCGGCGGCGAGAGAAAGAGAGAGAAAGAGAGAAAGAGGATGGCAGGGGGAGAGAAAGAGAGAAAGAGAGAGAGGGGGAGCGAGAGAGAGAGGGGAAGCCGCGACCGCGGCGGTCACGACAGGAGGAGGAAGAGAAGACGGGGAGAGGGAGAGAGAGGTTAAGAGAGAGAAAGAGAGACACGAGAGAAAGAGAGAGAAGAGAGAAAAACGGAGAGAGGGAACCGGCGGGAGGAAGAGAAACCGGAGAGAGAGAAAAACTGAGAGAGAGAGAAAGAACGAGAGAGAGGGAGAGAAACTGAGAGAGAGAAAGAACGGGAGAGAGGGAGAGAAACCCGCGAGAGAGAGAGAAACTGAGAGAGAGAGAAAGAACGGGAGAGAGGGAGAGAAACCCGCGAGAGAGAGAGAGAAGAGAGAGGTTGCCGCGGCGGTGGCGTCCGCGGCTGGAGGGCGACCGGCAGTCGCGGCAGTGGTGAGGCGGTGTGATGGCTCGCGTGAGGTAGCCAGAGTTGAAGGAGACGGCCGGTGTTGGTCACGGCATCGCGGTGCAGGCGGGGGTGGAGATGGCGTCCCGGTGCGGACGGAGCTGGAGCTTCACGACGACGTCGGCAGGGTGGCAAAACTCACGGAGGTGATGGTGGTAACGGCAACATAGGACGGCGGCAACCGGGGCCGGAGGTGGCGTGGGGTCGGGGGCTCGCGAGTGAAGGCTCGCGGTGGTGTAGCGAATGACGGCCGGGGCGGCTGGGAGCTTGACGACGACGGCGATGCAGTGGAGGGGGATGCGGTGGAGTTGGTCGGCGGCGGTCCGACGTCAACGACAGTGGCAGCGTGGAGATCGGACGGTGCATGCAAGGAGGTGCCCCGGAGGTGGATGGCGACGAGGATGGCTGTGTCGTCGAGGGGGGCGCTGCGGCAAGGGAGTTAACGATGGCGACGGCGGGCTCGGCGGTGCAGTGGGGACCGGGAGAACGACGACGGCGGCCGGGGACGGCTAGGCAGTAGCGTCACGGCGGGTGTGACTGAGAATGGGACAGAGAGAGGGGTGGGGGTGCGTTCACATGGTGGAGGAGGGCGACGGTGGGAGAGTTCTGGATGAAAGAGAGAAAGGGAGTAGGAGGGGGAGTTGAGGGAGAGAGGTTCCGTGGTTGCCTGGGGAGAGGGGTTCTGCGGTTGGGTGTTGTGGGAGGGGTGGTGAGAGATCTAGGGAATGGGCTGCGAAGAGAGACCGAATGAGAGGGGGAATGGGTGGCTGAGCAAAAGAAAAAGAGAGTGTGGGAATGAGGGTGTGTAGAGAGAAAAATGGGAGTCTATGTTGAGAGTCGGGGGACGTGGGAAGAATGATTGAGAGAATTAGAAATGAATAAGATGAATGTTAGGTGGTGTGTCCATTGTCAGTGAGAGTGATATGGCGAGAGGAGGGGTCCTCTCCATAAGGGGATTGGTTAAAAGGGAACAAACAGATAATGATGATGAGAGGAACAAAAGAGAGGTAATAAGAGAGAAGGATGGGCTCTCTCTCATGTGGGTGAGAGAGATGGGTGGGTATACATGTCGGATGGTGAGAATGTGAGAGAGATAAGGAGAGAGGTTTAAGGGAATGAGATCGGGAGATTAAAGGGGGTAAACAATTAGTATATTTACTATTATTTAGGTAGATCAAGGATCTTTTTTTTGTTCTCTTTCTTTCCTTCTTTTTGTTTAAACTTATTAAACAAAGGTACGTATATATATATATATATATATATATATATATATATATATATATATATATATATATATATATATATATATATATATATATATATATGTATATATTTACACCCTATATCCAAATATCACACACATATATATATATATATATTTTACAACACTATATATATAATATTTACAAGCTATACATATATGTATTATTCCACTATATATTTACAACACTGTATATCTATATATATTTATATGTATGGGTTCTGTATTTATTTCTTTTTTCTCAATTTTTTATTTTCATTTTCATTCACTTTTTTTTTGAATTTTATAGGCTACCAAGATTATGCACATAAACCAAATGTGTAAGCCACTTTGGGGCATCGTGATGTAATATGAGATTTACCCGGGAAAAAATGTGAAAATAGCGTGTCTACAATGGCCTCTCCTTTGGATATTCCTTGTAACAGATTAGGAAATCTTGTTTCAAGGCCTCCGTAAGACTCCGTGAGCCTGGGATTCTCACTAGGACGCCGAGCTGGTTGTACCATTAAAACCCAATTGTCTAAAAGGCACTTATAGCGATGTTTTATATTATGGACTTTAGCGGCCATTTGGTTGATCGTCTGACTCTGCTAGCGGCCCTGCATTTGACCGCTAATGGATCCTAAACGGCCATGCATTAGACCGCTAAGACTCCAGATATGCTGTTTTCAAAATATCGAACTATCTTGTAAAAAGGTCCTATACTAGACCGCTAGGAGCAAGAAACAGTCCAGTAAACGACCGCTAGCTTACTGAGTTTGATTAACCTGGAGTTTGACTCAAGGGTTGATTTTCCTATGTTCCTAGATGGTCCAATTGATTATCCAGAACCTGTCACATTATTCCAAAGATACCTAAGTAATTTTGAGAGTAAAAGGAATGTACTGTTATGCTGCCAGTCTACCGCCATAGCATAATGTACTTTAAATCTTCCTTTGATATCTTATGTCAACTTTGGTACGTTCTATACATTGGTTACTTGATCATGAAACTTGTTATTTGGAATTGAGTTATTGGCCGTACTTTCTTATTATACTCGTGAAAGTAGCTTGATTTATACGTGAAGATACAGTTTGGGCGCTGATTGTGTCCAAGGGCTCTATGCTAGTCCCCTCGACTGATTGTCGAAAACATACTATAAACTATGGGGTATGATGCTACTGACGTCGCATTACGCTGGGAGTACTTTCTTTATAAATAAGTGAAATTCACGAGGAATCTAAGTGACTATCTCATGATTGAATTGCTACATGCTTGTTACATGACATTCTAGTGCATAACCTTTATGGTTATGAATAGTGAAAAGTGAAAGTGAAAGTGCGTTCTTGATGCATGGAAGCATATTCTTGTTCGTGAAAGGCCAAGTGACGTTCTTGTTATATTCAACTTGATCTTGTTCATATGTCATTACTCATCATCTATCATGATCTTATCGTCGCTTGCTTTATTCGCATGTTTTATCGTATTTGCATGATTTATCTTATTCTCTAGAGCCAAAATGTTAATTACTTAAATATTACCTTCATGTTGATACGAAGATACCTACTGGGCAAGTGTGCTCATTACCCTACTTTCCAATCTTTTTCAGGAAATTCTAGCAGGTCGGATTCAGATTATTCAAGTGATGGATCCGAGAGTGATTGATGGTTCGAGAGAAGCCATAGTTAGTCCAATCAAGAGTCAAGTATGTAATTTTCACTTTATTGAGTCTAGTTAGTCAACCAGTCAAGATCATGTACTAGATGATTATTATCAATAAAAGTCAGATTCTTGATCAATTATTGTCTCCATTCATCTTATGTCTGAATGATTTACACTCTGATTATTATTATCACTTGAGGCTTCTCTTGCCGGCTGTTCACGTTCTCGAATATCTTTCGCTGTAATAAAAGCTCGGGGCATGAAAGTTAAAGTGGTATCAGAGCCTAGGTCTTAGGACTCACTTATTTCTAGGGGAAAATGTCATGTTATAGGTCAAGTCCATGGTTAAGGACCCATACCTATGAACTAGGAAAGAATTCCGAACCCATTTGAGAATTGGGTAGAACTCTGGGTGAGATAGTTATACAGAAATTATCTTAGGGTAAACGTTCCCGATTCTAATGAAATTAACTAAAGGTCAACTTTTTCAGGTGCTCAGATTTCTCGATGGCCCATCGTGGGAATTGGGACAAGATGCAGCAAACTATTGCGGGTCTTACCCAAGCCCTACAGACGGTTACCCAAGCTGGTGCAAGGGCTGGCACGGGTAGCTTGCACAACAATTTCTGGAGTTTAAATCCTCCACGATTCTCTAGATCCTCTAACCCTGACGAGGCGGAGAATTGGATTGATGAAATGAACCGTATATTCGATGTCATGCAATGCACTAATCAAGAAAAAGTTCATCTTGCCACGTTCCAACTCAATAAAGATGTACGTACGTGGTGGAAGTCTATTCCAGCACCACCTACAGGCGCACCATACACGTGGGATGGATTTCATGTTCTTTTTTGAGCAAAGTACTTCTCCGAGCATGTAAAGGAGAGGAAGGCGACAGAATTTGCCTCCTTAAGACTAGGTATGATGTCCGTGGCGGATTATGAGCTCCAATTCTCTCGACTAGCACCTTATGCTCCCCACCTGGTAAGCATAGACTTATTGAAAGCCAACCGATTTATGGATGGTTTAAGGCCCGGATTTATTCAACAACTTGGATCTCAAAATATCTGAACATATACGGAGATGGTTCAAAGGGCACATCTATGCGAAAGAACCATGGAAAAGGTGGAAAAGCTCCGAGGGAAGGAAGAAAGGTCGAGCCGAAAACATGATCGACGAGAGGAGAAAGAAGTGGATGAGGATGAAAACCGTCACAATAAGAGGTCCCGCAATAGGAATTGTAATGGAAAAGAAATGGAAATGGAAATGAAAAGAATAAAAAGGTTAAAGAAGAAGAAGGAACGCAAGTCGCCACGGCTTGCTCATTTTGTGAAAAGTTTGGTCACGCGGTCGAAGAATGCTGGAAGCGTCTCGGTGCCTGTCTCAAATGTGGAAGTCGGGAATATCGCTTGCCCATGTGTCCTCTCATAAAGGAACAATCTTCGAGAGATAACAATGAACACGGGAAACGAGGCCGACTAATATGCCATTCTAGACGAGGAAAGTAAAGTACTTAAAGGTACCATCTTAACCTATTCACCTTACTTTAATTTTTAGTGCAGTTAATTAATAAATTAGAACACGCACACTCTCCGTAAAAACTCATGTTATGAATTTGGGGACCAAATTCTCTTAAGTGGGGGAGGGTGTAACACCCCAAAATTTTATATAAATTATTTTAAGGTATTTCAGAAATTTTTGAGAATTTCTAGGATTTTTCTAAACTAAATAAAGGGTTAATTAAAGCTAAAATAGAATATTGAGTGAATTTTGGGTTAAATACATTATTCTTGAAGCCCAAAATAATAACCAGTTAATTTGGACAATTAAATAAGCCCAACGGACCCAAAACCAAGCCCACTAGTCTTGGCCCATATTCTAGAAGTTAGAAATTAGTGTAATCACGGAATTAAGGGATAATGACTCTTTAGGAAGATAAGTAAATGGATAATAATGGGGATAATATCAAAAGAGTTTGAAGTAATTCAAATTCGACGACAGGAAGGAAAAACGCTCTATCGCGAGACCGCTAACGAGAAATAAACGGTCGTCCCAATGACCGCTACCCACTGCAGATTCTGTGAGTGTAAGACAACATGAAAAGATTGGATTTTTGGCATCCAATTCACCTAGGATCGACTCTATCTACTAATTAGATAAGCCTAGAAGGTTAAAAGATCGAATTGAAGGTCTAATTAGGACTCTAAGTTCGTTCAAATTCTCAACACCTTAGCAAACCCTATAAATAGGTCCCATATTTGACATATGTGGCCCTTACTTTTGGCACGTGTGGAACTCAGGTAAGGAGGATGAATTAGAGATAAGTTTCTTCTAGAAATTTATTTATTATACTTAGGTCTAACTACCCTCCGAATTTCATTATAGGAGATCAAGCCTACAGAAAGATAGAAGGTTCCAAAGTTGCTGATTCAACATTAAGAACTCAGGAATTAGTGCGTCCGATCCAGATTGATCAATGAATTCAAAGCGCTAAACGAGGTATTTAGCAAAGGTGTCTTGTCAACTTTCTCTTACCGTTCATATCTTCTATCTACCCTCAAAATTTCACGTCATTAGGATAAGGGAATCAAGACATAGAAGGACGTGAAGTTGCTGATTTAGTTCAGGACGAGCAGAGAACTAGGGTTGACTTGCAGCCTTAAATTCGAAGATTAAAGCCCAAAACCAAGGTAGGTTATCTCATGAATGGCTTAAACTTTATGTCAGGAATAAAAGTCCTCTTATTTCAATTGATTTCATGCATTGTACACCATGAATTTCATGTTTTACTTAGGACTATACTTCTAGTATATTCCTCATGCAAGAATTAGCACTAATGAAGTAAAAAGGAATTTTTCTTGTAAATCACATGAACCTATGCATATTGTTGGCCTATCCTTGTTCTATCATGCCATAGAAAGTTTATATATGTTGATTTCCCGGCATGATATGTCTTAGTTTAGCATTTGTTTATTTATCATTTGCACTCGGATTTACACAGGAAGAAACGGTCTTCCTGTAGATCGCCAGGAACTCTAGCGGTCGCCCGATAGACCGCTAGCCAATGTGAAATGGTCACCCATTATACTGTTTTCAATTTTTTATTTTATAATTTTGGTAACCCGAACCATATTGCAGGATTAACCATAATTAAAATATAATAAGCCTAGTTAACTTAGTTATATTCCTGTTTTAAGTACTGGTTTCCTATACCTAGTTAAATTTCTGGTTCATCATAATAGATTTCATGTTATTATGCACCTAGGCATTATTTTAACTTATGTTAATTTATGACCAAAAAAATATACTCTTGTAATTAAATACATGTTTTAAATAGAGGATTCATGATTTAACTTGATCATTGTTTTATCACGATTCTCTCTCTTCTAAGAGTCATTTTCTAAAGTACATGGCACATATCCCGGTATGTTGTCATTAGTTACACTTTTTGCACATTATGAACACAATCTTAGACATGATGACCTCTCCTTTGGATATTCCTTCCAACGGACTACAAAATCTTGTTTCAAGGCCTCCGTAAGACTCCGTGAGCCTGGGATTCCTACTGGGACGCTGAGCTGGTTGTACCATTAAAACCCAATTGTCTAGAAGGCACTTATACCGATGTTTTATATTCTGGACTTTAGCGGCCATTTGGTTGACCGTCTGACTCCGCTAGCGGCCCTACATTTGACAGCTAATCGATCCTAAATGGCCATGAATTAGACCGCTAAGACTCCAGATATGCTGTTTTCAAAATATCGAACTATCTTGTAAAACAGTCTTGCACTAGATCTCCAGGAGCAAGAAACGATCTAGTAAACGACCACTAGCTTACTGAGTTTGATTAACCAGGGGTTTGACTCAAGGGTTGACTTTCCTATGTTCCTAGATGGTCCAATTGATTATCTAGAACCTGCCACAGTATTCCAACGATACCTAAGTAATTTTGAGAGTAAAAGGAATGGACTGTTATGATGCCGGTCTACCGCCATAGCATAATGTACTTTAAATCTTTCTTTGATTTCTTATGTCAACTTTGGTACGTTCTATACCTTGGTTACTTGATCATGAAACTTCTTATTTGGAATTGAGTTATTGGCCGTACTTTCTTGTTATACTCATGAAAGTAGCTTGATTTATACATGAAGATGCAGTTCGAGCGCTGATTGTGTCCAAAGGCTCAATGCTAATCCCCTCGACTGATTGTCGGAAACATACTATAAACTATGGGGTATGATGCTACTGGCGTCGCATTACGCCGGAAGTACTTTCTTTATAAATAAGTAAAATTCACGAGGAATCTAAGTGACTATCTCATGATTGAATTGCTACATGCTTGTTACATGACATTCTAGTGCATAACCGTTATGGTTATGAATAGTGAAACGTGAAAGTGAAAGTGCGTTCTTGATACATGCAAGCATATTCTTGTTCGTAAAAGGCCAAGTGACGTTCTTGTTATATTCAGATTATATAATTTTCAAGTAATGGATCCGAGAGTGATTGATGGTTGAATATAACAAGAAATGGATCCGAGAGTGATTGATGGTTCGACAGAAGCCATAGGTAGTCCAGTCAAGAGTCAAATATGTAATTTTTACTTTATTGAGGCCAGTTAGTCAACCAGTCAAGATCATGTACTAGATGATTATTATCAATAAAAGTCAGATTCTTGATCAATTTTTATCTCCATTCATCTTATGTGTGAATGATTTGTGCTCTGATTATTATTGTCACTTGAGGCTTCTCTTGCCAGCTATTCACGTTCCTGAATATCTTCCGCTGTAATAAAAGCTCGGGGCATGATAATGATCAAGCATGGAAGATAATGAACAAAGGGGGGCGATAAGAGATAGAAGAACTGACCGTGATTGCCACCAATGTTTCGACAACGCCGAAAGGATGAAGAGATGGAAGAAACGACATCGTGTACCTTGGAAAGATGAAGACTTGATCGCGCTTAAGAATGGGGTGCGGGGAACTTTGTAGATTCAAACCGCCTCTCCTTCCAGCCGGCTAGATGAAGAGGGTCTCACATTCATATCATGCTCTCCTACAAAACGAAGATCAAACACAATGGTAAAAACTCATTAGAAATTATAAGTGTAGCATCAATCCCGCCGTGATAAAGTAGGGGTAGAAATTGAGGGAAAACTCACCAGGGGGAGGTTTTTAACCCCTGTGGAAGGGTGGAAATAATAGATTTGCGTGTTGTGGATGCTTGAGAGTTGAAATCATGAGATATGATGAAGAGAATAGGGAGAAATCGTTGATGCAAAACGTGCAAAAGTTCAGGTGTAGTAGAAAGTGCATAAAACTGTGATGATTTATGAAATTGGGAGGACTAGAATTAAGAGAATAGACAACCAAATTAAGCCCTTGAGTGTGGAATAGAAAGCCAATATACTTCCCTCTTCAGGCCAGAGTCGAAGTTGTGAGTTGGAGATGCAACATGGCTTCGCCCCAGGTTGAAGAAGAGCCCTCCTTTGCTACTGCGAACTGGGTGCTTTAAATAGGAGCAGGAAACTTCTGGAGATAGATACGAGATAAACACCCAATTTCGAGGATTTAGATGCATAAACCTCAAGATAATAGTGGTGGGAAGAGTTCCAAATAAATGGAAACCGAGGTGGAGGCTTATCTCCCTCGAAAGTGGTGTCAACAAGGGTTCCAAAGAGTCCCACGGTGAAGAAATCAGAGTTCAGGAAGTTTAGGACTCTCTGTCTGGAAAATAGTCTATTGTACGGCCGTTTCTTGATGAAAATGGTCTAGAGAAGGACCGCAAGGGGATGGCAAACGGTCTAGGGGGTGACCGCAAGGCTCTAGGGGTGAAACGGGACAATGTCGAACAATTTTTTGGAAAATATTCTAGTGAATGGCCGTTTCTTGTGGCCTAGCGGTCTAGCAAATGACCGCTAGGCTGCTGGAGAAAAAATTCTGGGCAGACTGTGCGCGACTTTGGAAATCGGGGTATATCTCTCAAAATATACAGAATTAGTGAATGTGGTAGAAGAAGAAATTGTAGATAACTAAGACATGAACAACTTTCATGAAGAGAGAAAGATCATCAGATGATTAGAAGAGGGAGAAAATGGGGCGAGAACAGAGAGGAAAAATGTTGGGACATAGGTGAACAGCACATCCTGCCAGAAAAATGTGAATAACTTGAAATCATTGCAGAACTGGCCAATGGAATAGAAGAAAAAAATGTAGAACTTTAAAAGATGAACAACTTTGGTGAAGGGCACATTTTGAATAGAGGAAGAGAAGGGGATGAAAAAGGACCATTTTCAAGACTATGGAGTGAAAGAGGCCGAATGCTTGATGGAAAGTCGACCTGAATGGACCGTAAGTTGATTTGGAAGGCCGGAAGTTGATAAAATAAGCCCAAGGGCTCTAAGAAATCATGATCTCCAAAGTCCAAAGGCTAGGGAATAATGAAATGGGCTCAAAATCCGTTCAAGGAAGGCTCCAAAATAGTGGGTAATTCGGGACATCAAAATGATGAATAAGAGAAATGATGCAACTTGTGGGCCGAAAATGGGTGTCAACAGATGCCCCTCCTTGATGTCCGCTTTACAAGAGAATGAGCAAAAGCGGTGCGGAGGTGGAGTGGAAAGTAGCTAGAGCGAAAGCGACAGTGACGAGGAATGGAGATGAAGCAGAGATGAAGCGGAGAGAACTGAAAAATGGGCATCAAGGCAAAAGACACCCGTCATGACAAACAAGCGACATGAATTCTCTCGAAAATGTAGAACTAACCTCAAGGAATGGATGACGCGGATGAGACATGTCTGGAGAACTAAACTAAGGAAGAAAGGAAGCACGACGAACCTCATCGGGGACACAATCCATGGGCAATGAGGGGATCGGAAAGAACACAGCTGAAAAGCTGGAAAAGGAGAGATAAAACTGAGATAAAATCCAGACAGGAATCACGCTGGCCAACCAGACCGAGCAAGCAGATCAGAAAGATCGTTCAAATTCGGAGTGGAATGAGGATATCTTATCCAAGAGAATTGAAGTGCAATTAACCATTGTTGAGGAGAAACCTTGAGAGAATTTCGAGACATGAATGCTCAAAATGACATGATGCATGCTGGGCTAAAAATAAAAAAATCATCAAAACGAATGCAAATAAAGGATAAAATAGAAAGTACTCAAGAATAATATTGCTAGACCAAGCCAAGATGGGGTCAAGAGTCGTCCGCAACCAAAGCGTGTGAGACAGAGTCCGTCGTCCCCCACCCGACTCAACCTAACGGTCTATCCAATGATTAACCGTATGCTTCTAGATCATTATCATTTTTGTTAAAGGGGCACATCAGATCCCAAAACACACGGCTAACCAGCCGGTCCTTGAGAGGCTATAAAAAAATAATGTAGATACCATATAGTAATGCAACAATGAGGAGGGATAGAGAGCCATACCTGACTTACCTGCCAAGCGAAATTATATTTTTTAGATTTTTAATTTTTTTTATAATTTTTGGATTTTTATGAGATTTTCATCATAAGACAACCAACAAACATGAACAAACAAGTATGAACATAACGAAGATAACTGAACCACAGACAACACAACATGATCAAACGAATGAAAAACAATACAACAAGACAAACAGGCACATATGCAATGGCATGAACAAACCACATGTATGCACGATGAACATGGTGGGACAAGATAACAACGCGGTGGGACAACACACGGTTGGGATAAGAATATGAGGGATGACCACACGGTTGGGACAACACACGGGACATAGAGGGATGACTAACAACATATGCAAGATAACTAACAACACGGAGGGACATAAACACGTGACAAGGACACGTCGAGACAAAAGACATGATAAATACGCCCTTCAATCAAAGCCCAAGATCAAAAGAAGCAGAACTGCCAGGTTCATAATCGTGAGGCACAGCCCTCTCATGGAGATATAATCGTTGCAAACAAAAGTTGAGAAGGACACAAGCTTCAGAATAGATCGAGAGATGAGATTGAAAAAGGAGAGAACAGATCCGAAAGATGTGAACAGGAACCAGATAAAACAAATGGTAGAGCAATGAAACTCGAACATCTGCAACCTACACACTGAACAAACGAATCACACCTGTCCTCAAAACAAATAGACAGAAAACACATGAAGAAGGGAATGAAAGACAAATATTTTAGCTTTTTGCAATTTTGATTTTTTTAGGATTTTTGAAAATATTTGAATTTTTTTAATTTTTTTGAAATATTTGATTTTTTTTTTGAAATAGCAATCTGTAGCACCCAAGACGGGCACACACTACTGGCCAGGGATCGTCGTCCCCCCCCCCCTTTTCATTAAAGATTTCCCTTAAGCAGGGCGTACATGTGAGGGTGGCTCACCACAACCAACCGCCTCTAAAGAATGGTGCCCCTACTAAGGCCATACCCGGGATACAACCCAGCCAAAGAGGGAGAAGTAGAAGAAAAATGGGGACAAGCTTTATGCAGGATGGGAGACATCAAGACTCGAATTCCTTCCAGGGCACTACCCCTCAAAGAGTAGGTCTGTTATGCCGGGACTTTGTGTCTTTGATTTTGAGACCCATATTTATCAGGCACGCGTGCGACTGGGCTTATGACGTCCCGCGGGGAACTGTATCACCACTCTTGCCATGCCTTTGATTTCATAATTTTGGATTGATTCATTTCCTTTGATTTTCTTTTGACAGCCCCTATTGGCTAGATATAACATGAGCGCTGACTTTTCGAGGGTCAAGACTGCCCCTATTTGAGACCTCTCTCGTATTGGGGAGCACCTAGGTAAGTCATCTCATCCATCAATCTCTTGCCCCTGCACTTGGCCGAGCAGAGAAAAGAAAAGACCTTTGTGCATACCCAAAGTATGGCCGAAGTAGTAACAGTGTTGCCCCAGAGGAATCAGCTATGGCTTGTTGTGAAGTGTGTGAAAAACCCATGCAAAAGGTCACCCTCAACAATCGGGGAAAGAAACTAGACTCCCACCGCGGAGCTATTACCAGCCTAAGGATGCTGCAGAAGCGAACTCTTTTTGATTGAATTAAGCAAACTCTAAAATCCACTCAAACCATGTTGAGGAAACAACATTATAAGCATGTGTGAAAAAATATAAGAATAATGACCATGATAAGAAATTCTTGCACCAAAATAAAGATACCTTACAAATCCTGAGAGTGAAAACAAGCATCCTGAAGCGATCTTGATCATCGAGCTTTGAGCAGCACGAGCTTTTGTATTCCTTACATAACATGACAAATGATGAGAAGATAACAAGGTTTTAAGATTCCTCGACACGGAGGAGTGGCAGACATCAAATTGGACAAAGAATGATAAAAAGGAAAAGAGATGAGGGCTAGAACTCCCTTGTTAAGGTGCAGAGACCCTGATAACAAGGAACCAGATACAGAATAAGTAGAGATGAGCTGGGATCAAGGCGGGCTAAAGCCTCGAAAATAGCAAGAAAGAGGGCAAAGCCCCCGAAAGGGTGAGACAGAAGGAATAGAAAGATGATGAGATTGCTGCGAAGACGGAGAAGAAGAAGAGTAATCATCCAACGTGGTCGGAGAAGAAGAGTTGTGGTCATCTGATGGGGTCAGAGAAGAAGAATGGGGAGTACCCGACAGAGTCGGGGAAGAATTAGAAGCAACACTCGGGAGTCCCGGGGAAGAGGAATCGGGTGACGTCCCGAAATTGGGATGAAGGGATGACATAGGCCGAGGCCTAGAATTGTAAGAGGAGGGAAAGTCTGGAGGTTCCGGATGGTGGTTCACGGACCTGGAAAGAGAGGAGAAGATGATGGTAACAGGATTTGAAGTGGGAAGATACACCACCCAAGGGTGGGAGCTGAGCATGAGAAATGATGAATGAGAGGAAGAAGAAGAAGGTGAAGTGGACCCTTGAATGCACAATTGACGGCCCTTGAACTTGCGCCGCCCCCTCTTCTTAGCAGAAATCTCTTGAACACGGGCCTGCCTGACGCGAACCCGGACCTTTAGGCTTCTTGATTTGCAGTGTCTCCTCAAATAACGGGCCCATCTGGCAGATGACCTAACCCGGCTATGAATATGCAACCTTATTGAGACGGTTGCCCTTATACATCCGGTGCTAACCATATGTGGACATTCTTGAACAGTGAACTCCTTAGATGGATGGGCACCAGAGAACCATGGAGTCCTGTAACCTGGCACAAGGATCCTGAGATTTGGCAACTCTACTCAAAAATCAGTTTTGAAGCACAACTCTCTTGATAGATGAGAATGAAGCTGAGGGAGGGCAATACAAGGCATTGACGTGGCCGGCGTACTAATGAACCGAGCGAGATTGCATAAGATGTGCAGAATGTCCTTGGAGAATATAGAAGATACGGCCAATTTCCCCTTGAAAATAGAGTGCATAATCCGCTTGGCGGCCATATGAGTTAGCATAATTTATGTAGAGAACCCCTCTTGGCCATTGAACTGAACAACAATCGAGCGAGATGTGATAACGGCATCAATAATGAACCCATCGGCGAGTAATGAGATTGCCACCGACCTCGCTCGAGAAGAAACTGGCACTAGTGCGCGAGAGTTTTTCTTGACAACTGTCTTCAAAAGTGTAAGCTCATCATCCCCAAAATAGCCAGGGACCAAGATGCTGATTGACATTCAGCAAATGAAATCTTGAATCTTGAGATGCACAACCGAAACTTGACTCGGCCTATCATCTCCCCAGGGACCAGACCCGAGGGGCACCAGAAGTAGTGCACACCCACTCCGTGGGGTGGGAGTGGATGGAGAAGTGGAGGTAATATGTTCGGAAGGTGGAGGTGAAGGTTAAGAAGGCGTGGAGGCTTCAACGAGGGTTTTTAGTGATGGCAAAGGTGAGGGCAAAGGCGGTGCGGCAAGGCTGGGCTTGGGTGAAGGTAAAGGTGGAGGCGGAGGTGAAGGCGGGAGTATAGCCTGCTCAGGCTTAGGCCCCGATGGTGAGGGTGATGGCAAAGGGGAAGGCCGTGGACATGGAGGTGGAGAGGGTGAAGAGGGAGGTCGTGGTGCCCACCATCGACATGTCGACACAATGCGTCGAGCGGTGTTAGGGATAGAAGTAGTGGAAGTGGCGGCGGGAGAAGAAGGGGAGGCACTGGCCTAAGCAGAGGCTTAGGTTTGTGGAGGTTGCGGAGATTGGATAGGAGATGGCAAAGGTAATAGAGTAGGTGACGGAGCAAGTGCAGCACTAGATGAGGAATCACAAGGGTGCCCCAGGCCTTGAAATGGAAACGGCTGCTTAGGTGGCGCTTCTTGTTGCTGTTGCTTGCTGTGAAGATGTAGAATGACTTTGTGAATAGCATCCCAATCAATCCTTTTCTTGGCTTCCAAGTCATAAATATAATTCCGGAATTCAGGGCAATCCTTAACCAAATGCCCCTGCTGGCGGTAAAATTCACAGAACCGAAGCATATTCCCAACCGCGGGTTGGCAAGGCACAACCGAAGGGAGTTGTAATGCGTGAGTGGCCATCAAAACCCTAAAAATATCTGTGAAGCACTCCGGCAACGGAGAAGGAGGAGCCCGCTTCGGGCATGGTGGATGCCGAGGGATATGGGAAGGTAATGAAGATGGTTGTGGGGTTGCATAAGCAATATTGCTTGGCCGGCGGCGGAGGGATTTGGTGAAGGCATATGGGGAGCAGGATGAGGGGGTATATAGACGGCATTCACCTACTCGGGATGTGGTATTCCCTTGACCGGGGGTGGCGGCGGATGTGGAGAAGTGGAAGGCTGACTCGTGAAGGGATGACTTGCGGAAGTGTACGGGTATGTAGAAGCGGAAGGTAGACTTGTGGAAGGATGACTCACGGAGGTTTGATATGTGGAGGTGGCATAAGGCTGACTCATGGAGGGCAGACCCATGGGAGCGTAGGGTTGGCTTGTGGAAGGTGAGGTGTAAGTGGAGGTGGATGGTGGAGACTCAGGGTCAAGGGAACCTTGGATTTGTTGACGAACGAAGCGGGCTCGACTATGGAGCTATTGCTAGGAGGTAATATCATTAAGGACTAAGATGAAGTGGTACTTGGGCATTGCATTGGAAATCAGCATCTTGATCAACTCTCCCTCCGGAATGTGCCCCGGGACTTGCGTGGCATGGCGACGCCAGCAGTCGGCCAAGGTAGAGAACTCCTCTTTGGGCTTCATCTTCTCATGGGCCAGATCCACAACAGAGAACTTGGGCTCAACCTGGTCCTGAAATTGCTGAATAAACTTCTCTTAGACCACACGAAAATTCACAATCTGCTCTTGCAGAAGAGAAAAGAACCAATCTCGAGCTGGGACTTCCAAAGACAGACCAAATAGATAGGCCATGAACATTGGTCATGTCAAAATTGGGTTGACTCAAAAATAAACTTTTTTAAGTGCACATAGGGGTCACCGACTCCACCATAACAGTGATATGCGGGGATTTGAGAAGGGGGTGGAAGCCGAAGATTTTGAAATGCAAGCGGGGCACTCAAGGAGGTTTTGGGATTGATCCGACGTTGAAGTTCATCAAACTGGCATTGGGCTTGAACAATCATCTCTTGGGTAGGGAGAGATCGAGAAGAAAGTGGGCCAGCCCGAGCAAGAGGTTGTGAATATGAACCAGGATGATAATGGGCTGGATGAAAGGATCCGGGCTGAGAAGGGAAAGGGCCCATTCCAGGAGTGGAAGGGTATGCGAGCCTGAAAGAAATATGAGCATAGGTATGAGGACCAACTGGGCCAACAGCATAAGGAGAAGAAGAATAAGGCCCATTAGGATGGAATTGGCCATGAGAAACTGGGCCTGCATCGTGGGATGGAGAAGGAAAGGGCCCATTAAAAGAAGAGGGCTCATGAAGATGATTTGCAGTGAGCCTTTGGGCATGGGCCGGGTCCATTTGACGAACAAGGCATGATAGATGGGCCATGAGATTAACCTGTTCCTGGGATGGATCAGAAGGACCACGGGAAGATGGGCCCACGTAGGAAGAGGATTCCACGCGAGAATAGGAAGAAGATTGGGAAGAAAAATGATACAAGGGGTTGAAATGATGCTCCATGAGGGCAAATGGATACTTAATACAAGGAGGGAAGCAAGGGCTTAATGGGCTTGAAAATAAGGGGGGACTGACCCACTAATGTAAAGACCAAGGGAGAACAGACCAAGACAATGGACTAGACAATCGACACACAAAATGGAGTAACCTAAATGGGCCTAACAACAAAGAATATGTGAATGCAACACAAAACACCACTAATGGGCTTGGACAAGCCCAAACAACACAAACAATGCAATGTGAGAGTTTTCACCCAAGTCAAACAAGTTGATATGATGGGAAATATTTTAGGGGTTTTAATAGACCTTTTAATGATTTGAATTAAGAATAATTCTCTCAAGATAGGAATCCTATAGGAATAAGGTCCAAACTTTGGGTTGACTAAGGTTAACTCCCTCACACATATGCGGATGCAAACCTAAGGGGTGGAAAAGGTACAACCGGCCCGACGTCCGTGTGGGAATCCACGGCTCACGGGGACTTACGGAGGTCCCGGATAAGATCACCTAGTCAACCCCAAGGAATATGGAGGTGAGAGGATCACTTACCAAGGAGAAATGCAACTATGATATGCAATGCATGGCCCTGTGTGCACCGTAGTGCATGTAAAAATCTAGGATAAAAGTGAAAAATGAGGGCAAGATTTAATTATGCAAACACAATGATATGAGTGCAAACAATATATGAAAATGAAGACAATACAACGGACAACAAGACAGGACCAAAAAATAACACAATCGGAACCCGGAAGGCAAAGAAATCATCAATGCAAAACGTACTTGTGAATCTGCCCCTGAACCTGCATGCAGATTTTATGCACAAAATACAAAAATGGAGACAAGATTTGACTATGCAAACGTGACCCAAATAATGCAAATAAGATATGGATGGAAAGACAATACAAAGGGCTACAGAACAGGCCCAAGAACAAGGTAATCGGACATCGGGAGGTCAATTAAATCATCCAAGAAAGTTTCCCCCGTGAGCCTATGCGCAGACCGCACGCAGATTTTATGCACAAAATGCTAAAATGATGATAATATTTAACTAAGCAAATGTGACCCAAATGATGCAAATAAACTATGGATGGAAAGATAATACAAAGGACTACCCAATGGAACAAAAATCAGCGCAATCAAATGTCGGGAAGGCAATCAAATCATCAATCAAAGTCTTACTAGTGAACCTATCCTTGAGCCTGCCTGCAGACTTTAGGTAGAAAACTGAAAAAGTCTGACAATATTAGACTAAGCCAATGTGACCCAAATAATATAAATAAGATATGGATGGAAAGACAATACAAAGGCCTATCCAATGGAATAAAAATAAGTCCATTCGGACCCCGGGATCAAAAGTTATGCCTCAACGAATAGGGCCCTGTGAGCACGCGCATAGAACTGCCAGAATCCGTAAGTGGTCTACCAAATGACCATTTTTGTGCCCCTTGCGGTCTACCAGAAGACCGCCAGGCTACCAGAGCCCTTAAAACGTCCAAAATAGTGGAAGAATGGAGAAAATACTACCTAAACATGAACATGCACACACCCAACTTACAAAAGAGCATGAAAACAAATGTGATGGGCATTGGTGTCCCACTGTGATCGTAAAAAAACTAGGTTGTTGATAAACTATCTACCTCGCCCCTTAAACTAACTATGCATGTATCATATGAGCATGATCAAGCATGGAAGATAATGAATAAAGGGGGACGATAAGAGATAGAAGAACTGACCGTGATCGCCACCAAGGTTCTGACAACGCCGAAAGGATGAAGAGATGGAAGAAACGACGTCGTGTACCTTGGAAAGATGAAGACTTGATCGCGCTTAAGAATGGGGTGCGGGGAACTTTGTAGATTCAAACCTCCTCTCCTTCCAGCCGGCTAGATGAAGAGGGCCTCATGTTCATATCATGCTCTCCTGCAAAATGAAGATCAAACACAAAGGCAAAAACCCATTAGAAATTATAAGTGTAGCATCAATCCCGCCGTGATAAAGTAGGGGTAGAAATTGAGGGCAAACTCACTGGGGGGAGGTTTTTAACCCCTGTGGAAGGGTGAAAATAATAAGTGTGTGTGTTGTGGATGCATGAGAGTTGAAATCATGAGATATGATGAAGAGAATAGGGAGAAATCGTTGATGCAAAATGTGCAAAAGTGGAGGTGTAGCAGAAAGTGCAGAAAATTGTGATGATTTGTGAAATTGGGAGGACTAGAACTAAGAGAATAGACAACCAAATTAAGCCCTTGAGTATGGAATAGAAAGCCAATACTTCCCTGTTCTGTCCAGAGTCGAAGTTGTGAGTTGGAGATCCAGCATGGCTTTGCCCAAGGTTGAAGAAGAGCCCTCCTTTGCTACTGCGAACTGGGTGCTTTAAATGGGAGCAGGAAACTTCTGGAGATAGATCCGAGATAAACACCCAATTTTAGGGATTTAGATGCATAAATCTCAAGATAATAGTGGTGGGAAGAGTCTCAGATCAATGGAAATCGAGGTGGAGGCTTATCTCCCTTGAAAGTGGTGTCAACAAGGGTTCCAAAGAGACCCACGATGAAGAAATCGGAGTTCAGGAAGTTTAAGACTCTTTGTTTGGAAAACAGTCTACCGTACGGTCGTTTGTTGATGAAAACGGTCTAGAGAAGGACCACAAGGGGATGGCAAACGGTCTAGGTGGTGACCGAAGGCTCCAGGGGTGAAACGGGGTGATTTTAAACAAGTTTCTGAAAAACGGTCTAGTGATGGCCTTTTCTTGTGGGCTAGCGGTCTAGCAAATGACCGCTAGGCTACTGGAGAAGAAATTCTAGGCCGAGTTTGCCCGACTTTTGAAATCGTGGTATATCTCTCAAACAGTACAGAATTAGAAAAGGTGCTAGAAGAAAAAATTGTAGATAACTGAAAAAGGAACAACTTTCATGAAGAGAGAAAGATGATAAGACGACCATAAGAGGGAGAAAATGGGGCGAGAACAGAGAGGAAAAATGCTGGGACATAGGTGAACAACACAGCCTGCCCGAAAAACACGAATAACTTAAAATCGGTGCAGAACTAGCCAATGGCGTAGGAGAAGAAAATCTAGAGCTTTAAAAGATGAACAAATTTGGTGAAGGGCACATTTTGAATAGAGAAAGAGAAGGGGATGAAAAAGGACCGTTTTCAAGATTGCGCAGTGAAAGAGGTCGAATGCTTGATGGAAAGTCGACCTAAATAGATCGTAAGTTCATTTAGAAGGCCGAAAGTTGATAAAATAAGCCCAATGGCTCTAAGAAATCATGATCTCTAAAGTCCAAAGGCTAGGGAATAATGAAATGGGCTCAAAATCCATCCAAGGAAGGCTCCAAAATAGTGGACAATTCGGGACATCAAAATGATGAATAAGAGAAATGACGTAACTTGTGGGCCGAAAACGGGTGTCAACACATGTGCAGTTAATTTCATTCTCACAAGTAATTTAAGTCTACACATATTTTTTCATCTTTCTAAGCCAAAATGACCATGTGAGAAATATTCAAGAATTCGTACAATTATTTGAAATCCATTTTTGGATGAAATATGTTGATTATTTGAATTTTTTAAATTTTCAAGAAATAGCGACTGGTGGGTCAGACGCCATTTCTTTGCGCTTTTATGAAAAAAAGAAATAGCGATTGAGCAAACGGGCATCCATTTGTTTGACTGAAAAAGAAAAAAAAGAAAAAGAAGAATTAGCGACTGCATATATGGGCGCTATTTCATTTGATAAAAATAGAAAAAAGAAGAAAAGCTGAAAAATAAGAGGAAATAGCGACCGTTTAAGCAAGCACAGTTTCTTTGGAGAAGAATTAGCGACCGTTCAAACAGCCGCTCATTCAATTATATCAAAAATCAGAAGGAAAATGAAGAATAATGAAAAAAGAATTAGCGGCTGTTTGCATAATTGCAAATTCCTTGATTTATGGAAAAAGAGGAAATATCAAAATATGGAAACAAGAATGAGCGACCATCATGGAAGACGCTATTTTAATGTGCGCCCACAGGGTTGGACGCCATTTCTTTTGCCAGAAGAAACAGAAACGGGAAGGTCTCTTTGAAGCAATGTTGCTATGATCGTCATTATCCTTCAATGTTTTGATCAAGAGAGAGTTTATCCATGGCAAGAGCCCTATTTGAGCAATCAACTAACACTGCAAAATCAAGTTTTGATCTGATCTGCAGACGCCGGCCGTGATAGTTCTTATGTGTCCTATAAAAAGCTACCCGAGAGCCACCGGAGGAGGAACTTTGGCCTTTTACATGCTTTCCTGTTTGTCTTTTCAATTTACTTTCTTCTGCAATCTTCTTCATTTTTAAGCACTCTTTAAGTCCTCCTTCCTCTTCTTCTAATTCTCTCTTGTTCTTAAGCTATTCTCAATTTTTCAAGTCATGGTTTTTACACTTTTTACTATTCATCTATGATTTTTCATAATTCTTCTCTCCCAGTTTTTACACTCTTCTGATCCTCATCTCCCTCTACGTTCTTCATCAATCTTCTTCATCTTCTCAAGCTCTTCAACTTTCTCTTCTTCCACATCTTCTAAATCTTTCTAGTTTTTTAGTTATTTTTCTTTTTTTATACCCTCTATTTTCTTCTTATTTTACTATGTTTCTCCACCGTACTTCATCTTCCTTACTCTCTGTTCACTTTCTTCACAACACACTCACACACACACAGGTTTTTATTTATTCTTCCTCTCTCCCTCTATTTCTCCCTTCTCTAGTTTCATATAAACCCCTTTGGCGGAGATTCTTCCTTCGGTCCTCTCGGCGGCGTCTATCTCCACGGCGGGCGGTGCACTCAAAGGCTTGGCAAGGAGACGGCGGCGCTCTTCATCCAAATTCCTTGGCTTTATTTCCTTCCCTCTTCTTTTTTTATTTTCATTACAAGTTGTACTTTGGAATTTTTATACACATTGTAATCTTTCCTCTTAGTAATTAAATTCATTTTTTGGCAATTGTGTTCTCTTTTCTCTCTCTCTTTCTAACTTCTCTCCTTAACCCTCTCATCTTCTTTATATAGTTTTAATTTCAAGCCATTTTATTTTTCTTTTCAATCTCACTCAAAATTCGGATCTTTCAAATATAAGAATTCTTCATCATGCTTAATTGAAAATATTTCTTCTTCGTGGGATCGACCCGTTCTTACCACTTTACTCTAATTTAATATCTTTTTAAGTGAGTGAGTGCGGTTAATTTTTAAATTATGGCACGGCATTTTTGACAATGAGTGTTAGTGGCTATCAATTTTTGATGCCGTTGCGAGGGGAAGAAAATGATTTTTGATTATTGGAAATTCTTGTGTTTGATTGTATATAGTTTTACTAATTGTTTTATTTTTATCTTGCAGAAAAAAAGGAGAAAATTCGGACCTGAAAATCCCTGAAAATAAATTATCATAGGAAACGTCGCTCAAAGCATGAAACTATCGTAGAAAGTAGAAAATTAGAAAATCCTTGAAATTCAAGCGTCGCTAAAGGTCAGTAAACGTAGGAAAATGTCTTATTTTAATTTTTTTTTGAAAAATAATAAAAAAATTCTGATAAATTGTTGAAAAATCCAAAAAAATCATAAAATCAGAAAACACCAAAAACATTATTTTAGGTCTTAATTTGTAGTAGTTTTACATAATGTTTGATATTTTTAGTTCATAGTTTTCTTTTATTCATCTCTTCTTAAAAAATCTCAATTTTTTTTTTCAAAAAATAGAAAATAGAAAAAAAATCTCATCATGTTATCATGCTTTCATCTTAGTGCATCGCTTACTTACTTGCATCATCATTTGAAAAAAAATAAAAAAATTCTTTCTCTTCTCTTCTATTTCTTCTTCTCAACGGTAAGTTAGGCTCTTTACACCTCTGTTGGAATTGGAAAGACCCTCCATTAAGCACCCCGTCTCTTTGGATTGGAATCTCCTTTTCTAAGACCTCCATAAGTCACTGCACCCGTGGATTCTCTCACGGAGGCCGAGCAGGTTGTACCATGAAGTACCCCGGAGTTAGATTGCCCTTAGAAGGTTTCACATAAAAAAAAGAGATTTAAAATTTATTACTATTTTGTAAATTTTGTGTCTAAGGCTAGAGGTTAAGTGGAAAACGTCCAAGCGGGTTTGTGACTATTTAATTAGATCGCTATGAAAGTAGGCGGACCCTCCCACAACTCCACCTCTTACCTGGCCGGTTGACCAATTTGGTAGTGAGTACCAATTCTTCTTTTAAAAAAATAAAAAAAATAACCGTCATTTTGCATTCATATAGTGATTGATTCATTGCATTATTTTCCAAATTTATTTACATAAAAAAAGAAAAAAAAGAAAATCATCATCATTTTTACATAAAACATTCATATAGGGGTTAATTCATTACAATTTAACTCACATTGCTTTCTAATTGAAAAAATCAAAAATCTAAAAACAAACAATCTTTCTTTGGGCCCTTTTGCATTGCATGCAAGGTAGGAGATCCCTACACCCACATTTCATAGGACCCTTTGAAGATATAGAGAGGTTAGTGCATTCTAGATATTATCTACAACCTAAGCTCATTGAAGACCAAAACCCACAACAAGGTCCCAAGCAGATGAATGACTATTTTATGCCTAATCAGCACCAACCTTCCTTCTATGTCCAAGCACCCCAGAACCAGGCAGTTCAGTATGAGATCAAGTCTAGTACCATCCAAATGTTGTCATCTTTCCACGGCCATACCAATGAAGATCCTTATAAACATCTTGATGAGTTCCTCCAGATTTGCTCAACTGTGAAAATTTAAAACTTTTCAGATGATGCTCTCAAATTGACACTCTTTCCTTTTTCTCTCAAAGAGAAGACTAAATATTGGTTAGGCACTTTAGATAAATCAATTGATACTTGGGCTGAAATGCAAAAGGAGTTTTTGAAGAAATTCTATCCCATAGGGCGAACCAATATCATGAGGAGAGCGATAACTAGATTCACACAAAACCCTGTTGGAACCCTAGTTTTGATAATGACACACTATGAATCATGATGGTAATGGAATGTATATTGAGTGATTCATGTGATTGGTTGTAGTTTACTGAAAGTGCTCAATAAAGTCAACATTTAATCATGCTGAGGTCAACACATGCATTAGGTCAAAAACATAGCCAATTGATCATTCTGCATACATGTGACAAGTTTGCATACAAGTGCATTGTTGTTTGTTTTGAGTCGACGTTAGTGCATAAGACTTCCCATATAAGGTCGGTGCTAGTGGCATCCCACTCATACTTAAGGTCGGTGCTAGAAGCATCTCACACATACTTAAGGTCGATTTTAACACCCTCAAATATAGCTAAGCTGTACTCTATATCATCGAGGCACCTTTTGAAGTATCGGCTCAGTTCTTGAAAAGAAGTCCGAAGTTAAGCATGCTTAATGAGGAGTAGTATTGGGATGGGTGACCTCCCGGGAAGTCCTCCATTCTGGAGCTGATCACTGTCAGAAAGGGACAAAACCGTGAGGCCGGTAGGCCAAAGTGGACAATACCTCGATGGTATAGAGTACGGGGCGTGACAGAATGGTATCAGAGCCATACCCCAGCCGGAAGTGTGGGAACTAAGTGCCATGCAGGGTAAAGTGCTACGCTATGGGAGCCACCTCTTGAACCCGCAATGGGACAAAGTGCTACATAGTGGGAGCCACCTCTTGAGCCTGTAGGGGCCACCTCTAGAATCTTACCTGCCTGGGGGTTTGATTGTGTGCTATATGTGCCCAGCGACAAGGATGTCACCTATATAAGAGGGGTAGATTGTAACACCCTCAAATATAGCTAAGTTGTACTCTATATCATCGAGGCGCCTTTTGAAGTATCGGCTCAGTTCTTGAAAAGAACTCCGAAGTTAAGCGTGCTTAATGGAGAGTAGTACTGGGATGGGTGACCTCCCGGGAAGTCCTCCATTCTGGAGCCGATCACTTTCAGAAAGGGACAAAACCGTGAGGCCGGTAGGCCAAAGCGGACAATACCTCGACGGTATAGAGTACGGGGCGTGACATCGGTGCTAGTTGCATCGCTCATGTAGTGAGGTCGGTTCTAGTTGCCTTGTTTACTTAGTGAGGTCGGTGCAAGCTACCTTGTCAGCATATAGAGTCATGTATTAAAGTCAGTGCTAGTTCGTGAAGTCTCAGAAGGAAAGGTCGATGCTAGTCTAGAGTCTTTCATGTAAAGTCGACGCTAGCACATCATGCAAAGGTATAAGGTCCATGCTAGTTTTGCATTTGGCAGTCTGAGGTCGATGTTTGTGCGTAGCTAAGGTCGGTGTTAGTATGCTGAGTCCTGCATCTAAGGTCTGTGTTAGTTGGCTTTGGGTCTTGAATAAGGTCTGTGTTAGTTGACTGTGGCTTGTGTATGAGGTCTGTGTTAGTCCTTACATCTCTCATATAAGGTCAATGTCAAGGTCAGTGTTAGTATTGATTTCATGCCTAAGTTCACAGAATTCCCTACATGTTCGATCTGAACTTCGTTATGGGCATGACCATTGATCATTTCTCTCACTTTATAACATATCTTCATGTAAAGGTCAGTGCATATTGACTTTTTATTATGTAAGCACAGTGTGTGATGAAATGCCTCTTGAATTACTGGTAGGAACTTAAAGTCACATGATATCAAGACAAAAGCTCATGATCCAAGGATGCTTCATTGACTGGAGATTCTGCCACGTGGCCAGCCACCATCATTTGATCTCTGACACGTGGACTTCCAGCGAGTTAAGTTACCTGGAAATTTGGGCGGGAACGTGCTTCCCACGCGCCCATCCTCTGCAGCCTATAAATAAAGGGTTTTCGCCTGAAATTAAAGAATGAGACATCGTGATGAAAGATAAATGAAGTAGAGCATGAAGTGTGAGAACTAGATAGAATAGAAGAGAAAAGAAGAAATTTAGAGTGATCATCATGAAGAAGAGAGCATCTGATAGAGAGAGATCAAGAGAGTGAAAAGAGGGAAAGAGGAAGGAGAGAAGAAATTGCAGAAAGTAGAGTGTCATTCGAAGAAGAGTGAAAAAAATAATTGAAGCCATTTGTCACGATCACTAGATCAGATCTAGTGTCGTTATGCTATGTGAAGAGCTACATTATGCTTAGAGCTTTATCTGTTTTCTATCTTTCAATTTTATTATTTTCCTTCATTCAAACCATATTCTAAGCTATGTATCAGCGGATGTTGGCAAGCTGTGAGGCCCAGCGACAAAGGTGAATTCCTCTGGATAGCTAAGCTATAATGTTCATCGGTCGGCGAAGCTGTAATGCCCAGCGGTTGGCAAGCTGTGAGGCCCAACTGATGCAAGTTGTGATGTGCAGCGATTTGTAGGCAAGTTGTAAGGCCCGGCGGTTTTAAACTGTGAGTCAGCAGTAATCCACACTCTGGATTGAGTGTGGGGTGGATGTAAGTCTGGAGGGCCGAACCACCTAAAAATCTTGGTGTTGTATGACTGGTTCTTCTTCTGTCTTCGTATTTTGTTTGCTATAAGAATTGCTTCCTCCAGCATAGCTATTTAACAGTTTGTTAAACTAATATGCACGATATGTGTTTGATCGCTAGTCTAGGCAATTGAATTTTCTTATTTCAGATCTGTTAGCATTTTGATAGATTAGCTCTCCAGATTTTTAAATTGGTCGAAATTTGAAGAGATCCATTCACCCCCCCTTTGGATCCTCTGTTATATCGATTCACATCGCCTTAACTCTTGCCATTGGAGCAGTTGCACCGTGCATAGATTCTAACACTTGGTATCAGAGCAAGTTTCTGCAACAGAAGGTCCAACGACCTGTAGATCAGATCCTGCCTCATTTTTTGTGCAAGTTGTTTTTGTCTCTTTCATTACTGTCTTCAATTTGATTTGTATATGTTTGCAATGGTTGAAATTCCTCAGTTTACTAGTTTTGAGTTTTATGGCTGGTTTGGGAAATTTAGAGACTACGTTATTTCTGTTGATCCTATTTTGTGGATACTTATTGCACTTAGTCCATATGACATTCCAGAGGATAAATCCCAATGGAACGCTTCAGGTAGACTGAAGTTTTCTAGGAATCAAAAGGCCTTGGAACTAACGAGAAGGGCGATAAATGCTGACCAATTTTCGTTCATTTCTGAGTGCAGGAGTGCTATTGAAATTATCAACATGATAGCAGCTAGGAAATGTGAAGATGAAGTGAAGTGCCTCATGGTCGGAGATCAGAGTAGTGATCAGATGGAAGATTCATCTTCACAAGTAGATTCTAAAACCGATAATTTTAGTTTTGAAGATCTCGTTGTATTGCATGAACATTTGATTGAAAAATATGAGAAAGTAAAGTCTAAAAAGAAAAGGCTAAGAAGAGATATGATCTCTGAAGTTACATGTTTAAAAGTAGAGAATGAAAACCTAAAATCAGACATGAAAAAGAGAGAAGGTTCTTGTGAGAAACTGAAATTGGAAAATGAAGATCTGAAAGTACAGAATAAAAAGCTTATGGTCCTCAATATAGTCTTGTTAGAAAGAATTCTTGTTCTTGAAAAGGGAAAATCAGTTTTGAAAGAAAAAGAAGCAAACAATGAACTGAAACTTAAACAGAAAATAGAAACTTTGAAAAGTCTGAATGATGTACTGCATGAACAAGTGATGTCCTGTGAAAATGACATTGCGAGTTATAAGATTAGCATTGCTTCTTTGCAAACTGAAATTGAAGATCTGAAAAATTCTTTGGCAAAATTTGTTAAAGGGAAAGACAATTTGAATAAACTTCTTGGCTTGAATGTAAATTTTCAGAAAGAGGGTCTAGGCTATAGTCTAGCTAATAAGAAAGTTAATGGCAAGAAGAATTCAACTGTGTTTGTAAAAAGCTCAGAACAAGAAAAACCCTCTGGTTCATCTGTTTCTCATTTTACTACTCAGAAATCAGAAAATTCAATTAAAAATTTGAAAAAGGTTGAAAAACAGAAAAAAGAAGAACAATGTTCCTCCTATGAATGTCTTTGATACGTATGGACATATCATGAACAAACCTGTCACCAAATTGCATGCATGTCACTACTGCGGTAGGAAAGGACATGTTATGGATGATTGCATTGTTTTGAGAAATGATGAATTAGATGCATGCAAACATGTAAATACAGTTAAAAATAAATCTGTGAAAAGACATGTTTTTGATGAATGTTTTTATTGTGGAAAAAGGGGTCATTATATGCATACTTGTAAATTGATGAAACAAGAAAATCAAATGTTTAGAAAAGTTCATGCTAGAGACAGTTATGTAAATAAGCATATTAGAAAATCTGAAGTTTAGAAAAATATTTGTTTTAACTGTGGAAAGTTTGGACGTGTTGCATCCGAATGTTGGTTTGCTAGAAACAATGCATTTCATTCTGATCACATGAAACTTCCTGCATTTAGAATAATTCATATTTTTGTTTTCATGCATAGACCTCCCATTAGTAATAACTGTGGAAAACGAGGTCACACTACCACTGAGTGTTTTTGGATGAGTGGTTGGAATAATTGGAGAGCACCAATGTGGGGTGCTACTAATCCTTCTGGACCCAAGAACCCTTGGGGTCCAAGATATTTCAAATAACTGCTTGGTTGCAGGTGTGTCCGTATGGATCAAATAAAAAAGGGGTTGAATAAAATCAGGGCACACATGGTTAATAACCCCATTCTTCTGTGTATATGTTTTAGCTGCCTGAATAATGCTCTCTGTAGAATTTTGCATGTGACCAGATTAAATTCTTTTATGATAACTGGTGATATCCTGCTTTGGGTAATGAATCTTAATGATCTATCTCATGCAATTCCATCTGAAATCCTTCTTGTTAGACTTTTATAGTTCAGTGCATGTTCATGAATGTTGTTCATGTGTGTCATTCATGTCAGTCTTTAATAATTCAGTGCATAGTCATGCAGGACCCTGTGGTATATCAAATGGCCCGTTGGGAGAAGGGCAGATTATGTCTGTCTGGAAACCCACATCATGCGTAGAGGACTGAACCTCCGCCATGTACCAAGGGTCAATCTACATTTCATACTCATTAGTTGCATAATTGTGTACAATGTGAGGAATGTCTGCTGTCTTCTATTGTTGTTCACTACAAGAAGAAACTGAATTGGTATTGTGTGAGGTTTTGGAATATCCTTGAGTGGTAGACTGTATGTTGTGGTTTGAAATGCATGCATGATGTAAGGGGGATCTGAATGAAGTATATGATTGCTGCTGTTCTTAGTACAAGAAAACAGAGAGGATGTTTTTATTTATGCAATCAGGATAAATCTGTCTGTTCCTCTGGATTGATGAGCTGCTATATCTTTCAGAACTAAATAAGTTGTGTTGCCTATTGCTAGTCAGTTATGTCTATTTGTTGAATGGTATCTTGTCAAAGGCTAAAATCAGCTCAAGATGATTGAAGAGTTTTATTTCTGAATTCTGTGTGATCTCATTGGAATGAAATTGAACTTATGCAAATCTGTTAGTAGTGCTTCATAGATTCTTGTGGCCATTCCTTGTGTTCTCAATCTTTTCTTGATAAGCCTTTTCTAAACTCATTCATACATTCCCTCAACTGTCTCTGGTATATTCTGTCTTAGTGTGTATTATTCAGGGGGAGTAATTATTAAAGTGTATTTAACATTGCTAATCATTAGATGAAATAAAATCTCTTGGAACTTGAGACAATTCCCTAATTTTACACTTAATGAGAACTGTTGATAGCAAAGAAGTTAAATCTAATTTTGAAGCCCAAAAATTAACCATACTTGCATTTACAATGTCCTTAAACCACTTTGAAATTGAAAAGTGTTATTCACTACTTGAGGTCTGAAATTCATAAGTAATTGGACATTGACTGGGAAGAAAATCATTTTCTTATATTGACTTTAAATTGTTTTCTGAGTTAAAACTGAAATAAAACCAGAGAATACGCCATAAAATAAAATTATGAAAAAGGTAGAGCAATTACTCATTTTCTGGTAAACTAATCATCTAGACCAATGAAGTCTAGAGATTATGTCATGAAGAAATGGTTAACTATGTTCACAAACTTGAAACATGAAGGTAGATTACACTGAGTAACCAGGAAGTCTGGTGTCTGATAAACATGTCTTCTTGAGTTAAAAGGTGTGATCATACTAGAGTACTCAATGAAAATAAAAATTTAAAAAAATGATGAAAATGGTTGACTCTGTGTAAAATTCAGAAAACTCTAAAACTGTTTACTTTGAATATAAGGGGTGTTTTCTCACCAAAAATGTTTAATGAAAATGATAAGAAGGATCAATGGTAAGTGGATTAAACGAGTACATTAGTAAATCTGGTTTAATTTCATTGTCTCTGCATCACAAGTTAAAATTTAAGGCTCTCAAGAACCAAGATTTAATGACTTTAAAACCATAGTTTTCATACATACATAAAAAGGGGTTGTTTGAAGGGAAAGGGCAGAAAAGTAATTCTTCCTAATGTTTGGTAAAGTTAAAATACCTTTTATTCTCCCCACACTTTAAAACCTTACCTTCGTGAAAAATTCTTTCATAGGCGTATACGCTATCTTTGTGTAAAACCCTTTTGCCTCAACGTTTTCACCTCTCCGTATCTCTCTATTCTCCTTTCTCAAAACCTTTTGGTGAGGCTCGTGCACCTTGTTCTTGTTATTCGCATCCTTGTTATCTTGCACCCTATTCCTCCTTAGCCGTTCCTACGATGTCTTCTCTAGTCGACAAAAGCTTGGGGAAACGGAAGATGATAGAGGAGCAGGAATCAGAGGATGTTGAAGTAAGGAAGGAATTTGTCATTTATTCTTGAAGGGAGAAACGCTCAAAACACCAACACGATGAAGGCACTGGCTCAGGGGTATATGTAGAGAGAGTTGATAAAGGAAAAGAAAAGGTTTCAGAATCACTGGCAAAACAGCGTCGATCAGTGAAGAAAAAGGCCTCTCAGCGGTTAGAAAAGAAAGGTACACTCAAACTTAAACAGAAAGGGTCTGTGAATGTGTCAGCAAAGATTATTTTTCTGAGATTTATGAATTTCCAAGATAAGAGAATGTTTAATGAATTTCCTGGATTGATGGAGCTTATAAAATTTCAAAAATGGAAGAAATTTATGGGAAAGCACAAATATTACTACCCTGTACTAGTTTCTGAATTTTATTATAACATGCAGTATGATTCTGAAAAGTCCAAAATTAAGTAAAAGGTCAAGGGTGTTAAAATTGTATTGACTATAGAATTTCTTCATAAAGTCTTTAGAGTTCTGAAGAAGGAGAGTGTGAGGAGGATTTTGAGTATGATGAATTTGAAGCCTACTCTCTATTGACTGATCAGCCAAGTGATGTAACTGATCCCAGGCAGACTAAGTTAGTGAACTTCAATGCAAATAAATTTTCTCCTTTGAAAAGGCTAGTACACCACATGCTAACCACTATCATCACCCCCACAGGATAGTGGTCGAGGAAAAATTATTGAAACTCAAAGATTCATCCATTTTTGCATGTTTAACAATATTAAGATATGTCTACCGAGCATCATGATAAAAATCATTGGTACATGTACAGAGTCTAGGAGACATCTGCCTTATGTAGCCCATCTTACTGCTATTTTTAGAAAGTTAAAGGTGCCTTTGGAGGATGAGAAATTCAAAAAGGTCTCAAATGTGAATGTTTACAACATGGATTTCATCCAGAAGTTCATGAAATTAAAGACTCGGATTGCACCTGTTAAGAAACTGGTGGAAAAGATAGTTGAAAAGTCTCCAATAGCTGTCCATGAGGTGGAGGAAGAACAACCCTTGATAGATGCTCATAGTCAGGGGGAGCAACAACCACTGACAGTTGAACAAGAAGGGACAAAAAATCTAAATGAGTCTCCTCTAGTAACTGAACAGGAAGTGACAGATGAGCAAAGTGATCAGTTAACATCTGAACAACAACATCTACAAGAAATGGATCCTATGGAATTAATTCAGCAGAATGAACAAGGAGTGACAGAAACTGTAGAACAAGAGGATGAATTAATTCTTAGAGGTCAAGAAGAATCACAAATTAATTTGGAGGAAGAGCAGCAAATCATTCTGCAAGAAGAAGAAAGGGAAGAAATGGAAAGAGATGCACAGATAGATCAAAGTGTAAGTGAGCTGGAACAACAATCTTTATCCACTAGACAGATAATTCAGTGGCTTGACCAACACTTCGATCAGCTCATTGAACAGATTGAGACAAATCTGGAGCAACAGCAGCATACTAAACAAGTGTGTTCACATGAGCAGCAGATGGAATTTGAAGAACAACTAGAACAAGAAGTAGAAGAGCAATAGTCTGCTTTAGAACAAGTAGATCAGGCTGAACCATCACAGGCTGGCCCACTCTTTGGACCATTTCATGGAGCTCTCATTAGTCTTGGAGTTCAACCAGCATTGTCTCTAGAAGAGCAACACATTCTACAACTGTTTGAAGCTTCAACTTCTGCTCCACCATCAGCTGATCCTACACTAGTAAATTTGATAATGACAAAGTTTGGTATTGTGAATACTTCTCTTGATCAATTAAAGAATGCTGTAGATAAGTAGGACACTATACTACTTCATCTAGAGCAAACAGTAAACATCAATTAATATAAGTATCTAAGAGATAGGCATAGATCAGATGAGCAGCTAAATAGGTTTCTGTATTTACTTTTGAATGTTTGTCAACAGGTAAGCTCTGCTTTGAATAATTTGAGGGTGAATTCTGCTGAGTCATATCTGAAAATAAATCAAACCCTTGTTCATGCCTTTGATATTAAGAGAGAACAGCAGAGAATTAGAAATCAGTTAAGTCTCGTGCTAAATGAACAACAAGCTTTGTCTGCCAAGGTGGTTAGTGTATCAAATGCTATTCAAGAGTGCATACCTCAATTGGGGAACATATTTACTAAACTTGATTTTGTTCAGGAAAGAGTACAATATTTGACTACAAATCTCAGGAACTTTTCCAATGAACAATCCACCAGCACCTCTACTTCCATAGCAGATATTCTTTGACATCAATCTGCTCATCTGGATAGTACAACTGACATGATACACGACTGGGTGACAGATGTATCCACTTCTATCAGCAAATTGCATGACCAAGTACTGGCAACAGATTCGAAGCTATCTCTTAAATTTGCATCTCTTGGCACAAAGATAGCTAGGCTTCCTCAAAATTTCCCTCAAGCTGTACCACTCAGAGAGCAAGGAAGCTCCAGCAGAACACCTATATCTATAGCTACAAGGAGAGGACGTAGAGGTGGCAGTTCTGTAGTTTCCATAGTTTCTCATGCAGATGTTTAGTAATTCAGAGGATAATGTTGTTTGATCTATATCTTCTCTGTTTTTTTTGATAATGACAAAGGGGGAGAACATGTTGTGAGTCATGTCTCAAGCAATGGAATGGTTATGCGAAGGGAGTTGCTAGTTTTGTTGTCTGAATGTAATGGAATCTGAGAAGCAACAGCCAGTTTCTTCATGTGTACACAGTGTTAGTTGCATTTGCATTTGCAATGTCATGTTGAAGTCATCTCCTTCCTAATTTTCTTGTTTTTCTTTTTAGTGTGTTGGCTGAAGCCCTATGGAATGAAATGAAGTATTTTGTTATGAATTGTTTGATCACAATGCACACTATCTTATAGATGAATGATTGATCTTGATAATAAATACACATGACTCATAGTTGTCATCATCAAAAAGGGGGAGAATGTTGGAACCCTAGTTTTGATAATGACACACTATGAATCATGATGGTAATGGAATGTATATTGAATGATTCATGTGATTGGTTGTAGTTGACTGAAAGTGCTCAATAAAGTCAACATTTACTCATGCTGAGGTCAACACATGCATTAGGTCAAAAACATAGCAAATTGATCATTCTGCATACATGTGACAAGTTTGCATACAGGTGCATTATTGTTTATTTTTTAGTTGATGTTAGTGCATAAGACTTCCCATATAGGGTCGGTGCTAGTGGCATCCCACGCACACTTAAGGTCGGTGCTAGAAGCATCTCACGCATACTTAAGGTCGGTGCTAGTTGCATCGCTAATGTAGTGAGGTCGGTGCTAGTTGCCTTGTTTACTTAGTGAGGTCGGTGCAAGCTACCTTGTCAGCATCTAGAGTCATGTATTGAAGTCGGTGCTAGTTCGTGAAGTCTCAGAACGAAAGGTCGATGCTAGTCTAGAGTCTTTCATGTAAAGTCGATGCTATCACATCATGCTTAAGTATAAAGTCCATGCTAGTTTTGCATTTGGCAGTCTGAGGTCGATGTCTGTGCATAGCTAAGGTCGGTGTTAGTATGTTAAGTCCTGCATCCAAGGTCTGTGTTAGTTGGCTTTGGCTCTTGAATAAGGTCTGTGTTAGTTGGCTTTGGGTCTTGAATAAGGTCTGTGTTAGTTGACTGTGGCTTGTGTATGAGGTATGTGTTAGTCCTTACACCTCTCATATAAGGTCAATGTCAAGGTCAGTGTTAGTATTGATTTCATGCCTAAGTTCATAGAATTCCCTACATGTATGATCTGTTTGATCTGAACTTCGTTATGGGCATGACCATTGATCATTTCTCTCACTTTATAACATATCTTCATGTAAAGGTCAGTGCATATTGACTTTTTATTATGTAAGCACAGTGTTTGATGAAATGCCTCTTGAATTACTGGCAGGAACTTAAAGTCACGTGATATCAAGACAAAAGCTCATGATCCAAGGATGCTTCATTGACTCGAGATTCTGCCACGTGGCTAGCCACCATCATTTGATCTCTGACATGTGGACTTCCAGCGAGTTAAGTTACCTGGAAATTTGGGCGGGAACGTGCTTCCCAGGCGCCCATCCTCTGCAGCCTATAAATAAAGGGTTTTCACCTGAAATCAAAGAATGAGACATCGTGATGAAAGATAAATGAAGCAGAGCATGAAGTGTGAGAACTAGATAGAATAGAAGAGAAAAGAAGAAATTCAGAGTGATCATCGTGAAGAAGAGAGCATCTGATAGAGAGAGATCAAGAGAGTGAAAAGAGGGAAAGAGGAAAAAGAGAAGAAATTGCAGAAAGTAGAGTGTCATTCAAAGAAGAGTGAAAAAAAGAATTGAAGCCATTTGTCAAGATCACTAGATCAGATCTAGTGTCGTTATGCTTTGTGAAGAGCTACATTGTGCTTAGAGCTTTATCTGTTTTCTATCTTTCAATTTTATTGTTTTCTTTCATTCAAACCTTCTTCTAAGCTGTGTATCAGCGGATGTTGGCAAGCTGTGAGGCCCAGCGGTAGAGGTGGATTCCTCTGGATAGCTAAGCTGTAATGCTCAGTGGTCGGCAAAGCTGTAATTCCCAGCGGTTGGCAAGCTGTGAGGCCCAGCTGACGCAAGCTGTGATGCGCAGCAGTTTGTAGGCAAGCTGTGAGGCCCAGCGGTTTCAAGCCGTGAGTCAGCAGTAATCCACACTCTGGATTGAGTGTGGGGTGGATGTAGGTCTGGAGGGCTGAACCACCTAAAAATCTTGGTGTTGTGTGACTAGTTCTTCTACTGTCTGTGTCTTTTGTTTGCTATAAGAATTGCTTCTGCCAGCATAGCTGTTTAACAGTTTGTTAAACTTATATGCATGATATGTGTTTGATCGCTAGTCTAGGCAATTGAATTTTCTTATTTCAGATCTGTTAGCATTTTGCCAGATTAGCTCCCCATATTTTTAAATTGGTCAAAATTTGAAGAGGTCCATTCACCCCCCCCCCGTCTGGATCCTCTGTTATACCGATTCACATCACCTTAACTCTTGCCATTAGAGCAGTTTCACCGTGCATATATTCTAACAAACCCTGGAGAACAAATCCATGAGGCGTAGGATAGACTGAAAGATTTGCTAAGGAAATGCCCCCATCATGGAATATCAAGATGGCAAATTGTCCAGGCATTCTATGAAGGTTTGGGAGAAAATTATAGACAAATGGTGGATGCTTCATGTGGGGGGCATTTATGAGTAAAAGCGAGGATGAGGCATATGATTTATTTGAAATGCTTAGTGAAAATTCTATTAGTCATGCCTCACTTTCATCTTATGAGAGAATGATTGGGCCATCTAAGAGGGCAGGGCTATATGAAGTTAAGAACCAAGGAGAGTGTGAGAACATGATGGATATAAATTTCTTTACTAAAAAATTGAACAAAATAGATATGTTGGCGTAGAAGATGGAAAATGTTGATTTGGTAGCCCAAAAGTTTGATCAGTTGTTATCTAGGCAGGAACCTTCCTCTTCTTTCTCTTCTGCTCTTCAACCTCAACAGTTCTCAGCTCCCAACCATGAAAAAAATTGTGCTCTTTGTTCTAGCCCTAATCATGCTATTACTAATTGCCCCACTGCGGCCCAGCTTCCCCCGTTCATCCAAGAACAGATCTTTGCTACTCAAGGTGTGTCCAAACCTGCTTATGATCCTTATTCTAACACATACAATCCGAGTTGGAGAAATCACCCCAATTTTTCTTGAAAATCTCAGCAAGGTCCATCTACCCAATCCAATCTCTCAGTTCAGAAATAATCTTTTCCAACGTTCAGTCAGTCCCATCCAAATCTTTCTTATCCTTCTCCGTTTCAGCAGAAATTTCAACAACCTCTATTCCATCAAGCTCTGGCCCCGTATCACCAAGCTCAATTTTCTCAGGGCCAGTTTCATCAGTATCCTCCACACCATTTTCAACTGCAAGCCCCTTATCAACCTCCTCCTCCTCAACCGCCTCAGCCCAATTTCGATGATAAATTTGACCAACTTCAGGAACTCATTATTTCTCAACAACAATCCATTGCTAAGTTAGAGGGTCAAATTGGGCAATTGGCTACTAGCAATATGAGGAGAGATGCAGGTCAGCTTCCTAGCCAACATGTGGCTAATCCTAAGAACTAACCTCTAGGCTTCCACCAAAGAGCTCCTCTTCTTCCTCAACTAACCCAACCTCAGCCTCCTCCTGCTATGGGCCCTCAGTTAGAGAATGCCAAGGCTATATCTACCCTTAGGAGCAGGAAGGTTTTAGATGACCCATATCTGGATAGGGGAGTTGGTAGTAGTTCGGGCCAAGAAGCCCACGTGGAAAGTGATAGTGAGCATGATGAGCCTGTGATTGTGCAAGAAAAGAAGAAGCCAGAGGATGGGGAAAAGAAGCTGGATAAAGGTAAGGCAAAGGTTGAAGAAGGCCCCCAAGAGTATGTTCCTAAGATATCTTTTCCTGATGCTCTAAAATCAAAGGCTCAAAAGAAAAAGTCGGTCCACCAAGAAGAGCTGGTGGAATCATTTAAAAAGGTGAATATCAATATTCCACTTTTAGACGCAATCAAGCATGTGCCGGCATATGCAAAGTTTCTGAAAGAGCTGTGCACTCCAAAAAAGGAACCAATAACTCAGAAGATCCGCCTATCTGAAGATGTCAGCACTGTCGTGATGAACCATTTACCTAAGAAATTGAAGGACCTCGGAGCTCCTCTAATTTCATGTGATATAGATGGAGTTACATTTGATAAAGCATTGCTGGACCTTGGAGCCAGTGTAAATTTATTGCCCACCTTTATATATGAGCAATTTGATCTGGGAAAGTTGAAGCCCACATCTATAATCCTTCAATTGGCGGATCGGTCCGTGAAAACTCCAAGGGGTCTGTTGGAAGATGTGATTGTGAAAGTGCATGAATGCTATTTCCCTGTGGATTTCTTAATCTTGGATATGGCCTCATCTCAGGAACTAAAACACGCTCCAATTAGTTTGGGACGACCGTTTCTAGCTACGGTGAAGGCCAATATAAACTGTGCCACGGGAATGATGGATATTTCTTTCGGAGGTTAGAAGGTTTCTTTAAATGTGTTCAAGGCATCCCAGTACCTGGACCATGAGGAGGAATGTAACGTCATTGATGTCATTAAGGAATTGATTGAAGAAAGTTCGGAAGTTAATGAAGAATGTTTAGAACAGGGTAGCATGCTGTAGGATTCTCTATTCTCTTCTGCACCCTACTCTAGGATAGAGCCACTCCCTCCATTGCAAGCTGAACCTATTCTTCCATCTTTGGATCATTCGCCCATTCTTGAATTAAAATCTCTGCCGGATTTTCTTAAGTATGTTTATCTAGGTCCTGACCAAACTATGCCCGTGATTATTGCTTCTAATCTCATTTCTGCTCATGAGTCTCAACTTTTAGATGTCCTTAAGGAGCACAAGGGGGTGATAGGTTGGTCAGTGGAAGATTTGAAGGGTATTAGTCCGGATGTGTGTATGCATTATATTTACTTGGAGGACAATGCCAAGCTGAGCAGAGAGATGCAGCGTCGGCTGAATCCAAACTTGAAGGAGGTGGTCAAGAAGCAGGTAGTGAAGTGGTTGGATGTCGGGATCATATATCCCATTTCTGATAGCAAGTGGGTCAGCCCAACTCAAGTTGTGCCAAAAAAGTCAGGGTTGACAGTTGTGACAAATGAAAAGGGAGAAGAAGTGCCTACACGATTGAAAACGGGGTGAAGAGTCTACATTGACTACAAAAAATTAAATTCAGTTACAAAGAAAGATCACTTCCGACTCCTGTTTGTAGATCAATTTATTGAGAAACTGGTTGGGCAACAGTAATTTTGCTTTTTTGATGGCTACTCCGGGTATAAGCAGGTTGCTATTTACCCGGAAGATCAAGAGAAGACAACGTTCACGTGCCCCTATGGCACATTTGCTTTTAGAAGAATGCCATTTGGGCTGTGTAACGCCCCCGCCACCTTCCAGTGATGCATGATGTCTATCTTTTCTGATATGGTGGGGGAATGTTTGGAAGTCTTTATGGATGATTTCTCGATGTTTGGAGATTCTTTTGAAAATTGCTTGAAAATTTTAACTCAGGTGTTGAAGAGGTGCATTGATTCAAATCTTGTGCTAAGCTGGGAGAAGAGCCATTTCATGGTTAGAGAATGGATAGTTTTAGGCCATGTTGTATCAGAAAGGGGAATAGAGGTCGATAAAGCTAAGATCGATTTGATTTCTAATCTTCCTCCTCCCACATCTGTCAAACAAATCTGTTATTTCCTTGGCCACGCTAGATTCTATCGCAGATTCATTCAAAACTACTCTACCATTGCTCATCCTTTCACACAATTTCTAGCCAAGGACACTCCTTTCAATCTTGATGATCCATGTCTTGAAATATTCAATTCTTTGAAAGCGGACCTCACTCAAGCTCCGATTCTTTGATCACCGGATTGGTCACTTTCTTTTGAAATCATGTGTGATGCTTCAAATTATGTTGTTGGAGCTGTCCTGGGTCTGAGAGTAGATAAGAAGCCCGTGGTGATCTACTATGCGAGCAGCACCCTCGCCGATGCACAATTGAACTATACCACCACAGAGAAAGAATTGCTTACTGTTGTTTTCTCCCTTGAGAAATTTTGATCATATTTGTTAGGGGCAAAAGTCATTGTTTATTCCGATCACTCGACTTTAAAGTTTCTGCTATCCAAGAAGGACGCCAAACCCCATCTCATTCTGTGGATTCTGTTGCTGTAAGAGTTTGATTTGGAAATCAGAGACAAGAAGGGGTTGGAGAATGTTGTTGCTGATCACTTCTCTAGGATTATGATTACTGAAAGTGCTCCTATGTCTGATTCCTTCCCCGATGAGTAAATTCTTTCCATCTCTCACACCTCAACCCCCTGGTACACTCACATTGTCAATTACCTGGCGGTAGGACAGATCTCGGGAGGGTGGTCTAGGCAGGAGAAGGATCGATTCTTTTCGAAGGTTAAGTACTACTTTTAGGAGGACCCAGAGCTGTTTCACATGGTTCCAGATCATATAATAAGAAGATGTGTCCCCGAGGAGGAGTAATAATCTATTTTGAACTTCTGTCATAATCTTGCTTGTGGAGGACACTTTTCAGGAAAGAAAACTGCGACGAAAGTATTACAAAGTGGATTTTATTGGCCCACATTGTTTAAGGATGCGTATGAATTTTTAAAAACTTACTTGAGGTGTCAAGTAGTGGGTAACAATTTTAAAAGAGATATGATCTTGCTCAGTCCCATTCTGGTAGTAGAAATTTTTGATGTTTGGGGAATAAACTTTATGGGGCCATTTCCACATTCATTTGGCAATGAATATATTTTGGTGGCGGTGGACTATGTTTCGAAGTGGATTGAAGCTATTGCTACTAGGACTAATGATCATAAGGTGGTGATGAAGTTTGTAAAGAAGAACATCTTTTCTAGATTTGGTTGTCCTAGAGCTATCATTAGTGATGGGGGTTCTCACTTCACGAACTTTCAATTCTGAGCTTTGCTTCGTAAATATGGCATTACTCATAAACTTGCTACCCCCTATCATCCCCAAACCAGTGGCCAAGTTGAAGTGTCCAATAGGGAGATTAAGAACATTCTGAATAAGATAGTTAGGCCGGATAGGAAAGACTGGTCCGAGAGACTAGACGATGCATTATGGGCCTATAGAACTGCATTTAAGACTCCCATTGGCATGTCACGTTACTGTCTCATTTTTGGAAAAGCCTGCCACTTACCTGTAGAACTAGAACATAGAGCATATTGGGCCACTAAACAAGTCAATTTTGATCTTACTCAAGCTGGGTCCCAAAGAGCTCCACAACTTAATGAACTAGAGGAATTACGAAATGAAGCCTACAAAAATTCCACGATTTATAAAGCTAAAACCAAGGCATTTCACTATAAGCATATTCACTGGAAAACTTTTTATGTGAATCAAAAGGTTTGGCTTTTTAACTCAAGACTACGTTTGTTCCCCGGTAAGTTAAAATCTAGATAGGATGGACCATTTGTTGTCGTTAAAGCTTTCGACCATGGTGCCGTCAAGATTTTGAATCCTAAAAATGGCCACATTTTCACTGTTAATAGTCAAAGATTGAAACCTTATTTGGAAAATGATCAGTTGCAAAAAGAATCCATTGTTTTGAGTGATCTGGAATAAAATCTTCGTGAGTTTTCATGCGTCTGGCTGAAGACGGAAAACTTAGCGCTTCTGGGAGGCAACCCAAGGTTCTTTGTTATTTCATGCTTTGTTTTTAGTTTGTTTTTCTGTAGATAGGCCAAGAAGAAGAAGCTGCCGCCATTATTCTAAACAAGATTTCACCTCGCACACCAGGTTGTATCCTTCCATATCAGCAATATTTCTTTGCTACATTGTTCTATTACTTTCTATTGCACATGCCATTGAGGACAATGTCATTCAAGTTGGGGGAGGGGGAGAGAAAATTTTCATGATGCATATAGTACAACCTGATATGAGTTCTTACATGATCATAATGTCCTACGTTTTTTCATAAAATAAAAAGATGAAATCCCCGACTGAGTTTAATGATTCTTGCTTTTATTGAAAGTAATTCTGGAATGGAAAAGACTAAGGAGAAGGATGAAGGATGAATGATAACTTATTTCAATCTAGGCATGGAAAACTTATATAAGAATCTCTTTAAAGTTCTTTAGCACTTTAGGAAAATGAAAATCACACTGCATGCTAAAGAGACAAGCAAGGCAAGCTTTTTGCTATTTTGCATATTGAGTCTGATATTCTGCACTTCTTGAGGAAGAGATCTTCTAAAAGCTTTCTGCCAAGTTATCTATTAAATTAGTGGAAATGGCACAACAATGAAAAAAATGAAGAAAAAGAGAACACCATGAAAAATGCCCCTAGTCTTAGTAACCGGGCCTAATTCACCTAAGACGTATTGAGGTGCGCGTCAAACGGAAAAGGGAACCTTGATCTGTGTAACTGGGCCAACTTCTCTTAAGACAAGAGTTGAGGTTCGTGTTAAATAGTGAAGGGTTGTGAAGTATCATATGTGTAGAAAAATAAATAGATCCCAAAGGGACAAAGTAATGAGGTAGACAAAAAGCTAGTATGCTCAATGCTCTGATCTAGGAGGTGCAGGGTTGAAAGGCGCTTGTTCGGAATAGCACATGAGGGACACAATTGTCTTAGCTATGGATTTAGTATTACACATGCACAAGTGCTATTGAACTTTGATTTTATATTCTTGATCATGTACTTTAATTTCCAGATTGAGGCTAGTGTGTATTAGTGATTCCAGATTTCTAAGCTTCGGTTGATTTTGTGAAGGAAAAGTTAGATATGAAAGTATGGACTTTGCAAACTCTTGTTGGTCCTGAATTTTAATTTGTTTACATTACTAAGGGACTAGCAATGAGTATGTTGGAGGGTGTGATAAGTGTTATATTTCATATCATAACTTATATCACATTTATCATTTTTTGAGCATTTAATGAATAAAGTTGTGCAACATGAGCAATTAGTTTCATTCTCACAAGTAATTTGAGTCTACACGCACCTTATCATCTTTCTAGGCCAAAATGACCATGTAAGAAATATTCAATAATTTGTACAATTATTTGAAATCCATTTTTGGATGAAATATGATGACTATTTAATTTTTTAAATTTTCAGGAAATAGCGACCAGTTGGTCAGACGCCATTTCTTCGCACTTTTATGGAAAAAAGAAATAGCGACTGAGCAAATAGGCATCCATTTGTTTGACTGAAAAAGAAAAAAATGGAAAAGAAGAATTAGCGACTGCATATATGGGTGCTATTTTATTTGATAAAAATAGAAAAAAGAAGAAAAGCTAGAAAATAAGAAGAAATAGCAACCGTTTAAGCAAGCGCAGTTTCTTTGGAGAAGAATTAGCGACCGTTCAAGCAGCCCCTCATTCAATTATACGAAAAATCAGAAGAAAAATGAAGAAAAATGGAAAAAGAATTAGCGATTGTTTGCATAGTCGCCAATTCCTTGATTTATGAAAAAAGAGGAAATATCAAAATATGGATAAAAGAATGAGGGACCATCATGGAAGACGTTATTTTAATGTGCGCTCACAGGGTTGGACGTCATTTCTTTTGTAAGAAGAAACAGAAACGGGAAGATCTCTTTCAAGCAATCTTACTATGATCGTCATTATCCTTCCATGTTTTGATCAAGGGAGAGTTTATCCATGGCAAGAGCCCTAATTTGAGCAATCAACTAACGCTGTAAAATTGGGTTTTGATCTGATCTGTAGACGTCGACCGTGACAGTTCTTCTGTGTCCTATAAAAAGCTACCTGAGAGCCACCAGAGGAGGATCTTTGGCCTTTTACATGCTTTCCTATTTATCTTTTCAATTTACTTTCTTCTGTAATCTTCTTAATTTTTAAGCTCTCTTTAATTCCTCCTTTTTCCTCTTCTTCTAATTCTCTCTTGTTTTTAAACTATTCTCAGTTTTTCAAGTCACAGTTTTTACACTTTTTACTGTTCATCTACGATTTTTAACAATTCTTCTTCCCAGTTTTTACACTCTTCTGATCCTCATCTCCCACTATGTTCTTCATCAATCTTCATCTTTTCAAGCTCTTCAACTTTATCTTCTTCCACATCTTCTAAATATTTCTAGTTTTTAAGTTATTCGTCTTTATTCTTACCCTCTGTTTTCTTCTTATTTTACTATGTTTTTCCACCGTACTTCATTTTCCTCTCTAACTTTTCAGTTTCTTCACAACACACTCACGCACACATAGGTTTTTATTTATTCTTCCTCTCTCCCTCTATTTCTCCCTTCTCTAGTTTCATCTAAACCCCTTTGGCAGAGATTCTTCCTTCAGTCCTCTCTGAGGCATCTATCTCCACGGATGGGTGGTGCACTCAAAGGCTTGGCAAGGAGACGGCGACGCTCTTCATCCAAATTCCTTGGCTTTATTTCCATCCCTCTTCTTTTTTTATTTTCATTACAAGTTGTACTTTAGAATTTTCATACACATTGTAATTTTTCCTCTTAGCAATTAAATTCATCTTTTGGCAGTTGTGTTCTCTTTTCTCTCTCTCTTTCTAACTTCTCTCCTTAACCCTCTCATCTTCTTTAGATAGTTTTAATTTCAAGCAATTTTATTTTTCTTTTCAATCTCACTCAAAATTCAGATCTTTCAAATATAAGAATTTTTCATCATGCTTAATTGAAAATATTTTTTCTCCGTGGGATCGACATGTTCTTACCACTTTACTCTAATTTAATATCTTTTTAAGTGAGTGCGTGCGATTAATTTTTAATTTGTGACACGACATTTTTGACGACGAGTGTTAGTGGCTATCAGTCGTCCGCATAACTCTTTTGCCAATCTTGTGCTGCTTCCAGTCTGTGCTGGATCAACTGAATTTTCTCAGACGTTTCTTGCACTACTTCAGGCCCGATCAACTTTCTGTCACCAATCTCTTCCCAGTATAGAGGAGACATACACGGTCTTCCATACAAAGCTTCAAATGGACCCATACTTATACTTGCGTGGAAGCTATTATTGTAAGCAAACTCCACTATAGGTAGGTGACGCTCCCAATCTCCCTTCCAATCCAGTATGCAAGTTCTCAACATATCCTCCAATGTCCGAATAGTTCTCTCGTACTAGCCATCTGTCTGGGGATGATATGCCAAGCTAAGCTTCAATTGAGACCCAAAGGCATTCTACAATCCTTGCAAAAGCATTGATGTGAAGCGAGGATCTCGGTCTGAAATGATGGACTTCGAAACTCAATGTAATCTGAAAATATTTTCAACATACAAATGTGTCAGACTTTCCACGGATTGATTCTTCTTCATGGCCAGAAAATGTGCATTTTTTTAGAATCGATCCACAATTACCACGATGGAATCATTGCCCTTGAAGGACCTGGGCAAACCTGTGACAAAATCCATGGTGATATTTTCCCACTTCCACTAAGGTATTTCAATCCTTTGCATCAGGCCAGAAGGTCTTTGATTCTCAGCCTTCACTTGTTGACAAATCAGACACTTGGACACAAACTCAGCCACATCTCTCTTCATACCCTGCCACCAAAAGGTTCGCTTTAAATCTTGATACATCTTGCTACTACTAGGATGAATGGAGAACTTCAGCTTGTGAGCTTCTTCCAACACTTCATTTTTCAGTTCAGCCACATCTGGCGCATAGGCCCTATGCTGAAATCTGATAAAACCTTCCTCATCATGAGCAATACCTGCCTTGCCAATCATTCCTTGCAACTGAGGATCATCTGGCTGAGATTCTACAATGCGATCCATAACTGTTGACCTGAGGGATAACTGAGCAACAAAAGCTTTGCAAAGCTGAGGCTCAATCGATGTCATGGAACACACAGCATCCTCGAGCATCTTCCAATCTTGCAATAATAAGATCCTCTTCCGACTAAGGGCATCGACTACCACATTTGCCTTTCCAGGGTGATATAATATCTCAAAATCATAATCCTTCATAAATTCGACCCATCGTCTCTGGCGCAAGTTCAGCTCCTTCTGAGAAAATAAATACTTGAGACTCTAGTGGTCTGTGAAGACTTCAAACTTAACTCCATACAAGTAATGTCTCCAGATCTTCAGTGCTTGAACCACCGCGGCCGATTCCAAGTTATGCGTAGGGTAATTCTCCTCATGCTCCTTCAATTGTCTGGAAGCATATGCCACAGCCCTATCATTCTGCATTAGGACACAACCAATTTTGATCCTTGAAGCATCTGTGTAGAGGGTGAACATGTCGATGCTATTTGGTAGGATCAAAAGTGGAGCTGATGTCAAACACTTCTTCAACTCTTGGAAGCCTTGCTCACACTCTTCAGTCCAGATGAACTTCACTCCCTTCCTTGTTAACTTAGTTAAAGGCACAGAAATCGAAGCAAAACCTTTAATGAACTTCCTGTAATAACCGATCAACCCTAAGAAACTCTGAATTTTAGTGGAAGTCTTCGGAGCCTCCCATTCCAACACAGCTTGGACTTTTCTTGGGTCAACCGCTACGTCATTACTAGATATCACATGGCCAAGAAATTGAACCTCCTTGAGCCAGAAGTCGCACTTGCTAAACTTGGCATATAGCTTGTGCGCTTGAAGAGTCTCCAAAGTAATCCTCAAATGCTCCCTGTGAGACGCTTCATCTGGAGAATAAATCAACACTTCATCAATAAATGTTACCACAAAGCTATCCAAATAAGGCTTAAACACCCAGTTCATTAGGTCCATGAATGTTGCAGGGGCATTCGTTAGACCAAAGGGTAAAACCAGGAATTCATAGTGCCCATATCTAGTTCAAAAAGTTGTCTTTGAAGTATCCTCCTCTTTGATCCGCAGCTGATGATATCATAAACGTAAATCAATCTTCGAGAACATTGTAGCACATTGCAACTGATCGAAGAGATTATCTATGTGTGGCAAAGGATAGCGGTTCTTCACAGTTACCTAATTGAGCTTCCGATAGTCAATACAGAGTCGAAGTGACCCATCCTTCTTCTTCACAAACAGGACTGGGGCTCCCCATGGTGAAACACTTGGTGAATAAAGCCCTTGTCCAACAATTCTTGCAATTGCTTCCTCAACTCTGCCATCTCTGTTGGTGCCATCCAATAAGGTGCTTTAGATATCGGTGTCGTGCCTGGTAAAAGATCAATAGAGAATTTGATCTCTCAGACTGGCGGCAATCCCAATAAATCCTCCGAAAAAACATTGGAGAAGTCTCGAACAACTTCAATCTTCTCAATTGATGGCGCTTGGTTGGCTTCAGCTGAGGCCACTAAACAATCGAAGAATGTACTACAACCCTTGTGCAAAGATCTAACTGCCTTCATGGTTGAGACCACAAATTTTCCTGACCCAATCTTGGGCAAAGGGTGAAAAAACTCCTTCTTGTCGGGTATGCGAAAAACAACAGGCTTCTTGCGGCAATCAATGAGAGCATAGTGCTTCTCAAGCCAATCAAGAGTTAGAATCACATCATAGTCCTTCATCTTCAAAGGATTGAAGTGACCAGGCAATTCCTGCCCTTCAACAAGAATGGGTAAGGGGGGATAACTCCTTGTAGTGGACAATGCTCCGGCTGGGGTGTGCACTAGAAGAGGCACATCCAAGTCTATTGCTACTAGACCCAACTCATCATGCAATACCCCTAAAAACTTCTCAGACAATAATGAATGAGTAGCCCCGGTGTCAAATAAGATTCTAGCATGGAAACCAGATATTGAAAGTCTACCTTCAGTCACATGATCCGCTTGCTCCGCATCTTCCTTAGCTAATGCGAACACTCGTGCTGGCACTCTGGATCTTCCGGCTAGCTTTGTTGTTGCTAGCGCTGTTGTAGCTGCTACATGGGCTTTACTGGGTGTAGTTAACTGAGCCTTCGAACAATCCTTGATCTTGTGATCCAGGCTTCCACATCTAAGACACCTGCCAGTAATCATCCAGCACTCCTTACCTCCATGCCATTTCCCACAATGCTTACATTCTGTCTTGTCACTTGTCGATCCTCCCGATCCACCGGCTTGTGGTGAAGCTACCTTTGTCGGTGCATAATTTGACGGTCGAGAGAAAGGCTTCTATTTCTTCATGCGGTCTTGATGTTGAAAACTCGACAATGACCTCTTCATCAATGCTTTCTTCTCTTCTTGATACTGGTCCATTTCGCTTTCTTGACGACAAGCCGCACTAAGAGCCTCTTCCATTCTCCGATGATTGAAGGCCACCAATCTCATCCTCAGTGATGGTCGGAGACCCATCATGAACTTCTTCACCTTCCTCCTCTCATCAGTCATAATATGAGGTGCATATCTCGCCAGCTCTGCGAAACATGTCTCAAACTCTAGCATCGTCATGGATCCTTGAGTCAAAGTAAGAAACTCCTACTCCATTTTATCTTGGACATGCTCGGGAATATACTTGGCCTTGAACAAGCGAACAAATTCTTCCCATGTCGCTTCTACCAATCCATCCTCAAATTAGTTTTGCAAAATAGAGGACCACCACACATCAGCACGCTATTGAATTATATGATAATTTTTTTTTTGAGTGAGCACGACGCTAACCATCCACTTCGCACAAATATGAAATAATTCTCTTACCTCCATCATAAATGTTTCCAAATTGACCTTCTCCCTCTCGTCACATCGAAGGGTCCAAAACACCTTCTCTATTGCCCGCAACCAATGATCAGCAACTAGGGGTTGACTCTCCCCCTTAAAAGATGGCGGGTTCATTCTTTGGAATCGCTCCATGATTGATGGCCCGTAAACGACCCCTTGAACGAACTCCAATTGTGGCGGGGCCTGAACCATTCATAACATAGATAGGTCACAAAGCCCGCTTAACCTAAGGTGCAACTCCCATTGTCTACACTGTACCTGAGCTCGAGCTTGAACTTGGGCTTGTAATGCTGCATGCGCGTCCGCTTGAGTTTGCATCACTCGCACCAATCCTTGCATAAATGCGCCATAATCAACTAATGATGGCGGTGGCGGCACAGGCAATCCTTGCTGACCTTCTTCCTCATCTCTCCTCGGCTCCTCCTCTCGAGCAGCGGCAGCAACATGACGACCATAGGATGCCATAACCTTAGAAAATAATGATTTAATAAGGTGATAGCCAACTTATATATATTCCTTATGCATTTATTTCTTCATCTATTCTCATTTTTTTTCTACCAATTTGTGGAACTACCTAGATTTTGGGATATGGATCAAGCTGATGGTTTACTTATGTAAATCTCAACCTTTGGCACTGATACCACTGCCTGTACCGCCCTGCCCTAACATCCGGTCCAGTTTCCAACTCTCATCGGATTTAGGAGGGATGCCACAGTGGGAAAAACCCAACAAAAATAGAATTGGTTGATAAATTACATAAATAAACAGAATACATGATCAACGGAAGATTAATCTCATTCCCATCAGTTAACTCACATTCCCAAAATCACAATAGTCCAAAACTGATAAGCAGAAAGTTACTTACAATAGTCCATTATTACAAATTTTCAAATGTTCTAACTGTTGGGCATATGTGTAATATGCTTAATTATACTATTTTTATGATGTCACATGGCTCAGAAATTCATGACATCTTTTGATGTATCTAGGTGTGAAGAAATCGTGCCAAAAGCTTTATATGCACTGACCTTGTCCTTCACATGCATCGACCTTGACTAGGCGGCAACTAGAATGTGCACTGACCTGCATAGGAGGAAATATGAAACATGCACCGACCTTAGCTGTGAGCTGGTAAATTGTGCACCGACCTTCATATGGCTCAGACTGAAATGTGCACCGGCCTGCATATGAGGAAAAATGAAAGTTGCACCGACCCTACTCTTCATACAAGAAAGCTGCACCGACCTTGAACGCTCCAAGAATGAAAGTTGCACCGACCTTGAATGTCCAAAGCATGGAATATGCACCGACCTTGTTATGGAACATGCACCGACCTTGTCTGGATGTGCACCGACTTCGCTCAAGATGTGCACCGACATCTATGTTGAAGACAAATATGCACCGACCTTGTCTGGATGTGCACCGACTTTGCTCAAGATGTGCACCGACGTCTATGCGGAAGACAAATAAGCACCGACCCTGTCTGGATGTGCACCGACCTTGCTCAAGATTTGCACTGACGTTTACACTGAAGATAAATGCGCATTGACCTTGTGTGCTCGAAGCATAAGATGTGCACCGACCTTGTGTGCTCGAAGCATAAGATGTTCACCGACCTTAAGTGCTCGAAGCTTGAGATGTGCACCGACCCTGCCAAGGGCCAAGCTTCTTATGTGCATCAACCTATATCTGGTGGATCAGTAACATGCACCGACCTCATAAGGCTTGCCAAGCCAACCTGCACCGACCTCATGGAGAAGAGGACATGTTTGACGAAATGCCTCACTGAGCGGGTTCCAAAGCCTTTTTTAGCAAACCTGCATTGTTTTCAGAATTGGATCCAGAAAGCATAAATAGGAACCACAAATGCCAAAATACACATCTTTTGAGGTCCGGAAAGGTCTCTGCTCAGTCAACCATCCTTGTCATCATTAGCTTGCTCTATACTCACCTTTTTGCCTCCACCCAATGAAATGGTCTATCACTGAGATTCCACAGGACAAAAGGACTCTGCTGCAGATTTTCTTGGGAGCTTCTACTCTCACACCTTCTGTTCCCCAAAATGACAAATTACTGGACATCATTTATGCTGGTTCTATGGCCAATCAGAGGCTGCCAAGATAAAGATCCTTGAAGAGAAATTATAATTTATGAAGAGCCAATCGCAGGCAATCTGGAACATCTTCTAGTGGGATTGATTATGCCTATATAAAGGGAAGACCTCGTGCTAAAGAAATGAGGCCGAAAAAGAGCTCTCATGAACTGAAGCTAGGTCCTTCAGGCTGAAGCCGAGGTGAAAAAGAAAGAGGAGAATAGAAGGGAAGAAGAGATGAGTTCATGTTAGCAGCTGCCATATCCTTCATGGTCCCCTTCCTCTAGAGACAAATGCACTTGCTGCTTGTTTTGGTTTTATCCTTCGTTTCTCTTTCTTTTTAGATCAATCTTTTCTGTGGAACTTGTCCCCGTGTGTTGTGAGGACTTCATCCTTGTAAGGAGCCTACTCCTCGTGTATGTGTGTGTGTGTGTGTGTGTGTGTGTGTGTGTGTGTGTGTGTGTGTGTGTGGTAACACTTCTTTTGGCCAAAGACTGGAAACCTTTTCTAGTTGGGAGAGGGGTGGACGTAGGTTTGTCTTTGGATAGCCGAACCACCTTAAATCTTTGTGCAATGGTGTGATGTTCTCCTTCCATCTCTCCTATCTCGATTCACAGGGTTTCCAAGATTTCCATTCTACTGCGTAACCCACGGTTAACAGTTCAGATCTGTGCTTTGTTTTTTTGATTCATCGATTGTTGATCTTGAAAATCGCTTAAAACTGCTCATTGTGTAAACCCAGATCTATTCACCCCCCCTCTAGATCCTCTCTTAACCATCCAACAGTTGGTATTAGAGCAGGTTTCTAGATATGTGGTCCAACGACCCAGGGAGATCTGACGGGAGTGTCCCTTGCAGCTATGTAGCTGAGGGCTAGGCCGTCAACAAACCGCCGTTTTTCGATGGTACTAATTATCTATACTGGAAGAACCGAATGGAAGCCTTTTTGTGTGCCCAAGATCACCATTTTGGCGTGTGGTTAGTAAGGGTCCCTTTGTCTTACCTAAGGTAGACGACACCTGGACTCCTGAATAGATCAAAAAATCCACCACTAATTGGAGCGCCATTAATATTATGCAATGTGCTATCCACCCCAAAGAATACTCAAGAATCTCCAATTGTAAATCCGCAAAAGAAATGTGGGATAAACTTGAGTTAATCTATGAGGGGACATCTGAGGTAAGGGCCACCAAGGCTAACCTATTGACTTCTGAATATGAGATGTTCAGAATGAAGCCAGAAGAATCTGTCTCTGCAATGTATGCAAGATTTGCTCAGTTAACAAACAACTTGAAAGTTCTAGATAAAGAATATTGTCAAACTGAACTTGTCAGGAAGATCCTCAGATCTCTCACCCCAGCATGGCACACCAAGGTCACTGTCATTGAAGATTCAAAGGATCTATCTACACTAACTATTGATGGACTAATAGACTCGCTCATGAAATATGAGCTCAATTTCAAGCGAAGTGAAGAAGATATAAGACCCAAGAGGACTGTTGGGCTCAAGGTCTCTGAGAACCCAGAAGACTCAAATGAAGAGGATGAAGATGACATCCCAGAGACATCACTGGCCGACCATGCTATGCTCACCAGACAGTTCAAAAATTTCTTAAGAAGAAGAGGTAACATCTAGAGGAAGAAGAAGTACTCCGAGGTAAGTAGAAATTCTAACTTCAAATCTACAGAACCTAAGAAGTCTAACACTATGATTTGCTACCAGTGCAAGAAACCAGGACACATGCGAGGAGAGTGTCCTGAGTTGAGGAGGCAGCTGACCAAGGCCAAAGGAAAGAAGCCCAAGGCCATGGTCTCCACTTGGAGCGATGAAGAAGAGGAGGAAGAAAGCCTCTCTACGCATGAAGATGAAGATGATTTCTGCATCATGGGTGACCAGAGTGAGGATCAGGTAAGGAATCCTTTCGAGACCTTTTTTATAGAGGATTGGGAAGATGCATATGCAGATCTTCTTCAAAAATATGAAATGTATAGAAAGGAGAATAAGCATCTGAAGATGAAACTTAACTCTCTTGCTAAAAATGATTCTGTTAAAAAGGAGCTAGAAACCATGAGAGTTGAGAATGAAGAACTGAAGAAACAAGCTGAAATCACCTGCTCAGATTTGTTAGTCTTAAAAGAAGAGAGCGTTGCTCTTAAAGAACAATTAGGCCAGACTTACCAAAGATGCGAGGAGTGGGAAAAGGAGAGTAGACTTAATCTTGAAAAGTATGAGGGTGTTGACACCGTTAATCTTGTAATGCAAAAGAACATGGAAACGATTGAAGAAGAGTTGAAGGGCAAACAATCTACCCTAGAAAAAATGACTCTGGGAAATAATAATATAGATGCTATTTTGGTACCCTGGTCAATTTTAGAAAGGAAGGGCTTGGTTTCAATCCTACCAATAAAAGACCTTTTGAATTCAAAACTGTCTCCTTCTGTCCTGAGAAAGGGAAAGGGAAGTTGATTTGTGAAGAACCCGTGGAATAAAATCACACTCAACATGCTACTCAATCAGACCGAGGCACTAGTCATCAGACCAGACCCAATGTTGCTAAAACCCGGACTCAGCACAAGTTTGCCAAAGGGAGAGGTCGTTGGTCTGGATCAACAGGCCGAGGCTTCAGCACGCCCTAGCATCCTTCAGGTGGAAGCAGAGCACCTGGGACATGCCTCGACGCAGAGCCGCCTACCACGCTGAAAAGAAAAATCCCTACTATGATAGAAGTAGATTCAATGGTCAGCCCAGCATGGGTATCTTTCATAAGAAGTTCAGTTGTTTTGAAAAACCAAGAAAACAATCTCAGCCTAACTCGCACCCCATGAATTTCATGAATTTTTCTTGTCATGCTTGCAACCAATCGGGTAACATTAAAGTTTTCAGGCAAGTGTTGATTCCAAAAAATGTATTTCATACTGTCAGCTATGACTCTGAACCCAGATGTGTTTGGGTTTGTCACGCGGGTTTTTGTGTGTGTCGATGACCGGGGTGAAGGAAGGGATACAACGGGGAAGAAAGACACGGGAGTTTGATATATCTCGGGTATCCTCCTTACGGTTGCATGCCTCTCACAGCGGTATCGGGCACTCTCCTTTCATGGAAAGTCGAAAAGGGTCGAATGGCATGGAAAGTGTCAGGATAAAAGTTAACCGGACAAAGTGCGGGCGTGCCATTCGATTTCTCGACAATCACCCATGGAACCAAGGGTTGACCGGGGAAGCACCACCAAGGCACGGCACGTGGGCTCGGGCGATCGGGCGACACGTGGAGAAAGGGGGTTCCACGGGTGCGAGTGTGTAGGTGGTTGTTGGAATCGTGTACTGGACGTCTTTCCCCACAGACCGCAAGCAACCAGTGTTTATTTACATCGGATTGAATCCGAACACCTTCATTCTGAGCTGAAGAAAAGTCTGTATGTGTATCTGAAGCCGTGGGTAGAGGACCGGGAGCATTCTACAGCTGTGAGTGCACTTTTTCACTAGATGGTGTTGACTGGGAACAGGAAGTACTGGAGGTTCACACTAGGTGACACAGGAGAAGACTGAGGGCCTGAACGTGGATGCAAGGGCATTTGTCCAATCGGCGGTGTTATACTGAGGTGTATACTTCTTTACATGAAAGCCGTAATGGCCAAGGTACAATTGGCACATGCCACGTGACAACTCTGACGTGCTAGTCGGTCCCCGGGTCGATGCGTGATGAATGAACGCATATGCATTTTATAGAGGGCTCCTCCCGTGGCGTGGGCCAGGACCGTGATGTCGAATGGGGGCCTGTGACTGAATGACTGGAGGGATACATCGATCCGGTTTCTGGGCGAGGGTCGATCATGACTCGAATTGAGCGGTCGAACATGGTCTCGTGACTACGAGAGAGCATGATGTCATGGTACGCGTGTGGTTGCAACCGATGGGCACGCGAGGGGGAAATCCCGTCATGAGGGGACGTTCGCCCATGTCGTAGCGTCCCACATACGGTGGGTGTTGACTTGTGTTTAACGGCTACATACGGTGTGAGGGGAGTGCAAACGACATACCCCCGACGTATTAGGCCGACAAACAAGTCACCCACACATAATTCTCCTTAGCTTACTGCTTGGAGTCGCTCGAAGCCTTGGAGGGAAGCCGGTGACGCCAACGCTTGATGTTTGATGTTCTGGATGCTTGATGCTCGATCTCCCACCCCTGGAGCTCCTAAGGGGTTTTTATATGGGAAGTTGAAGGGTCACTGGGGGTTTACGTGGACCAGGTAAGGGGGGTGAGCTGGTCCGCGTAAACCCAGGTGAATAGCGCTTGGGGTTACACGGGCTGAGAGAAAGGGGGAAGGGGTTTACGCGGACCAGCCCAGGGTGTTGAGATGGTCCGCGTAAACCCCCCTTGGATGGGGTTTACACGGACCAGCCCAGGGTGTTGAGCTGGTCCATGTAAACCCCCCTTGGATGGGGTTTACGTGGACCAGCCCCGGGGGCTGGGCTGGTCCGCTTAAACCCCCTCCCCCAGGGGGTTTAGGCGGGCCGGTTCTGATTTTTTTTTTTGAAAACAAACCTAAAATTTTTTAATTGAATGGGGGTTTACGCGGACCATCCAGGGGGGGTGAGCTGGTCCGCGTAAACCCCCCTCAGGGGGGTTTAGGCAGAGTGGCTCCAAGGGAGAGAGGGGGTGGTCCCACCCTATAAAAGTCGATTTTTAAGCCTATTTTCTTCCTAATTTGACTAAGAAAGGAAAGGAAAACTAGCTGGGGAGGATACGTCGAAGCTTGCGTGACTTGTACGCGTTGACCAGAGGGTGAACCCGTCGTACTGTCGCTCCTTGCTTCCGCATGTTGATTCCTCAAACTGGTACGGCACACGAGCCGCGTCGTAGGACCATAGACCGGACCAACTGGGCTGAGGGGGGTCGTGGGACCACCGGTCTGGAGGGAGGGCACGGCCCCCAGGGAGCTCGCCCTCCCTGGGGCGTGCGGCCATGCCCCAGGGTGAACTGGCCCCGAGCCGACCGTAACCCCGGAGGATGGCCCACAGGGGTCTTCTTGTGTTGTTTGGGGTTGTCCTTCGACGGACGCTGAACCCCAGGAAGCTGGAATGGGCCCGTGGGGGCCGTTGTTCTTTGGGTTGTCATAGTCACTCGGAAGGTGTTCGGGTAAATGCCCGACACACCCCGGATTGCCGAACGACTTGGGTAGATGGCTGAGGGGCCGTACGGCTGACCTTGGATTGATGATAGGAGCTCGTGGGAGCTAAGAGGGGGCATTTTATGGATGTGGGTAATGTCTCGGGCTATGTGCCGTGTTGCACGGAAGGTTGACAGGGTAGCTTCAGGTTGGCCCGAGTGCTGAAATTGAGTGGCTCGTTGCCACGTATCTGAGGGTCGGGGGTGGCACCGACTTACTGGGGGGTCGTTGTAGGACCCCATTAGTGTGCTGGAACCACGGGGTGGCCCGTGGTTTTGTGTAGAAGGGCTGGAACATATGCGCCCACAAGGTGTTCGATAGAATGCCGAACACGCGTGTGCGAGCCGTTTGCACGTGCTGAGGGCCTCCAAAGCCTATGGTTGACTTGTTTTGGTCTCCCTTTGACCTTGGAGGGTTGAAAGAAATGTCTCGGAGTGGGCCCGCGGCCCTTTCACTGGGTGCCACGTGGCATGGCTTAACGTCAGGGCGCCCCCGGGTCGTCTCGGACGGCCATGTAGGATACGGGGAAAGCCCGTATGTGAGTGGCCGGGGTTGACCCCGGACAATTTCTTGTGCCACCGCGTGTCACGGCAAGTTGTTCAGGACCCTTGTAGGGACCCACAGGGTTGTAGAAAGGGCTAGATAGCCCGCGCCTTGAAGGTGTTCATGGAAATGCCCGAACCCTTATTCTTTGTTATTTTGTCGAGAAATAGTCCGGGTACAATAAATGCCCCCCACGGGTCCTGCATCGGAGGCGGAGACGAGGGTGTACGGCCCGTGAAACCCTCCTTCTAAGTTGTTGTAGTTGTATTTTGATGCTTCATATGTCTTTATTTTACTGTGTTGTGTGTGTTGATTTCCTGGTATACTGATTACCTTTATGGGTGTCCTATCTTGCAGCTATGCCACGCTTCGGCAGAGACGGGTGAGTCCCGAGGTGGATGGCTCGGGTGGAGGATCACTGGGTATGGCGGACTGATCGATAGATGCCCCCTCTGGGCGCACCAGTGATCACTATGGCTGGTATAGAGCAGCTGGACCGGGGCCATACGGTAGTGGCTGAGGGTCCGATTGGTGAGAGAGCAGTTGGAGCAGGGCCATGGAGGTGGCCAGGATTCTGGAGGCTGATGGTTTGTACAGTTATGACTGGAGTAGAGGCTGTCCATTAGAGTTCCCCCTAGATTGTCACCTGTTTGAGTTCACCCGAAGCTATGTCCCTCTTGGCATGGAGGAGGGTGACTCGCAGATTCCAGGGGCCCGCCACCGGCTTGAGAGGGCCATCTTGATTGACAGGGATAGCCTGCATGGTATAGCCTTCTACAGTTATCTGAGCTCCTCAGAGGACTATTGGAGGCAGCGTCAGTTTCCCAGTGTTGATTGCCTGGGGTTCTTTGGCATGGCGGAGCAGTCCGGAGTCAGGGTTGGGCCGATTGGCCCCGCTAGCTGGGATTTGCATGGTCACCATCGCACGGAGACAGAGGGGACCGCTGGTTTGGTACTGGAGCCTGATGGTTTGTAGTATGCTGGAGAGGGCTTTGATGATCACAGCATGCTGGATGGAGTCATGCGACAGACTGTCACTAGCTGGTACGGTCGCTTGGCGGTGATTCCATCCCACTACTACCGCCAAGGTGCCACTGAGTGGCTGATGGGGATTATCCACCACTACCGGGTGTTTCTAGATCCAGCTGGGATCAGGTACGCGGTGACTGGCGCTCAGTACGTGTACCCGTGCTACACCGGACTGCTGGAGGGCTTGGTAGAGCGTTTTAACCGGCGTTGGAGCACTGTGGCAACAGCAGAGGGAGAGACCACACTGGACTTGTGGTCCCTGTTCAGGATTTTTGGATTGCCAGTCAGTGGCGAGGGATACGAGGTGGTAGTCCTGGATGACCTCCACCGCAGTCATATCGACAGACTGGGAAGATACCGAGTGCCTTACAGTTATCGATATCTCATGAAGACCTGGAGAGATTTAGCTCTAGCAGGGAGAGAGAGAGCCGAACAGACTCCCCGGGTACCACTGAATGTATGGGTATGTCATTTCTACAACGGGCCATTTTGATTCTATCAGGAGTTCGCTAGGGATCAGACTCCGTGGGAGTAGTACACTGAGGTGGAGCTACACTTTCGAACGTACTCCAGATATGTGTATGCACCACAGGAGGGGTGGAATCCCCATGGTCTGCCATATGTGACACACCTTGCAGTGTATCTGGCATATTGGCTGGCGACTTTTGTAGTTCCCCACAGGGAGGACAGGCTGTTGAGAGCTGAGTTGTTGTGGCCGACATGCTTGTTGGCCGAGGGGAGACAGTTAGCTCTAGCTCCCACTGCACTGGCCAACATCTACCAGGGACTTAGAGTTCTGGCGACACACTCAGCGTCGAGGGAGAGGAGTATACTCCTATTGACCCACTATCTTAATGTGTGGGCCGGATTACTGTTCCCGGGGCTGGTGATGCGAGGTGCCGTGGCGAACCCGACGGCACTGCTTCTATTTGGTTTCCCTGGGCAGTCAGATGGGGATGCAGACGAGCAGCTTGAGGGGGCCAGGATGGCCCTTTGTTACCTGCCCACTAGGGGTGAAGAGGGACTGCCCTTCGATAGTGCAGCGAGGGACTCTGGCCTCTTTCTAGGGGCTTCAGGTGGAGGGGCGACCAGCACCCACCCTGGTTAGGGGGCGGCCGATGCGGGGCCATGGACTTAGTGGATATTGAGCAACTGAGCAGCCGTGTTGACGTTGCACCGGTCGGCGATGAGTTCCTTGGAGCCGTACTACCCCATCGCTTTGCCAGGAACTTCGGGTACGACCAGGGAGTTCCACCAAATAGGGAGATCCCTCTGACGGCCAGACAGTACAAGGGCAGGGATACCCACCTGCTTGCAGCGGCCTAGTGGGACTTTTACTACCGCTGGGAGCCGGAGTAATTCCTGCTGCCGGGACAGGGACGTCGGGGACAATTTGATGTGCACTACGCTCGGTGGTGGTTCGAGCACAATCACCTCCACCGATAGAAGGCCTCCGCAATCAGGAAGGCAAAGGAAAGTCGCTTAATGAGGGAGGATCTGCCCCCTATTGCACTGGATGAGGGGTACCAGAGGATCCGTGTTGCTCGGATCCACCGAGAGATCGAGCGGGTTGTAGCGCGGTCGCCTCGGAGTGGCCGGGGTTCATCTTCTGGGAGCCAAAGCAGCGGAGGGGCACTGAAGCCCTTGGGATGGGCATCGGCGACAGTGACTAGAGCGAAGGTGTCTCGACCGAGGGCACCTAGGGCCTGGTGGGCTCAGTTCTTGGCCGATTGTGGTATCCGGGGTAGAGAGTCGCTGGATCGGGAGCTCCCGAATGGGAGCTTCGCCGATACAGCAGTTGATTACTGGAGACGGCACATCACCCATGCGATCGGGTCAGCTGGACCTATGGAGTTCGTGTCCCAGGTTGAGTGCGCACACACTCCACGGGATATTCGGGAGGCCGTCGCGATGGCTGCCCGAGCCCTGGCGTTGGGGTTGGAGCAGCTGGTGCTTTTACCATCGACTCCTTTTGGGGCTCCAGGTTAGGTTTTCCTCCTTTAGCCTGCTCTCTCCCTTTCATTCTGTAATTCTTAGGTACAGAACCGAGGTGTTGTATAATGCTATGTTTGTCGGCAGGTTCTATGGCAGAGGGAGACGAACCCTCCATGGGAACATCCTCAGGGGGTGAGGATGGAGGCTTGTAGCCCCAGAGGAAACGCCCTCGTGTGGAGGATGCAGTGGTCGAGACTGGTGGGTCATCTAAGGGACCCGAGACTGGAGAGCAAGTTGAGGAGGAGACGGCCTTGAGTAAGTGTCACCCCGACCCCTTTGTTTTTGTTTGGTTTAGCCAATATGATTGACTAATTCTATTTTGTTGGCCTTGTCTGTCTGTTGCAGCTCCGCGGGCGGCTGGCGTAGAGGCGACCTTCTCGCCCCCTCGGGAGGCAGACTCCTCGCATGAAGAGGGAACCAGAGGGGAGGTTGACATAGAGGAGCTTATGCGTCTGATGAGCCAACCTCTTCCTAACATGGAGGACTTCCCTGACTTCGAGTCATGGAAAGCTATGGGAGGAGCCCGTGCAGGTAAGAGCTTCTAACCTTGGGCGCATGCCGCAGCTTTGGTTTGCCTCTGATTATTCATTGTGACCATCTTGATTATGTAGGGGAGGCAGAGGCATCAGGGACCGGGGCCCCTGCTAGGGCATAGGGTGAAGTGCCTGGCCAGGCCAATGAGCCAAGGCCCACGGTGGCCAGTAGTTGTCAAGGTGAGTGCCCGACTACCGTTGAGGGGATCTTCCCGTCGTTGTTGAACTCTTTTTTCGGCAATCCAGAATTATTGACTTGATTTATGTTGCTGGTTTGGCAGGTGAGGACGCGGCGGTTACCCTGGAGATGATCCGAGAATTGGTGGATGTCGGCCCGTCAGTGGTCCTGCCATCGTTTGGAGATGTGCCCGGACCGGTGACTTCCGTGCCCCCAGCCACCGTTGAGGATGCGTTGAGTAGACCACCGCCGCTACTGACGAAGGTGCCTCTCCCACCTTTGCCGACCGTGGTGTCGGCCTGCACGATGGGGTTGGTGGAGTCCTCCAGTGTGGGACCATCATGTATGTAACTGAGCACTTGATCGCTTTAGGGCCCGTGCTGAGCTTTGACTGGGGTGGATTGCTAGTACCTCTTTCCGTCTGGAGGAAGGACAGCTCTCTCGGGACACGGACCGGCTATCAAGAGATGAGCCTCCCGTCGCAGCTACTGCTGGGGGTGACGAGGAGTTCATCGATATTGAGGGGGTTTCTGAAGGGGACGCCCCAACTGGTGAGCTTCTTCCCTAGCACCTTCGACTAGGGAGCTATCTTCATGTGTGGCTGGACTTGATAGTAGCCTAATCTGGCTTCCCGATGTAAAGGTGCCCCTGATTTGCCCACGGCCAGGGGTTCATCAGAGACCTTGTCTGGTTCTTCGGGGGGTGGTAGCGTCACAATGGAGACTGACGAGAGCTTGAGCTCGAGCTCTTCTTCCTCCCAGGGCTCTTCTGCTGGGGACGCCGAGATGGAGGCGGCGTTGGAAGGTATATGCAGCTTCTCCTAGCCTCCGCATCAGCTTTGATACATAGTTTATGGCAGAGTGCTAACATTTTTGTGTTATGTCCAGGACTGGAGTCTGAGGAGGAGCACGCGCCGGCTCCTGTTGAGGAGGGTCGGGGGGAACCCTCTATCATCTCAATGGCCATTGGGGAGGACCGGATTATAGGGGAGTCCTTACCCTCTCCAACTCCAGAAGGGGACACTACCGGGATGGAGGAGAGGTTACCCTCATCGACCCCGAGCGGGGAAGTTGCAGGCGTGGCAGGAGCCACACCAGGTGAAAGTCCGGACCTTTCTCAGGTTTTTCACCTTATCTTGACATAGGGAAGCCCTAAACATTGTTGACTCATTTCGTGTTCAATGGGGTTGTACAGGTCCTTCCGGTGTGGTGGCTGAGATGGGTCACTCATCTCTCGAGATGGGGATCGAGTGGCCTACATCTGTTTCACCACCGGATCCGCTGCTGGACGCCAGCGTAGGTGCGGCCTTGCTCCAGTGAGCCCGGGGCTATGTAGGGGGTGATCCCATGCCTTCTCCAGAGGAGCTTTGACAGCGTCTGAGGGAGTGGACACACGGCTACCATGGCCTTGGATTCCCTCGTGGGCCCTGGATGTCTGGCTTGGCCGGCATCTGGGCGGAGTACCTGCGGCTTCTGGAGGCTCAGGAGCAGCGGGCACAGCGACTGGCGGCCATCCGGGAGGTGCAGGAGCAATGTGTTCAGCTTGCGTCAGCTACGACCGAGCAGAGGAGGCTTGCCGACGTGGCCGTGTTTGTTGCTCATGACCGTGCCAGGCAGTTGAGCGAGGCGACCAGCAGAGTTGAGGCCCTGTAGAAGGTCTTAGAGGAGCAGCAGCAAGCCGTAGAGCTTTCTAGAGTTGAGTGGCGGACTGCCGAAGCTGGGGCCGAGGCTAGTGTTCACCTCACGTCGACCTTGGAGGCGGAGCTCGCTGCTGCGGAGTCTCGCCTGACAGCACTAGAGAGGGGCGAGGCTGAGATATGATTGTATGACCTCTCTTTCTCCTTTCTTTTTGTTATCCGGGCTATATGTCTTTTTGTTACCCCAAGGGCATGTCTTGGGCTCAATGACAAACTCCAGATTTTGGTGTTGTTGTTTGCTGAGTTGTTCTTCTCCCCAGTCTGTGGGATAGGGTTGGATACAAGGGATGGCTACCACTTATTGTCGATTGTGCTTGATTGTTTTAACACGTACCGATGTAGGGGGCAAGGGACTAGGTTTTACTCGAAATTAGGGCTGTGATAACAGACTGGGTAAGGGGAATTGTGTAACTGGATTTTGAATACTGGGAGTTGAGTGCTGGTTATCGGGAAGTATGGGAAAAGCCCTAGTGCAGGGTTGGCGTAGGCCTGTCAGGACGTGGCGGCCTATTGGGTTGTAGTCGGGGACTGGCTCTGGAAGGCGTCGGTTGTAGGTTGACGTGTGGGTGTTGGGTGTTTGTATGTTGTTAGCCGGTAATGTAGCTCTTCTCGGCTTGAGAAATTGGGGCTGGGTTGGCCAAATGGCCTTAGAAGGTATCACGGCCGAAGGCCCGGATTGGGAGCCGGGACAGGTTGGCCGACCTGTGAAGGGTTTATGGCCGAAACTGGAGCTGGGAGCTGGCGACTGGCCTATGGAGTCGTTGTAGCTGGGAACTGGAGTTAGAAACTTGTGGTTGGCCTGTGAAGGCATTGTAGCCGGGGTACTGGGACTGGAGGCTGGCGAATGGCCTGTGAAGGCGTTGTAGTCAAGAACTGGAGTTGGAAACTAGCGGCTGGCTTGTGAAGGCGTTGTAGCCGAAGTACTGGGACTGGAGGCTGGCGGCTGGCCTGTGAAGGCGTTGTAGCTGAAAACTATAGTTGGAAGCTGGCGGCTGGCCTGTGAGGGCGTTGTAGCCGAAGTACTAGGACTGGAGGCTAGAGGCTGGCCTGTGAAGGCGTTGTAGCCAAAAATTGGAGTTGGAAGCTGGCGGCTGGCCTGTTAGAGCGTTGTAGCCGAAGTATTGGGACTGGAGGCTGGCCTATGAAGGCATTGTAGCCAAAAACTGGAGTTGGAAACTGGCGACTGGCCTGTAAAGGTGTTGTAGCCGAAGACTGGAGCTAGGGGCTGGCGGTTGGCCTGTGAAGGCGTTGTAGCCGAAAACTGGAGTTGGAAACTGGCGGTTGGCATGTAAAGGCATTGTAGCCAAAGACTGGAGTTGGAAAATGGCGATGACCGACCCTCGGGGGTGTAGTGGCCACCATTGTTGTGGAGGTATGTGGAGGTCACCGTCAGTGAGGCGTCGCAGTTGACGGCTTTCATTAGTAAAGAATGGAGAGGGAGAAAGAGTTTTTTTTTCTTTTTACCAGCCCTACCGCCCTTATGGGTTTTCGCCAGAGCTGGCCCCCTTTTGCTTTTTCTGGTGCGCCCTTGCGGGTTTTCACACCGAGGGGTTGCCCGATTTTCCTGGGGCGCCCTTTCAGGTTTTTACCTCAGTTGGGTTAGTGGCAATTTTTGCCCTCAGTAATCCTGTGGAAGGAATCAACTGAGGCCGCCGAGGTATCTCTATTTTTAACCCCATTTTATATTATTATTATTATTATTTGAGACTGCCGTCAATAGCGTGTTGCTGTCAGGGGATGTAACCTGGAACTGGAAGGTGTGGGTGGTAGGATATTGTTCCGCCATTAATAAGGATTTTTACACACCCTCATGTCATGGTGGAGAAGGGCCACTTGGTTATGGCAAGATATGGCTGGGAGTTATAGCTGGTGGATTAGGGATTGTAGGAGAAAACTGGGATCATGGTGAAACTTGAAGGCTCTGGATTTGTAGGGGATGTGGGATGTAGGGGCATAGAATGATGAGTATCTAGGAATGTGCCGGGACATAAGTCTATTGGGACGATGACTGGGAGCTTGACTGTCACAGGGACTGGTTGACCTGTGTCGTCGAAGCAAGGGCCCAAGGTTGGCCAAATAGAGCTGGTGTTGTGCAAGGCCAATTGGGAATTGTAGGGTTCGTGCCTTAACAGTGTAAATTAATTGAAGACTGGCTCTGGGTGAGACTAACGGCCCACCAAGGAATAGGTGGAAGGCCGTTCTGACTGGTGGGGAGAGGAAGATTTTTTCGTTATCGGCTATACCGCCCTTTCGGGTTTTTGCTAGAGCCGACCCCCTTTAGCTTTTTCCGACGCGCCCTTGCGGGTTTTCACGTTGAGGGGTTTCCTGATTTTTCCTTAGGCGCCATTTCGGGTTTCCACCCTAGCCGGGTTACTGGCATTTTTTGCCATCAGTAATCTTGTGGAAGGAATCAACTGAGGCCGCTGGGGTATCTCTATTTTTATCCCCATTTTTTATTATTATTTTTTTACTTACCTAGGAGCCTGACGGCTAGACTGGTGCCGGTGTAGGAGTGCCCACGCTTTCGTGGTGACGGGAACGAGGGCAAGAGATTAGTCCCCGAGGATGCCTGGTGGTGGTTCTGGGGAACCGGGCTGGGGTGCTTGACTGGGAATTGCAGACTGGGAGGACCGGCCGGTTATATCCTTTGCGAGGAAGGACCGGCCTCACTGGTAGTAGCTGAGACATGCGCCTTAGTCCGGTTGGCGCGCAAACTCGTGATCTGGTGTATAGTATAGCTTCATATGTTTGCCGTTGAGAGGCGGGAATAGTCTATGGCCTTTATGATCGACAACTGTGTAGGCCCCGCCCTCATAGACATTCTGGATAATGTATGTCCCTCATCAATTCGGCTGTAGTTTTCCACTGGAGCGCCCTGCCATGACTTCCTTTTCCTTGATCATGACAAGGTTGCCTTGCTTGAAAGATCGCTGCATGACGAGCTTATCATAGGCCCGGGCCATGTGGGCCTGGTATACTTGCAAGTGCTTGGAGGCTTCGAGTCGCTTTCCTTCTAGATCGGCGAGCTCTTCTAGCCTTCTCTGGTACTCACTTTCGTCAGGGCCGGCAAGGCCGGTGTGGATCTCCACACGATAAGAGGTTAACTGGACTTCAATGGGGATAATTGCTTCTATCACGTAAGCAAGGGAGAACGGCGAGCACCCCGTAGGCGTTTTGTAGACCGTCAGATAGGCCCATGATGCTTCGAAGACCTTCTCACCCCAATCATGTTTTCGGTGGCTAACAATCTTAGCCAGGAGCTTGCAGAGGGTTTTATTGAAGGCTTCCGCTAAACCATTAGCCTGGGGGTTGTAGACCGAAGAGGTTCTCCAGTCGATGTGGAATTTGGCCGCTAACTGGTATACGACCTTATTTTTGAATGGTGTCCCGTTGTCGGACACTATGTGACTGGGAGTACCGAATCGGTATATGATGTTGTGCTGGATGAATCTGGCAATGATTTTCCCAATGATCTCTCTCAAGGGAAGAGCCTCCGCCCAGCGAGAGAAACAATCAGTGGCAGCCAAGATGTATTTATGGCCCTTGGAAGATGGCGGGAAAGGCCCCGCGATGTCCATGCCCCACTCGGCGAATGGCCAGGTAGGTGCTGTAGGACGCAGTGGATTGGGAGGTCTTCTGGGCACTGGGCCAAATGCTTGGCATTAATGGCACGTACGGGCGTACTGGACGCAATCCGCATACATGGTTGGCCAGTAGAAGCTTTTGAGCTTGATGTTGTGTTTCATTCGATCTCCGGCCTGGTGTGCACCGCACAACCCGGAGTGGACCTCCTGCATGACGGCTCGAGCTTCCACAAGAGAGACACATCTTAGGAGAATTGACTTGTCCTTCTCGTGGATGAGCTGTCACGTCCCGAGCCTTTATTACAGCGGAAGACTAACTCGAGAAACGTGAAAAGTCGGCATGATAAGCCTCTTGCGAGCAAGAACGATCAGAGCGCAAGACAATCACATATAAAAATGCAATTGCACAATAATCTACTCAAACTCCAACTTATTTTTTTAATAAACGAAATATTCCAATATAATAACTTTTCAACCTTCTTCAATCCATCAGACTCAAGGAAAAAGGAAAAATTACAAGACTCGATCTAAACAATATTGACTTTCCTAAGTCTTCACTCTCATTTTGATATGACTTTCATTCGCTCTCGAACCCACTACTTGTATAACTCGAATCCGAATTCGAATCACTTCCATCTCCTGAAAAAGATTGGAAATAGGTAATGAGCACACTTGCCCAGTAGGTATCTTCGCATCAACATGAAGGCACTATTAAAGTGATTAGTAATTTAGCTCTAAAGAATAAGGTAAAATCATGCGAATGTGATAAATCATATGTAAATAACCAAGGTAACAAGACGATCGTATTAGATAGAATGAACAAGTATGAATTAACAAGAATGTATTAAGAACATTATATGGCCTTTCATGAACAAGAATGTATCGCGAATGTACTAGCAAACCACGTAATCATCACACAAACATCTTTTGCTTATGAACAAGTATTTGGTGAATTTCTGTGGAATATCATGTAACAAGCAAGAAAGTCATGTACGTATATATGTCGTGTCTTGTGGATTTTCACTTCACGAGCCGTGGGTTTTCACTTATTTATAAAGAAAGTACTCGCAGTGCAATGCGACGTCAGTAGCATCATACCCCATGGTTTGCAGTATGTTTCTGACAATCATCCGATCGGACTAGCATAGAGCCCTTGTGATGCGGGATGAGACCACGGACACGATAAGCTCGCGATCGCCCCTTAACGAGGGAAGCGTTGAACGTGCACGGTTGAGAAACCGGCTAGAGCTAGGGTGGTCAATTCACACTTTCGTGCCCGGATCGGGTCACGGGACGGTAACGCTCTCTCTCGCAGTAGCGGTGATATAAATATAAAGCGAGCTACGATCCTAGAACATGCTCTCTAGCAGTGGCATAAACAAGTATATATGAAAATAAGCAAATGCCGAGTGTAGGGAGCGAGAACGATACCTCCACGCGCTCGGCGTGGGGAAGACGGGCCCGGCCGAAACTCGTACTCCCAGAATAATAATACATAGTATTACAGCAATACAAATCGCTGCCCACTCCACGCAGGGAGGTAAAGGGCTACACAATGGGGCCCGGGAGGACCGAATTCGGGTTGACGGGCGGCTTCTCGCGTTGATTCGGCAGCACCTGAACACATGACGGTGGGGCCCACGTGCTGTCCGGAGGGACCGTGTGGGACCCGGTGGCACCGCTGTGGTGGTGGATGCCTGGATGAGCGCTCCCTGGAGTGGAGGCGCGCTGGTTCACCGGCCGGAGGCCGGGCGGCTCCGTTCAGCACCGGTCAGAATAACCGGCCACGGATCTGTAACTTCTGGTTTTCAGCGCGCGTCCCGGCGAGAACGGGCGCTGCGATCAGCCCCAATGTCGGATCGACATGAGACTGGCACCGTTGGAAAGCTAACTTCAAATCCTTTAATCTAGGCCTAAAGATCTGGCCTAGATCTGCACGGATCTGGGCTTTAATGAATTGTTGAGTTGCTGTTGTACAGTGATTGGGCTCTCATATCTGTAGAGAACTTGTCTGAGAACTACCTTTGACCGATATGTGAACGTCCGAATCTGAAGTGGTGGTCTTCAGCAAAGTTGTAGGAAATCAAGCTAGAAAAACGGAACTATTTTTTATGAAAGGTTTGGAGGTGGCTGTGATGTGTTCTGATTTTTGAACTAGAAGGTGGTCGGATCTGGAACTTGGCTGAAAGCACTGTAGTAGAGATAGAACACGAATTTTGAAAAATGGATAGAGAGCATATCAAAAATCTGGAAAAATGGTGGATGTAGGGGATGATGGAAAGAAGTCCCAGTAAAATTGGGAAGGTTTGGAAAATTCAACACGGTGGTCGGAGATGGGAAACTCAGAGCTGTTGTCACTGTAGATAGAGACAAAATAGATCTGAGAATGCAAAATGAACGAAAATGGAAAATTACTAAATGGAGGAGTTTGGACGTGAAAATTTAGGTGGAGGTGGGGATTGAAGATAGAAACACACCATAAAAGTTTCAGACCAAGAAGGTGTCTTGGATGATAGCAGGAATTCCGAGAAGGAGCTTCTGTTGGCTAAAGATAGAACTTCGATGGTGGCTCGATGGCGGCTTGTTGGCGGCACGAACGGCGGCGGCGGCGGCACCGGTGAAGATCAGAGGTTGAGAGGGGGAGATAGAAGGTAGATCCACTCTAGAATGGGGGTTGGGGATGAAGAAACTAGAGGGAGAGAGAGGGGAGGTCGAAATTCACTCAAGGGGGGGCTCTTGCACAATGTTTTTTCTCATTTCATTAATTCTAGAATAATAGAAATACATGACTTATATAATAAATAAAAAAAAGACCATGAATACCCTTAGATCTAGGATCTGGAGGGGCATTTAAGGGACTTCATATTTGATCCAAATAAAATAAAAAAATGAAATTCCTAATTAATTCTAATGGGGGGGACAAGGTAGGAAAGGTAGGTAGCCTACCTTTGAATTTTTTAACCACTTGTCTACCATGTGGTCAATTGGCATACCAACTATCTAGATGGCCACCTAGGATGGTTGACCAGCCCCACATGGTCTAGGTGGACCAATGAGAAAGGGGTGAGGGTCCCCTTGCTTGGGCCTATGGGAATTTTACATATAAACCCACTAAGACTTACAATTGCGTACCCATATAACACAAGGGTATACATACAAAGATGAAAGGACATAAATGCAAATAAAATGCGGACGGTCTTGTCTCCATGTCCCCATCACCTTGAACACAATCAGTGCTCGATCGCATCTTCAAGTATAAATCAAGCTACTTCTATGTTTCAAGCAATAAAATATGGCTAGTAATATAACAAGTTCAATAAGTTTCAATGAATGAACGCTTCAATTTAAGAATGCGAGGGATCAAGAATGCCTTAAAATAAGGTTATGCTCATGGAAATAATTTGACAGCATAACAGTACATTCCTTATCTTCTATAATTTAAAATTAAGTATCTTGAACAATATGACAAGTCTTAGACCATCAATAATCCATCTAGGAACTTTGAAATATCAACCCTTAGGTCAAACCTCGGGTTGAAGTACTCAGGAATTGTGACGATCAATTAATGGGCCGTTACATGAATGTGATGGTCTATAATTGGGCCGTTAGATCGGGCTGAATCTAGAAAGAATAAATTGGACTCAGTGAATGTGACAGTTGTGTACTGGACTGTTAGATGGGCCTGATGGTCGAGTAATAGGCCATTACATAGTCAAAACAAACAGCAATAGTGCTTTCTAAACAATTGGGCTTTAATGGTACAACCAACTCGGCGTCCTAGTGGGAATCTCAGGCTCGCGGAGAATTACGGAGGCCTTGAAACAAGATTTCCTAATCCATTGGAAGGAATATCCAATAGAGAGGTCCTCAAGTCCAAGAATATGTCCCTATGTGTAAAGTGTGCACTAATGGTCATATACCGGAATATATGCCATGCACTTAGAGAAATTGACTCTATAGGTGAGATAGAATGTGTAACGATGTGAAACCATGATAAACTCCGTCAATACATCAGTTAAAATCATGTTTTTAATACAAAATTATAGAGTTTTAGCAAATGAAATTAACAAGTACTTAAAATAACTCAAAGTGCTTTCGACATGCATGAATCAATTTATAACCTCAAAGTTCATGAAGATAGATCAAAACTTAGATAACTAGGCTTATTTATAACCTACTTTGATTGTTCTCAATTCTATCTCGAATTGACAGAACTCAGCACTCTGGTGGTCAAAGATAGGCGCGTCATATGGCTGTGACGGTTTATCATGGAGCCGTCAGAGTCTTGTAATGCTCCAATCCTGGTCCGTCAGAGATTACAGATAATATTAAGTACAACAGGCAGTGTGACGGCTTATCGTAAGGCCGTCAGAGTTATGTGACGGTCTAACTATAATCCGTCAGAGCACTGTTGACAGTAAGTAAAAGATCTATGGTTTAAAACCTTTCATGCAAGAAGAATCAAAATAAACAACTACTCTAGTCATGACAGAACGAAGGATAGGATCTAGATGCAAAGGTCGTAGTTAATGAACAAGAGAGTATCTTTTATCTTTAAATTAGGCTAAGGACATGCATGAATGCATAGACCTACTAAAACATGAAATTCATGGTCTATAGTGCATTGCATCAAGTAAAACCAGAGGGCTTTTATCCCTAACATGATATTCTTGCCGTTCATGAGATAACCTACCCCTTTACTGAGATTTCAACTTCCAATTTTGGGACTACAAGACACGCCCTAGTTCTTTCCTTCTAGTGAGTTTTCAGCAAATTCACGTTGCTCTAACTCCTCAATCTCTTGACCTAAGGACGTGAAATTTTGAGGATAAGAAGGTGAAACTAAGGGGAACAGAAAGTTCTAAAGACACTTAGGCTAATTACCTCAATTTGGTATTCTAATCTCCTGATCTTCAGTAGACTTTCGCTCAGATTCCTGGGTTGCTATGGTCGAACTAGCAACTTTGGAAGCTTCAATTTCCTTGTGAAGTTGATCTTCTAGCACAAAATTTTGAGGAAGATTATTCCTATGTATTAACAATAAAAAGTTCTAAAGAACTTACCCGAAATACTATCTCCTTACCTTAGTTCCACGGAAGCCAATGTAGGGGTCGCGCAGGTCAAAACTATGGTCTATTTATAGGTTCTAGCTAGGGTTTTAAGGATTAGATCGATTCTAGAGTCCTTAGATCAACTTCTGAGTGTCCTTAACACGTTTACTAGTCCTCCCATCTCGATCCCTAAGAGATAGACTAGCAAAAATCTAATATTTTTGCTCTTTCTTCGATTCACGGAACTGACAGAGCGTGACGGTCGACTCTTGGTGTGTTACATGCCTGTGGCGGTCGCACGATAGACCGCTACAGATACTGTGCGTAGAATTCAACTTAATTCAAACTCTTTTATTTGTTTTATCTACATGATTATTTATAAAATGATATTTATCCTTAAAATTCATGAATAGGCTAAATAACCTTCTAGAATATGGGCCAAACTTAATGGGCTTGGTCCTTAAACCTTTTAGGCTTCAATTAAATAGGCTAGATTAATCATTTACCATAATTGGGCCTAAATAATCAATTTAAGCTTTATAATTCCTAATAAATTCCAAAAAATCCAGAAATTATTTATATAGATTTTGGGGCACTACACGAGCCTATACAGAGAGTCGCCAATCAACTCGTACGAGGTTACTCGGCGGAGTAGCTGGACCCTTTGAGCTTGGTCAGGAGGGAGCCACCCTTTCTTGAATTTGATGATGGGTGCACGCCAATCATCCTCTTCTGGAGGCGTGCTCTGGTCAGGGTCGTGGACCTCGTAAATGGTGAGACCAGTGTTGCCTTCGAGTGAGCTCGGCATCAGCCTTCTATGTTTGATGACTATGTCGACCTCACCCTCGGGTGGGAGCCTGATGGCCGCGGCCAGTTTTGCTAAGGCATCTGCCTGAGCGTTTCTGCTTCTAGGGATATGATCTATTTCAAAGAAATAGAACTTCTGGGTTAATCTGGTGACGGCGGTATGGTATGGAACCAACTCTGGCTTCCGCACGTCATAGATGCCGAGGACCTACCAGACTATCAGCTGGGAGTCCCCGTAGGCTTTGAGGCATTTAATGCCCATGTGGAGAGCCATCTAGAGCCCAATGAGTAGAGCTTCATACTCGGCTTCGTTGTTGGTCAGGGATTTCATGAGGGCACAAGAGTTGTACAAAAATCCGCCCTGAGGAGTCAGGAAAACAATGCCAGCACCTGCCATGGTGGCTGGATCCTGGTTGCTCCGGGTGATCCCTCGGGAAGCGCCATCGAAGTAGAGCTCCTAGCAAAGTACGCTAGTTGTGAGAGCGTTCTGCTGCCAGTAATGCAAGACATCTCCGCTCTGTTCAACTGGTTATTGTGATTGAACAACAAGGGACTCCTTGTCCGGGAGCTCCGAGTTGAAGGGTGAGTCGTCTGGCACTAGATGGGCTGCCAAAAATTCAGCCATGCCCTGTCCCTTAATTGCTTTTCTGGGGACATAAGTAATGTCATACTCCATCAACAAGAGAGCCCATCTTCCCAGTCTACCTGAGAGGACAGGTCGCCGAAGGAGATACTTCAGGGGGTCATGCTTGGATATAAGCTTGACTTGATGGGATAGGAGGTAATGCCGTAGCTTCTTAACTGCGAATACCAGTGCCAAGCAGACCTTCTCCATGGGGGAGTGGCGGTACTCGGCACCGATTAGCTTCTGGCTAAGGTAATAGAGAGGTTGCTCTTTACCTTCTTCATTGATTTGTGCCAACAGAGCTCCTAGCGAAGCATCCATGGCGGCAATATAAAGGATGAGGGGTTTACCCTTGATCGGTGCCCCCAGGACTAGGGGAGTAAGGAGGTACTCCTTAATTTGCTCGAAAGCCGCCTGGCATTCCGAGTCCCATGTGAACGGGGCATCTTTCTTCATCAGCTTGCCGAAAGGTGCACACCGACTGGAGAGGTTAGAGATAAACCTCCGAATGTAGGTAAGCCTCCCTTGGAAGGACCTGAGTTCGGTGATGTTGCTGGGTGGTGGAAGCACCTAGATTGCTTTGATCTTACTGGGATCCACCTCGATTCCTCGGTACTTGATGACGAAGCCGAGAAATTTGCCACTGGATACGCCAAAGGCGCATTTCATAGGGTTCATCTTGAGCCCATATTACCGGAGACGCTCGAAGACTCGGCGGAGGTCGCGCAAATGGTCTTCTCACCTTTTAGTCTTGACGATGAGGTCGTCAACATAGCATTCGACGGTGTTGTGTAGCATCTCGTCAAATATTTTGGTCATGGCCCTTTGGTAAGTAGCATCGGCATTCTTCAGACCGAAGGGCATGAGCTTGTAGTTGAAGATCCCTTTGGGGGATCTGAAAGCTGTATGGTGCTTGTCTTTAAGGGACATCCGGATTTGATTATAGCCGGATGACCCGTCCATGAAAGATAAGGCCTCGTGACCGGTGGTCATATCGACCATCATTTTTGTGATGGGGACTGGAAAGTCATCCTTCGGACAGGCTTTGTTAAGGTCCCGGAAGTCGACGTAGATGCGGACTTGCCCGTTCTTCTTCTTGACTGGGACTATATTAGCGAGCCAGATCGGGTAGATGCACGGCTCGATGAAGTCGACCTCCGCCATTTTATGGACTTCGACCGAGACCTGGAGCTCCAGCTCATGGCGCATGCGCCGCTGTGGCTGCTTGACCGGAGTGACTAGGGGAGAGATGGCTAGGTCGTGCTCCGCTATGGAGGGGTCTAGCCCCAGCATCTCCTTATATGTCCAGGCGAAGCAGTCTTTGTATTCAAGCAAGAGTTGCTTGTAATCCTGCCTTTCTACCTCGGTGAGGAGAGCACTGACGAATGTTGGCTGGGGAGCTTCATCTTTGCCCAAGTTGATCTCCATGAGATCGTCGACGGTCGCCTGGCCGCCGTCCTCCAGCTCGGGAGGAGCAGGTTGAAGGTCGATGAAATCCTCATCATCGGTGTCGGCTTCGCGTATCTCTTGGTTCTCGAAGCCACCAACTGATGTCGATGGGACTGGAGAGTGATTGTCACTGGGATTGATCGATGAGTTGGTCGAAGCCTTTGATATTGGTGCCGAGAAGCTTTTCGCTGACCTCGGCTGCCAGACCTTGATGGCATTTGGTGATGGCGCCCTCCTGAACGGATGGATTGACACACCTCATGCTGAGGTCTCGCCATTTTTGATGAAGTCGAGGGCGCCCTCGCCCTTTTTCTGTCGGAGAGAATAAAGTTTGGCTAGGGAGACCTTTCGCTCGGCCGTCTGAAAGCGGTCGAGAAATTTCTTTTGGAGGTCCGCCCAGTCGATGACCGAGTTAGGCTTCAGGTGGGAATACCATTGAAAGGCAGTTCCCATGAGTGAAGTGGCGAAGTAGTGGAGGAGATATGATTCATCCAACGTTAACTCACCCATGGCCGTGACATAGTAGGCCAAGTGTTCATGCGGTGACCCCTGCCCATCAAACTTTTGCAGCTTCGGGGGCTTGGAGTACTCTGGGGGAAGCCTTTTCAGCTGGTGGTGAAGCGGGTAGGGTACACTGTAGAGATCTACCATGATAGCCCCTTCACCATATTGGGCGAGCTTTGTCTCGACAATACGCTCGATCATCTGGCATTGTGCCAAGAGATTTTTTGGCACTGGCGTGTTGGAGGCTCGTGGCTGAGTCTCACCCAGAGGCGTGCCAAACCCGGTTGCCAATGGGGTTCGGGCAATCGCCGCTGAGGTGTTGGCAGCATCGCGGGCCGCCGGGGGGCCCTACCAGGTTGCTAAGGATAAAGGTCTCGTTCCTGGAGGAGGACCTACAGGAGGGCCTTCAGATGCTGGTTCTTATTCATGAGAGTGTCGAGGGTCACTTATTGAGCCTCGTTCGCAGGAGGGTAGTTGTTGACCAGCTCTACGTTGATAGGAGGGTTGTGATCTTCTACCGGGACCTCTTCCGTGCATTCCGATAATTGCGGTCTGGCAGAAGTGCCGATGTGACCTGTTGGAGGAGGCGGCGGAGCCTGAGGGCGTGGCCTCCTAAAGTGGGATAGAGGCTGGTTCAAGTCGTTAGACTGGGTGTCCGGCTGGTGTCAGTGGTGTAGCACGCAAACACTCAAACCGCGTCATTGATAAATCAGGTCGTCCGCTTCCTTCGCGGGTGTCACTAAGGGCGGACAGGCGCCCCTAGTCTTTCAAAGACCAAGGTGCGTTGCAGAGGGGGCTCACTCCCGATATTGGTCAGGGGAGAGTCTGGGACAGGTTGCTGGAGGGCCAGAGAACGGGCTCACCTTTGCCTCTGCTTGCTTGTGCAGGGGACATTGGGCAACTGGACGTTGTCAGACTGTGCTACTGTGAGGCCAGTCGCATCCTGCCTGAGTGCTCACAGGGGGTTTCTGATACGCGCCCTTCGAACGGCTTGAGCTTCTTCTTGGGTGACCCAGATTCTCCTCAAGTCGGATTGCTGGTCTCCCTTGTCGCTGCCTTTTCGACGAGTTGTCTTGGGAGGCTGTGTGTCGGGCAGCGGTGGGTGCCCCCGGGCTGCTGTCGAGGAACCCGCTCCTTTGAGCTTCACTCCATCCTCTCATGTTTGCCACAAGAGGTCAAAACGGTTGGAGGTAGAGATGGTGGGAACGGTTCGTTCCTGGGGTATGATTGGTTCACCCCCGTCGAGACGGATCCGCAAGTCACCGACAAGAACAGTCTTGTCGGAGTTGCTGGTTGCAGCAGCGAGCGGCCTGCATCTGTGGCCATGGCGACGCTTCTTCTGAGGAGTGGAGAAAGACTCCGCCCAGAGATGGTAGACCAAGAAGATCCAGCCTGGAGCGACCGACAGTGTGAAGCTATCAGTCAGAGGTACTGGGATCGGTCCTCGGCGTATGAGACCCATGCCGGGAGTCGATGGCTGAGCGACCCGGGTATAAGCCTTTGCCTGCACCGATAAAAGTGTTGCCGATGCTCGAGATGACACTCTTGCACCAAAAACCGATGTTGTCGGAAGTGCTGAGGTGCCCACGCCCCTGGGTCGAGAACCCGTAGTAGGTGTCGACGTAGTCCGGGCTCTGGTCTGAAGGCTCGAGGAGCGTGCTGAGGAACCTTGCCCCCTAGGTAGAAGACCCACGGGGAGAGTTGGTTCAACTGGAGCTCAGAACCGGGGTCCCGAGTGTAATACCGGAGAGCCGCGAACTCGGGGTTGGGAGCCCACATCGAGAGTCAGCTTTCCTGGGGTTTGGGGTCGAAAACCCGATGAAGAGGCTGAGGAGCCATGGACCCGGGGATGGAAGCCCGTGTTTGGTGCCGACTTTGCTGGAGCTCGGGGTTGCAAGCCTGAGGAAGATGCTGAGGAGCCGTGGACCCGGGGTTGGAAGCCCGTGTCGGGGACCTGCTTGGCTGGAGCTCAGGGTTGGGAACCTGAGGAAGATGCTGAGGAGCCACGGACCCAGGGCTGGAAGCCCATGTTGGGTGCCGGATTTACTGTGGCTCAGGGTTGGAGACCCGAGGAAGATGCTGAGATGGTGACCGAACTCCGGGGCATGGGGCCCGTGTTGGAGATCGGATGAGGCTGGCCCCGGGGGCTAACGCTTACCCAGGCCGACGTTGATCTGGGGGCCCTACAGGGGCCAGTAGTGGGGGTCCGGTATCTGGTACTCAGGTGGGACATCGGGACTGGAGGTGCCTGTGGCACATTGGCCGCGAGAGCCAATGAAGAAACTGGGGTTGGCTGAAGAGCAGCCACAGGGATCCCACCCAAGAAGTAGGGCGATCCGATAATAGGGGCGAAGCTGCCAAAAGCGATCGGTGTCCCCAAGTAGCCCACCTGGGCGTGGGTGGCGATAACATTGGGGCTGTAGGTGACGGCCGCCATGGTTGCTGGAGTGCTGAGTGCTGCGAGGGCGACGGTTGCTGACAGTCACCAAGCGTGGTCCGGCGGTCAGAATGCGGACCGGAAGCTGCTAGAGAATGCGCGCGAGTACTCTCCTCTGCCTCTCCTTCAAGGATAGGGAAAAGGGCACCAGGGCTTCAGGGCTGGCACAGACTTTTCTTCAGCAAAAAGAATGAAGGCGGGAGACGTCCCACCAGGCGTGCCATCCTCTCTGTCACGCGGGTTTTTGTGTGTGTCGATGACTGGGGTGAAGGAAGGGATACAGCGGGGAAGGAAGACACGGGATGATGTGACACAACCTAGGACTTACCAAGCAAGCACAATTGGCATTCCAAACGGACCGATAACGGCGACCGCTCACCCGATGCTCACCATGACCCGGGGTAACTTGGCAATGCCAAGTCGAGGATGTGAGGGCTGGGCCCTTGCTGGTAGAGGGCCAGCAAGGCCAAGGAATATTCTCCCAAGGGTATGGCTGCCCAATTCAAGGGAGCCGACGTTGTGCCAAGGGCACGGGTACACTCCTCTCACCACGGTGATCGCTTGAAGCAAAGGAACTTAAGGATCGAGCTCTCACTCTCACGGCCAGCGGAACTGTGAACTAATATTGAAAGAACAAGCACAAAATTAGAGCTAGGTTGGAGCACTTACTCGACCGATTTGAAGAAACCGGTCCCGCATAGAGACGAGGGCGAGTGGGGAAGCGTGGGTTCCCCACACGCCGCGCCGGAGAAGCTTGACCTGTTTAAGTGTTACAACACTACACCTCTCGTAGGAGGGGGATATTGGGGTGGGGAAAATTTGTTATTACATCTAAAACTACCTCCACACAGGGAGGGGCCTTCAGCCGGCCAAACGGGGTGGGGCGAAATCGAGCTAGAAGCCAACAAGGGAGTCGATGCCGATTCTGTCCGCTTCCTGCGCTTCAGGATAGACAGTTGGTTAACTTGATGCTGCGACCACTCTCGATTTTTTTTAATGACGAAACCAGTTGGAATTTCTTTGTAGCTGGATCGGGATGACGCCTGAATTTTTTTGATTTCTCTGGTCACAGGTGCTGGTCGGGGCAGAAGCTCGAACAGGGTGGCAGGTCTTCAGTTCTGACTGCTTCAGGTTCACAACAGCAGGAAGAAGCGGTTGCCATAAGCGCTCCAGAGCTCAGAATCAGGAACCGCCAGAGTCGTTGGAACTGTCGGTGAGTCCTCTTCGAAGCAAGACCAACGGGGATGCCAAACGTTGTCGGAGTAGACTGGTAGAGCTCAAACAATGAGGCGGGGTCAGAGCAGACTGTCAGGAAGCAGAACCGCACACCCGGAGGAAGAAAATGAGAACTCTTGATTCCGGGTGCAAAACAGAGCTCCGTTTCTTGATTCTGGAAGTAGACTTGTCGAAGAAGCTCCCGGACAAGCCTCGCCTCCAGATCTTCAATAGAGTGGTCTTGGTAGCTTCAGGAGTCAGCTTCAGGTTGCTCTTCAGGGAGGAAGTGAGCAGTCAGGGAAGATCGACTGCTCAGGACGGCCCCGAACTTAGAATGGGATGAGACCACCGCCGTTGCGAAGAGGACGGAGAGACACTTCCAACGGTACCTCTTGGGACTCCAGGGACACTGGGATGAAGTTGGAGCTGGCTCTGCAAGTTGTTGATACTCTGCTGCCTGCGAACTGAGAACTGTAGGTTGAAGATGATGGGGAGAAATGGGGTATATGGGAGGGGAAATGGGGGTGGATGAGTGTGGGGAGAACCCTGGCTGTGAGGGGGTCTGGGAGGGGGTGTTCCAAGGTGTGGGAAGGGGAGAATGGGGTGTTTACAGTGGGTGAGAGAGGAGCTGCGAATTTGGGATGGTGGGTGAGAGGGAAGGAGAGATCTATCTCCAAGGTTTGAAAGTGGACTAAACGGGTGATTAATGGGGGCTTTGGGGATGGGAAGGGTTGTATTGGGGAAGGGAAGGGGTGCTTAGGGAGTGGAGAAGTCTCCCTTGGGAGATGAGAGGGTGCTTAGGGAAGGGGATTAGGTAGTTGGTGGTTGGGTGGTGGAGTATGGATTGGTGGAGGGTCTCTTGGGACTAGGGGTGGAGTAATGAGGGTTGGGGGTAGTTGGAATGACCTTAATGGAGGGGGGAGGAGAGAGAAAGGTGGTTGAGAGGGGAGGAGAGAGAAAGGGGTGCAGGTTTTAGAGAGAGAAAGTGGAGGAGAGAGAAAATGACTTTCTAGAGAGAGGGGGTAGGGGCTTCTCACCCACTCAATTGGCTTCTTACCAAAAGAAGAAGATTTAAGTTGGACACTAGAGAATTCAAATTTTCATTCATTCATTGATTTGAAATGGGGAGAATGGGGTCCTATATATATGCAACCCACATTTTACAAAAAGTCCTTGACTCATGCAACAATGACAAATAACCAAGGGGTAGGGGGCGCCCTTGGGCCTAGCCCAATGAATTGGGCCCAATAACAAACTAATCAACCTAATGACACTCAAACTTAGGGAAATAAACAAAAGACCTAGGGACATGACTCAAATAAAAGGGAAAATATAATGATATGACTTGAAAAAAATTACGTAGGACTTAAAATAAATAACTAGACCATGCTGGATGCAACCGAGGCGAGGAGACGAGCCGTGAATGTGGGCATGGGAGGTGATGTCCCCATCACGGGAGTTTGATATATCTCGGGTATCCTCCTTATGGTTGCATGCCTCTCACGGTGGTATCGGGCACTCTCCTTTCACGAAAAGTCGAAAAGGGTCGAATGGCACATAAAGTGTCAGGATAAAGGTTAATCAGACAGAGTGCGGACGTGCCAGTCGATTTCTTGACAATCACCCATGGAACCAAGGGTTGACCGGGGAAGTGCCACCAGGGCACGGCACGTGGGCTCGGGCGATCGGGCGACACGTGGAGAAAAGGGGTTCCACGAGTGCGAGTGCGTAGGCGGTTGTGGGAATCGTGTACTGGACGTCTTTCCCCACCGGACGCAAGCAATCGGTGTTTATTTACATCGGATTGAATCCGAACACCTTCGTTCTGAGCTGAAGAAAAGTATGTATGTGTGTCTAAAGCCATGGGTAGAGGACTGGGAGCATTCTGCAGCTGTGAGTGCACTTTTTCACTGGATGGTGTTGACTGCGAATAGGAAGTGCTGGAGGTTCACACTAGGTGACACAGGGGAAGACTGAGGGCCTGAACGTGGATGCTAGGGCATTCGTTCAATCGGCGATGTTATACTGAGGTGTATACTTCTTTACAGGAAAGCCGTAATGGCCAAGGTACAATTGGCGCATGCCAAGGGACAACTCCGACATGCTAGTCGATCCCCGGGTCGATGCGTGATGAATGAACACATATGCATTTTACAGAGGGCTCCTCCCGTGGCGTGGGCCAGGACCGTGATGCCGAACGGGGGCCTGTGACTGGATGACTGGAGGGATACATCAATCCGGTGTCTGGGCGAGGGTCGATCACGACTCAAATTGAGCGGTCGAACATGGTCTCGAGACTGCGAGAGAGCATGACATCATGGTACGCGTGTGGTTGCAACCGACGGGCACGCGAGAGGGAAATCTCGGCATGAGGGAACGTTTGCCCATGTCGTAGCGTCCCACATATGGTGGGCATTGACTTGTGTGTGACGGCTACATACGGCGTGAGGGGAGTGCAAACGACATACCCCCGACGTATTAGGCCAACGAACAAGTCACCTACGCATAATTCTCCTTAGCTTGCTGCTTGGAGCCACTCGAAGCCTTGGAGGGAAGTCGGTGACGCCAACACTTGACATGTGATGTTCTGGATGCTTGATGCTCGATCTCCCACCCCTTGAGCTCCTAAGGGGTTTTTATAGGGGAAGTTGAAGGGTCACAGTGGGTTTACGTGGACCAGCTAAGGGGGGTGAGCTGGTCCGCGTAAACCCAACTGAATAGTGCTTGGGGTTACACGTGCTGAGAGAAAGGGGGAAGGGGTTCACGCGGACAAGCCTAGGGAGCTGAGCTAGTCCATGTAAACCCCCCTTGGATGGGGTTTACGCGGACCAGCCTAGGGGCTGGGCTAGTCCGCCTAAACCCCACCCAGGGGGGTTTAGGCGGGCCGGTTCTAATTTTTTCTTTTTTGCAAAAAATTTAAAAAATTTTAATTGAATGGGGGTTTACGCGGACCATCCAGGGGGGATGAGCGGGTCCGCGTAAACCCCCCCAGCGGGTTTAGGTAGAGTGGCTCCAAGGGAGAGAGTGGGGCAGTCGCACCCTATAAAATTTGATTTGTAAGCCCATTTTCTTCCTAATTTCACTAAGAAAGAAAATGACAATTAGTTGGGGAGGATACGTGGAACCTTGCGAGACTTGTACGCGTTGACCGGACGGTGAACCCGTCGTACTGTCGCTCCTTGCTTCTACGTGTTGACTCCACGAACTGGTATGGCACGCGAACCATGTCATAGGACCGTAGACCGGATGAACTGGGCTGAGTGAGGTCGTGGGACCATCGGGCTGGAGGGAGGGCGCGGCCCCCAGGGAGCTCGCCCTCCCTGGGGCGCGTGGCCATGCCCCGGGGTGAACTAGCCCTGGGCCGGCCGTAACCCCGGGGGATGGCCCCCAGGGGTCTTCTTATGTTGTTTGGGGTTGTCCATCGATGGGCGTTGAACCCCGAGAAGCTGGAATGGGCCCGTGGGGGCCATTGTTCTTCGGGTTGTCGTAGTCGCCCGGAAGGTGTTCAGGTAAATGCCCGACACACCCCGGATTGCCGAATGACTTGGGTAGATGGCTGAGGGGCCGTACGGCGGACCTTGGATTGAAGATAGAAGCTCGTGGGAGCAAAGAGGGGGCATTTTGTGGACATGGGTAATGTCTCGGGCTGTGTGCCGCATTACACGGCGGGTTGATAGGGTAGCCTCGGGTTGGCCTGAGTGCTAAAATTGAGTGGCTCGTTGCCACGTATCTGAGGGTCGAGGGTGGCCCCGACTTACTGGGGGGTCATTGTAGCACACCATTAGTGTGCTGGAACCACGGGATGGCCCGTGGTTTTGTGTAGAAGGGCTGGAACATATGCGCCCACAAGGTGTTCGATAGAATGTCGAACACGCGTGTGCGAGCCGTATGCACGTGCTGAGGGCCTCCAAAGCCTATGGTTGACTTGTTTGGGTCTCCCTTTGACCTTGGAGGGTTGAAAGAAATGTCTCGAAGTGGGCCCACGGCCCTTTCACTGGGTGCCACGTGGCGTGGCTTAACGTCAGGGCGCCCCCGGGTGGTCCCGGGCGACCATGTAGGATACGGGCAAAGCTCATATGTGAGTGGCCGGGGTTGACCCCGGACAATTTTTTGTGCCGCCGCGTGTCACGGTAAGTTGGTTAGGACCCTTGTAGGGACCCGCGGGGTTGTAGAAAGGGCTAGATAGCCCGCGCCTTGAAGGTGTTCGGGGAAATGCCCGAACCCTTATTCCTTGTTATTTTGTCGGGAAATAGTCCGGGTACAATAGGGTTCCAAGAACCTCTGCCTAATATCTTCTATGCAGGATTGCCTAGCAGCCCATCACAACCATTGGTACTTGGATAGCGGCTACTTACGGCACATGATGGGAGACAGCAAGAAGTTTAGCCATTTAATCAAAAAGGAAGGAAGCCATGTCAAGTTTGGAGGTAAGGATAAAGGCAAGGTAATTGGCACAGGCATCGTGGGTAAGGATCCCTCCAAATCAATTGAAAATGTGATGCCCGTTGAAGGACTTGAGCACAATCTACTTAGTATAAGCCAGCTGTGTGACAAAGGTCACAAGGTGTTCTTTGACGCTAATGAATGCAAGATCCTTGAGAAAGATTCTGAATCTGTATTTTTTACATGACACAGAGTCAATAATGTTTATATGATAGACCTTGATGCCCCTAGTCTTGAAGGACAATGTCTGACGGCCAGCCAACTCAGTAATGCAGGCTTGTGGCACCGTCGGCTAGGACATGTCAGCTATAGTACATTGCACAAACTATCCAAACATGAAATGGTGAGGGGATTACCTAAATTGACTTATACAAAAGTTGATCAGATCTGTGAAGTTTGCTCTCGAGGTAAGCAAACTAGAAAAACCTTCAAATCAAGGAGTGACCCCCTATCCTTTACTCCTTATGAATTTCTGCATATGGACTTGTTTGGTCCATCTAGAATAGCTAGCCTTAATGGGAGAAGGTATGGATATGTGATTGTTAATGACTACACTCGCTTCACATGGATCTTCTTTCTTACTAATAAGAATGATGTATTTACTATGTTTCAGAAATTCTTTAGGAAAGTGAAGCAAGAAGGAAAATTCAGAATCTTTACCATTCAGTCTGACAATGGAGAAGAATTTAAAAATTCATCCTTCTCTGAACTATGTGATCAAGAAGGACTAACTCATAGATTGTCCTCTCCCAGGACCCTAGAACAAAATTGCATTGTGGAAAGAAGAAATCGCACGATTGTGGAGATCGCCCGGACCATGTTGATTGAGAGCCAACTTCCAAGGAAATTTTGGGCTGAAGCAGTGTGGATGCACTAAAATTAGAAAAGAATCGGTTCGTTTGTTGATCGGGTTAATTCATTTATTTAGTGCGAGGGCGTGCCAGTCACAAAGTGACGATCTATTCAGGCTTCATGAAAGCCCATGGTGCGCGCGATCTAACTAATCAGATAATTGTGTAGTTCGGGTCGGGACCAAAACCCGCCGTGCCATAAAGGCCACGGCGTTATTTACATCCCCCATATGGGAGAACACCCTTGATTGATTGTTGGGAATAAGGGCCCTACGGCCTGAAATTCATGGTAATAAAGCGAGAACAAAGATCTCGGATCATGTTTAAACAAACCCGCATTGGGGGTGTAAATGTTCATAGATACACATATATCGACCACGCATGGACCGTTCCGTGTTCGGACGAGAGTCCGCATTAGTAGCGTTGAAGACGACGATAAAACCGTACGGATGTCTGCCGTTGGTACGGCAAGTTTAATGTGGGTGCGGGATCGGATCCCGGTAGAGGTGGGTCAAGCTGAACGAACTATCGGCCCAAGATGTGCCCAGATCATGACCATGTCACGGATTCTGAGCTCCACGTCCAGTACCATGGGGCATCGTTTCCTTTCTCTTCACGCACAGTCCGGGGAAACGAATTGTTAAGTGTGAAGCCCGAACTTGCCAACGTGCACCCTCGCACGCGGATCGACCTGACCCTAGAAGGAAAGGAAATTTCCAAGGTCGCGGGGGTCAAGGGGGCAGCGGCCCTTGCGGGGGTTTCCAGGGGCGGAGCCCCTGGAAGGAAATTTTGATTATAATGGGGGCTATAAGGCATGGAGTGCATGGTGGAGGCTAAGACGGCGCGCGAAGGTGAAAGAGATGGCTAAAACGGCGAGCCCCTGAGAAGGTAAATCTGATGCGCATATGAAGGTTAATCCGGCACGCCCATTGAAGTTAATCCGGCGCGCGAAGACCGCGCCAGTTTAGGGCCCTTGGGGTTAGAATGATTTTTGAGTGTAGGGCTAAAACGGCGCGGGGGGGGGGGGGGGGGAGCGCGCCGAAAAATGGCGCGCCGGTTTAGGGGCGCGCCGGATTAGGGTAGGTGATAAGACGGAAGCGTATGTCATTACTACACACGTGCTAACAATCTTAAAACTGAATTCGCATAAAATGATCAAAAGAGAACGTAGTACTATGGCAAGTACGGGTCGAATCCTTAGGGAAGAAGATATTTTTAGAGTTAAAAACCTTGAAGTCGTATGAAAAACACATGTGATTTTTCTTTGCTTAAAGAAAATAGTGCATGGAAATAAATCTATCTAAAGAATATGAGAGGTATTGAGAAGAGAAATTTGAGAAAGGGAGAGAGAAAAGGGAACACAATTTGCCAAAATAAATTTTATTGCTAAAGACATGAAAATTACAATCTATGAAAATTGAGATTAAAATCAATATAAACTATGAGATAAGTGAAGAAACTAGAGCCATGATAGGATGATGAATGCCGTCGTCTCCTCCTCGCCGAGCCTTGGAGAGGATCGCTCCGCCTTGAAGGAGATCACCATGGAAAGAGATGGATGAAGAAGCCGTCGTCGTCCACGTCATGAGCCTTGGAACGTCACCCGCCTTGATGTGCACGCCGCCAGGAAAGGAGAGTTGTGGAGGACAAACTTTGGAGAGAAATATAGAGAGGAATGTGGAAGGGTTTATGTGGAGATGAAGAAGGAAGAAGATGAGAGAATAAAACAGTGGAAACATAAATATAACTCGTAAACGGATAAGAATTAAAGGAAGTGATAGAAGAAGAAAATCTAGATCTACAAGATAGGAAGAACTTTGATGAAGAACTCAGAGAAAAAAAGAAGAGTGGAAGAGCTTCAAAATGGAGGAAGAACAGAGTGTAATGCCTTAGATGAATAGTAAATATACACGACATCACGTTGAAAAATAGGAAATAACTTCCAAACCAGAACGAATTAGAGGATGATGTAGAAGAAGAAGTTGTAGCACACTTAAAAACAAAGAATTTTCATGAAGACAATAAGAGAAGAAAATGACTATAAGGGGGAGAAATAAGAGGAAGAACAGAGAGAAATACTGATTCATAGATGAATAGGATAGCACAGTGAAAAATATGAAATAGCTTGAAAACTAGAAGGAACTAGAAGATGCTACAGAAGAAGAAGTTGTAGAGAACAAAAAAATAAATACCTTATATGAAGATAGTAAGAGGAGAAAATGAACTTACGTGAGAGAAACCAGAGACCTAAGGTTGGGAGAGAAAGAGTGAAAGATTACCAAAAGAAGAACTCCCTTTCTCCTCCTTGTCATGGGCTATTTATAGGGAAAGTTGGGTAGATGAAGGGTGGAGATTATATCAAAAGGAGATGGATGGCTGGGATTTAAGTGGAATATGATGCATGGGGAAGAGGAAAAATAGGTGGGCACCCCCTTTCTTAGACTTTGGGCACCCCCTTTCCCAAGGCTCATCATGTCTCTCCTTTATTTCAAACTTTGAATTCAATTTTCCCTCCAACCAAAATATGTGTTTCTTTTCCTCAATTTCAAACTTTTAAAATTTCTTTTCCCTCCAACCAAAATATGTGCTTTTCACTTGGTCAAAGTGGTGGTGACAGTTTTACCCTCGACTTCTTTTGCAATTACCTTCGGTGTCCTGCACACACATAATTGTAATTTAGTCCATAAAAATTATCATAATGTGCATATAAATCTCAAATGCTCATGGTTATGCAATAGAGAATTAATGCTCATGGCCCTCAACTTCAAATTATTAAATAAAATCACCAAATTAATCAATTTGCATGAAAGCTCTAGTTTAAATGCGGAGTTGAGGTTAACTATGAAATATGCATAATTACCTAATTATATGCACATAAAATGGTGTTCATGCGATGAATTATCATAAGAAATGGACACTTATCACATCCCCCAACTTACTCATTGCTAGTCCCTTCGCAATGCTAATAAATTAAAATTTAGGACTAATAAGAGTTTATAAAATTCATACTCTCATATCCAGTTCTTCCTTCATAGAATCAACCAAAGATTAGAAATCTGGAATCATTAATGCACACTAGCCTTATGTAAGAACTTAATAGTACATGATTAAGAATTCAAATCAAGCTCAATAGCACTTGTGCATGTGTAACAACCAAATCCACAGCTTAGACAATTGTATCCCCCATTCGCTATTCCAAGCAAATGCCTTTCAACCCTGCTCCTCTTAGATCAGAGCATTAAGTATATTAGCTCTTTGTCTGTCTTATTGCTTTATCCCTTTGGGAGCTTTTATACCACACATGATGCTGCACTACCCTTCACTGCTCAATGTGAACCTCGACTCTTGCTTTAGGAGAAGCAGGCCCAGTTTCACAGATCAAGGTTCCCTTTTTCATTTTACGCGAACTTCAACACGTCTTAGGTGAAGTAGGCCCGGTTACTAAGACTAGGGGCATTTTTCATGGTGTATGTTTTTTTCTTTTTTTTTGTGTCATTACGCTTATTTGATAAATAATTTGGCAGAAAGCTTTGTAAAAAGATCTCTTTTCTTAAGAAGTGTAGAATATCAGACAACATACCAATAATAGCAGAGGGCTTATCTTGCTTGTTTCATTAGTGTGCAACATGAATTTTTTTTCCAAAGTGCACATGAACTTTAAAGGGATTCTTATATCAGTTTTCCATTGCTAGATTGACTAAATTTCCCATCATCCTTCTCCCTAGTCTTTTATATTCCAGAATTACTTTTAATTTAAGCATGAATCATTAAACTCAAGATGGGGTTTACATCTTTTCATTTGCATGTAACAATGCAGGATATCAAGCAAGAACTCAGATCAGGTTGTACTCACATGAAATGAAACTTTTTTTTTCTTTTCTCCCCCCCAACTTGAATGACATTGTCCTCAATGGCTTATGTAAAATGTATGAATAGAACAATGTAGACATGAAATTTGTGAAGGAACGGGACAACCTGACGGAAATGAACTTCGACGGACATCCTTGCTGACCAAAGGCGGTACTTCGCAGTTAAAGGCGAGACATAGGTGCAAGTAATCTTCTCTCTCCCCCAACTTTTCCTTTATTCATACCTACAAAATAAAAAAAACTACAATACAAACTTGGGTTGCCTCCCAAGAAGCCATTTATTAGCACACGAAAATTATGAAAACTGTGGGTTGCCTCCTAAGAAGCGCTAAGTTTAACGTCTTCAGCTAGACGCAATGTCGCTCACTAAAAAATAGGTGGCATTTAGAATGAGCCACCAAGTAATCTTATCCTCCTTCAAATGCCAGCCCTTATGCCATTAGAAGACAAGAGTAAGCATGTACGTATTGGAGCTAGAAATATGTTGGTCTTGCACATTATTGATTTTAACTCTGACCATATGTGTGAGCCAGTTTTCATCTTTAAGAGGCATGTAATGATCAATGGCCATCAATTTATCAAGATCGGGATGGACTCTCTGCCTAATATCTATCCATTGGTCCCCTTGTCCTGTATCTTCTAACCTGGCTATCCCTTTATTGATTATTTCCTCCACATTAACTCGGTCAAGCATCAGTGGCTTATAAAGATTGACATTATTAGCCACATTCCCCGTAATGATAGCCTCATGAACAATAAGGGCACTAATGAACTTATCTTCCTGATGAGACGTCAAATCAAAAGTGAATATAGTTGGCATATCTCCCTCAAGTCCTAGAATGTCATATTGGGGAGGCCTAACTTGCAGGGGAATCAAATTGGAAGGTGTGGACCCATCTAATAATTTAAACTTTATGGGGTAGGGTTCAGGGGTCAGATCAAATATGAAGTTCTCTAATGAAGCCTCTTCATCACACTCTTCACTCGAATGAAATTTATCAATCAAACTTTCCAGTAATGGGGTGGATAGACCAAATGTAAACCTTTCCAGCAAGGCCCCTTCATCACACTCATGAAGATTATCAATCACATCTTTCAATGGTGAGGTGGGTAGATCAAATGTAAACTTCTCCAACATAGTCCCTTCATCATGTTCTTCAAGAGGAGGGTATTCAAAATTCATCTTCATTAAATCATCAAGATTATTAACCCAAGGTAATCCTCCTCTTCAAGTATATCCTCAATTGAGACTTTGGTGTTTGGAGTGATGTTCTCAAGTTCTTCACGTGATGCCCCGTTATCAATATTCTCTATCAAAATGAGATTATCAGATATATTCTCCACAAGTGGGGCATCTAAATTAGAGATGAATTTTTCACTCAAGGGCCCTTCACAATTCTCTTCCTCATGATATTTATCATTCAACATGTTTGCAACATCATCATTACCTATTTCTTTATGCTTCTCTTCACATAAGTTAATGATGGCACTCTCCACATCAAAGTGTTCACATTGTTCTATCATAGGGAGAATGTCAATCAAAACTTTTAATTGTGGGACCATGAGATGAAATGAGAAATCTTCAAATCTTTCATGATATTCTTCAAAGTGAGGAGGGTCACATTTCATGGCTTTGTCATCATCATTTTCAGTTAGACATTCTTTTCTACATTCTTCCTCAATTGGGCCATTAATATTCTCAATTTCACAGTTTTGAATGGCACCATTTTGCATATCATTTAAGTCACCCCCCAACTTGATCTCAACCGACTCCTTGTGTCTTTCCACAAAGATGGGTGTGGACTCCTTAATCGTATAAGCCATTTTACTAGTTATCCCCAATTCTCTTTGATATGATTCTTCCCCAATTCTCTCATTACCTTGGTCAAGAGTTTCATTTGGTAAGGGAACCGTGGGTTGTTGGCAAGAATAAATGTAGGGGTTAGACAATTAGCCCATTTCATAGGTGGCTCTTGTTACTTGGTCCAATTTAGTTTGGAGGGAGTCGATACTTTGTTGATTATTCAAAATGATTTGAATCAATTGCTTTATTTTTTCTTCATTGTTGGAACCATTGTATGGAGGGGTGGAATGAATGTGTTGATGATCATATTGATATTGAGATGATGGGAAGTATGTGTCATGCTCTCTATATTGATTTTGATCAAATTGTGTTGAAAATTTTGACTTAAGAGAGCATGGAGCTTGACATTGAGAATTTTTCCAAGAGAAATTATTTTGATCTCCCCACTCAAAGATAGGAGTGCAAGAAGGTGTAGGGAGATTTTTACATGTTGATGTTTGCTCATGAGAAGAGAATAGCATATGGTCCCCTAAATATGATTGAGCAAATTAGTTTTCATTTTGGAGATGATAAGGATATTGGGCTGCCATGGGTGTGGAGTTCTCTTGTTGGGCCGACTGAGGATTTGAGCTTTCATTGAATGTCGAGTAAGATGGAAATTGGGTCGGGTACTCACCTACATAATGGGCCGACTGGGCCAATGTGTGATCATATTGAAAGGTAGGTGGTGTAAAGGGGCTTGAGTCCATTGTAGTGAAGTGATTTTGGGTCAAGCAATTAAGTTGGTTAAAAACCCGATAAATAGATATCATTTTATTATTATTTTTTTATTTGTGTGTTTTTTTGTTTTATTTATTTTTTAACACTAACTGAGATGACAAGAGAGAAGAGGAAGAATTTTTTATTTTTTTATTTTTTTTTTACATACACAAACAAGTTGACACACAAATTACCTAATGACCTAGAGTGACCTAAACCTACAAATGGGGTTTCACAAAATGACTAAAGTACAACTTAAGTTCACCCTTAATATTTTCATCGACCAGGTAAGGGGTGGGGTAGTGGGAGACTCCCCCTACTTTCGTAGGGACCTAATTAGTAAACCACTAGTCCGCTTAAGGCGTTTGCCGTCGACCGTCTTGCCTTAGGCACCGGTTTCCACAAGAGGGTAAACCCAAATCGTACTAAAATCATAGTGTGATCCTAGGGCCAATGTCTACTGAATTTTATTTAAAGCTTAGGTCATGCAAAGATGTAAGGAAAATGTGGTTTGTGGGCTAAGGAAGAGTGATGAAATCCCCACCTTATGTTATTTAACAGTGTTGCCTTTAAAATATTTTGAAATAAAATGCACACCATAATTTCAAACAAGGGGTTCTTATGTAATATGTATGCTAGAATAGGATAAGTAGAACCTACCTTGTCCCTTGCAATCTCCAAAATGCAATGCAAAAATTAAATAACAAGAAAGAATCCTATGCTAAATGATGCATGGCCTAGAACATGGGTGGTGTGGTTTCTACTCTTGAATGAAGTCTTTTATTAAAGTTCAAGTGATTTTTTTAAAATTTTTGTTAATGAACCTATCTAACCACAAGATATGTAAAATGAAAAAATGAAACTAGAATGAAAGAGAGAAAGTTTGGATACTTACTTGAAAAGCAATCCCTCATTTTTTTTTGAAATGAATGACAAAATCAAAAAGATGAAAGAAAGGAAGGTAAACTTACCTCTATTTTTTTTAATTTTTTTAACCTGTAAAAGAAAAGAAAAGAGAGTTTTATTAGTACACTAAATACACAAGGAAAATAAAGTTCTTAAATCAAAAATCATCATTCTTCCCCGGCAACGGGGCCAAAAATTGATAACACGAAAGCGTATGTCGTTACTACACGCGTGCTAACAATCTTAAAACCGAACTCACACAAAATGATCAAAAGAGCATGTAGTACTATGGTAAGTACGGGTTGAATCCTTAGGGAAGAAGATATTTTTAGAGTTAAAAACCTTGAAGTCGTATAAAAAACACTTGTGATTTTACTTTGCTTAAAGAAAATAGTGCATGAAAATAAATATATCTAAAGAATATGAGAGGGATTGAGAAGAGAAATTTGAGAAAGGGAGAGAGAAAAGGGAACACAATTTGCCAAAATAAATTTTATTGCTAAAGACATGAAAATTACAATCTATGAAAATTGAGATTACAACCAATATAAACTATGAGATAAGTGAAGAAACTAGAGCCATGAGAGGATGATGAATGTCGTCATATCCTCCTCGCCGAGCCTTGGAGAGGATCGCTCCGCCTTCAAGGAGATCGCCGTGGAAAGAGATGGATGAAGAAGCCGTCGTCGTCCACGTCATTTGCCTTGGAACGTCACCCGCCTTGATGTGCACGCCGCCATGAAATGAGAGTTGTGGAGGATAAATTTTGGAGAGAAATATAGAGAGGAATGTGGAAGGGTTTATGTGGAGATAAATAAGGAAGAAGATGAGAGAATAAAACAGTGGAAAAATAAATATTACTCGTAAACGAAGAAGAATTAGAGGAAGTAATCGAAGAGGAAAATCTAGATCTACAAGATAGGAAGAACTTTGATGAAGAACTCAGAGAAAAAAAGAAGAGTGAAAGAGCTTCAAAACGGAGGAAGAACAGAGTGTAATGCCTCGGATGAACAGTAAAAATACAGGACAGCACGTTAAAAAACAGGAAATAACTTCCAAACCAGAATGAATTAGAGGATGATGTAGAAGAAGAAGTTGTAGCACACTTAAAAAAAAAAAGAACTTTCATGAAGACAGGAAGAGAAGAAAATGAATATAAGGGGAGGAATAAGAGGAAGAACAGAGAGAAATACTGATTCACAGATGAACAGGACATCACAATGAAAAATACGAAATAGCTTACAAACTAGAAGGAATTGAAAGATGATGTAGAAGAAGACGTTGTAGCACACTTAAAAACAAAGAACTTTCATGAAGACAGTAAGAGAAGAAAATGACTATAAGGGGGAGAAATAAGAGGAAGAACAGAGAGAAATACTAATTCACAGATGAACATGATAGTATAGCGAAAAATACGAAATAGCTTGAAAACTAGAAGGAACTAGAAGATGCTAAAGAATAAGAAGTTGTAGAGAACAAAAAAATGAAGAACTTTTATGAAGATAGTAAGAGGAGAAAATGAACTTACGTGAGAGAAACCGGAGACCTAAGGTTGGGAGAGAAAGAGTGAAAGATTACCAAAAGAAGAACTCCCTTTCTCCTCCTTGTCATGGGCTATTTATAGGGAAAGTTCGGTAGATGAAGGGTGGAGATTATATCAAAAGGAGATGGATGGCTGGGATTTAAGTGGAATATGATGCATGGGGAAGAGGAAAAGTAGGTGGGCACCCCCTTTCTTAGACTTTGGGCACCTCCTTTCCCAAGGCTCATCATGTCTCTCCTTTATTTCAAACTTTGAATTCAATTTTCCCTCCAACCAAAATATGTGTTTCTTTTCCTCAATTTCAAATTTTTGAAATTTCTTTTCCCTCCAACCAAAATATGTGCTTTTGACTTGGTCAAAGTGGTGGTGACAGTTTTGCCCTCGGCTTCTTTTGTAATTACCTTCGGTGTCCTGCACACAAATAATTGTAATTTAGTCCATAAAAATTATCATAATATGTATATAAATCTCAAATGCTCATGGTTATGCAATAGAGAATTAATGCTCATGGCCCTCAACTTCAAATTATTAAATAAAATCGCCAAATTAATCAATTTGCATGAAAGCTCTAATTTAAATACGGAGTTGAGGTTAACTATGAAATATGCATAATTGCCTAATTATATGCACATAAAATGGTGTTCATGCGATGAATTATCATAAGAAATAGACACTTATCAGTAGGTTTGGCTAAAACGAAAGATCAAGTGGTTTTCTTGAAACTTTAATGTTAATTAGGAAGATTACAGAGTTTATTCAGGTCTCAAATTCCCAGCAGGCATGGCCAGTCTGGACTTATGTGAGGTTTCTACTCGAGCATAGTCCAAAATAGACTAAGTGTTCAGTCAAAAATTGGGTAGCACCTCCCCACGACCAGAGGGTTGCGGGGGCGAAGTGGAGACAGTCCCATAGCATCTGGGGTAGGCTCCTTAAAGCCGGGAGTGCCAAACGGTGACCGGCAGACTTCAACGGAGGGAAACCCTGAGGGCCAGCCTACGAGGGGTACCAACACTCCATGAGTCGAAGATACAATTAAAAGAAATAGATGTTTGCCCAGCAGGGGCATGAATGTTCATCCTTGCTACGGGTTCCTCCGAAGGACATGCTATGGATAAGCAAGCTTCGAAGCACCCTGGATGAGCAGAAGATGAGACAGGGAAAGCGGAGATGAAACAAACAACCGTGCTTATCAAACACAAAAACCTTTTGTTATTCATCCACCAGGTGGTTTTAAATACAAGATAGTTCAACCCAAAGTGAAGAGAGGATACATTGAGGGGAGAATGAAGAGGTACACTGATAGGAGAGACGAGATACATAATGCATTCACCCAGAGCAGAAGAACTACAGCAGGGGGGAAGGAGTGGATACATCGGTGAGGGGGAGAGAAAGAGGGAGAGCAGAAGCTCATTCCCCTCCGACTCACCTCTCACTCTCACCCTTTACCTCTCTGACAGAGTCTCTCTTCTTCTTCGTTCGACCCAGAACCCGTGGAGCTCACGAACGCTGGATACCTATCTCTTTTTTCTTTTTCTGAGCTTCTTCTTTTTCTGACTCCCTCTCTCCTGCTTGACGGGTTCGTTACATATATATGGAGGTGGGGGGAGAAGTCTCTGAAACCCTCCCTTCCTTTTCAGTCCATTCTTCTTATCCTCTCCGTATCTGAAGTTGTCGAGTGGCCTACAGGTGGAGGGGTTGATAGAGTACGCAAGCTGCCTCCATGAGATTGGCCGACGATGATCGGTGAAGAAGCGACGTTCGGTGCGGAGCTCGAAGCCTTCCATTCCTTAGAGCATGAAGGGTTCAGGCAGTTGCACGCTGGTGAGGTGCAGGCTGTTCGGCCATTTCAGGTAAGTTCTCTTTGTTCGCACTCGAAAATAGGGGATCGAACTGAAGATGGGATGACACCCTTGGTTAAAACGGCGCGGGGGGTGAGCGTGCCGGATTAGCACCAGGAGGAGGGGCGCGCCGGTTTTGGTGGCCAATGGGGGGCGCGCCGATTTTGGTGGCCAATGGGGGCGCGCCGATTTAAGTGGTCCATGGGGTCTCTTCCTGGCTCAGCGGTGATTCGGACGGACGCCTACCCCTTGTTAGTACTTTAACTGTAATGCGTCTCCTCCCAGATGTTTAATTCGAAGCCTTTGAGCCTCGGTTTAGGACTTCGAGTGATTTTTGGCATGTGTCGACCATGTGCTTGCCTTCCCGAGTTTCTTCTGATTCGGCCTTCGGTAATGCCGACTGGAGAGCTGGGGCCACCTCTTTTGCCCGAAGGGCTTCTCGTTGGGTGGTGAAGCGTCGGTTATATATATTCATCCTGCTTGGAGGAGTTATGGGGTTTGTTCAGCCTTTCCGTCTTTGACTTGCTCTCGGGGTGTCGAGACGTCTGTGCCGCAGGAATGTTCCTTTTCTTCTCTTCTTTTTTTGACATCCACAAGCAGCAAACACTGCATCCCACATTATTAATAGGGCCATGGTAAGGTCACAGAGTTAGAAAACCCCTTATGAGATGTTGAAAGGTAAGAAACCCAACCTAGCCTATTTCAGGGTATTTGGTGCAAAATGCTATGTGCATAATAACAACAAATCAGACTTAGATAAATTTGAGGCCAAGAGTGACATTGGGATTTTCTTGGGTTATGTAGAAACTTCAAGAGCATACAGGGTGTTCAATGTCAAGAGTGAAACTGTGGAGGAGACTCTACATGTGGTGTTTGCTGAGACATCAACGGATACACATGAAAAGGTCCTAATCAGGGAAAGGGAGGATGCTGACGGAAGCTTTCTAGAAGACAAGGAAGAACCTGTGGTGAACAATCAGGAATCACAACCTCCAGGACAAGAAACCAGTCAGCCAACCGAAATCCCTGCACCATCAACCATGGCAGGTGAGTCCTCTACAAATGCTCACACTCTAAAGGACCATCCTGTTCAGAATATCATAGGAAACATTCATGATCCCCTTAGGACCAGGTCCTACCATAAAGTTGTTCATAATGAAGACCTCACTACTCTAGTCTCTCAATTTGAACCCAAATGCATTGAAGATGCCCTGCAAGATGTAAATTGGATTAATGCCATGCATGATGAACTCAATCAATTTGAAAGAAGCCACGTCTGGTATCTAGTTCCCAGACCCACCGACCTGCAGGTCATTGGGACTAGATGGGTTTTTAAAAATAAGCTCAATGAGGAGGGGGCCATCATTAGAAATAAGGCTAGGTTAGTGGCCAAGGGCTATAATCAAGAAATTGGCATTGATTATGAAGAATCTTTTGCCCCCGTTGCTAGATTAGAGGCCATCAGAATCTTGCTAGCCTTTACATGTTCATTAGGTATTAAATTATATCAAATGGATGTCAAAAGTGCCTTTTTGAATGAACTGATAATGGAAGAAGTCTTTGTTGAACAGTCCCCTGGCTTTGAACTTGTTGATTTACCTAACCATGTTTATAAGCTGAACAAGGCTCTGTACGGCCTGAAGCAGGCTCCACGCGCCTGGTATGACAGACTCAGTACACACTTCACTAACAAAGGCTACATCAGAGGTAAGATTGATCAAACTCTCTTCACCAAAGTAATGAATGGCCACATCATCATTGTACAGGTATATGTAGATGATATAATTTTTGGATCAACAAATGTTATCATGTGCAACCAATTTGCTCAACTCATGATAGAAGAGTTTGAAATGAGTCTTATGGGAGAGCTTCGATTTTTTCTTGGATTGCAGGTCTCATAGTCTAAAGAAGGCCTCTTCATAAACCAATCCAAGTGCATACTGGAAACCCTGAAGAGGTTCGGGATGAAGGATACCAAGGCCATATCCACACCCATGGGGACAAATGCATCCCTAGATGCAGATGAAAATGGCAAGTTTGTAGATCCTAAAACATACCGAGATATGATCGGATCCCTTTTATATCTCACTGCGTCTCGGCCTGATATACAGTTCAGTGTGTGCATGTGTGCTCAGTTTCAAGCCAATCCAAAAGAGTCTCACTTGATTGCTGTTAAGAGAATCTTAAGATACGTTGCAAACACACAAGACTTAGGACTGTGGTATCTCGCATCATGTTCCTTTGATTTAATCTCATATACTGATGCTGATTATGCTGGGTGCAAACTTGATCAAAAAATCACTAGTGGGTATTGCAATTTCTTGGGGGGCTGCCTGGTCTCTTGGGCTTCCAAGAAGCAGCAATCAGTGGCCCTATCTACCGCTGAAGCAGAGTATGTAGCGGCAGGTAGCTGTAGGACCCAAGTGATATGGATTAAGCATCAACTCCAGGACTATGAGGTAAATCTTGGATGTACGTCTATCTTGTGCGACAATACAAGCGCCATCAACCTGGCTAAGAATCCCATCCAGCATTCCCGGTCCAAACATATTGAAGTAAGGCATCTTTTCTTCGAGATGAGGTAAACAAGAAAAACTTTGAATTTCAGTTTATTGAATCTGAAAGACAATATGCATATATCTTTACCAAACCTCTGAGCACTGATAGATTTACCACCTTGAGAAGAGAACTGGGTTTGTGTCACTCTCCCACTTGATTGTTCCCATTTAAGATAAGTGCATCTCACATAAGGTGTCTTTTTATTTTTAGTCCATTGTGCATGTCTAGCTAGCTGTATCTCATATGTCTACATGCTGCCATAAGTGATGTTCCCTTTGGTATATAAAATACTAATGTGGGGAAGGGCAAGTTCAGTCTGCCTGGAAACACTCACTATGCGTGAGGCCAGTCCTCCTCCAAGTATCAAGGGAACCTGTATTCAACATTATGCATTCTTTCTTCCTTTGCACGAATGGATTCAGGGGGAGCAAGTTAATTCATGAGAGGTTCTTCTCTAAGATCCATTCCTTGAATGGCCACTCTCAAAATAAATCCCTACACTTAGCATTGAGGCTAATCCTTGAATAAAAGGGCTTAAACTCAACAACCTTCTGCATTTTTGAATCTTTGAATTCTGACGGGGGGACCTCATTGGTATACTATGGTTGATATACCCTGACATACGGTCTGCTCATGCTCATCCAGTGACCATGTTTTCTAATGCGGCCTGTATTGTGGTCCACCATTACTTTTCATGAGACACTAGTTCAAGGCACTAATTGAATAGCAGTGGTTGAGGTGTGCTGAGTAACTAGGTACACTCCACCTGAGAAGTTAGGTGGCTTATGTCAAAACGCGCTCTTGTCTATTTCTGCTCTAGCTCTTCAAAAATGACTCAAAAAGAGAAACAAACTTTTCTAAATGAAAAGGAAGAGAGCAATAGCCTGGTTCCACTGAGAATCTATACCCTTTCACCAAAGAAGTGCTAACGGGTCAGGCATGATGTGGCAGGCCAACTCTGGTTCCCATACGGCATGATAGTAAACTGTACTAAGTAACTGGGGCAGTTGCACTGAAACAAATGTGACTCTCCATGTCAAATGGTGCCAGTTCAACTTGACTGTCAATACATCTTAAATTTACTTCCCAGAGGTGCCTATTTTCATAGTCTCTTTGTTATATCTTGGTTGACTTCAATATTGATGGCTGCTGTTTCTCTCATGTCACTTGGCTTCTTGAGATAAACTGAACTGGAAACATCATGTTTCAATTTTCCTCAAGATATATCAGCCCTACTAGTTTCTGTGAGCATACCCTGGCTCGTTCTTGTTTTCAACTGTGCTTGCATGCGTTTTTTATATTAATCCCTCAGCTCCTCCTGATTGTCCTCTAATGCTAGCCTGCTGGGAAATACTTCAATTTGATGGTCCAGATTCCTCATGTGTGTCTTAGTTCTGAACCTCTCCTCTGATATTTTATGCATTTCCTCTGTTTTTGATGTTGTCAAAGGGGGAGAGAGAGTGTGTTCAGGGGGAGTTCACTTTAAAGGATAGTTTTGCATCCTTAGGGAAAAATTTTCATTAAGGGGGAGATTGCATTCATTGCATTTTTTTGTTCATAGCATATTTCATTATGGGAGAGTTTGCATTCATTGCATTTTTTTGTTCATAGCATATTTTGTGCACTACTTTTAGTAAGAACGCGACTCCTTGTTGCCATCATCAAAAAGGGGGAGAATGTTGGGCATATGTGTAATATGCTTAATTATACTGTTTTGATGATGTCACATGGCTCAGAAATTTATGACATCTTTTGATGCATCCAGGTGTGAAGAAATCGTGCCAAAAGCTTTATGTGCATCGACCTTCTCCTTCACATTCACCGACCTTGACTGAGCGGCAACTGGAATGTGCACCGACCTGCATAGGAGGAAATATGAAACATGCATCGACCTTAGCTGCGAGCTGGAAAGTGTGCACCAACCTTCATATGGCTCAGACTGAAATGTGCACCGACCTGCATATAAGGAAAAATGAAAGTTGCACCGACCCTGCTCCTCATACAAGAAAGCTGCACCGACCTTGAACACTCAAAGAATGAAAGTTGCACATACCTTGAATGTCCAAAGCATGGAATATGCACCGACCTTATTATGGAACATGCACCGACCTTGTCTGGATGTGCACCGACTTCGCTCAAGATGTGCACCGACGTCTATGTTGAAGACAAATATGCACCGACCTTGTCTGGATGTGCACCGACTTCGCTCAAGATGTGCACCGACGTCTATGCTGAAGACAAATATGCACCGACCCTGTCTGGATGTACACCGACCTTGGTCAAGATGTGCACCGACGTCTACGCTGAAGACAAATGTGCACCGACCTTGTGTGCTCGAAGCATAAGATGTGCACCGACCTTGTGTGCTCAAAGCATAAAATGTGCATCGACCTTAAGTGCTCGAAGCTTGAGATGTGCAATGACCCTACCAAGGGCCAAGATTCTTATGTGCATCAACCTATATCTGGTGGATCAGTAACATGCACCAACCTCATAAGGCTTGCCAAGCCAACCTGCACTGACTTCATGGAGAAGAGGACATGTTCGACGAAATGCCTCACTGAGCGGGTTCCAAAGCCTTTTTTAGCAAACCTACACTGTTTTCAGAATTGGATCCAGAAAGCATAAATAGGAACCGTAAATGCCAAAATACACATCTTTTGAGATCTGGAAAGGTCTCTGCTCAGTCAACCATTCTTGTCATCATTAGCTTGCTATATCAGCCCTTTTGGTCAATGGAGAAGCAAGTTACTTTATCAAGGAATTGTCCCTTTCCTGGTACTCACCTTTTTGCCTCCACCCAATGAAATGGTCTGTCACTGAGATTGCATAGGAGAAAAGGACTCTACTGTAGATTTTCATGGGAGCTTCTAGTCTTACACCTTCTGGTCTACCGAAATGACAAATTGCTGGACATCATTTCTGCTGGTTCTATGGCCAATCAGAGGCTGCCAAGACAAGGATCCTTGAAGAGAATCTATAATTTATGAAGAGCCAATCGCAGGCAGTCTGGAACATCTTTTGGTGGGACTGATTGTGCCTATATAAAGGGAAGACCTCGTGCTAAAGAAATGAGGCCGAAAAAGAGCTCTCCATGAACTGAAGCTAGGTCCTTCAGGCTGAAGCCAAGGTGAAAAAGAAAGAGGAGAATAGAAGGGAAGAAGAGATGAGTGCATGTTAGCATCTGCCATATCCTTCATGATCCCCTTCCTCTAGAGCCAAATGCACTTGTAGCTTGTTTTGGTTTTATCCTTTGTTTCTCTTTCTTTTTAGATCAATCTTTTCTGTGGAACTTGTCCCCGTGTGTTGTGAGGACTTTGTCCTCGTGAGGAGCCTGCTCCTCCTGTGTGTGTGTGTGTGTGTGTGTGTGTGTGTGTGTGTGTGTGTGTGTGTGTGTGTGTGTGTGTGTGTGGTAACACTTCTTTTGGCCAAAGAGTGAAAACCTTTCCTAGTTGGGAGAGGGGTGAACGTAGGTTTGTCTTGGGACAGACGAACCACCTTAAATCTTTGTGCAATGGTGTGATGTTCTCAATCCATCTCTCCTATCTCCATTCACAGGGTTTCCAAGATTTCCATTCCACTGCGTAACCCACAGTTTATAGTTCAGATATATGCTTTATTTTTTTGATTCATCGATTGTTCATCTTGAAAATCGCTTAAAACTGCTCATTGTGTAAACCCAGATCTATTCACCCCCCCTCTAGATCCTCTCGTAACCATCCAACACTAACAATAAATCACCTCAAATGGAAAATAAATATCTCTACAGACTACACCAATTTTTCTTGATCGGATTCACTACGCGTTAACTCCTCATCCTCACCGAGGGAATCACCTGAAAGTGGTTAACATGTATGAGTATTCCTAGAGTCAGCAAGTTACGAAAATCAAATCATTCCCTTTTATCCACATCTAACATACTTCAAGGATTAATCAACAAAAGATACTAAAATCTAAAATCAGGTTATTGGGTACGAAAAAATAGGTTTTACAGCAGTAAACAACTCTTTATATTACTATACTTCAATTTTTCAAAAATTCATATGCCCATTCAGATTTTTAGGAAACATAACTTTTCGGAATTACATATGACTGCACATATTTCAGAAACAGAATTTCACAATTTCACAATTTCAGAAGTCATATGTCTTTGCAGAATTTTAGATATAGAAATAGAATTTTCGCAATTTGCATATGACTTAACAGATTTCAGAACAAAATTTTAGAATTTTCAGAAGTCAGATTGTTGTGTCTCTGTGATTTTGATGATGTCAACTATTATGTAATTATATTTAAGTTTGATGATAAAACCTTGATGCATGAATTAATGATCTCATCACATATATAGAAGTATGAAATATGTCAGAACAGGTTTTGAAGATGACTCAAAAAGTCATGAAAAGAGAGTCAATGCTGGTCAACGCCACTGTTCAAGAATTGACAATAGGTCAACTGATCAAATTGTGAGTCAACTCTTTGACAGGTAACATCAATGCACATCCAAGTCTGAAGCATAAAGACCGGTGCATATACCTTCTCTATGAATAGGTAAGGTCGGTGCACATTCATATTTCTTCATAGAAGGTCGGTGCACATTTACATTAGAAGGTCGGTGCACATGCAGGTCGGTGCACATTCGTGTTCCTTCATAGAAGGTCGGTGCACATTCATGTCTTATGCATATAGGTCGGTGCACATTAATGTTTTATTCATATAGGTCGTTGCACGTTCATGTCTATGTCATAGAAGGTCAGTGCACAATCATGTTTTATTCATATAGGTCGGTGCACATTCATGTCTTAGTCATTAGTACGGTCTGTGCATATTCATATTGTTGCACACAAAGGTCTGTGCACATTTGCATTATAGCACAGAGAAAGGTCGACGCACCTTTCGCTAGCACAAAGCAAGGTCGGTGCACGTTTGCTTTCAACGCCACAAAGGTCTGTGCACATTTACATTTAGCAAGGTCAGGCCGGTGCACATGTGTTAGCGATAGCATGTAAAGGTCGGTGCACATGTGTTAGAAATAGGCATTTGGTCTGTGCACATGTTACAACATGCTGAATGAAGTTTGTGCACATGTAGAAGTCATGCTCTAAAGGTCTGTGCATGTTTTCCTTCAACGCATCTAGGTCTGTGCATGTTTGCCTTCAACATAAGAAAGGTTTGTGCACATTTGTATTTAACATAACCAAGTCTGTGCACATTCATATGAAGGACGATGCTAGTATGCCTGCACTTGTATTACAAGGTCTGTGCACATCTCCACCCTAGTCTAGAAGGTCAATGCATGAGTATAAGACTTGCACTATCAGGTCGGTGCACCTCTTGCATCTGCCTGAAGCCAAGTCTGTGCAGTTGAAGTCATTGTCTATTCTCACACTACAACATTCGTCATTACGGTCAGTGCATTTTCATCATCTAAGCATGTACACCATATTATACATCTCTGATATGAATGTTTGACTAATATGATGTTGACTATGTCTGCATAAAGTGTTTGATGAAATGCCTTAACTCTTTGATAGGAACTCTATCAAAGACTTGAAGGGCAGAACTAAAGTAATCACGTGATCCGAAACTGAAGAACAATCAGCCACATGGTTACACTGCGTCCTCAAGATCTGACACGTGGATCGTCTATTCATCAGCACCTGGCACGTGTCCTTCAAGCGCACCTTCTGGATGGAGCTTTTAGGCGGGAACGTGTCTTCTATGTACCAATCTAAAAAGCTTGTGGGTCCACAGAACTCACGCCCTCCTATATAAGAAGGGAATCGAGCAGTCATCAAAAATTGCTCATCACACAGAAAAGTAGCAGAAAGTGAAGTAGATAGATCAGAAGAAAAGAGAGAGAGCTCGAGAGAAGAGTAAGAGTTACAGTGCTGAGGGAGATAGAGTTCGTTGAAGGAAGAAGAAGGAGAAGAAGAAAAATAGAGTATCATAATTTCAGAGGGAGTTTGAGTGAAAAGAGAGAGAGAGCAGAGAAAGGGAAAGAGAGTGAGCAACTGAGAATAGAGAGAAAGATTGAGCTCGAGAATCTGTGTCATCTTCATCAGTTTTTGGATCAGATCCAGAACTGCTTTGCTCCTGCGTGAGCTATATCTTTTCATGCTTTTCATGTTGTTTTGTTTCTTGTTTTTTCCTTACCATTTCAAGCAAGCTGTGTTGCTCAGCGGGCGCGGAGTGATCCTCAAATAGCTAAGCTATAAGGCTCAGTGGATAGAAAGTTGTCATGCTCAGCTGTTCAAGCTGTTAGTCAGCGTATAGCAAGCTGTGTTGCTCAGTGGTGTAAGCAAGCTGCGATGCTCAGCGGTTCAAGCTTTTTGTTAGTGGTAAGCCTCACTCAGGTTTGAGTGGGGGATGGATGTAGGTCTGTGGTAGCAGACCGAACCATCTAAAATCTCTGTGCAGTGTGATTTATGCTTTTGTCCGTTCCATTTCCTCTTTCCCCCTTCAAAGGATGTCTAAGCATAGTTATTACTTTCTTGAGTTTATCTGTGTGGATCTAACACTATAGTGAAGTGTTGTCTATGTGCTTAGCTGAGTCTTAGGCACCGTATGCTGAGTACATCAGTTTTGCTTTAGCAATCTAGTCATATTTTCGTACGACTTTATAGCAATATTTTTTAATTCCATACTATTTTTAACGGGGATCCATTCACCCCCCTCTGGATCCATCCATTGCACCCCAACACATATCTCTTCACAGATTTCAGATTCAGAGATAGAATTTCAGATGATATATATGGCTTTGACATAGTGCCCAAACAGCCATTAAAAGGTCAGTACAGACAGATACTCAATCCCCTAAGCAATGGAGACGAGTCTTGGTTAACTGCGCAGAATCGAGAAAAGTCCTTCCCACCTTAACTAGTGGACCTTGTCCACCTCCAGAATTTCACCTCGTGCCCTCGAGGTCAGAACAGATTGAACCTCTCCAAAGGGACATTTCTATTGTTTGGCTCCACGCCCTTCTATGACAGCAATATCCATATAGCCTATAAAATAACTTAATTTTTTTCTTTTCCGAAGATTTCAGGAATACAATAAGTTCAGATTTTTGAAAATAGAAAATAGGCTATTATCTAAGCTACATATGCGTGTAAAATAGTTCATAATTGTAAGCACATAATTTTAATGAACACGAAATTTTCACAGGAAGTTACCAACTTGGTTCATTATCATTTTCCAATTTTTTGAGATTTGTTCTGAATTAGATTGGCCTCTCAAAACTCACTTGCTCATGGTTGCTGGAATTTAGAAATATGTTTATTTTTAAACTACACATGCATAGAAAATAAGTCATAACTGTGAGTATAGAATTTTTTTGACAATGAAAATTTTTCAGTAAGTTACCTACTTAGTCATCTATCATTTCTTAATTTTTAAAAATTTTCTGAATTAGGTTGGCCTCTCAAAATCCACTTTTCCATAGTTGCTGGAATTCAGAAACATGGTTATATTTTAAACTACAACTATGTGGAAAACAAATCATAACTAACAGTGCAGAATTTTCCTGACTATGAAATTTGTACAGTAGATCACCAACTTAATCCTCTAGCATTTCCTATTTTTTCTATTTTTTTAAATTCAAATGGTCGTCCAAACTATCTTATTTTTAGAGTTATGGAAAAACAAGGCAGAACACCCAGTCGGGGGACTGCGTTGACTCATTCAATTGAATGGGTCGACACATCCAACCCATACAAGGGGGTTGGGTCGACCCTATCAGAGGGTTGGGTCGACCCAGACCCTCACAGTTCGAGGGAAATCTGTAAATCACGTAAAATTGAACAGTCACCTATTAAAACAGTAATTGAATGAAACTTTAAAAGAGTAATACAATGATCTTGGTGTAGGTTCTTTACAGGTTTCTTATCTCAATGAAGTGAATAAATCAAACTAAGAATGAAGAAATTTCAAAAACATGTGTGGCTTTCTTAGCATACGGCATAGAGCACAATTAAAAACTCGGAACAAATCTAACACAATTATCATGAGAATGCTTTAAGATTTAGCACGTTTCTTCTATTCCCAAAACCTATGAAGTATTTTAAACATGCCAAAAAAAAGCATTTGGTTCATAGTAACTTGCCTTAACAACGAAAAATCTAGAGATTTAAGGAAACGATCACTCGAAGTTGTCCCTCGCGATCTCACGTCGCTACAAAACGCCAGAAATCAGGAATCACCAAGGAAACCTCCACACAGCAGCCTCCTAAGCACTCTCACGCCTCCTCCTCACACCCCTCTCTTCTTAGAAGAGAGTCCAATGAGTTCTACGGTGAAGGAGGAAAAGAGAAGGAAAAAAAAAAGGAATTGCCCAAACCTTCCAACATACTTAATTATAAAGCCAAAAATATTCCGAAATTAGATCTAAATCCAAACCATTGCTTCAGATCTATCCAAATCTAATGGCAGGACATTGTTCTGAAATGGTCAAGGCCTCCAAGGGAAAGTGCTTACCATTCAAATGGCAAACACGTGAAAAACGTACGTAGAACACTATTCATGGCCCACTTTAGAAATTACTATCTAACAAGGTAAAAAATGATTAGGAAAATCTAATTGTTACCCATTAACCGCCTCGATTTACTCTACCATGGAAAATTATCAAATAAATATTTAGAGTTAAAAATGAAATTGAGTGAATAGTAAAAAGTGTAGAAATGAATAGTAATTACGTTGGCTCATAGCCTATCCTAAACTATGAGAATTTATGTATATGCCTTTATGTGTTCTACTAGCGAATGGATATAACATAAGAAGGGCATATGTTAACAATTAACTTAGAAAATTTTAATTATTCAAAATTCTAAATCTATAATTATCAAAAAACTTATATTAATGTATTATCTATTTTATTTATTTATTTAGTTGTGAATTTAATAAAACATACACTAAACACATATTTTCTCAATTTAAATAATAGAAATGCTTTATAATTTGTTTAGAAAATTCCGGGCACTACAGACAGGCTACGCACAAGCCTTGTCATAATTAGTTCGGAAGACGGGTGGCACGATGCCATCAGACTCTAGGCAGTCTACTAGTCCTATTAAATCCAACGGCCCTTGAGTCATAGGACTCAGGTCTAGGCCATTGCACAGGACAACTCCATGCTGCCAATCTGGCCTATCCCTAGTTCAGAAACCACGGTAATATAATTATCATGGCTTGTGCGTAGCCTGTCCGTGTTTCGGTGGTTTCGGTCGAGAGTCATTTGCTTAGTGGCCGCCACTAGTCATAGCTTGTCTGGGCACGCATGTGCCGACCTACTTGGGAGTAGGTGGAGAGCTACACAGCTTCCTGGGTGTCATGCACTTACCAGCTAGGCCGAGAGCGATTGCTTACTGGGTGTTGACACTTACCAACTGTGTAGTCGAGAGTTGTACCGGAGAGAGACGATTTTTAGGCTGGTTGTCATAGGGCCTCCCATGTAGCGGCTCGAGTTTGGGCCGGGAGGAAAACCAACTAGAGGGCCGGACGTTGTGCAGTCAGTTAATGTGTGCACACATGGTCGGGGACTATGGATGCGTGCCAACAAGCACGACCCTGACCAGACACTTGTTTCGTGGTTACTAGTACGGTGTCTCAATTTTGCCTGGGGCGAGGGACACAGACTAAGACGTCATTGGACGCATCCGGCCTTGCTTCTAGCAGGTAGTACTCCTATCACACGAGATGAGTTCCTTCGTGTTTCTTCGGGTTGTTTCTGAGTGTCTTTCCGACACCGAGGTCTAGGGTTTCCGGAAGGGTTACTGTGGGGTTTTACCTAGTCGGTGTAGGGTCCACGACAGTGAGGTCGTGACCCTGTTCCCAGACCGGGTGGTCATGGGCTGGGCCTTAGTCAGTATGGACAAGCCTCCACGATAGAGGTGTCTTGATGCTTCTTCTGGGAGTGTAGTCATGGTTTCCCGTTAGTCCGGTGGTCCCCCGACTGTGAGATCGGGGTGTGTTTCCAGTACAGTAGGAGTAGCTGTAGAGCCGAGGTTTTACCAGCCACCTTGTTCGCTGTTCCTGCTATTGTTTCCGCTTTCTTTAACGTTCCTTGTTACTGCCGTTGTTTTACGATTGGGGTTCTGCGGGACCCCTACTGAGCCAAAGAGACGAGGCTCACCCCCTGCTTTTTAGGTGTGGCAGTTCCTCCTCGAGGTTCGAAGGTGCAGCGCAGAGGTTCTTAGTTGCCAGCTCGCCGGAGCCGAGTGTTCACTCGGTGTTGGGTACGTTTCCTTAACTGTAGATTGTACTTCATTTGGACTAGACTCTATAGTTAGTTTATTTAATTAATATTATAATTATTGTTCCTGCTTTATTTCTTATTTCTATGTACCTCCACACACACCTTTTCGCCTTTCCGAGCCCTTCGGCTCGTGGGCGGTGGGCCAGGATTCGAATGGTATCGGGTCCTTCCCGATATCCAGATCTTGGGTCGTTACAGAGTCGTTACATTATGGAAGCTGTATCTTCGCGTTTCCACCTTGTCCTAGTCGTGAAATCCACGAAGCTCCGCCACCTCACGCACTCCCGAGCCCGCCACGCACCGTCCACGCCGTCTTTCACGCTCCTCCACGCCTCCGTGGCCACCGAAGTGAAGGAGAGAGAGGAAGAGAGGGAGAGATGCATGGGAGAGAGAAGGAGAGGAAGGTTCTACCGTGGGAGAGAGGAGGGCTCGATCATGGGGAAGAAGAAGGGGATATAGGGTTTTTAGAAAAAAAAAGAAAATAGGGTTTCTTCTAAACCCTCAAAGGACTAATATTGTACAAATGCCCTTTCATTTAACCTTTTTCCATAATAACTCAATTAATTTCCATTATAACACAATAGATTTTCATTTTAAAATTTTGAATCAATAATTCGAAACCTGTTGAAATATTTTGAAATTTGAAATGGTCGGATCTGCAAACCTGAGTCATTACATCCCTCCCCCCTAAAAGAAATTTTGTCCTCGAAATTTAGGGCTCACAAGGGAAGGAGACTCAGCCAGACAGCAACATAGCTATCACGCATAGCCTTGTCTAGAGAACACCATGGCGGATCACAGACACACTAATCAGAATAAAACACGATTGACCGCCTATAGTGCCACACGCAATAATTGGCATAATGTACTCACTCCAAAGGTACATCCAGTTCCACGAATCAATTGTGGGTCAATCTCAACCCTTCACAAGGAACATTATTCACTAGCTACTCACTAGCTTAAGTAGCTGGCCAAACACATAGCACATTCCTTGCCATAAGCTGGCCACACTACCAATTCCAACACGAGCCTCACAGAATCGATTGAACAACCTTGATTCACATGCACCACCTTACATTCCTTCGTGAATCACTTCCCAAGATCACTATTACTCAACCGAGCTTCTTCGCACTGTACCGTCTGCAGCCAGGAGATGAGAGAAGAACAACGGGGAGGTCAAGTGAGAAGGAAGGAAGAACAAAAGAGAAAATGGTAAGTAACATGACACAAACATCACATCGACTATTCTCATAGTCAAAACCAAAAAACATCTCACATTAATTACTCCGATCTTGGAGCCTGTGAGTTATGGGCCCACCACGCTTCCGCTATGCAACTTTGATCGAGCAGCCCAACAACACAATCATCACAAGAGAATAGCTGGTAACCACTCATTCCCAGCTCCAACTATCAAGGCACAATTGATAGAACACAAAATCACAAGCATCACTACATTAATTCACATGCGTCTTCTACACAAAGCATGCTAAGCTACGCGCTTATCAAGCACTCGAGCAACATACCACGATGCCCTTACACAACAGGAGAAAGGTACAAATGTCTACAAGCGGGTCCACCGCCAACACACAAGGTATTCTTACAAAAGACAACAACTATAACTGCTAAACTAGTGCGACACCGAAGAGCACTCACGAGCAATGTGTCCCACTTGGCCGCGGCCATAGCCACTGTACATGGCGTACCAACGTGGAAATCGCCACATCTCAGACACTGCCCTAGCTACTCAAACATGCTATGTCGTGCCGGTCGAACTAGTAGATGATGCATGATCATCGATGGAATCGTTTCCTCTTGACCCCGATACCGTCTGGTCAACTTATTTCTCCCAATTAACCGGTCCATTAGCCTAGACCTCGATCTCAGTGAGGATCCACCTTCATGAAATACAAAAGATGGCACTCCTGGCTGGCTCAGAGACTGCTGAATCTCCTCTTACTGTTAAGGAGGAATCCTCTGCTAAACAGCATCTTGGTGAACATATCTCATTCTCGATGCTCGGGTCCTCAAAATATCTACTTCTAGAGCCGCCACAATCTGATATGCCGCATCCAAATCTGATACACGAGCAATAATCAGTGCATGTCGAAGCTTAGTTCGTAAACCCCTAATAAAATGTTGACTCCTCAAGGCCTCATCTACCATCACATGAGAGGCATAACGACCTAGCTCCACAAATCGGGCACGATGCTGACCCACTGTCATATCACCCTGCACTAAATTCATGAATTGTAACATTCTTTCCATTTGCAAACACGCAGGGTTGAATGCTCGATCAAATGCTCTAACGAACTCTTGACACAGAATCTGCCAGAGGGGTCACGATTGAAAGATCATTTCTCATTCCGCAGTCCACCACAAGAGAGCCGATCCTTGCAGCAGATAACTTGCTAACAAGACTCTCTCGTCCTCGGCACATTCCATTTCCCTGAACACTTGTTCCATGGCTTCTATCCATGCTCTCACTGCATCAGGATCCGACTGGCCCACAACTGAGGTGGTTGGAATCACAAAAATTCTTGCACAATTCACCCACGACTACCTCGCCATGAGCCACCCTCACCAGTCTCCTGACCTTGGCATTGCTGAGTCATACCAGAAAAGAAATCCTCCTTACTCGGCACACTCAAGGCAGCCACCACAAGGGGAGATAACTCTCTACTCCACCCTCCTTGGGCCTCTTCCAACGAGTCAGAAAATCACACTCGCCTTCTCAGTACCATCCACACACTACTGGAACAAACACAAGGCACTTAACCCCAAAATAAGAGGGTAAGCAACACAACATACCCTATGCCATTTGCCAACTATACCAGACTTTATGGACTCTCCCTTTAAGGGAAACATTTATCTCAATTTCCCAAGCACAACCACAACCTTGCTCTGATACCACCTGTCACGACTTGGGATTCGAACACCGGTAAATCGATAACTCGAACCTCGAACCGCTAACAACGAGTGGAAAACTTGTAAGGGAAAAGGTTTTGCTGTTGTGGGGGTAATGACAATTAGAAATAAATGCATAAATTAAAATCACATGATTTGAATAATTAACAACAGAAATAAATAAACATTTTACAGGAATTTAACATTTTAATAACGAGTCCAAGTCCACATAGTACAACTAACAGAAAGAAGTACGCACACTAAATAAGCCAACTCTGGCCCTGGCAACTGGCACCTACAATAGCACGGGCGCAACTCTTGCCCACCGGTCCACGTGGCAAAACACTAGACCTGAAAAGAAAAGGGGTGAGCCTCATCTCATTGGCTCAGTAGGGGTCCCGCGGAGCCCTACCTCAACACAAGCGTAGTAACAAAGGCAACAATAACCATAATTAATATAAAATGTAACACGACTAGCAGCTAACTAACAACAAAGCTACCGAAGTCTACGAAGTCGAGAAAACACGGTGAGGGCAAACACAAGACAGCCTATAGTGGAATCACACTTCCACAGCTACTCCGTGAACGCGATGAATGGAGGTGAAACCCTCAAACACGGGAACAACACGGCTACACTAAAGAAAACCCATGACAATTCAGTCGTGCACATCCATCCACACTGATGGATGACCCGAGCTACGACTACGCAGTCACCAGCATGATCTCTATCACAAGAGTACCCTGACCTCGAGTCAGAAATCTCAAGCCAAAAACCTCGATCACAAGCTATGAGGGAGCCATGACCTCGCCACCGTGTCAGCTCTACCTCAAAGGCAAGAGGTCTCGCCAACATTGTCGGTACCATCAACCTCACCAGAGGGCCACGACACATAGTCTGTAACGTCAACCTCATCTGAGGGCCATGACAATGCTGTCGCCTCAACTGGCACTCAGCCTCTCACGTCTCTCGTATGTAGCCCACACTTCAAGTAGGGATTCCATACACAGCCACACCCTAACCTCGAGTGGGCAGAGACACATACACACACACCACTCCCTCAGACTGGCTAGGATCTGCACCACTGCAACCCACTGTACGGCCGTGTGCCGCACCCTAACACAGGGTACGCGCCACTACACCCGTTAGCAACGTACTCTTGTTCTAACGAAGGCACTATACGGTCTAGGCTGTCCTCGCCTCTGCTGTAAGAGCACCGCGCACACAGGGCTATCCTCACCCAGTCTGTCCATGGTATATAGGCTGCTAATGCCTGCTCCTACCGAAAACCCACGTACCACTTGCACGGGCACGATCACGGTCGGCTAAGCAACACATGTCTACAAGCCGTACACCAAGAACCACATCGGCAGTCTAGATCACGAGTGAACGCACGAGTCGCCGAAACACGAGAGCTCAACTCAAGGCAACACACGGTGTAGTCGTCACACAGACCGTCCTACGAAAGCCTACACGACTAATCACATTAAAAATCAGTCATCATACAATCAATCAGAACTACAGAACTCAGGTAGTTCTGGCAATCCATGCTAGACACTATATCAATCCAAGACCGGGTTATACAACCACACTGGCCTATAATCATACACAGAAGTGACCTTCACACGGTCACACAGAGGTGACTCACACATGGTCAAACGAACTAACTCTCATATGATCACAAAATGGCACACATGAATAACTGTGACGACCCAGATTCCAGATACGGGGTAAACCCGATACCACTTGGAACCTATGAGGCCTCCCAAGAGCAGAAAAGATCCGAAGGGATAGAAAGGTATGTGAGAGTACATTAAACTTCCAGATAAAATAGTAAGCAATTAAATTTCAATGACCAGGATTGCTAAAATAGCATAAATAAAATTACATTTTCTGTAACAATTAAAACTAACGGAGTCCAGTCCAACTAAAGTATAGTACAATAGAAAAGAGAACATACTCTCAAGTCGGGGGAAGCCCGACACTGGCAAACGCTAGTAGTAAGAACCACGCACTGCACCTCCAAGCACGAGGAAGAACCGCTACACCTGAAAAGTCAGGGGTGAGCCTCCTATCACTGGCTCAGTAGGGATCCCACAAAACCCAACCACGAGACAAAAGCGGTAAATAGCAATGCTAACAACTATAGCAAAGCAGTAATAGCAAGAGTAAGAACAACAACAACAACAACAACGAAAGTAATAGCCGCCATGACGAAACCATGGCTGAGCTGCAAACTACTCCTAACAGCAACAGAAAGGCGAACCCCGATCTCACAAAGTCGGGCGTTATCGATCCATTGACAAATCACGAAACTCTATCGTGTAAGCCTACCGAGACAGGCAAAGGCCTTACAAAAGACCTACATGGTCAAAGGTACAAGACATACACGAACTCACCGTCGTGTACGCTACAGTAATCGTAACCTCAACTGAAGCCAAACACAGGCTACCCGGACAAGTCACGAAGGCACAAGTCATGCGTCAAGTGACAGAAGCACCTCCTCACTAGAAGAACAGCCAGATGCATCCACTGACATCTTACACTACGCCACAAGTATCTCCCACATGCCTAGAACGGCGGTAACTGAGACACTCACAAGGAACCAAGGATAAGGAACAACAGTAACGAGTGACTAGTCAGGATCACGTCCGTCGGCACTCATCCAAACGCCCATGACCACGTGTGCACACACAAGCCTAATTCTTTGAGCCAAGCCTCTAGCTAGTTTTCCCCACCAGTAGGATGCTACTGCAAAGCAAGGGGGCCCACGGTAACTAGCCTACAAACCATCTCTATCGGGAACTGCCTCGCCACCAGTCCTAGGTGGGCCGACACACAAAAAAGTGTCGTCAGGATACGACTAGTGGAGGCTCACTAGACACAGAGACTCAATACAGCGAACACCAAAGCACAAACAGGCTAACACATGCCCGTCACACATACTACGGAGCATAATGCAGTATACAACTGCTACCAGACTCAGGATAGTCAACTAGACCTGCTGACAACGATCCTTGAGTCATAAGACTCAGGTCAAGATTGTCGCACATCACAGCAACACGCTGTTAATCAGCCTAGTCCCTAAGCCAAAATCAGGGGAAACACATTAATAAAAGTCCACGGCCTCCAGGCCACTCATCGGACTTACAATTCCGCATAACACGAAATACGGAACATGAGGGATCACCAAAACCCTCAAAACATATGGACACACAAACCAAGGTAAGATGATACCTCCAAACATCCAGAACCATATCTCGATCCTCACGGAATAGACGAGACACACATGAGGTCACGTGTCAACCACTAGGTCACAACCGGGTTGACCATAAACCATAATGACCCTTGAAATAACACGAAATATCGCTCGGTACAATGGTACTTCTGAACACCCTATAACACGGTCACAGCCCTCAAAGGATGTCCAAGATATCCACAGAACAATGGGCTAACCAAAGGGGTCGAAGCCACATTAACCGAAAACCAAATCATCGTAAAAGAGCACTTTAGGCAGGTGGCAGTCTTACCCCTGGCCGCTAAACCGAAATGGCGGTCATCCAAAGGGCCACTACCTTCAACACAGAGCAACAGGTATTTTGTGGTCTGCCTGAGGCCACTACTAGCACTAGACGGTCTCCTCAGGGCTGCAAGGCTGGACTTAGCGGTCATAGCCTGGCCGCTATTCCCAGTCAACGCCAAATCAGTCAAACTGACTTAAAATAGTAAAAACCAATTAACAGTCTCCCTAGGACCATTTCTAGGGAATGGCGGTCACCCCATGGCCGCCAAAGCCACCTAGCGGTCGGAGCTAGACCGCTAGCCCAAACCGACTCAAACCAAATAATTGACTTCACCGTCGAATAGCGGTCACCCAAGGGCTGATAAACCAGATTGGCGGTCGATCGTGAGATCGCCAAACCAAATCGATAATGGAACTCCACCTAGCGGTCTCTAGAGGGCCGCCAAAGTAAAATAGCGGTCACTGGTAAGGCCGCCAAACCGTTCCGACAGGAAAACTGTAGGTCTACCCAAAACCCAATTTTTCCACACCCCAATCGCGTCTAAATGACGGGGAAACAACCCTAACGTCGATGTCGACCTTCTACAAGCTGCAAGGGATCAAACCATCCACAAAACAACGAGAAACGAGAGATTCCCACGAATCGACCCAAAATGACTAATATGGACAATTGGGCTCATACCGGCCCCGATTCTCAACCAAACGTAGTAAAACTGGTGGGAAATGATTCCCAACATGCCAGGGGTTCAAATGAATCCATTTAAACTACAAACCATCGCCTGGAACGGCGACCATGGCTCACACCCCCTGAACATGCATTCACCCTTAAAGCAGGAAAACCCGCTCAAACTCACACCATTTGGCTCCAAATCGCAAGGGAACGTAGGAAAAGAGTAGGGCTTCTATCCCCCTACCTTCACCGAAGATCTCGCGAGCTGAGATGGCCAAACCTCGTCGAAAACCATCACACGGACAACCCACGTCAGCTTTGAATCCACGAATGGGATCGTACCAACGCCATGCTCTGATAATTACGCCATCATGCCTAAAGTCAGCTCCACGCCGTCACCACCTCACCCTGCTCTGCACCAGTCGTACGCCCTGGGGTAAAGGAGAAGAGATGAGAGAGAACAGAGAGAGAGAAGTGAGAGAACGTGAGGGAAGAGAGAGGATGGAGGAAGGGTTAAGAAGAAAAGAAAATTAGGAAATTAGCAATATTTCCTCAAATTTGATTTTCTGCACAAAATTCCATAAATTCAGAAAAATACGAAAAAATAGTCTTCACAATCCTCGGAACGAGCACAACGCACCTGTAGCATCCCCGTTAGCACTCGAAATATATCCAACGGCGATAGAGCATCAGATATGAATGATACGGCCTATTGAAGCACAAAAGCCGTAAGGGATCAATACACTGAAGCCTTCTCAAGCTGCCAGAGCCTCAGGTCACCCAGTATGAACATCGGGGATTTCACCTCAGGAGGATCGGGAAGAATACACCACAAGCCGACAGTGTCGTCAGGACTGCCAAACAAACCGGTATCGACTCGGTCGTACAGCGTATACGATACCCGCCGTCCGAACAAGGACGAGCATGCATCTGTCGTCCTCCCAAAGACAAGGATGTGCCCTTCGTCTGACCAAGGATGAGCATGCGTCCGTCGTCCGACCTAGGACAAGGATGTAGCCATCATCCGACCAAGGACGAGCATGCACCCGTCGTCTGACCAAGGACGAGAACATATCTATTCGTCTGACCAAGGACGATAATGTACCCGGTGGCCCGCCACCAGAATGAAAGATCCTCCCGAGTTTAAAGAACGCCCTTGGCCCTTCAGAATAGGGGACCGAAGGCTCTATCGGTAGAAGATCCTGATGACCCGGCATGGGTATATCTTCTCAGCATATTGGGTCTGTTAGTGACCAAATGATCAGCCAGTTAAGGCAAAAGCACCTTGGATGGTATTCCGCCTCCCAAGTAAGCTGTGAACATAGGTCAACCCGAGCCGGTAGCATGGACCATAGTGTCAAAAGCCACATCAGCGGAAAACTCACGTGTTCAAACTAAAGATGAACGAGGTTCTAAAGGAGGTTGCACGTCGACCCGGGAGTTTCGTGAAGACTTTTCACCAAGGTTTTGCAAGACCACGGCGAGATGAATGGTCACGGTGACTCCCAGAACCAGCCCGGGACCCACTGTCTAACCCACGTTAAGTAAACAGGACTTATCCGGTGCGCCCTATCTCGACGCGCCCTCTATTCCGGTGCCCTCATGCTCGACACGCCAGATGCAAGGGACTGCTCCCCGGCCCGCATTCTTCACGTCGGGAAAGCTTCAGCCTATAAAACCCCACTTGGTTCGACAAAGTAGAAGGGGGGAGTCTTGAGAGAGACATATACAGGAGGCTGCGAAGGGAGAGAGAACATTTTCGAGAGAACATTCCCGAAGCACAGCCTGAGAGCCAATCAGTTCATCAGAAGAGAGAGGGAGTCTTGGTGGGAGAAGTAGGGTTCTTCCACCAAGTGTATTCTGGCCGCCATCCTCTTCCGTCTACTTGCCTGAAGCACGCCGGAGCCGAAGGAGGAGAGAATCTGATACTCTATTTTGTTGGCAAAGTCTAGGTGGGTTCCGTGGGTTGTTTCTCGACGATCCCCTTCTGTTTTCCCTTTTATGCTGGTGTGTAAGTGAGGGGGAGGGGTGATGATATGAGCCCATCTCCCCCTCCTCACCATCTCTTCATTTCTTCTTCTCTGCAACCTTGTCTCTGCAATTAATAAAATGACTGCCGAGCGACGACGTCGGCTGCGTCGAATGTTTATGATATTCTATGCTTTTCGCCTCCCATTGATGGGATGAATGATATATTGATGGGATGAATGGTGCTTAATACTGTGTATTCTTTTCCTATTCTTTCCTCATTCGCATGTCCAGTTGTCCTCTGTGCGTATAAGTTTCGGGTTTGGTTTCACGACATCGAATACGCCCTGGAGTTAACACGAGCTACAGAAATGATTTCCCATCCTCGGGGTTCCTCTCTTTTAATGCAACGGCTATGCAAAATTTGCCGTATACGCGTGGCGAATTTCATGGTTAGAGACACATCCATGTGTGCTTCTCTATCCACTCTGGTTTGGAGGTCGACCCCTTTAACACCCCTCTACACTTCTCCATAGCTCAGAGGGAACGGGGTCACCTCGACAATCTACATATTCATTCTAAGCTAGTCGCTCGAATGACTGTTCTCCGTATCTTGATCACTTTAGCACATGGACTAATCTATTAGATGCTTTGTGAATGTTGGTCTGCTAACCCTTTTTATTCTGCATACTAACTATCTGACTCAGTGAGTGCTAACCCCTTAGCCCCGTGAGCATTAGCATGCTAATCCTGTGAGCGCCAATTCGCCAATTCATTGACCATTGTGAATTGATGTTGTGTCCTTCTTACTCCGCATGTGACTTAGAATCGCCGAGCTTTGTTAGTTTTGATAACTTTAGCTTTAATACTCCGGGGAGGGGGACATACCCCATTGATACCTCAGAACCACCGTCTAGTCAAAGAGTACCATCTGTGAGTGATGAGTATTCCTCCAGGCCATAAGGCGAACATTGACAGGGTTTAGCCCGATAGCAAATCCACTATCCTTAAGGATACTATGGTGGCCATGGGTTGTGCGCCCCTCATAGGCTAGTCCTCGGGGCTCTTCTTCCCTACCGGCCGACCCTTTTGGGATTGTGACTGGACCACAGGTTGTGTGCCCCTCGTAGGCTAGGCCTTAGGGTCTTCCTTCCCTCATTGGTTGTCTCATCCGATTGTGTTCCAACCCACGGAACCATGGTGCCCCTAGTAGGCTAGTCCTCGGGGTCTCCTATCCGATTGGGATCCGCTTGCCGCCATTGTGCTGTCTGGCTTGTTAGGGGCTTGCTCCACACATGAGTATGACCCCGCTTCTCCCCTACAATCCTTCAAGGATGGGGAGATGCTGTCCAATTTTCTTTGAGATTTGGACTTAATAAAATATGCGTTCTTGAACAACGAACCTCCGTGCTTGAGTACGAACCTCGCACGAGCTTATGACTTTGCTCTTGGAGAGCTTGGGGCTCCAATTCAATAAATAATTAACCCAATGAAACCCAAAATTCTCAAGAACATCTGAATAAACCAAATAGATTCAAAAATATGCCAAAAATCAACTTAAACGGCGCGGTCCTAATTCGACGTGCCCTAATACGGCGCGGTACCCCCCCCCCCCCCCGCGTCGGATTAACGCTAGACTCAAAATCACATGGTTTTAAATGACTTATGCCCGGCGCGCCTTAATCCGGCGCGCCCCAAGGCCATCGCGCCAGGTAAGTAGCTTGCCATGGCCACGCCGGATTAGGGTGCATTACCTACGTTAGGCCGCGCCGGGAACCCTTCTCCTACGCTTGGCCGCGCCGATTTTAAAGAAATATTTTCTATCGCGCTATTTTGATCCCTCACTCACCTTCGGAGCAATCTTTGCCTCCCACGGTCGACGGTAATAAACCTCAATCAATAATAAACCAAATAAAAGGGGCTGTTCAAGTCCAAACCATTTTCCTATTATGCTTCTATTATTATGTTTGGGCATCATCATGCTTTGGTTATCATGCCTCTCTCACCATGTACATCTCCGTCGACAGAGATTAATAAACTCGATTAATCATTGCTTATCTTCATGATTCTGTTACCATGCTTTCACATAATAATAAATGTCATGCTGATGCATACATGCTTGCATGGACCCTCGTTGTATCAAATGGCACTGACGGAGGGCCGGGTGACACCCGACTGGAAGTCTTTGCTATGTGCCATGGTGGTCTCCGGATCTATGTCCTCCGCCACGCATCGAGAGTTTCCAACATAATAAACCATGCCTCTCTTGGATGATAGATAAAAGCATTTCATGTGGCTTCGTCATGTGCATCTTTTGCATCTTATTTCGGCCTCGGACGGCCCACTATCTTGGCAATTAATCAAAGGTTTTCTCCCTTATGGGGGATGTAATTAACGTCATAGCCTTTATGGTATGGCGGACTGCTGGTCCCGACCCGAATCTCACTCTCTCCCGATATGGGTCAGAATGAGCGCATAATAAATCTGTCACTTAGGTGACTGGCACGCCAGCGTGGCCAACTAATCAATTGATTATTGATTAATTAATTGGTTGTTCGACCCAGAACAAAATGACCGAACAAATCCCATCATCCCACAAGTCTGGCACGCCCGGTGGGAGCAGTGTCCTCTTTGCCGAGATATGTGGGCCCCAAGGCCCTCCCAAAGACTACTGATCGTTTGTTTGTTCTGTGTGGCAAGCGGACAATGGCATCATCGGGACTTGATGCTCTCACCTTTGGCCCTGCGATCGTCGTCGGCCATGCTAAACATGGGTACTTGGTGGTGCCCACCATCCTCGAGACGTTCCCTGCTGCTGTAGGCTTCCCCAACTTTTTAGGGCTAGCCTTTGCTAATCTACTGCAAGTGGAGACCTCGGAGCCTGCCGAGGAAACTGCAAAGAAAGTCGAGGCCTTGAAGGCTCGATGCTCTGCGGGCTCGCTCAAGAGTCCGATCCAAGTCGCCAGCTGCCTGGTGCACCACATCACCAATGGGGCCAGTCCCATTCCTGCCAAGAACTCCGGAGGACGCCAGCGCAGAGGCTTCCGACGGAATACTGCTACTGTTACTAGATGCCTCTCCGTGTCCGGCAAGTCCATGCTAATCGGTGGAGTTTGCGTCTTCCTGGATGGACGTGACACTCAGGTGGTCCTGGATCGGGTCATCCCTGCCGTACCTATTTACAACTCCTACCAGGCCCTCTCTAAGAGGAGAGCTGAGAAAGAGGAAGCCGGCCGCCATGGCCATGAGAAGCTGGCCCCCAGGCCGAAAAAGTTCAAACAGGTCTGGGTCCTTAAGAAGATCCAGCATGTTCACCAGGATGCACCAATCTGTCACCGCCCTACCCGTGGTGGAGCAGAAATGGAGAAGGAAAGGGGCCTGGCCCCAAGAAAGAAAGAGGCAGTTGTGGACCCTCCATGCCGTGAAAGTTTCAGGGCCTGCGCCCGACAAGCCAACATCCCCATAGTGGGAATAAGATTCCAACAACTCACCGAATGAGCCCGGCTTCCTTACATCCCTCCCGGGGGGGGGGGGGGGTCGACAATTATCCCCAGTCCTACATCAGGAACGGGGACAAGAAGAAATGACCAACATGGTCAAAAACTATTTCAGGGGTCTAGGCAACCCCTCGCTGGGCCAACAACGGCTACTACAGGCAGCCGTAGCCGAAGAAGACTACTGCCCACCAATGGCAGTTGAAGAAGAAGAAGAAGAAAAAAGGATGACATCGTCGGTCGACGACAACGGTTATGAAGCCGATGAAACCGCCCCTTGGCGGGAGGAAAGAAAAAGAATCTCTGTGTTTGAGAGGTTAACCTTCCCGAATCATGCAAAGAGGAAGGTTCACAAATGGAGAAGAGGAATGCAGATCTTTACCTGCAACATGGCTGGCATATCCGGCCAATATGGAAGGCTCCCAAGGGATCCTCATGAGCTGGCTCGACTGGCCGGAAGGCCGGGGCCGAACACTCGAAGGGCAGAAGCCGCAAGAAAATTGTTGACAGCGGCTATAGGAAAGCAAGCTCTAGCCCACCACCAGCAATATGATGACATTGCTGTTCTGACCGCCAATGTGGTGATGACAGAAGAAGAAGAAGATATTTTGCTCGACATCCTACCTCAGGGTGCATCCGGGGAGACAGCAGAAGCTATCCCCAGCACTGCAGCTATGGATCCAGTAGTACTAATGATGCTACAAAGGTACCGCCAGGAGATAGAGCTGATGAAGAAGCAACTGATGGATAAGATATAGCAGTGTTCAGCCTCCAAGCAGCTCGAGATGCAGGGAGAATCGTCACAGGGAGCCGTCAACCGGAATGACCCCCCGCCACTTTATGCCATGCTGCAGCCGACAGAACCAAGCTTGGCGATGACTCAGCAACGCCCACCACAGCCACTGATGTCGCCAGTGCTACCACAGGTGCACCAGACACATCCACTACTATGTCCTCTTCCGCAGGTGACCACCCTGGTCACCCCTTACCTACAGCCAGCACATTTCTACCCAGAACCGATTGATCCAGCCGTCATGAATAAAATGATGGTGGAGAGAATGATCGAGCTGAAGCTCGCTGAAAGAAGTGAAAGCGACTACGTCGCGTGTGATGCATACATGGTTCCATACCCACCGCATCATGCTGCCAAGCGGCTCCCTCCTGGGATTAGCAAGCCGCTAAAATTTGACAAGTTCAATGGGAAGGGATCCCCAAAAGAACATGTCGCCTATTACATGACCATCATGGGTGATCTGGCCACCGACGAGTCATATTTGCTGAAGTTCTTCGAGTCCTCGCTAACGGGGCTCGCTTTTGAATGGTACTCCAGCCTCCCGGCTAGATCGATCAGTGACTGGTCAGACATGCAGAGGAAGTTCAGAGAAAGATTTCATGTTACAGAGAGGGAGGTCACAGTGGCCGAACTCTACTCAACAAGACAGAGGGCAGATGAGATAGCCCTTGATTATATCACGAGGTGGAGGAACCTCGGAATGAGATGCAAGTGGACCCCGCATCAGGAGGACGCTGTACAGATATGTAAAATGAACCTCAGGAGAGAGGTCCTAGAAAGGATGATAGGAATGGAAATCTGATCATTCGACTGACTAACCAACATTGTGGCCGAGGTGGAAGCCTTCCTGGCCAGATCCGCCCCCGCATCGACTACTGCTACTACACAAAAAGGCAAAGTAGTAGAACGGCGCCAGGCGCCTAAAGAAGCAAATGCCCTTGATATTAAGGCATTTGAACAGCAGAAGGATAAAGGCAAGAAGGCAATTGCCCCACAGCCTGCTAAAGCCGAAGATGGCAAAGAAAGTCCCTCATTGTGAGATAAAATGAAGAAGGCCTACTCTTTTCCGAAGGAGAAGACCAGAATCCTATTCGATTGGGTAACCCAGTATGACAAGGTCACCCTGCCTGAGCCAAAGAGGCCGGAGGACCTCAAAAGAAAAGACAGTCCAAGGTTCTGCCCCTATCACCAGATGCTGGGGCATCCAATTGAAGACTGCTATGTCTTCAAAGATATTATTGAAGGCATGGTGAAGAAAGATGAGATTGACTTGGGAGAGTACAGGGTTTACCCTCCACAGCCTCATGAAGCTCCTCTGAGGAGGGCTGCAGTCAATATGGTCTCTGCATACCAGGCTTTGTCTGAGGAGATCTCTAAAGCCAGCACTCGGCGCACTTATGAACTATGTTTCCTGGCGCCCATAGAAGAACAATAGGGATGGCTGCAAGTCCCTGCAAAGAACAAGAAAAAGACGGTACCTCGCCCAAAAGTGGGGGCACATGTTCGTGGCGCCACACCACAACCTACCCCTCCGGTGGAAGCACTTGTGTGGACCAACCCACCTGCAGTCATTAGAATACCTACACACAATCAGAGAAGATAGACTCCACTGCCGGTGGTCAAGGAGATTAGTCTAGAAGCCCGGCGGCTACAAAACTACATAGATGGGCTAGACTTATATGTACAGCCCGAAATGAAGCCTCCGCTAATGCAAGAGCTAGAGTAGCTTTCACTCAAGCAGGAGGGAGAAGCTGACGTGGCATCCAACAAGGATGGCAACCTGTTCTGGGGGCAGGCTTCAGCCGAAGAAAAGAAAGGCCGCGAAGGTCAATAAAGAACAGATTGTGTCCTGCAATACTGTAATGTCTCAGTTCTTTCCTGGATCCTTAGTAGGTCTGGTTGGATCTTTATTGGATCTTTTGGATCAGTTTCGGTGAGTTTCGGTTCGCTTATGTGGCTTCCGAGTTGAGTTTTACGATCCGTGTGGGTTTTTCTCTCGTACTAGTTACAGAACCCTATGGTGAGTTTATTTGTCAGTTCATCAAGTCGCGGATGCTACAGCGATGATGTACTCTTCGAGTCGGTCGTTTTGACTATTTTTGCGTATTTTTCGGAAATTAGGAAAATTCCTAATTTCTTTTCCTTTTTCTTTTCCTTCCTCTCTCCTCCTTCTCATTTCGCCGCCGCCTCCTCTCTCTTCGTTTTCTCTCCTCTCGAGCTTCCTTGGCTCCGGCAGCAGATGGAGGACCTAGGGGCACGTGCTAGGGATGTTGTGGAGTTGGTAGGGTGCGCGACGGGATGAGGATGGAGTGGTTTTGGCGCGATCCCGAACGGTGGATTCAAAGTCGGCGTTTGAGCTCGCGGCGCGGTTTTCGGCACGGTTTAGTCCCTTTGGGGCACGGTTTCTTCGGTGGAGGTAGGGTGACGGATCACCACTTCTCCCTGCCCGTTTTCCCTGCCATTGCACATTGTTCGGCGTGGAAACAACTGAGTTTAGGCTTGTTTAGCCTAAACCGTGATTTTCGAGTTTTGTAGGGTTACCAGAAAATGGCAACCATTCGCGGCGTAGTTAGTATCAAATTGACCGCTGGGATGTCTGGATCCCATTCATGCTAGTTTCGTGTCGATCGGTTGTCATTCGAGGCCGGTAGGAGTCCGGGAACCTCGGTGACTCGTTTTGGGTCGATTCGTTAGAATCGCCCCGATCTTACGTTTTAATCCATGCATGTGGGCTTTTTAGCCTCCAGATGTTGTTTTCCATCGTGTATCTTTGTTTCCCCTGCGCTTCAGCGTGAATGGGGCGTGGAACGGGCCGATTTGGCGTTTCCACTATTTTCCCGCCGTGGCCGGTGTAGCGGTCGTATCAGAGACCGTCACAGTCTCTGACGATCCTATGATAGACCGCCACAGCGTCTGATCGTTTTAAAGTTTTCGTGGCTGTGGGAGTGTGACGGCCCAGGTGTGGGGCGTCACAGCTCCCTGACGCGTCCGGGTGTATGCGTCACAGCTATTTTGTCGTCTTGCGTTTTGGTTAAGTTGGTTCCTCTGAAGCGCTTGCCCTGGTGCGTCAGGCTCGCGTAACGCGCCTGTCCCAGGCCGTTACGTTCTGTTTGACCGGATTTGACCAGGTCAGTCGGTTCGTGTAGCAGTTGTGCCCTTGTGCGTCACAGCTGTGTAACGCGCCTGCCCCAGGCCGTTACACTCTATTTGGCTGAGCTGGGTGGCTGTGTCTGTTAGCTCTAATGGCCCTGCCCCCATGCGTCACGGCGTTGTAACGTGTCCGTCGTGGACCGTTACGTGCTGTTTGTCTAAGGTTTCAGACTTGGGTCTGTTGGCCCTGACGCGTCAGCTCCCGTGCGTTAGGTTGGCGTAACGCGCCTGCTCTCGCGCGTTAGGTCACTGTAACGCGCCTGGCGTCGTGCGTTACGTGCTTCACGTTTCAGTTTTTAGCCGGTTGGCTCTGACGCGCCTGTCGTCGTGCGTTAGGTCACTGTAACGCGCCTGCCCTGGTGCGTTACGTGGCTTGCATTTTGTGTTTGTGCTTGTTGGCTCTTACGCGCCCACCCCGGTGCATCAGGCGCCTGTAACGCCCCTGTGGTGGTGCATTACAGCCCTGTTGTGGCAGTGATGGCTGTTGGGTGTTCGGTGTTCTCCCGTGTCTTGGGCAGTCGTAGGTTGGTGTTCTAGGGCTGTGTTTGTGTGGCAGTGGTCTTCTGGATCGGTCGGTTTAAGTGACTGGGTGCGGTCTTTTTCCTGACTGCGACAGTTCCCTAACGACGCAATCTAGAATTGCCAATGCCCTTGTCTCTGGTTTCGTGACGGCTGTTCCTTGACTTCTAGGTCTGCCTAGTGGTTGAATGATGGTCCGTTCTGCCAGGGCTTGGTTTTGTCGTTTTGGTTTCTGCTTGTCTTGGCTTGGTCTCGTGGTTTGCCCGTGACCCGTGGGTGTCTGTTGACGTCCTATGAGGGCAGTAACCATGATGGGACAGCCAGGAGTGCTTGTGCATGCCGTGTTTTGTGTCGGTGTTGTCTGGCTCCGGTCAACCGGGGGTTACCCAGGGGTTGACAGGTGCTTTGTGTGTCTCGGCGGTTTTGTCCAGCTCGAGACATTGGTTCTGGATACCTCGAGGTATCGCCTTACCTCGGTCCGTGTGTCCTGGCGTGCTGAGGGTCCTCGGTGTTCCCTCAAGTCTCCGTAAGTCATTTTCTGCGGAGCGTTGTTTTCCCGTGCCTTAGGATTAGACCGATTGGCAGCTTGTTCCGCTGTCAGTGACGATCTTGCCTTTGAGTCGTCTGACTCAAGGATCGTCATGTGAGTAGGTCTAGTTGCCTTGCCTTGAGTTTGTCGGCAGTGGCTGTGCTGCCATTGGTGCTTCGAAGTACGTGCCGTTGGGTGTTCTTGCATGCTTGTACTTCAGCACCCATGTTTTTGAGTCTCTATGTCTTGTGAACCTCCGCTTATTGTAGCCCTAAGGCCTTTGAGTTGCCAACCCGCCTGCGGATGGCGGATGGGTGTTCTCGACAAGCGGTTTGTAAGCTAGTTCTGTGGGCTCCCAGCCAACGGTAGCGTCCTACCGAGGGAGAAAACTAGGTAGAGAACCTAGCTTAGGCAAGAGTTAGTGTGTGCACACGTAGTCAGGGGCTGAGGACTTACGTCGACGGGCGTAGCCCTGACTGGTTACTTGTCGCTGTAGTTCCCGTTTGACTCAGCGCGTGTCTACAACTCTACCATGGTTTCAGCGGTACCGTAGGCGAGACACCTGTGGCGCAGCATAAGACGTCAGCGGACGCAGCTGGCTGTTCTTCTTGCGAGGAGGTGCTTCCGTCACGTGACGTGTGACTCTTGGCATTTCTTGTGGGTCTTGGCATTTCTTGTGGGTCGTGACCTTCCCGAGTAAGCCTTTCTATTGCCCTACTCGAGGTCACCTTCCCGAGTTAGCCTTTCTGTTGCCCTACTCGAGGTCAGTGTGGAGTTGCGTGCACGATGTTCTAGTCGTGTGTGCCGTCGTGTCTGTTGTGTCTGTCTTTTTTTCAGTCCGTGCAGGTCTTCGTCTTAGGCCTGGCGTCGTGTCGGCAGATCGGTAACTGTTACGTCCCGAACCGATAGCAGCGGAATGTGTCGTTTGCTCGGAACGTGGCAGTTAAACAATCAAGTCAATCAGAGCATAGTCATTTCCATAAAACACAATTTGGATAAATAACAAATTTCATTTCAAATATAAGTTCTTTACATATTCAGGCCCATAATAAAGGAAAAGACTCAATCAAGAAAAACTACAATGAGACATAAGACGCAAGATAACTAGACTAGACGGTTCATCTAGATGTCAGAGTTCTCTTCACTCTTGCCCTTGTCCATCATGTTCGGTCTCGTCGCCACTAAGGTCATTACCTGAAAAATATTGGAAAACGCAGGGTGAGCGAACGCTCAGTAGGACTTAATATCTCATGCTTCCAAGCTAACTTTAAGTCAATTACAGTTTAACATGCTCATGCATGTCATGCAAGATATAGAAATCGAGAACTATAATGACACGAAATAAATTCAAGAACTATAAGAAACAAACGAGTAAGCAAGATGCTAGATATACTCATGAAGAGTAAGGACAATGACAATCAAGAGAGTATAGCAAGATCTTAACAAGTACTTTCTCAAGTTAGTCAAGAACATTCATGAGGAAATATAACATTCATCTCTCTATGACGAACACTATCATGAGAGCTTCAAGGTATCCATTATTGTGAAGGATCTTTGTGACAAGATAACGAGTACTATGAATGGGATAATTCAAGAACATCTATGATGATCGATATAGAAGTAGGACAATTACTTCTACAAGCACCACATAACATTTGCCAAGATAGTAAGGGAATATCACGACGATATGATAACCCCTCCAATAAGGCAAATCAAGATCTTTTCATGACGAATAATAAGTTGTAGAAAGGTGTACTATGATGGCAATTACTCCCGATCATCACTATCACGAGAGCGTTTGCACATCTAGCACTATATAGGATTGGCCAATGCACTAAGGAGAAAATCACGACGATATGACCACCCCTCATGGAAATAGCACTAGTTAGTATTTGGTCGCACACTTAGGAGTTCTCACGACTGTATGATTGCCCCTAAATGCCAATAACCATGTCGGTGAATGCCAGCACCCGATCATCGTATACCGGTAACGTTTGGACTTTGCCTCGCCCAATTGGGTCAGATCATGACCCGTAGCATTTAAAATGTCATTTTAGTGGGACCCATAGCCCCTGACATTTAGTCTAGACTAATTCCGTATTAATGGCCAAGAATTTCAATGATCAAGCATGTAAGAACTTTAAGATAGATTTCATGAAACATAGAGTTCAAGGACAGAACTTGTAGTAAGGATGATATATCAATAAATCATATAAAAACCATGGCATTTCGGAAATCTAGGTGATTAGGTACAACCAGCTCAGTCGGCCTTGAGAGAATCCCAAGCTACGAGGAGACTTACGGAGGTCCCAATGACTAACTTGTCAGTCCGAAGGAACGGAATGTCCAACGGAGGGCTCGTATGTCACCGAGAGTTGAGGTGTATAACGTGAACCAATCATGAAACGGGGACTCCGTCTACGGACGTGAGATGAGAGTGTCAAAAGATCCGAGGTATAGGTCAAAACTGGAAGAAAACGGTGAGAACATGATTACGTTAATTATAGAATTCATGTCCATCCAATTCTATAATTAACTATAATTAAATAAACTTATATTATTTGACGCTCGTGGGTGACGTCATTTATTGATTAGCGTCACCTTGGAGGGGCGTTAATTTTATGATTTTTAACTTAATTTATTTAACAAGAATTCACGTCAATATCTATTTAATTGAATAATTTCAAAAATGTACATTCAAAAAGACATTAATTTATATAAAATAATTTCAAAAAATAGAATATATGATAATTAGGAGAAAAATTCAAGGATTCCAAATATATGTTTTTTATAATTTTCTGTTACATATTTTAATAAATATGGATTTTCAAAGATTCACATACATGATATATATATATATATATTTATATATTTATATATATATATATTAGTTAATCTGACGCCACTGTACAGGGACGTCGAAATTGAAATTGACGACCTACTGTTGGTCGTTATTTCAAAAAAGTTTGATTTTCAACCCTCTCGTTTCTCGACGAAACTATGTCGGAATCAAGCTTATAATATACCGAAATGACGGGCTCGAAAAACTCTACCTAACCAGACGTTCAAAATAATTTTTCGTTGAGAGACAGGGGATCTTGAGATAGGGGGCACGAAAAATGATGTAACCTGTCACGCCCCGAGAGCGGAAGATACCTAGAGACGCGTGACGAGTTTATATCAATCATGTCAATCAGAGTATTAGTGTATTCGACACCAAAATCAGAGATGCGCAAAAGTAAAGATAACCCAATCCTTTATTCCTTCATAAGAATATGTCTATTACAAACCTTTGAAGTACTAACTAAAATAAAGGAAAAATACAAGGTTGACTCAAGAAAATATGAAAAAGACTAGATAACACGGAAGAAGCTCTATCTCTTTCACTCTTAATTTTTCACATCCGTTTGAGTTCCCTCATCGTCGGACTTACCTGAAAAGTAGGGAAACACTAAGTGAGCGAACGCTCAGAAGGAAATTATATCTCAAGAACTAGCAATGGGTTTAAGTAATTACATCTTTCATGAATGCACTATAGCTATGCATGCTCACATAAAACGACAAGATAGAGAGAGTGTATAACAATAAGATAGCGACGAGAACTAGTCATGAACTTTCAAGAACTTATATCAAAAGATATCAAGATATTCAAGCAAGTGTATTCATTATGTCATGTTGGAATTTGGCTATCACGTTCAAGCACGCAAGTATACAATTACCCTTTTTCGGGTCACGCAAGTCATGTAATATCAAGTCAAGTACAAGTACAAGATTTGTGGAATGTTCAATCAAGCTAGTCATGCACTTTGATATAATGCCAATACCGTGATCAATCAACTCCCATGGGCACAAGTACTTTCGGGTGCTCCTCCCAGGACCAGATCGGGCCCTATATGCGCAGGCATTAATCATGTATTTTAACATCCACTTTTGTGTATAGCCAATATGGAATTTCAAGAATAAAGCTTGTAGACATGTAGGATAAATTTGGATAGAGTAGAGTCCAAAAATATGACACTTGACATAGATAGGCGATAATAACGGTACAATCACGATTATCGATAAAAACTAGGTGGAATTGGTTCCCTAACTTGGGTACCATGACAAACAAGTATGGACATTCTTTATATAGAATTGAGGTCCACAAGAACATCAAGTTTAATATAGAATTGGGGTCTACAAGAACATCATAACAATGTTGATATAGAGTTGGGGTTTACAAGAACATCATAACAATGTTGATATAGAATTGGGGTTTACAAGAACATCATAACAATGTCATGCTTTACCCCGTTCATTAAGATAATTCTCATATCATACACATGGCATGACATGAGGGCCGATATACCATGTTTCTTTAGAGTGACATGGCAAAAATAGTGTGATAGGTTTTTATGGTACAACCCGCTCAGTCGGCCTTGAGGGAATCCAAGGCTCGAGGAGTCTTACGGAGGTCTCTATGACTAACTCGCTAGTCCAAAGGAACGGAATGTCCAATGGAGAACTTGTATGTCACCGAGAATTGAGGGTAATGTTAAAACATCATGAAACGTGGGACTATATTCACGGAGTGGAAATATAGTGCCGATAATATTCTTATACATGTATATCAAACTCTCAGTTAACAGAAACAAGGAAAAACAGTAATACAGAAAATAGCGACGTTAGCCAAGTCATTAATTATCCAATTAACGCCTTACAAAGGGGCGTTTATTTACAAATTTGACGAGTTATACGTTAGTCGTCACTTCAATATTTCTATTCTACAGAAAATCAATATTCTGGAATTTTAACAAAAACGCGCCCTGGACAGGGGCGTTACTTTTCAATTAGCGCCCTGGTCTGGGACGCCAGTTCAATAAGAGACGACCTAAACAAGGTCGTGAATTCAAGAATTTACCAATTTTTAGATAATAAAATTTCAGGAAAAAGGGTACATGATCATGACAGGAAAAATAGCAGGATTTCACAGGTATACTCATGCAATACATTATATTCATGGTTGCATAGATATTAAATTTTAAATGTGGGTATTTATTAATTACATGTAATTGACGACTTCTGGGCAAGGCGTCAAAACAATAATTAGCGTCCTAGTGTGGGTCACTTCTTTAAATTAGCGCCCTTGCCAAGGGAGTTTCTTTTTGAAATTACATAGAAAACATCTGAAACCACAATAAAACTATATGCATGCACGACCGATGATATTATTAAGATCTTAAGCTAGTTTGGGCTACGATCTTGAGAAAACCTACCTTGATTAAGATCTGGAAGAAGAAACGTGAAGGGTTTTGATAGAAAACGATGCTCTGTTTGTAACAGAGCCTTCTGATCACCGGAAGAAGAAGAAGAACTTCACGTCCTTTAATCTATATGAGAGCCCTTTCTCGATGCAGGCAACCTACAGGAGAATAAGATGAAGAAAAATTAATATTCTTCATGAGTTGATCGAAAGCAGAGGCAGGAAGAAGAACATAAACCTGTTCTTCACGCACAGCAGCAGAGCAAAACTTCCTTCGACCAAATAGCTTTTAGGGTTCGATGGATAAGGTTATTTATAGGATTTTGGGGATCCTAATAGGGTTAAAGTTGTATTGGAAGTAATACTTCCATGATAGAGTCATTACCCTACTCAATCTTCCTCGTAGTTATCCAGAAACTTGCTCTGGATAGTCTCCTGGGTCGAACGAAACTCGAACTGAATTCACGCCTTAGGCTAGGTCGTGTGTTTTAATTGACGACGTTGTCCTAGTCGTTTCTTATTAAAAACGCACCCAAGGTGAGGGCGTTTCCTTTCCTTTCCTTAATTTTATTTCCCGTCGTTTGAAATTTGACGCCCTAGGATGTAGGCGTCCTTTTTAAATTAACGCCTTAGACAGAGGCGTTTTTTAATGAAGTAGCGCCTTGACCAAAGGCGTTATTTCCATTCTGTCTTACTCTTATGCGTTTAGGCTTTCATCATCTGTTTACTTATCTTTTATTTTAATTTGATCCATTTTCAAAATCTTTATTTTTTTCTAGGGTTGCTACACCCTCCCCCACTTAAAAGAATTTGGTCCCCAAATTCCATAGTATATATATATGTGGAGAGTGTAGAGTATATACCTTAAAATAATTCTGGAAATTGCTTCCTCACTAATTCCTCGGTCTCCCATGTGGCTTGATGATCGGAACTCTTATTCCATTGTACTTTTAGCATGGGAATAACCTTATTCCTTAGAGTACGTACTTCACGATCTAGTATCTTTATGGGCTTCTGCTCATATGTGAGATCCTTCTGGATAACTAAGTCTCCATGTTCAATAATATGTGATGGATCGTGTACATACTTCTTCAACATAGATATGTGGAACACATTATGAACCTCAGACAATTGGGGAGGCAATGCGATGCGATAAGCAACCTCGCCGACTCTTTCCAGTATCTCGAAGGGTCCGATGAATCTTGGTGTAAGCTTGCCCTTGACACCAAATCTCTGTATGCCACGTCCAGGCGATATCTTGAGAAATACATGATCTCCGATTTAGAACTCAAGATTTCTCCTTCGTGTATCAGCATAAGCCTTTTGCCTAGACTGAGCAACTTGCAGTCTTTCTCTATTCAATTGTATCTTCTCAGTGGTAACCCTTACCATGTCTGGACCTAGCAGTTGTTTCTCTCCAACTTCGTGCCAGCATAAGGGTGATCGGCAACTTTTTCCGTATAAGGCTTCGAAAGGTGCCATTTGTATACTTACCTGGTAGCTATTATTGTATGCAAATTCAACCAGAGGCAAGTGACCATGCCAGCTTCCACCAAAATCAATGATGCATGCCCTAAGCATATCTTCAATGACCTGATTAGTTCTCTCGGTCTGACCATCCGTTTGAGGATGAAAAGCTGTACTAAAGTTAAGCCTTGTTCCCAACGAATGTTGTAAACCCTTCCAAAACTGAGAAGTAAAATGGGGATCTCTGTCAGACACGATTGAAATAGGAATACCGTGCAATCTGACTATGTCCTTGATGTATAATGCAGCCAACACATCGACTGACCATCGGCTCTTGATTGGCAAGAAATGCGCCGATTTAGTCAATCGGTCAATAATAACCCATATTCCATCATGTCCTCCTTTTGATTTAGATACACCCATGATGAAATCCATACCAATATCCTCCCACTTCCATTTAGGGATATCCAGAGGATGTAATTTTCCAGCAGGCTGTTGGTGTTCCGCCTTGACCTGTTGGCATGTGAGACAGCGAGACACGTAGTCCGCTATTTCCCTTTTCATGTTGGGCCACCAAAAATTTCTTTTCACATCTTGGTACATTTTGGTAGATCCAGGATGAATCGTTTACCTTGATCTATGAGATTCATCTAAGATCTTCTTCTTTAACTCGGGACAATCCGGTATACAAATTCTATTTTGGAATAACAACCTTCTATCTGATGCTAATTGGAAATCAGACTGTCCTTCTAGTTTGCCCTTGATTTCCACTAATATTGGGTCATCATCCTGAAGTGCTTGTATTTCAGTTAATAGGTCTGGATGAATGCTTATATGAGATAATGTGACACATTTGAAGTTCGTGTCCATGCTTATATTGAACTTAGAGAATTGCTCCAGCAACTTCCATTCTTGAATCATACAATTGGCTAACAGTGCTCTCGGCTTCGACTAAGGGCATCGGCTACATGATTACCCTTTCCTTGATGATATTGTATATTGAATTCGAAGTCCTTGAGATATTCTAGCCAACGCCTTTGCCTCATATTTAGTTCCTTTTGAGAGAAAAGATACTTGAGACTCTTGTGATCGGAGTATACAGTAAACTGCACTCCATATAGATAATGTCTCCAGATTTTCAGTGCAAACACTACCGCGGCCAATTCTAAGTCATGGATGGGGTAGTTCTCTTCATGCTTTTTTAATTGACGAGAAGAGTAAGCTATTACCTTTCCTTGTTGCATTAGAACACATCCGAGGCCAATGCCAGAAGCATCAGTGTATACCTCGAATTTCTCTCCTTCCATTGGTAAAGCTAAGACAGGAGCTGTAGTAAGATGATCCTTGAGAGTTTGGAAGCTTCTTTCACATTCCTCACTCCATTCGTAACAGATCTCCTTGCGAGTTAACCTCGTAAGTGGTACGACGATCTTAGAGAAATCTTTGATGAATCGCCTGTAATAGCCAGCAAGACCTAAGAAACTTCGGATCTCGCTAGCATTGGTCGGTCTTTCCCAATTTCTTACAGCTTCAACTTTTGATGGATCTATTGATAAGCCATCCTTTGATATAACATGTCCGAGAAAAGTCACTTCCTCAAGCCAGAATTCACACTTGCTGAGTTTTGCATATAATTGGTTTGCCTTCAATATTTGTAATGCAATCCTTAAATGCTCCTCATGATGTTCCTTGGTCTCGGAATAAATCAATATATCATCAATAAAGACCACCACAAATTGATCCAAATAAGGCATGAATATACTATTCATTAACTGCATAAAGGCAGTAGGGGCATTCGTTAGTCCGAAAGGCATAACAACAATTTCATAATGGCCGTACTTGCTTCTGAATGCAGTCTTATGAATGTCCTCATCCTTAATTCTTAACTGATGATATCCCGACCTAAGATCAATTTTGGAAAAGTACTTGGATCCTAAAATTTGATCAAACAACTCATCGATTCTCGACAGTGGATACTTGTTCTTGATAGTGAGATGATTCAACTGTCGATAGTCGATGCATAACCTCATGGATCCATCTTTCTTCTTTACAAATAATACAGGCGCTCCCCATGGGGAAGTACTTGGTCTTATGAATCCTTTCTTAATGAGTTCCATCAATTGCTCCTTTAACTCCTTGAGTTCAGCAGGTGACATTCTATACGGTGCCTTAGAAACTGGACCCGCACCAGAAACTAAATCGATGGTGAAGGCCACTTCTCTTTGTGGGGGTAATCCAGGCAAATCTTCCGGAAATACGTCCGGAAATTCTTGTACCACCGGAATGTCTTCTATCTTAGTTTCCTTAGCCTCCTTAATCATGACGAATGCAAGGAAAGATACACATCCTTTCCTGATGAGCTTGCTAGCTCGGAGAGTCGAAATAAGAGGGGTTTTGCTTCGCCTCTTGGGGCTAGGAAAGATCAGTTCTGGAAATTCCTCGAAAGTAACCTTGCTATTGCGGCAATCGACCATTGCCTGATATTTAGATAACCAATCCGCTCCTAGTATGACATCATACTCCTTTAGATCTAAACATATAAGATCAATAGGGAGATTCTTACCATGAACCAATACTTCACAGTTCTGGTAATGGTGTGTAATATCAGTCTCGTTTCCTAGAGGAGTAGACAAGACTAATTTTATCCATTCCGGTTCTAGGGGTAACGGATCAGCGAACTTCTTGGAAACAATTGAATCTGACACCAGTATCAATTAAGACATATGCAGACTTGGAACAAACTTTCAATGTACCTTCTACTAGTCCGCCTTCTTCTTCTTGTTCGGTCTCCTTAATTGCGTGAAGACGAGCATTCTTGGTTACTGGGCGCTTCCCGTGCCCGGCTTGATCATTAAGTAATGGGCAATCGGGAATTCGATGATCGCGACTCCCACAGCGGAGACATGCTCCTAGTTTCCTCCAGCATTCTTCTGCTCTATGGCCCGCCTTGTCACAATGCTTGCACACTATATTTGATGGGGTAGTGGTGATGGAGAAGGGCTTGGTCTTCTTAAACTTCTGATCTTGTGAGGAAGTACCTCCATTGCTAGGCCTCTTCTTGAAGTTGGGTTTGAAGGAACACGAACTTGTAACTGGTTCTTTCTTGTCCTTCCCACGGATTCTATCAGATAGTTCCGTGGCGTCTTCTAATAGCTGAGCTCGGCGCATAATTTTCGAGTAGACCTGGATATCCATTGGCGCCAGTTGTATGATATATTGGGGCCTTAGCCCATTTAGGAACCTCCTAGCTTTCATCTTCTCGGTGCTAACTAAGTGCTTAGCATACCGAGATAATCTAGAAAATTGGGCCTCGTACTCGGCCACTGTCAAGGACCGTTGCTTCAGTGCAGCAAATTCTGCAGCTTTCTTTTCCTGTACTCGGTCCGAAAAATATTTAGCGTTGAAATGTTCAACGAATTCTTCCCAAGTAACTTGGTCTTGATTTAAAGTAGCTTCTATTGATTCCCACCAGCATCGGGCATCCCTTTCCAACTGAAAGGTAGCTAATAAGACTTTATCTTGATCCGTGCACTGCATAACACGGAATATACGTTCCGTCTCCCTGATCCAGTGCTCTGCGTCGTCCGGATCAGTAGAACCCGTGAATTTAGGCGGGTTCATGTTTTTAAAGACTTGGTGGAGACTCCATGCTTGTTGTGCTCCTCCTTGTGCTACCTGTTGCAGCACCTGAGTCATGCCTTGGAGTGTACGCTGCATGTTGCGCCACTGAGCACGTTCGGCAGCCATTATCCTACAATTACAATAACTATATTAGTATATACTCACGTTAAGGGCTTTTAAGTTTTTATGTTAACTCAACCCTTGGTTCTACCCAATCTCACTGGTTAAAGGTTTGAACCTATCCTTGGACTTGGGTTTTCCTAGGAATTGAATACCCTAGGCTCTGATACCACAAAAATTGTCACGCCCCGAGAGCGGAAGATACCCGGAGACGCGTGACGAGTTTATATCAATCATGTCAATCAGAGTATTGGTGTATTCGACACCAAAATCAGAGATGTGCAAAAGTAAAGATAACCCAATCCTTTATTCCTTCATAAGAATATGTCTATTACAAACCTTTGAAGTACTAACTAAAATAAAGGAAAAATACAAGGTTGACTCAAGAAAATATGAAAAAGACTAGATAACACGGAAGAAGCTCTATCTCTTTCACTCTTGATTTTCCCCATCCGTTTGAGTTCCCTCATCGTCGGACTTACCTGAAAAGTAGGGAAACACTAAGTGAGCGAACGCTCAGTAGGAAATTATATCTCAAGAACTAGCAATGGGTTTAAGTAATTACATCTTTCATGAATGCACTATAGCTATGCATGCTCGCATAAAACGACAAGATAGAGAGAGTGTATAACAATAAGATAGCGATGAGAACTAGTCATGAACTTTCAAGAACTTATATCAAAAGATATCAAGATATTCAAGTAAGTGTATTCATCATGTCATGTTAGAATTTGGCTATCACGTTCAAGCACGCAAGTATATAATTACCATTTTTCGGGTCACGCAAGTCATGTAATATCAAGTCAAGTACAAGTACAAGATTTGTGGAATGTTCAATCAAGCTAGTCATGCACTTCGGTATAATACCAATACCGTGATCAATCAACTCCCATGGGCACAAGTACTTTCGGGTGCTCCTCCCAGGACCAGATCGGGCCCTATATGCACAGGCATTAATCATGTATTTTAACATCTACTTTTGTGTATAGCCAATATGAAATTTCAAGAATAAAGCTTGTAGACATGTAGGATAAACTTGGATAGAGTTGAGTCCAAAAATATGACACTTGACATAGATAGGCGATAATAACGGTACAATCACGATTATCGATAAAAACTAGGTGGAATTGGTTCCCTAACTTGGGTACCATGACAAATAAGTATAGACATTCTTTATATAGAATTGAGGTCCACAAGAACATCAAGTTTAATATAGAATTGGGGTCTACAAGAACATCATAACAATGTTGATATAGAATTGGGGTTTACAAGAACATCATAACAATGTTGATATAGAATTGGGGTTTACAAGAACATCATAACAATGTCATGATTTACCCCGTTCATTAAGATAATTCTCATATCATACACATGGAATGACATGAGGGCCGGCATACCATGTTTCTTTAGAGTGACATGGCAAAAATAGTGTGATAGGTTTTTATGGTACAACCCGCTCAGTCGGCCTTGAGGGAATCCAAGGCTCGAGGAGTCTTACGGAGGTCTCTATGACTAACTCGCTAGTCCAAAGGAACGGAATGTCCAATGGAGAGCTTGTATGTCACCGAGAATTGAGGGTAATGTTAAAACATCATGAAACGTGGGACTATATTCACGGAGTGAAAATATAGTGCCGATAATACTCTTATACATGTATATCAAACTCTCAGTTAACAGAAACAAGGAAAAACAGTAATACAGAAAATAACGACTTTAGCCAAGTCATTAATTATCCAATTAACGCCTTACAGAGGGGCGTTTATTTACAAATTTGATGACTTATACGTTAGTCGTCCCTTCAATATTTCTATTCTGCAGAAAATCAATATTCTGGAATTTTAACAAAAACGCGCCCTGGACAGGGGCGTTACTTTTCAATTAGCGCCCTGGTCTGGGGCGTCAGTTCAAGAAGAGACGACCTAAACAAGGTCGTGAATTCAAGAATTTACCAATTTTCAGATAATAAAATTTCAGGAACAAGGGTACATGATCATGACAGGAAAAATAGCATGATTTCACAGGTATACTCATGCAATACATTATATTCATGGTTGCATAGATATTAAATTTTAAACGTGGGTATTTATTAATTACATGTAATTGACGACTTCTGGGCAGGGCGTCAAAACAATAATTAGCGCCCTAGTGTGGGTCGCTTCTTTAAATTAGCGCCCTTGCCAAGGGCGTTTCTTTTTGAAATTACATAGAAAATATCTGAAACCACAATAAAACTATATGCATGCACGACCGATGATATTATTAAGATCTTAAGCTAGTTTGGGCTACGATCTTGATAAAACCTACCTTGATTAAGATCTGGAAGAAGAAACGTGAAGGGTTTTGATAGAAAACGATGCTCTGTTTGTAACAGAGCCTTCTGATCACCGGAAGAAGAAGAAGAACTTCACGTCCTTTAATCTATATGAGAGCCCTTTCTCGATGCAGGCAACCTACAGGAGAATAAGATGAAGAAAAATTAATATTCTTCATGAGTTGATCGAAAGCAGAGGCAGGAAGAAGAACATAAACCTGTTCTTCACGCACAACAGTAGAGCAAAACTACCTTCGACCAAATAGCTTTTAGGGTTCGATGGACAATGTTATTTATAGGATTTTGGGGATCCTAATAGGATTAGAGTTGTATTGGAAGTAATACTTCCATGATAGAGTCATTACCCTACTCAATCTTCCTCGTAGTTATCCAGAAACTTGCTCTGGATAGTCTCCTGGGTCGAACGAAACTCGAACTGAATTCACGCCTTAGGCTAGGTCGTGTGTTTTAATTGACGATGTTGTCCTAGTCGTTTCTTATTAAAAACGCGCCCAAGGTGAGGGCGTTTCCTTTCCTTTCCTTAATTTTATTTCCCGTCATTTAAAATTTGACGCCCTAGGATGTAGGCGTCCTTTTTAAATTAACGCCTTAGACAGAGGCGTTTCTTAATGAAGTAGCGCCTTGACCAAAGGCGTTATTTCCATTCTGTCTTATTCTTATGCGTTTAGGCTTTCATCATCTATTTACTTATCTTTTATTTTAATTTGATCCATTTTTAAAATCTTTATTTTTTTCCAGGGTTGCTACATAACCACTTTCACTACCTCGGTATTCACCCCAATAGTACGCCCATAAATTTTCATGGCCAAAGGATACTCCGATACCCATGAACAAACTATTAATGCGAAAACTCATAACTAACATCTATATAATTGACGACTGGTCGTTCATCAATTTTCAGAATTCAATTAAATGACGACATGGTGGCTGTCACCCTTTATACTTATAGCGCCCTTAACAGTGGCGTCATTTTTATAAGAAACGACATACATCAAGTCGTCATTTTTGTTTTTCCCAGAATTCCACTATGAACAGTAGCACTTTTCCAATATGAATATTTTTATGACAATATGTATATGAATAGGTCAAGAAAAATAGCAGGATTCCAAAACTCTATTCATGCATTAAATCAGATAACTGGTTACATAGATATTAAATTTTTAACATGTGTAATTATTAAATCATATGGGAATTGACGACCGTTTGCGAGGGCGTCAGAAAGAATTGGCGCCCTAATGAGGGTCGCTACTTACAAAAATTTCCAGAACTTCTTCAAAACTCAGCGAATACTACATGCATGAATTATTATATACATTATAATCATGATTCATATTTGTTTGGGCTACGAAACTTGAGATAACCTACTTGTTCTAACGATCTAGCATGATGATTATATAATATTTTGCTTCGGAGATTGCCTACCTTTTCAACGCTTTAATCGGGATGGAGGAAGAATACGTAGTAGAGGGAAGACGACCACGTCTTCACCACGCTGAGGAGGATGATGGAAGCAAAGGTCAAAGAACTCTAAGGTTCTTCACAGGATGAAGATCGCACAGCAGCTCCTGCAACCGCAGCAGCAGCAAGGAGGAAGAGAAAGGCGAGGACGACACCGGACGATGATCTCACGGACGGCACGTTGACGCACGGATGCAGCAAGTCTTCCCCGAACGCAGCAGCAACCGGGTTGCTTTGTTCGAAGGGCAGGATATTTATAGAGGAATAATCCTACTGGGGTTAGGAATCAAATGGCAGTAGGGTCTCTAGCTTCGATCCACGAGTTTCTGTAATTGCCAAAACTACAGCCGCCTGCCACTTTATCATATAAAAACCCTAAAGTAAACCCGTTGACCAGGCATGGATTTACTGTCGTCGAGTTTACATGGCCCATCTCTTTATTATGTAGAGTTGGTTATCACGTGCCTATACAAACTCCACTAGATGCCTAGCTTATGTATTATTTTACTCATGATAAAGCCCAATCATTATATATATGTGTCTTAGCCCTTTTCATATTGTTTATAGTTCTTATGAGTTTAAAATATTACTTTGGTGGGTAAGACCTCCCACGATCAAAGACCATGAAAAGCCTCTTCCTATAAAACCCATTAATTACTCTTAATAAAGTAAAGCCCATGTGATCAACAAATAATTATGTGTGTGTGTGTATGTGTGTAGCCCATTAGTATATATATAGGTTTCTAAAAAAAAACCCACTAGTAACATAAAGGCACTTAAGGCCCATTAATTAATTAGAGTTATAAACTAACTGTAGAACTATATATACATATAGGTATGTGGGTGTGTCCCTTTTTTTTTTAAATTAAGTCCATTAGCTTAGGCCCACTATCTATTTGTGTTAGAGTTAAATGGGTTTACTATCTAACCCTTAATAAAGTACATTAGTATCACTTGGGGTTAGGTTTTTATCTTTCAATTATACATGATTTAAGCCTTAATCTTTTATTAAGGCCCATTTATTCATAAGCCCACGTATTGATTTGCAAGCACTTCTATATACCTAGCCCATTTAGTTTGGGATTATACTTGATTTTATCTAAATTACTTGGTATGTATGTAGACCTTATTTTCTTCATAAATTTCCATTTGTTGTCTCAGGTAACACAGTTGGGTTTGATCCTATGAGAGTCTTTATATATATGCATGTGTATAATTATTATTATTATTACTTATTTAGAATGAGATTCTTTCTAAATACTTGAATTGTATTTTCTTTAATTTGAGCCATAAATAGATAAAAGGATATATTAAATTTTTAATTCTCAACTATTTATTTTAGCTATACTTATCAAAACACATTTATTAACTACCATTATTCCAGAACGAATATTTATAGTTTTTTTCCTATTTAAATTTTTGGGGTGCTACACCCTCCCCCACTTAAAAGAATTTGGTCCCCAAATTCATATGATTTTCTTCCAAAATTAGTGGGGTAAGATTACCATATCTAAAATATGTGTTCTAACTAGATCTATTCTCACATTATGCTAAGTACTTAAGGTCATATCCGATTAATGCAAATTTTAGATGAGATAGGTTTATAGGGTTACCTTCCGTTGCTTGCGGTGCTTCTTCCTTTAAGAGTGGATATCGAGTAATTTTGTGATCTCTGCTTCCACAACGGATGTATTTTCCAAGTTTATACCAACACTCGTCCGGATTGTGCCTTCCCTTCTTGCAATGCTTGCATTTCCCCTTGGCCGGAACAATTTGTCGATCATTATTCCGGGGTTTCTTATTTTCATAGAATTTGTTGCCTCCATTAAATCTCTTCTTGCCGTTCACATTTTCCTTATTCTTGGATCCATTTGGTAAGTCCTTCTTAGCGGCCTTTCCTTTGATTCTTTCCATCATATCCATAGCATCTTTCAAGAGTTGAGCTTTTCTAACCATCTCCGTATATGTTTGAATTTCTAGTGGAGCTAGTTGAGGTATAAGTTCCACCTTCAAGCCATTCATAAATCTCTTTGCTCTCATTTTCTCTGTGCAAATCAAGTGTGGTGCATATCGGGCCAATCTAGAAAACCTCGCTTCATACTCGGCGACTGACAGACTACGTTGCTTCAAAGCAGCAAATTCCATAGCTTTCTTCTCGTGAATTCTTTCCGAGAAATACTTTTCATTAAAGTGTTCTAAGAATTCATCCCATGTAACTTGCTCGTTAGGCAAGATTGCTTCCACGGATCCCCACCATACTCGGGCATCCTTCTCTAATTGATATGTTCCTAATAGTACCTTCTCTTCATCAGTGCATTGCATCACCTTAAAGGTCATCTCTATTTCTTGCACCCAATTCTCTGTTTAATCCGGGTCAGTCGACCCACTAAACTTAGGGGGATTTATCTTTTGGAACTTCCGATGCAAATCCCCGGCTCCATGCTGTGCTCCACCTTGTGCAACTTGTTGCAAGGCTTGCGTTAAACCCTGGACAGTGCGTTGCATCTCTCTCCACTGAGCTCTCTCAGCGGCCATTCTAGCCTACAAGAATAAGGTTTGGATTAATGATATTCATATCTCGGCAGGTATCTAACGCGAATGTAACATATTTTATCATTTAACCCATAGCTCTACCCAAATCTCACGAGGTTCCTATAGGATAACTGACAAGGACGACTCAATCTAGGACTTGAACCTGATGACCTAGGGATTTAGAAAGCCTAGACTCTGATACCACCTTTTGTCACGCCCCGAACCGATAGCAGCGGAACGTGTCGTTTGCTCGGAACGTGGCAGTTAAACAGTCAAGTCAATCAGAGCATAGTCATTTCCACAAAACATAATTTGGATAAATAACAAATTTCATTTCAAATATAAGTTCTTTACATATTCGGGCCCATAATAAAGGAAAAGACTCAATCAAGAAAAACTACAATGAGACATAAGACGCAAGATAACCAGACTAGACGGTTCATCTAGATGTCAGAGTTCTCTTCACTCTTGCCCTTGCCCATCATGTTCGGTCTCGTCGCCACTAAGGTCATTACCTGAAAAATATTGGAAAACGCAGGGTGAGCGAACGCTCAGTAGGACTTAATATCTCATGCTTCCAAGCTAGCTTTAAGTCAATTAAAGTTTAACATGCTCATGCAGGTCATGCAAGATATAGAAATCGAGAACTATAATGACACGAAATAAATTCAAGAACTATAAGAAACAAACGAGTAAGCAAGATGCTAGATACACTCATGAAGAGTAAGGACAATGACAATCAAGAGAGTATATCAAGATCTTAACAAGTACTTTCTCAAGTTAGTCAAGAGCATTCATGAGGAAATATAACATTCATCTCTCTATGACGAACACTATCACGAGAGCTTCAAGGTATCCATTATTATGAAGGATCTTTGTGACAAGATAACGAGTACTATCAATGGGATAATTCAAGAACATCTATGATGATCGATATAGAAGTAGGACAATTACTTCTACAAACACCACATAGCATTTGCCAAGACACTAAGGGAATATCACGACGATATGATAACCCCTCCAATAAGGTAAATCAAGATCTTTTCATGATGAACAATATGTTGTAGAAAGGTGTACTATGATGGCAATTACTCCCGATCATCACAATCACGAGAGCGTTTGCACATCTAGCACTATATAGGATTGGCCAATGCACTAAGGGGAAAATCACGACGATATGACCACCCCTCATGGAAATAGCACTAGTTAGTATTTGGTCGGACACTTAGGAGTTCTCACGACTATATGATTGCCCCTAAATGCCAATAACCGAGTAGGTGAATGCCAGCACCCGATCATCGTATACCGGTAACGTTTGGACTTTATCTCGCCCAATAGGGTCAGATCAGGACCCGTAGCATTTAAAATGTCATTTTAGTGGGACCCATAGCCCCTGACATTTAGTCTAGACTAATTCCATATTAATGGCCAAGAATTTTAAGGATCAAGCATGTAATAACTTTAAAATAGATTTCATGAAACATAGAGTTCAAGGATAGAACTTGTAGTAAGGATGATATATCAATAAACTATATAAAAACTATGGCATTTCGAAAATCTAGGTGATTAGGTACAACCAGCTCAGTCGGTCTTGAGGGAATCCAAGGCTACGAGGAGACTTACGGAGGTCCCAATGACTAACTTGCCAGTCCGAAGGAACGGAATGTCCAACGGAGGGCTTGTATGTCACCGAGAGTTGAGGTGTATAACGTGAACCAATCATGAAATGGGGATTCCATCTACGGACGTGAGATGAGAGTGCCAAAAGATCCGAGGTATAGGTCAAAACCGGAAGAAAACGGTGAGAACATGATTACGTTAATTATAGAATTTATGTCCATCCAATTCTATAATTAACTATAATTAAATAAACTTATATTATTTGACGCCCGTGGGTGACGTCATTTATTAATTAGCGTCCCCTTGGAGGGACGTTAATTTTATGATTTTTAACTTAATTTATTTAACAAGAATTCACGTCAATATCTATTTAATTGAATAATTTCAAAAATGTACATTAAAAGAGACATTAATTTATATAAAAAAATTTAGAAAAATAGAATATATGATAATTAGGAGAAAAATTCAAGGATTCCAAAAATATATTTTTTATAATTTTCTGTTACATATTTTAATAAATATGGATTTTCAAAGATATACATACATGATATATATATATATATATATTAGTTAATCTGACGCCACTGTATAGTGGCGTCCAAATTGAAATTGACGACCTACTGTTGGTCGTTATTTCAACAAAGTTTGATTTTCAACTCTCTCGTTTCTCGACGTAACTATGTCGGAATCAAGCTTATAATATATCGAAATGACGGGCTCGAAAAACTCTACCTAACCAGACGTTCAAAATAATTTTTCGTTGAGAGACGGGAGATCTTGAGATAGGGGGCACGAAAAATGGTGCAACCACTTTCACTACCTCGGTCTCCACCCCAATAGTACGCCCATAAATTTTCATGGCCAAAGGATACTCCGATACCCATGAAGAAACTATTAATGCGAAAACTCATAACTAACATCTATATAATTGACGACTGGTCGTTCATCAATTTTTAGAATTCAATTAAATGACGACATGGTGGGTGTCACCCTTTATACTTATAGCGCCCTTAACAGTGACGTCATTTTTAGAAGAAACGACATACATCAAGTCGTCATTGTTGTTTTTCCTAGAATTCCACTATGAACAGTAGCACTTTTCCAATATGAATATTTTTATGACAATATGTATATGGATAGGTCAAGAAAAATAGCAGGATTCCAAAACTCTATTCAAGCATTAAATCAGATAATTGGTTACATAGATATTAAATTTTTAACATGTGTAATTATTAAATCATATGGGAATTGACGACCGTTTGTGAGGGCGTCAGAAAGAATTGGCGCCCTGATGAGGGTCGCTACTTACAAAAATTTCCAGAACTTCTTCAAAACTCAGCGAATACTACATGCATGAATTATTATATACATTATAACCATGATTCATATTTGTTTGGGCTACGAAACTTGAGATAACCTACTTGTTCTAACGATCTAGCATGATGATTATATAATATTTTACTTCGGAGATTGCCTACCTTTTCAACGCTTTAATCGGGACGGAGGAAGAATACGTAGTAGAGGGAAGGCGACCACGTCTTCACCACGCTGAGGAGGATGATGGAAGCAAAGGTCAAAGAACTCTAAGGTTCTTCACAGGATGAAGATCGCACAGCAGCTCCTGCAACCGCAGCAGCAGCAAGGAGGAAGAGAAAGGCGAGGACGACGCCGGACGATGATCTCACGGACGGCACGTTGACGCACGGATGCAGCAAGTCTTCCCCGAGCGCAGCAGCAACCGGGTTGCTTTGTTCGAAGGGCAGGATATTTATAGAGGAATAATCCTACTGGGGTTAGAAATCTAATGGCAGCAGGGTCTCTAGCTTCGATCCACGAGTTTCCCTAATTGCCAAAACTACAGCCGCCTGCCACTTTATCATATAAAAACCCTAAAGCAAACCCTTTGACTAGGCATGGATTTACTGTCGTCGAGTTTACATGGCCCATCTCTTTATTATGTAGAGTTGGTTATCACGTGCCTATACAAACTGCACTAGATGCCTAGCTTATGTATTATTTTACTCATGATAAAGCCCAATCATTATATATATGTGTCTTAGCCCTTTTCATATTGTTTATAGTTCTTATGAGTTTAAAATATTACTTTGGTGGGTAAGACCTCCCACGATCAAAGCCCATGAAAAGCCTCTTCCTATAAAACCCATTAATTACTCTTAATAAAGTAAAGCCCATGTGATCAACAAATAATTATGTGTGTGTGTGTATGTGTGTAGCCCATTAGTATATATATAGGTTTCTCAAAAAAAAACCCACTAGTAACATAAAGGCTCTTAAGGCCCATTAATTAATTAGAGTTATAAACTAACTGTAGAACTATATATACATATAGGTATGTGGGTGTGTCCCTTTTTTTAAAAAATTAAGTCCATTAGCTTAGGCCCACTATCTATTTGTGTTAGAGTTAAATGGGTTTACTATCTAACCCTTAATAAAGTACATTACTATCACTTGGGGTTACGTTTTTATCTTTCAATTATACATGATTTAAGCCTTAATCTTTTATTAAGGCCCATTTATTCATAAGCCCACGTATTGATTCGCAAGCATTTCTATATACCTAGCCCATTTAGTTTGGGATTATACTTGATTTTATCTAAATTACTTGGTATGTATGTAGACCTTATTTTCTTCATAAATTTCCATTTGTTGTCTCAGGTAACACAGTTGGGTTTGATCCTATGAGAGTCTTTATATATATGCATGTGTATAATTATTATTATTATTATTTATTTGGAATGAGATTCTTTCTAAATACTTGAATTGTATTTTCTTTAATTTGAGCCATAAATAGATAAAAGGATATATTAAATTTTTAATTCTCAACTATTTATTTTAGCTATACTTATCAAAACAAATTTATTAACTACCATTATTCCAGGACGAATATTTATAGTTTTTTTTCCTATTTAAATTTTCGGGGTGCTACAGTAACGCCTGACTTTGTCAGATCAGAGTCACCCTTCTGTTACTGTTTGGAGTAGCTTAGGGTGCCGAGTTCTTCTCGGTGGCCGTGTTCTGGGTTTTACGGCCTCGCTTTTCCCTTGATTTTACCTTCCCTTGCTCTTAGCATGTTCCCTACTCCTACTGTTCCCGTTCTTTTTACAGCTTCGTAGTGTAGTTTCCTGCTTTGCTACACCTGCTGTTAGTTCTATTGCTTCCGGTTCCGTGTTCTGCTTGTTTTTCAGTGGGGATTCGCGTGACCCCTACTGAGCCTCTGTTTGGAGACTCACCCCTACTTTTCAGGTGGGCGTCGTCTCTGTTCGTGGTTCCTGGCGTGGCGTGTTCGTAGCTGCTAGTGGTACCTGCGTCGGGTCTCCCCCGACCCCAGTGTACGTTCTTTTCCTATGGCCTGTACTTGTCTTTAGTTTCTTGGACTGGACTCTGGTATAATTGTTAAATTGAAACTGTTAATTAAAAAGTAATTTTAGTTCTGCTACTTTAGCAAACCGATCTAATGAAATTTAATTACTTACTGTTCTATCTCTGTGGCTTCAATGTACTCTACACATGCCTTTTTCCCTTCGGAGTTTTACCGCTCTTGGGAGGCCTCGCGGGTTCCATGTAGTATCACGTGTATTCGGTAGTCCTACTGGGTATACATGGTATCCGGGATCCAGGTCGCCACAAATACCCTCTCAACTCTCTTCAACCTACCTAGTGAAGATGACGAGGAAGAAATATGCTTCACACTTACCACCAGGGCAGGCCAGGCTGAAGCGGCTACTGCAGCACATGTAACCCGGTCAGGCTGGAAATGGGGGCGCCAGCCACCTGCTAACCATAATATCATATTTAGGGGGGAGCAACCCTATAAGATACCTTCCCCAGAGATCAAGGGTGTTCAAATCCCTCCTCCGTCAGGCCTGTACAACCAAAGTGGGGGCAGCACCACTACCCCTTCCTTCTTAGAATTTCTGAAGATGTCCAAGGGAAAGCGACCATGTCAGGATGCCGACCCTGCAATCAAGAGTACTTACCCGCAGCCCTAGCAGTCTTCCGAAGCTTCGGATGCGGATAGAGCTTGCCTGGCAGCAGCTAATGAAGGGCAACAAGAACATGGCACCAAGCAAAAGGGTGCGCAATCTGAGCGCGATGAAGCAGGCCCATCAGGGGCCGCAATTCAAGACTCTCCCAAGCCCAGGTGGGCAGAAGAAATGAAACTATCCAATGTCCGAGCAGGAAGCCGAGTAGTCAAGCTGTTAAAAAAGCTCCTAGCAAGATTCATTGTTTCGGAAATCCTCTCTTTGAGTGAAGAAACCCGACAGGTGATCATCACTGCTTTGCAGATGCCTACCCAATACGAAGCATGTTTGGCTGAAACACTGCCAGAAACCAATGTGACCTTAACTCAGGAGGACATGCTGCTCCCCACTACCAGCCACAACCGGCCACTGTACATGACAGAATAGCTGAATGATCGAGAGTTGAGCAGAATTGTCACGTCCCGAACCGATAGCAGCGGAACGTTTCGTTTGCTTGGAACGTGGCAATTAAACAGTCGATTCGATCAGAGCATAGTCATTTCCACAAAACACAATTTGGACAAATAACTAATTTCATTTCAAATATAAGTTCTTTACATATTCGGGCCCATAATAAACGAAAAGACTTAATAAAGAAAAACTACAATGAGACATAAGACGCAAGATAACCAAACTAGATGATTCATCTAGATGTCAGAGTTCTCCTCACTCTTGCCCTTGCCCATCATGTTCGGTCTCGTCGTCACTAAGGTCATTACCTGAAAAACATTGCAAAACATAGGGTGAGCGAACGCTCAGTAGGACTTAATATCTCATGCTCCAAGCTAGCTTTAAGTCAATTACAGTTTAACATGCTCATGTAGGTCATGAAAGATATAGAAATCGAGAACTATAATGACATGAGATAAATTCAAGAACTATAAGAAACAAACGAGTAAGCAAGATGCTAGATACACTCATGAAGAGTAAGGACAATGACAATCAAGAGAGTACAGCAAGATCTTAACAAGTACTTTCTCAAGCTAGGTCAAGAGCATTCATGAGGAAATGTAACATTCATCTCTCTATGACGAACGCTATCACGAGAGCTTCAATATATCCATTATTATGAAGGATCTTTGGGACAAGATAATGTATACTATCATTGAGATAATTCAAGAACATATATGATGATCGATATAGAAGTAGAACAATTACTTCTACAAGCATTCTATAGCATTTGCCAAGACACTAAGGGAATATCACGACGATATGATAACCCCCTCCAATAAGGCAATTCAAGATCTTTTCATGACGAACAATTAGTTGTAGAAAGGTCTACTATGATGGCAATTACTCTCGATCATCACTATCACGAGATCGTTTGCACACCTAGCACTATATAGGATTGTGTACTATGATGGCAATTACTCCTGATCATCACTATCACGAGAGCGTTTGCACATCTAGCACTACATAGGATTGGCCAATGCACTTAGGGGAAAATCACGACGATATGACCACCCCTCATGGAAATAAGTTATAGACGACTATAGGTGGTGAATGCCAGCACCCGATCATCGTATATCGGTAACGTTTGGACTTTGCCTCGCCCAATGGGGTCAGATCATGACCCGTAGCATTTAAAATGTCATTTTAGTGGGACCCATAGCCCCTGACATTTAGTCTAGACTAATTCCATATTAATGGCCAAGAATTTCAAGGATCAAGCATGTAAGAACATTAAGATAGATTTCATGGAACATAGAGTACAAGTATAGAACTTGTAATAATGATGATATATCAATAAACCATATGAAAATCATGACATTCTGGAAATCTGGGTGATTAGGTACAACCAGCTGAGTCGACCTTGAGAGAATCCAAGGCTGCGAGGAGACTTACGGAGGTCCCAATGACTAACTTGCTAGTCCGAAGGAACGGAATGTCCAACGGAGGGCTCGTATGTCACCGAGAGTTGAGATATATAACGTGAACCAATCATGAAACAGGGACTCCATCTAGAGACGTGAGATGAGAGTGCCAAAAGACCCGAGGTATGTGTCAAAACCGGAAGAAAACGGTGAGAACATGAATGCGTTAATTATAGAATTCACGTCCATCCAATTCTATAATGAACTATAATTAAATAAAGTTGTATTAATTGACGCCCGTGGGTGGCGTCATTTATTAATTAGCGTCCTCTTGGAGGGACGTTAATTTTATGATTTTTAACTTAATTCATTTAACAAGAATTCACATTAATATCTATTTAATTAAATAATTTTAAAAATATACATTCAAAGACATATTTATTTATATAAAATAATTTAGAAAAATAGAATATATGATAATTAGTAGAAAAATTCAAGGATTCCAAAAATATATTTTTTATAATTTTATGTTGCATAGTTTAATAGATATGGATTTTCAAAGATATAATTACAAGATATAATTACAAGATATATATATATATATATATATATATATATATATATATATATATATATATATATATATATATATATATATATAACTTGCACGATGCCGTCAAAAGAATTTGACGACATTGAGCTTGTCGTCATTTCAATAAAAGTGTCGATCTTCAAACCTCTTGTTCTCGACGTACACACGTCAGAATCACGCGTTCTATATATCGAAATGACGGGCTCGAAAAACTCTACCTAACTGGACGTTCAAAGTAATTTTTCATTGAGAGATAGGGGATCTTGAGATAGGGGGCACTAAAAATGATGCAACCACTCTCACTATCTCGGTCTCTACCCCAATAACGCTCCCATAAAATTTCATGGCCAAAGGACAGTCCGACGGCCACGAACAAATCGTTAAGGCAAAATCCCATAACTATCAAGCTACAGTAATTTTTATAATTCACCGAGTATATAGTTAAAACATATTAAATTGTTTAACTAATTAATGTTTATAGTTAATACAACATTTACATGCACGAAAATTTAGGAATAATCATGGGGATCCCATCATTATATTTATCTAGAATTTTGTTATGTGGTTACACGGTTACAAAATTCTTTAATCATGCGTTTACTTTGTTAACTTCACGTGAAACTACAAACTTTAACAAGAAACATGCATAAATTATGTAGATTAACTAACAGTTTGGCTTGGGAGATTGCCTACCTCTCGTTGATGCTCAGACAGACAAGAAGAAGAAGAATTATTAGGATGGGGATGGTGATGAACAACGGCAACTGCTGCAGCTTTCTCTACAAATACAGCGGCAGGAACGGAGAGGAAGAAGAAGCTTCGCTGCTCTAACAGCAGCAGCAGCAGCAACACCGCAGCCAACGTCCGCGGGCATGGCAGCAGCAATACGGCAACTGTGGTAGCAGAGGAGATGACGGCAGAGGGAGATGTTTCCCCCTCTAATAACGACAATAGCAGTGCATAGCCACTACAGCAGAGGGAAGAAAAGAGGCCGTTCGCCCTTCGTGCAGCAACTGCAGCAATGGACGACGGATGAAGAGGAAGACGAGGACGACGTCACCGACGCTGGGATGGCAGCAGCTCAACGGAGCACGATGGCCCTGCCATCGCATGGAGGGTCTCTATATTTAGGGTCTATTGTATGCTATCCTAGTGGGATTAAGCCTTCTATTGTAGTATCCGTTTAGGTTTTTAACCTTTCCATGTTAATCCCCATTATATGGCCAAATCCTCTGCTCCCTTCCGTTTCTCATTCGAACCCCAAATCCATGCAGCGTTCGATCATGAAAGAGCTTTATGTACATGACTTAAACACCTTATAATAGTATTAATATATAAAGACCCTAAAAAGTCATTACGTAGCCATAGTTCTTTTACCCATTTAGAGTCTCAAAGTCCATTAACAAAAGTTCATATCAAATTTTTAACCCTACCAGGTTGGGCTATGGTCTTGTAGATGTGTTAAGCCTAATGCGTTATTAAGGCCCACTATATATATATACATATATATATATATATATATATATATATATATATATATATATATATATATTGGGTTGGTCATTAACATGTGATAGTTCTTTATCTTTTATTAAGGCCTGTTCAATCCTGTATGTTAATGTCACAATAAGTTTTAACTAGTTGGACTCTTCATGCTTATAGGGTCCTTATTTCTTTTGTCTTTATTTATCTACCTCATTAATTTCCATCGTCGACTCGGGTATCAGAGTCGGGTTGGATCAAATAACTTTTACTCAATTATTTATAACCTTTTAATAAATGTGTAGGCTCATTTTCTATTTAGACCATTTCGTTTATCAATTTTTTTTATTATTACCCATATTTGTTTTAGGGCAAATATTAATATTTATCCTTTTAAAATTTCGGGGTGCTACACCCTCCCCCACTTAGATAAATTTGGTCCCCAAATTCACATGATTTTCTTTCAAAAATTAGTGGGGTAAGATTACCATATCTAAAACATGTATTTCAGCTAGGTTATTGTCATAACATGTCAAGTGCTATGCTCACCATATCCGATTCATGTAGTTACTGATGAGATAGGTTTACAGAGTTAGCCATTTTTTATCTACACAACAAGTTTTAAATTAATGATTACTTATATCTTGACTATAATCTAGCGTAGATGAGACATATTTTATTAGTTAACCCATAGCTCTACCCAAATCTCACGGGGTTCCTATAGGATAACTGACAAGGAGAATTAAATCTAGGACTTGGACTTGATGACCTAGGGATTTAGAAAGCCTAGGCTCTGATACCACCTTCTGTCATGTCTCGAACCGATAGCAGCGGAACGTGTCGTTTGCTCGGAACGTGGCAGTTAAACAGTCGATTCAATCAGAGCATAGTCATTTCCACAAAACACAATTTGGATAAATAACTAATTTCATTTCAAATATAAGTTCTTTACATATTCGAGCCCATAATAAACGAAAAGACTTAATAAAGAAAAATTACAATGAGACATAAGATGCAAGATAACCAAACTAGACGATTCATCTAGATGTCAGAGTTCTCCTCACTCTTGCCCTTGCCCATCATGCTCGGTCTCATCGTCACTAAGGTCATTACCTAAAAAACATTGGAAAACGTAGGGTGAGCGAACGCTCAGTAGGACTTAATATCTCATGCTCCAAGCTAGCTTTAAGTCAATTACAGTTTAACATGCTCTGTAGGTCATGAAAGATATAGAAATCAAGAACTATAATGACACGAGATAAATTCCAGAACTATAAGAAACAAACGAGTAAGCAAGATGCTAGATACACTCATGAAGAGTAAGGACAATGACAATCAAGAGAGTATAGCAAGATCTTAATAAGTACTTTCTCAAGCTAGGTCAAGAGCATTCGTGAGGAAATATAACATTCATCTCTCTATGGCGAACACTATCACGAGAGCTTCAATGTATCCATTATTATGAAGGATCTTTGGGACAAGATAACGTATACTATCATTGAGATAATTCAAGAACATTTATGATGATCGATATAGAAGTAGAACAATTACTTCTACAAGCATTCTATAGCATTTGCCAAGATACCAAGGGAATATCACGACGATATGATAACCCCCTCCAATAAGGCAATTCAAGATCTTTTCATGACGAATAATTAGTTGTAGAAAGGTGTACTATGATGGCAATTACTCCCGAATATCACTATCACGAGAGCGTTTGCACACCTAGCACTATATAGGGTTGTGTACTATGATGGCAATTACTCTCGATCATCACTATCACGAGAGCGTTTGCACATCTAGCACTACATAGGATTGGCCAATGCACTAAGGGGAAAATCACGATGATATGACCACCCCTCATGGAAATAAGTTATAGATGACTATAGGTGGTGAATGCCAGCACCCGATCATCGTATACCGGTAACGTTTAAACTTTGCCTCGTCCAATAGGGTAAGATCAGGACCCGTAGCATTTAAAATTTCACTTTAGTGGGACTCATAGCCCCTGACATTTAGTCTAGACTAATTCCATATTAATGGCCAAGAATTTCAAGGATCAAGCATGTAAGAACATTAAGATAGATTTCATGGAACATAGAGTTCAAGGATAGAACTTGTAATAAGGATGATATATCAATAAACCATATGAAAACCATGACATTCTGGAAATCTGGGTGATTAGGTACAACCAGCTCAGTCGGCCTTGAGGGATTCCAAGGCTACGAGGAGACTTACGGAGGTCCCAATGACTAAGTTGCCAGTCCGAAGGAACGGAATGTCCAACGGAGGGCTCGTATGTCACCGAGAGTTGAGGTATATAACGTGAACCAATCATGAAACAGGGACTCCATCTACGGACGTGAGATGAGAGTGCCAAAAGACCCGAGGTATGGGTCAAAACCGGAAGAAAACGGTGAGAACATGAATGCGTTAATTATAGAATTCACGTCCATCCAATTCTATAATTTACTATAATTAAATAAACTTATATTAATTGACGCCCGTGGGTGGCGTCATTTATTAATTAGCGTCCTCTTGGAGGGACGTTAATTTTATGATTTTTAACTTAATTCATTTAACAAGAATTCACATTAATATCTATTTAAATGAATAATTTCAAAAATATACATTCAAAGACATATTTATTTATATAAAATACTTTAGTAAAATAGAATATATGATAATTAGGAGAAAAATTCAAGGATTCCAAAAATATATTTTTTAAAATTTTATGTTGCATAGTTTAGTAGATATGGATTTTCAAATATATAATTACAAGTTATATATATATATATATATATATAATAATTCAACGACCTTGCACGATGCCGTCAAAAGAATTTGACGCCATTGAGCTTGTCGTCATTTCAATAAAAATGTCGATCTTCAAATCTCATATTCTCGACATACACATGTCAGAATCACGCGTTCTATATATCGAAATGACGGCTCGAAAAACTCTACCTAACTGGACGTTCAAAGTAATTTTTCGTTGAGAGATGGGGGATCTTGAGATAGGGGGCACGAAAAATGATGCAACCACTCTCACTTTCACGGAAAGTCGAAAAGGGTCGAATGGCACAGAAAGTGTCAGGATAAAGGTTAATCAGACAGAGTGCGGGCGTGCTAGTCGATTTCTTGACAATCACCCATGGAACCAAGGGTTGACCGGGGAAGTGCCACCAGGGCGCGGCACGTGGGCTCGGGCGATCGGGTGACACGTGGAGAAAAGGGGTTCCATGGGTGCGAGTGCGTAGGCGGTTGTGGGAATCGTGTACTGGACGTCTTTCCCCACCGGCCGCAAGCAACCGGTGTTTATTTACATCGGATTGAATCCGAACACCTTCGTTCTGAGCTGAAGAAAAGTTTGTATGTGTGTCTAAAGCCATGGGTAGAGGACTGGGAGCATTCTGTAGCTGTGAGTGCGCTTTTTCACTGGATGGTGTTGACTGGGAATAGGAAGTGCTGGAGGTTCACACTAGGTGACACAGGGGAAGACTGAGGGCCTGAATGTGGATGCTAGGGCATTCGTCCAATCGGCGGTGTTATACTGAGGTGTATACTTCTTTACAGGAAAGCCGTAATGGCCAGGGTACAATTGGCGCATGCCAAGGGACAACTCCGACATGCTAGTCGGTCCCCGGGTCGATGCGTGATGAATGAACACATATGCATTTTACAAAGGGCTCCTCCCGTGGCGTGGGCCAGGGCCGTGATACCGAACGGGGGCCTGTGACTGGATGACTGGAGGGATACATCAATCCGGTGTCTGGGCGAGGGTCGATCACGACTCGAATTGAGCGGTCGAACATGGTCTCGTGACTGCGAGAGAGCATGACATCATGGTACGCGTGTGGTTGTAACCGACGGGCACGCGAGGGGGGAATCTCGGCATGAGGGAACGTTCGCCCATGTCGTAGCGTCCCACATATGGTGGGTGTTGACTTGTGTGTGACGGCTACATACGGCGTGAGGGGAGTGCAAACGACATACCCTCGGCGTATTAGGCCGACGAACAAGTCACCTACGCATAATTCTCCTTAGCTTGTTGCTTGGAGCCGCTCGAAGCCTTGGAGGGAAGCCGGTGACGCCAATGCTTGACATGTGATGTTCTGGATGCTTGATGCTCGATCTCCCACCCCTTGAGCTCCTAAGGGGTTTTTATAGGGGAAGTTGAAGGGTCACAGTGGGTTTACGTGGACTAGTTAAGGGGGGTGAGCTGGTCCGCGTAAACCCAACTGAATAGTGCTTGGGGTTACACGTGCTGAGAGAAAGGGGGAAGGGGTTCACGCGGACAAGCTTAGGGAGCTGAGCTGGTCCACGTAAACCCCCCTTGGATGGGGTTTACGCGGACCAGCCTAGGGGGCTGGGCTAGTCCGCCTAAACCCCACCCCAGGGGGGTTTAGGCGGGCCGGTTCTGATTTTTTCTTTTTTGAAAAAAACTTAAAAATTTTTAATTGAATGGGGGTTTACGCGGACCATCCAGGGGGGTGAGTGGGTCCGCATAAACCCCCCCCCAGGGGGTTTAGGTGGAGTGGCTCCAAGGGAGAGAGTGGGGCAGTCCCACCCTATAAAATTCGATTTGTAAGCCCATTTTCTTCCTAAATTCACTAAGAAAGAAAAGGACAATTAGTTGGGGAGGATACGTGGAACCTTACGAGACTTGTACGTGTTGACCGGACGGTGAACCCGTCGTACTGTCGCTCCTTGCTTCTACGTGTTGACTCCTCGAACTGGTATGGCACGCGAACCGCGTCATAGGACCGTAGACCGGACGAACTGGGCTGAGTGAGGTCGTGGGACCACCGGGCTGGAGGGAGGGCGCGGCCCCCAGGGAGCTCGCCCTCCCTGGGGCGCGCGGCCATGCCCCGGGGTGAACTGGCCCTGGGCCGGCCGTAACCCGGGGGATGGCCCCAAGGGGTCTTCTTATGTTGTTTGGGGTTGTCCTTCGACGGGCGCTGAACCCCGAGAAGCTGGAATGGGCCCGTGGGGGCCATTGTTCTTCGGGTTGTCGTAGTCACCCGGAAGGTGTTCGGGTAAATGCCCGACACACCCCGGATTGCCGAACGACTTGGGTAGATGGCTGAGGGGCCGTACGGCGGACCTTGGATTGAAGATAGGAGCTCGTGGGAGCAAAGAGGGGGCATTTGTGGACATGGGTAATGTCTCGGGCTGTGTGCCGCATTGCACGGCGGGTTGATAGGGTAGCCCCGGGTTGGCCTGAGTGCTAAAATTGAGTGGCTCGTTGCCACGTATCTGAGGGTCGAGGGTGGCCCCGACTTACTGGGGGGTCGTTGTAGGACCCCATTAGTGTGCTGGAACCACGGGATGGCACGTGGTTTTGTGTAGAAGGGATGGAACATATGTGCCCACAAGGTGTTCAATAGAATGTCGAACACGCGTGTGCGAGCTGTATGCACGTGCTGAGGGCCTCCAAAGCCTATGGTTGACTTGTTTGGGTCTCCCTTTGACCTTGGAGGGTTGAAAGAAATGTCTCGAAGTGGGCCCACGGCCCTTTCACTGGGTGCCACGTGGCGTGGCTTAATGTCAGGGCGCCCCCGGGGGGTCCCGGGCGGCCACGTAGGATACGGGCAAATCTCATATGTGAGTGGCCGGGGTTGACCCCAGACAATTTTTTGTGCCGCCGCCTGTCACGGCAAGTTGGTTAGGACCCTTGTAGGGACCCGCAGGGTTGTAGAAAGGGCAGATAGCCTGCGCCTTGAAGGTGTTCGGGGAAATGCCCGAACCTTTATTCCTTGTTATTTTGTCGGGAAATAGTCCGGGTATAATAGGGTTCCAAGAACCTCTGCCTAATATCTTCTATGCAGGATTGCCTAGCAGCCCATCACAATCGTTGGTACTTGAATAGCGGCTACTCACGGCACATGACGGGAGACAGCAAGAAGTTTAGCCATTTAATCAAAAAGGAAGGAGGCCAAGTCAAGTTTGGAGGTAAGGATAAAGGCAAGGTAATTGGCACATGCATCGTGGGTAAGGATCCCTCTAAATCAATTGAAAATGTGATGCTCGTTGAAGGACTTGAGCACAATCTACTTAGTATAAGCCAGCTGTGTGACAAAGGTCACAAGATGTTCTTTGACGCTAATGAATGCAGGATCCTTAAGAAAGATTTTGAATCTGTATTTTTTTACGGGACACAGAGTCAATAATGTTTATGTCACGCCCCGAGCGCGGAAGATACCCGGAGGTACGCGACGTGTCTATATCAATCATGTCAATCAGAGTGGTCGTGTATTCGACACAAAGACAGAGATGCGCAAAATAGCAAGATAACCCAATCCTTTATTCCTTTATAATAGACTATTACAAATCCAATACTCTGTTTAATAAAAAGAAAAGTACATAGTTGACTCAAGAAACTATAGAAAAGACTAGATGACACTTGAGCAGCTCTAGCACTTTCACTCATGACCATTCCCATCCGATTGACTTCCATCGTCGTCGGACTTACCTGAAAAGTAAAAAGGGACAAACGGGATGAGCGAACGCTCAGTAGGAAATTATATCTCAAGTACTAGCAAGGGGTTTAAGTAATTACATTTTCATGAATGCGATAAAGCTATGCATGCTCGCATAAAACGACAAGATAGAGAGAATGTAATATCAAGGACATAAGATGAACTTAATCATGAACTTTCAACAAGATAACAAGTTTATTCAAGATATTCAAGCAAGTACGTTTAACAAGTCATGTCAAGAACTTTGGCTATCATGTATCAAGCAAGTAAATTACCCTTTTGCGGGCCACGCATTTCATGTCAAGTCAAGTACGATTCAAGTACAAGATGTGTGTGGAATGTCCAATCAAGCAAGTCAAGTACTCGGTATAATGCCAGATACCTTATCATTTTAACTCCCATGGGCACAAGTACTTTCGGGTGCTCCTCCCAGGACCAGATCGGGCCCTATATGCGCAGGCATTTATCATGTGTTTTGATATCCACTCTTGTTTATAGCCAACATAGAATTTCAATAATCAAGCTTGTAGACACGTACGACAACTTTGATAGAATAGAGTCCAAAATATGACAAAGGACATAGATTGGCGATAATAACGGTATAATCACGATTATCGATGAAACTAGGTGGAATTAGGTTCCCTTAACTTAGGTACCATGACAAATCGATATGGACATTCTATATATAGAATTGAGGTCCACATGAACAGTATATCAAAGGTAAGATACCCTCATTCTTATCATAGAATTGAGGTTTACAAGAATGACATGATATGGCATGATATCATCATCCCATTAAGAATTTCTTATGATATACTCTTTGTATAATCATAAGGGCCGGTATACCATGTTTCTTTAGATTGACATGGCATCAATGGTGTAATAGGGTTTTAGGGTACAACCAGCTCAGTCGGCCTTGAGAGAATCCAAGGCTACGAGGAGTCTTACAGAGGTCTCTATGACTAACTCGCTAGTCCAAAGGAACGGAATGTCCAATGGAGAGCTTGTATGTCAATGAGAGTTGAGTGTGATCGATGAAACAACGTGAAAAGTGGGACTATACTCACGGAGTGGAGAATAGTGCCGATATATACGTATATGTATAATATGAACCCATCGGTTATAGAATCAGGATGAAAATCAGTTTACAGAAAATAACGACTTAGGTCAAGTCGTTTCTCAAGTAAGTAACACCTAAGAGAAAGGCGTTTACATATGTTCCGTTTTGCAGAATTTTCAATAATTCAGTAATTTATCTAAAACGCGCCCTGGACGGGGTCGTTTCTTAAAGAGTTGACGACTACAGTAGCAGGCGTCTCATTATTTATATATTTGACAGAATTTCAATAATTTTTCACGATTTGTCTAAAACACGCCCTGGCAAGGGGCGTTACTGTTTAATTCTATATTACAGAATATATGTATTTCAGGATTTTGACCGATAAACGCCCTAGGAAGGGGCGTGTCTTTTCAATTTACGCCCTATGGCAGGGCGTTAACATGTGTAAAACGACTTTGTCAAGGTCGTTACTTAAAGTTTTTGAAGGACAGTAATAATTTCAGGATAACAGAGGAACGAAGATAATATCAGGACAGTAACGTTAGCAGGTTGAAGACAGAGGATCATGCATTGTTTATAGTCATGATTTCATAGATAATTAGTTCTTAAGGTGGGTGATTAACATTTACATGAAATTAACGCCTGTGTACAGGGCGTCAAATATGAAATTGACGACCTGGGCATGGTCGTGTCTTGTAAATTAGCGCCCTTGACAGGGGCGTTTCTTTCAAAATATTGCAGAACATAATAAAACTGTATGCATGCCATGCTTATACATATATCTTGCGTTATTTTATTTGGGCTACAGTGACTTGAGAAAACCTAGCTTGTGATAATCTAAAAATTGAACCGTGAAGGTTTCGGGAAGGGGATCGATGCTCTGTTTAAGATGGCAGGTACTGGCTGATGGCTTTGATGAAGAACCCTTGTTCTTCGGTTCTGTACTCCTACAGGAACAGAAGAAGAAACATTTATTAATTTCTTCACCTATCAGAACAGAGGAGATTAGAAGAACGTTACCTTGTTCTTCACTTATGCTGCTGCATCCTCAACCTGTAAGAGGAAAAGAGGATGAAGAACTATTAGTTCTTCATGCAACCGAAACAAAGAGAAACTTATATGAACTGCTATTACGTTCATAAGGAAAAGAAGAAGAAGAAGAAGATATGTTCTTCACGTACCTGTGCGGTTCGATCGTCCAAATAGGTTTAGGGTTTGTTCGATCAAGATTATTTATAGGATTTTGGACGTCCTGTTAAGGTTAGTGTTCTAGTAGAAGTAATGTTTCCAATATAGAGTCATTGCCCTATTAAATACTTACTGGATTAACATAATCCTTCCCTGGATAAGCACCCGTGTCGAACGGAACTCGAATGGAATTAACGACTTAGGTCAGGTCGTCGATTCTTTAATTGACGACCTTGTGAAGGTCGTGTCTTAAGAAGCGCCTTGAGGAAGGGCGTTTCATGTTTCTAAAACACGCCCAAGATTGGGGTGTTTATTGGCTTACCGTCTTTGGCATTGGAATTTGACGCTGTCAGGTGAGGGCGTCCTTTCTTTAGTTACGCCGTATATAGAGGCGTTTCTTTTTAAATTAACGCCTTACTAAGAGGCGTTATTTGTAATATGTTTTATTTCATCCGGTTAGCCCCATTCTTATTATATGTATTACTTCTGTAATATATATGTTTTAATTCATTTCAAATATTCATTTGTCAGGGTTGCTACACCCTCCCCCACTTAAAAAGAATTTGGTCCCCAAATTCAATTGCATATTCTGTATACACGCGGAGAGTGTATATATACCTCTTAGAACAAGTCGGGAAATCGTTTCTTCATAGATTCCTCTGTCTCCCATGTCGCTTCGTGTTCAGAATTCTTATTCCATTGCACCTTAAGCATGGGAATAACCTTATTCCTTAGAGCTCGTATTTCACGATTTAAGATTTTCATAGGCTTCTGTTCATATGTGAGATCTTTCTTGATCACCAGATCTCCATGTTCAATAATGTGTGATGGGTCGTGTACATACTTTTTCAACATGGATATGTGAAATACATTGTGTACTTCGGACAATTGAGGAGGCAATGCGATGCGATAAGCAACCTCGCCAACTCTTTCGAGTATCTCAAATGGTCCGATGAATCTTGGCGTAAGCTTGCCCTTAACACTAAATCTTCGTATGCCACGTCCAGGCGATATTTTAAGAAATACATGATCTCCAACCTAGAATTCAAGATCTCTTCTCCTTGTATCAGCATAAGCCTTTTGTCTGGTCTGAGCAACTTGCAATCTTTCTCTGATCACTTGTATCTTCTCAGTTGTATCCCTTACCATGTCTGGACCTAACAGTTGTTTCTCTCCAACTTCGTTCCAGCATAAAGGTGATCAGCAACTCCTTCCATATAAAGCTTCGAAAGGTGCCATTTGGATACTAGCTTGGTAGCTATTATTATATGCAAATTCAACTAGAGGCAAGTGTTCATGCCAGCTTCCACCAAAGTCAATGATGCAAGCTCTTAGCATATCCTCAACAACTTGGTTAGTTCTCTCGGTCTGACCATCCGTTTGAGGATGAAAAGCTGTACTAAAATTTAGTCTTGTCCCCAACGAATGTTGTAATCCCTTCCAAAAATGAGAAGTGAAACGGGGATCTCTATCAGACACGATTGAGACAGGAATTCCATGTAACCTGACTATTTCCTTGATATATAATGCAGCTAAGACATCAATTGACCATCGACTCTTTATTGGCAAGAAATGCGCCGATTTAGTTAAATGGTCAATGATAACCCATATTCCATCATGTCCTCCTTTGGATTTAGATAGACCCATGATGAAATCCATACCAATATCCTCCCACTTCCATTTTGGAATATCTAGAGGATGTAGTTTTCCAGCAGGCTTTTGGTGTTCCGCCTTGACTTGTTGGCATGTGAGACAGCGTGATACATAGTCCGCTATTTCTCTTTTCATGTTGGGCCACCAAAAGTTTCTCTTTACATCTTGGTACATTTTGGTTGATCCTGGATGAATAGTGTACCTTGATCGGTGAGCTTCATCTAAGATCTTCTTCTTTAATTCCGGACAGTCGGGTATACAAGTTCTACCTTTGAATAATAATCTTCCATCAGAAGTTAGTTGAAAATCAGATTGTCCTTCTAATCTGCCTTTGATTTCCACTAATATAGGATCATCATCCTGAAGTGCTTGTATCTCAGATAATAAATCTGACTGTATGCTTACATGAGATAATGTGATAAATTTGGCTTCCTTGTCCAAGCTTATATTGAGCTTGGAGAATTGTTCTAGCAACCTCCATTCTTGTATCATATAATTGGCTATCATTGCTCTCAGCTTTCGACTAAGGGCATCCGCAACATAATTACCCTTTCCGGGATGGTATTGTATATTGAAGTCGAAGTTCTTGAGATATTCTAGCCAGCGTCTTTGTCTCATGTTTAGCTCCTTTTGTGAGAATAGATATTTGAGACTCTTGTGATCGGAGTATACAGTAAACTGCACTCTATATAAGTAGTGTCTCCATATCTTTAGGGCAAATACCACCGCGGCCAGTTCTAAGTCATGGACGGGGTAATTCTCCTCATGCTTCTTCAGTTGACGTGAAGAGTATGCTATGAACTTTCCTTGTTGCATTAGGACACATCCGAGGCCAATGCCAGAAGCATCTGTGTAAACCTCGAATTTCTCTCCTTCTATTGGTAGAGCTAACACCGGAGCTGTAGTGAGATGATCCTTGAGAGTTTGGAAACTTCTTTCACATTCCTCGCTCCATTCATATCGGATCTCCTTGCGTGTTAATCTTGTAAGTGGTACGGCGATCTTAGAGAAATCTTTGATGAATCGCCGATAATAGCCTGCAAGACCTAAGAAACTTCTGATCTCGCTAGCATTGGTTGGTCTTCCCCCGTTCCTAACAACTTCAACCTTTGATGGATCAACAGATAATCCATCTCGTGAAATCACATGTCCTAGAAAAGCCACTTCTTCAAGCCAGAATTCACACTTGCTGAGTTTTGCATATAATTGATTGGTCCTCAAGACTTGCAATGCAATCCTCAAATATTTTTCATGTTCTTCCTTAGTCTTGGAATATATCAATATATCATCAATGAAAACCACCACAAATTGATCTAGATAAGGCCTGAATATGCTATTCATTAACTGCATAAAGGCAGCAGGGGCATTTGTTAGTCCAAAAGGCATAACAACAAATTCGTAATGGCCATACCTGCTTCTGAATGCAGTCTTATGAATGTCATCATCCTTGATTCTTAATTGATGATATCCTGACCTGAGATCAATTTTGGAAAAATATTTGGATCCTGAAATCTGATCAAATAACTCATCGATTCTCGGCAGTGGATACTTGTTCTTGATAGTGAGATGATTCAACTGTCGATAGTCGATGCACAATCTCATGGATCCGTCCTTCTTCCTCACAAATAAGACTGGTGCTCCCCACGGGGAAGTACTTGGTCTAATAAACCCTTTTCGAATCAGTTCCATCAACTGCTCCTTCAACTCTTTGAGTTCAGCCGGGGACATTCTATAGGGTGCCTTTGAAACTGGACCAGCACCAGGGACTAAGTCAATGGTGAAGGCCACTTCCCTTTGAGGGGGTAATCCCGGCAAATCTTCCGGAAATACGTCTGAAAATTCTTGCACTACCTGAATGTCTTCTATCTTAGTGTCCTTTGTTTCCTTAACTGTGACAAATGCAAGGAAGGATACACATCCTTTCCTGACGAGCTTGCTTGCTCGAAGAGCCGAAATAAGAGGGGATTTGCTCCGACTCTTGGGGCGAGAAAAGACTAATTCTGAAAAATCTTTAAAAGTAATTTGGCTATTGCGGCAATCAACCGTTGCATGGTATTTGGATAACCAGTCCGCTCCCAGTATAACATCATACTCCTTTAGATCGAGGCATATGAGATCTATAGGTAAATTCCTACCTTGAACCATTACCTCACAGTTTTGATAGTGATGAGTAATATCATTTTCACTTCCCAGAGGAGTAGTTAGGACTATTTTTATCCATTCTGGTTCTAACGGTAACGGGTCGACAAACTTCTTAGAAATAAAGGAATGCGATGCACCCGTATCAAATAAGACATAAGCACTTTTGGAACAAATTTTCAATGTACCTTCCACTAATCCGCCTTCTTCTTCAGGTTCGGTCTCCTGGATTGCATGAAGACGAGCATTCTTCGTCACCGGGCGTTTACCGTCACCGGCTTGGTCATTCATTAATGGACAATCGGGAATCCGATGTTCGCGACTCCCACAACGGAGACAAGCTCCTAATTTCCTCCAGCATTCTTCGGTCTTGTGACCAGCCTTGTCACAATGCTTACATACTGTATTAGAAGGTGTAGTGGTGATAGAGAAGGGCTTGGATTTCTTGAACTTGGAATCTTGAGAGGATGAACCTCCATTATTGGGCCTCTTCTTAAAGTTGGGTTTGAAAGAACCCGAACTTGTGACTTGCTCCTTCTTATCTTTCCCACGGATCCTATCAGATAGTTCCGTGGCATCTTCAAGTAATTGAGCTCGGCGCACTATTTCGGAATAAACTTGGATGTCCATAGGCGCTAGTTGAGTAATGTAGTAGGGTCTAAGCCCATTAAGAAATCTACGGGCTTTCATCTTCTCCGTGCTAATAAGATGCTTAGCATATCTAGACAACCTGGAGAACTGAGCTTCATAATTTGCTAATGATAAAGATCGTTGCTTCAATGCAGCGAATTCTGTAGCCTTCTTTTCTTGGACTCGGTCCGAGAAATATTTAGCATTGAAGTATTCCACAAATTCTTCCCATGTTACTTGAGTAGGATCGATGGTTGCTTCAATAGACTCCCACCAGCACCTAGCATCTTTCTCTAACTGGAATGTAGCTAATAGAACTTTGTCCTGATCCGTGCATTGCATGACACGGAATATGCGTTCGGTTTCCCGAACCCAATGCTCGGCATCGTCCGGATCGGTCGATCCCGTGAACTTCGGGGGATTCATGTTCTTAAATGCTTGGTGTAAGCTTCCAGCTCGTGGAGCACCACCTTGTGCTACCTGTTGTAGCACTTGAGTCATCCCTTGGAGGGTACGCTGCATGTTGCGCCATTGAGCACGTTCGGCAGCCATTATCCTACAATTACAATAACTATATCAGTACGTGATCGTATTTAAAGACTCGTACACTATGTTAAATTTAACCCTTGGTTCTACCCAATCTCACTGGTTTAAAGGTTCAAACTTATCCTTGGACTTGGGTTTTTCCTAGGAATTGAATACCCTAGGCTCTGATACCACAAAGACTGTCACGGCCCGAGCGCGGAAGATACCCGGAGGTGCGCGACGTGTCTATATCAATCATGTCAATCAGAGTGGTCGTGTATTCGACACAAAGATAGAGATGCGCAAAATAGCAAGATAACCCAATCCTTTATTCCTTTATAATAGACTATTACAAATCCAATACTCTGTTTAATAAAAAGAAAAGTACATAGTTGACTCAAGAAACTATAGAAAAGACTAGATGACACTTGAGCAGCTCTAGCACTTTCACTCATGACCATTCCCATCCGATTGACTTCCATCGTCGTCGGACTTACCTGAAAAGTAAAAAGGGACAAACGGGATGAGCGAACGCTCAGTAGGAAATTATATCTCAAATACTAGCAAGGGGTTTAAGTAATTACATTTTCATGAATGCGATAAAGCTATGCATGCTCGCATAAAACGACAAGATAGAGAGAATGTAATATCAAGGACATAAGATGAACTTAATCATGAACTTTCAACAAGATAACAAGTTTATTCAAGATATTCAAGCAAGTACGTTTAACAAGTCATGTCAAGAACTTTGGCTATCATGTATCAAGCAAGTAAATTACCTTTTTGCGGGCCACGCATTTCATGTCAAGTCAAGTACGATTCAAGTACAAGATGTGTGTGGAATGCCCAATCAAGCAAGTCAAGTACTCGGTATAATGCCAGATACCTTATCATTTTAACTCCCATGGGCACAAGTACTTTCGGGTGCTCCTCCCAGGACCAGATCGGGCCCTATATGCGCAGGCATTTATCATGTGTTTTGACATCCACTCTTGTTTATAGCCAACATAGAATTTCAATAATCAAGCTTGTAGACACGTACGACAACTTTGATAGAATAGAGTCCAAAATATGACAAAGGACATAGATTGGCGATAATAACGGTATAATCACGATTATCGATGAAACTAGGTGGAATTAGATTCCCTTAACTTAGGTACCATGACAAATCGATATGGACATTCTATATATAGAATTGAGGTCCACATGAACAGTATATCAAAGGTAAGATACCCTCATTCTTATCATAGAATTGAGGTTTACAAGAATGACATGATATGGCATGATATCATCATCCCATTAAGAATTTCTTATGATATACTCTTTGTATAATCATAAGGGCCGGTATACCATGTTTCTTTAGATTGACATGGCATCAATGGTGTAATGGGTTTTTAGGGTACAACCAGCTCAGTCGACCTTGAGGGAATCCAAGGCTACGAGGAGTCTTACGGAGGTCTCTATGACTAACTCGCTAGTCCAAAGGAACGGAATGTCCAATGGAGAGCTTGTATGTCAATGAGAGTTGAGTGTGATCGATGAAACAACGTGAAAAGTGGGACTATACTCACGGAGTGGAGAATAGTGCCGATATATACGTATATGTATAATGTGAACCCATCAGTTATAGAATCAGGATGAAAATCAGTTTATAGAAAATAACGACTTAGGTCAAGTCGTTTCTCAAGTAAGTAACGCCTAAGAGAAAGGCGTTTACATATGTTCCGTTTTGCAGAATTTTTAATAATTCAGTAATTTATCTAAAACGCGCCATGGACGGGGTCGTTTCTTAAAGAGTTGACGACTACAGTAGCAGGCGTCTCATTATTTATATATTTGACAGAATTTCAATAATTTTTCACGATTTGTCTAAAACACGCCCTGGCAAGGGGCGTTACTGTTTAATTCTATATTACAGAATATATGTATTTCAGGATTTTGACCGATAAACGCCCTAGGAAGGGGCGTGTCTTTTCAATTTACGCCCTATGGCAGGGCGTTAACATGTGTAAAACGACTTTGTCAAGGTCGTTACTTAAAGTTTTTGAAGGACAGTAATAATTTCAGGATAACAGAGGAACGAAGATAATATCAGGACAGTAACGTTAGCAGGTTGAAGACAGAGGATCATGCATTGTTTATAGTCATGATTTCATAGATAATCAGTTCTTAAGGTGGGTGATTAACATTTACATGAAATTAACGCCTGTGTACAGGGCGTCAAATATGAAATTGACGACCTAGGCATGGTCGTGTCTTGTAAATTGGCGCCCTTGACAGGGGCGTTTCTTTCAAAATATTGCAGAACATAATAAAACTGTATGCATGCCATGCTTATACATATATCTTGCGTTATTTTATTTGGGCTACAGTGACTTGAGAAAACCTTGCTTGTGATAATCTGAAAATTGAACCGTGAAGGTTTCGGGAAGGGGATTGATGCTCTGTTTAAGATGGCAGCTACTGGCTGATGGCTTTGATGAAGAACCCTTGTTCTTCGGTTCTGTACTCCTACAGGAACAGAAGAAGAAACATTTATTAATTTCTTCACCTATCAGAACAGAGGAGATTAGAAGAACGTTACCTTGTTCTTCACTTATGCTGCTGCGTCCTCAACCTGTAAGAGGAAAAGAGGATGAAGAACTATTAGTTCTTCATGCAACCGAAACAAAGAGAAACTTATATGAACTGCTATTACGTTCATAAGGAAAAGAAGAAGAAGAAGAAGATATGTTCTTCACGTACCTGTGCGGTTCGATCGTCCAAATAGGTTTAGGGTTTGTTCGATCAAGATTATTTATAGGATTTTGGACGTCCTGTTAAGGTTAGTGTTCTAGTAGAAGTAATATTTCCAATATAGAGTCCTTGCCCTATTAAATACTTACTGGATTAACATAATCCTTCCCTGGATAAGCTCCCGTGTCGAACGGAACTCGAATGGAATTAACGACTTAGGTCAGGTCGTCGATTCTTTAATTGACGACCTTGTGAAGGTCGTGTATTAAGAAGCGCCTTGAGGAAGGGCGTTTCATGTTTCTAAAACACGCCCAAGATTGGGGCGTTTATTGGCTTACCGTCTTTGGCGTTGGAATTTGATGCCGTCAGGTGAGGGCGTCCTTTCTTTAGTTACGCCGTATATAGAGGCGTTTCTTTTTAAATTAACGCCTTACTAAGAGGCATTATTTGTAATATATTTTATTTCGTCCGGTTAGCCCCATTCTTATTATCTGTATTACTTCTGTAATATATATGTTTTAATTCATTTCAAATATTCATTTGTCAGGGTTGCTACAGTTTATATGATAGACCTTGATGCCCCTAGTCTTGAAGGACAATGTCTGACGGCCAGCCAACTCAGTAATGCAGGCTTGTGGCATCGTCGGCTGGGACATGTCAGCTATAGTACATTGCACAAACTGTCCAAACATGAAATGGTGAGAGGATTACCTAAATTGACTTATACAAAAGTTGATCAGATCTGTGAAGTTTGCTCTCGAGGTAAGCAAACTAGAAAAACCTTCAAATCAAGGAGTGACCCCCTATCCTTTACTCCTTATGAATTCCTGCATATGGACTTGTTTGGTCCATCTAGAATAGCTAGCCTTAATGGGAGAAGGTATGGATATGTTATTGTTAATGACTACACTCGCTTCACATGGATCTTCTTTCTTACTAACAAGAATGATGTATTTACTATGTTTCAGAAATTCTTTAGGAAAGTGAAGCAAGAAGGAAAATTCAGAATCTTTACCATTCAGTCTGACAATGGAGAAGAATTTAAAAATTCATCCTTCTCTAAACTATGTGATCAAGAAGGACTAACTCATAGATTGTCCTCTCCCAGGACCCCAGAACAAAATGGCATTGTGGAAAGAAGAAATCGCACGATTGTGGAGATCGCCCGGACCATGCTGATTGAGAGCCAACTTCCAAGGAAATTCTGGGCTGAAGCTGTGTGGACGCACTAAAATTAGAAAAGAATCGGTTCGTTTGTTGATCGGGTTAATTCGTTTATTTAGTGGGAGGGCGTGCCAGTCACAAAGTGACGATCTATTCGGGCTTCATGAAAGCCCATGGTGCACGCGATCTGACTAATCAGATAATTGTGTAGTTCGGGTCGGGACCAAAACCCGTCGTGCCATAAAGGCCACGGCGTTATTTACATCCCCCATACGGGGGAACACCCTTGATTGATTGCCGGGAATAAGGGCCCTACGGCCTAAAATTCATGGTAATAAAGTGAGAACAAAGATCTCGGATCATGTTTAAACAAACCCGCATTGGGGCGTAAATGTTCATAGATACACATATATCGGCCACGCATGGACCGTTCCGTGTTCAGACGAGAGTCCGCATTAGTAGCGTCGAAGACGACGATAAAATCGTACGGATGTCTGCCGTAGGTACGGCAAGTTTAATGTGGGTGCGGTATCGGATCCCGGTAGAGGTGGGTCAAGCTGAACGAACTATCGGCCCAAGATGTGCCCAGATCATGACCATGTCGGGGATTTTGAGCTCCACGTCCAGTACCATGGGGCATCGTTTCCTTTCTCTTCACGCACAGTCCGGGGAAACGAATTGTTAAGTGTGAAGCCCGAACTTGCCAACGTGCACCCTCGCACGCGGATCGACCTGCGCGGTCAGGTCGCGGGGGTCAAGGGGGCAGCGTCCCTTGCTCCTGAGAAGGTAGAGGTTAATACGGTGCGCGAAGGTGAAAGAGATGGCTAAAACGGCGCGCCCCTGAGAAGGTTAATCCGGTGCGCATATGAAGGTTAATCCGGCGCGCCCATTGAAGTTAATCCGGCGTGCTAAGACCGCGCCGGTTTAGGGCCCATGGGGTTAGAATGATTTTTGAGTGTAGGGATAAAACGGCGCGGGGGGGGGGGGGGAGCACGCCGGAAAATGGCGCGCCGATTTAGGGGCGCGCCGGATTAGGGTAGGTGATAAGACGGAAGCGTATGTCGTTACTACACGCGTGCTAACAATCTTAAAACCGAACTCGCATAAAATGATCAAAAGAGAACGTAGTACTATGGCAAGTACAGGTCGAATCCTTAGGGAAGAAGATATTTTTAGAGTTAAAAACCTTGAAGTCGTATGAAAAACACTTGTGATTTTTCTTTGCTTAAAGAAAATAGTGCATGGAAATAAATCTATCTAAAGAATATGAGAGGTATTGAGAAGAGAAATTTGAGAAAGGGAGAGAGAAAAGGGAACACAATTTGCCAAAATAAATTTTATTGCTAAAGACATGAAAATTACAATCTATGAAAATTGAGATTAAAATCAATATAAACTATGAGATAAGTGAAGAAACTAGAGCCATGAGAGGATGAAGAATGCCGTCGTCTCCTCCTCGCCGAGTCTTGGAGAGGATCGCTCCGCCTTGAAGGAGATCGCCGTGGAAAGAGATGGATGAAGAAGCCGTCGTCGTCCACGTCATGAGCCTTGAAACATCACCCGCCTTGATGTGCACGCCGCCAGGAAAGGAGAGTTGTGGAGGACAAACTTTGGAGAAAAATATAGAGAGGAATGTGGAAGGGTTTATGTGGAGATGAAGAAGGAAGAAGATGAGAGAATAAAACAGTGGAAACATAAATATAACTCGTAAACGGATAAGAATTAGAGGAAGTGATAGAAGAAGAAAATCTAGATCTACAAGATAGGAAGAACTTTGATGAAGAACTCAGAGAAAAAAAGAAGAGTGGAAGAGCTTCAAAATGGAGGAAGAACAGAGTGTAATGCCTTAGATGAACAGTAAATATACACGACATCACGTTGAAAAATGGGAAATAACTTCCAAACCAGAACGAATTAGAGGATGATGTAGAAGAAGAAGTTGTAGCACACTTAAAAACAAAGAATTTTCATGAAGACAGTAAGAGAAGAAAATGACTATAAGGGGGAGAAATAAGAGGAAGAACAGAGAGAAATACTGATTCACAGATGAATAGGATAGCACAGTGAAAAATATGAAATAGCTTGAAAACTAGAAGGAACTAGAAGATGCTACAGAAGATGAAGTTGTAGAGAACAAAAAAATAAATACCTTATATGAAGATAGTAAGAGGAGAAAATGAACTTACGTGAGAGAAACCAGAGACCTAAGGTTGGGAGAGAAAGAGTGAAAGATTACCAAAAGAAGAACTCCCTTTATCCTCCTTGTCATGGGCTATTTATAGGGAAAGTTGGGTAGATAAAGGGTGGAGATTATATCAAAAGGAGATGGATGGCTGGGATTTAAGTGGAATATGATGCATGGGGAAGAGGAAAAATAGGTGGGCACCCCCTTTCTTAGACTTTGGGCACCCCCTTTCCCAAGGCTCATCATGTCTCTCCTTTATTTCAAACTTTGAATTCAATTTTCCCTCCAACCAAAATATGTGTTTCTTTTCCTCAATTTCAAACTTTTAAAATTTCTTTTCCCTCCAACCAAAATATGTGCTTTTGACTTGGTCAAAGTGGTGGTGACAGTTTTACCCTCGGCTTCTTTTGCAATTACCTTCGGTGTCCTGCACACACATAATTGCAATTTAGTCCATAAAAATTATCATAATGTGCATATAAATCTCAAATGCTCATGGTTATGCAATAGAGAATTAATGCTCATGGCCCTCAACTTCAAATTATTAAATAAAATCACCAAATTAATCATTTTGCATGAAAGCTCTAGTTTAAATGCGGAGTTGAGGTTAACTATGAAATATGCATAATTACCTAATTATATGCACATAAAATGGTGTTCATGCGATGAATTATCATAAGAAATGGACACTTATCACATCCCCCAACTTACTCATTGCTAGTCCCTTCGCAATGCTAATAAATTAAAATTTAGGACTAACAAGAGTTTATAAATATCATACTCTCATATCCAGTTCTTCCTTCATAGAATCAACCAAAGATTAGGAATCTGGAATCATTAATGCACACTAGCCTTATGTAAGAACTTAATAGTACATGATTAAGAATTCAAATCAAGCTCAATAGCACTTGTGCATGTGTAACAACCAAATCCACAGCTTAGACAATTGTATCCCCCATTCGCTATTCCAAGCAAATGCCTTTCAACCCTGCGCCTCTTAGATGAGAGCATTAAGTATATTAGCTCTTTGTCTGCCTTATTGCTTTATCCCTTTGGGATCTTTTATACCACACATGATGCTGCACTACCCTTCACTGCTCAACGTGAACCTCGACTCTTGCCTTAGGAGAAGCAGGCCCAGTTTCATAGATCAAGGTTCCATTTTCTATTTTACGCGAACCTCAACACGTCTTAGGTGAAGTAGGCCCAGTTACTAAGACTAGGGGCATTTTTCATGGTGTATTTTTTTTTCTTCTTTTTTTTGTGTCATTGCGCTTATTTGATAGATAATTTGGCAGAAAGCTTTGTAAAAAGATCTCTTTTCTTAAGAAGTGTAGAATATCAGACAACATACCAAAAATAACAGAGGGCTTGTCTTGCTTGTTTCATTAGTGTGCAACATGAATTTTTTTTCCAAAGTGCACATGAACTTGAAAGGGATTCTTATATCAGTTTTCCATGGCTAGATTGACTAAATTTTCCATCATCCTTCTTCCTAGTCTTTTATATTCCAGAATTACTTTTAATTTAAGCATGAATCATGAAACTCAAGATGGGGTTTACATCTTTTCATTTGCATGCAACAATACAGGATATCAAGCAAGAACTCAGATCAGGTTGTACTCACATGAAATGAAACTTTTTTTTCTTTTCTCCCCCCCAACTTGAATGACATTATCCTCAATGGCATATGTAAAATGTATGAATAGAACAATGTAGACATGAAATTTGTGAAGGAACGGGACAACCTGACGGAAATGAACTTCGACGGACATCCTTGCTGACCAAAGGCGGTACTTGGCCGTTAAAGGCGAGACATAGGTGCAAGCAATCTTCTCTCTCCCCCAACTTTTCCTTTATTCATACCTACAAAAATAAAAAAAAACTACAATACAAACTTGGGTTGCCTCCTAAGAAGCCATTTATTAGCACACGAAAATTACGAAAACTGTGGGTTGCCTCCCAAGAAGCGCTAAGTTTAACGTCTTCAGCTAGACGTAATGTCGCTCACTAAAAAATGGGTAGCATTTTGAATGAGCCACCAAGTAATCTTGTCCTCCTTCAAATTCCAGCCCTTATGCCATTGGAAGACAAGAGTAAGCATGTACATATTGGAGCTAGAAATATGTTGGTCTTGCACATTATTGATTTTAACTCTGACCATATGTGTGAGCCAGTTTTCATCTTTAAGAGGCATGTAATGATCAATGGCCATCAATTTATCAAGATCGGGATGGACTCTCTGCCTAATATCTATCCATTGGTCCCCTTGTCCTGTATCTTCTAACCTGGCTGTCCCTTTATTGATTATTTCCTCCACATTAACTCGGTCAAGCATCAGTGGCTTATAAAGATTGACATTATTAGCCACATTCCCCGTAATGATAGCCTCATGAACAATAAGGGCACTAATGAACTTATCTTCCTGATGAGACGTCAAATCAAAAGTGAATATAGTTGGCATATCTCCCTCAAGTCCTAGAATGTCATATTGGGGAGGCTTAACTTGCAGGGGAATCAAATTGGAAGGTGTGGACCCATCTAATAATTTAAACTTTATGGGGTAGGGTTCAGGGGTCAGATCAAATATGAAGTTCTCTAATGAAGCCTCTTCATCACACTCTTCACTCGAATGAAATTTATCAATCAAACTTTCCAGTAATGGGGTGGATAGACCAAATGTAAACCTTTCCAACAAGGACCCTTCATCACACTCATGAAGATTATCAATCACATCTTTCAATGGTGAGGTGGGTAGATCAAATGTAAACTTCTCCAACATAGTCCCTTCTTCATGTTCTTCAAGAGGAGGGTATTCAAAATTCATCTTCATTAAATCATCAAGATTATTAACCCAAGGTAATCCTCCTCTTCAAGTATATCCTCATTTGAGACTTTGGTGTTTGGAGTGATGTTCTCAAGTTCTTCACGTGATGCCCCGTTATCAATATCCTCTATCAAAATGAGATTATCAGATATATTCTCCACAAGTGGGGCATCTAAATTAGAGATGAATTTTTCACTCAAGGGCCCTTCACAATTCTCTTCCTCATGATATTTATCATTCAACATGTTTGCAACATCATCATTACCTATTTCTTTATGCTTCTCTTCACATAAGTTAATGATGGCACTCTCCACATCAAAGTGTTCACATTGTTCTATCATAGGGAGAATGTCAATCAAAACTTTTAATTGTAGGATCATGAGATGAAATGAGAAATCTTCAAATCCGGTCCTTTCATGATATTCTTCCAAGTGAGGAGGGTCACATTTCATGGCTTTGTCATCATCATTTTCAGTTAGACATTCTTTTCTACATTCTTCCTCAATTGGGCCATTAATATTCTCAATTTCACAGTTTTGAATGGCACCATTTTGCATATCATTTAAGTCACCCCCCAACTTGATCTCAACCGACTCCTTGTGTCTTTCCACATAGATGGGTGTGGACTCCTTAATCGCATAAGCCATTTTACTAGTTATCCCCAATTCTCTTTGATATGATTCTTCCCCAATTCTCTCATTACCTTGGTCAAGAGTTTCATTTGGTAAGGGAACCATGGGTTGTTGGCAAGAATAAATGTAGGGGTTAGACAATTAGCCCATTTCATAGGTGGCTCTTGTTACTTGGTCCAATTTAGTTTGGAGGGAGTCGATACTTTGTTGATTATTCAAAATGATTTGAATCAATTGGTTGATTTTTTCTTCATTGTTGGAACCATTGTATGGAGGGGTGGAATGAATGTGTTGATGATTATATTGATATTGAGATGATGGGAAGTATGTGTCATGCTCTCCATATTGATTTTGATCAAATTGTGTTGAAAATTTTGACTTAAGAGAGCATGGAGGTTGACATTGAGAATTTTTCCAAGAGAAATTATTTTGATCTCCCCACTCAAAGATAGGAGTGCAAGAAGGTGTAGGGGGATTTTTACATGTTGATGTTTGCTCGTGAGAAGAGAATAGCATATGGTCCCCTAAATATGATTGAGTAAATTGGTTTTCATTTTGGAGATGATAAGGATATTGGGCTGCCATGGGTGTGGAGTTCTCTTGTTGGGCCGACCGAGGATTTGAGCTTTCATTGAATGTCAAGTAAGATGGAAATTGGGTCGGGTACTCACCTACATAATGGGCCGACTGGGCCAATGTGTGATCATATTGAAAGGTAGGTGGTGTAAAGGGGCTTGAGTCCATTGGAGTGAAGTGATTTTGGGTCAAGCAATCAAGTTGGTTAAAAACCTGATCCATAGATATCATTTTTTTATTTGTGTGGTGGGGGCTGGGGCCACCTCTTCTGCCCGAAGGGCTTCTCGTCAGGTGGTGAAGCGTCGGTTATATATATTCATCCTGCTTGGAGGAGTTATGGGGTTTGTTCAGCCTTTCCGTCTTTGACTTGCTCTCGGGGTGTCGAGACGTCTGTGCTGCAGGAACGTTCCTTTTCTTCTCTTCTTTTTTTGACGTCCACAAGCAGCAAACACTGCATCCCACATTATTAATAGGGCCATGGTAAGGTCACAGAGTAAGAAACTTATGAGATGTTGAAAGGTAAGAAACCCAACCTAGCCTATTTCAGGGTATTTGGTGCAAAATGCTATGTGCATAATAACAACAAATCAGACTTAAATAAATTTGAGGCCAAGAGTGACATTGGGATTTTCTTGGGTTATGCAGAAACTTCAAGGGCATACAGGGTGTTCAATGTCAAGAGTGAAACTGTGGAGGAGACTCTACATGTGGTGTTTGCTGAGACATCAACGGATACACATGAAAAGTTCCTGATCAGGGAAAGGGAGGATGCTGACGGAAGATTTCTAGAAGACAAGGATGAACCTGTGGTGAACAATCAGGAATCACAACCTCCAGGACAAGAAACCGGTCAGCCAACCGAAATCCCTGCACCATCAACCATGGCAGGTGAGTCCTCTACAAATGCTCACACTCTAAAGGAGCATCCTGTTCAGAATATCATAGGAAACATTCATGATCCCCTTAGGACCAGGTCCTACCATAAAGTTGTTTATAATTAAGACCTCACTGCTCTAGTCTCTCAATTTGAACCCAAATGCATTGAAGACGCCCTGCAAGATGTAAATTGGATTAATGCCATGCATGATGAACTCAATCAATTTGAAAGAAGCCACGTCTAGTATCTAGTTCCCAGACCCACCGACCTGTAGGTCATTGGGACTAGATGGGTTTTTAAAAATAAGCTCAATGAGGAGGGGGCCATCATTAGAAATAAGGCCAGGTTAGTGGCCAAGGGCTGTAATCAAGAAATTGGCATTGATTATGAAGAATCTTTTGCCCCCGTTGCTAGATTAGAGGCCATCAGAATCTTGCTAGCCTTTACATGTTCATTAGGTATTAAATTATATCAAATGGATGTCAAAAGTGCCTTTTTGAATAGACTGATAAAGGAAGAAGTCTTTGTTGAACATCCCCCTGGCTTTGAACTTGTTGATTTACCTAACCATGTTTATAAGCTGAACAAGGCTCTGTACGGCCTGAAGCAGGCTCCACGCGCCTGGTATGACAGACTCAGTACACACTTCACTAACAAAGGCTACATCAGAGGTAAGATTGATCAAACTCTCTTCACCAAAGTAATGAATGGCCACATCATCATTGTACAGGTATATGTAGATGATATAATTTTTGGATCAACAAATGTTATCATGTGCAACCAATTTGCTCAACTCATGACAGAAGAGTTTGAAATGAACCTTATGGGAGAGCTTCGATTTTTTCTTGGATTGCAGGTCTCACAGTCTAAAGAAGGCCTCTTCATAAACCAATCCAAGTACATACTAGAAATCCTGAAGAGGTTTAGGATGAAGGATACCAAGGCCATATCCACACCCATGGGGACAAATGCATCCCTAGATGCAGATGAAAATGGCAAGTTTGTAGATCCTAAAACATACCGAGGTATGATCGGATCCCTTTTATATCTCACTGCGTCTCGGCTTGATATACAGTTCAGTGTGTGCTTGTGTGCTCAGTTTCAAGCCAATCCAAAAGAGTCTCACTTGATTGCTGTTAAGAGAATCTTAAGATACGTTGCAAACACACAAGACTTAGGACTGTGGTATCTCGCATCATGTTCCTTTGATTTAATCTCATATACTGATGCTGATTATGCTGGGTGCAAACTTGATCGGAAAATCACTAGTGGGTATTACAATTTCTTGGGGGACTGCCTGGTCTCTTGGGCTTCCAAGAAGCAGCAATCAGTGGCCCTATCTACCGCTGAAGTAGAGTATGTAGCGGCAGGTAGCTGTGGGACCCAAGTGCCATGGATTAAGCATCAACTCTAGGACTATGAGGTAAATCTTGGATGTACGCCTATCTTGTGCGACAATACAAGCGCCATCAACCTGGCTAAGAATCCCATCCAGCATTCCCGATCCAAACATATTGAAGTAAGGCATCATTTTCTTCGAGATGAGGTAAACAAGAAAAACTTTGAATTTTAGTTTATTGAATCTGAAAGACAATATGCATATATCTTTACCAAACCTCTGAGCATTGACAGATTTACCACCTTGAGAAGAGAACTGGGTTTGTGTCACTCTCCAACTTGATTGTTCCCATTTGAGATAAGTGCATCTCACATAAGGTGTCTTTTTATTTTTAGTCCATTGTGCATGTCTTGCTAGCTGTATCTCATATGTCTACATGCTGCCATAAGTGATGTTCCCTTTGGTATATAAAATACTAATGTGGGGAAGGGAAGGTTCAGTCTGCCTGGAAACACTCACTATGCGTGAGGCCAATCCTCCTCCAAGTATCAAGGGAACCTGTATTCAACATTATGCATTCTTTCTTCTTTTGCACGAATGGATTCAGGGGGAGCAAGTTAATTCATGAGATGTTCTTCTCTAAGATCCATTCCTTGAATGGCCACTCTCAAAAGAAATCCCTACACTTAGCATTGAGGCTAATCCTTGAATAAAAGGGCTTAAACTCAACAACCTTCTGCATTTTTTGAATCTTTGAATTCTGACGGGGGGACCTCATTGGTATACTATGGTTGATATACCCTGACATACGGTCTGCTCATGCTCATCCAGTGACCATGTTTTCTAATGCGCCCTGTATTGTGGTCCACCATTACTTTTCATGAGACACTAGTTCAAGGCACTAATTGAAGAGCAGTGGTTGAGGTGTGCTGAGTAACTAGGTACACTCCACTTGAGAAGTGAGGTGGCTTATGTCAAAACGCGCTCTTGTCTATTTCTGCTCTAGCTCTTCAAAAATGACTCAAAAAGAGAAACAAACTTTTCTAAATGAAAAGGAAGAGAGCAATAGCCTGGTTCCATTGAGAATCTATACCCTTTCACCAAAGAAGTGCTAACGGGTCAGGCATGATGTGGCAGGCCAACTCTGGTTCCCCTACGGCACGATAGTAAACTGTACTAAGTAACTAGGGCAGTTGCACTGAAACCAATGTGACTCTCCATGTCAAATGGTGCCAGTTCAACTTGACTGTCAATACATCTTAAATTTACTTCCCAGAGGTGCCCATTTTCATAGTCTCTTTGTTATATCTTGGTTGACTTCAATACTGATGGCTGCTGTTTCTCTCATGTCACTTGGCTTCTTGAGATAAAACTGAATCGGAAACATTATGTTTCAATTTTCTTCAAGATATATCAGCCCTACTAGTTTCTGTGAGCATACCCTGGCTCGTTCTTGTTTTCAAATGTGCTTGCATGCGTTTTTGATATTAATCCCTCAGCTCCTCCTGATTGTCCTCCAATGCTAGCCTGCTGGGAAATACTTCAATTTGATTGTCCAGATTCCCCATGTGTGTCTTAGTTCTGAACCTCTCCTCTGATATTTTATGCATTTCCTCCATTTTTGATGTTGTCAAAGGGGGGGAGAGAGTGTGTTCAGGGGGAGTTCACTTTAAAGGATAGTTTTGCATCCTTAGGGAAAATTTTTCATTAAGGGGAAGATTGCATTCATTGCATTTTTTTGTTCATAGCATATTTTGTGCACTACTTTTAGTAAGAACGTGACTCCTTGTTGCCATCATCAAAAAGGGGGAGAATGTTGGGCATATGTGTAATATGCTTAATTATACTATTTTGATGATGTCACATGGCTTAGAAATTTATGACATCTTTTGATGCATCCAGGTTTGAAGAAATCGTGCCAAAAGCTTTATGTGCATCGACCTTGTCCTTTACATGCACCGACCTTGACTGAGCAGCAACTGGAATGTGCACCGACCTGCATAGGAGGAAATATGAAACATGCATCGACCTTAGCTGCGAGCTGGAAAGTGTGCACCAACCTTCATATGGCTCAGACTGAAATGTGCACCGACCTACATATGAGGAAAAACAAAAGTTGCACCGACCCTGCTCCTCATACAAGAAAGCTGCACCGACCTTGAACGCTCAAAGAATAAAAGTTGCACAGACCTTGAATGTCCAAAGCATGGAATATGCACCGACTTCGCTCAAGATGTGCACCGACGTCTATATTGAAGACAAATATGCACCGACCTTGTCTAGATGTGCACCGACTTCGCTCAAGATGTGCATCGACGTCTATGCTGAAGACAAATATGCACCGACCTTGTCTGGATGTGCACCGACCTTGCTCAAGATGTGCACCGACGTCTACGCTGAAGACAAATGCGCACCGACCTTGTGTGCTCGAAGCATAAGATGTGCACTGACCTTGTGTGCTCGAAGCATAAAATGTGCACCGACCTTAAGTGCTCGAAGCTTGAGATGTGCAATGACCCTACCAAGGGCCAAGATTCTTATGTGCATCAACCTATATCTGGTGGATCAGTAACATGCACCGACCTCATAAGGCTTGCCAAGCCAACCTGCACCGACTTCATGGAGAAGAGGACCTGTTCGACGAAATGCCTCACTGAGCGGGTTCCAAAGCCTTTTTTAGCAAACCTACACTGTTTTTAGAATTGGATCCAAAAAGCATAAATAGGAACCGTAAATGCCAAAATACACATCTTTTGAGGTCTGGAAAGGTCTTTGTTCAGTCAATCATTCTTGTCATCATTAGCTTGCTATATCAGCCCTTTTGGTCAATGGAAAAGCAAGTTACTTTATCAAGGAATTGTCCCTTTCCTGGTACTCACCTTTTTGCCTCCACCCAATGAAATGGTCTGTCACTGAGATTGCATAGGAGAAAAGGACTCTACTGTAGATTTTCATGGGAGCTTCTAGTCTTACACCTTCTGGTCTACCGAAATGACAAATTGCTGGACATCATTTCTGCTGGTTCTATGGCCAATCAGAGGCTGCCAAGACAAGGATCCTTGAAGAGAATCTATAATTTATGAAGAGCCAATCGCAGGCAGTCTGGAACATCTTTTGGTGGGACTGATTGTGCCTATATAAAGGGAAGACCTCGTGCTAAAGAAATGAGGCCGAAAAAGAGCTCTCCATGAACTGAAGCTAGGTCCTTCAGGCTGAAGCCAAGGTGAAAAAGAAAGAGGAGAATAGAAGGGAAGAAGAGATGAGTGCCTGTTAGCATCTGCCATATCCTTCATGGTCCCCTTCCTCTAGAGCCAAATGCACTTACAGCTTGTTTTGGTTTTATCCTTTGTTTCTCTTTCTTTTTAGATCAATCTTTTCTGTGGAACTTGTCCCCGTGTGTTGTGAGGACTTCATCCTCGTGAGGAGCCTGCTCCTCCTGTGTGTGTGTGTGTGTGTGTGTGTGTGTGTGTGTGTGTGTGTGTGTGTGTGTGTGTGTGTGTGTGTGTGTGTGTGTGTGTGTGTGTGTGTGTGTGGTAACACTTCTTTTGGCCAAAGAGTGAAAACCTTTCCTAGTTGGGAGAGGGGTGAACGTAGGTTTGTCTTGGGACAGACGAACCACCTTAAATCTTTGTGCAATGGTGTGATGTTCTCATTCTATCTCTCCTATCTCCATTCACAGGGTTTCCAAGATTTCCATTCCACTGCGTAACCCACGGTTTACAGTTCAGATCTATGCTTTATTTTTTTGATTCATCGATTGTTCATCTTGAAAATCGCTTAAAACTGTTCATTGTGTAAACCCAGATCTATTCACCCCCCCTCTAGATCCTCTCTTAACCGTCCAACACTAACAACAAATCACCTCAAATGGAAAATAAAGATCTCTAAAGACTACACTAATTTTTCTTGATCGGATTCACTACGCGTTAACTCCTCATCCTCACCGAGGGAATCACCTGAAAATGGTTAACATGTATGAGTATTCCTAGAGTCAGCAAGTTACGAAAATCAAATCATTCCCTTTTATCCACATCTAACATACTTCAAGGATTAATCAACAAAAGATACTAAAATCTAAAATCAGGTTATTGGGTACGAAAAAATAGGTTTTGCAGCAGTAAACAACTCTTTATATTACTATACTTCAATTTTTCAAAAATTCATATGCCCATTCAGATTTTTAGGAAACATAACTTTTCAGAATTACATATGACTACACATATTTCAGAAACAGAATTTCACAATTTCACAATTTCAGAAGTCATATGTCTTTGAAGAATTTTAGATATAGAAATAGAATTTTCGCGATTTGCATATGACTGAACAGATTTTAGAACAAAATTTCAGAATTTTCAGAAGTCAAATTGTTGTGTCTCTGTGATTTTGATGATGTCAACTATTATGTATTTATATTTAAGCTTGATGATAAAACCTTGATGCATGAATTAATGATCTCATCACATATATAGAAGTATGAAATATGTCAGAACAGGTTCTGAAGATGACTCAAAAAGTCATGAAAAGAAAGTCAATGTAGGTCAACGCCACTGTTCAAGAATTGACAACAAGTCAACTGATCAAATTGTGAGTCAACTCTTTGACAGGTAACGTCAATGCACATCCAAGTCTGAAGCATAAAGACTGGTGCATATACCTTCTCTATGAATAGGTAAGGTCGGTGCACATTCATATTTCTTCATAGAAGGTCGGTGCACATGCAGGTCGGTGCACATTCTTGTTCCTTCATAGAAGGTCGGTGCACATTCATGTCTTATGCATATAGGTCGGTGCACATTAATGTTTTATTCATATAGGTCGGTGCACGTTCATGTCTATGTCATAGAAGGTCAGTGCACATTCATGTTTTATTCATATAGGTCGGTGCACATTCATGTCTTAGTCATTAGTACGGTCTGTGCATATTCATAATGTTGCACACAAAGGTCTGTGCACATTTACATTATAGCACAGAGAAAGGTCGACGCACCTTTCGCTAGCACAAAGCAAGGTCGGTGCACGTTTTCTTTCAACGCCACAAAGGTCTGTGCACATTTGCATTTAGCAAGGTCAGGCCGGTGCACATGTGTTAGCGATAGCATGTAAAGGTCGGTGCACATGTGTTAGCAATAGGCATTTGGTCTGTGCACATGTTACAACATGCTGAATGAAGTCTGTGCACATGTAGAAGTCATGCTCTAAAGGTCTGTGCATGTTTGCCTTCAACGCATCTAGGTCTGTGCATGTTTGCCTTCAACATAAGAAAGGTTTGTGCACATTTGTATTTAACATAACCAAGTATGTGCACATTCATATGAAGGACGATGCTAGTATGCCTGCACTTGTATTACAAGGTCTGTGCACATCTCCACCCTAGTCTAGAAGGTCAATGCATGAGTATAAGACTTGCACTATCAGGTCGGTGCACCTCTTGCATTTGCCTGAAGCCAAGTCTGTGCAGTTGAAGTCATTGTCTATTCTCACACTACAACATTCGTCATTAAGGTCAGTGCATTTTCATCATCTAAGCATGTACACCATATTATACATCTCTAATATGAATGTTTGACTAATATGATGTTGACTATGTCTGCATAAAGTGTTTGATGAAATGCCTTAACTCTTTGACAGGAACTCTATCAAAGACTTGAAGGGCAGAACTAAAGTAATCACGTGATCCCAAACTGAAGAACAATCAGCCACGTGGTTACACTGCGTCCTCAAGATCTGACATGTGGATCGTCTATTCATCAGCACCTGGCACGTGTCCTTCAAGCGCACCTTCTGGATGGAGCTTTTAGGCGGGAACGTGTCTTCTACGTACCAATCTAAAAAGCTTGTGGGTCCACAGAACTCACGCCCTCCTATATAAGAAGGGAATCGAGCAGTCATCAAAAATTGCTCATCACACAGAAAAGTAGCAGAAAGTGAAGCAGATAGATCAGAAGAAAAGAGAGAGAGCTCGAGAGAAGAGTAAGAGTTACAGTGCTGAGGGAGATAGAGTTCGTTGAAGGAAGAAGAAGAAGAAGAAGACAAATAGAGTATCAGAATTTCAGAGGGAGTTTGAGTGAAAAGAGAGAGAGAGCAGAGAAAGGGAAAGAGAGTGAGCAACTGAGAATAGAGAGAAAGATTGAGCTCGAGAATCTGTGTCATCTTCATCAGTTTTTGGATCAGATCCAGAACTGCTTTGCTCCTGCGTGAGCTATATCTTTTCATGCTTTTCTTGTTGTTTCGTTTCTTATTTTTTCCTTACCATTTCAAGCAAGCTGTGTTGCTCAGCGGGCGTGGAGTGATCCTCAAATAGCTAAGCTATAAGGCTCAGTGGATAGAAAGTTGTGATGCTCAGTTGTTCAAGCTGTTAGTCAGTGTATAGCAAGCTGTGTTGCTCAATGGTGTAAGCAAGCTGCGATGCTCAGCGGTTCAAGCTTTTTGTTAGTGGTAAGCCTCACTCAGGTTTGAGTGGGGGATGGATGTTGGTCTGTGGTAGCAGACCGAACCATCTAAAATCTCTGTGCAGTGTGATTTGTGCTTTTGTCAGTTCCATTTCCTCTTTCCCCCTTCACAGGATGTCTGAGCATAGTTATTACTTTCTTGAGTTTATCTGTGTGGATCTAACACTATAGTGAAGTGTTGTCTGTGTGCTTAGCTGAGTCTTAGGCACCGTATGCTAAGTACATCAGTTTTGCTTTAGCAATCTAGTCATATTTTCGTACGACTTTATAGCAATATTTTTTAATTCCATACTATTTTTAACGGGGATCCATTCACCCCCCTCTGGATCCATCAATTGCACCCCAACACATATCTCTTCACAGATTTCAGATTCAGAGACAGAATTTCAGATGATATATATGGCTTAGACATAGTGCCCAAACCGCCATTAAAAGGTCAGTACAGACAGATACTCAATCCCCTAAGCAATGAAGACGAGTTTTGGTTAACTGCGCAGAATCGAGAAAAGTCCTTCCCACCTTAACTAGTGGACCTTGTCCACCTCCAGAATTTCACCTCGTGCCCTCGAGGTCAGAACAGATTGAACCTCTCCATAGGGACATTTCTGTAGGTTGGCTCCACGCCCTTCTATGACAGCAATATCCATATAGCCTATAAAATAACTTAATTTTTTTCTTTTCCGAAGATTTCATGAATACAATAAGTTCATATTTCTGAAAATAGAAAATAGGCTATTATCTAAGCTACATATGCGTGTAAAATAGTTCATAATTGTAAGCACATAATTTTAATGAACACGAATTTTTCACAGGAAGTTACCAACTTGGTTCATTATCATTTCCCAATTTTCTGAGTTTTTTTCTAAATTAGATTGGCCTCTCAAAACTCACTTGCTCATGGTTGCTGGAATTTAGAAATAGGATTATTTTTAAACTACACATGCATGGAAAATAAGTCATAACTATGAGAATGGAATTTTTTTGACAATGAAAATTTTTCAGTAAGTTACCTACTTAGTCATCTATCATTTCTTAATTTTTAAAATTTTTCTGAATTAGGTTGGCCTCTCAAAATCCACTTTTCCATGGTTGCTGGAATTCAGAAACATGGTTATATTTTAAACTACACCTACGTGGAAAACAAATCATAACTAACAGTGCAGAATTTTCCTGACTATGAAATTTTTATAGTAGATCACCAACTTAATCCTCTAGCATTTCCTATTTTTTTCTATTTTTTTAAATTCAAATGGTCGTCCAAACTATCTTATTTTTAGAGTTATGGAGAAACAAGGCAGAACACCCAATCGGGGGACTGCATTGACTCATTCAATTGAATGGGTCGACACATCCAACCCATACAAGGGGGTTGGGTCGACCCAGACCCTCACAGTTCGAGGGAAATATGTAAATCACGTAAAATTGAACAGTCACGTATTAAAACAATAATTGAATGAAACTTTAAAAGAGTAATACAATGATCTTGGTGTAGGTTCTTTACAGGTTTCTTATCTCAATGAAGTGAATAAATCAAACTAAGAATGAAGAAATTTCAAAAACATGTGTGGCTTTCTTAGCATACGGCATAGAGCACAATTAAAAACTCGGAACAAATCTAACACAATTATCATGAGAATACTTTAAGATTTAGCACGTTTCTTCTATTCCCAAAACCTATGAAGTATTTTAAACATGCCAAAAAAAAAGCATTTGGTTCATAGTAACTTGCCTTAACAACGAAAAATCCAGAGATTTAAGGAAACGATCACTCGAAGTTGTCCCTCGCGATCTCACGTCGCTACGAAACGCCAGAAATCAGGAATCACCAAGGAAACCTCCACACAGCAGCCTCCTAAGCACTCTCACGCCTCCTCCTCACACCCCTCTCTTCTTAGAAGAGAGTCCAATGAGTTCTACGGTGAAGGAGGAAAAGAGAAGGAAAATAAAAAGGAATTGCCCAAACCTTCCAACATACTTAATTATAAAGCCAAAAATATTCCAAAATTAGATCTAAATCCAAACCATTGCTTCAGATCTATCCAAATCTAATGGCAGGACATTGTTCTGAAACGGTCAAGGCCTCCAAGGGAAAGTGCTTGCCATTCGAACGGCAAACACGTGAAAAACGTATGTAGAATACTATTCATGGCCCACTTTAGAAATTAATATCTCACAAGGTAAAAAATGATTAGGAAAATCTAATTGTTACCCATTAACCGCCTCGATATACTCTACCATGGAAAATTATCAAATAAATATTTAGAGTTAAAAATGAAATTGAGTGAATAGTAAAAAGTGTAGAAATGACTAGTAATTACGTTGGGTCATAGCCTATCCTAAACTATGAGAATTTATGTCTATGCCTTTATGTGTTCTACTAGCGAATGGATATAATATAAGAAGGGCTTATGTTAACAATTAACTTAGAAAATTTTAATTGTTCAAAATTCTAAATCTATAATTATCAAAAAACTTATATTAATGTATTATCTATTTTATTTATTTATTTAGTTGTGAATTTAATAAAACATGCACTAAACACATATTTTATCAATTTAAGTAGTAGAAATGCTTTATAATTTTTTTAGAAAATTCCGGGCACTACAAACAGGCTACGCACAAGCCTTGTCATAATTAGTTCGGAAGACGGGTGGCACGATGCCATCGGACTCTAGGCAGTCTACTAGACCTATTAAATCCAACGGCCCTTGAGTCATAGGACTCAGGTCTAGGCCGTTGCACGGGACAACTCCATGCTGCCAATCTGGCCTATCACTAGGTCAGAAACCACGGTAATATAATTATCACGGCTTGTGCGTAGCCTGTCCGTGTTTCGGTGGTTTCGGTCGAGAGTCATTTGCTTAGTGGCCGCCACTAGTCGTAGCTTGTTTGGGCACGCATGTGCCAACCTACCTGGGAGTAGGTGGAGAGCTACACAGCTTCCTGGGTGTCATGCACTTACCAGCTAGGCCGAGAGTGATTGCTTACTATTTGTTGACACTTACCAACTGTGTAGTCGAGAGTTGTACCGGAGAGAGACGATTTTTAGGCTGGTTGCCATAGGGCCTCCCCTGTAGCGGCTCGAGTTTGGGCCGGGAGGAAAACCAGCTAGAGGGCCGGACGTTGTGCAGTCAGTTAGTGTGTGCACACATGGTCGAGGACTATGGATGCATGCCAACGAGCATGACCCCGACCAGACACTTGTTTCATGGTTACTAGTACGGTGTCTCAATTTTGCCTGGGGCGAGGGACGCGGACTAAGACGTCATTGGACGCATCCGGCCTTGCTTCTAGTAGGTAGTACTCCTATCACACGAGATGAGTTCCTTCGTGTTTCTTCGGGTGGTTTCTGAGTGTCTTTCCGACACCGAGGTCTAGGGTTTCCGGTAGGGTTACCGTGGGTTTTTACCTAGTCGGTGTAGGGTCCATGACAGCGAGGTCGTGACCCTGTTCCCAGACCGGGTGGTCATGGGCTGGGCCTTAGTCAGTATGGACAAGCCTCCACGATAGAGGTGTCGTGATGCTTCTTCTGGCAGCGTAATCAGGGTTTCCTGTTAGTCCGGTGGTCCCCCGACTGTGAGATCGGGGTGTGTTTCCAGTACAGTAGGAGTAGCTGTAGAGCCGAGGTTTTACCAGCCACCGTGTTCGATGTTCCTGCTATTGTTTCCGCTTTCTTTAACGTTGCTTGTTACTGCCGTTGTTTTACGGTTGGGGTTCTGCAGGACCCCTACTGAGCCAAAGAGACGACGCTCACCCCCTGCTTTTTAGGTGTGGCAGTTCCTCCTCGAGGTTCGAAGGTGCGGCGCAGAGGTTCTTAGTTGCCAGCTCGCCGGAGCCGAGTGTTCACTCGGTGTTGGGTACATTTCCTTAACTGTAGATTGTACTTCATTTGGACTAGACTCTATAGTTAGTTTATTTAATTATTATTATAATTATTGTTCCTACTTTATTTCTTATTTCTATGTACCTCCACACACACCTTTTCGCCCTTCCGAGCCCTTCGGCTAGTGAGCGGCGGGCCATGATTCGAATGGTATCGGGTCCTTCCCGATATCCAGATCTTGGGACGTTACAGAGTCGTTACATTATGGAAGCTTGAAGAGGCGAGATCTCGCGCTGGATCCTGAGCGGGCTGTGGATCACCAGAAGATGAATCTGCAAGAGAAGGAAACGTATCAGAGGGCCAAAGGGATCTCCCTGGGGGAAAACCCTCCGATGGCTAAGTCAGTAGAGCGATGGTGGAAGCAATAATGGGGAGAGGAGAGAGCTGATGTGCGAGAATCCTCTCCACCAGACGGTGAAGCGAATCGTGCTCAGGAGCTTAGGGTGTGTGAATGCTTTGTTCATCTTACCTTCTTCCGGAGGGTATCCCTTGCTTAAATAGTGCGCCGCCTTCAGGAGTCCTGTAAGCTGAGGGGTTCCCGGCGGGAGTTACGTCTTTAACGGGGGCTTTCATGGCCTGATCATGGGAACGTTATCCCCTTGGAGTCCGGCGGCTCCCCTGACTCTCCCGCTGGCGGGGGACTCTGAACGGCTGCACATGTGGATAATCAACCGGCCTTACCGAGCCTCGGGGATGCTAGCTCATGTACGAGCGATAGGCATGGCCCGGCGAAGGTGGGGTCGGATAGGTCGGCTAGAGCCTATCTCTCTCGGACGGGGAGAGGGCTTTAGGCCGGACCTTCCTTGGGACCTGACCGTTATCTCGGGCCCTCCGAGCCTAGAAGGCCACCGGGGAGAGTTAGTTCCTCGAGTCTTATTTATTGGGCTTTTCTTCCTTAAGTGGGCCCGGTGGGCTATCACTCGGGTGGGCTCGCCTGGTTGGACCTTGTGGGTCTTGTTGGGCTGCCTTTGTGGTGGGCTGCAGAAATCCCCCTCTCCACTTGTCCCCCTCCTACTCCCGAGCCAAGGAGGCTCGGATGAGTAGTTTTTCGAGGCTTTGGACCGGCGTGGCTCCGATGGGTGGAATTCCGTTGGCGTTATGGAGCCGCTTATAGCGGTCGTCGAGGCCCGTAATGATGATCCTGACAGATTCGAAACGAAGGGGCCCCCCTTTTTCTCGGAGCACGGAACGGCGCGCTGCCACCCTCAGGGGTTTTTAGGGGGCGCTGTTCATCGTTCTAGGCTTCCAAGGTTTTAGGCTTTCCTTGCTTGTTGATGCGCCGTGAGAGCACAGCGGAGACGCGGAGCCTAGCGGCGGCGTTCGAGGAGTTGGCGAGGATAACCGCAGAGGTGGTCCGGCAACTTCCTTCTCCCCCGGAGTCTTCGAGCTCGTACGAGGGATCTCCTCCCGACTCGATGGCGGATCAGAGTCCGGAGTTTGTGCCGGTGAGGTGGGAACCCGTCCCCAACTGTAGTGAGTTGGGGGAAGCGGAGGTACGGAGGCTGGAGCATCGTTTCCGCCTGCCTCTCAGATACAGCTTTGCTGCCGCCACTCCGTACGAGACGAGTCTGGATGATCGTGATGAGCACATTTGCACCTTCCTTCTGGCTTGGAAGAGTGGATTTCGGCTCCCTTTCGATCCTTTCGTGCTGCAGCTTCTTAATTTTTTCCGGTTGGTGCCTATTCAGTTGGTGGCCAATTCATATCTGCTGCTCTCGGCCTTCCGGATTCTTTGTTGTCAGCACGACATTTTTCCTTCCTTGGACCTCTTCCACTTCTTTTTTGAGTTGAAAGCGCACCCGTTGGCGGGGAAAGGCTTCTACTTCATCCAGGCGCGGAGGAATAGGAGCTGCATCTCGCTTGCGGCGAAGGACTCCTCGCACAAGGGGTGGAAGACCCAATTCTTCTGGGTGAAGGCGGTGGCGACGGACGAGATCTGGAGATGCCGAACCTCGCCCAACTTTCACCCGAATCTGCCCCCCTCGCCAGGAGGAGTTCCCTCCCCACGTGGAGCAGCAGGCTGCCCGTCTGCTAGAGAACCGTCAATCGACCGAGGAGCTGGTGACGCCGGAGAACATCGAATGGTGTCTTCTCTCGCGGTTGACGTCGACAGGTACAGCTCTTGAGGCTCTTTTTCGGGGGTGGTAGCTCTTTTCCTCCTCCTGACCGGGGCTTCTTCTTGTTGCAGACGTGAGGCGGGAGCCTCTGGAGGAGGCGGCCGAGGTCATCGATCTGGGAGATGACTCGGCAGCCGATGAGCCTGATGCCCCGGTGGGTGGCGTCCATGCCCAAGATAAGGGCAAGGGGGCGGCCCCCGAGGGGTCTTCTCGATCGACCGGCCTGAAGCGCAAGGATCCCCTGGCGGGGAAACTGCGGGAGGCCGCGAAGGCCAGGAAAAGGGCCAAGAAAGCCAATTTTCCTACCGCCGTCGGGCGCGATTCTGGCTCGGCGGCGCTCCCCCCTCGGGGGCAAGATGGGGCCGACCCCTCCGGGCTGGCTCTCCCATCCGCCGGGCGAGAGGGGGCCGAGGAGACCAGGGGCCCCGCAGAGGGAGGTGATGGGTCGGCTCTCCCCTCTGTGGGGGCAGAGGGGGCCGGTGCCGGTGTGGCCGGTGCTGGGACCGAGGGATTGGTCGGCGCGGATGGGGGTTCGCCCGCGAGGGCGTCGCAACCCCAAGTGCCGGCAGTTGCTGGTGCTGTTGATCCCGCGGCGCCGGTCGAGGGTGGGGGTTCACCCGGGGAGGCGTTGCAACCCCAACCGACCGTGGCGCGCGGGGCGGTCAGCTTCGCTGCCCGAACAGGGTCTTCTGGCGGGGTGCCCAGGGTGGAGCAGTCCCCTTTGCCGGAACCTCTGGTCAGGCTCGGTATCTCGGGCGACTTGTACCGGCTCTGCCGGTCGATCGCCGAGAGGATGAGGGGGGGAGAAAGGCGCAGCACTCCCGCCGGGGTCCTTGATGTCCTGATGGAGGGCGGCCTGGTCATAGCTCGGACAGCGGTCGTGATGGCGGAGGTGCACGCCCGGACGGAGGCGGAACGGTCGAGGCTCGCCTGGACCCTTGGTGGATGCGTGGGAAAACTATCCCGGCTCGAGGGGGAGCATGAGGGGCTCCGGCGGGAGTTCCTCGCATTCAGGGAGTTGGTGCGGTCGAGCCGACGGGAAGCCGAGGCGCTGGCCGAGCAGCTAGCAAGGGCCCAAGAATCGCTCGAGAGGAAGAGCAAACGTCTAGAAGACGAGCGTCAACGTCACATTGAGCTGGATGGCCTCTGGGAGCGTGAGCGGGCTGCAGGATCGGGCGGAGGACGCGGAGCGTCTTCGCGCTGAGGCCGAGGCGGACCGAGCCCGGGCGGAGGGTCGGACGATCGAAGCTGAGCGGAGGATGACCGAGCTAGAGGAGCGTCTGGCGAGGGCAGAAGAGCGTGCGGCCGAGGCGGAGCGGGCTCGGGACGGGCAGGTCGAGGCGGAGGCGATCGAGCGCTACAAAGGCTCGGAAGCTTACTTGGCCGACCTGATTGAAGCTGCCCTACCCTACTACGAGGTAGCGCTCCGCCGGGGTGCTCGAAAGGGATTCAGGCAGGGCTATCATCGGGCGATGAGCTATGCCAATGAGCACCTTGCCGGGGGTGATTTTCCTTACGGCCAGAGTTATGACTCGGATGAGTCAGTTTCCAGCTCCTCATCTTCGGCCGGGGAAGAACCGGAGGAGTCACCTCCAGCGGGGTCACCAACTCCGGAGGCTCCAGGAGGGCTTACGACCGGGACAGTTCTCGCACAGGCGAGGTGTCACGCCCCGAACGCGGAAGATACTCGGATATGCGCGACGAGTTTATATCAATCATGTCAATCAGAGTAGTAGTGTATTCGACACCAAAACAGAGATGCGCAAAATAGAAAGATAACCTAATCCTTTATTTCATAATAGATAGACTATTACAAATCCAATACTCTATTCAATTAAAAAGGAAAAGTACATAGTTGACTCCAGAAAATAGGAAAAAGACTAGATGGCACTTGGAGAAGTTCTATCTCTTTCACTCTTGACCATTCCCATCCGATTGACTTCCCTCGTCGTCGGAATTACCTGAAAAGTAGGGAACACACGGAATGAGCGAACGCTCAGTAGGAAATTATATCTCAGCGCTAGCAAGGGATTTAAGTAATTATATTTTTCATGAATGTACTATAGCTATGCATGCTCGCATAAAACGACAAGATAGAGAAAGAAATTATGAATAAGACAGCGCGATGAACTAGTCATGAGCTTTCAAGAAAAGATAACAAGATATTCAAGCAAGTACTTTTTAGCAAGTCATGTCAAGAACTTTGGCTATCATGTATCAAGCAAGCAAGTAATCGCCCTTTCTCGGGTCACGCAATTCGTGTCATGTCAAGTACGAGTCAAGTACAAGATTTGTGTGGAATATCCAATCAAGCTAGTCATGCACTCGGTATAATGCCAGATACCTTATCATTCAACTCCCATGGGCACAAGTACTTTTGAATGCTCCTCCCAGGACCAGATCGGGCCCTATATGCGCAGGCATTTATCATGTATATTTGACATCCACTCTTGTATATATATATAGCCAATATGGAATTTCAACAATTTAAGCTTGTAGACACGTAGGATAACTTTGAGAGAATGGAGTCCAAAAATATGATATTGGACATAGATAGGCGATAACAACGGTACAATCACGATGAACGATGAAACTAGGTGGAATTAGGTTCCCTTAACTCGGGTACCATGACAAGTATGGACATTCTTTATATAGAATTGAGGTCCACATGAACAGTATATCAAAGGCAAGATACCCTCATTTTTATTATAGAATTGAGGTCTACAAGAACATCAACAAATGGTATGATGTCATCATCCCATTAAGAATTCTCATGATATACTCTTTGCATATCATAAGGGCCGGTATACCATGTTTCTTTAGAGTGACATGGCAATTCAATAGTGTAATGGGTTTTTAGGGTACAACCAGCTCAGTCGGCCTTGAGGGAATCCAAGGCTCGAGGAGTCTTAGGGAGGTCTCTATGACTAACTCGCTAGTCCAAAGGAACGGAATGTCCAATGGAGAGCTTGTATGTCAATGAAAATTAAGGGTGATCGATAAAACATCATGAAACGTGGGACTATACTCACGGAGTGGAGATATAGTGCCGATATACATATATATAGATATACTGAAACCATCGGTTATCAGAAACAGGGTAAAAACATTTTTACAGGAAAATAACGACTTAAGTAAAGTCACTACTCAAGTAATTAACGCCTTCAGTAAGGGCGTTTATCTAATTTACATTTTTGCAAGATTTCAATATTTCAGTATTTTACCAAAAACGTGCCCTGGTAAGGGGCGTTTATTTACAAGTTGACGACGTATACAGTGGTCGTTCATTCTTTACTTCTATTTTTGTAGAATATATTTTTTCAGTAATTTATCAAAAACACACCCTGGACAAGGGCGTTACTTTTCAATTCACGCCCTGAACAGGGGCGTTAGTCAAGTGAGAGACGACCTATATAGGGTCGTGAATTCGAGCGTTTTACAATATTCCAAGAAATAGAATTCCAAGAGACAAGAGACATGATCATGACAGAAAATTAGCAGGAATTCACAGGTCGAGTCATGCAATATATATTAGATTGGATATTTCATATCTATTGAATTTTTAAACGTGGATCAGTTATTAATTACATGTGATTTTCCTGAGATTAACGCCTACAGGACAGGGCGTCAAATCTGTAATTGACGACCTGGTTCAGGTCGTTTCTTTAAAGTAGCGCCCTAGTCACGGGCGTCTCTTGCAAAAATATTACAGAAACGTGTAGAAACTATCAAGAAACTTATATACATGACGTGCATGATGTGTTACTATGAATTTAACTTGTTTGGGCTACGTTGCTTGAGAAAACCTACCTTTTTGATGATTAACTGGTGAACTGATGAAGACACGGTACTCTGTTATCAACAGAGTAGGACGAGAGGGCAGAGGTCTTGGTGTAGATTATCGACAGGTTTTCTTTTCGGCACGATCAGGTGCAGACGTTCGCCGATGAAGAACCCACGTTCTTGAGTAGGTTAAGATGACTTTCCTACAGAGAACATATATATACGATCATTAATATTATCTTCATAATACTTGACTGAAGGTGGAAGAAAGAAGAACTTACCCTTTATTCTTCTCACGCTCGTCTTCTTCAACCTGTAAGAAGAGAAGAAGATGAAGAATCAGTGATTCTTCATGCAACCGAAAGAAAAGAGATAAGAACTGATGTTCTTTATGTACTGTAGCAGCAGCAGATCGACCAAATAGCTTTAGGGTTCGATCGACAAGGGTTTTTATAGGATCCTTAGAATCCTAATAGGGTTAGTGTTTGATTGGAAGTAATACTTCCAAGATAGAGTTATTACTACATTCGAACTCTTTCTCATAGTTATCAACTTACACTGGATAGACTCCTGGGTCGAACGAAACTCGAACTGAATTAACGTCCTAAGTAAGGGCGTCGAATTTAAATTGACGCCTTGTCAAGCGTCGTTACTTGTTGAAACGCGTCCACTCAAAGGACGTTATGCAAACTTGCCCTTTTTATTTATTTTGGTCGTTTGAAATTTGACGTCTTATTATTTGGGCGTCCTTTCCTTAATTCACGCCTTAGGTGATGGCGTTTTCTTGTAAAGTAACGCCTATATCTGAGGCGTTATTTTCATTAGTGTTTAGTTCTTTTTCTTCCAAGCTCTTTCATTTATTTTATTAAATCTTTTTAATCTATTTTTATTTATTTATTCCTTTTAAATTTATCAGGGTTGCTACACGAGGTCAGTGTCCGGGCCGACCGTCACCGAAGGTACCGGGGGTGACGCGTCCCCTACTACTGTTCCCGAGCTTCAAAGTGGGCCCGAGGCCTGATGTATTTTGCTTTATTTTGCCACTTCCCCTTTTTGTCTGTTTTTCCTTCTGTAAGAGGATTTCTTTATGGGAGGCAATAAAGGACTTACTTCGTTTGATCGTTATCTTTGCCGTGATTTGGCTGGCGTATCGGGGGCAGTTGAAAGGTGCCGATATTTTCTACACCGTTTTCGCATGCCGATTCGGGAGACTTCTGGTGGGGCGTCCTTTCATTCCACCATGCTTTGAAAGTCGAGGCGCTTCACGAATCCCGCTAGGGCGGGGGCCGAGGAATTGGAGGTGACCTTCCAGGGGAGGTCCTGTAGCGTGTTTTCGAGGGGGAAAGTTATTTAAGGCGCGTGGCCTCCCTTGGCCTATAAAAAGGACCAAAGGGTGCTACTTCCCTCTTAACACTTAGGACTCTCGCCGGTGGTCTGCTCTTATTCCCTCGTCTTCGCTCTGCGATGCGCCGCCGCGATCGGAGCATGGAGGACCCTTCAGAAGATGACGCCGCAGACGACGGGGAGCGGCCGGTTCCAGCTGTCCTGGAATATCGGTCGGGTCCCACGGTCGCCGCGCGTGCATGAGACGGGTCCGACGGTCGCCGCGCGGATCTGGAGAGGGCTTCGACGTGCGGGGGCACGCCGTTTGCCTCCTCTTGGCTCCGGCGAGGCTTCCGGGCGGACGCCGAGATGGAGGGCGGACGGGGGAGTTAGGGATGCCGGCTGCCATTCCCCTCCGTGGGAGGGGAGGAGGCGGCTCCAGTTCCTTCCTCACCTATGTCCGCAGCCTCTTTCTCTCTCTTTTGTTCTTCATTTCTTTCACTCTTCGGGGGCTGCTTGCTTTCTGTTCGCCTCCAAAGAGTTGGTAGTTTGGCAGAGAGGAGACCTTCACGGCGCTCCTTTTTCCAGGTTGTTGCCAACTTGGAAGGTAGCCTTCCTCGCGTGAAAGGTGGCCTTCTCCTTGCTGTCCCTCTGTCACCCTTGTCACGGTCCACCCGAGCCAACTGGGTCGACCATCTCTTGTCCGAGCCAGTTTCTACGCGAGGCAGAGTCAGTGGCTGGATGCTAGAAGGTCAAGACCGGGTCGGCCGGGCGATGGCCGTTCGCCGCGGTGCTAGATGGATTTTTGCTTTTCACTATGTAATGTACTGGCAGTTGCCTTTCTGATGTACCAACAGTTATCTTGAATGAATGCAAAAAGGGGGTTTATTTTACCCGATTTGTTGATATAGTTTTCAGAAATAAAATCTGCGTAGTGTGGTTGCGTTCCATGTCCGGGGAATGGGTTCCCCTTCCATTGTGGCCAACCTGTACGCACCTTTCCCGAGCGTCTCGATCACTCGGTAGGGGCCTTCCCAGTTGGGGGATAGCTTGCCCGCTGCCTCCAGTGGTCGAGAGGCTTCGGTCTTCCTGAGGACGAAGTCCCCTGGTCGGAATTGTCTGCCTCAGACCTTGGTGTTGTAGTACCGAGTGAGGCGGCGCTGGTATTCCGTAGCTCGGACGTTCGCGATCTCTCGGAGTTCGTCTGCCAGGTCGAGGTTCTCGAGCAACTTCTGCTCGTTTTTCTCGGGCGAAAAGTTGATCACTCGGAGAGACGGATTGGCGATCTCTAACGGAACGACGGCTTCGGTGCCATATACCAGCTGAAAAGGGGTCTCACCGGTTGCCGTCCTGGGGGTCGTTCGGTGCGACCATAGTACGCTAGGCAGTTCCTCGAGCCAGCTACCCATAGCCTTGCCGAGTCTGGTTTTTATGCCCTTCAAGATGGTCTTGTTTGGCATTTTCAACCAGCCCGTTGGCCTGAGGGTGGGCGACCGAAGTGAAGTGGTTGCGGATATTTAGGTCGGCGCATCTGTCTCGGAAGTACCGAGAGTCAAATTGCCGCCCGTTATCGCTCACTATCACTCGGGGGATGCCAAAGCGACAGATGATCGATTTCCATACGAAACCCCAGACGACTGTCTCAGTGATCCTTGCTGTTGCTTCAGCCTCGATCCACTTGGTGAAGTAGTTGATGGCGACGATGATAAACTTCTTCTGGGATTGAGCCGTTGGGAATGGCCCAAGGATGTCGATCCCCCACCGAGCGAAAGGGTAGGGCTCAGTAAGGGTGATAAGTTCCGTGGCCGGCTGATGGACCAAATGGTCGAACCGCTGGCAATGGTCGCAATGTTATACGTAAGCCGTGCAGTCACGCTGTAGGGTCGGCCACCAGTACCCCTGCCTTAGCAGGATTCTGGCCAGCGACCGACCTCCTGAATGTGCTCCACACAGGCCTTGATGAATCTCTTCAACAGCTTGGCTTGCTTCGTCGGGACCGAGACACTTCAGAAGGGGCCCGGAGAATGATCTTCTGTAGAGAGCGTTGTCGAGGATGACGAAGCGCCGAGCTTGGTACTTCATTCGGCGGGCTTCCCGAGGGTCGGAGGGCTCCCAGGAGTCCCGTAGCCAGGACAGGTAGGGGGAGCGCCAGTCGCCGGGAGTGGCCGAGTCAATGGCGAGGAGCTCCAAGTCTATGCTCGGGCGCTCGAGCTCTTCTAGGAGGACCGATCGTGTACCTTCCGGGTCTAGGGAGGAGGCCAGTCGGGAGAGAGCGTCCGCCCGAGAGTTTTGCTCTCGAGCTATTCGGACTACCTCGAACTGCTGGGCCAAGCTCCGGACCAACTGGAGGTATTTGATCATAGGTGCCTCCCGAGCCTCGTACTCGCCACTGACCTGGCTTGCAACTAGCTGGGAGTCGGTGTGGATCCTGACTCGCTCGGCCCCCAACCGTCGGGCCATGCGGGCTCCCGAGATAAGGGCCTCGTACTCGGAAGCATTGTTGGACGCCAGAAAGTTGAACTTTAGGGCGTATTGCAACTCTATTCCTTCGGGGGACTTTAGGAGGATCCCTGCGCCGCTACCGACCGAGTTGGACGATCCATCGACGAACAGCTCCCAGGTTGGCCCGGTTGCCGTCGGAGGCCTGTCCTCGATCGGAATGGTGCTCTCGACGATGAAGTCGGTGAGTGCTTGTCCTTTGATAGCTGATCGCGGCCGATACGAGATGTCGTACGCCCCGAGCATGATGGCCCATTTGACGAGTCACCCCGAGGCTTCGGGATGGGCCAGAATCTTCTTCAGTGGCTCGCCGGTTAGCACGGTGATGGGATGCCCCTGGAAGTAGGGTCGGAGGCGCTTTGCGGAGGTAACCAATGCTAGCACGAGTTTCTCGGTTGCGGGGTACCTCCGCTCGGCCTCGTTGAGCACCTTGCTGGTGTAGTAGACCGGCCTCTCGATTCCCGAGTCATTCCTAACTAGGACCGAGCTGACCGTTGATGGCGTCGCCGAGAGATAGAGCAACAAGACCTCGCCCGGGACGGGCTTCGAAAGCACCGGGGGCGAAGCCAGGAACTCTTTGAGCTCGACGAACGCTGTCTGGCATTCCCCATCCCATGCGAACGTAGCAGATGCTATCTTGGGCCCCCTCATCAGCTTGAAGAAGGGCAGGCATTGTTCGGCCGCACGGGACAGGAAACGACTGAGAGCAGCGACACGCCCCGTCAGACGCTGGACGTCTTTAATGCACGTGGGCGGGCGCATGTCCAGGATGGCCTGGACCTTGTCGGGGTTGGCTTCGATCCCTCGCTGAGTGACCAGGAAACCCAGGAACTTCCCGGATCTTACTCCAAAGGCGCACTTGGCGGGGTTGAGCTTCATGCAGTACTTCAGGAGGGTGCCGAAAGTCTCGGCGAGGTCAGTGAAGTGGTCTTGGGCCCTCTGGGTCTTGACGATGTAGGCCTCGACGTTCCGACCTAACTGTCCCTCGAACATATGGTTGACCAGTCGCTGGTATGTGGCTCCAGCATTCTTCCATCCGAAGGGCATCCGGGTGTAGCAGTACACGCCGTAGTCGGTGATGAAGGCGGTCCTCTCGACATCTTTAGGGTTCATTCGGATCTGATGATAACCCGAATAGGCATCCAGGAAACTGAGTATCTCGTTGCCCGACGTTGAGTCAACCAATTGGTCGATGCTCGGTAGCGGATAGCAGTCCTTGGGGGTGGCCTTGTTCAGATCGGTGAAGTCTACGCACATTCGCCACTTGCCTGTAGTCTTCGGCACCAGGACGACGTTGGCTAGCCACGTTGGGTATAAGACCGGTCTGAAAAGACCAGTTTCTTGTCCCTTGGTGACCTGCGCCTTGATGATCGCCTGTTTCTCGGGCGCATGCTTCCTTCTCCGCTGCTGTACGGGTCTCACGGTGGTATCGAGGTTGAGCTTGTGCGTCACAATCTCCTCTGGTATACCAGGGAGTTGATCATCGGACCAAGCAAAGACCCGAACGTACTCAGAAAGAAACTCCTTGTATTGCTGCTGTTCCTTTGGTGGTAGGTCGGCGCCGATCCTTACTCCTAGGGCTGGGTCGTCATTCAGGAATACCGTTAATAACTCGCCACCAGGCTCGGTGGTCACGGCTCTTCCTTCGACTCCCCTGGGACCCTTATCCTTCCCGTCCGGCCTTGAGGCTTCCACCGAGATGTTGTTGCACCTTCTAGCCGTGGCCTGGTTACCTCGGACTTCCCCCAACCCGTTTTTGGTGGGAAACTTCATTTTTGGTGATAGGTAGATGGTACGGCCTTTATTCGGCTGAGAATTTTTCGGCCGAAAATGGCGTTGTACGCTATCATACCTTTAATCACTATGAAGTCCACTATGACCGTAACGATTTTGGGTGGGGTGCCGATAGTGACCGGCAGGCTTAGGGCTCCCTCGGGGTAGGTGGCCAGGCCATTAAACCCGCAAAGGGGCGTTCGGATCGGGCGGAGCTTGGACGGGTCTTCCCCCATCTTGAGAAAACAGTCATAAGATAATACATCGGGGGCGCTCCCATTATCAACAAAAATCATGTCTACATTACAGTGATTTATCGTGGCCGAGATAACGAGGGCATCGTCATGCGGGGTGGTCAGCCCTTCCAGGTCTTGGTCGGAGAAGACTATGACCTGGGGCTCCATCGGCGGGCCTCTGGGGGCTCTAAGGCTCGGCTGGCTCGCTCGGCATGACGTTTCCTCCCTCGGCTGGTGTCGCCGCCCGATGCCGCTCCTCCGGAGATGACGTTGATGTGAACCCCTCGGGGGGCGTTGTCGATCTCCTCTGCGGCGTCTCGGTCTTCTTTGTGCCCGATCGTGAACCGGGCTAGGTGCCCCAGACGGATGAGGCGCTCGATCTCGTCCTGGAGCTGATGGCAATCTCCGATGTGGTGCCCGTGGTCGCCGTGGAACAGGCAATGCTTGTCCCGCTTGCAGTTCTTCGACCTCATTGGCTCGGGCTGGCGGAGAAGTCCCGAGTCTTTGATGTCTTCATAGATCTCGTAGACTGGCGCGGTCAAGGGGGTGTACAGCTCGTACTTTCTCTTGCGCTCTCCTTCTCGATCGCGCTACTTACCCGAGCCAGGGTTTGGCTCGGAGGTCCGCTTCTTGTCCCCCTCCCGACCCGAGCCGGTTGCGTCTCGGCAAGCGCTGATTACTTCTTCGCACTCGACGTGGCGCAGTGCCAGAGTCACTAGCTCGGCAAGGGTCGAGGGAGGGTGGGGGACAAGCTCGCGGCGGAGATTCTCGTCCCGGGTGCCCCCGGTCAGTGCGGTTGTGGCTGAGGCCACATCCAGGCGGGGGATCCTGAGGGCTTCCGATTTAAATCGGTGGACGTAAGTCTGGAGCCTCTCCCCTTGCGCCTGTTTGAGGGCCAGGAGCCCCGCTACTGACCTTGGGGGGGCGCTACCGGCGAAACTCTCCTTGAAAATTTGCCCGAATTACCTGAAGTCTCGGATGGACCCAGGGGCGAGGGCCCGGAACCATGCCTGAGCACCTTGGACCAGGGTGGCCGCGAAGGCTCGGCATTTGATGGGATCTAGCGTTCCATGAAGGGTCACCAGGGCGTCGAAGCTATCGTAGTGGTCGGCTGGGTCGCCTTGGCCGTCGTAGAGTTTGAAGGTTGGAATGGAGACTCTGGGAGAGACCTCTGCCTTCAAGATGTACTCGGAGAAAGGGGATTTCTCCTCGTCCTCCGGGAGAGAGGTCTTCTACAGGGCACGGAGGGCGTGCTCTTGCTCTGCGAACCGTCTCTCGAAATCTCGGAGCCGGAGGGACAGCTCTGGCTGCAGTCGCACTGTGGGGCTGGGGGGGGCGTCTTGGCGATCTCCCGGGGCACTAGTGCCCGGGCGCGGCGGCCTCTGTCACGCCCCGAACAAGGCGGAAATATCGGGACGTACAGTTAGGGACACGCTGGCATGAGAGAGAACTAATCTAAAATAATACACAAGTGCTACAAGATGGAAATACTAAATGATCATTAACAAACCACAACTGATACAATAACCTCAAGTTCAACTTAATACAACTGGAATAATCAACCACTAAAACTCAAAGACATAACTGAAACTAAATGCTCTCCAAAACACAACTAGAACTGATACACTCAAGACATCACTCCTGCCCTTCCCCATCGGTAAGCGCGTCACCTGAAAAGCCTGGAAAGGGGGGAAAACACAACTATGAGCTGACGCTCAGTAGGAAATAACAGACAGGTATAAGTGATTGACAGTTTAATTACATTTTAAAATGTCATGCTACGAATGATAAAACACTAAAAAGATAACGATGATAACACGAAACAAAATTCGAAGATCTTGCAAGGTCAAGAAATATAATGAATAGAATAGTAAGACAAGAATTTACTACAGGAGATAACAATAAGAAGTTGGCCATATCAAGTCAATTCAAGTCATGTCAAGCACGCATGTAATTTCATTTCCACGTCCAAGTAATAAGCCAGTAAAGTAACCACAAGTAGAGTATAGAACAGTGAAGAGTGGAAAGTGAAAAGTAGTAGAAAGTAATGTAGAGAGTAGTGGAAAGAGTAGTGAGTAGTGGACAGTCCTAGATTTAACACATGTAATAGTACTGGTGCCAAATGCCACACCTAGTCATTCACCTCCCCGGGGATACACGTAGTGTTCGGGCGCTCTTCCCAGGACCAGACCGAGCCCTTAATTGTTTGCCAGGCATTGATTTCTTTGGATCAAAGATCCCACGAATCTAGACTTTCACAGTTTATGGCCAGAATTCCAAGGTTTAAGCTAAGTAGCAATAACAACATCAAGTAGGAAAGAGATTCATTTCCAGAATTTCAAGGTAAGTATAATCATCAAGGAGATTGAAATCAAGTCACAACAAGAGTTAATCGTGCTGCGTTACTGTAAAACAGCAGCAATCAAACAAGCTAAACAACATATTAATCCTAATCACCAAGTTAAGATATCATGCTTAACCATTATCATTTATATTAGCCAAAGTGCCAACAAGCTAGAACAAGTCATCAAGGTAAAGAATAAACTCCCACAGGAGTGAAAAAGAATGCATTAACAGAGATTTAGTTACACCATTAATCATTAATTAAGTGAGTTTCTATTTAATCTTGTATGCATTGAAATGAAGATGGTAAACGGTGTGTTTTTACACTAAGTTTGCATGTAGGAACCAATGCAAATTTGAAATTAAGAGGGGTACATGAATAGGTCAAAAGTTCTTCAAAAATATGATTTCAATGGGTCTAAGTTAAATGGGTTGATTCCCCACTGATTCGGATCCATCTTTGGTTCGAAAAATGAAAAAAACTGGTTCTCTGGTGTATGGGTCGACCCTTGGGGTTGACCCCTGCAAAACGGGGTTCTGGAACTGCATGGGTGGACCCCTAGGGTCGACCCTCACGTCTGGGCCGAATGGGTCGACCCCAGGGGTCGACCCTCGGGCTGCCTGGGCTGCCAGGTGCATGGGTCGACCCCTGGGGTCGACCCCTGCAAGAACAGATCCGGCTGCTCTTCCGGAAAACATGAAATCTCATCCAAATGGGGTCCAAATGAGTTGAAATTAAAACCACATGCCATAGGAATCTTGCTAGACATATTAGGGTCATAAAACTACAGTTTGGAAACACTAATTTTATCAGAAATCATAAGAATCACAACCTATTCTATGAAGAACACAAGTAGACCTCGTTTAGGACATACCTCCACTAAATTGACAAATACTCTCGATATACAAAACCAAATTCAGGGATTTTGGTGTCAAAAGAAAGCTAACTCGATCATGAATCCAACCATATACTATATGCTACATTGAGATCAAATTATATGACTCAAAATGAGCCCGTAATCAAGCTCTAGCTTAAAGGAAACTATATGAAACATGTTCTAGATATGTTCTTACAAAACTTCGAAATTCACGATGCATGCTCAATGGAATTTGGGGCTTTCTAAGTTAAATGAAAGATAATAACATGTTGATTACTTCATGAAAGTTAATTAGAGTTTGGTTGTTAGATCCTACCTCAAATCGGAGAGAGAAAACTCGAACCCTAGGATGAAGAACACTTGGACAGCACCTCACAAAAAGCTCGATTTCTCCACGGATACCTAATGCAAATTGGGGCTTTTGCCACCAATGGATAGAGCTCGATGAGAGGAACAATTTTCTATACTCATGATCAAGATTTGGTTGAGAATTCCTACCTCAATCGATGGATCAAAGAAGGATGAAGGGAAGCCAACGGCCTGCTGACCCACCTTCACAAATCGAACTAGATCTCTCCAGATCCGAAATTTCAGCGATCCCCACAGCAGCCAAATGAAAGAAGACCCGTAGGGCTTCATTTTGATAGCTCATAGAGCTTCTGGAGCCTTCGGAGTTGGGAGTATTCACTGCTGCAAGCCGTGTGTTTAGAAACGGCGCCGAAATCCTTAACTTGACCAAACTATGTCGGCAGCACGTTTTGGGGCTAAGTTTACCTCAAATTGATTGAGGGTAAATGTTCTTTACATTGTGGCCTTCCATTTGCCCCTGATTTCAGATCATTTGGTTGAGTAATCAGGTCGAATTTCGCGTTTTAATCTAAGGGTTAGGTATGGGTCAAAAGTGTGCACTTTTCGGTTTGAATTCTAAATAGATCTTACCACGGATTTACCATGGCTTAAAGCTAGAAGGAAAAGTTGTTATCTACATCAATCTTAATCTATTTACTATTTTTACATATTTTTCTGAGGTAGTCGAATTATTACTTATACTATTCCGTAATTAATTAAATGTTAAGTTCGGAAGACTAAGTTCACTAATTCGGCGTAATAAATGATTTTATTAGGCTTAAATGTAGAAGACAAAGTTGCTAAACAAAATTAATTCTACAAGATGTGTTTTTTGGGGATTTTTTGAAAATAGTTGAAAAATGACTTATTCTATTAATAAATTAATTAATCTAGTTAATTTGGATAATTCTCATTAATTCGAATAACTTCAAATAAATTCTGAATAATTACAAATAACTTACTAAATAAATTTCTAAAGAATTTGGGATCTTACACCCTCCCCTACTTAAAGGAATTTGGTCCTCCAAATTCACTGCACTAAAACTGAGAGTAGAAAAAGATCGCTCACCTAGAATAGATCGGGATACCGCTTTCGCATAGTCTCTTCAGACTCCCATGTAGCTTCTTCGGTCCCACGCCGACTCCACTGAATCTTGACCATCGGTATCGAACGATTCTGGAGTTGCTGTTGCTTCCGGTCTAGAATCTTGACAGGTCTTTCCTCATAGGTCAGATGTTCCTTTAGTTCAAAATCCATCTGCTGAATGATATGAGTGGGATCGTACACATATTTCCGCAACATAGACACATGGAAAACATTGTGTACGCCAGACAAATGCGGTGGTAAAGCCAGTCTGTATGCCACCTCTCCCACTCTATCTAGAATCTCGAATGGACCAATGTACCTCGGACTCAGCTTGCCATGAATGCCAAATCTTCGGATCCCTCTCGTCGGAGAGACCTTTAAGAACACATGCTCGCCAACCTGAAATTCCAATGCCCTTCTCCTGTTGTCGGCATAACTCTTCTGTCTTGACTGGGCTACTTGTAACCGGTCTCGGATAACACAGATGTTCTGTGATGATTCCGAAACAAGATCTGGTCCAAGCCACTGTTTCACACCTACCTCGTCCCAACACAACGGGGAACGACAACTTCTACCATATAGTGCCTCGAAAGGAGCCATCTGAATACTAGACTGATAGCTGTTATTGTAGGCAAATTCAATTAATGTCAAATGCCCACTCCAATTACCACCGAAATCAATCATGCAAGCTCGCAGCATATCTTCCAATATCTGATTAATTCTTTCAATCTGTCCATCTGTCTGTGGATGAAAAGCAGTACTGAAATTCAGACGAGTACCCAAAGACTCTTGCAGTCCCTTCCAGAAATGTGAAGTAAATCTGGGGTCTCAATCAGATACTATATTCACTGGGATACCATGCAATCTCACCACTTCCTTTATATACAAAGCAGCCAATACATCAATCGTCCACTTGGACTTAATTGGTAAGAAATGAGCCGACTTTGTCAATCGATCGACAATCACCCATATCGCATCAAATCCACCACGAGTCCTAGGTAGACCCATAATGAAATCTATGCCAATACTTTCCCACTTCCATTGGGGTATGTCGAGTGGTTTCAATTTCCCTGCTGGTCTGAAATGTTCGGCCTTAACTTGCTGACATACCAAACATCTGCTCACAAAATTTGCAGCTTCTCTTTTCATATTCGGCCACCAAAAGGACCTTTTCAAATCTCGGTACATCTTAGTGCCTCCAGGATGAATGGTATATCTGGATCTATGAGCTTCCTCAAGAATTTTGTTCTTTATTGTAGCCTCATCCGGAACACAAGTTCTGCCTTTAAATAATAATCTACCATCATCGGCCAACATGAAGTCGGTCTGCTGCTCAAGCTTCCCTTGATCTCTACCAACTCGAGGTCATTATCTTGCAAGGACTTGATCTCTATCAATAATTCAGGTTTAAGTTGAATCTGAGCAATCAAGATCCGATCATTGTCAATATTGAGATCCAGACTAGATAATTGTTCCAACAATCTCCATTCTTGTAACATGAGACTTGACAATCTAGCTACCGGCTTCCGGCTTAATGCATCTGCCACAACATTACCTTTGCCAGGATGATACTCAATCGAGAAGTCGAAGTCTTTCAAGTACTCCAACCATCTCCGCTGCCTCATGTTGAGTTCCTTCTGAGAAAATAAATACTTCAAACTCTTATGATCTGAAAACACTGTAAAGGTTTCTCCATATAAGTAATGCCTCCATATCTTCAAAGCAAACACGACTGCAGCAAGTTCCAAATCATGAACAGGATAATTATCTTCGTGCTTCCTCAACTGCCTAGAGGAATAGGCAATCACCTTCCCATGCTGCATGAGTACACAGCCTAAGCCAATACCTGAAGCATCAGTATAAACAACAAAACCTCCTTCACCAGAAGGTAAAGCCAAAACAGGTGCAGTAGTCAAACACTCCTTCAGAGTCTGAAAGCTTCGCTGACAATCATCATACCAATCAAACTTATTCTCCTTGCGGGTTAATCTTGTAAGAGGTACCGCAATCTTAGAGAAATCCTGGATAAATCTTCGATAATAGCCTGCCAGGCCTAGGAAACTTCTGATTTCAGTTGCACTAGTAGGCTGCTCCCAATTCTTCACTGCCTCAATCTTCGAAGGATCAACTGAAACACCTTCCTTGGTGATAATATGTCCGAGAAAGGACACCTCTTGTAGCCAGAATTCACACTTACTGAACTTAGCATATAGTTGATGATCTCTCAACAGTTGCAATGCCATTCTTAGATGCTCAGCATGCTCCTCCTCATTCTTAGAATAAATCAGGATGTCATCAATAAATACCACGACCCACTGATCAAGATAGAGCCGAAATACATCGTTCATCAATTGCATGAAAGCTGCTGGAGCATTCGTTAGACCAAAAGGCATAACGACAAACTCAAAATGACCATACCTGCTGCGGAAAGCTGATTTATAAATATCCTCTTCCTTAATCCGCAACTGGTGATATCCAGATTGAAAATCGATCTTAGAGAAATATTGAGCTCCCGCTATCTGGTCAAATAACTCGTCAATCCTCGGCAAGGGATATTTATTCTTGACAGTCTGCTGGTTTATTTGCCGATAATCAATGCACAGCCTCATCGAACCATCTTTCTTCCTGACGAATAACACAGGGGCTCCCCACGGTGAAGTACTAGGACGAATAAAACCCTTCTCAAGTAATTCCATCAGTTGCTGCTTCAGTTCCCTCAGTTCCGCAAGAGACATACGATAAGGAGCCTTAGAAATAGGAGCTATGCCAGGAATAAGATCAATGGAAAAGATAACTTCCCGCTCAGGCGGAAGTCCTGGTAATTCTTCTGGAAAGACATCAGGAAAATCTCGGACAACTGGAATGTCCTTGATCTCCATCTGCTGCTCAAGAGTTACACAAACAAAGGCTAGAAAAGCCTCACACCCATGCCTCAAAAGCTTATCAGCTCGAAGAGCCAAGATGAGCGGTACGGAGTTATGGTGCTTGACTCTCATAAAAGATAAACCAGAATGTCCAGTAAAAGTCACTGAGCTAGAACTACAGTGAACATTGGCCTCATACTTGGCCAACCAATCTGCTCCTATGATTACATCATAATCCTTCATATCCATGCAGACCAAATCTGCTGGAAAGTTCTGTTCACCAATCATCACCTTACTAGAAGGATAGAAATACTGGATTGTTGATCTAGTGCCAATAGGGGTTGAAATCTCTAACGGAGTATTCATCAAAAACAGGTTCCACAGCTAATGACTTAGCAAATCTCCGTGAAATAAAAGAATGTGTTGCACCAGTATCAAAGAGAGCAAATGCGGGCTTATCGATTATAGTAAGGGTACCTTCGACGAGTCTGCCATCATCAGAAATCCCAGTTTCGTCTGCATGTAAAGCTTGAAGCTTGCCTTGTGGTTTCTTGAAGACTAGAGGTTTTGCCGGTGTAGCTTGCTCCGATATGAGAGGACAGTTGGGGATACGGTGCTCCTTTCTTCCACATCGCAAACAGGTGCCTTGCTTGCGCCAGCACTCCTCTATCTTGTGACCCGGACGATCACAATAGTTGCACACGCCCTTGAATGGAACAATAGGGCCAGGCTTCTTGTCTTCATGCCTCGGCATCTTGCCCTTCCATGATCCGGACCCGCTCCATGAACCAGGTCCACTAACATGCCTCTTCTTGGTATACCCGGGTTTGACACTCCCAGAACCCGTAGGTAATTCTTTCTTGGTGCCTTTCCCACGGATTCTCTCCGTCATCTCAAGAGTATCCTCTAGAACTTGCGCTTTCCTTACCATCTCAGAATAAGTGAAAATCTCCATCGGTGCCAATTGGTTGATATAATGAAGCTTCAAACCATTGAGAAAGCGCTTCGCCTTCATCTTCTCAGTGGAAATGAGATGAGTAGCGTAACGAGAAAGCCGTGCAAATTGAGCCTCATACTCTGCCACGGACAAACCTCACTGTTTCAAGGCCGCGAACTCTGCCGCTTTCTTCTCTTGCACTCTATCAGAAAAATACTTGCTGTTGAAGAATTCCTCGAACTCTTCCCACATAACTTGCCGATCACCGAGAGTTTCCTTGATAGAATCCCACCAAGTACGTGCATCATGTTCCAGTTGAAATGTGGACAAAAGAACACGCTCCTGGTTGGTACATTGCATAACTTCAAAGATTCTCCCCAACTCATCTAGCCAGTGCTCGGCTTGGTCAGGGTCAGTCGAACCAACGAATCTAGGCGGGTTCATTCCGCGAAAGTTCCGGTATAGATCACCGGTGCCATGCGGTGCCGCTCCTGCCTGAGCTACTTGCTGAAGGGCCTGAGTAAGGCCTTGCACCGTACGCTGTAGGTTCCTCCATTCAGCACGATCAGCTGCCATCTACAAGGGAAATAGATTACTTAGGTTTAATCAAGATAAATAATTATACGATTAAGAAACGATCTTAACCCAAGTTCTACCCAATCTCACAGGTCAAGTCTAGACTTTACAAGGTTAGGGATCTAATGCACCTAGACACGACCAAAAACTCGGTACCTGGCGGAGGTAATCGGTCCGAAGACCACTCGCGCAAGTGTGCGACCTTCCTGATAGGCGTAGCCTAACGTTCGGATAACACCTTTTGATATACTGATTATTGGGATGCAATGCAAGAAAACCTACAACTTAGGAAACCGAGGAATGTGAAACCTAGGCTCTGATACCAACTAAATTGTCACGCCCCGAACAAGGCGGAAATATCGGGACGCACAGTTAGGGACACGCTGGCATGAGAGAGAACTAATCTAAAATAATACACAAGTGCTACAAGATGGAAATACTAAATGATCATTAACAAACCACAACTGATACAATAACCTCAAGTTCAACTTAATACAACTGGAATAATCAACCACTAAAACTCAAAGACATAACTGAAACTAAATGCTCTCCAAAACACAACTAGAACTGATACACTCAAGACATCACTCCTGCCCTTCCCCATCGGTAAGCGCGTCACCTGAAAAGCCTGGAAAGGGGGGAAAACACAACTATGAGCTGACGCTCAGTAGGACATAACAGACAGGTATAAGTGATTAACAGTTTAATTACATTTTAAAATGGCATGCTACGAATGATAAAACACTAAAAAGATAACGATGATAACACGAAACAAAATTCGAAGATCTTGCAAGGTCAAGAAATATAATGAATAGAATAGTAAGACAAGAATTTACTACAGGAGATAACAATAAGAAGTTGGCCATATCAAGTCAATTCAAGTCATGTCAAGCACGCATGTAATTTCATTTCCACGCCCAAGTAATAAGCCAGTAAAGTAACCACAAGTAGAGTATAGAACATTGAAGAGTGGAAAGTGAAAAGTAGTAGAAAGTAATGTAGAGAGTAGTGGAAAGAGTAGTGAGTAGTGGACAGTCCTAGATTTAACACATGTAATAGTACTGGTGCCAAATGCCACACCTAGTCATTCACCTCCCCGGGGGTACACGTAGTGTTCGGGCGCTCTTCCCAGGACCAGACCGAGCCCTTAATTGTTTGCCAAGCATTGATTTCTTTGGATCAAAGATCCCACGAATCTAGACTTCCACAGTTTATGGCCAGAATTCCAAGGTTTAAGCTAAGTAGCAATAACAACATCAAGTAGGAAAGAGATTCATTTCCAGAATTTCAAGGTAAGTATAATCATCAAGGAGATTGAAATCAAGTCACAACAAGAGTTAATCGTGCTGCGTTACTGTAAAACAGCAGCAATCAAACAAGCTAAACAACATATTAATCCTAATCACCAAGTTAAGATATCATGCTTAACCATTATCATTTATATTAGCCAAAGTGCCAACAAGCTAGAACAAGTCATCAAGGTAAAGAATAAACTCCCACAGGAGTGAAAAAGAATGCATTAACAGAGATTTAGTTACACCATTAATCATTAATTAAGTGAGTTTCTATTTAATCTTGTATGCATTGAAATGAAGATGGTAAACGGTGTGTTTTTACACTAAGTTTGCATGTAGGAACCAATGCAAATTTGAAATTAAGAGGGGTACATGAATAGGTCAAAAGTTCTTCAAAAATATGATTTCAATGGGTCTAAGTTAAATGGGTTGATTCCCCACTGATTCGGATCCATCTTTGGTTCGAAAAATGAAAAAAACTGGTTCTCTGGTGTATGGGTCGACCCTTGGGGTTGACCCCTGCAAAACGGGGTTCTGGAACTGCATGGGTGGACCCCTGGGGTCGACCCTCGTGTCTGGGCCGAATGGGTCGACCCCAGGGGTCGACCCTCGGGCTGCCTGGGCTGCCAGGTGCATGGGTCGACCCCTGGGGTCGACCCCTGCAAGAACAGACCCGGCTGCTCTTCCGGAAAACATGAAATCTCATCCAAATGGGGTCCAAATGAGTTGAAATTAAAACCACATGCCATAGGAATCTTGCTAGACATATTAGGGTCATAAAACTACAGTTTGGAAACACTAATTTTATCAGAAATCATAAGAATCACAACCTATTCTATGAAGAACACAAGTAGACCTCGTTTAGGACATACCTCCACTAAATTGACAAATACTCTCGATATACAAAACCAAATTCAGGGATTTTGGTGTCAAAAGAAAGCTAACTCGATCATGAATCCAACCATATACTATATGCTACATTGAGATCAAATTATATGACTCAAAATGAGCCCGTAATCAAGCTCTGGCTTAAAGGAAACTATATGAAACATGTTCTAGATATGTTCTTACAAAACTTCAAAATTCACGATGCATGCTCAATGGAATTTGGGGCTTTCTAAGTTAAATGAAAGATAATAACATGCTGATTACTTCATGAAAGTTAATTAGAGTTTGGTTGTTAGATCCTACCTCAAATCGGAGAGAGAAAACTCGAACCCTAGGATGAAGAACACTTGGACAGCACCTCACAAAAAGCTCGATTTCTCCACGGATACCTAATGCAAATTGGGGCTTTTGCCACCAATGGATAGAGCTCGATGAGAGGAACAATTTTCTATACTCATGATCAAGATTTGGTTGAGAATTCCTACCTCAATCGATGGATCAAAGAAGGGTGAAGGGAAGCCAACGGCCTGCTGACCCACCTTCACAAATCGAACTAGATCTCTCCAGATCCGAAATTTCAGCGATCCCCACAGCAGCCAAATGAAAGAAGACCCGTAGGGCTTCATTTTGATAGCTCATAGAGCTTCTGGAGCCTTCGGAGTTGGGAGTATTCGCTGCTGCAAGCCGTGTGTTTAGAAACGGCGCCGAAATCCTTAACTTGACCAAACTATGTCGGCAGCACGTTTTGGGGCTAAGTTTACCTCAAATTGATTGAGGGTAAATGTTCTTTACATTGTGGCCTTCCATTTGCCCCTGATTTCAGATCATTTGGTTGAGTAATCAGGTCGAATTTCGCGTTTTAATCTAAGGGTTAGGTATGGGTCAAAAGTGTGCACTTTTCGGTTTGAATTCTAAATAGATCTTACCACGGATTTACCATGGCTTAAAGCCAGAAGGAAAAGTTGTTATCTACATCAATCTTAATCTATTTACTATTTTTACATATTTTTCTGAGGTAGTCGAATTATTACTTATACTATTCCGTAATTAATTAAATGTTAAGTTCGGAAGACTAAGTTCACTAATTCGGCGTAATAAATGATTTTATTAGGCTTAAATGTAGAAGATAAAGTTGCTAAACAAAATTAATTCTACAAGATGTGATTTTTGGGGATTTTTAGAAAATAGTTGAAAATGACTTATTCTATTAATTAATTAATTAATCTAATTAATTTGGATAATTCTCATTAATTCGAATAACTTCAAATAAATTTCGAATAATTACAAATAACTTACTAAATAAATTTCTAAAGAATTTGGGGTCTTACAGCCTCGCTCCCTGCTTCCCTCTCCTCGGCGTGGAGGAAGCCTCTTGCTCCGCAGGCGGAGCTTGCGAGGGTCCTCCGACGTCGTTGCGGAGGAGCTGTCGGCCGCGGAGGGTGAAGCGGCCTCTGGCGGTGTGCTGTGTCGCACTCCTTCGAGGGGGACTTCCTGACGGGGCGCGGGACCTTGCGTCCCTGGCCGCCTGGGCCCTCATGAGCTCCACGAGGACGTCCATCTTTTCGTTGAGGGCCTGGAAGGCATTGGCGCCACCATTCAGGGGTGCCCCTGCCTCCGCCGGGGGGGGGGGGGTGGTGGCCTGTTGGTGGGGATGCTGGCGTTGGAGGGGGGGCTCTGTGAGACCCTAGAGGGGGCGCCTCCCGCCGCCGCCACAGCCTTACCTACCCCACCGGCGGATCTCCTCCCTGAGCTTCTTCTCACCATCTCGACTTTTCGTGCGTTTCCCACAGACGGCGCCAGATGAAGAGGCGAGATCTCGCGCTGGATCCTGAGCGGGCTGTGGATCACCAGAAGATGAATCTGTAAGAGAAGGAAATGTATCAGAGGGCCCAGGGGATCTCCCTGGGGGAAAACCCTCCGATGGCTAAGTCAGTAGAGCGATGGAGGAAGCAATAATGGGGGGAGGAGAGAGCTGATGCGCGAGAATCCTCTCCACCAGAGGGTGAAGCGAATCGTGCTCAGGAGCTTAGGGTGTGTGAATGCTTTGTTCATCTTACCTTCTTCCGGAGGGTATCCCTTGCTTAAATAGTGCGCCGCCTTCAGGAGTCCTGTAAGCTGAGGGGTTCCCGACGGGAGTTACGTCTTTAACGGGGGCTTTCATGGCCTTATCGTGGGAACGTTATCTCCTTGGAGTTCGGCGGCTCCCCTGACTCTCCCGCTGGCGGGGGACTCTGAACGGCTGCACATGTGGATAATCAACCGGCCTTACCGAGCCTCGGGGATGCTAGCTCATGTCCGAGCGATAGGCATGGCCCGGCGAAGGTGGGGTCGGATAGGTCGACTGGAGCCTATCTCTCTCGGACGGGGAGAGGGCTTTAGGCCGGACCTTCCTTGGGACCTGACCGTTGTCTCGGGCCCTCCGAGCCTAGAAGGCCACCGGGGAGAGTTAGTTCCTCGAGTCTTATTTATTGGGCTTTTCTTTCCTAAGCGGGCCCGGTGGGCTATCACTCGGGTGGGCTCGCCTGGTTGGACCTTGTGGGTCTTGTTGGGCTGCCTTTGTGGTGGGCTGCGGAAATCCCCCTCTCCAAAGCTATATCTTCACATTTCCACCTTATTTTAGCCGTGAAATCCACGAAGCTCCGCCACCTCACACACTCCCGAGCCCGCCACGCACCGTCCACGCCGTCTTTCACGCTCCTCCACGCCTCCGTGGCCACCGAAGTGAAGGAGAGAGAGGAAGAGAGGGATAGATGCATGGGAGAGAGAAGGAGAGGGGGCTTCTACCGTGGGAGAGAGGAGGGCTCGATCATGGGGAAGAAGAAGGGGATATCGGGTTTTTAGAAAAAAAAAGAAAATAGGGTTTCTTCCAAACCCTCAAAGGACCAATATTGTACAAATGCCCTTTCTTTTAACCTTTTTCCACAATAACTCAATTAATTTCCATTATAACACAATAGATTTTCATTTTAAAATTTTGAATCAATAATTCAAAACCCGCTGAAATATTTTGAAATTTGAAATGGTCGGATCTGCAAACCTGAGTCATTACATCCCTCCCCCCTAAAAGAAATTTTGTCCTCGAAATTTAGGGCTCACAAGGGAAGGAGACTCAGCCAGACAGCAACATAGCTATCACGCATAGCCTTGTTTGGAGAACACCACGGTGGATCACAGACACACTAATCAGAATAAAACACGATTGACCGCCTATAGCGCCACACGCAATAATTGGCATAATGTACTCACTCCAAAGGTACATCCAGTTCCACGAATCAATTGTGGGTCAATCTCAACCCTTCACAAGGAACATTATTCACTAGCTACTCACTAGATTAAGTAGCTGGCCAAACACATAGCACATTCCTTGCCATAAGCTGGTCACACTACCAATTCCAACACGCGCCTCACATAATCGATTGAACAACCTTGATTTACATGCACCACCTTACATTCCTTCGTGAATCACTTCCCAAGATCACTATTACTCAACCGAGCTTCTTCGCACTGTACCGTCTGCAGCCAGGAGAGGAGAGAAGAACAACGGGGAGGTCAAGTGAGAAGGAAGGAAGAACAAAAGAGAAAATGGTAAGTAACGTGACACAAACATCACATCGACTATTCTCATAGTCAAAACCACAAAACATCTCACATTAATTACTCCGATCCTGGAGCCTGTGGGTTATGGGCCCACCACGCTTCCGCTGTGCAACTTTGATCGAGCAGCCCAACCACACAATCATCACAAGAGAATAGCTGGTAACCACTCATTCCCAGCTCCAACTATCAAGGCACAATTGATAGAACACAAAATCACAAGCATCACTACATTAATTCACAGGCGTCTTCTACACAAAGCATGCCAAGCTACGCGCTTATCAAGCACTCGAGCAACATACCACGATGCCCTTACACAACAGGAGAAAGGTACAAATGCCTACAAGCGGGTCCACCGCCAACACACAAGGTATTCTTACAAAAGACAACAACTGTAACTGCTAAACTAGTGCGACACCGAAGAGCACTCACGAGCAATGTGTCCCACTTGGCCTGTCATGCCCCGTACTCTATACCGTCGAGGTATTGTCCGCTTTGGCCTACCCGCCTCACGGTTTTGACCCTTTCTAACAGTGATCGGCTCCAGAATGGTGGACTTCTCGGGTAGGTCACCCATCCCAGTACTGCTCCCCATTAAGCACGCTTGACTTCGAAGTTCTTTTCAAGAACTGAGCCGATACTTCAAAAGGCGCCTCGATGATATAGAGTACAACTTTGCTATATTTGAGGGTGTTACAATCTACCCCTCTTATATAGGCGACGTCCTCGTCGCTGGGCACATATAGCACGCAATCAAGCCCCCAGGCAGGTAGGACTCTAGAGGTGGCCCCTACAGGCTCAAGAGGTGGCTCCCACTATGTAGCACTTTGCTCCATTACGGACTCAAGAGGTGGCTCCCATAGCGTAGCACTTTGCCCTGCACGGCACTTAGTTCCCACACTTCCGGCTAGGGTATAGCTCTGATACCATTCTGTCATGCCCCGTACTCTATACCGTCGAGGTATTGTCCGCTTTGGCCTACCGGCCTCACGGTTTTGACCCTTTCTAACAGTGATCGGCTCCAGAATAGGGGACTTCCCGGGGCGCCTCGATGATATAGAGTACAACTTTGCTATATTTGAGGGTGTTACATGGCCGCATCTAAAACACACTAACTCGGCCACAGCCACTGTACATGGCGTACCAACGTGGAAATCGCCACATCTCAGACACTGCCCTAGCTGCTCAAACATGCTATGTCGTGCCGGTCGAACTAGTAGCTGATGCATGATCATCGGCGGAATCGTTTCCTCTTGACCCTGATACCGTCTGGTCAACTTATTTCTCCCAATTAACCGGTCCATTAGCCTAGACCTCGATCTCAGTGAGGATCCACCTTCATGAAATACAAAAGATGGCACTCCTGGCTGGCTCAGAGACTGCTGAATCTCCTCTTACTGTTGAGGAGGAATCCTCTACTGAACAGCATCTTGGTGAACATATCTCATTCTCGATGCTCGGGTCATCAAAATATCTACTTCTAGAGCCGCCACAATCTGATATGCCGCATCCACATCTGATACACGAGCAATAATCAGTGCCTGCCGAAGCTTAGTTCGTAAACCCCTAATAAAATGTTGAGTCCTCAAGGCCTCATATGCCATCACATGAGAGGCATAATGACCTAGCTCCACAAATCGGGCACGATGCTGACCCACTGTCATATCACCCTGCACTAAATTCATGAATTGTAACATTCTTTCCATTCGCAAACACGCAGGGTTGAATGCTCGATCAAATGCTCTAACGAACTCTTGACACATAATCTCCCGGAGGGGTCGCGATTGAAAGATCATTTCTCATTCCGCAGTCCACCACAAGAGAGCCGATCCTTGCAGCAGATAACTTGCTAACAAGACTCTCTCGTCCTCGGCACATTCCATTTACCTGAACACTTGTTCCATGGCTTCTATCCATGCTCTCACTGCATCAGGATCCGACTGGCCCACAACTAAGGTGGTTGGAATCGCAGAAATTCTTGCACAATTCACCCACGACTACCTCGCCATGAGCCACCCTCACTAGTCTCCTAACCTTGGCACTGCTGAGTCATACCAGCAAAGAAATCCTCCTTACTCGGCACACTCGAGGCAGCCACCACAAGGGGAGATAACTCTCTACTCCACCCTCCTTGGGCCTCTTCCAACGAGTCAGAAAATCACACTCACCTTCTCAGTACCATCCACACACTACTGGCACAAACACAAGGCACTTAACCCCAAAATAAGAGGGTAAGCAACACAACATACCCTATGCCAGTTGCCAACTATACCAGACTTTATGGACTCTCCCTTTAAGGGAAACATTTATCTCAAATTCCCAAGCACAGCCACAACCTTGCTCTGATACCACCTTGTTGACACCCGTTTTATACCGATAATTCGAGCCGTCTCTCTTACTCCCATTAGTTGATGCCTCGAGTTGTTCATCGATCACTGGGCCATTTTGTGGCATGTCTTGGGCTCATTTTATGGGTCGTCTCCCTCCTTGGTGCAATCTGTGGTGATTCAGGGCTTAATGGGCCTTGGCTTTGGTCAATTGAACGTATTTTATGAGAATCAAGTGCCTAAGGGCATGAACGGCTTAACCTCAGCCGTTCAGCTGATGGGTGGTTGCATATTGACCGTTCATACATTTTGGCTAATTTGTGAGGATTTTCTGAATAATCACCGACAGGCTTTTGTGCGGTATGATTAGGACCGTTCAAACTCATGGACGGGCCTATTCCAACCGCTTATATCTCAGAGTCCTATGCGCGCCCATTTTCTCAGATAATTATCCAAATGATTCGAATTATCACCGACAGGGTGAAACGGTCGGTTTATTGCCGCCCTAAACTAAAACGGTCTCAATACAACCGTTCATATGTTCAGAGTCCAACGGCGGACGTTTCGGTCTATTCGAGCGACAATTGGGCTAATTATCTGATTTAATTCCATTTCCACCGATAGGTTGAACTGTCTGAACATAACCGTTCAAGTTGTGCGCGGTCTATCGTTAGACCGTTCATCCCTTCGATGGAGGGTTTTTAACAGATTTTTATCCTTTTATGCATGGTTTTATCCTAGATTTGTTTTAACGATTTCTCCGTGGATAATCAGCCATTTTTGATGCCGTTTCGACTGGATAAGAGATCATGATAATATCTATAATTTATCTTTTATAATCTCGACCTAAAAATATCTAAAAACCCCAATTTCGAGGCTGGCCTTCCAAGCTCTATAAATAGACCCTATGGCCGGACGTCGAAAGGGGGGAGATTTTGGTCGACGGCGAAGCCCTGCCGCATTTTTGAGCGACCTAGCACCAAGGAGGGAGGCTCTCTACGTCCGCACGAGCCTCCGGTTGAGGGAGTAGCCCAGTTTTCGTAGTTCTTTCGTTCCGTAGCTTTCGCCGCTTTCCTTCATTGCATGCATCGTTTCTTCCCCACGTACCCTCTCCTTCTCATTATCATGCATACAACCACCCAGTTTTTTGTCGCCCTAGGGGTTTAAAACCCCCCAGGTATTTCCCCTCTTCATTTGTTTATGCTTAATTCTTCTCGTTTGAACGCATACTACGTTATTTAGTTCTAATCTGGGCGTTTCTTCTGTGTCTTCACCTTGTTTTGCAGGTCAGCACTTCATCAGTACGAGGCCCATCCCCTCTGGCCGGCCGGAGAGGGTGGAGGTCGAACCCTTTTCAACTTGCTGCGTGAAGGTATTGAGCGGTTACTCTCTGGCCGTTCAACGGTACGTGCGGTGCATCAACGGCCATTCTTCCTCGGAGCGCGGTTCCCATAGTGCCGTCCATCCCACTGCAGTAGTTCCTCCCGCGTGCCTCGCAGCGTCCCAGGGCGGTCTATCGTAAGACCGCTCAACGTCAAGCGGTCCTAAGGGAACCGTTCATCCTTCAGCGCTGCACTAAGGCGAGTGTCTCCCCATTTTCCAAGGTACGGCGTGTCTATCACGTACGGCATCTTGGTGGCGATCACGATACTCTTCGTTGTTCCCTGTCTTCTTTTCTTTCTCTCACTCTCGTGGTTTGCCCGTCTCACGTTGTTCCACGCACTTGCTGCACTTTGACCCTTAGTGAAGGGAGAGAGAAGGAAAATATATGTCTACATCCCTTTTGTGGCGATCACGGTGGGACGCCTAATGCCCATCGTGCTTTTGAGTTGCTGACTCTTCTTAGTTGTTGTCCAGGTTTTCCTCTTGGAGTGATTTACAGGTTAGATGCGGTTTCTGTCCTCTGGCGTATACACGGTTCGTCCAGAGCCGCCTACCCAGACGCACGGTAGATACTCCATCGTCCATCCGCTGCCATCAGAGTCAGCTACCCCGACCTTTCCTGTCACAGACGGCACCCTGGACGCCGTCCATCTGTTTGAGCGGCTCTCACATAGCCGTCCCGCTCTCAGGCACAGGTACGCTGTACTTTTCTGGGTGGCAGATACGCGGCGGTGACGCGGCGGTTCAAGTACGTGAGCGGTTGACTATTGGCCGTCTGTCTGGTATTTCCCTTGCTTTCTTCCCGTCAACTACGGCTGGATATTAACCGTCTGTATACTTAGAGCGGTCAGAGGAAGACCGCACATCTCCTGTCACAGTGCATTTATTTCATCTTGGTTAGTTTTCGCGTGATATATATTGCTCCTGGTGCTGTTCATTGACTCCCCCCTGCTCACTTATTATCACTGCATCACCATGCTCTTTATTACTCATGTGTATACTTGCTCATTGATTGATAGCTGCTAGGCTAGTTTGTGCATGCACTCCGGTGTGCATAGGAGCATCGACATCTTCCCATATTAGTTGCATTCCTACCGAGGTAGGGTTTCCTCTCGTCTCCATATTCCTTGGAGCCGACTAGGGACCTTGCTGAGGACCTCCGTAAGCCCCCGTGAGCCGTGGATTCCCACACGGACGCCGGGCAGGTTGTACCGTATCCACCCCAGGCTAGGGTTGCATCCGCGAGTGAGAAGTCCCGATAGAGTCACACAGTTCCTCATTTCTCATCCCAATCAGGCGCCTAGTGGTCGAGAGAATTTATATTTTCATTAATCCACTAGAACTCAAACCTAAAGATATAAGGAACTGACGAGCATCATTTTAAGAACTTGATTGTATTACTGAGTGATTCTGCTCTCATCTCGCTCCATTGTATGCTTATTACTTGCCTGGTAGATCTGATTGATTAGTGTTGCTTGTTCTAGTCGTAGGTGTCTTGGTGTATGTGGGGTTGCCTTCTGCCTCCACGATCGCCTCCTAGGGTTGACTCTTATTTCCATTCCTACTCTAACCCCTTGTTCGATTCTTCTTCTTCCATGTCGTCGTACGACTTCTCTTCGGCCCACAAGGACTCCCTTCCTCGTGGCCTCCTTGAGGACCCACCTAGGGTCACCCATTTGCAGGGAGGAGAGGGGACGGCCCCTTCACTCCCGACCACTCTTGGCGAGGGTCCCCGACCCTCTTTTTCAAACCCGCCCAATCAAAATTCAGCCAGTATGATCCTCGATATGATGGCCCAGTTGGACCCCACCCAACTCCATCTCATCAGACAAGCTCTGTAAGGGGGCGATGCCCCGGCCTCAATTCCGGCTCATGCCACGGCCAGTGTTGCCACTTCATCTCCTGTGGTCGGGACCACCTCTGTGGCTCCCATTGACCTTACTCCTGTCCGCCCTCAGACCCTTCGCTATCCCAATATAGAAATGGGCCAGGCTTCCACATTGGTCCATCAACAACCTGATAAAGGAAAATCCCCGATCCCCTCTGTTCCTTATCTCGAGCCATACCCTACAATTTCTCCATCACCTCAGGCCCTCATAGCCCCGGCAGACTTCGCTAGGTTACAGTCAGGGGTGGCCGAGTTGGCTCATACGGATATGGGCCCTTCCTCAGCCCATTATCCCTCTTACGGGCCGCCTCTTTCGTCAGCTCATCCTTTGGCCGCCTATCCAGGTACTGCTCCTCTTGCTCCTTCTCCTCCTTCCCGGGAACGAGAAATTCTCGACAAATGGGCTGCTATGTAGCAACAAATTGATCTCCTCCACAAGCGGGTCGGCCCGCAATCTCTTGCCGATGTCCCTATCCCTAACTTCAGGGACATTCGTTTTCCATCCCAGTCAGAGCTCCCCGTGTACCGTAAGTACGATGGGAATGGCAACCCGTTCATCCATGTTCGGGAGTTCTTATATGAATCGGCACAGTTCCAGCAAGGCGATCGTTTGATGGCCTATTTGTTCCGTCGGTCTCTGGAAGGGGTCGCTCTGGAATGGTTCTACACCTTGCCAATGGAGGAGGTCGAGAATTTCAAGACAGTCAAGGAGAGGTTTATATAGAGATTTCAGGATCGGGTTGGACCCGAATACTCTTTCACTGACTTAGTGGCAGAAAAGATGAAGCCGGAAGAAGACTTCGCAACCTATGCAGACCGCTGGAGGCAGATGGCCTCACGTGTGCCCGGGCAGATTCCGGAAGAGGAAAAAGTGAAGTTGTTAATTTCCAATGCTACGCCAACTTTCAGAAATAGTCTGGCAATGAATGATATCTCAAACATGCACCAGCTATACAGCAGAGCTAGGTTTATTCAAACCCAATTTAAGGACTCCCCCATCCATTCTTTATTCGAGGCCCAGAAACCCAAAGCCACCAAGAAAACCCAAGGCCCCGTCACTGAGGGAGTACAAATTAACGAGCAAGTCCAGGCCGTTCAATTCCCCCAACAAGCCGCGCCACCCCGCTTCCCACCGCCTCAGCGCAACCCCCAGTATGCCACCCCGCAAGTTCCCCAGCCCACCTTCCAAGTCCCGTAATACCCTCAACAAGCACCTCCGCCACCCCAACAGCCTCAGCGGCCCCCGCAGTACAATAATGTTCCTCCACCCACCGCCTATGGCTCTGCTCGACCAGCTCCAAAAAGGGCTCATTACCCCCCTCTTCCGGAGACCTTGCCAGATATCTTCTCTGCTCTAATGTATACTGGTGACCTTCAGTTGCCTCCTGAACGTCCGAACTGGAATCCGGCTGCCGACCAATCCCGATATTGTATATTCCATCGGCAACCCAGGCACACGATAGAGCGATGCTACCAGTTCAGAGACCTGGTGTATGATTTGCATGAGGGCCAGAGGATTGATTGGGTCCAGATGCACCAGCTGATTGAGGATGTCAAGCAGAGGCAGAGACAGGCCAGGCCACAGCAGGCGGCACCCCAACAGCAGCAGCAGCAACAACAGCAGCTGCAACAGCAACCTCAACCGCAGCAGCAAGACCTCGGGATCCATCAAAATCCCATGCCAGTACATCAGCCCGCTCCTCAGCAACAACAGCCGCCGCCGGCACCGGCCCCAGCACAAGTAAATATGGTCCAGAGCCCAGCCCCCAACGCTGGGTGGACGTTTGATGATGATACCCCCGCCCATCTCTTGGCCTTACACCACCACTACTCTCCCACACCTGCCATCCCCTACATTCTTAGACCCGCCGTTCCGGCCGCCACACCACTCGTCACTTCCTCCGCGTCGCCTCTTAGGCCCGCTACATTCCCCTCTGCTCCGCCCGTCCTTTCACCAGCACCCGCCATACCTCCCATCATTTCCCCTAAGCTTAACCCTTCACCCATTTCCCCTCCACCAGGGCCTACTAAACCCACTACAGTCATCCTCACCTCCGTTTCCATGCCATTCGCCTACCCCACCAGGCCAAGCGGGGGTCCAGTCCAGGCCGTGCCAGCATCACAATGCGCCCTTCGGAGCGGGCGTCCCTTCCAAAGAATTTTTCCTTCTTCAGGTGCATCTGCACCGAATCCTACAGTTTCCTCCCCTACAGTTGATCCAGAAGAGATGGACCCTGTGCCAGGCACAAGATATGACTTATTGCAGCACTTAGACCGGATGCCGGCCAAAATCTCAGTGTTAGAGCTGATCAAGAGGTCGCCACTCCATCAAGATGCCCTGAAGACCTTCCTACAGAAAGTTATGGTGAGTGAAGATGTGGCAGTGGATAGCCTGCCCTCCGTATTGGCCGCAATCACAAAGGGGCCCTCTATTGCATTTGCTGAGTCAGAGCTAGCACCTCCTGAGGCACGGCAGATGCCGTTATGTATCACCATCTCTCTAAACAAAACAGCCGTGGAATCTGCCCTTGTAGACACAGGGGCGTCAATAAATGTCTGCCCATTGAGTACCCTTCGTGCTTGTAATATATCAGAGGTCATGCTCAAGCAGACACCAACTACGATAGCCGCATATGATAACTCCAGACGTGCTTGTCACGGGGTGTTAACTGTGCAGGCCGAGCTAGGGCCCTTAGTGATGGATGTAGAATTTTATGTGTTGGACATAGACCCAATGTTCAAAGCCATTCTGGGTCGTCCATGGTTGAATAGTTTGAACGCCGTTCCCTCGACATCCCACCAGTGTCTGAAGTTCCCATTCCAAGGGCGAGTGGTCAAGGTGAAAAGTGTTTCCACAGTTCAAAACGTTGACGCCATAGTGGCCAAGATTCTGCCCACACTGTGGCCGAGTAACAGGCCTGTTCTATCTGTCATGGACTTAAACTATTCGTGGGCATATACGTCACGCAAGCCCACCGCTGCACCGATCAATGTGAAGGTTAAGCCCAAAATGAGAGACTCCAAAGGGTGGCACCTAATTCTAAAATTGGGCTATCAGCCAGGCCGAGGACTCGGCACACAATTGCAGGGCCGAACCAACCCCGTTCCCAAGGGAAGGAAGATGGGCCACCGGGGCCTCGGCTACCATGAATCCTCCATGTCCGTGCTTGGGGACTCTGAGCCGTTGACCTGGGATTACCGGCAACATTTTGTGAAAGGTCCGTTGCAGCCCGGCACCTTGAAGTCCTCGCCATCCAGCCGTGAAGAAAAGATAGACGAAGCTTGTGCTGTTGCCGATCCGCCACCATCACCGCAAGGGCTAGCCGGTGACTTGGAAGACCTTTCTGACTGCTTTACAAGGATGTTTTATGAAAAAGAGGGTGACCCAAAGAAGAAGGAGACGCAGCTGGTAAAGCGCCCTCCGATGCCATTGGCCCGCCAGGGGCCACGGAAGACGGGAAGCTCCGTCACTACTTATTCTATGTCCCCGTCCCGTCTCGCTTCCTGGTTTCAACGGTTGGATTCTGTTCCCCGTTCCCCTCCACTCCTAGTCGACCCATGTTTTACGGAGAGACCCGAAATTCTATTCGTTACATGTGCTTGCGGGCGCTGCCTGCCCATTGATCTATCAACTCTGTTCACTCCTCCTCCCCCAGGAGCTCAGCTCCATGAAATGTGGTTTAAGTCTTCTGATCCTTTCTTCGACTGCATCTTCCCAGAATTGTTCCCCATGCAGCTTCCTCCTCCTCCGTCTTCTTCCTCCTGCTGCGTGATCACCTCCGGCCTCCAAAAAAAATGCCAATTTCAAAACGGAGGTCTCTATGGAAGATTACGCTATGTTCTACCCAGATTCCCAGGGGCACGAGACCCCTGTTTCTTTTTCGGTAGATTTCTTCTCCCCTAGGTTAGATGTACAGTGTACAGAGTCTTCTAGGATGGTCGAGTCAGTCAGGGTAGAGTCTAGTTCGAGTTTTGTCAGCCCATCCACGTTTGCGGCACCCGCCGTAACGCGCCCTCCCAAAACTGTCCCCGATAGGTTTCTGCAAGATTTGGCTGGGAGATGCCATGCTCTGTTGAAGTGTCCGGAATTTGTGGAGACCGCGATTGTCCTGGAGGATGATGAGGGAATTGAGGAGGTATGGAGCAATGATGGATTAGGAGTATATGAAATTGTGAATGAGAAAGACCCAGCTGATGATGAGGAAGATGAAATGGATGACACTGCCGACCTATATGCCCAAGGCTTGAAGAAGTTCGACGAGCCTTCCGTAGCAGTGGATGAATCCACTAAGGAAATTAACCTCGGAACAGAAGAGGACCCCAGGCCCATACTTATTTCCGCCAATCTCCCTCCTCAAGTCGAAGAAGAACTTGTCCAAGTCTTGAGGGAGTACAACGATTCTTTCGCCTGGTCCTACAAAGACATGCCGGGCCTTGACCCGCCTTGGTCGAACACAGGCTGATTCTCAAACCAGGGGCAACGCCCGTTAAACAGAAAGCAAGGAGATTCCACCCACAAATGGCCTTGAGGATTAAGGAAGAAGTCGATAAATTGCATAAGGCCAGGTTCATTAGAGTTGTGCTGTACCCACAATGGGTGGCAAACATAGTCCCGGTAATGAAGAAGAATGGTAAAATTCGAATTTGTATTGACTTCAGGGACTTAAACAAGGCATGTCCGAAAGATGATTTTCCACTTCCTCACATCGATGTCTTGGTCGATAATACAGCTGGGTACGAAGCCCTCTCCTTCATGGATGGTTACTCGGGGTATAACCAAATCCTTCTGGCTCCGGAGGATCAAGAAAAGACCTCGTTCACCACACCTTGGGGCACATACTGCTACGTCGTTATGCCATTTGGGTTGAAAAATGCAGGTGCCACCTACCAAAGAGCGATGATGGCTATCTTCCACGATATGATGCACGTTTATTTAGAAGCTTATGTGGATGATATTTTAGTCAAATCGAGGTCACAAGAAGAGCACCCCGCCATTCTAGCCAAGGTGTTGCAAAGGGCTAGGGAATACAAGTTAAAGATGAATCCAAAGAAATGTGTGTTCGGAGTTGCATCCGGGAAATTGCTCGGGTTTATAGTTAGTAAAAGGGGGATTCAGATCGATCCAAACAAGGCAAAGGCCGTCATGGAAATGCCGCCGCCGAAGAACATCACTGAGCTTCGAGGTTTGATCAGGCATTTGCAATTTATCAAGAGATTCATATCTCAGCATTCGCAAAGATGCCGCCCGTTTTATGAACTACTAAAGGCGGGCGCGAAATTTGAATGGAATGAACAATGTCAGAAGGCCTATGAGGAACTCAAGGTTTACCTCTCTAATCCCCCGGTTCTACAACCACCCTGTTGATTTATTTTTTTAATTAGATTAGCTTCCCGCCCCCTTTAAATACATACATGCATAAACATGTGAATCAAAGATAAGGGGATGAAAGGATGGAAATACTAACCGTGATCACCACCAAGGATTAACAACGCCGCAAGGATGAAGAAAGGAGTGCAACGGCGCCGTATACCTTGGAAAGAAAACTTGATCACGCTTGAAACGGGGTGCGGGGAACTTGTGGATTCAAACCTCCTCTCCTTCCAGCCGGCTAGAGGAAGAGGGCCTCACGTTGTATTCATGCTCTCCTGCAAAACAAAGATGAAACACAAAGGCAAAACCCATTAGAACATGCATGTGTAGTATCAATCCCGCAGTGATAAAATAGGGGTAGAAATTGAGGGCAAACTCACCGGGGGGAGGTTTTTAACCCCTATGGAAGGGTGGAAAAGATAGGTGTGTGTGTTGTGCATGCATGAGATTTGAAATCATGAGATTTGATTGAGAGAATAGAGAGAAAACGATGATGCAAAACGGAGAAAAACGCTTGTGTAGCAGAAAGTGCAGGAAACTGTGATGATTTGTGATTTTGAGAGGAAGAGAACTAAGAGTGGAGATCATGAAATCAAGCCCAGAAGGATATAATAGAAAGCCAATACTTCCCTCTTCAAGTCAGGGTCGAAGGATTGAGTCGGCGGTGCAGCATGGCTTCGCCCCACGTCCGAAAAGAGCCCCCCATCGCGACTGCGAGCTGGGCAGTTTTTATAGAGTTTTGTAAGAAATCATCATCTTCTTATCACGACTCCCGGAGATAGAGTCCAAGATAAATCAAGTTCTCTGGATCAAACTCGAGATAATACTAAGGACAAGAGATAGGAACAAACGGGGATCAATTCAGAGGAGGATTCTAGAAGATATGTCTTTTGGAAGGCAGCCCCGGAGCCTTATCTGCAGAGTTTGAGTTGAACTAGGATACTTAAATCCTGATCTTGCGACCCAGATTCCAAGAGATATTGCCAATAAAAATTTGATTCCTATGAACCAAATTCAAGATAATACCAAGGGCTAGAAGTAGGAAAAAACAGGGATCAATTTGGATAAGAATTCAAGAAGTTATGGACTCTTCAAGAGGGCCATGGCGCACAAAAACGGAGCAGAGTCTAGAACGAATTGGACTCTCTGGTGCATGTAACGGTCTAGGGTAGGACCGTTAGAGTGATGTAACGGACTAGGGTAGGTCCGTCACACTCTGGAGGTCGAACGAGACGTTTTCGGATGAGATTGGATGTAACGCACCTAAACAGGGCCGTCACTTGGTCTAACGGTCAAGGATAGGACCGCCACATTCTAGGGGTTGAACCGGGCTGTTTTGGGCAAGTTTTGGTGTGACGGTCTATCATAGGACCGTCACACTGAAGTAACGGTCTTCACTGGGCCGTCACTTCAATGAAGTAATGCACCTGCAAATGACCTTCACTTCGATGAAGGCAGATTCTGGGCAGACTGCGCGCGACTTTAGAAATCGAAGCGTATCTCTCAAACGGTGGAGAATTAGACAAAGTGGTGAACATAGAAGTTGTAGATAACTGAGAGAGGAACAACGTTTATGAAGAAAGAAATGTGAGAAAATGAATGGAAGTGGGCGAAAATAGGGCTGGAAGAGAGAGAAAAATTCTGGAATGTAGGTGAACAGCACAGCACGCCAGAAAAATGTGAATAGCTCACAATCGGGGCAGAACCGGCCAACGGTGTAGAAGAAGAAATTGTAGATCTTTGAAAGAGGAACAACTTTGATGAAGACAACTTTTTGAAAGAGGGAATGGAAGAGGGTGAAAAAGAACCACTTTCAGGACTGCGCAGTGAGAGAGAGCCGATTACTTAAGGGAAGTCGGCCTAAATGGGCCGAAAGTTGATTTGGAAGTGGGAATTTGATAAGATATGCTCCAGGGCTCTAAGAAATCATGATCTCCAAGACTCAAAGGATATGAAATGGTAAAAATGGGCTTGAAATCCATCCGAGGAAGCTCCTAAATAATGGCTAATTCGGGACATCAAAAATGATGAATAAGAGAAATGACACAACTTGTGGGCTAAAAACGGGTGTCAACAGATGCCCCTCCTTGATGTCCGCTTTGCAAGGGAACGAGCGAAAGCGACGTGGAGGCAAAATGGAAAGGAGGTGGAGTGAAAGCGACAGCGACGTGAAATGGAGATGAAGCGGAGATGAAGCGGAGAGAACTGATAATCAGGCATCAAGGCCAAAAAAGACACCCGTTACAACCAACAAGCGACATGAATTCTCCCGAAAACGCCAAACTAACCACCTGAAATGATTGACAAGGATGAGACATGTCTGGAGAACTAAACTGAAGGAGGAAAAGGAAACACGACCAGCCTCATCGGGGACACAATCCACGGACAATGAGTGGGTCGGAAGGAACACATCATAAGAGCTGGAAAGGAGAGATAAGACTGAGATAAAATCCAGACAGGAATCACACTGGCCAATTAGACCAAGCGGCAAGAGCAGAGAAATCATTCAAATTCGGAGTGGAATGAGGAATCTCTTATCCAAGAGAACTGAGTGCAATCAACCATTGCTGAGGAGAAATCCTTGAATGGATCACGAGACATGAATGCTCAAAAATGACATGATGCATGCTGGGCTAAAATAAAGAAATCATTAAAACGAATGCAAAGAAAAAGAAAAAATAGAAAGTACTCAAGGATAATATTGCTAGACTGAGCCAAGACGGGGTCAAGAATCTTCTGCAACCACGGCGTGCGAGACAGAGTCTATCGTCCCCCACTCGACTCAACCGAGCGGCGTATCCAACGATTAACCGTATGCTCTTAGATCATCATCGTTTTTGTTAAAGGGGAACATCAGATCCCAGAACACACGGGCAACCATCCGATCCTTGAGAGTCTATAATAACGTAGATACCATATAGTAATGCAACAATGAGCAAGGATAGAGAGCCATACCTGACTTACCTGCCAAGCGAAGCGGCATTCTTTTGCATTTTTGATTTTTGATTTTTTATGGATTTTCAAATAAGACAACCACATGACATGACATGATGTGAACATGAACGAATATGAACGAGCATGACATGAAGACAACATAATAAGAGAAATATGAATGAAACATGTCACAACATAACATAACAAAGATGGATGAAACATAACAAACAAACAAATGGCAAACATGCATGCGACTAAAGGCACGGTGGGACAAGACAACATGTACACGGTGGGACAGCACACATGGTGGTATAAGGACATGGTGGGACAAAGACACGTGGGATGACAATACCACGGAGGACAAAGACATGTGTGATGAACGATATGGCGGGATAAAAGACACGACCAACACGAGAGAATAGACACATATGACAAGGACACATCGGGATAAAAGACATGGAGGACCATAGACATGATAAAGACAACAAACACATTCTTCAATCAAAGCCCAAGATCAGATGAAGCGGAACCGCCAGGTTCAAAACCGTGAGATAATTCCCTCTCATGGAGACATGATTAAGCAGATAGGCGAAAGTTGAGAAGGCCATGAGCTTCAGAACAGATCTAGAGATAGGATTGAAGAGATGAGAACATATCGAAGAATATGATCAAGAGACAGAGCGGATGATAGAGCAAGGAAAGCTTGAACCTGCAACCTGCAGCCTGCACACTTAGCAAACAGATTACGTATATGTCCTCAAGATAAAAATAAAAGGAACAAAAGAGAAGTATTTTTGGATTTTTGTATTTCTGATTTTTTTTTGCCATATTCAAATTTTTGGGATTTTTTTGACATATTCAATTTTTTTTTGGAATTTTGAAAATATTTTTTTTTTCAGAATTTTGACATATTTGATTTTTTTGGATTTTGAACTATATTTAATTTTTTTAGATTTTGACATATCAATCTGCAGCACCCAAAGACGGGCTCGAACTACTGGCCATGGATCGCCGTCCCTCCCCTCTCATTAAAAGCTTCCCTTAAGCAGGGCGTGCATGTGAGGGTGGCTTACCATAACCAACCGCCTCTAAAGAACGGTGCCCCTACTAAGGCCATACCCGGGATACAACCCAGCCTAAGAGGGAGATAGAAGAAAATTGGAGACAAGCTTTATGCAGGATGGGAGACATCAGGATTTGAATTCCTTCCAGGGCACCACCCCTCAAAGAGATAGTCTGTTGCGCTGGGGCTTTGTGTCTTTGATTTTGAGACCCATATTTATCAAGCACGCATGCGACCAGGCTCAAGACGTCCCGCGGGGCTTCGCCACTCTTGCCATGCCTTTGATTTTCATAATTTTGCATATTCATTCTTATTTTGGTAGCCCTTATTGGCTAGATATTGCCTGAAAGCTCACTTTCGACAGTCAAGACTGCCCCTATTTGAGACCTCTCCCGTATTAGGGAGCGCCTAGGTTGGTCATCTTATCCATCAACCTCTTGCCCCTGCACTTGGCCGAGTAGAGAAAAGAAAAAGACCTTTGTGCATACCCAAAGTATGGCCAAAGCAGCAACGGTGTTGCACGAGAGAGATCGACTATGGCTTGCCGTGTGGTGTGTGAAAAACCCATGCTCAAAAGGTCACCCTCAACGATCGGGGAAAGAACTAGACTCCCAGCGCGGAGCTATCACTGGCCTAAGGATGCTGCAGAAGTGAACTCATTTTAAATGAACTAAGCAAATTTCTAAAAGCCACTTAACCATGTGAGGAACCAACATTTATCTTAACAATGTGCAGGAGTAAATAAGTGATAATAATAGCATGTTCTTTGCACAAAATAAGATACCTTGCAAATCCACGGAATGAAACTAGCATCCTGAAGCAATCGTGATCATCGAGCTTCGCGCAGCACGAGCTTCATATTCCTTGCTTGACAGGACGAAAGGGAGAGGATAACAAAGGATTAAAGATTCCATGACACGGAGGAGCGGCTGGACGAAGGAGGATAAAAAGGAAGAGAGACGAGGGCTAGAACTCCCTCGTTAAGGTGCCAAGACCCTGATAACAAGGAACCAAATATAGAAGAAACCATATTAGCTGAGATCAAGGCGGGCTAAAGCCTCGAAAACAGCAAGAGAAAGGGCGAAGACCCCGAAAGGGTGAAGAGGAAAGAGTAGAAAGATGATAAGAAGAATCATCCGACGTGGTCGGAGAAGAGGAACGATAATCATCCGGCAGTGCCAGAGAAGGAGAATGGGAGACACCCGCCAAGGTCGGGGAATAAGAAGAACCCGGAGATACTGGAAGGGAAGAATCAGAGGCAACACCTGGAAGTCTTGGGGAAGAATAATCAGGTGATGTCCCGAGATTTGGATGGAATGATGACATAGGCCAGGGCCTAGAATCGTGAGAGGAGGAAAAATCTGGAGGATCCGGATAGGAAAAAGAAGAACAGGGATTCGTGGACCCGAGATGGGAGGAGAGAATTGTGGGGGGAGAATTAGGAGAGGGCAGATACACCACCCAGGGGTGGGAACTGAGCAGAAGAAATGATGAGTGAAATGAAGAAGAAGGAAGAGAAGTGGACCCCTGAGTGCACAACCGATAGCCATTGAGTTTACGTCGCCGCCTCTTCTTAGCTGATACTTCTTGAACATGGACTCGCCTGGCGCGGAATAGGACCCTTGGGTACCTTGCCTTGCAATATCTTCTCAAATAGCGAGCCCATCTAGCAGATGGCCTTGCCCGACTGTGGACATGCAGCTTCATCGGGGCGGTTGCCCCTAGACTCCCAAAGCTAACAATAGTAGGACGTTCTTGAACAACTAACTCCTCATAATACTGAATATCATAAAACCATGGAGTCTTGTTACTTGGCACAAGTAGCATGAGATTCGGCAACTCCACTCGGAACTCAGCCTTGAAGCACAACTCCCTTGGTAAAAGGTGAAGCTGAGGGAGAGTAATACACGGCGTTGACATGGCCGGTTTGCTAATAAACTGAGGAAGACTGCATAACAAGTGCAGAATATCCTTGGAAAGTGTAGAAGATACATCCAATTGCCCCTTGAACATAGAATCCATAATCTGCTTGGCGGCCGTCTGCGTTAGCAAAACACGGGTAGAGAACCCTTCTTGGCATGTCATCTGAACAACAATAGAGCGAGGAGAAATAATAGCATCAACGGTGAACTCTTCGGCGAGCAAGGAGATTGCCACCGGCCTCGCTCAAGAAGAAACTAGCATCAATGCCTGGGAACTCTTCTTAGCAACTGTCATCTTTGAAAGTGTAGACGCATCATCCCCAAAATAACCAGGGACGAGGACACGAACCGGCATCCGACAGATAAAATCTTGAATCTTGAAGTGAACGGCCATCACTGAATCATCCTGACTTGGCTTATTGTCTCCCTGGGGATTAGACCCGCGGGGCACCAAAGGAAGTGCACACCTGCTCCGTGGGGTGGAAGTGGTTGGAGAAGTAAAGGGAATATGCTTGGGTGGAACATGTGGAGGTTTGGAAGGCATGGAGGCTCCAACGGGAGTGGTGATGGAAAGTGAAGGCGCAGGCGATATGGCGATGATAGGCTCGGGTGGCGATAAAGGTGACGGTGAAGGCGTGGCCGAGGGTAGAGATAAAGGAAAAGGTGTGGCTTGCTCAGGCTCGGGCAAAGGTGATGGCGAAGATGGAGGCGAGGGTGGAGATGGAGGTGGTGATGGAAGCACTGGTGGTGGAGATGGAGATGATGGAGATGGCAATGGAGATGGCGAGGATAGTGATGAAGGCGATGGGGGTAGTGGACATGGAGGTAGAGAGGGTGAAGAGGGAGGTTGTGGTGTCCACCGTCGACGTGTCGACACAACGCGTCGAGCGGTGTTAAGGGTAGAAGTAGTGGTAGTGACGGTGGGAGAAGAAGAGGAGGCACTAGCCTGAGTAGAGGATTGGGTTTGTGGCGGCGATGGAGCCAGAGTAAGAGATGGCGGAGGTAATGGGGTAGGTGACAGAGCGAGTGTAGCACTAGACGAGGAATCACAGGGGTGCCCCTGGCCTTGAAGTAACGGAGACGACTGCCCGGGTGGCACTTCTTGTGGCTGTTGTTGGTTGCGAAGATGTAAAATAACTTTATGCATGGCGGCCCAATCAATCCTTTCCTTAGCTTCCAGGTCATAAACATAATCCTGGAACTTGGGACAATCCTCAGTCAAATGCCCCTGCTGACGGTGGAAATCACAGAACTGAACCATATCCCCGACCGCGGGTCGGTAAGGCACAATAGGAGAGAACGGCAACGCGTGAGTGGCCATCAAAGCCCGAAATATATCGGTGAAACACTCCGGCAAAGGAAGATGAGGAGCTTGCTTTGGGCAAGGTGGATGCCGAGGGATATGTAATGGTGGAGAAGGTTGTGGAGTCGGAAGTGGGGGTTGCGTAGGCAGGAGTGCGTGGCTAGTGGTGGAGGGCTTTGGTGATGGCATGTGTGGAACGGGATGAGGGGTTATGTAGACGGCATCTACTTGCTCGGGATGTGGTGTTCCCTTGACCGGAAGTGGAGATGGAGACGGGTATGTGGATGCGGGAGGCTGACTCATGGAAGGTTGATATGCTGAGGCATATGGGTACGTAGAGGCGGGAGGTTGGCTCGTGGAGGGATATGTGGCGGAAGGCTAACTCATGGCGGTCCGGCTCATGGGAGCGTAGGATTGGCATGTGGAGGGTGAAGGTTGATATGTGGAGGTGGATGGTGGAGACTCGGGGTCAAGGGAATCTTGGATTTGTTGGCGAATGAAGCGGGCTCGGCTGTATAATTGTTGCCAGGAGGTGATGTCGTTGAGGGCTAAGATGAAGCGGTACTCGGGCGTTGCATTGGATATCAGCATCTTGATTTGTTCTCCCTCCGGTATGTGCCCCAAGACTTGCGCAGCAAGGTGACGCCAGCGGTCGGCAAAGGTGCAGAAATCCTCTTCGGGCTTCATCATCTCTTGGGCCAGATCCGCGACAGAATACTTGGGCCCAACCTGGTCTTGATACTGCTGAATAAACTTTTCTTGAACGGCATGAAAACTCACAACTTGCTCTTGCGGAAGAGAGAAGAACCAATCCCGAGCCGGGCCTTCCAATGATAGACCAAACAGATAAGCCATCAAGTGTTGGTCATGTCGAAACTGGGCCGACTCATAAACGAACTCCTTCAAGTGCACATATGGGTCACCAACTCCACTATAACGGCGATATGCAGGAATTTGTGAAGATGGCGGAAGCCGAAGACCTTGAAATGCGAATGGGATACTCAAGGTGGATTTGGGATTGATCCGGCGTTGAAGCTCATCAAGCTGGCGTTGGGTTTGAGCAATCATCTCCTGGGTAGGGAGAGATCGAGAAGAATATGGGCCAACTTGAGCAAGAGGGTGTGAATTAGGACCAGGAGCATGGTATTGGGCCGAATAAGAGGATCCGGGCTGAGAAGAAGACGGGCCCATTTTGGGAATGGAAGGATATGTGGGCCTGGAAGAAGCATGAGCATATGGGCTGAATGGGCCAACAGCAGCATGGGCAGAAGGATGAGGCCCATTAAGAGAATATTGCCCATTAGCAATTGGGACAGCAACATATGAAGGAGAAGGAGGAGGCCCATGAATAGGAGATGGCCCATTATGAGAAGAAGGCCCATGAAGATGAGATGCAATAAGACGGTGGGCCTGGGCCGGGTCCATTTGGCAAACAAGGCTTGAAATACGGGCCATGAGATTAGCTTGTTCCTCAGATGGGTCAGGGGGACCACGAGAAGATGGACCCAAGCGGGAAGAGGATTCCACGTGGGAATAGGAAGCAGATTGGGAAAAAGAATGATACAAGGGGTTAGAATACTGCTCCATGAGGGCAAATGGAGACTTAATACATGGAGATCAAGGACAATACAAATGGGGAAGCAATGGCTTAATGGGCTCGAGGACAAGAGGGGACTGACCCACTAATGCAAAGACGAATGGACAACGGACCACGGGACAATGGACTAGACAATGGACACACAAAATGGCCTAAACTAAATGGGCCTAACAATAACAAAACATGTGGATGATGAAAGAATGCAACACAAAAATCACTAATGAGCTTGGACAAGCCCAATCAACACGAACAATGCAATGTGAGAGTTTTCACCCAAGTCAAACAAGTTAATATGATGGGAAATCTTTTAGGGGTTTCAATAGACCTTTTAATGATTTGAATTAATAACAATTCCCTTAAGATAGGAATCTCATAGGAATAAGGTCCAAACTTTGGGTTGACTAAGGTTAACTCCCTCACACTTATGCAAATGCAAGCCTAAAGGGTGGAAAGGTACAACCGGCCCGGTGTCCGTGTGGGAATCCACGGCTCACGGGGACTTATGGAGGTCCTTGATGTGCTTTCCTGGTCGGCTCCAAGGAATATGGAGACGAGAGGTCCACGCACCAAGGTAGGAAATGCAACTATGATATGCAATGTATGGCCCTATGTGCACCGGAGTGCATGCAAATTCTAGCTTAAAACTAGAAAATCAAGACTAGATTAAACTATGCAAACATGATCCAACAAAAACAAATAGTATATGGATGGGAAGACAATACAAAGATCTGCACAACGGCCCCAAGAACAGATCAATCTGACCCCGGGAGGTCAATCAAATCACTAAGCAAAGATGCCCCCGTGAACCTATGCGCAGACCACATGCAGATTTTATGGACAAAATGCTAAAATGATGACCATTTTTAACTAAGCAAATGAGACCCAAATGATGCAAATAAGCTATGGATGGAAAGACAATACAAAGGACTATCCAATGGAACAAAAATCAGTGTAATCAGATATCGGGAAGGCAGTCAAATCACTCATTAAAGATGTACCTGTGAACCTGTCCCTGAGCCTGCCTGCAGAACTTATGCACAAAACTCAAAAAGTTGGACAAGATTAGAATATGCAAATGTTAACCAAATGATGCAAATGATATATGGATGGAAAGACAATACAAAGGGCTATCCAACGCAATAAGAATCAGCTCAATCGGACTCCGGGATCAAAAGTTATGCCTCGATGAACACGGCCCTGTGAGCATGCACGCAAGACTGCCAAAAGCCGTGTAACGGTCTACCAAAGGACCGTTACATGCATGTGACGGTCTACTGTAGGACCGTCACACTACCAGAGCCCTTAAAACACCAAAAATAGTTGGATAATGGAAGAAATATCACCTAAACATGAACATGCACCCACCCAACCTACAAAAGAGCATGAAAACAAGCGTGATGGGCATTGATGTCCCACCGTGATCGCCAAAAAACTGTTGATTTATTTTTTTAATTAGATTAGCTTCCCGCCCCCTTTAAATACATACATGCATAAACATGTGAATCAAAGACAAGGGGATGAAAAGATGGAAATACTAACCGTGATCGCCACCAAGGATTAACAACGCCGCAAGGATGAAGAAAGGAGTGCAACGACGCCGTATACCTTGGAAAGAAAACTTGATCGCGCTTGAAACGGGGTGTGGGGAACTTGTGGATTCAAACCTCCTCTCCTTCCAGCCGGCTAGAGGAAGAGGGCCTCACGTTGTATTCATGCTCTCCTGCAAAACAAAGATGAAACACAAAGGTAAAACCCATTAGAACATGCATGTGTAGTATCAATCCCGCAGTGATAAAATAGGGGTAGAAATTGAGGGCAAACTCACCGGGGGGAGGTTTTTAACCCCTATGGAAGGGTGGAAAAGATAGGTGTGTGTGTTGTGCATGCATGAGATTTGAAATCAAGAGATTTGATTGAGAGAATAGAGAGAAAACGATGATGCAAAACGGAGAAAAATGCTTGTGTAGCAGAAAGTGCAGGAAACTGTGATGATTTGTGATTTTGAGAGAAAGAGAACTAAGAGTGGAGATCATGAAATCAAGCCCAGAAGGATAGAATAAAAAGCCAATCATGAACTCGCGACTGCGAGCTGGGCAGTTTTTATAGAGTTTTGTAAGAAATCCTCATCTTCTTATCACGACTGCCGGAGATAGAGTCCAAGATAAATCAAGTTCTCTGAATCAAACTCGAGTTCTCTGGATTAAACTCGAGATAATACTAAGGACAAGAGATAGGAACAAACGGGGATCAATTCAGAGGAGGATTCTAGAAGATATGTTTTTTGGAAGGTAGCCCCGGAGCCTTATCTGCAGAGTTTGAGTTGAACTAGGATACTTAAATCCTGATCTTGCAACCCAGATTCCAAGAGATATTGCTAATAAAAATTTGATTCCTGTGAACCAAATTCAAGATAATACCAAGGGCTAGAAGTAGGAAAAAACGGGGATCAATTTGGATAAGAATTCAAGAAGTTATGGACTCTTCAAGAGGGCCACGGCGCACAAAAACGGAGCAGAGTCCTGCACGAATTGGACTCTCTGGTGCATGTAACGGTCTAGGGTAGGACCGTTAGAGTGATGTAACGGACTAGGGTAGGTCCGTCACACTCTGGAGGTCGAACGAGACGTTTTCGGATGAGATTGGATGTAACGCACCTAAACAGGGCCGTCACTTGGTCTAACGGTCAAGGATAGGACCGCCACATTCTAGGGGTTGAACCGGGCTGTTTTGGGCAAGTTTTGGTGTGACGGTCTATCGTAGGACCGTCACACTGAAGTAACGGTCTTCACTGGGCCGTCACTTCAATGAAGTAACGCACCTGCAAATGACCTTCACTTCGATGAAGGCAGATTCTGGGCAGACTGCGCGCGACTTTAGAAATCGAAGCGTATCTCTCAAACGGTGGAGAATTAGACAAAGTGGTAAACATAGAAGTTGTAGATAACTGAGAGAGGAACAACTTTTATGAAAAAAGTAATGTGAGAAAATGATTGGAAGAGGGTGAAAATAGGGCTGGAAGAGAGAGGAAAATTCTGGAATGTAGGTGAACAGCACAGCACGCCAGAAAAATGTGAATAGCTCACAATCGGGGCAGAACCGGCCAACGGTGTAGAAGAAGAAATTGTAGATCTTTGAAAGAGGAACAACTTTGATGAAGACAACTTTTTGAAAGAGGGAATGGAAGAGGGTGTAAAAGAACCACTTTCAGGATTGCGCAGTGAGAGAGAGCCGATTACTTGAGGGAAGTCGGCCTAAATGGGCCGAAAGTTGATTTGGAAGTGGGAATTTGATAAGATATGCTCCAGGGCTCTAAGAAATCATGATCCCCAAGACTCAAAGGATATGAAATGGTAAAAATGGGCTTGAAATCCATCCGAGGAAGCTCCGAAATAATGGCTAATTCGGGACATCAAAAATGATGAATAAGAGAAATGACACAACTTGTGGACTAAAAACGGGTGTCAACAGATGCCCCTCCTTGATGTCCGCTTTGCAAGGGAACGAGCGAAAGCGACGTGGAGGCAAAATGGAAAGGAGGTGGAGTGAAAGCGACAGCGACGTGAAATGGAGATGAAGCGGAGATGAAGCGGAGAGAACTGATAATCGGGCATCAAGGCCAAAAAAGACACCCGTTACAACCAACAAGCGACAGGAATTCTCCCGAAAACGCCAAACTAACCACCTGAAATGATTGACAAGGATGAGACATGTCTGGAGAACTAAACTAAAGGAGGAAAAGGAAACACGACCAGCCTCATCGGGGACACAATCCACGGACAATGAGTGGGTCGGAAGGAACACAGCATAAGAGCTGGAAAGGAGAGATAAGACTGAGATAAAATCCAGACAGGAATCACACTGGCCAATTAGACCAAGCGGCAAGATCAGAGAAATCGTTCAAATTCGGAGTGGAATGAGGAATCTCTTATCCAAGAGAACTGAGTGCAATCAACCATTGCTGAGGAGAAATCCTTGAATGGATCACGAGACATGAATGATCAAAAATGACATGATGCATGCTGGGCTAAAATAAAGAAATCATTAAAACGAATGCAAAGAAAAAGAAAAAATAGAAAGTACTCAAGGATAATATTGCTAGACTGAGCCAAGACGGGGTCAAGAATCTTCTGCAACCACGGCGTGCGAGACAGAGTCTATCGTCCCCCACTCGACTCAACCGAGCGGCGTATCCAACGATTAACCGTATGCTCTTAGATCATCATCGTTTTTGTTAAAGGGGAACATCAGATCCCAGAACACACGGGCAACCATCCGATCCTTGAGAGTCTATAATAACGTAGATACCATATAGTAATGCAACAATGAGCAAGGATAGAGAGCCATACCTGACTTACCTGCCAAGCGAAGCGGCATTCTTTTGCATTTTTGATTTTTGATTTTTTATGGATTTTCAAATAAGACAACAACCACATGACATGACATGATGTGAACATGAACGAATATGAACGAGCATGACATGAAGACAACATAATAAGAGAAATATGAATGAAACATGTCACAACATAACATAACAAAGATGGATGAAACATAACAAACAAACAAATGGCAAACATGCATGCGACTAAAGGCACGGTGGGACAAGACAACATGTACACGGTGGGACAGCACACATGGTGGTATAAGGACATGGTGGGACAAAGACACGTGGGATGACAATACCACGGAGGACAAAGACATGTGTGATGAACGATATGGCGGGATAAAAGACACGACCAACACGAGAGAACAGACACATATGACAAGGACACAGCGGGATAAAAGACATGGAGGACCATAGACATGATAAAGACAACAAACACATTCTTCAATCAAAGCCCAAGATCAGATGAAGCGGAACCGCCAGGTTCAAAACCGTGAGATAATTCCCTCTCATGGAGACATGATTAAGCAGATAGGCGAAAGTTGAGAAGGCCATGAGCTTCAGAACAGATCTAGAGATAGGATTGAAGAGATGAGAACATATCGAAGAATATGATCAAGAGACAGAGCGGATGATAGAGCAAGGAAAGCTTGAACCTGCAACCTGCAGCCTGCACACTTAGCAAACAGATTACGTATATGTCCTCAAGATAAAAATAAAAGGAACAAAAGAGAAGTATTTTTGGATTTTTGTATTTCTGATTTTTTTTTGCCATATTCAAATTTTTGTGATTTTTTTTGACATATTCAATTTTTTTTTTGGAATTTTAAAAATATTTCTTTTTTTTTCATAATTTTGACATATTTGATTTTTTTAGATTTTGAACTATATTTCATTTTTTTAGATTTTGACATATCAATCTGCAGCACCCAAAGACGGGCTCGAACTACTGGCCATGGATCGCCGTCCCTCCCCTCTCATTAAAAGCTTCCCTTAAGGAGGGCGTGCATGTGAGGGTGGCTTACCATAACCAACCGCCTCTAAAGAACGGTGCCCCTACTAAGGCCATACCCGGGATACAACCCAGCCTAAGAGGGAGATAGAAGAAAATTGGAGACAAGCTTTATGCAGGATGGGAGACATCAGGATTTGAATTCCTTCCAGGGCACCACCCCTCAAAGAGATAGTCTGTTGCGCTGGGGCTTTGTGTCTTTGATTTTGAGACCCATATTTATCAGGCACGCATGCGACTAGGCTCAAGACGTCCCGCGGGGCTTCGCCACTCTTGCCATGCCTTTGATTTTCATAATTTTGCATATTCATTCTCATTTTGGTAGCCCTTATTGGCTAGATATTGCCTGAAAGCTCACTTTCGACGGTCAAGACTGCCCCTATTTGAGACCTCTCCCGTATTAGGGAGCGCCTAGGTTGGTCATCTTATCCATCAACCTCTTGCCCCTGCACTTGGCTGAGTAGAGAAAAGAAAAAGACCTTTGTGCATACCCAAAGTATGGCCAAAGCAGCAACGGTGTTGCACGAGAGAGATCGGCTATGGCTTGCCGTGTGGTGTGTGAAAAACCCATGCTCAAAAGGTCACCCTCAACGATCGGGGAAAGAACTAGACTCCCAGCGCGGAGCTATCACTGGCCTAAGGATGCTGCAGAAGTGAACTCATTTTAAATGAACTAAGCAAATTTCTAAAAGCCACTTAACCATGTGAGGAACCAACATTTATCTTAACAATGTGCAGGAGTAAATAAGTGATAATAATAGCATGTTCTTTGCACAAAATAAGATACCTTGCAAATCCACGGAATGAAACTAGCATCCTGAAGCAATCGTGATCATCGAGCTTCGCGCAGCACGAGCTTCATATTCCTTGCTTGACAGGACGAAAGGGAGAGGATAACAAAGGATTAAAGATTCCTTGGCACGGAGGAGCGGCTGGACGAAGGAGGATAAAAAGGAAGAGAGACGAGGGCTAGAACTCCCTCGTTAAGGTGCCAAGACCCTGATAACAAGGAACCAAATATAGAAGAAACCATATTAGCTGAGATCAAGGCGGGCTAAAGCCTCGAAAACAGCAAGAGAAAGGGCGAAGACCACGAAAGGGTGAAGAGGAAAGAGTAGAAAGATGATAAGAAGAATCATCCGACGTGGTCGGAGAAGAGGAACGATAATCATCCGGCAGTGCCAGAGAAGGAGAATGGGAGACACCCGCCAAGGTCGGGGAATAAGAAGAACCCGGAGATACTGGAAGGGAAGAATCAGAGGCAACACCTGGAAGTCTTGAGGAAGAATAATCAGGTGATGTCCCGAGATTTGGATGGAATGATGACATAGGCCAGGGCCTAGAATCGTGAGAGGAGGAAAAATCTGGAGGATCCGGATAGGAAAAAGAAGAACAGGGATTCGCGGACCCGAGATGGGAGGAGAGAATTGTGGGGGGAGAATTAGGAGAGGGCAGATACACCACCCAGGGGTGGGAACTGAGCAGAAGAAATGATGAGTGATTTTGAGAGGAAGAGAACTAAGAGTGGAGATCATGAAATCAAACCCAGAAGGATAGAATAGAAAGCCAATACTTCCCTCTTCAAGTCAGGGTCGAAGGATTGAGTCGGCGGTGCTGCATGGCTTCACCCCACGTCCGAAAAGAGCCCCCCATCGCGACTGCGAGCTGGGCAGTTTTTATACAGTTTTGTAAGAAATCCTCATCTTCTTATCACGACTCCCGGAGATAGAGTCCAAGATAAATCGAGTTCTCTGGATCAAACTCGAGATAATACGGAGGACAAGAGATAGGGACAAACGGGGATCAATTCAGAGGAGGATTCTAGAAGATATGTCTTTTGGAAGGCAGCCCCGGAGCCTTATCTGCAGAGTTTGAGTTGAACTAGGATACTTAAATCCTGATCTTGCGACCCAGATTCCAAGAGATATTGCCAATAAAAATTTGATTCCTATGAACCAAATTCAAGATAATACCAAGGGCTAGAAGTAGGAAAAAACGGGGATCAATTTGGATAAGAATTCAAGAAGTTATGGACTCTTCAAGAGGGCCACGGCGCACAAAAATGGAGCAGAGTCCAGCACGAATTGGACTCTCTGGTGCATGTAACGGTCTAGGGTAGGACCGTTAGAGTGATGTAACGGACTAGGGTAGGTCCGTCACACTCTGGAGGTCGAACGAGACGTTTTCGGATGAGATTGGATGTAACGCACCTAAATAGGGCCGTCACTTGGTCTAACGGTCACGGATAGGACCGCCACATTCTAGGGGTTGAACCGGGCTGTTTTGGGCAAGTTTTGGTGTGACGGTCTATCGTAGGACCGTCACACTGAAGTAACGGTCTTCACTGGGCCGTCACTTCAATGAAGTAACGCACCTGCAAATGACCTTCACTTCGATGAAGGCAGATTCTGGGCAGACTGCGCGCGACTTTAGAAATCGAAGCGTATCTCTCAAACGGTGGAGAATTAGACAAAGTGGTAAACATAGAAGTTGTAGATAACTGAGAGAGGAACAACTTTTATGAAGAAATAAATGTGAGAAAATGATTGGAAGAGGGTGAAAATAGGGCTGGAAGAGAGAGAAAAATTCTGGAATGTAGGTGAACAGCACAGCACGCCAGAAAAATGTGAATAGCTCACAATCGGGGCAGAACCGGCCAACGGTGTAGAAGAAGAAATTGTAGATCTTTGAAAGAGGAACAGCTTTGATGAAGACAACTTTTTGAAAGAGGGAATGGAAGAGGGTGAAAAAGAACCACTTTCAGGACTGCGCAGTGAGAGAGAGCCGATTACTTGAGGGAAGTCGGCCTAAATGGGCCGAAAGTTGATTTGGAAGTGGGAATTTGATAAGATAAGCTCCAGGGCTCTAAGAAATCATGATCTCCAAGACTCAAAGGATATGAAATGGTAAAAATGGGCTTGAAATCCATCCGAGGAAGCTCCGAAATAATGGCTAATTCGAGACATCAAAAATGGTGAATAAGAGAAATGACACAACTTGTGGGCTAAAAACGGGTGTCAACACACCCGTCCCCGGGAAACCCCTGATCTTGTACATTTCTGTAATTGAGGACTCCCTAGGGGCTGTTCTGGCACAGGTGGACAATGAAGGAAAGGAAAGGGCGGCGTACTATCTCTCAAGGTTATTTAATCCCGCCGAATCCAAGTACACTACTATGGAGAAGACCTGTGCAGCACTAGTGTGGGTAGCGCAGAAGCTTAAACACTATTTTCTTGCCCACGAGGTTAGGCTCATCTCTAGAATGGACCCCATTCGTTATCTGTTGGAAAAGCCGGTCCTTTCTAATCGGCTAGCTCGCTGGCAAAGCTTTCTTTCCCAGTTCGACATCACCTTCATCGTGCAGAAAGCAACCAAGGGATATGCTATTGCCGAGCACCTGGCTCATTCTCCTATCCCTCGCACTGATTCCATCCAGGATGAATTCCCCGATGAACACCTGGCAGTGATCACTCATCTTCCTTTCTGGTCTCTTCATTTCGACGGTGCCCTTAATTCCCAGGGCAGCGGAGTCGGCGCCGTCCTCCTTACTCCAGAAGGGGTAACCATCCCCGTGGCATATCAACTCTCATTTCCCGCCACCAACAATATAGCCGAGTATGAGGCTCTCCTTGCCGGTCTGAAGCACGCCTACATCTTGGGCGCGCGATACCTTAATATCATAGGAGACTCTCAGCTGGTGCTGCGGCAAGTTTTGGCGACTTACCGCACCCGCGACCCTAAGCTCAAACCCTACCAAGAATTGGTCATGCTCTTGGCCAGGCAATTCAGGAAACTCGTCTATATTCACACTCCTCGTTCTCAGAACATCTTGGCCGATGCCCTGGCATCGCTCGCCTCTTCCCTATCACTTCCCCTGAGTCGCGCCACTGAGACCATTGTGGTCCAAAGGCTAGATGTTCCTTCTCTTCAGGATCCCTGGTTCAACAATCTTAGAATGTCCGTAGAGAAGAAAATAGAAAGGGAGGAGACAAAAGAAGTTTCATTGACTGAGCTCGAGGAGATCATTGAAGAAGAAGAGCCGCCGTGGTTTTATGAGATAGAACAATACTGCAAGGATGGTACATTTCCGGAAACGGCCAATGATGAGCAGCGAAGAGCCATTAGAAGAGTCGCCGCAAGATACACGATCATCGCAGGTGAATTGTATAGGCGGGCTCTGAATGGAGTTCTAATGAGATGCCTAGATGACGAAGGAGCTTGGAAAGTCGTGGAAGCAGCCCACTCCAGCGAGTGTGGAGGGCATGTGAATGGACAAGCGTTGGCAAAGAAGATTCTTAGGCAGGGCTATTACTGGCCAACCCTAGAAAAAGATTGCTCCACCTATGTCCGTAGGTGTCTTCAGTGCCAAATCCATGCCGACAAAATCCACGCTCCGGCCTCTTCTCTTCATCCTATTACGGCCCCCTGGCCATTTGCTATGTGGGCATTTGATATCATCAGACCCCTCGGTGATCCAAATTCTGTTGTTAAACAGAAATCCTTCATTCTGACGGCTACGGAGCACTTTACCAAGTGGGCTGAAGCTGAAGCTTATGCAGAAATCAAAGCCACCATAGTATGCCGCTTCATCATGAAGAACATTATCACGCGGTTCGGGGTGCCAAGCGACATCGTCACCGACAACGGGCCTCAGTTCATCTCACAAGAACTCCAGGACCTCTGTAAGAAATTCAATATAGTTTTGCATCATTCATCACCATACTACCCCCAAGGTAATGGCCAGGCTGAGGCCACGAATAAAACCCTTCTTAAAATTTTCAAGAAAACATGTGAATCACATAAATTTGCTGATTGGGCCGATAAACTGATAGAAGCTCTATGGGCCTACCGCACCTCCGTCCGCACTCCCACAGGGCAGACTCCCTTTGCCCTCACCTATGGAATGGAAGCGGTTGTAATGCCCCGGATTTTTTTTTCGGATCATTTTAGCGGGTCTCGGAGTGTATTTTGTGCTTTACACGTGTTTTTCCCTGATGTGCCTTCGGAACTCTTTGCAGGGCAAACCGTGGCGTTCTACGACTCCGGGACAGTACCACTGCGTTGTGTTCCTTCCGAGGATTGCGGAGGTAATTTTCTGAATTTATCGAATTTTCGGGTCTTTCCTATATATACTAACCCTTTTCTCTCTCCCCCTCTCATTCTCTCTTTCTCACTCTCTCTCTTCTCTCACACCCTCTTTCTCCCCTCTCTTCTCCGGCGGCCGACGGAGCGAGGCGGGGGCGAGGCGGAGGCGGCGCGGGTGAGGACGCGGGCGACGATGGGCGAGGATCGAGGCGGTGGAGGCGCGTGGGAGCACGTGGCGCGGTCGCGAGCCAGCGAGGGTTTCACGGCGTTTCTTCGCGGATCGGTGAGCTCGGGGCGCGAAATCTTCGGTGGAGGTAGGGTGATGGTTCCCCAGCTCGTGCACTTCCTTTCCCGCGAGTTTCGTAGGCCGTGGTGAGCCGAGCGGGTGGAATCGGGGTTTTTGGGCAAAACCCATGTTTTAGGGCTTGTGGGCCGATCTCCCATTTCATTGCGTTTTTGGCCGATCCGAGGCCGTAGATGCATGCTAGGGGCTTCTGGGGAGCTTCCCCCTTGTTTTCGCCCTCTCTTGTGGAGGTATGGGGGCGTGGGACGAGTTTTGGGTCGTTTCCCGCCGTAGCGTTCTCAGAAGGAAGTGACGGTCCTTCCAGTGGCCGTCACTTGGTGTAACGCGCCCAGGCAGGGCCGTTACATTCCCCTTCTGTTGGCCTTTGGTGGTCTGTGGGTGTGACGGTCCCACGATAGACCGCCAGGTGCTGTGACGCACCAGGGCTAGACCGTTAGAGTCTCTTCCGTTAGTTTTCGGGTCAGGCGTGTGACGCACCAGGGCTGGCGCGTCACAGCCTTGTGACGCCCCAGGGTGGGTGCGTCACCTTCCCTGTTGCCCAGCTGAGGGCTGGGGGTGTGACGGTGCCCTCTGGACCGTTACATGCTTGTAACGTGCCCAGGGTGGGCCGTCGGAGCCGTTTTATCCGTTGGGGAGGGCAGCGTGTGTGACGCGCCGGGCCAGACGCGTTACATCCGTGTAACGCGTTGGGGCAAGCGCGTTACATCCTGCTTTCACGCTGAGAGCGTGAGGCGTGTAACGCACCAGGGCAAGCGCGTTACATTCGTGTAACGCGCTGGGCCAGGCGCGTTACATCCTGTGTTTCTTTGGGGCCGTATGACGGCTTGTGTTGGGCCGCCAGGTGGATGTGACGGTCTCGCCTGGACGTTACAGCCCTGTGACGGTCTAGGGCTAGACCGTCAGGCTTTGTGTTGTTCCGAGGCGAGTCTTTGTGTTCTCCGTCTTGCTCCGCAAGGTGTGGATCCCCGGTCGACCCGGTTGGGACCCAGTGGTCGACCTGCGATCTTGTGAGTGTCCCTGACACCCGTGGGTTTCTGTGTCCGTGTTTTGAGGGTGTCTGGAGGACCGTGTTATCTCGTTTAGCGTGCCCGTAGGGTTGAGAGTCCCGGTGACTTCTCGCGCGCTGGGCCTTCGTGTTACGCTCGATCGAGTCACCGTGTATCGGTGTGTGAGCGGTGGGGTCTCCCCCGCATGTCGTGGGTTTCTTTGGAAGGAGATTCCCATGTGGGCCATGTGTTGGCCTTGGACTGCGAGTCCAGTTATCCGGCCTGGGGCTGGAGGTTTCCCACTTGCTTCAAGATGGGAAATCGTCGGGGCGGCTTGTGTGCTGCCTTGGGAATCGTGCTTCTGCGTTTTCCGTGTGGCCCGTGTGAGTGGCTTTAGTCCTTTGCGTTCCCTCTCCGAGGGAGTGGTCTTGGCGACTCGTGTGTTGTCTCGGTACTCGTGCTACCGTGGTTTCAGACCTAGAGATTGGAATAGATTGACGGCCTTGTGCTGTTGCGTACAACGGTCTTGACCCCGAGTCCTGTGACTCAAGGACCTTTGGGTTTAGTGCGTCTAGAGGACTGTCCAGAGTCTAGTGACTTAGCGTCACTTGGGTTTTCTCGACTCTCGCGCAGGCTGTGTGCGTGACCGTGGACTGTATGTCATGTTTCTTCTCCGACTGTGGTCACCGTGTAACGGGGCCGGTACGTGGGCTGGTCCCCGTACGTCGTCGGATTCGGACGTTGTGTTCCGTTGAGAGTCTACTCCTTCAGTGACCCTCCACTAGTCGTAGCCTACTAGTACGCGTGTGCTAGTTGCACCAGGGAGTGGTGTACGGGCTTACCCTGAGGACGGTTAGACTGGTTTCCGTCGGGCCCCTCGTCGTAGCCAGAGTCCGGCTGCGGGGGAAAACCAGTCAGAGGGCCAGACCTAGGACGCGTGGTCTGTGTGTGCACCCGTGGTTGGGGACTGTGGACGCACGTCGACGGGCGTGACCCCAGCTAGTCACTTGTTTGTGTTTACTTGTACGGTGTTCGCGCCTCGGGTAGGACCTACCACGTCAGGCGGGTCACCTGCGGTGCGGTGTAAGACGTCAGGGGACGCTACCGGCTGTGCTTCTAGTGGGTGGTACTCCTGTCGAGTACGGAGTGACAGACTATCAGTTTTCGTGGCCTTGACCTTCGGGTTTTCGGTCGTGTCGACCGTTAAATCCTTCGGCTGTTTTGCCGTGGCGCGTGTGTTGGTCTTCGCATCGTGAGTCTAGTGCTAGTGGCTTTACCGAGGTTCCATCTTGTGGTGCAGTACCCGCGATCGGATGGTCGGGGTGGCACCTTGGACAGCGTGTCCAGGTTGGCTGTGTCCGGGGGACAGGCCTCTGCGGCATGGTTGCCGTGTGTTGTTACTTCGGTAGGCGGTACTAGCGTGGTTTGGTGGCTTCGACGGTGTGATCGAGGTGCCTTCCGGTACAGTAGGAGTAGCTGTAGTGCCGAGTTTTGACCGGCCACCGGTTTGCTGTTCCTGCTGTAGTTGTAGCTCTCCTTTCCGCTACCGCCGTTGTTTCCGGTTGGGGTTCCGCGGGATCCCTGCTGAGTCTCTGTTTTGGAGACTCATTCCCTGCTTTTCAGGTGTTGCGGTTCTTCCTCGTGGTTCGAGGACGCGGAGCGGAGGTTCTCAGTTGCCAGCTTGCCGGGCCGAGTGTTCACTTGGCATGTGGTACGTTTTTACTGCTTTAGACTGTACTTTTTGTTGGACTGGACTCTGTTGTAGCTGTTGTTGTTCTTTCTTTCAGCTCGTTATTGTGGGTTGTCCTACTTTATTTCCTATTTCTTTGTGCCTCCACACTCCTTTTAGCCCTTCCGAGCCCTCCCGGCTCGTGGGTGGCGATGCGAGTCTCGGGTTATCGGGCCTTCTCGGTAATCGGATTCTCGGGTCGTCACAGCTGGTATCAGAGCGAGGTTTGTGGGCGTGCATAGGAATTCGAAATATTGCAGTGATCAGAGTCCATAAGGTCCAGTACAGTCGGCAGCTGGCATAGGGTTTTGTGCTTGTTTTTTTTTTTCCGCTTTGTTTCTCGGTTGAGAGCTTGAGTGCGCTGTGCGGCGCTGTGAAGGTGGTTGCTGTCCGCGGCTTTCGTGCCAGCATGGGGTCTAAGGATCAAGGTCGAGAGCCTTCTCCCTCATCGGTGGTGGCCCTGGTTGTGCTGCGTTGGGCAGAGGTTGCTGGCAGGCGTGAGCTCGCGGTGCTGCGTTCGAGGAACCTGCAGCGTGGTCAGGTGGCTGGTGCGGACTGTTCTTGGTTAAGTGGCCTTGAGCGTTCTCTGAGGGAGCTGCTGTCGGTTTTTGGTCACTCCAGCTTGAGGTTTGTCCAGCTCCTGAGGCGTTTTGATCGAGAAGTATGCTCCGGTGAGCGGAATGTCTTCTCGGTGAGCTACTGTTTCGTCGAGCCTGATGTCCTTGTCGTGCTCTGTGGCGTCAGAAATGACGTGTCGGTCCCGATTGTTTTATGGATTTCGAGGCAGGATTGGGCTGTGGTGTCCCAGTAAGTTTTTGCTCCTGCGTTCCTGTCAGTGGATGGGTTGTGTTCACCCTGGGGTTGGCTTGAGATGTGAAGGCTCCACGGTGAGTTCGGGACTCGAGGATGAGCATTGGCGGTTGCCAGTTATGGCTCGTGTTGCGGCTCTTGGGTGCCGTGTTGCAGTTCGAGGAATTGCAGCGGTGATGCATCGAGAGATGTTGTGATTGTGGTCCGACGTGACACTCGTCGAGTGTGTCGGAGGCGCTGACATGATGGAAGCGATGGCTTTTCCTTGGTGTTGGATGGTGCTGTTTCCAACATGTGCGAGGCTTGAGGTCAGGTCGAGCGTGGAGTTCTTCCGTTGGTCGGGAGTGCGCTGGTTTCTCCATTGGTTGGAGAGATTGTGTTGGGCTAAGGTTCGCCGTCTTGCATTGCGTGTTCGGATTGGTTAGCCTTGTGTGCCATGAAGTCCGTGCGAGACGTGCTCCTTATCTTGGCAAGGCGGTTGCCTGTGAGAAGTTGTGCCCGTTCCCTTGTCGTGTAAGGGTGCTGGCGCTGTTCCGAAAGGACGAGCGCTGGTTGGGCGGCGTTTGCTTTCTCGGCTGTGTGCGCGGATCTGAGTACGCAGCGGAAGCGTGGTGGGCTTGTGACCCACTAGTTCAGGATCGTAGCGTTGGTTGCTACGGGTGGATTCCTGAGTTCGCGTTCAGCATCGGAGGATGGGTTCCTCGGTGTGAAACGTGTTGTTGCCGTGCCGTTGCTCGTGGTATTATGGTTGTTGGCACTGGCAGGATGGAGTGTTGGGGGAAAGTGCTGACTAGTGCGCCGCATGAGTACCCTGTTCCTGTGAAGGAAGCCGAGTCAGGCGTCGATGTTGGACCTGGATGAGGTTGTTGAGGATGTCGCCTGACGGAGGTCGAGGACGTGTTGGTCAGAGTCGGTGGCTTGGCGCCCGACTTGTGTTCCCAATCGTATCCTCGGATGAGATCGTCTTTTGAGGAAGTCGTCTCTGGCAGGCCGTGGGCTCCTGTTGGTTCTACGGTCTTGTCGGATTGTGACGGTGAGATGTTTCTTGCTTAGGGACCCGTGAGCACTGTCCAGGTGGTGTCCCGTGGCTCTGTGGTAAGGGCGTAATCGGCTTTGGTAGGTGTCCACTTGGATTGATCGAAGGATTTGACGAGACCAGATGGATGAGTGACGCCTATGGGCGGAGGCCTTTTGTGAGGTGGGCGTCGGAGGATGGTCCTTGATATGATGTTGGTGTCGCAAAGGTTATCCCTGGGTTGATGACTAGCATGGGGTGGTTCCCTATAAGTCTGAGTCCCGTGAGGTGATGACTGAAGACGCCAGGTTCTGTCATTTGGATTCGTCATGCTCCCCGAGAGGGTCGAGCTGAGCGAGCGGTTAGTGACCAGTGGATGGTCTTTTCAGAGACAGAAGATGCTGGTTGTTGGGGCTCGAGCGTGGCGAGAGCCGTGTGCCAGCGAGACCTTTGGTGGTCGTTTCTGTGATGTGCCTTTCCGGATGGGATCTGGGCTTTGTCGAAGTTTGTCTTCTGACAAGAGTTGGCACAGTGTTATGTCCGGTTTTTGGCCTGCCATGTGTGAGGTGTTCCTTGATGTTGAGCCGATGTTCTGGTTGCGGTCTGCTGAGATGACTGCTTGAGCTGGTGGAGGCTCTGTTTTGGTTGCTCCCTTGAGGAGGGTATGTGATCTGTCAGCTAGCTGCGAAGCTGTTGTGCAATTTGTCTGCCGACCATAGGTTGGATCGGTAGCTGTTGATCGTGTCGAGGGTTGTGTTTCTTCGGTGAGCGAGATCGTGGCTGCGACGCCATGGTGGATTCTCGCGTTGACTGAGGTGATGCCGGACTGTGTCCTTTGGTATATGCCTGCTCTGCTGGCCAGTGTGCTCGGCGCGAGGAGCGAGGTGTTGTGTGTGATTGTGAGTCTGGCTGTGTTCCTCAGGATTCGTGTTTTCGTGAGAATCGAGGTTTTCTGTGCTAGGGCTCTGACAGCGTGTCAGTTGGTTCAGTGTTCTTCCCCTGGGACTCCGTGCTAGGTCCTGAATTTCGAGGATGAAATTCTTTTAAGGGGGGAGGGCTGTAATGCCCCGGATTTTTTTTTCGGATCATTTTAGCGGGTCTCGGAGTGTATTTTGTGCTTTACACGTGTTTTTCCCTGATGTGCCTTCGGAACTCTTTGCAGAGCAAACCGTGGCGTTCTACGACTCCGGGACAGTACCACTGCGTTGTGTTCCTTCCGAGGATCGCGGAGGTAATTTTCCGTAATTTTCTGAATTTATCGAATTTTCGGGTTTTTCCTATATATACTAACCCTTTTCTCTCTCCCCCTCTCATTCTCTCTTTCTCACTCTCTCTCTTCTCTCACACCCTCTTTCTCCCCTCTCTTCTCCGGCGGCCGACGGAGCGAGGCGGGGGCGAGGCGGAGGCGGCGCGGGTGAGGACGCGGGCGAGGATGGGCGAGGATCGAGGCGGTGGAGGCGCGTGGGAGCTCGTGGCGCGGTCGCGAGCCGGCGAGGGTTTCACAGCGTTTCTTCACGGATCGGTGAGCTCGGGGCGCGAAATCTTCGGTGGAGGTAGGGTGATGGTTCCCCAGCTCGTGCACTTCCTTTCCCGCGAGTTTCGTAGGCCGTGGTGAGCCGAGCGGGTGGAATCGGGGTTTTTGGGCAAAACCCATGTTTAAGGGCTTGTGGGCCGATCTCCCGTTTCATTGCATTTTTGGCCGATCCGAGGCCGTAGATGCATGCTAGGGGCTTCTGGGGAGCTTCCCCCTTGTTTTCCCCCTCTCTTGTGGAGGTATGGGGGCGTGGGACGAGTTTTGGGTCGTTTCCCGCCGTAGCGTTCTCGGAAGGAAGTGACGGTCCTTCCAGTGGCCGTCACTTGGTGTAAGGCGCCTAGGCAGGGCCGTTACATTCCCCTTCTGTTGGCCTTTGGTGGTCTGTGGGTGTGACAGTCCCACGATAGACCGCCAGGTGCTGTGACGCACCAGGGCTAGACCGTTAGAGTCTCTTCCGTTAGTTTTCGGGTCAGGCGTGTGACGCACCAGGGCTGGCGCGTCACAGCCTTGTGACGCCCCAGGGTGGGTGCGTCACCTTCCCTGTTGCCCAGCTGAGGGCTGGGGGTGTGGCGGTGCCCTCTGGACCGTTACATGCTTGTAACGCGCCCAGGGTGGGCCGTCGGAGCCGTTTTATCCGTTGGGGAGGGCAGCGTGTGTGACGCGCCGGGCCAGACGCGTTACATCTGTGTAACGCGTTGGGGCAAGCGCGTTACATCCTGCTTTCACGCTGAGAGCGTGAGGCGTGTAACGCACCAGGGCAAGCGCGTTACATTCGTGTAACGCGCTGGGCCAGGCGCGTTACATCCTGTGTTTCTTTGGGGCCGTGTGACGGCTTGTGTTAGGCCGCCAGGTGGATGTGACGGTCTCGCCTAGACCGTTACAGCCCTGTGACGGTCTAGGGCTAGACCGTCAGGCTTTGTGTTGTTCCGAGGCGAGTCTTTGTGTTCTCCGTCTTGCTCCGCAAGGTGTGGATCCCCGGTCGACCCGGGTGGGACCCAGTGGTCGACCTGCGGTCTTGTGAGTGTCCCTGACACCCGTGGGTTTCTGTGTCCGTATTTTGAGGGTGTCTGGAGGACTGTGTTATCTCGTTTAGCGTGCCCGTAGGGTTGAGAGTCCCGGTGACTTCTCGCGTGCTGGGCCTTCGTGTTACGCTCGATCGAGTCACCGTGTATCGGTGTGTGAGCGGTGGGGTCTCCCCCGCATGTCGTGGGTTTCTTTGGAAGGCGATTCCCATGTGGGCCATGTGTTGGCCTTGGACTGCGAGTCCAGTTATCCGGCCTGGGGCTGGAGGTTTCCCGCTTGCTTCAAGATGGGAAATCGTCGGGGCGGCTTGTGTGCTGCCTTGGGAATCGTGCTTCTGCGTTTTCCGTGTGGCCCGTGTGAGTGGCCTTAGTCCTTTGCGTTCCCTCTCCGAGGGAGTGGTCTTGGCGACTCGTGTGTTGTCTCGGTACTCGTGCTACCGTGGTTTCAGACCTAGAGATTGGAATAGATTGACGGCCTTGTGCTGTTGCGTACAATGGTCTTGACCCCGAGTCCTGCGACTCAAGGACCGTTGGGTTTAGTGCGTCTAGAGGACTGTCCAGAGTCTAGTGACTTAGCGTCACTTGGGTTTTCTCGACTCTCACGCAGGCTGTGTGCGTGACCGTGGACTGTATGTCATGTTTCTTCTCCGACTGTGGTCACCGTGTGATGGGGCCGGTACGTGGGCTGGTCCCCGTACGTCGTCGGATTCGGACGTTGTGTTCCGTTGAGAGTCTACTCTTTCAGTGACCCTGAGGACGGTTAGACTGGTTTCCGTCGGGCCCCTCGTCGTAGCCAGAGTCCGGCTGCGGGGGAAAACCAGTCAGAGGGCCAGACCTAGGACGCGTGGTCTGTGTGTGCACACATGGTTGGGGACTGTGGACGCACGTCGACGGGCGTGACCCCAGATAGTCACTTGTTTGTGTTTACTTGTACGGTGTTCGCGCCTCGGGTAGGACCTACCACGTCAGGCGGGTCACCTGCGGTGTGGTGTAAGACGTCAGGGGACGCTACCGGCTGTGCTTCTAGTGGGTGGTACTCCTGTCGAGTACGGAGTGACAGACTATCAGTTTTCGTGGCCTTGACCTTCGGGTTTTCGGTCGTGTCGACCGTTAAATCCTTCGGCTGTTTTGCCGTGGCGCGTGTGTTGGTCTTCGCGTCGTGAGTCTAGTGCTAGTGGCTTTACCGAGGTTCCGTCTTGTGGTGCAGTACCCGCGATCGGATGGTCGGGGTTGCACCTTGGACAGCGTGTCCAGGTTGGCTGTGTCCGGGGGACAGGCCTCTGCGGCATGGTTGCCGTGTGTTGTTACTTCGGTAGGCGGTACTAGCGTGGTTTTGTGGCTTCGACGGTGTGATCGAGGTGCCTTCCGGTACAGTAGGAGTAGCTGTAGTGCCGAGTTTTGACCGGCCACCGGTTTGCTGTTCCTGCTCTAGTTGTAGCTCTCCTTTCCGCTACCGCCGTTGTTTCCGGTTGGGGTTCCGCGGGATCCCTACTGAGTCTCTGTTTTGGAGACTCATTCCCTGCTTTTCAGGTGTTGCGGTTCTTCCTCGTGGTTCGAGGACGCGGAGCGGAGGTTCTCAGTTGCCAACTTGCCGGGCCGAGTGTTCACTTGGCATGTGGTACGTTTTTACTGCTTTAGACTGTACTTTTTGTTGGACTGGACTCTGTTGTAGCTGTTGTTGTTCTTTCTTTCAGCTCGTTATTGTGGGTTGTCCGACTTTATTTCCTATTTCTTTGTGCCTCCACACTCCTTTTAGCCCTTCCGAGCCCTCCCGGCTCGTGGGTGGCGATGCGAGTCTTGGGTTATCGGGCCTTCCTGGTAATCGGATTCTCGGGTCGTCACAGCGGTGCTCCCGTATGAAATTCTGATCCCTTCCCTAAGGGTGCAGCTGGATAAGGAACTTAATCGTGACGAACGTCGAGAGGCGTTGCTAGTCCAACTAGAACTCTTAGACGAGAAGAGGTTGAATGCGGCCAATCATGTTTCAGTATATCAAAAGCGTGTCTCGCGATATTTTCAAAAGAAGGTCATTGAAAGGAAATTTCAAGTGAGTAATTTGGTTTTGAAACGCAAATTCATCAGGTCAGCAGGCCCCAGGTCTAAGCTGCAACCCAACTGGGAAGGGCCCTTTGTAATCAAAGAAGCTTATCCGGGCAATGCGTATCGTCTAATTAACGCGGAGGGTGAAGAATTGCCGAACCCGTGGAATGGGCTGTATTTAAAATGTTTTTATCCTTAAAAATCAAAATCCAGCTAACGGCTCAATGGCAGGGAATACCCCATCGTATGGCAGAAGGAGGACCCAGGTCCAGCACTTCACACACTACACGGTCGCCCGTGGTTCGGTAGTCTCTCGTGCTGCCTGACACCGTTTCTCCTTGGCCATGCTCAGGATGGATGAAAATCCTTGTATTTCCTCTCTCTCGGCTGAGGATAGGGGCAAGTGGTGAATAAGGGGGAGAGAACTGACCTACACTCCCCAATAAAAAGAGGTCTCAAATAGGGGCAGTCCGTTAAGACCTGACTCCGCAAAGCACAAAAAAAAAAGAGAGAAAAGGGGAAACACAATAAAGGAAAGGGCAAAAATTGAAAAATGAGGCCGAAAGCGCAAAAGCTCGAATCTCCCAAAAATTCCCCCGAAAGCATACAACTAGGCATGGCAAGAGTGGCAGTACAGTTTCCCCGCGGGACGTTATGAGCCCGGCCGTATGCGTGCCTAAGGCGGATAAAGGTTCGATGACGGACGCAAAAGCCCTGGCGCAACAGACCATATTCTTTAAAAAAGGGAAGTGTCCCGGGAAAGAACTCAAGCCCTAAAAACCTCTACACCTATCGTCAGCTTCACTACTCAATCTTTTTTACTTTCCCAAGGAATGAATCCCACCCCGGGTATGGCCTCACCAGAAGCACCGTCGAGCAAAGTTGACTCCGATCACAGGCGGTCCCCCTTTCTGCACGCGCTGAGCCCTGGAAGTCCATAGCAAGACGAGAAGGTCCCTGCTATTGAGACCCGAGCTGATTTCAAAACCCAAAAAATCAAATATTTCAAAACCCAAAAAAATCAAATATTTCAAAACCCAAAAAATCAAATATTTCAAAACCTAAAAAAAAATCAAATATTTCAAAACCCAAAAAATCAAATATTTCAAAACCCAAAAGAATCAAATATTTCAAAACCAAAAAAATCAAATATTTCAAAACCCAAAAAATCAAATATTCCAAAATCAAATATCTCAAAACCAAAAAAAAAATCGAATATTCCAAATAAAAAACCAAAAAAAATTGAATATTTCAAAACCCAAAAAAGATCGAGTATTTTCAAAATTCAACAAAAATCAAATATTCCAAAAAGAGAAGACGCACATTCATACGCATTTCTCGCATTTTGGTATTCGCCTATTTAATAAGGCTCAACCCCTTGACCAGAAAAACAAGAAAGGGTCATCCCCTAACTTGCTATAGGCAGGGGGCTAAGCCTAAAATAGATTTAATATGTTTCATGTTTGCATGTGTACAGGGGCAGGTTGGAAGGGCAGTTGGCTCGAGACCACGTGACTATTCAATCCTCATTTTGGCCTGTGCAATCACATCACATCACCATCACAACATAAAGCTCAAACTCAATCTCCTCAAATCTTATTCATTTCATATGCCAAGCTATCTGGATGCAAAGTCTCATGCCATATCATCAAAAAAAACAAAAGGAAAATCACTCAGTCTGCCGCTAGGCATCCCCGCCAGGACGTATCTCTCTCAACTCCCCAAGGTAAGCCTGTCGCATCTCTGGAGCCTCCTCAACCTCTGCTGGTAGGGTACGCACCCTACTCACCTCCCACATAATCAGCGCACTCCTGACCGCCTGCTCGTCCTCCTCTGTCCCGATCCTCCGTGTCTGTAGCATGGGAAGGTGGGGTAGCATAGGTAGCACCGTCCTGGGTAGTCCAATCTGCAGGTAGCATCTGTGTGGGCTGTACATCGCTAAGGCAGTGTCGCTCACGAGCCTCAAGTCCAAGCCGGCTCTCCTCGGTAGCATGATGGTGGTGTCGTGGAGGAAGTCCAGGCGCATCACAAACCTGTCCAAGGGAAGCCTGTTGATGTACGGGCGCCACTCGTCCCTGGTCTTCAGCTCAGCCGTCCTGCACTCAACCTGTGGAGAAAACCTGAAAGCGCCTCCTATGAAGTAAAGGGGATGGCTCCCAAAGATCCGGCTGACTGAAGTGATATCCTCCCTCGGGGTGAACTTCATCCTAACTCCTATCCAGCACTCCAATAGGATCATCGAACCAAAGAGAGGACCTCCTAAGGCTGCTGAAGTAAGACCCTCGTACAAACAAGCTAAGACGGCCTGAGAAATGGAAAGTCCCCGCCAAAGGCCACTGATGGTGCTGAGTAAGGGGATCTCCAGGACGTGGTCGGCTGAAGGGAAAAGGATGGCCCCGCAGAGACAGATGGATGCAGCTTTGGCTATGGCCTCAACCCACCCACACTTATTCTTGCAATGCTCCACTACCCACTGACTCAGAGGAAGGAGGTGAATGTGGCGGGGGCCTACAAAGGTACGAACATCCCCGCTATTAGGTATGAACCCCCCTAGGATGAGTTCTGGATCTATAGGGGCAACGATGTGGCATATCAAGTCTTCCTCCCACACCTTGGACCTAGGAAGCCCGAAATACGTCTCCACCTCCTCTAACAGGATAGTGGCCTCAAAAGATGGGAAGAAGAAAGTATGGGTCTGAGGGTGCCAAGTCTCCATCAGAGCAGAAATACTATGCCAATCTAAAGAAAGCTTAGGGTAGTTCTGACCTAGAACTAACAAGGAGTGTAGGTGCCAGGATCTGAGGAGGTAAGTCACCCCGAGGGGCAATGCACGAACCATGGGAGCCACTCACTTTAAACTAGAAAAGTGTCTCGGGCCGGGGAGAAGCTGAGAAGAAGGAGAAGGCAAAGGGTGTAAGGAGATATAAGAGGAAGTTGAGAGATGAAAATCTGAACATATTCTGATCAAACTCACCTCTCTCATAGGGGTGGCGCTGAGATGTCGAGGAATCAAGCTTTGCCATTGAATCGCTTCTCGCTCCTTTCTAGCCGGCTGTGGTCCTTCAAGCGACGCACCCTCCGCGGGACGTCTATCAAAGGCCCTCTTCATGATGAGATGACGAGAATCAAAGGTTTTAGGCCTCGGAGAAGGGAGGATGTGTGAGCTGAGGGCTCAGGCCTCCCCACCACTTGTAGGGTTCATTAGGGAGCCTAAACCTCTTAGGATTAGGCCCAGATAAGTCTAGGACGGGTTTAGATAGGGTTGTGATAAGTGCAAAGCGCCTTACCCTCGGGCTGGGGACTCTCCAGGGAGTCCCCTTTCAAGCAAATAGGATCTTAGATTGGACGGTCTTACGATAGACCGTCCATATCATATACGGCCCATCATCAACCGTTCTTCTCCCTAAGGAAGCCCGAGCCCAGTGACTTGTGCTGCCCAAAATCTGCCGTTCAAATATTCTTACGGTTCCTCTTGAACCGTTCCAACTCAATTTAAGCGGTCTCTTGCAAACCGCTCTTCTCTACGGACGGCTTTGGGAGAACCGCCCATTTACTCTGCCCCCAATCAACCTACTGCCTCAGTCATTTGGCGCACTCATCTCACTCAGGTCGGCGTGAGCGTCACTCATCTCACTCAGGATGGCGTGAGCGTCACTCATCTCACTTAGGTCGGCGTGAGCGTCACTCATCTCACTCAAGTCGACGCGTGCGTCACTCATCTCACTCAAGTCGACGCGTGCGTCACTCATCTCACTCAAGTTGGCGCGTGCGTCACTCATCTCACTCAGGTCGGCGTGTGTGTCACTCATCTCACTCAAGTCGGCGTGTGCGTCACTCATCTCTCTCGGGCTAGCCACACTCCTCAAACTCATTTCATCCACTCATGCATGCATACATACATTCATCCACAGAGCAAGCGAGAAAAGAAAGAATAGGCACATCACTATCATGTCACACCATGTACAAAAGACGGGCCCAGTACAACAAGTCAAGCAGCTCCCTCTCCCTGGCCCCCGTCGCTGTCCCCCTCACCCTCATGCCTCTTTGGAGGAGGCATCGCTGAGTTTGCCTCGTCACGCTGACGTTGTCGGCGCCGCTCATCCTCCTCGTTCCTCCGCTGGCCGGAGGAACCTGTGAAAAAACTCCTCACAGAGCCGTGGGTGCCGTGGCTGCCGCTCGGAGTCCCGCTGCGCGATCGCCGGCTCATCTCTCTAAAAACCCGCAACTCTCCGCTCAGCCCGGACATCTCAATCAGAGCACGATCCCGCTCCGCTCGAACTCGCACCAACTCCGCCGCATCCGCCCGGAGTCGCTCTAGCTCATGCCGAAGGAGCGCCATCTCCACCGTGCCCGCTGGCTGGCTCTGTGCCACCTCCTCCCGCACACGGGCTGCCTCCTCCCTAGCCGCTACTCGGCTCTGCTCCAACTCTGCCCGTAGGCGGGACAGCTCGGACGTCTGCATTCACACGTCATTGTCAGTTGGTCACATTTCATACATTTCATAAGCATAAATAAGCAAAGGGGAAGTTTAGAGTTGCGTACTCTCTCCACGAGTGCCACCTCGGCCGCCTTGGCCCGCTCTACCATCCGAGTGAAGTCCGCATCTCGCTCGGCTCGGTCTGCTGGAGTCTGGACGGAGGAGGAAGAAGGAGCGTCTGGTCCCGCCCTCTGAGCACCCTCGGCGCGCTGCATCCAAATACTCCAGGTCAGTCATAGGCATAATCATAATCATATAGAACTGCATAATTTAAAGAGTCTAAGGTTTAGAAAACTCATCAGTAGAGCTACGGCCTGTCGGGCCTCGTCTCTCTCTCGAATGGTAGAGTGCAGGAGTCCCTGCAACTTTGCCACTCATCCTGCAGGGTCAACCTACATTTAAAAGATTCATGTGTCAGTGCATCATCCATAAGCATAATAGACAAGGTTTAAGTTTAGAAGTCGTACGGTCTGTGGGCGCCTCGGAACACCTGGTCCCGGTAGTGCCGAGCGTACGCAGTGTAGTATGCGCTGTCGCTCTCTGCCCGGGTAGTCACCACTCGCCCTCGCGCAGTCCAGTCGGCAACCTGCTCGGCGTTCCTCGCTGTCCAGTCGTACGCCTCACGGAGTCCCCGGGTCATCCTCGTCACCCGTTCCCCCGCCTTCTCAGGCGCAGGGAACCCTACGGTCGACTGATGGACCCCGATGGTCCTCATCACCAACCTGAAGTACAGTGGCTCCACCACATTCATGCAGTGAAGCCACACGTCCCGGCCAGAGAAGGCCAAGGCCTCGGTCACCCACGGCTGGCCCTCCAGGCTCTCCTCCGTGTAAGGAGTCCACCGTACTTGTAAGGAATAGGAAACTGTATCAGCATCATTATCATCATATAAGAATAGCACGTAATTAAAGAGTCTAAGTCTAGAAGCATACCGAGGTGTACGGTAGAGTGTCCAAGTCATCCTGCAGCTCCCGGACCTGCCGTCTCAAGGCCATCATTTCCCGAGGTGCTGTCCACCTCCGTGCAATCGGCAGGAGCCCAGGCCAGGTCTCCTCGCCTCTTCCTAGCCCACGTAGGCGCACGTAGGCCCATACCTGCATCACAAGTCGTGTCAGCATTATAGCAAGCATATAGGGTTGCATGATTAAATTATAATTAAGTCTAGAGTAGAGAGTAGTACCTGGAGTAAGGGGGAGAAGCCCCCAAGCATCGTCCGATGCGCCGTCGAACTGAGAGTGTCAAAGAGGAAGGCGAGGACTGCCGCTCCCCAAGCATAGTCACCTACGTGCTCGAGCTCCTGGAGGAAAGGGAGGAAGCGACAGCTCATCACGTCCGCCCGAGTGGAGAAGAGAAGCCGCCCGAACATCAGCATCAGAAATCGTCTCAGCACTCTATCCGCCTCAGGTCCCGGTCCCGCAGAAACCCTTGGTCTCGCCAGCCCCACGAGCCGCTCCAAGTGCTCCTCTGGTCGCTCCCCGACCGCAACTCCCGCTCGTCGTAGACCCAGGCTGTCCTGGAGAGCGGCCCGGGGAAGGAGGGTTGACTGCCTCTCGGGGCGCCGCAGCTGTAGGCCGAGCAGCTCCCGAGCCATCCCCCCGTAGTCGGGAAAAGTAGTCCCGCTGACCGGTGACCCGTGCACACGTAGGCCAGTAAGCTGGGCTACGTCCTCCAATGTAGGGACCATGTGCCCCCACGGGAAAAGGAACGTCCGACTCACTGGATCCCAGCAGTCGTGCAGGGCGTAGAGCAGAGCTGCGTCAAAGCGACACACCTCAATACTCAGGAAGGGGGCGAACCCCATGGCAGTCAACCGCTCCCTCTGGAAGTCCGGCAGTGCCAGGTACACTGCATGGACCTGCAGCCAGGAGGTACGGGTCCTACGCTTCCCCTGCATTCATCCATCTCATTTATGTTAGTCATTTAGTGTCATATTTTGTTTCAGTTAAATAAATTCTCAAGGTCCAAATCTTGATTTGAAGAACGGATGCTCACGGACCGCTCAAACGTTGAGCGGCCTCTCTCGAACCGTTCTGTTTCTCAGGTTCCCCGTTTTGAACAGCCTATCCTTAACCGTTCCCATCTTCGACGGATTACCATGCGCCGTCTATCTTCCCGTCTTCCTAAGGAGTGACGGCCCACATTTGGCCGTATGAATTGATGACGGTCCTGTGAGGACCGTATTGTTTTGCCTTGGATGCATGTTTGAACGGGCCTATATGGTCTGTCTACATTTTGAACGGTGATAACTTCACCGTATTGGGGTTTTGGAGGCCCGTTAGCTGTGTGAGTTCGAACGGCGCTCCCTACGCCATGTTTATGTGGGGCGGTCCTATGTGGACCGCATTGTTTTTCCGTGCGGTTACTGTTAGACCGTTCTACCGTCGTCGTCCCCGACGATGGTGATAGCCCCCAGCCGGCCGGGAAGGCCACCATGGCCCCCCTAACCGACTCCTAAGCACCTAGACCCCCCTAAAAGGATTTCTAAACTAACATGCATTAATAAAAATTAAAAGAAAATGAGGTTTAAGGTGGAGAGGCCTACCTCGGGATCACGGGGCTTCTTGGCCGCCCCCGTGGGCGGTGGTCCTCCGGCGACCTCCTCCTCGCCGGCAGTAGCCTCTTCGTCGGCGGCAACGATGGCGAGTTCTTCCATCGTCACCCCGGGCGTCTCTCCCTCAGCAGTTGCTCCGGCGGCGGCGAGCCCTCACCGGCGGCCGACGGCCTGGCCGCCTGATGCTTTGTCCGGGTCATCAAGAGAGCTTGGGAGAGATTGAGAGAGAGAAGGAGGTTGAGAAGAGAGAGAGAGGGAATGGGTGAATGAGGGCTTTTGCCCCTTCGTCCCTTCCACCGTCGGTTACGGTGGAGGGAGACGAGGGGGTTTCTTTTTTTCGAGGTTGCAGAGAAGAACGGTCTATCGTTAGACCGTTCATAGGATGAACGGTCCATCTATAACCGTATGACTCTCTTGACCGTTAATTTCAAGGCGGTTGAAATTCCAGGCTTCGCGGTCCTGAAGGAGCCGTTCTTGTTATAAACGGTGCGGTCCCGACCGTGCATCCCCGGTATCTGGCTCTATAAAAAATGTTCGAAGGACAGGTAAGCGCGGTTAACATAGAGCCGTTTGGAATATTGCACGGTTGAGATACGACTGTTTGACTGGATGGTAAATTTAGATCATGTATATTGATATTTTCTTTGGAAATACATCTCTTAACCATCTTATGCAGCATCACCTCAGCCTGTCTCGCCATTTCGCCCGCACAGGTAAGTCAGGTATGGCCTTCTAGCCCTAAATCCCTTATTGCATTAATTATATGGTATTATATTATACTATTTCGGGAGCCGGCAGGTTACCTACGTGTCCCAGGATCTGATGTTCCCCTTCAACAAAAACGATGATGATCCAGGCTCATGTACCTAACCTTCGGATAGGCCGTTAAGTTTGGATGTCAAGAGGAGGATGGTTCTATCCGCACGTTGTGGTTGCGGAGGGTATCTTGACTCTGATGTTCCCAGCTCAGCAATACTACTCTCGAATATTTTATATTTTAATCTTTCTTCGCATTCGTTTTAACGATTTCTTTTATTTTAGCCCAGCATGCATCATACGCATCCTTTTGAGCTTTCATGCCCCATAGTCTACTTAAGAAATGTCCCAACGAGCGATGATCGGCTGTGTGTTCAAAGGCTCGAGTAAGATGAACTAATTCCACTCTGAATTCGAAGGTTTTCTTTGGTCGATTCGTTTGGTCGGGTTGATTAAAAGGTCTCTGTCTGGAGCTTTAACGTTTTTTTTCTTTTGTGGCCCCCTCATTGGACCGCGGGATTGTGTCCCCCATGAGGTTGGTCTTGTCGGTTGATTTCCTTTAGCTTAGTCCCTCCAGATTGGCGTCACCTTTTGATCAATTACCCTCCTTTACGTTCGGTCCAGGATTTTCCGAAAGATTCTCACTGCTTGTTGGTAGAAATGGGTGTCGTTTTACCTTAACGCCCGCTTTTCCGGTCCACTCCGCTGCATTTCCGCTCCACCTCTATGTTCCATGTCACCTCCGCTTCACCTCCGCTCGCTCCCCTGCAAAGAGGGCATTAAGGAGGGGCATCTGTTGACACCCGTTTTATACCGATAATTCGAGCCGTCTCTCTTACTCCCATTAGTTGATGCCTCGAGTTGTTCATCGATCACTGGGCCATTTTGTGGCATGTCTTGGGCTCATTTTATGGGTCGTCTCCCTCCTTGGTGCAATCTGTGGTGATTCAGGGCTTAATGGGCCTTGGCTTTGGTCAATTGAACGTATTTTACGAGAATCAAGTGCCTAAGGGCATGAACGGCTTAACCTCAGCCGTTCAGTTGATGGGCGGTTGCATATTGACCGTTCATACATTTTGGCTAATTTGTGAGGATTTTCTGAATAATCACCGACAAGCTTTTGTGCGCTATGATTAGGACCGTTCAAACTCATGGACGGGCCTATTCCAACCGCCTATATCTCAGAGTCCTACGCGCGCCCATTTTCTCAGATAATTATCCAAATGATTAGAATTATCACCGATAGGGTGAAACGGTCGGTTTATTGCCGCCCTAAACTAAAACAGTCTCAATACAACCGTTCATATGTTCAGAGTCCAACGGCGGACGTTTCGGTCTGTTCGAGCGACAATTAGGCTAATTATCTGATTTAATTCCATTTCCACCGGCAGGTTGAACGGTCTGAACATAACCGTTCAAGTTGTGCGCGGTCTATCGTTAGACCGTTCATCCCTTCGATGGAGGGTTTTTAACAGATTTTTATCCTTTTATGCATGGTTTTATCCCTGATTTGTTTTAACGATTTCTCCGTGGATAATCAGCCATTTTTGATGTCGTTTCGACTAGATAAGAGATCATGATAATATCTATAATTTATCTTTTATAATCTCGACCTAAAAATATCTAAAAACCCCAATTTCGAGGCTGGCCTTCCAAGCTCTATAAATAGACCCTATGGCTGGACGTCGAAAGGGGGGGAGATTTTGGTCGACGGCGAAGCCCTGCTGCATTTTTGAGCGACCTAGCACCAAGGAGGGAGGCTCTCTACGTCCGCACGAGCCTCCGGTTCAGGGAGTAGCCCAGTTTTCGTAGTTCTTTCGTTCCGTAGCTTTCGCCGCTTTCCTTCATTGCATGCATCATTTCTTCCCCACGTACCCTCTCCTTCTCATTATCATGCACACAACCACCCAGTTTTTTGTCGCCCTAGGGGTTTAAAACCCCCCAGGTATTTCCCCTCTTCATTTGTTTATGCTTAATTCTTCTCGTTTGAACGCATACTACGTTATTTAGTTCTAATCTAGGCGTTTCTTCTATGTCTTCACCTTGTTTTGCAGGTCAGCACTTCATCAGCACGAGGCCCATCCCCTCTGATCGGCCGGAGAGGGTGGAGGTCGAACCCTTTTCAACTTGCTGCGTGAAGGTATTGAGCGGTTACTCTCTGGCCATTCAACGGTACGTGCGGTGCATCAACGGCCGTTCTTCCTCAGAGCGCGGTTCCCATAGTGTCGTCCATCCCACTGTAGCAGTTCCTCCCGCGTCCCTCGCAGCGTCCCAGGGTGGTCTATCGTAAGACCGCTCAACGTCAGGCGGTCCTAAGGGAACCGTTCATCCTTCAGCGCTGCACTAAGGCGAGTGTCTCCCCATTTTCCAAGGTACGGCGTGTCTATCACGTACGGCATCTTGGTGGCGATCACGGTACTCTTCGTTGTTCACTGTCTTCTTTTCTTTCTCTCACTCTCGTGGTTTGCCCGTCTCACGTTGTTCCACGCACTTGCTGCACTTTGACCCTTAGTGAAGGGAGAGAGAAGGAAAATGTATGTCTACACACCTGTCACGACTTGGGATTCGAGCACCGGTAAATCGATAACTCGAACCTCGAACCGCTAACAAAGAGTGGAAAACTTGTAATGGAAAAGGTTTTGCTGTTGTGGGGGTAATGACAATTAGAAATAAATGCATAAATTAAATCACATGATTTGAATAATTAACAACAGAAATAAATAAACATTTTACAGGAATTTAACATTTTAATAACGAGTCCAAGTCCACATAGTACAGCTAACAGAAAGAATTACGTACACTAAATAAGCCAACTCTGGCCCTGGCAACTGGCACCTACAATAGCACGGGCGCAACTCTTGCCCACCAGTCCACGTGGCAAAGCACCAGACCTGAAAAGAAAAGGGGTGAGCCTCATCTCATTGGCTCAATAGGGGTCCCGCGGAGCCCTACCTTAACACAAGCGTAGTAACAAAGGCAAAAATAACCACAATTAATATAAAATGTAACATGACTAGCAGCTAACTAACAACAAAGCTACCGAAGTCTACGAAGTCGAGAAAACACGGTGAGGGCAAACGCAAGACAGCCTACAGTGGAATCACACTTCCACAGCTACTCCGTGAACGCGACGAATGGAGGTGAAACCCTCGAACACGGGAACAACACTCCTACACTAAAGAAAACCCACGACAATTCAGTCATGCACATCCATCCACACTGATGGATGACCCGAGCTACGACTACGCAGTCACCAACATGATCTCTATCACAAGAGTACCCTGACCTCGAGTTAGAAATCTCAAGTCAGAAACCTCGATCACAAGCTATGAGGGAGCCATGACCTCACCACTGTGTCATCTCTACCTCAAAGGCAAGAGGTCTCGCCAACATTGTCGGTATCGTCAACCTCACCCGAGGGCCACGACACGTAGACGATAACGTCAACCTCGTCTGAGGGCCATGACAATACCGTCGCCTCAACTGGCACTCAGCCTCTCACATCTCTCGTACATAGCCCACACTTCAAGCAGGGATTCCATACACAACCACACCCTAACCTCGAGTGGGTAGAGACACATACACATACACCACTCCCTCGGACTGGCTAGGATCCGCACCACTGCAACCCACAGTACGGCCGTGTCCCGCTCCCTAACACAGGGTACACGCCATTGCACCCGTTAGCAACGTACTCTTGTTCTAACGAAGGCACTGTACGGTCTAGGCTGTCCTTGCCTTTGCTATAAGAGCACCACGCACACAGGGCTATCCTCGCCCAGTCTATCCATGGTATATAGGCTGCTAATGCCTACTCCTACCGAAAACCCACGTACCACTCGCACGGGCACGGTGGCGGTCGGCTAAGCAACACATGTCTACAAGCCGTACACCAAGAACCACATCGGCAGTCTAGATCACGAGTGAACGCACGAGTCGCCGAAACACGAGAGCTCAACTCAAGGCAACACACGGTGCAGTCGTCACACAGACCATCCTACGAAAGCCTACACGACTAATCACATGAAAAACCAGTCATCATACAATCAATCAGAACTACAGAACTCAGGTAGTTCTGGCAATCCATGCTAGACACTATATCAATCCAAGACCGGGTTATACAACCACACTGGCCTATAATCATACACAGAAGTGACCTTCACACGGTCACACAGAAGTGACTCACACATGGTCAAACGAACTGGCTCTCATATGATCACAAAATGGCACACATGAATAATTGTGACGACCCAGATTCCGGATGCGGGGTAAACCCGATACCACTTGGAACCTATGAGGCCTCCCAAGAGCAGAAAAGATCCGAAGGGATAGAAAGGTATGTGAGAGTACATTGAACTTCTAGATAAAATAGTAAGCAATTAAATTTCAATGATCAGGGTTGCTAAAATAGCATAAATAAAATTACATTTTCTGTAACAATTAAAACTAACGGAGTCCAGTCCAACCAAAGTATAGTACAACAGAAAAGAGAATATACTCTCAAGTCGGGGGAAGCCCGACACTGGCAAACGCTAGTAGTAAGAACCACACACTGCACCTCCAAGCACGAGGAAGAACCGCTACACCTGAAAAGTCAGGGGTGAGCCTCCTATCATTGGCTCAGTAGGGATCCCACAAAAACCTACCACGAGACAAAAGCAGTAAATAGCAATGCTAACAACTATAGCAAAGCAGTAATAGCAAGAGTAAGAACAACAACAACAACAAAAGTAATAGCCGCCACGACGGAACCATGGCTGAGCTACAAACTACTCCTAACAGCAACAGAAAGGCGAACCCCGATCTCACAAAGTCGGGCGTTATCGATCCATTGACAAATCACGAAACTCTATCGTGAAAGCCTACCGAGACAGGCAAAGGCCTTACAAAAGACCTACACGGTCAAAGGCACAAGACATACACGAACTCACCATCGTGTACGCTACAGTAATCATAACCTCAACTGAAGCCAAACATAGGCTACCCGGACAAGTCACGAAGGCACAAGTCATGCGTCAAGTGACAGAAGCACCTCCTCACTAGAAGAACAGCCAGATGCATCCACTGACGTCTTACACTACGCCACAAGTATCTCCCACATGCCTAGAATGGCGGTAACTGAGACACTCACAAGGAACCGAGGATAAGGAACAACAGTAACGAGTGACTAGTCAGGGTCACGTCCGTCGGCACTCATCCAAACGCCCATGACCACGTGTGCACACACAAGCCTAATGCCTTGAGCCAAGCCTCTAGCTAGTTTTCCCCACCAGTAGGATGCTACTGCAAAGCAAGGGGGTCCACGGTAATTAGCCTACAAACCATCTCTATCGGGAGCTGCCTCGCCACCAGTCCTAGGTGGGCCGACACACACAAAAGTGTCGTCAGGATACGACTAGTGGAGGCTCACTAGACACAGAGACTCAATACAGCGAACACCAAAGCACAAACAGGCTAACACATGCCCGTCACACATACTACGGAGCATAATGCAGTATACAACTACTACCAGACTCAGGATAGTCAACTAGACCTGCTGACAACGATCCTTGAGTCATAAGACTCAGGTCAAGATCGTCGCACATCACAGCAACACGCTGTTAATCAGCCTTGTCCCTAAGCCAAAATCATGGGAAACACATTAATAAAAGTCCACGGCCTCTAGGCCACTCATCGGACTTACAATTCCGCATAACACGAAATACGGAACATGAGGGATCACCAAAACCCTCAAAACATATGGACACACAAACCAAGGTAAGATGATACCTCCAAACATCCAGAACCATATATCGATCCTCACGGAACAGACGAGACACACATGAGGTCACGTGTCAACCACTGGGTCACAACCAGGTTGACCAGAAACCATAATGACCCTTGAAATAACACGGAATATCGCTCGGTACAATGGTACTTCTGAACACCCTATAACACGGTCACAGCCCTCAAAGGATGTCCAAGATATCCACAGAACAATGGGCTAACCAAAGGGGTCGAAGCCACATTAACCGAAAACCAAATCATCGTAAAAGAGCACTTTAGGCAGGTGGCGGTCTTACCCCTGGCCGCTAAACTGAAATGGTGGTCATCCAAAGGGCCACTACCTTCAACACAGAGCAACAGGTATTTTATGGTCTGCCTGAGGCCACTACTAGCACTAGACGGTCTCCTCAGGGCCGCAAGGCTATACTTAGCGGTCATAGCCTGGCCGCTATTCCCAGTCAACGCCAAATCAGTCAAACTGACTTAAAATAGTAAAAACCAATTAACAGTCTCCCTAGGACCATTTCTAGGGAATGGCGGTCACCCCATGGCCGCCAAAGCCACCTAGAGGTCGGAGCTAGACCGCTAGCCCGAACCGACTCAAACCAAATAATTGACTTCACCGTCGAATAGCGGTCACCCAAGGGCCGCTAAACCAGATTGGCGGTCGGTCGTGAGACCGCCAAACCAAACCAATAATGGAACTCCACCTAGCGGTCTCTAGAGGGCCGCCAAAGCAAAATAGCGGTCACTGGTAAGGCCGCCAAACCGTTCCGACAGGAAAACCGTAGGTCTACCCAAAACACAATTTTTCCACGCCCTAATCGCGTCTAAACGACGGGGAAACAACCCTAACGTCGATGTCGACCTTCTACAAGCTGCAAGGGATCAAACCATCCACAAAACAACAATAAATGAGTGATTCCCACGAATCGACCCAAAATGACTAATATGGATAATTGGGCTCATACCGGCCCCGATTCTCAACCAAACGTAGTAAAACTGGCGGGAAATGATTCCCAACATGCCCGGGGTTCAAATGAATCCATTTAAACTACAAACCATCGCCTAGAACGGCGACCATGGCTCACACTCTCCGAACATGCATTCGCCCTTAAAGCAGGAATACCCGCTCAAACTCACACCATTCGGCTCCAAATCGCAAGGGAACGTAGGAAAAGAGTAGGGCATCTATCCCCCTACCTTCACCGAAGATGTCGCGAGCTGAGATGGCCAAACCGTGCCGAAAACCATCACACGGACAACCCACGTCAGCTTTGAATCCACGAACGGGATCGCACCAACGCCACGCTCTGATAATTGCGCCATCATGCCTAAAGTCAGCTCCACGCCGTCACCACCTCACCCAGCTCTGCACCAGTCGTACGCCCTGGGGGAGAGGAGAAGAGAGGAGAGAGAACAGAGAGAGAGAAGTGAGAGAACGTGAGGGAAGAGAGAGGAGGGAGGAAGGGTTAAGAAGAAAAGAAAAATAGGAAATTAGTAATATTTCCTCAAATTTGATTTCCTGCATAAAATTCCATAAATTCAGAAAAATACGAAAAAATAGTCTTCACAATCCTCGGAACGAGCACAACGCACCTGTAGCATCCCTTTTAGCACTCGAAATATATCCAACGGCGATCGAGCCTCAGATATGAATGATACGGCCTACTGAAGCACAAAAGCTGAAAGGGATCAATACACTGAAGCCTTCTCAAGCTGCCAGAGCCTCAGGTCACCCAGTATGTACGCCGGCGATTTCACCTCAGGAGGATCGGGAAGAATACACCACAAGTCGACAGTGTCGTCAGGACTGCCAAACGAACCGGTATCGACTCGGTTGTACCGCGTATACGATACCCGCCGTTCGACCAAGGACGAGCATGCATCCATCGTCCGCCCAAGGACAAGGATGTGCCCTTCGTCTGACCAAGGATGAGCATGCGTCCGTCGTCCGACCTAGGACAAGGATGTAGCCATCGTCCGACCAAGGACGAGCATGCACCCGTCGTCTGACCAAGGAGAAGAACATATCTATTCGTCTGACCAAGGATGATAATGTACCCGGTGGCTCGCCACCAGAATAAAAGATCCTCCCGAGGTTAAAGAATGCCCTTGGCCCTTCAGAATAGGGGACCGAAGGCTCTATCGGTAGAAGATCCTGATGACCCGGCATGGGCATAGCTTCTCAGCATATTGGGTCCGTTAGTGACCAAATGATCACCCAGTCAAGGCAAAAGCACCCTGGATGGTATTCCGCCTCCCAAGAAAGCTGTGAACACAGGTCAACCTGAGCCGGCAGCATGGACCATAGTGTCGAAAGCCACGTCAGCGGAAAACCTGCATGTTCAAACTAAAGATGAACGAGGTTCTAAAGGAGGTTGCACGTCGACCCGGGAGTTTCGTCAAGACTTCACACCAAGGTTTTGCAAGACCACGGTGAGATGAATGGTCACGGTGACTCCCAGAACCAGCCCGGGACCCATTGTCTAACCCACGTTAAGTAAACAGGACTTATCCGGCGCGCCCTATCTCGACGCGCCCTCTATTCCGGCGCCCTCATGCCCGGCGCGCCAGATGCAAGGGACTGCTCCCCGGCCCGCATTCTTCACGTAGGGAAAACTTCCGCCTATAAAACCCCACTTGGTTCGACCAAGTAGAAGGGGGGAGTCTTGAGAGAGACATATACAGGAGGCTGCGAAGGGAGAGAGAAGATTTTCGAGAGAACATTCCCGAAGCACAGCCTGAGAGCCAATCAGTTCATCAGAAGAGAGAGGGAGTCTGGGTGGGAGAAGTAGGGTTCTTCCACCAAGTGTATTCCGGCCGCCATCCTCTTCCGTCTACTTGCCTGAAGCACGCCGGAGCCGGAGGAGGAGAGAATATGATACTCTATTTTGCTGGCAAAGTCTAGGTGGGTTCCGTGGGTTGTTTCCCGACGATCCCCTTCTATTTTCCATTTTATGCTGGTGTGTAAGTGAGGGGGGAGGGGTGATGATATGAGCCCATCTCCCCCTCCTCACCATCTCTTCGTTTCTTCTTCTCTGCAACCCTGTCTCTGCAATTAATAAAATGGCTGCCGAGCGACGACGTCGGCTGCGCCGAATGTTTATGATATTCTATGCTTTTCGCCTACCATTGACGGGATGAATGATATATTGATGGGATGAATGGTGCTTAATGCTATGTATTCTTTTCCTATTCTTTCCTCATTCGCATGTACAATCGTCCTCTGTGCGTATAAGTTTCAGGTTTGGTTTCACGACATCGAATACGCCCTGGAGTTAACACGAGCTACAGAAATGATTTCCCATCCCCGGGGTTCCTCCCTTTTAATGCAACGTGTAGCAACCCGTATAAAATTAAAAGAAATAAATTTAGATAAATTGAAATAAACTAAAAGATTAAGTGAACAAATGAAAAAGGTTGAAACAAGAAGAACAAAGCCCTGATGAAATTAACGCCTTGGAGCAAGGCGCTACTCCCTCATCTAAGGCGCGTTTTTGAGAAAGGATGCCCACATTTCAAGGCGTCAAATCTTAAACAACCAAAATTACATAAAAAGGCAAGTATTTGAAACACCCTTTACTTGGACGCGTTTCCACAAGAAACGACGCATGTCAAGGCGTCAATTTAAAATTTGACGCCCTAGCATAAGGCGTTAATTCAATTCATCTTCCGTTCGACCCAGGAACTTATCCAGGGTAAGTTGATAACTATGAGAAAGAGTTCGAATGTAGTAATAACTCTATCATGGAAGTGTTACTTCCAATCGAACACTAACCTTATTAGGATTTCCAGAATCCTATAAATACCTTGATGGATCGAACCCTAGAAAGCTATTTGGTCGATCGTCTCTGCTACGGTAGGTAAAGAACTAACAGTTCTTCCTTATTTCCTTCTCTATTTACTATTATGTGAAGAACATGAATTGATTCTTCATCCTCTTTTGTTTATAGGGAATCTGACTGCCGTCCGTGAAGAACAGGTGGGTTCTTCTTTTGGTTTTCCTTCTCTTCCGATAGGATAGTATGAGGAATAATTCTTCTCCATCTTATTCTTCTTCCACTTACAGGTCGAGGAGCTCTTAATCTACTGAAGAACGTGGGTTCTTCATCAACAAACAACTGTGTCTGTTCGTGCCTCCTCTGCCTTGCTGCTGATATTGAATTCAAAAGCTTCAGAATACTCTGTTTATAAAACAGAGTATCATTCTTTTCTTCCCAGAACCTCCATCCGTTCAAAATCTTCATCGAGGTAGGATTTTCTCAGGGATTGTAGCCCAAATTAGCATATTAATATCTATAACATCATCCGTTAATACCTGCATATAGATTTCATGCGTTTCGGTTAGTTTCTAAAGAGTTTTTAAATAGACGCCCTTATCAAGGACGCTACATTAAAAGACACGACCACGACTAGGTCGTCAATTTAATATTTGACGCCCTGCACACGGACGTCAATTTCTCTTAATTAATAAACACCATGTTTAAAAATTATATATCAATGCAAACATGATTCTAAATTAGTGCATGGTCAATCTCTTGTAATCCTGCTATTTCTTATGGTACTGACCATATATCATGTTTTTTGAAATTTCATTGTCTCGAAACTTGTAAACTTGTGAATTAACGACCTTGTCCAGGTCGTCTTTTCTTGAACTGACGCCCCATACCAGGGCGCCTTCTGTAAACTAACGCCCCTGTCCAGGGCGCGTTTCATTAAAATTTCTAGATTTATAATATTCTGCAAAATTAGAAATATTGAAAGGACGACTGCTGTACACGTCGTCAAATCTAATATAAACGCCCCTGATTAAGGCGTTAATTACATGAAAAATGACTTTACCAAAGTCGCTACTTTCTGCATTACTGATTTTTCCTGATTACTGTTATCCGAGGGATTCATTACATATATTTATATATAGGCACTATTACTCCACTCCGTGAGTATAGTCCCATGTTTTCTACGATGATTTATCGCATTACACACTCAATTCTCGTTGACATACAAGCTCTCCATTGGACATTCCGTTCCTTTGGACTAGCGAGTTAGTCATAGAGACCTCCGTAAGACTCCTCGTCGCCTTGGATTCCCTCAAGGCCGACTGAGCTGGTTGTACCCTAAAAACCCATTACACAATCTTTGCCATGTCTCTCTATAGAAACATGGTGATACCGGCCCTCATGTCATGCCATGAGTATGATATGAGAATTATCTTAATGAACGGGGAAGAATATGCCGTTATTATGATGTTCTTGTAAACCCCAATTCTATATCAAACTTGATGTTCTTGTGAACCTCAATTCTATATTAAGAATGAGGACGTCTTGCCATTGAGGTGCTATTCATATGGACCTCAATTCTATATAAAAGAGTGTCTCTACTTACTTATCATGGTACCCGAGTTAAGGGAACCAATTCCACCTAGTTTTATCGAAAGTGCGATTGTATCGTTATTATCGCCTATTGGTGTCAAAAGTCATATTTTTGGACTCTAATCTCTCAAAGGTGTCTTACATGACTACAAGCTTGCTTATTGAAATTCCATGATGGCTATACACAAAAATGTGGATGTTAAAAATACATGACTAATGCCTGCGCATATAGGGCCCGATCTGGTCCTAGGAGGAGCACCCGAAAGTACTTATGCCCATGGGAGTTGATTGATCACAGTATTGGCATTATACCGAAGTGCATGACTAGCTTGATTGAACATTCCACAAATCTTGTACTTGACTTCATATTACATGACTTGCGTGGCCCGAAAAAGGGTAATTACTTGCGTACTTGAACGTGATAGCCAAATTTCATCTTGACATGATAAAGTACTTGCTTGAATATCTTGATATCATTTGATATAAGTTCTTGAAAGTTCATGACTAGTTCTCCTTGTTATCTTATTGTTATATCCTCTTCCTATCTTGTCGTTTTATGCGAGCATGCATAGCTATAGTACATTCATGAAAGATGTAACTACTTAAACCTCTTGCTAGTTCCTGAGATATAATTTCCTACTGAGCGTTCGCTCACTCCGTGTTTCCCTTACTTTTCAGGTAGGTCTGACGAGGAGGAAAGTCAATCGGATGGGGAGAATCAAGAGTGAAAGAGCTAGAGCTTTTCCAAGTGTCATCTAGTCTTTTATATATGTCTTGAGTCAAATGTGTACTTTTCTTTTTTTTGAATAGAGTATTGGGTTTGTAATAGACTATTTATTATGAAGAAATAAATGGATTGGGTTATCTTTACTTTTGCGCATCTCTGTCTTTGTGTCGAATACACTTCTACTCTGATTGACATGATTGATTTGAACTCGTCACGCATCTCCGGGTATCTTCCGCTCTCGGGACGTGATAGTTTTTGTGGTATCAGAGCCTAGGGTATTCAATTCCTAGGAAAAACCCAAGTCCAAAGATAGGTTTTAACCCTTTAACCAGTGAGATTGGGTAGAACCAAGGGTTAAAGTTAACATAGAATGCTAGTCTTTAAAATACAAATCACGTATTAATCTAGTTATTATAATTGTAGGATAATGGCTGCCGAACGTGCTCAATGGCGTAACATGCAGCGTACACTGCAAGGCATGACTCAAGTGCTGTAACAAGTAACACAAGGAGGTGGACAACGAGCAGGAAGTCTCCACCATACTTTCAAGAACATGAACCCGCCCAAGTTCACGGGTTCTACTGATCCAGATGACGCTGAACACTGGATTAGGGAAACAGAACGAATATTCCGTGTTATGCAATGCACGGATCAAGATAAGGTCTTATTAGCTACTTTTCAGTTAGAAAGGGATGCTAGATGCTGGTGGGAATCAATAGAGGCTACTATAAATCAAGATCAGGTTACGTGGGAGGAATTCGTTGAATACTTCAACGAAAAATATTTCTCGGACCGAGTTCAGGAAAAGAAATCTACAGAATTTGCTGCATTAAAGCAACGATCTTTGTCAGTGGCCGAGTATGAGGCCCAATTCTCTAGATTATCTCGGTATGCTAAGCATCTAGTTAGCACCGAGAAAATGAAAGCTAGGAGGTTTCTTAATGGGCTCAGGCCCCAAGATATTACTCAACTGGCGCCGATGGACATTCAAGTCTACTCGGAGATAGTACGCCGAGCTCAACTATTAGAAGATGCCACGGAACTGTCTGATAGGATTCGTGGTAAGGATAAGAAGGAACAAGTAACAGGTTCGGGTTCCTTTAAACCCAACTTCAAGAAAAGGCCTAGCAATGGAGGAGCATCCTCACAAGACCAAAAGTTCAAGAAGACCAAGCCCTTCTCTATCACCACTACCTCTTCAAATACAGTGTGCAAACATTGTGATAAAGCGGGTCATAGAGCAGAAGAATGCTAGAGGAAACTTGGAGCATGTCTCCGTTATGGGAGTCGTGAGCATCGGATTCCCGATTGCCCACTACTAAATAACCAAGCCGATGACGGAAAGCGCCCAGTAACCAAGAATGCTCGTCTTCATGCAATCAAGGAGACCGAGCAAGAAGAAGAAGGCGGCTTAGTGGAAGGTACATTGAAAGTTTGTTCCAAGAATGCATATGTCTTAATTGATACTGGTGCATCACATTCTATTATTTCTAAGAAGTTTGCTGACCCATTACCCCTAGAACCGGAATGGATAAAGTTAGTTTTGTTTACTCCTCTGGGTGATGAGACTGATATTACACATCATTACCAAAACTGCGAAGTATTGGTTCAGGGTAGAAATCTCCCTATTGATCTCATATGTTTAGATCTGAAAGAGTATGATGTTATACTATGAGCAGATTGGTTATCCAAGTATCAGGCAACGGTTGATTGCCACAATAGCAAGGTTACATTCAAGGAATTTTCAGAACTAATCTTTACTAGCCCCAAGGGTCGGAGCAGATCCCCTCTTATTTCAGCTCTCCGAGCTAGCAAGCTCATCAGGAAAGGATGTGCATCTTTCCTTGCCTTTGTCACAGTTAAAGAAGCTAAGGAAGCTAAGCTAGAAGATATTCCAGTGGTGCAGAAATTTCCAGAAGTATTTCTGGACGATTTGCATGGATTACCCCCACAAAGAGAAGTGGCCTTCACCATTGACTTAGTCCCTGGTGCTGGTCCAATTTCAAAGGCACCTTATAGGATGTCACCTGCTGAACTCAAGGAGTTAAAGGAACAATTGATGGAACTCATTAAGAAAGGATTCATTAGACCAAGTACTTCCCCGTGGGGAGCGCCTGTATTATTTGAAAAGAAGAAAGACGGATCCATGAGGTTATGCATCGACTATCGACAGTTGAATCATCTCACTATCAAGAACAAGTATCCACTGCCAAGAATCGATGAATTGTTTGATCAAATTTCAGGATCCAAGTACTTTTCCAAAATTGATCTTAGGTCAGGATATCACCAACTAAGAATCAAGGACGAGGATATTCATAAAACTGCATTCAGAAGCAGGTATGGCCATTATGAATTTGTTGTTATGCCTTTCGGACTAATGAATGCCCCTGCTGCCTTTATGCAGTTAATGAATAGTATATTCAGGCCTTATTTGGATCAATTCGTGGTGGTCTTTATTGATGATATATTGATTTATTCCAAGACCAAGGAAGAGCATGAGGAACATTTGAGGATTGCATTACAAATATTGAGGATAAACCAATTATATGCAAAACTTAGCAAGTGTGAATTCTGCCTTGAAGAAGTGACTTTTCTCGGACATATTATATCAAAGGATGGCTTGTCTGTAGACCCATCAAAGGTTGAAGCTGTAAAGAACTGGGAAAGACCGACCAATGCTAGCGAGATCCGAAGTTTCCTAGGTCTTGCCGGCTATTACAGGCGATTCATCAAGGATTTCTCTAAAATCGCCGTGCCACTTACGAGGTTAACTCGCAAGGAGATCCGTTATGAATGGAGTGAGGAATGTGAAAGAAGCTTCCAAACTCTCAAGGATCATCTTACTACAGCTCCTATCTTAGCATTGCCAATTGAAGGAGAAAAGTTTGAGGTATACACTGATGCTTCTGGCATTGGCCTCGGATGTGTTCTAATGCAACAAGGGAAGGTTATAGCCTACTCTTCTCGTCAATTAAAGAAGCATGAAGAGAACTACCCCGTCCATGACTTAGAATTGGCCGCGGTAGTATTTGCACTCAAAATATGGAGATATTATCTTTATGGAGTATAGTTTACTGTATACTCCGATCACAAGAGTCTCAAATATCTTTTCTCACAGAAGGAGTTAAATATGAGGCAAAGACGATGGCTGGAATATCTCAAGGACTTCGACTTCAATATACAATATCATCCCGGAAAGGGTAATCATGTAGCAGATGCCCTTAATCGAAAGCCGAGAGCACTGTTAGCCAATTGTATGATTCAAGAATGGAAGTTGCTGGAGCAATTCTCTGAACTCAATATAAGCATGGACACAGACCCTAGATGTGTCACATTATCTCACATAAGTATTCAGTCAGACCTGCTAGCTGAAATACAAGGACTTCAGGGTGATGATCCAACATTAGTGGAGGTCAAGGGCAGATTAGAAGGACAATCGGATTTCCAATTAACTTCTGATAGAAGATTGTTATTCAAGAATAGAACTTGTATACCAGACTGCCCAGAATTGAAGAATAAGATCTTAGATGAAGCTCATAGATCAAGGTATACGATTCATCCAGGATCTACCAAAATGTACCAAGATGTAAAAAGAAATTTTTGGTGGCCCAACATGAAAAGAGAAATAGCGGACTACGTATCACGCTGTTTCACATGCCAACTAGTCAAGGCGGAACACCAAAAGCCTGCTGGAAAACTACATCCTCTAGATATCCCTAAATGGAAGTGGGAGGATATTGGTATGGATTTCATCATGGGTTTATCTAAATCAAAAAGAGGACATGATGGAATATGGGTTATCATTGACCGATTGACTAAATCAGCGCATTTCTTGCCAATCAAGAGTCGATGGTCAGTTGATGTCTTAGCTGCACTATACATCAAGGAAATAGTCAGATTACATGGTATTCCTGTTTCAATCGTGTCTGACAGAGATCCCCGTTTTACTTCTCATTTTTGGAAAGGACTACAACAGTCGTTGGGGACGAGACTTAACTTTAGCACAGCTTTTCATCCTCAAATGGATGGTCAGACCGAGAGAACCAATCAAGTAGTCGAGGATATGCTAAGAGCATGCATTACTGATTTTGGTGGGAACTGGCATGATCACTTGCCTCTGGTCGAATTTGCATACAATAATAGCTACCAGGCAAGTATACAAATGGCACCTTTTGAAGCCTTATACGGAAGGAGTTGTCGATCACCCTTATGCTGGGACGAAGTTGGAGAGAAACAACTATTAGGTCCAGACATGGTAAGGGACACTACCGAGAAGATACAATTGATCAAAGAAAGACTACAAGTTGCTCAGTCTAGACAAAAAGCTTATGCCGACACAAGAAGAAGAGATCTTGAATTCCAAGTTGGAGATCATGTATTTCTCAAGATATCGCCTGGACGTGGAATACGGAGATTTGGTGTTAAAGGCAAGCTTACACCAAGATTCATCGGACCTTTTGAGATACTAGAAAGAGTTGGCGAGGTTGCTTATCACATCGCATTGCCACCTCAACTGTCCGAAGTACATGATGTGTTCCACATATCTATGTTGAAGAAGTATGTGCATGATCCATCACATATTATTGAGCATGGAAATCTAGTAATCCGGAAAGATCTCACATACGAGCAGAAGCCCATAAGAATACTAGATCGAGAAGTATGAACCCTAAGGAATAAGGTTATTCCCATGCTAAAAGTACAATGGAATAAGAATTCAGAGCATGAAGCTACATGGGAGACCGAGGAATCTATGAGGAAGCGATTTCCAGAGTTATTTTAGAAGGTATGAACTCTACACTCTCCATATGTAAATATATGCTATGAATTTGGGGACCAAATTCTTTTAAGTGGGGGGAGGGTGTAGCAACCCGTATAAAATTAAAAGAAATAAATTTAGATAAATTGAAATAAACTAAAAGATTAAGTGAACAAATGAAAAAGGTTGAAACAAGAAGAACAAAGCCCTGATGAAATTAACGCCTTGGAGCAAGGCGCTACTCCCTCATCTAAGGCGCGTTTTTGAGAAAGGACGCCCACATTTCAAGGCATCAAATCTTAAACAACCAAAATTACATAAAAAGGCAAGTATTTGAAACGCCCTTTGCTTGGACGCGTTTCCACAAGAAACGACGCATGTCAAGGCGTCAATTTAAAATTCGATGCCCTAGCATAAGGCGTTAATTCAATTCGTCTTCCGTTCGACCCAGGAACTTATCTAGGGTAAGTTGATAACTATGAGAAAGAGTTCGAATGTAGTAATAACTCTATCATGGAAGTGTTACTTCCAATCGAACACTAACCTTATTAGGATTTCCAGAATCCTATAAATACCTTGATGGATCGAACCTTAGAAAGCTATTTGGTCGATCGTCTCTGCTACGGTAGGTAAAGAACTAACAGTTCTTCCTTATTTCCTGCTCTGTTTACTATTATGTGAAGAACATGAATTGATTCTTCATCCTCTTTTGTTTATAGGGAATCTGACTGCCGTCCGTGAAGAACAGGTGGGTTCTTCCTTTGGTTTTCCTTCTCTTCCGATAGGATAGTATGAGGAATAATTCTTCTCCATCTTATTCTTCTTCCACTTACAGGTTGAGGAGCTCTTAATCTACTGAAGAACGTGGGTTCTTCATCAACAAACGACTGTGTCTTTTCGTGCCTCCTCTGCCTTGCTGCTGATATTGAATTCAAAAGCTTCAGAATACTCTGTTTATAAAACAGAGTATCGTTCTTTTCTTCCCAGGACCTGCATCCGTTCAAAATCTTCATCGAGGTAGGATTTTCTCAGGGATTGTAGCCCAAATTAGCATATTAATATCTATAACATCATCCGTTAATACTTGCATATAGATTTCATGCGTTTCGGTTAGTTTCTAAAGAGTTTTGAAATAGACGCCCTTATCAAGGACGCTACATTAAAAGACACGACCACGACTAGGTCGTCAATTTAATATTTGACGCCCTGCACACGGACGTCAATTTCTCTTAATTAATAAACACCATGTTTAAAAATTATATATCAATGCAAACATGATTCTAAATTAATGCATGGTCAATCTCTTGTAATCCTGCTATTTCTTATGGTACTGACCATATATCATGTTTTCTGAAATTTCATTGTCTCGAAACTTGTAAACTTGTGAATTAACGACCTTGTCCAGGTCGTCTTTTCTTGAACTGATGCCCCATACCAGGGCGCCTTTTGTAAACTAACGCCCCTGTCCAGGGCGCGTTTCATTAAAATTTCCAGATTTATAATATTCTGCAAAACTAGAAATATTGAAAGGACGACTGCTGTACACGTCGTCAAATCTAATATAAACGCCCCTGATTAAGGCGTTAATTACATGAAAAATGACTTTACCAAAGTCGCTACTTTCTACATTACTGATTTTTCCTGATTACTGTTATCCGAGGGATTCATTACATATATTTATATATAGGCACTATTACTCCACTCCGTGAGTATAGTCCCATGTTTTCTACGATGATTTATCGCATTACACACTCAATTCTCGTTGACATACAAGCTCTCCATTGGACATTCCGTTCCTTTGGACTAGCGAGTTAGTCATAGAGACCTCCGTAAGACTCCTCGTCGCCTTGGATTCCCTCAAGGCCGACTGAGCTGGTTGTACCCTAAAAACCCATTACACAATCTTTGCCATGTCCCTCTATAGAAACATGGTGATACCGGCCCTCATGTCATGCCATGAGTATGATATGAGAATTATCTTAATGAACGGGGAAGAATATGCTGTTGTTATGATGTTCTTGTAAACCCCAATTCTATATCAAACTTGATGTTCTTGTGAACCTCAATTCTATATTAAGAATGAGGACGTCTTGCCATTGAGGTGCTATTCATATGGACCTCAATTCTATATAAAAGAGTGTCTCTACTTACTTATCATGGTACCCGAGTTAAGGGAACAAATTCCACCTAGTTTTATCGAAAGTGCGATTGTACCGTTATTATCACCTATTGGTGTCAAAAGTCATATTTTTGGACTCTAATCTCTCAAAGTTGTCTTACATGACTACAAGCTTGCTTATTGAAATTCCATGATGGCTATACACAAAAATGTGGATGTTAAAAATACATGACTAATGCCTGCACATATAGGGCCCGATCTGGTCCTGGGAGGAGCACCCGAAAGTACTTGTGCCCATGGGAGTTGAGTGATCACGGTATTGGCATTATACCGAAGTGCATGACTAGCTTGATTGAACATTCCACAAATCTTGTACTTGACTTGATATTACATGACTTGCGTGGCCCGAAAAAGGGTAATTACTTGCGTACTTGAACGTGATAGCCAAATTTTATCTTGACATGATAAAGTACTTGCTTGAATATCTTGATATCATTTGATATAAGTTCTTGAAAGTTCATGACTAGTTCTCCTTGTTATCTTATTGTTATATCCTCTTCCTATCTTGTCGTTTTATGCGAGCATGCATAGCTATAGTACATTCATGAAAGATGTAACTACTTAAACCCCTTGCTAATTCCTGAGATATAATTTCCTACTGAGCGTTCGCTCACTCCGTGTTTCCCTTACTTTTCAGGTAGGTCCGACGATGAGAAAAGTCAATCGGATGGGGAGAATCAAGAGTGAAAGAGCTAGAGCTTTTCCAAGTGTCATCTAGTCTTTTATATATGTCTTGAGTCAAATGTGTACTTTTCTTTTTTTTGAATAGAGTATTAGGTTTGTAATAGACTATTTATTATGAAGAAATAAATGGATTGGGTTATCTTTACTTTTGCGCATCTCTGTCTTTGTGTCGAATACACTTCTACTCTGATTGACATGATTGATTTGAACTCGTCACGCATCTCCGGGTATCTTCCGCTCTCGGGGCGTGACACAACGGCTATGCAAAATTTGCCGTATACGCGTGGTGAATTTCATGGTTAGAGACACATCCGTGTGTGCTTCTCTATCCACTCTGGTTTGGAGGTCGACCCCTTTAACACCCCTCTACACTTCTCCATAGCTCAGAGGGAACGGGGTCACCTCGACAATCTACATATTCATTCTAAGCTAGTCGCTCGAATGACTGTTCTTCATATCTTGATCACTTTAGCTCATGGACTAATCTATTAGCCGCTTTGTGAATGTTGGTCTGCTAATCCCTTTTATTCTGCATACTAACTATCTGACTCAGTGAGTGCTAACCCCTTAGCCCCGTGAGCATTAGCATGCTAATCCTGTGAGCGCCAATTCACCAATTCATTGACCATTGTGAATTGATGTTGTGTCCTTCTTACTCCGCATGTGACTTAGAATCGCCGAGCTTTGTTAGTTCTGATAACTTTAGCTTTAATAGTCCGGGGAAGGGGACATACCCCATTGATACCTCAGAACCACCATCTAGTCAAAGAGTACCATTTGTGAGTGATGAGTATTCCTCCAGGCCATAAGGCGAACATTGACAGGGTTTAGCCCGATAGCGAATCCACTATCCTTAAGGATACTATGGTGGCCATGGGTTGTGCGCCCCTCATAGGCTAGTCCTCGGGGCTCTTCTTCCCTACCGGCCGACCCTTTTGGGATTGTGACTGGACCACGGGTTGTGTGCCCCTCGTAGGCTAGGCCTTAGAGTCTTCCTTCCCTCATTGGTTGTCTCATCCGATTGTGTTCCAACCCACGGAACCATGGTGCCCCTAGTAGGCTAGTCCTCGGGGTCTCCTATCCGATTGGGATCCGCTGGCCGCCATTGTGCCGTCTGGCTTGTTAGGGGCTTGCTCCACACATGAGTATGACCCCGCTTCTCCCCTATAATCCTTCAAGGATGGGGAGATGCTGCCCAATTTTCTTTGAGATTTGGACTTAATAAAATATGCGTTCTTGAACAATGAACCTCCGTGCTTGTGTACGAACCTCGCACGAGCTTATGACTTTGCTCTTGGAGAGCCTGGGGCTCCAATTCAATAAACAATTAACCCAATGAAACCCAAAATTCTCAAGAACATCTGAATAAACCAAATAGATTCAAAAATATCCCAAAAATCAACTTAAACGGCGCGGTCCTAATTCAGCGCGCCCTAATACGGCGCGGTACCCCCCCCCCCTGCGTCGGATTAACACTAGACTCAAAATCACATGGTTTTAAATGACTTATGCACGGCACGCCCTAATCCGGCGCGCCCCAAGGCCATCGCGCCGGGTAAGTAGGTTGCCATGGCCGCGCCGGATGAGGGTGCGTTACCTACGTTTGGCCGCGCCGGGAACCCTTCTCCTACGCTTGGCCGCGCCGATTTTAAATAAATATTTTCTATCGCGCTATTTTAATCCCTCACTCACCTTCGGAGCAATCTTTGCCTCCCACGGTCGACGGTAATAAACCTCAATCAATAATACACCAAATAAAAGGGGTTTTTCAAGTCCAAACCATTTTCCTATTATGCTTCGATTATTATGTTTGGGCATCATCATGCTTTGGTTATCATGCCTCTATCACCATGTTCATCTCCGTCGGCAGAGATTAATAAACTCGATTAATCATTGCTTATCTTCATGATTCTGTTACCATGCTTTCACATAATAATAAATGTCATGCTGATGCATACATGCTTGCATGGACCCTCGTTGTATCAAATGGCACTGATGGAGGGCCGAGTGACACCCGACTGGAAGTCTTTGTTATGCGCGATGGTGGTCTTCGGATCTATGTCCTCCGCCATGCATCGAGGGTTTCCAACTTAATAAACCATGCCTCTCTTGCATGATAGATAAAAGCATTTCATGTGGCTTCGTCATGTGCATCTTTTGCATCTTATTTCGGCCTCGGACGGCCCACTATCTCGGCAATTAATCAAAGGTGTTCTCCCTTATGGGGGATGTAATTAACGTCATAGCCTTTATGGTATGGCGGACTGCTGGTCCCGACCCGAATCTCACTCTCTCCCGATATGGGTCAGAATGAGCGCATAATAAATCTGTCACTTACGTGACTGGCACGCCAGCGTGGTCAACTAATCAATTGCTTATTGATTAATTAAGTGGTTGTTCGACCCAGAACAAAATGACCGAACAAATACCATCATCCCACAAGTCTGGCACGCCCGGTGGGACCAGTGTCACCTTTCATCTCTTTGCCGAGATATGTGGGCCCCAAGGCCCTCCCAAAGACTATTGATCGTTTATTTGTTCTGTGTGGCAAGCGGACAATGGCATCATCGGGACTTGATGCTCTCACCTTTGGCCCTGCGATCGTCATCGGCCATGCTAAACATGGGTACTTGGCAGTGCCCACCGTCCTCGAGACGTTCCCTGCTGCTGTAGGCTTCCCCAACTTTTTGGGGCTAGCCTTTGCTAATCTACTGCAAGTGGAGACCTCGGAGCCTGCCGAGGAAACTACAAAGAAAGTCGAGGCCTTGAGGGCTCGATGCTCTGCGGGCTCGCTCAAGAGTCAGATCCAAGTCGCCAGTTGCCTGGTGCACCACATCACCAATGGGGCCAGTCCCATTCCTGCCAAGAACTCCGGAGGACGCCAGCGCAGAGGCTTCTGATGAAATACTGCTACTATTACTGGATGCCTCTCCGTGTCTGGCAAGTCCATGCTAATCGGTGGAGTTTGCGTCTTCCTGGATGGATGCGACACTCAGGTGGTCCTGGATCGGGTCATCCCTGTCGTACGTATTTACAACTCCTACCAGGCCCTCTCTAAGAGGAGAGCTGAGAAAGAGGAAGCCGGCTGCCATGGCCATGAGAAGCTGGCCCCCAGGCCGAAAAAGTTCAAACAGGTCTAGGTCCCTAAGAAGATCCAGCCTGTTCACCAGGATGCACCAATCTGTCACCGCCCTACCCGTGACGAAGCAGAAATGGAGAAGGAAAGGGGCCTTGCCCCAAGAAAGAAAGAGGCGGTTGTGGACCCTCCATGCCGTGAAAGTTTCAGGGCCTGCGCCCGACAAGCCAACATCCCCATAGTGGGATGAAGATTCCAGCAACTCACCGGATGAGCCCGGCTTCCTTACATCCCTCCCGGGGGGGTCGACAATTATCCCCAGTCCTACATCAGGAACGGGGACAAGAAGAAATGACCAACATGGTCAGAAACTATTTCAGGGGTCTAGGCAACCCCTCACTGGGCCAACAACGGCTACTACAGGCAGCCGTAGCCGAAGAAGACTACTGCTCACCAATGGCAGTTTAAGAAGAAGAAGAAGAAAGAAGGATGACATCGTTGGTCGACGACAACGGTTATGAAGCCGATGAAACCGCCCCTTGGCGGGAAGAAAGAAAAAGAATCTCTGTGTTTGAGAGGTTAACCTTCCCGAAGCATGCAAAGAGGAAGGTTCACAAACGGAGAAGAAGAATGCAGATCTTTACCTGCAACATGGCTAGCATATCCGGCCAATATGGAAGGCTCCCAGGGGATCCTCATGAGCTGGCTCGACTGGCCGGAAGGCCGGGGCAGAACACTCGTAGGGCAGAAGCCGCAAGAAAATTGTTGGCAGCGGCTATAGGAAAGCAAGCTCTAGCCCACCACCAGCGATATGATGAGATTACTGTTTTGACCGCCAATGTGGTGACGACAGAAGAAGAAGAAGATGTTTTGCTCGACATCCTACCTGAGGGTGCATCCGGGGAGACAACAGACGCTATCCCCAGCACTGCAGCGGAGTAAGAAGTACTAATGATGCTACAAAGGTACCGCCAGGAGATAGAGCTGATGAAGAAGCAACTGATGGAGAAGATAGAGCAGTCTTCAGCCTCCAAGCAGCTCGAGATGCAGGGAGAATCATCACAGGGAGCCGTCAACCGGAATGACCCCCCGCCACTTTATGCCATGCCGCAGCCGACAGAACCAAGCTTGGCGATGACTCAGCAACGCCCACCACTGCCGCTGATGTCACTAGTGCTACCATAGATGCACCAGACACAACTTCTGCAGGCGACCACCCTGATCACCCCTTACCTACAGCCAGCACATTTCTACCTAGAACCGGTTGATCCAGCCGTCATGAATAAAATGATGGTGGAGAGAATGATCGAGCTGAAGCTCGCTGAAAGAAGTGAAAGCGACTACGTCGCGTGTGATGCATACAGGGTTCCATACCCACCGCATCATGCTGCCAAGCGGCTCCCTCCTGGGATTAGCAAGCCGCCAAAATTTGACAAGTTCAACGGGAAGGGATCTCCAAAAGAACATGTCGCCTATTGCATGACCATCATGGGTGATCTGGCCACCGACGAGTCATATTTGCTGAAGTTCTTCGGGTCCTCGCTGACGGGGCTCACTTTTGAATGGTACTCCAGCCTCCCGGCCAGATCGATCAGTGACTAGTCAGACATGCAGAGGAAGTTCAGAGAAAGATTTCATGTTACAGAGAGGGAGGTCACAGTGGCTGAACTCTACTCAACAAGACAGAGGGCAGATGAGATAGCCCTTGATTATATCACGAGGTGGAGGAACCTCGGAATGAGATGCAAGTGGACCCCGCATCAGGAGGACGCTGTACAAATATGTAAAATGAACCTCAGGAGAGAGGTCCTGGAAAGGATGATAGGAATGGAAATCTGATCATTCGACTGACTAACCAACATTGTGGCCGAGGTGGAAGTCTTCCTGGCCAGATCCGCCCCCGCATCGACTACTGCTACTACACAAAAAGGCAAAGCAGTAGAACGGCGCCAGGCGCCTAAAGAAGCAAATGCCCTTGATATTAAGGCATTTGAACAGCAGAAGGATAAAGGCAAGAAGGCAATTTCCCCACAGCCTGCTAAAGCCGAAGATGGCAAACAAGGTCCCTCATTGTGAGATAAAATGAAGAAGGCCTACTCTTTTCCGAAGGAGAAGACCAGAATCCTATTCGATTGGGTAACCCAGTATGACAAGGTCACCCTGCCTGAGCCAAAGAGGCCGGAGGACCTCAAAAGAAAAGACAGTCCAAGGTTCTGCCCCTATCACCAGATGCTGGGGCATCCAATTGAAGACTGCTATGCCTTCAAAGATATTATTGAAGGCATGGTGAAGAAAGATGAGATTGACTTGCGAGAGTATAGGGTTTACCCTCCACAGCCTCATGAAGCTCCTCCGAGGAGGGCTGCAGTCAATATGGTCTCTGCATACCAGGCTTTGTCTGAGGAGATCTCTGAAGCCAGCACTCGGCGCACTTATGAACTCTGTTTCCTGGCGCCCATAGAAGAACAATAGGGACGGCTGCAAGTCCCTGCAAAGAATAAGAAAAAGACGGTACCTCACCCAAAAGTGGGGGCACATGTTCGTGGTATCACACCACAACCTACCCCTCCGGTGGAAGCACTTGTGTGGACCAACCCACCTGCAGTCATTAGAATACCTACACACAATCGGAGAAGATAGACTCCACTGCCGGTGGTCAAGGAGATTAGTCTAGAAGCCCGGCGGCTACAAAACTACATAGATGGGCTAGACTTATATGTACAGCCCGAAATGAAGCCTCCGCTAATGCAAGAGCTAGAGTAGCTTTCACTCAAGCGGGAGGGAGAAGCTGACGTGGCATCCAACAAGGATGGCAACCTGTTCTGGGGGCAGGCTTCAGCCGAAGAAAAGAAAGGCCGCCAAGGTCAATAAAGAACAGATTGTGTCCTGCAATACTGTAATGTCCCAGATCTTTCCTGGATCCTTAGTAGGCCTGGTTGGATCTTTATTGGATCTTTCGGATCAGTTTCGGTGAGTTTCTGTTCGCTTATGTGGCTTCCGAGTTGAGTTTTACGATCCGTGTGGGTTTTTCTCTCGTACTAGTTACGGAACCCTATGGTGAGTTTATTTGTCAGTTCATCAACTCGTGGATGCTACGCGATGATGTACTCTTCGAGCTTGTCATTTTGACTATTTTTGCGTATTTTTCGGAGTTAGGCCCAAAAATCGGATTTTTCGGAAATTAGAAAAATTCCTAATTTCTTTTCCTTTTTCTTTTCCTTCCTCTCTCCTCCTTCTCATTTCGCCGCCACCTCCTCTCTCTTCCTTTTCTCTCCTCTCGAGCTTCCTTGGCTCCGGCAGCAGACGGAGGACCTAGGGGCACGTGCTGGGGATGCTGTGGAGTTGGTCGGGTGCGCGACGGGACGAGGATGGAGTGGTTTTGGCGCGATCCCGAACGGTGGATTCAAAGCCGGCGTTTGAGCTCGCGGTGCGGTTTTTGGCGCGGTTTAGTCCCTTTGGGGCACGGTTTCTTTGGTGGAGGTAGGGTGATGGATCACCACTTCTCCCTGCCCGTTTTCCCTACCATTGCACGTTGTTCGGCGTAGAAACGGCTGAGTTTAGGCTTGTTTAGCCTAAACTGTGATTTTCGGGTTTTGTAGGGTTCGCCAAAAAATGGTAACCATTCACGGCGTAGTTAGTATCAAATTGACCGCTGGGATGTCTGGATCCCATTCATGCTAGTTTCGTGTCGATCGGTTGTCATTCGAGGCCGGTAGGAGTCCGGGAACCTCGGTGACTCGTTTTGGGTCGATTCGTTAGAATCACCCCGATCTTGCATTTTAATCCAAGCATGTGGGCTTTTTAGCCTCCAGATGTTGTTTTCCATCGTGTAGCTTTGTTTCCCCTGTGCTTCGGAGTGAATGGGGCGTGGAACGGGCCGATTTGGCATTTCCACTGTTTTCCCGCCGTGGCCGGTGTAGCGATCGTATTAGAGACCGTCACAGTCTCTGACGGCCCTATTATAGACCGCCACAGCGTCTGATCGTTTTAAAGTTTTCGTGGCTGTGGGAGTGTGATGGCCCAGGTGTGGTGCGTCACAGCTCCCTAACGCGTCCGGGTGTATGCGTCACAGCTATTTTGTCATCTTGCGTTTTGGTTAAGTCTGTTCCTCTGAAGCGCCTACCCTGGTGCGTCAGGCTCGCGTAACGCGCCTGCCCCAGGCCGTTACGTTCTGTTTGACTGGATTTGACCGGGTCAGTCGGTTCGTGTAGCGGCTGTGCCCATGTGCGTCACAGCTGTGTAACGCGCCTGCCCCAGGCCGTTACACTCTGTTTGGCTGAGCTAGGTGGCTGTGTCTGTTAGCTCTAACGGCCCTGCCCCCGTGTGTCACGGCGTTGTAACGCGTCCGTCGTGGACCATTACGTGCTGTTTATCTGAGGTTTCAGACTTGGGTCTGTTGGCCCTGACGCGTCAGCTCCCGTGTGTTAGGTTGGCATAACGCACCTGCTCTCGCGCGTTAGGTCACTGTAACGCGCCTGGCGTCGTGCGTTACGTGCTTCGCGTTTCAGTTTTTAGCCGGTTGGCTCTGACGCGCCTATCGTCGTGCGTTAGGTCACTGTAACGCGCCTGCCCTGGTGCGTTACGTGGCTCGCATTTTGTGTTTGTGCCTGTTGGCTCTGACGCGCCCGCCCCGGTGCATCAAGCGCCTGTAACGCCCCTGTGGTGGTGCGTTACAGCCCTGTTGTGGCCGTGATGGCTGTTGGCTGTTCGGTGTTCGCCCATGTGTTGGGCAGTCGTAGGTTGGTGTTCTAGGGCTGTGTTTGTGTGGCAGTGGTCTTCTTGATCGGTCAGTTTAAGTGACTGGGTGCGGTCTTTTCCCTGACTGCGACAGTTCCCTAATGACGCAATCTAGAATTGCCAATGCCCTTGTCTCTGGTTTCATGACAGATGTTCCTTGACTGCTAGGTCTGCCTAGTGGTTGAATGACGGTCCCTTCTGCTAGAGCTTGGTTTTGTCGTTTCGGTTTCTGCTTATCTTGGCTTGGTCTCGTGGTTTGCCCGTGACCCGTGGGTGTCTGTTGACATCCTATGAGGGCAGTAACCATGATGGGACAGCAAGGAGTGCTTGTGCATGCCGTGTTTTGTGTCGGTGTTGTTTGGCTCCGGTCAACCGGGGGTTACCCAAGGGTTGACAAGTAGCTTTGTGTGTCTCGGCGGTTTTGTCCAGCTCGAGACATTGGTTCTGGATACCTCGAGGTATCGCCTTACCTCGGTCCGTGTGTTCAGGCGTGCTGAGGGTCCTCGGTGTTCCCTCAGGTCTCCGTAAGTCTTTTTCTGCGGAGCGTCGTTTTCCCGTGGCTTAGGATTAGACCGATTGGCGGCTTGTTCCGCTGTCAGTGACGATCTTGCCTTTGAGTCGTCCGACTCAAGGATCGTCATGTGAGTAGGTCTAGTTGCCTTGCCCTGAGTCTATCTGCAGTGGCTGTGCTGCCATTGGTGCTTCGAAGTACGTACCGTTGGGTGTTCTTGCCTACTTGTACTTCAGCACCTGTGTTTTTGAGTCTCTATGTCTTGTGAGCCTCCGCTTATTGCAGCCCTAAGGCCTTTGAGTTGCCAACCCGCCTGCGGATGGCGGAGGGGTGTTCCCGACAAGCGGTTTGTAAGCTAGTTCCATGGGCTCCCAGCCAACGGTAGCGTCCTACCGAGGGAGAAAACTAGCTAGAGAACCTGGCTTAGGCTAGAGTCAGTGTGTGCACACGTAGTCAGGGGCTGAGGACTTACGTCGACGGGCGTAGCCCTGACTGGTTACTTGTCACTATAGTTCCTGTTTGACTCAGCGCGTGTCTGCAACTCTACCGTGGTTTCAGCGGTACCTTAGGTGAGACACTTGTGGCGCAGCATAAGACGTCAGTGGACGCAGCTGGCTGTTCTTCTTGCGAGGAGGTGCTTCCGTCACGTGACGCGTGACTCTCGGCGTTTCTTGTGCGTCGTGACCTTCCCGAGTTAGCCTTTCTGTGGCCCTACTCGAGGTTAGTGTGGCGTTGCGTGCACAACGTTCTAGTCGTGTGTGTCGTCGTGTCTGTTGTGTCTGTCTTTTTGTCCGTCCGTGCAGGTCTTCATCTTAGGCCTGGCGTCGTGTCGGCAGATCGGTAACGCCTGACTTTGTCAGATCAGAGTCACCCTTCTGTTGCTGTTTGGAGTAGCTTAGGGTGCCGAGTTCTTCTCGGTGGCCGTGTTCCGGGTTTTACGGCCTCGCTTTTCCCTTGCTTTTACCTTCCCTTGCTCTTAGCATGTTCCCTACTCCTACTGTTCCCGTTCTTTTTACAGCTTCGTAGTGTAGTTTCCTGCTTTGCTACACCTGCTGTTACTTCTGTTGCTTCCGGTTCCGTGTTCTGCGTGTTTTTCAGTGGGGATTCGCGTGACCCCTACTGAGCCTCTGTTTGGAGACTCACCCCTACTTTTCAGGTGGGCGTCGTCTCTGTTCGTGGTTCCTGGCGTGGCGCGTTCGTAGCTGCCAGCGGTACCTGCGTCGGGTCTCCCCCGACCCCAGTGTACGTTCTTTTCCTGTGGCCTGTACTTGTCTTTAGTTTCTTGGACTGGACTCTGGTATAATTGTTAAATTGAAACTGTTAATTAAAAAGTACTTTTATTTCTGCTACTTTAGCAAACCGATCTAATGAAATTTAATTGCTTACTGTTCTATCTCTGTGGCTTCAATGTACTCTACACATGCCTTTTTCCCTTCGGAGCTTTACCGCTCTTGGGAGGCCTCGCGGGTTCCATGTGGTATCACGTGTATTCGGTAGTCCTACCGGGTATACCTGGTATCCGAGATCCGGGTCGCCACAAATACCCTCTCAGCTCTCTTCAACATGCCTAGTGATGATGATGAGGAAGAAATATGCTTCACACCTACCACCAGGGCAGGCCAGGCTGAAGCGGCTACTGCAGCACATGTAACCCAGTCAGGCCGGAAATGGGGGCGCCAGCCGCCTGCTAACCATAATATCATATTTAGGGGAGAGAAACCCTATAAGATACCTTCCCTAGAGATCAAGGGTGTTCAAATCCCTCCTCCGTCAGGCCTGTACAACCAAAGTGGGGGCAGCACCACTACCCCTTCCTTCTTAGAATTTTTGAAGATGTCCAAGGGAAAGCGACCATGTCAGGATGCCGACCCTGCAATCAGGAGTACTTACCCGTAGCCCTAGCAGTCTTCCGAAGCTTCGGATGCAGATAGAGCTTGCCCGGCAGCAGCTAATGACGGGCAACAAGAACATGGCACCAATCAAAAGGGTGCGCAATCTGAGCGTGATGAAGCAGGCCCATCAGGGGCCGCAATTCAAGACTCTCCCAAGCCCAGGTGGGCAGAAGAAATGAAACTATCCAATGTCCGAGTAGGAAGCCGAGTAGTCAAGCTGTTAAAAAAGCTCCCAGCAAGATTCACTGTTTGGGAAATCCTCTCTTTGAGTGAAGAAACTCGATAGATGATCATCACTGGTTTGCAGATGCCTACCCAATACGAAGCATGTTTGGCTGAAACACTGCCAGAAGCTAATGTGACCTTAACTCAGGAGGACATACTGCTCCCTACTACCAGCCACAACCGGCCACTATACATGACGGGATAGCTGAATGATCGGGAGTTGAGAAGAATTGTCACGTCCCGAACCGATAGCAGCGGAACGTGTCGTTTGCTCGGAACGTGACAGTTAAACAGTCGATTCGATCAGAGCATAGTCATTTCCACAAAACACAATTTGGACAAGTAACTAATTTCATTTCAAATATAAGTTCTTTACATATTCGGGCCCATAATAAACGAAAAGACTTAATAAAGAAAAACTACAATGAGACATAAGATGCAAGATAACCAAACTAGATGATTCATATAGATGTCAGAGTTCTCCTCACTCTTGCCCTTTCCCATCATGTTCGGTCTCGTCGTCACTAAGGTCATTACCTGAAAAATATTAGAAAACATAGGGTGAGCGAACGCTCAGAAGGACTTAATATCTCATGCTCCAAGCTAGCTTTAAGTCAATTACAGTTTAACATACTCATGTAGGTCATGAAAGATATAGAAATCGAGAACTATAATGACACGAGATAAATTCAAGAACTATAAGAAACAAATGAGTAAGCAAGATGCTAGATACACTCATGAAGAGTAAGGACAATGACAATCAAGAGAGTATAGCAAGATCTTAACAAGTACTTTCTCAAGCTAGGTCACGAGCATTCATGAGGAAATGTAACATTCATCTCTCTATGACGAACACTATCACGAGAGCTTCAATATATCCATTATTATGAAGGATCTTTGGGACAAGATAACGTATACTATCATTGAGATAATTCAAGAACATTTATGATGATCGATATAGAAGTAGAACAATTACTTCTACAAGCATTCTATAGCATTTGCCAAGACACTAAGGGAATATCACGACGATATGATAACCCCCTCCAATAAGGCAATTCAAGATCTTTTCATGACGAATAATTAGTTGTAGAAAGGTGTACTATGATGGCAATTACTCCTGAATATCACTATCACGAAAGCGTTTGCACACCTAGCACTATATAGGATTGTGTACTATGATGGCAATTACTCCTGATCATCACTATCACGAGAGCATTTGCACATCTAGCACTGCATAGGATTGGCCAATGCACTAAGGGGAAAATCACGACGATATGACCACCCCTCATGGAAATAAGTTATAGACGACTATAGGTGGTGAATGCCAGCACCCGATCATCGTATATCGGTAACGTTTGGACTTTGCCTCGCCCAATTGGGTCAGATCAGGACCCGTACCATTTAAAATGTCATTTTAGTGGGACCCATAGCCCCTGACATTTAGTCTAGACTAATTCCATATTAATGGCCAAGAATTTCAAGGATCAAGCATGTAAGAACATTAAGATAGATTTCATGGAACATAGAGTTCAAGGATAGAACTTGTAATAAGGATGATATATCAATAAACCATATGAAAACCATGACATTCTGAAAATCTGGATGATTAGGTACAACCAGCTCAGTCGAGTCGACCTTGAGGGAATCCAAGGCTGCGAGGAGACTTACGGAGGTCCCAATGACTAACTTACCAGTCCGAAGGAACGGAATGTCCAACGGAGGGCTCGTATGTCACCGAGAGTTGAGGTATATAACGTGAACCAATCATGAAACAGGGACTCCATCTACGGACGTGAGATGAGAGTGCCAAAAGACCCGAGGTATGTGTCAAAACCGGAAGAAAACGGTGAGAACATGAATGCGTTAATTATAGAATTCATGTCCATCCAATTCTATAATTAACTATAATTAAATAAAGTTATATTAATTGACGCCCGTGGGTGGCGTCATTTATTAATTAGCGTCCTCTTGGAGGGACGTTAATTTTATGATTTTTAACTTAATTCATTTAACAAGAATTCACATTAATATCTATTTAATTGAATAATTTTAAAAATATACATTCAAAGACATATTTATTTATATAAAATAATTTACAAAAATAGAATATATGATAATTAGGAGAAAATTTCAAGGATTCCAAAAATATATGTTTTATAATTTTATGTTGCATAGTTTAATAGATATGGATTTTCAAAGATATAATTACAAGTTATATATATATAACTTGCACGATGCCGTCAAAAGAATTTGACGCCATTGAGCTTGCCGTCATTTCAATAAAAGTGTCGATCTTCAAACCTCCTGTTCTCGACGTACACACGTCGGAATCACGCGTTCTATATATCGAAATGACGGGCTCGAAAAACTCTACCTAACTAGACGTTCAAAGTAATTTTTCATTGAGAGATGGGGGATCTTGAGATAGGGGGCACGAAAAATGATGCAACCACTCTCACTATCTCGGTCTCTACCCCAATAACGCTCCCATAAAATTTCATGGCCAAAGGACACTCCGACGGCCACGAACAAATCGTTAAGGCAAAATCCCATAACTATCAAGCTACAGTAATTTTTATAATTCACCGAGTATATAGTTAAAACATATTAAATTATTTAACTAATTAATGTTTATAGTTAATACAACATTTATATGCACGAAAATTTAGGAATAATCATGGGGATCCCATAATTATATTTATCTAGAATTTTGTTATGTGGTTACACGGTTACAAAATTCTTTAATCATGCGTTTACTTTGTTAACTTCACATGAAACTACAAACTTTAACAAGAAACATGCATAAATTATGCAGATTAACTAACAGTTTGGCTTGGGAGATTGCCTACCTCTCGTTGATGCTCAGACAGACAAGAAGAAGAAGAATTATTAGGATGGGGATGATGATGAACAACGGCAACTGCTGCAGCTTTCTCTGCAAATACAGCGGCATGAACGGAGAGGAAGAAGAAGCTTCACTGCTCTAACAGCAGCAGCAGCAGCACCGCAGCCAACGTCCGCGGGCACGGCAGCAGCAATACGGCAACTGTGGTAGCAGAGGAGATGACGGTAGAGGGAGATGTTTTCCCCTCTAATAACGGCAATAGCAGTGCATAGCCACTGCAGCGGAGGGAAGAAAAGAGGTCGTTCGCCCTTCGTGCAGCAACTGCAGCAATGGACGACGGACGAAGAGGAAGATGAGGACGACGTCACCGACACTGGGATGGCAGCAGCTCAACGGAGCACGATGGCCCTGCCATCGCATGGAGGGTCTCTATATATAGGGTTTATTGTATGCTATCCTAGTGGGATTAAGCCTTCCATTGTAGTATCCGTTTGGGTTTTAACCTTTCCATGTTAATCCCCATTATATGGCCAAATCCTCCGCTCCTTTCCGTTTCTCATTCGAACCCCAAATCCATGCAGCGTTCGATCATGAAAGAGCTTTAAGTACCTGACTTAAACACCTTATAATAGTATTAATATATATAGACCCTAAAAAGTCATTACGTAGCCATAGTTCTTTTACCCATTTAGAGTCTCAAAGTCCATTAACAAAAGGTCATTTCAAATTTTTAACCCTACCAGGTTGGGCTGTGGTCTTGTAGATGTGTTAAGCCTAATGCGTTATTAAGGCCCACTAATTATATATATATATATTGGGTTGGTCATTAACATGTGATAGTTCTTTATCTTTTATTAAGGCCTGTTCAATCATGTATGTTAATGTCACAATAAGTTTTAACTAGTTGGACTCTTCATGCTTATAGGGTCCTTATTTCTTTTATCTTTATTTATCTACCTCATTAATTTCCATCGTCGACTCGGGTATCAGAGTCGGGTTGGATCAAATAACTTTTACTCAATTATTTATAACCTTTTAATAAATGTGTAGGCTCATTTTCTATTTAGACCATTTCGTTTATCAATTTTTTTTTATTATTACCCATATTTGTTTTAGGGCAAATATTAATATTTATCCTTTTAAATTTTGGGGTGCTACACCCTCCCCCACTTAGAAGAATTTGGTCCCCAAATTCACATGATTTTCTTTCAAAAATTAGTGGGGTAAGATTACCATATCTAAAACATATATTTCAGCTAGGTTATTGTCATAACATGTTAAGTGCTATGCTCACCATATCCGATTCATGCAGTTACTGATGAGATAGGTTTACAGAGTTAGCCATTTTTTATCTACACAACAAGTTTTAAATTAATGATTACTTATATCTTGACATTAATCTAGCGTAGATGAGACATATTTTATTAGTTAACCCATAGCTCTACCCAAATCTCACGGGGTTCCTATAGCATAACTGACAAGGAGAATTAAATCTAGGACTTGGACTTGATGACCTAGGGATTTAGAAAGCCTAGGCTCTGATACCACGTTCTATCACGTCCCGAACCGATAGCAGCGGAACGTGTCGTTTGCTCGGAACGTGGCAGTTAAACAGTCGATTCGATCAGAGCATAGTCATTTCCACAAAACATAATTTGGACAAATAACTAATTTCATTTCAAATATAAGTTCTTTACATATTCGAGCCCATAATAAATGAAAAGACTTAATAAAGAAAAATTACAATGAGACATAAGACGCAAGATAACAAAACTAGACGATTCATCTAGATGTCAGAGTTCTCCTCACTCTTACCCTTGCCCATCATGCTTGGTCTCGTCGTCATTAAGGTCATTACCTGAAAAACATTGGAAAATGTAGGGTGAGCGAACGCTCAGTAGGACTTAATATCTCATGCTCCAAGCTAGCTTTAAGTCAATTACAGTTTAACATGCTCATGTAGGTCATGAAAGATATAGAAATCAAGAACTATAATGACACGAGATAAATTCAAGAACTATAAGAAACAAACGAGTAAGCAAGATGCTAGATACACTCATGAAGAGTAAGGACAATGACAATCAAGAGAGTATAGCAAGATCTTAACAAGTACTTTCTCAAGCTAGGTCAAGAGCATTCATGAGGAAATGTAACATTCATCTCTCTATGACGAACACTATCACGAGAGCTTCAATATATCCATTATTATGAAGGATCTTTGGGACAAGATAACGTATACTATCATTGAGATAATTCAAGAACATTTATGATGATCGATATAGAAGTAGAATAATTACTTCTACAAGCATTCTATAGCATTTGCCAAGACACTAAGGGAATATCACGACGATATGATAACCCCCTCCAATAAGGCAATTCAAGATCTTTTCATGACGAATAATTAGTTGTAGAAAGGTGTACTATGATGGCAATTACTCCTGAATATCACTATCACGAAAGCGTTTGCACACCTAGCACTATATAGGATTGTGTACTATGATGACAATTACTCCTGATCATCACTATCACGAGAGCATTTGCACATCTAGCACTGCATAGGATTGGCCAATGCACTAAGGGCAAAATCATGACGATATGACCACCCCTCATGAAAATAAGTTATAGACGACTATAGGTGGTGAATGCCAGCACCCGATCATCGTATATCGGTAACGTTTGGACTTTACCTCGCCCAATAGGGTCAGATCAGGACCCGTAGCATTTAAAATGTCATTTTAGTGGGACCCATAGCCCCTGACATTTAGTCTAGACTAATTCCATATTAATGGCCAAGAATTTCAAGGATCAAGCATGTAAGAACATTAAGATAGATTTCATGGAACATAGAGTTCAAGGATAGAACTTGTAATAAGGATGATATATCAATAAACCATATGAAAACCATGACATTCTGAAAATCTGGGTGATTAGGTACAACCAGCTCAGTCGACCTTGAGGGAATCCAAGGCTGCGAGGAGACTTACGGAGGTCCCAATGACTAACTTGCCAGTCCGAAGGAACGGAATGTCCAACGGAGGGCTCGTATGTCACCGAGAGTTGAGGTATATAACGTGAACCAATCATGAAACAGGGACTCCATCTACGGACGTGAGATGAGAGTGCCAAAAGACCCGAGGTATGTGTCAAAACCGGAAGAAAACGGTGAGAACATGAATGCGTTAATTATAGAATTCACGTCCATCCAATTCTATAATTAACTATAATTAAATAAAGTTATATTAATTGACGCCTGTGGGTGGCGTCATTTATTAATTAGCGTCCTCTTAGAGGGACGTTAATTTTATGATTTTTAACTTAATTCATTTAACAAGAATTCACATTAATATCTATTTAATTAAATAATTTTAAAAATATACATTCAAAGACATATTTATTTATATAAAATAATTTAGAAAATAGAATATATGATAATTAGGAGAAAAATTCAAGGATTCCAAAAATATATTTTTTATAATTTTATGTTGCATAGTTTAGTAGATATGGATTTTCAAAGATATAATTACAAGTTATATATATATATATATATATATTAAATAATTCAACGACCTTGCACGATGCCGTCAAAAGAATTTGACGCCATTGAGCTTGTCGTCATTTCAATAAAAGTGTCGATCTTCAAATCTCCTATTCTCGACATACACCCGTCAGAATCACGCGTTCTATATATCGAAATGACGGGCTCGAAAAACTCTACCTAACTGGACGTTCAAAGTAATTTTTCGTTGAGAGATAGAGGATCTTGAGATAGGGGGCACGAAAAATGATGCAACCACTCTCACTATCTCGGTCTCTACCCCAATAACGCTCTCATAAAATTTCATGGCCAAAGGACACTCCGACGGCCACGAACAAATCGTTAAGGCAAAATCCCATAGCTATCAAGCTACAGTAATTTTTATAATTCACCGAGTATATAGTTAAAATATATTAAATTATTTAACTAATTAATGTTTATAGTTAATACAACATTTATATGCACGAAAATTTAGGAATAATCATGGGGATCCCATAATTATATTTATCTAGAATTTTGTTATGTGGTTACACGGCGTTTACTTTGTTCACTTCACGTGAAACTACAAACTTTAACAAGAAACATGCATAAATTTTGCAGATTAACTAACAGTTTGGCTTGGGAGATTGCCTACCTCTCGTTGATGCTCAGATAGACAAGAGGAAGAAGAATTATTAGGATGGGGATGATGATGAACAACGGCAACTGCTGCAGCTTTCTCTGTAAATACAGCGGCAGGAACGGAGAGGAAGAAAAAGCTTCACTGCTCTAACAGTAGCAACAGCAGCAGCAGCAGCAGCACCGCAGCCAACGTCCTCGGGCACGGCAGCAACAATACGGCAACTGCAGTAGCAGAGGAGATGACGGCAGAGGGAGATGTTTCCCCCTCTAATAACGGCAATAGCAGTGCATAGCCACTACAGCAGAGGGAAGAAAAGAGGCCGTTCGCCCTTCGTGCAGCAACGGCAGCAATGGACGACGGACAAAGAGGAAGACGAGGACGACGTCACCGACGCTGGGATGGCAGCAGCCTAACGGAGCACGATGGCCCTGCCATCGCATGGAGGGTCTCTATATATAGGGTTTACTGTATGCTATTCTAGTGGGATTAAGCCTTCTATTGTAGTATCAGTTTGGGTTTTAACCTTTCCATGTTAATCCCCTTTATATGGCCAAATCCTCCGCTCCCTTATGTTTCTCATTCGAACCCCAAATCCATGCAGCGTTCGATCATGAAAGAGCTTTACGTACATGACTTAAACACCTTATAATAGTATTAATATATATAGACCCTAAAAAGTCATTACGTGGCCATAGTTCTTTTACCCATTTACAGTCTCAAAGTCCATTAACAAAAGTTCATTTCAAATTTTTAACCCTACCAGGTTGGGCTATGGTCTTGTAGATGTGTTAAGCCTAATGCGTTATTAAGGCCCACTACTTATTTATATATATATATATATGGTCATTAACATGTGATAGTTCTTTATCTTTTATTAAGGCCTGTTCAATCCTGTATGTTAATGTCACAATAAGTTTTAACTAGTTGGACTCTTCATGCTTATAGGGTCCTTATTTCTTTTATCTTTATTTATCTACCTCTTTAATTTCCATCGTCGACTCGGGTATCAGAGTCGGGTTGGATCAAATAACTTTTACTCAATTATTTACAACCTTTTAATAAATGTGTAGGCTCAATTTCTATTTAGACCATGTCGTTTATCAATTTTTTATTATTATTACCCATATTTGTTTTAGGGAAAATGTTAATATTTATCCTTTTAAAATTTCGGGGTGCTACAAGAATCCTGATAGATCCTGGAGCGGCTATCAACATTCTGCCCTATAGAATATATCAGAGGTACCACTTCAATGTGCGCCTCGACAAAGTCAGAGATATGTGTATCACCAGCTTTAACCAAAAGTGTGAAGTATCACTCGGGGAAGCAGAATTCACACTCACTCTGGCGGACTTTACTACGAGGGTGCAGTTTCATGTCATCGACTCCCGCACCTCGTACAAGGCGCTGCTTCGCCGTCCCTAGATGCATGAAAATATGGTGGTGCCATCTACGCTCCACCAGTGCATCAAATATAGTCTCGAAGGGAGGGAAGAGAGGATATTTGCTGACCTCCACGCATTCGAAGTGTTCGAGTGTCACCTGGCAGACGCTCATCTATATGCAGATCGGTCTCAAAAGACCTCTGAAGCCAAGACCCTTGTAGGGGCACCAAAAAGCACCTCCGGCGACGACTGGTTTCCACCACCGCCGCGTGGATATATCAAGCCCAAGGCGGTCTCTCATATCACCGTCACCGGAGACATGGGCAGGATAGCACCTCCCGCTATATACCCCGAAGCCAATAAAGCCAAGGTCGATCCGCGGCATGACCACATAAGGGTCCCGGAAGGCCTCACCAAGCCAATCCCTGGCTTTGATAATGCCATTGTCGAGCCTTGCAAAGCTTGACAAGTAGCGTAGATAAATGGCCCCAGTAGCTTGTTTTATACTGCTAAAGAGCACCCTACCCGGGAAGACACTGATTGTCATCTGCCCGAAGATATCGAAAACCCGCTAGCTCCCGTCCAGGGTCTGGCGTTCACGACAAGTCGAATGACCAGGATGTTCCAGAAGTAGCACATCCCCTCCGACCAGTCGCGCAAGGACAAAGAAGCATTCTAGAAGATGTGGTATCCCACAAGTCTGGACAAAGAAATGAGACATGTTTCTCAGCATCTAGGGATGGGCTTCACCCTTGAAGAATATTATTACAGTGGGCGCTATGAGGTGGACACCATCTCTGCTTTCTACCCCGCTGAAAGTAATCCGCTGGGGGCAACTTTCGATGAATACACAGTAGAAGCGGAATATGCTGAACTGGCTCGACCAAGAGACTCGGAAACATAGAGCATGACTCCTTGCCGATGTTGGGAGCAAGTCTGTCCTGAAGAAGTAGCCTTTCAAGCAAGATTTGACATGGCCAGCAGTTGCGAAGCCGAAGATGTTGAAGAAACGGGGACATCTCCCTCTGGCGGGCCTCCGCTAATGATGATCTCAGCACCTCTCGTGCCAATCGGGGAAGCTTCTGTCGAAACCGATCAAAAGATGTATGCTGCTGAAAAGGAAAAGGCCACCCCCACCAGGGACATGGCGATCCAAGAGGGCGAGACCTTCTCACCTTCTGCTATAGAGCTGCGATGCTACCCCAACCCAGCAGTAAACAGCCACCGATCTTCCATGACCACAAACCTGTCTCTAGAGGATGAAGCTGTCAACTCACCCCTCAAAGCTACAATGGCGATGGATTCGCTGATGGAACAATTCACACAGCCGTTACTGGCCGGGGCGGAGATCCCTGCTGAAGTTCAAATAGAACCAAATGAAGACATCGAGGTTTTTGACCTTGAAGATGATATTCCAGATTTTGTCGACCTTCAGCCAGCGCCCTCGAAAATAGAAGACGGAGGCCAGGCCACAGTCGATGAACTGATAGAAGTTAATCTGGGAGATGAGGACAACCATAGGCCGACCTTCCTCAACGCCCAGCTACCTGCTGAAGAAGAGAAGCTGTACATCCAGCTACTGTAAGAATACCGAGATTGCTTTGCCTAGACCTACAAGGAAATGCCGGGACTGAGCCCCGCAGTTTTACAACATGAGCTAGCAATAAGCCCTGAAGCTGAACCGGTGAAGCAACCGCCGCGGCGCATGAGGCCAGAGCTCATCACTCAAATATGCAAAGAGGTTGACAAGCTCATTTATGTGGGCTTCATCGAAGAAAACCAATATACCACATGGCTGGCCAATATTGTGCCTGTGATGAAGAAGAATGGGCAGATCTGGATATGTGTTGACTTTCGAGATCTAAATAAAGCCTGTCCCAAGGATGACTTCCCGGTACCAATAACGGAGGTTATGATAGATGCAACAACCGGCCATGAGGCCCTATCATTCATGGATGGGTCATCTGGCTATAATCAAATATGGATTGCGAAACATGACCGGGTCCATACTACCTTCCGAACTCCCAAAGGCATTTATCACTACAAGAGGATGCCGTTCGGATTGAAGAACGCCGGCGCAACTTATCAGCGGGTGATGACTAGAATATTTGATGAGCTGCTCTACCATAAGGTCGAGTGCTACATAGATGACCTGGTGGTCAAGACCAAAAACAAAGAAGACCATCTGCAGGACCTCTGAGTTATCTTTCAGAGGGTAAGACAGTATGAATTGAAGATGAACCCTATGAAGTGTGCGTTCGGAGTATCGAGCGGAAAGTTCTTAGGTTTCATTATCAGATACCGGGGAATTGAAATAGACCCCGCAAAGATCAAAGCAATTCAGGAATTACCCTCACCGAGGAACCTCTCCGAACTGAGATCTCTGCAAGGCTGCCTGGCATACATCCGGCGGTTTATATCCAACTTGTTAGGGCGATGCCAGCCCTTTCACAAGCTAATGATGAAAGATGTCCCCTTTTACTGGGATGAAGATTGCCAGATAGTCTTCGACAAGCTCAAAGACTATCTGAAGACTCCTCTAGTACTGGGTGCACCGGTGAAAGGACGGCCGCTGGTTTTGTACATAGCAGCCACATATAATTCCCTGGGGGCAATGCTAGCCCAGAACAATGAAAAAGGGAAAGAACAAGCCCTCTACTACCTTAGTCGAAGAATGGTCAGAATTGAGGAGAGGTACACCTATATCGAGAAGATCTGCCTGGCACTGGTCTTCACGGTCAAGAAGCTTCGACACTATATGCTGTCGCATGAAGTTAAGCTAATTTCCAAGGAAGATCTGCTTGAGGTTGACACTTTTTTTAATTTAATTAACGATGACCGAATAAGGGGGAAAAAACTGAGAAAGAACGGAGTCAATAAAGAGCATGAGGTGACCGAGTTTAGGGTTTAATGTTTAAGGTGGCGGTTTCGGTGGGCGCCGGCGGGGGAGCCCCGCCGACAGAGAACGTTCTGCATGCGGAGCACGTAGCCAGAGATGGCAGGTCCTTCGCCCAAGTTCTCGCATCTTCTCTTGTAGTTCCTCAGGTGGACATTGACGTACATTCTCCCGCCTCGACCGATAGAGGAGAGCCGACATGTTTCTTTTCAAAGGAGGAGATAGAAGCTTCCCTGGTACCTTTCAGATTTGCAGTGGTCGCCAAAACAGCCTATGGGAGACCCGGTTTTCCTAAAATCCGATCGCACTTGATGCAACGGTGTAGTTTGAAAGAATCTTTTGTCATTAGTGCTCTTGATAACTTTCATTTATTACTCCATTTTTAAATCGAAGATGATTACCTTTGTGTTTTTTTACATGAGTTTTTATATGTTCAAGGCAGCTTATTCCGATTCTTTAAATGGACTCCCATGTTTCACTCGGACGAGGAACCAACATTTAGTCCGGTGTGGATAGAATTCCCCAACCTACCTATGAACCTTTATCAGAAAAAGTTTCTAATGTCTATTGCAGCAAATATAGGACCTGTTTTACAAGTTGCGCAGGCATCTAAATTCCTGGTTAACACCAAGGCGGCTAGGGTTTGTGTTGAGTTACAGCTTCTTAGCAGTCGACCAGAGCGGGTTTGGATTGGCATGGGACCAGATTATGGAGGTTTCTGGCAGGAGATCAAATACCTCAACGTTCCTTTATATTGCATGAACTGCAAATGGCAAGGTCATGATCAGGAAACATGTAGAGTTAAGTCTAAGTCAGACACTGGAGGTGGGAAGCAACCTGTGGAGAACTTACGGACTGTTATGGTCGAGAAAGAATCGGAAAGTAACAAACAAAAATTACTGAAGATGCAGTCAGCAGGCCGTGGTTCTTGACTAACTCAGTGGAAGGAATCACATGATGATAAAGACAAAAGGATGTAGATAGAGGGAATCAACTAGAAATACAGCAAGCATCTCCCCATGTTGAGACGGTTTGCCAGCATTCCAATAGTATTGATACTACTGATTTGCACGGCCGTCAGCAAACTGGTAGAACAACTAGCTCACTGAATTCCTAAGATCTGGGGGTTGATCCTATTCTTGATGAGTATGGTCCTTCTCTGCCTAAGGAACCAACCCTCCAAAAGTCAAGGCTGGCAACCCAAGATGAACCTCCTGCCAACATATGCAAACAGGCTTCCCAAAGTACACAGGGTACTGTTACATTGGAAAGAAAACTACAAGGTACAAGTACTATGGTTACAACGGCCAAGGAAAATACATTGATGCCTCTCTGTAATCTTAGTCATGAAGATCTTTCTAAAATTAATGTGGATGGGGTTATAACAAGAGCCCGTGCTCACTCGGTGGATGGGGCTAGTACTTCATCTTCCTAATGGATTCCGCTTTATTTTGGAATATTCGGGGAATTGGAAATGGGGCTTCAAAAAGAGCCTTGAAACGAACTATTCAGAAACTCAGACCGACTATTGTAGCTATTTGTGAGCCAAAAATTACCTTCTCTAAAGCACATTCAGTGGTCGGATATATCAAAATGGACAAAGTGGCTGGTAATAAAGGCGAAGACTCTAAGATTTGGGTATTCTGGTAAAACTCCATCCCTTTATCGGTGGTGGCTTATTCAGAACAATTTTTAACTCTTGGCCAACTGGAGGGTAGTTATTTCACCAGATACTTTACAAGTGTGTATGCTTCTTGCAACAGGATTGAACGCCGAGACCTTTTTGATCAGCTCATGACTTTTGGAGCCTTAGCAGATATCCCATGGATCATGGGAGGAGATTTTAATTGTATAACACATTCTTCTGAAAAGAGAGGAGGGTGGCTTGTAATCTTGATGCTATGGTCGACTTCAATGCTTTCATATCTGGAACGTGTGTTTTCGATGATGGTTTTGTTGGTCCTTCATATACTTAAAGTAACAAGAGGACGGGGTCTGCATGTGTTAGTGCCCGGCTTGATAGAGTTCTGTTTAATCGCCCTTAGCAAATCCAATACCCCAATATGCAAGTTAAGCATCTTCAATGGGGTCCTTCAGACCATGCACCGCTGGCTTTAGTATGTAGCAACATAACCAAGGGGCCTAGCATATTTATCTTTCAGGAGATGTGTACATTTCATCAGGATTTTCTAGGGATGGCCAAAGAGGCCTGGGAGGGCGCTAATGTTAACCATCCGAATGGCCTTATCTGCCTCCAAATTAAGCTCAAAGAAACTAAAGCAAAGTTACTACATTGGAATAAAAGAAGCTTTGGGGATATTGGTCAGAATGTTAAGAAGGCAGAGATGGAAGTCGACAAGTGTCAAGTTAAGTTCGACCGTGACCCTACTAAATCAAGCAGGGAAGCCTTAAATGCAGCTAACGCTAAGCTTCAACAGACATTGTGATGTGAGGAGATTTTTTGGGGCCAGAAAGCTAGGATTAAATGGCTAAACAATGGGGACAGAAACACAAGCTTCTATCATGCCGCAGTTCAGTCTCACCGCAGGAGGAACTACATCCAAAGATTAAAAGTGGGAGAGAATAATTATTGGTGCTCAGACCAAGGAATTCTTCAAGACAAAATTGTGGAGTTTTTTCAACAGCAACTATCCTCTGAAACGCATAGCATAGATGCAGACCTTCTTCAGTCGATCCCTGCAGTCATTATTGAAGCCAAAAACCAACAACTATGTGAAACTCCTACTGCAGAGGAGATCAAGGAGGCTGTTTTCTCCCTGCGAGGTTCCAGCGCCTGTGGACCTGATGGCTTCACTGGTATTTTCTTTACACATTGCTGGTCCATTATCTCGGCTAAGATTGTGAAGGCGGTGCAAGATTTTTTTGCAGGATTTTCGATGCCTAAAGGCATCACTTCCTCTATCATAACATTGATCCCCAAGGTGCCGGAACCTACCTCCTGTGGACATTTCCGTCCAATTAGCTTGTGTAACTTTGCCTACAAAATTGTGTCGAGTATTCTCTGCACCCGTCTGACACCTCTTCTTCCTAGTATCATATCTGAAGAACAGGGAGCATTTGTTAAAGGTAGATACATATTAGATAAGGTCTCACTCTCTCGCCATCTCATGCTGGACCTCAATAGACAAGTTAGGGGCCATAATGTGCTATTTAAATTGGATATGGCTAAAGCATATGACAAGATGGAGTGTGATGGGGGAATCTCTCGCCCTTCACATTTTTCCACAGCTTCGATTGCTCGCCAGCATAGCTCCATTGTGTCCGTCATATTTTTCTGAGTAGAGTCATGTAATTTTCATATTTTATTTGAGTCATGTCATTGTAATTTTCTTTTTATTTGAGTCATGTACCTAGGTTAATGATTCATCTACCTAGGTTAAGTGTCATTAGGTTGATTAAGTTGCATATTGGGCCCAATTCATTGGGCTAGGCCCAAGGGCACCCCCCTTCCCTTGGTTTATTGTCATTGTCCCAAAATCCAGGGACTTATTATAAATTGTAGGATCCCTATAAATAGGACCCCACTCTCTCCATTTTCAGTTAATGAAGAATGAAAATCTAATGTTTGAGTTCCAGAAATTATCTTTTTTTCTTGGAGAGAATCCAATAGAGTGGAGTGAGAAGCTCCAACCCCCCCTCTCTCTCTTCCCTCTCTCTCTCTCTCTCTCTAGGGGGCGCCCCTTTCACTCTCCTTCCCCCCAATTTTGAATTTCTTCTCTCTCCTCCACCTCACCCTCCACCTCAGCCCTAGTTGGCCACCTCAACCCCTCCCCTTGTGCCACCTCACCCACCTTTTCACTTCCCTAGGTGCATTCATTACACCCACCCCAACACCCACCAAATCTTGCCCCTCCCTAGGAGATCTTTGGCCATTCCAACACAATCTCCCACTCCCCAACACAATCTCTTCCCTTCCCAACACAATCCACCCTAGTCCCTACACAACCTTACACCTCCCTAGGCCAAATTTGAAATATTCCCTCCACTCTCTCCTCCCACAAGCCCTAGACCACCCCAAATAGGCAAACCATCATCCCTCTTCCCCTCCCTCCTAGTCCTAAATTCGTAACTCACTCTCTTACCACCTGCTAGACCACCTTCCTGCTCCCATTCTCCCCCTCCCTCACCTTGGTTTACCCCCTTCCAGACCCCCTAACAGCCAAGGGTTACCTCCACACCCATCCACCCCCTTTCCCCTCCCATTTACCCCATTTCCCACCGCCCATCTTCAGCCTGCACTTCCCAGTTCGTAGGCAGCAGAGCACCAGTGACTTGCAAAGCCGACCATGACTTCATCCCGGCATCCCTGAAGGTCCAAGTGATACCGTTGGAAGCGTCTACTGGTATTCTTCACAACGGCAGCTGTCCCGTCACATTCGGAGCTTACTGCTGCCCAGGGGAGTAGTTCTCCCCAGACTGCATGTCCACCTCCAGACTGCAGACCAGAGACTGCTAGCAGAGGCTCCCACGACCAGTAGCCTAAAGATCTGGAGGCGGGACTTGGCTGAGATCTCCCTCAACAAGGCGCCTTCCATCTCCAAGAAGCGGCTCCTCGATCGACCTCCGGAGCAGCCTTTTCTCATTTTTCTCCCTCAGGTGTGCTGGTATGTCCACTCCTGGACTGGTCCGACACCTGAGCACTGTTTGGGCTGCTCAGGTCTACCCCAACATCGTCTGGCATCCCCGAGGGTCTCTGCTCTAAGAGGACCCGACAACGAAGCCGTTGACTATGGCCAAGCCTGATTCAGAGCTCGGGAGCGCCCGGAGTTACTTCATCTTCCTGCTGTTATGGTCCAGAAGCAGATAGAGCCAGAACCCTGCTTCCCTGTTTGTGCCTCTGCTCCGAGCAGCACCGGCAACCTGATAAATCAAAAAAAATTGGACGACTTCTGGGTCACCTACGAAGATTTTCCAGCTGGTTTCGTTGACATCGGAGCTCTGGAGTGGCCGCTGCGACAGCAACATCAACTGTCTGTCCTCTGTTCCAGAGGGCGGGCTGAATCGACAACTTTCTACCATTTAGCTCCTAGTTCATTTTTCCCCCTCCCCGCTTGGCCGGCTGAGCGCCCCTCCCTGCGTGGAGGTACACTTTGGTTGTAATCCAATTTCCCACCCCTAGTCCAACCCCCTTGCAAGGGGCGTAGTGCATGTAACTTGAATTTTCAGGTTGAAGCCTCATCGACGCGGCGTGCGGGTGAGCCCACGCTTCCTCGCTCGCCCTTGTCTCCGACCGGGATCGGTGTCTTCACACCGGTCAGGTGAGCTTCAGTTACCCGTTGCTGGTTTTATTCCTTTATTGGTTTAGTATTGCTGCTAGTGCCATCGAATGGTAAGGAGTGCCCGATCACGAATTACTTATGTGTGAGTGACTACCGCCAGCAAGTTGTGAGTGAGCCATTACATCCCACGCCCTTGGCGTGCCGGCCGCCCCCAAAGGTGGGCATCTCAGGGCCCTTAGGGGTTCAACCTTAGGCTAGCCATCCCCCAGAGTAGCGGGGTCCCGTCTTGGACCCTCACCACCATCACCAGATTGCCTACGGGCACGAGAGTGCGCTTAGCGGGCGAGTCCGCTTGAGTAAAGTCACCGGTCCGTGCATTGCTTACTTGCTAGGTCCAAGGGATTTTTGGTCTCGTGACTATTACTCCCAAGGTGGTGTCACACATATTGGTATCAAAGCAAGTTCTAGACTTGTCTCTACTAAGTCTTGTCCTAGGGCCATTGCATTTATTCCCCCGTTCATCATGGCCATTTCCTACTTAGCCTACTCGCCACCCATGGACTTCATTCTAGACAAGGATATTACCTTTGACGGATCTCGTTCTAGTGATTACCTTAGGTGGGAGGCTACCATAGAAAGGTACTTTGAAAAGACTTGGGTATATGGACGTGCGACAGTCCGCAAGGTCAAGGGACGACTTTGGGGTCAAGCCAAGAGTAAGTGGGAACACATAGAGGGATTAAGAAGGGTTAGGAGGCAAGAGCCCATTTCCTCATGGGATGATATGAAGAAGAAACTTAGAAAGATCTTCGCTCCCGGACATTCTCCTTCCTATCTGAGGAGCACTACCACTCCTCCATCCCCACCCGGCCAACTTGAGACCACCCTTAGGTCTCCACCACCACTCCCAACAAATCACCTCTCAACCATCATCACTACAATTCGCCACCAAGCCCTCTCCCTTAAGACCCAAACAAGCCTAGCCTCTACCTCTCCACCTAACCCCATGAGGGTCCCCGAACCCGAACCAAAACCCTTCCACAACCCTCAAAATCCAAGCCAAATTGGCCCCCACTCCCACCCCTCCACAATCGGCCGATCCCAAGGGGAAGAGACCCCTAACCGACCCGATTTCCCCAATGACGGCCACCACCCCCCAACCCACAATCCCTCACCAAACCCATACCCTACAAGCCCCCTTGGTCCCCACCACTATCCCTCCATCGTCCCCTAAAAGGGATACCCCCCCAAAACCAATCAAACCAAGTCTCATCACCCAACCCACCTTCCACTCCCAACCCCAATCCTACCCCAACCTAGGCCTCCGCTACTTCCACTCCCAAACCCAACCCAAGTTCGACCTCGCTCACCACCCCGGGTGCACCATGCCCCAACCATCATCACCCCATCCCTAAAAGACCTTCCCATTCCCTTGGGAAAGGAGGTCACGCCCACTCACATAGAAGTAGTTGCTAGTCCGGACCCTCTCCCCACCCATGAGGAAACCCAAGTTCACACCAATTGTGAGGAAGAGCTTCAACCCTTTACCACTTCAAATTGTCCGAGTCTTCAAGAGCCACAAACCTTCACAAATGGCACCATAATCATAGATGGGCCCCTAGCTAGATGGCTAAAGGAGAAACCAATTCACCCCATCACATCCTATGTCTACCCTCTCATGGAGCTAAACCTCCCCATAGTACCCTTCTCCACCTATCACACCACCATCCAATCATCCTACCATGTGGAAACTTTAGGGGATCTTCTTAAGGGCCTAGCATGGCAAATCGAGTTCACTAACATGTTGACCCCTATGGCCGAACAACCTAGGAGCCTTGACCTCCTACACCTTTGTGTCGGGTCTATCACCTCAATGTGTACCATTAGTTGCTACACTAGCGATCTCCTTCTATTCCTCCCCACACCCGATGAACCCGAGCTTATCCTCAAATTTGAGTCCCTCATATCAGGTAGAAAGCCAAACCCTCCTCTCATGGCCAACCCACCCACTAAGAACTTCGGCCCAATCATTTTATTAGAGGAGGATGATCCAACACCATATTGTGAGGACCTTGAGGATGTTGAGATGAACTTAGAGCTCCTTTCCCCTGGGTACACTTATGTTGATCCTTTTGACCCCTCCCAATGGGAACCCGGGAACCCATGTGATCCACCCACATCACTTATCACCCACTCCTTCCTACCCTCACCCACCATGTTGGGCCAAGCCCACCTCTCCCAAGTTCTGGGCGACACAAGGGTAGCTATGACCAAGGAAGATCTACACCTAAGGAACAAGGAGGTGCCTCTCCCCATGATGTCCACCTTCCTTGACCCCTTCGACCCTTTTGAATGGAAACTCTAGTGCCAAACCATACCCCAACACATCAAAGTCATTTTCGGGTTAGGAAAACATGTGACTTGGCACCTCGAACCACTTGGCATGATTCATAAGTCGGGTACATTCATTCATATCACTCACATGTTAAGTCGAAAACATGAGTGGTCCATATTCGTATGTAATGGTCCGCCTTCATTCATCATGAGTCTTAAGCATGTTAGGAGCATTCATGGATGTCCGGGTCCTCCGGCACTCATCACACCCACGCATGAGAGGGACACCTATGGATGCCCCGGCCCTCCCACACCCTTCAAAGTCTCCATGGCATCACTGCATGATTGGTCTAAGTATGGTTGTCCTGGCCCCCCTTTGCATATCATGCATCTCCCACTCACACCACATCATAGTACTTGGCATGAGCATTTAAGCAAGCAACAAACAACGAGCGGTGAGAATTACAAGAAGCGGGAAAAACCTCGCGAACGCCACTTTGAATTCCATGATGGCAACTTGGCGATGATGACTCTGGAGTGGCTCTACCCTAGGGTCACCTCCAACTTGAGGGCACGTGGACTTGGACCTTGCCTAGTTCTGAGTGGCCTTGGCAACCCAGCTTATGGGTTGGGCTTTCTAATGGGTTTTGGGATATACCCCACTTTTCACGTGGCGGATCTAGCACCCTCTAAGGGCACCGCGGTGGAACCCAGTGAGCATCTTGAGCCTACCCCCACCTTTGTGAGTGACACCCTCGGAGAGCCTCCACATATCAGCTTGAGAGTCTGACCCCCTGTGCCGACGCCCATTGAAACGTATATTGTAATACAATCTCCGATGCGACGTGTGCACACGGAGGCAATACTAGGCAAGCAGGGTACCATCACCAGCAAGAGGGTGTGCCCGAGCCACCTTGAGAGGATGAAGAGCCGTCGCCCGGCTAAGGATGCGAGGTTGAGTTTGGAGGTTGTGGCTCGCCTGGAGCTGCATTGGAGGACCTCTCCCCTGGCGGACCCATACTCGATGGAGTCGAGTTCTTCACACCCTGGGGGTATGATGGGGGCATCTCATACCCTTCACATTTTTCCACAGCTTCGATTGCTCGCCAGCATAGCTCCATTGTGTCCGTCATATTTTTCTGAGTCGAGTCATGTAATTTTCATATTTTATTTGAGTCATGTCATTATAATTTTCCTTTTATTTGAGTCATGTACCTAGGTTAATGAGTCATCTACCTAGGTTAAGTGTCATTAGGTTGATTAAGTTGCATATTGGGCCCAATTCATTGGGCTGGGCCCAAGGGCACCCCCCCTTCCCTTGGTTTATTGTCATTGTCCCAAAATCTAGGGACTTATTGTAAATTGTAGGATCCCTATAAATAGGACCCCACTCTCACCATTTTCAATTATTGAAGAATGAAAATCTAATGTTTGAGTTCCATAAATTATCTTTTTTTCTTGGAGAGAATCCAATGGAGTGGAGTGAGAAGCTCCAACCCCCCTCTCTCTCTTCCCTCTCTCTCTCTCTCGCTAGGGGGCGCCCCTTTCTCTCTCCTTCCCCCCGATTTCAAATTTCTTCTCTCTCCTCCACCTCACCCTCCACCTCAGCCCTAGTTGGCTACCTCAACCCCTCCCCTTGTGCCACCTCACCCACCTTTTCACTTCCCTAGGTGGATTCATTACACCTACCCCAACACCCACCAAATCTTGCCCCTCTCTAGGAGATCTTTGGCAATTCCAACACAATCTCCCACTCCCCAACACAATCTCTTCCCTTCCCAACACAATCTCCCTCTCCCCAACACAATCCACCCTAGTCCTCACACAATCTTACACCTCCCTAGGCCAAATTTGAAATATTCCCTCCACTCTCTCCTCCCACAATCCCTAGACCACCCCAAATAGGGAAACCATAATCCCTCTTCCCCTCCCTCCTACTCCCAAATTCGTAACTCACTCTCTCACCACCTGCTAGACCACCTTCCTGCTCCCATTCTCCCCCTCCCTCACCTTGGTTTGCTCCCTTCTAGACCCCCTACCAGCCAAGGGTTACCTCCACACCCATCCACCCCCTTTCCCCTCCCATTTACCCCATTTCCCACCTCCCATCTTCAGCCCGCACTTCCCAGTTCGTAGGCAGCAGAGCACCAGCGACTTGCAGAGCTGACCACGACTTCATCCTGGCATCCCTGAAGGTCCAAGTGGTACCGTTGGAAGCGTCTACCAGTCTTCTTCGCAACGGTAGCTGTCCCGTCACATTCGGAGCTTGCTGCTGCCCAGGGGAGTAGTTCTCCCCAGACTGCACGTCCACCTCCAGATTGCAGACCAGAGACTACTCGTAGAGGCTCCCATGACCAGTAGCCTGAAGATTTGGAGGCAGGACTTGGCCGAGTTCTCCCTCAACAAGTCGCCTTCCATCTCCTAGAAGCGGCTCCTCGATCGACCTCCGGAGCAGCCTTTTCTCATTTTTCTCCCTCAGGTGTGCTGGTCTGTCCACTCCTAAACTGGTCTGACACCTGAGCACTGTTTGGGCTGCTCAGGTCTACCCCGACATCGTCTGGCGTCCTCGAGGGTCTCTGCTCTAAGAGGACCCGACAACGAAGCCGTCGACTCTGGCCAAGCCCGATTCACAGCTTGGGAGCGCCCGGAGTTACTTCATCTTCTTGCTGTTGTGGTACATAAGCAGACAGAGCCAGAACCCTGCTTCCCTGTTCGTGCCTCTGGTCCAAGCAGCACCGGCAACCTGATAAATCGAAAAAATTTGGACGACTTCCCGAGTCACCTACGAAGATTTTCCAGCTGGTTTCGTTGACATCGGAGCTCTGGAGTGGCCGCTGCGACAGCAACATCAACCGTCTGTGCTCTGTTCCAGAGGGCGGGCTGAATCGACAACTTTCTATCATTTAGCTCCTAATTCATTTTTCCCCCTCCCCGCTTGGCCGGCTGAGCGCCCCTCCCTGCGCGAAGGTACACTTTGGTTGTAATCCAATTCCCCACCCCTAGTCCAACCCCCTTGCAAGGGGCGTAGTGCATGTAACTTGAATTTTCAGGTTGAAGCCTCATCGGCGCGGCGTGCGGGTGAGCCCACGCTTCCTCGCTCACCCTCGTCTCCGACCAGGATCGGTGTCTTCACACCGGTCAGGTGAGCTTCAGTTACCCCTTGCTGGTTTTATTCCTTTGCTGGTTTAGTTTTGCTACTAGTGCCGTCGGATGGTAAGGAGTGCCCGATCTCGAATTACTTATGTGCGAGTGACTACCGCCGGCAAGTTGTGAGTGAGCCATTAAATCCCACGCCCTTGGCGTGCTGGCCGCCCCCAAAGGTGAGCATCCCAGGGCCCTTAGGGGTTCAACCTTAGGCTAGCCAACACCCGGAGCAGCGAGGTCCTGTCCTAGACCCTCACCACCGTCACCGGATTTCCTACGGGCACGAGAGTGCGCTTAGCGGGCGAGTCCGCTCGAGTAAAGTCATCGGTCCGTGCATTGCTTGCTTTCTAGGTCCAAGGGATTTTTGGTCTCGTGACTATCACTCCCAAGGTGGTGTCACATCAGAGTGGGATTTCTTGCTAGCAGTCATGAGAAGATTCAGATTCAGCAATAGATTCCTCTCTTATGTGGGAATGCTTCTATTTAATTGATGGTTCTCCATTTCTTTTAATGGCAGACTGGCAGGCTATTTTAAGTCAACAAGAGGGCTCCGACAGGGAGACCCTATAGCCCCTCTACTTTTCATCATTGGATCTGAGGTGTTGAGCAGGGGGTCTTAAAGACCTTTATCAAAAAGGCAAAATCCAATACTACCAGACCAAACGTGGAAGTGAACTCATATCCCATCTCCTCTATGCGGATGATACCTTAATCTTCACGAATGTAGCTAGCAGGAACATTCGCAACATGTTACAATTCCTGAAGAAGTATGAGGCTTCCTCAGGTCAAGAAATTAATGCAAGCAAAAGCTACTTTATGATATCCTCCAAAGCACCCAGAAGTGTTATGCAGCGAGTTCAGGATGATACAGGATACAGGCATCATACAGGCTCTCTCCGTTACCTTGGCATCCCCCTCAAATCGGGCAGACTGGTTGCTGCAGATTTTATCCCTCTTGTTGATGCCTTTAACAATCGCTTGGCTGGCTGGAGCTCCAGCCTCCTATCACAGGCAGGGCACTTGGTTTTAATTAAAATAGTCCTCAGAAGCTTGCCAATTTACCTGGCCTCCTCTGTCAACATCCCTGCTGGAGTTTCCAAACTCATGGATCGCCTGTGTCCCAACTTCTTCTGGAGTGGCACTGAGAATACCAATAAAAGGCATTGGACCTCATGGTCGAAAATTCAGAAACCTATTGAGGAAGGGGGCATGGGAATTCAGAGTACTCAGGATGTCCAGCTCTCTCTTTCTGTCAAGCAGCTTTGGAATATCCTACACGGTAATTCTCTGTGGTCCCGCTTTGCTCAGAATCACTTTCTTAAGCAACACCTTCAGGAAGAACAGAGACAATTTCCAGCTGGTATAAAAAAGAGCATTTTCATCCGAGCGAAGGAACTAGTTCCCACTCATTCATGGTGGATTGTTTTTAGATGGGGCAGACATTGATTTCCTCTGAGACACCTGGATTGGTGACAGACCCCTCATCCATCTCTTGAAACCTGGAACTAATCCTGCCAACTACTCAGGAGTAAGTGTTCATGACATGCTAACCGACCAGGAACACCCATTATGGAGTAACATAAGTGTTAAGTCTGAGGTGCTAAAGGTTGATATTAGTAATGAGAAGGATTTTTGCATTTGGACCGGCAACAGTTCAGGCATCTTCACATCATCATCAGCTTATCAGATGATTAAGTCTCATGGTGTTCGATGGAATGCCTGGAGGAATTTGTGGCACAGAGTTTTCCTACCGCGGGCTTGCCTTTTCTCCTGGAAATTTATCCACAGAGCTGTAGTTGTCGACAGCCGAGTGACGGAATGTGGCATCCAGATTGTGTCCAAATGTGCCTGTTGTCGACATCCACAAACTGAAGACCTCAACCATTTGTTTGTGCACAGTGATATTGTTGTGGCCCTGTGGTCCTGGATTGCACCTCTTACTAGCCCCAAAATTCACCTTAGAAACCAGATCACCATTCGGTGTTGGAATTTTATTTCAAAATCCTCGCCGCAGTCTGCTGTTCAATTTGCTAGTCTCTATGCTTCTATACTGGTGGTCTGGGAAATCTGGAAAGCCCGTTGTACTACAAGATATGAAGGAGCCACTCTCTCTTTGAGAAGAATTCAGAACTCAATTCTCAACCACCTAGCTGAGGCCGTCAAGGTTGTCAAGTTTACCAAAGCTATCTCATATAGTGATGCCCAATTATCCTTTCCTTCAACCTTCGATCGGAAGTTAAGCTTAAGCTCCCAAATTTGGTCAAATGGAGGCCGCCGAGCTTGAATTACTGCCTTAATGTAGATGGATCCTCCAAAGGTAACCCAGGTCCCTGTGGAGGGGGTGGATGCATTAGAGACATCAATGGCAATCTCCTGGTTGGTTTCTCATTCTTCTATGGTGTCGGCTCCAGTTTGATTGCTGAAACAAGGGCGCTTCATGATGGCCTGTAGATTGCCCATGAGATGGGGAGCATTCTGTCTGTTATCTACTCTGACTGCGTAGTGCTTGTTAATGCGATTCTTAATCAATCCACTCCACACTGGTTTATTTACCCTTGGTGGTGAGGAATCATGAAGCTGCTTCAGTTCTTCCAATGCCCAATCAAACATGTGTACAAGGAGGGCAATTCCGTGGCAGACAGCCTGGCTGTTGACGCATGCCATTCGGGTGATAACCATATCTTCAAGACTGGAAGAGATCTCCCTCGACAGGCTAAAGGAGCACTTTTGCTCGACAAAGCAGGGCTTCCAAATATTCGTTTATGTTAAATGGGTTTTTGTGGGCGGGCTTTTCTACTCCTTAGTTGGTTATTGATGATTATAAGGCCTCCGGACTGTACTTAATCCTTATTTTATTATAATAAAATTCCACTTATGATGGGCTACCAGGCCAATCATGGGTTTTGATTTAAAAAAGGAAGATCCGCTTAAATATATCATGTCTCAACCAGCACTCAAAGGCTGCCTGGGTAAATGGGCGGTGATCCTCATGGAGTATGATATCTCCTACATGCCGCAAAGGGCCGTCAAGGGACAGGCCATCGCATACTTCTTTGCCGAGCATCTGGTGCCTGAAGACTGCCCATTGGAACCAGAGCTTTCTGAAGATGAAACCCTAGAAGTCGGCCAAGTGCAGCCCTCTCTATGGCAGCTGTATTTGACGGCGCTTCCAGAATTGACACCTTAGCTACTGGGTCAGCTAGAGTCAGAGTGGGGGCAGGCATAGTCCTGAAATCTCCAGAAGGAGAAGTCATATATACATCTTGTTCGATAAACAAGTCATGCACAAACAATGAAGTAGAATATGAAGCCCTGATAATCGGGTTGCAAATTGCTCTGTCTATGGAGATCCAGATGTTGGAAGCATTCGGGGATTCCATGCTAGTCATAAAACAACTGGAAGGAGAGTTCGATGTGCGGAAGCAAGAGCTCCTCCCTTACTATCAGCTGGCACTCCGCTAGATGGCGAAGTTCTATTTCATCAAAATCAAGCATATTAACCGAGGACATAATGCTCTGGCGGATGCCCTCGCGAAGCTGGCTAGCTCTTTGGCAATCTCGCCAGACACAAGCCTGAATATAGCAATAATCAACCGTCGGTAGGTCCCCAGTGTAACAGAGGTTATGGCCGATGAATAAGAAAATGAAGTGGCAGCTGTCGTAGAAGTTCAGCGGCCCAATTGGCGGGAGCACCTTCTACGTTGGTTTCAGCACCAACAGCTCCCGAAAGAAAAAGAACAAAGAATGAAGCTCCTGAGGGTCAAAGACTCTTACGAGATGAGAAGTGGAACCTTGTTCCGAATAATGGCAGATGCCCGGAAGAAAGTTTTGCTCCGTTGCTTGTCTTCAGTAGAAGCTGGGTAGGTGATGCAAGAAGTCCATGCCGGGTCAGTTGGAGCACACCAGGCTGGGCCGAAAATGAAAATTGAAATAAAGAAATTAGGCTATTATTGGCCCTCCATGTTTGATGATTGCTGCAACTTTGCTAAAGCTTGCCAAAAATGTCAAGAGCACGCCAACGTGTCCAGGAGACCGCCGGTGCCGCTACATCCCACCGTACCAAGTTGGCCGTTCGCCTAATAGGGCACGGACGTGGTAGGGCCACTGCCAGCATCTTCGTCAGGGTGCAGATATATCTTAGCAGCCACAGATTACTTCTCCAGATGGGTCGAAAGAGTTACGCTAAGAGATGTGATGGGAGAATTGGTCGCAAGATTCTTCTGGCAGAATATAATATTCTGGTTTATGGTTCACAGCCGAATTATCTCTGATAATGGTAGCCATTTCAGAAACTAGAAGGTTGATCGGCTGGCCGATAAATACAAGATTGATTGGAGAACCTCGTCCCCCTACAACCATCAGGCCAATGGACTTGCAGAAGCCTTCAATAAAACGCTATGCATGCTGCTAGCAAAGACTGTCAAGTCTAACAAAAAGGACTGGGAAGAAAAGATGTACGAAGCGCTTTGGGCCTGTCGTACGGTCTATAAAACCCCAACCGACTGTTCATCATTCTCCCTCGTATATGGGTCGGAGGCTGTGGTGCCGATTGAATTGGATGTCCCCTCGCTGCGAGTTGTCATTCAGCATGGGTTGGCTAGCGGTGAACAAACCAACATAGAAAGAAGACTAGAAGAGCTTGTCGAGCTCGAAGGAAAGCGCCTCCGCTCGCAACAAAACATTTAACTTTATCAAGCTCGCATGGCCCGTGCTTTCGACAAGCCGGTCAAAGGTCGAGAATTCAAGACGGGTGACCTAGTAATGGTCAAAAGAAGGGAAGTGATGGCCTCCAACCCCAAAGGGAAGTTGGTTGAAAACTGGGTCGGACCGTATGTTGTCCGCCTAGTATATGAAGGGGGTGCATACGTCCTTGTAGATCACAAAGGAGTCGTCCAGTTTTCTCCCCTTAATGGAAAATATATAAAGCTGTATCACACAGCTCAACCGACATTCCCAAAATGACCAGAACCCACCTTGGTCTAGTGGCACTCCGCCTTGGCCGAGCTCTACCCACCTTGGTCTAGTGGCACTCCGTCCTGGCCGAGCTCTACCCACCTTGGTCTAGTGGCATTCTGCCCTGGCCGAGCTCCCAAAAAATTACATATAATACAAGACTGCCATTACGGGCCTTATGCCTGAATTGGCATGAAATCCATCTTTTGCATTAGCATTGCCTTCTTGCTAACGAATAAACCCCTTCTTTCGGTGCAAGACTTCGTGTCCTAGCCAACTCTCTTACAATATTGCCATTATAGACCTTACACCCGAATCGGCATGAAATCTATCTTTGGCGTTAGCATTGCCTCCTTATTAATGAATAAACCCCTTTTCAGCGCAAGACTTTATGTCCTAGCCGACTCTCTCATAATATTGCCATTACGGGCCTTACGCCCGAATCGGCATGAAATCCATCTTTTGCGTTAGCATTGCCTCCTTGTTAACGAATAAACCCCTTTTCGATGCAAGACTTCGTGTCCTAGCCGACTCTCTCACAATATTGCCATTACGGGCCTTACGCCCAAATTGGCATGAAATCCATCTTTTGCCTTAGCATTGCCTCCCTGCTGACGAATAAACCCTTTTTTCGGCAAAAGACTTCATGTCCTAGCCAACCCTCACACAATATCACCATTACGGACCTTACGCCCGATTTGGTTAAAACTCCTCCTTTGCACTGGCATTGTTCCTCTGCCAACGAATATACTACCTTTACTGGCATAAGACCTTGTGCCTCAGTTAGTAGCTATCTGTCGTCACCAAGGGTCAAATATCACATGTTGAGCTGTCAGCAATCTCCTGTCATATGAATTGAACAAAAAAAAGAATAAAAAAAAATGGGGCTTAAAATAGAGGTGCCCCGCCGGCCTTGTTCCTACATTAGGACAAGGGCAAAAATGGCCATAACCCGGCTGTGGCGAAAACCCGAAAGGGCGTCGCAAGCAAAATCAGGTAGCCCGCCACGTGAAAACCCAAAAGGGCGCGTGGGCAAAAGCAAGAGGGGGCTGACTTTGGCGAAAACCAGGAAGGGCGCTTGAGCCAGTAATGTGGTAATATAAAAACTTCCTCTTCACCCTCATCCCAATGAAACTCTAAAAAGGACGATCACTACAAGTCCCGCCGGAGATCTTTTCTCTCTACAAACTTGTGCTCGACCCTTACCATCATCGGCAAGACCGGTCGATTTTTTCCCTTAACTTGGACCTTCCATCCTCGTTAATGAATAAACATATCTTTTGCTTCGGCATTTAATCAATGTCGATGAACAAACTTGTGTTCAACCCTTGCCATCCTCGGCAAGATCGATCGACATTTTCCCTTAACTTGGACCTTACGTCCTCGTTAACAAATAAACCTATCCTTTTCTTCGGCATTCATCCAATGTCGATGAACAAGCTACTGTCGACCCTTGCCACCATCAGCAAGATCGGTCAGTACTCCCTTAACTCGGACCTTCCGTCCTTGTTAATAAATCCACTTTTGCTTCGACATTTAACCAATGTCGATGAATAAGCATGTGTTCGACCTTTGGCATCATCGGCAAGGCCGGTCGACGTCCCGTTAGCCCGGACCCCTCATCATTGCTAACAAACAAGCCCACATTCACCCCGGATTCATTTCGTGAGTCAAAAAAAAGAGAAAAGAAAAGAAAAGAAAAGAATGAGGCTTAAAATAGAGGTGCCTCGCCGGACTTATTCCTACATCAGGACAAGGGCAAAAATGGCTATAACTCGACTATGGCGAAAACCTAAAAGGGCGCGTGGGCAAAAGCAAGAGGGGGCTGGCTTCGGCGAATACCCGAAAGGGTGCTTAAGTCAATAAAGTGATGATTTAAAGCTCCCAACCTCCTTGTGACCCTTGTCATCATCGGCAAGATCGGTCGACTTCCTTTTGAGCATTGTCATCATCGGCAAGATCGGTCAACTTCCTTGCGACCCTTGTCATCATCGGCAAGATCGGTCAACCTCCTTTTGGCCCTTATCATCATCGGCAAGATCGGTCAACTTCCTTGCGACCCTTGTCATCATCGACGAGATCGGTCAACCTCCTTTTGACCCTTGTCATCATCGGCAAGATCGGTCAACCATCCTTTTGGCCCTTGTCATCATCGGCAAGATCGGTCAACTTCCTTGCGACCCTTGTCATCAACGGCAAGATCGGTCAACCTCTTTTTGACCCTTGTCATCATCGGCAAGATCGGTCAACCACCATTTTGGCCCTTGTCATCATCGGTAAGATCGGTCAACTTCCTTACGACCCTTGTCATCATCGGCAAGATCGGTCAACCTTCTTTTGACCCTTGTCATCATCGACAAGATCGGTCAACTTCCTTACGACCCTTGTCATCATCGGCAAGATCGGTCAACCTCCTTTTGACCCTTGTCATCATCGGCAAGATCGGTCAACTTCCTTGCGACCCTTGTCATCATTGGCAAGATCGGTCAACTTCCTTGCGACCCTTGTCATTATCGGTAAGATCGGTCAACCTCCTGGCGACCCTTGTCATCGTCGACAAGATCGGTCAACTTCCTTGCGACCCTTGTCATCATCGGTAAGATCGGTCAACCTCCTGGCGACCCTTGTTATCGTCGACAAGATCGGTCAACCTCCTTGTGACCCTTGTCATCATCGGCAAGATCGGTCAACCTCCTTTTGACCCTTGTCATCATCGGCAAGATCAGTCAACTTCCTTGCGACCCTTGTCATCATCGGCAAGATCGGTCAACCTCCTTGCGACCCTTGTCATCATCGACAAGATTGGTCAACTTCCTTGCGACCCTTGTCATCATCAGCAAGATAGGTCAACCTCCTTGCGACCCTTGTCATCATCGACAAGATCGGTCGACCTCCTTGTGGCCCTTGTCATCATCGGCAAGATCGATCCGCATTTGTTGACCCTTGTCACCATCGGCAAGACCGGTCAACACTCCCCTAACCTGGACCTTTCGTCCTCGTTAACCAACGAGCCTCCTTTGCTTCGGCATTTAACCCATGTCGATGAATAAACCCTACCCTCAATTTTCGTCACCATCGATAAATCCTGTTGATAGGTCTTCTGACCTTATTCTTTGGTCCTAGGAGGCCTTTACACCCTTGCCCTTCAAACTTTCGGCCTACATTAGCCATAGTTTGGCCTCGAAAATAGTTACGACGCAGTGGAGCGAACACCTCACCCCTTTGCAGAAGGCGTGAGTGCTCTCCTGCCCCAGTAACCCTTTGTTCGGGCCAGGCTAATCGTCTAAAAAAAAGAGGAAAAAAGAAAAGAAAAAAGAGAATGAAGTCGTGATTTAGCGGCAAAGGAAGATATTTCATTTCTATGAGGCGGCAAAGTACATGTTACTCAGGGCATACCCCGGGGTACATAAAGGTCCACTGAAACAAAAAAAGCAAACAGAAATGGCTACTACAACGGACGTCGGAAGATGTCCTCCAGCTCCAAGATACCTAAGGAAGGGTGGCAGGTCAACTCCTGTAGTCGAGACTCGGTAGCCTCCAGCTGTGATAGCTTCTCTTCGAGAGAAGCGGCTTGTCCTTCGGCCAGCTCGGCCTCCTCTACATTATGGACTTCCAGACGCTCAGTCTCTTGAAGCTCGGCCTCGGCCTTGGAAAGTTCAGCACGCAGTTCTGCTATCTGAGCTGTGAGGAAAGTTCGGCACTGCGAAGAAGTGCTGGTTGCATCTCTCATCTGCTTCGCAGTCCCTCTCAAAGAGGCAATAGCAGGTCGGCATTCAGCTCGCTCCAGTGTTATGGCCGTCAGTTGATCAGCTACTTCTTGGCCAAGAAATTCACTTCTATTCACATACTTTAACAGCAATACTACATGTGGCGTCCAGTCGTCCATGGGGCAGCCAAAAGCCAGCAGTGAACGGGAATGGTGCTCCACCAGGCCCCTCAACTGTACATAAGTTAAATCTCGGCTGGCTGCTATAGTTTGCTGAAGGGTTCCCAAGAACTGCCACACTAGGTCGCTTGATGATTGCAGACCAAGTGGTGATGTCTCGGGAAGCTAGAAATCCACCCGGCTATCCATGGCAGCCCAGATATTGTCGCTCGTCTCAAAAGACGATGACGACATGATTTGCAGGGCACCTGCACTGGTGCCAACTCCGACAACTGACGCAACGGGCAAAGTCTCGATGACGGCAACCTCCCCGCCAACCTCTTGGGGTGGAGCTGCACCGGGAGCATCAATAGCTGAGGACACTTTCTCCTCGCATTCAACCTGGATGACCTCCACAGGGGCAGTCTTTGTAACAAGAGCCAAGGCCCTGGAAGCCCCGGCCTCTCCTTCAACAATTTCTCCCGCTTCTATCTCGGGAAAGCTACTTTTCTATGGGGACAACCCTTTGGCTGCATCAAGCGGCTGAGGTCCCGTGACTGCTGCCAATACATCAACCCCCGTAACTGCCCCAGGTCCCTCCAGACCTGCTGCTACCGCATAGTCTTTGGGATACCGCAGGATTGGCGGGAATGTTGGTTGACCCGCGCCCAAAGCCAGGAGAGGTATCTGCACCGTTATGGTCGATAGTACCACCTTAGCTTGCACCATAAATATATGTCTCAGACAGCTGATAGAAAAAGAAGGGAAAAGCAGCAAAGTGGAAATGGTAGAGGGATTCTCACCTCAACTGGCACTAAGCTCAAACTTCCAAGGGCGGCCTCCGTGGCTCCAGCCCCTTCACCTACAAGTGAACCCGACGGCCTAGGGCCACTCCATACCAACCGAGGTGGGCTTAAGGTTGTATAATCACTTTCATAGGCCGAAGATGCTCCGGCATCCTCAGTCTCTGTATCAACAGGTGGAAACTCTTCGTCACTGGAGTCGCCACCATAATCAACCTGTTTGGAGGAGGAGAAGCCCTCTGCCCATTCCTGGCGTTCCACCATCGGAGCGGATGCCTTGCTAATAGGAACGTCACCTTCGGTAAGGACTTCCTCAGTCGGCTCTATACTAGGAGCGTCGATTGAATGAATCTCGGGGGTAGGCTCGCCCCTTGAAATGGCTTACTCCCCAGCAGTAGCTTCTCCCACAGCCCCGGCTTCAGGGAGTAATGTCGGTTGCATTTCAATTGGAAATTCGAATTAAGAAACAGTCAAGCTGACTGAAGACATGATGGCTCGTGGAAGCCCCATGAACAAGTGGCAAATTACCTTCTGTTTCCTAGCGGGGCGTCAGGGAAGGTAGATCTCCCTCCACAGGAGCTATGGAGACTTCCTCTGCCCTTTCTCTAGTCACGGCCCCTGCTACAGCCTCTAGTCCGACGACTGCAGCAATGGTGCCGGCAACTGTAAAGAAGAATTAACCAAAGCGGCCAGAATAAGCAAATAAACCATGGAAGAATGAAGATCCTACCTTCAGCCTCAGGCCCTTGCGCACGAGAAGCTTCGAATTCTTCGAAAGACACAACTAGAGGAAGGATGATTGCTAGTTTCTATTCTGTAGCCTTCCTCCGACGTGCCCATGTCACCCGCGTCACGGCCTCATTGGCTTTGCTGGGACCTGGTTCGCTTTTGCGAGTCACCAGGAGGCAATGGTGTCGTGGTCGGGGCCGGCTCAGGAATCCCAAAATATGTCGGCTTCTGAGCTTTTATTATAAGCTCCCCGAAGTGCCGAGTCTCCTCCAAAGTGAGTCGGACTGCATACGCGCAAAGGTGAGAATGATATTTACTGCAACAAAGAAAGGAAGCTGGCCGAAGGGCCAAAATGAAGAAATGGAAGATACCTGCTGGCCCCGTATAAAAGGGGAGAGGCCAATAGAACAGCGATGGCATTTTGTCTCTAGAAGCTGCCTCACGAATCAGCCAACACACGTCTCCTATCTTCTCACTCCGCTCGGCCAACAACGCCAAGTCTGTGTGGCCATGAGAAGACAAATGATAATATAAGCTCAAATGATCCAGTCCACATCCGTCAACATACTTGAAGGAGATAAGGAGGGGCTGATACAGAATAGCTTCACTTGGGCCACCCACTGAAAGCCAATGGGAGCGGAGCAGGGCGAACAACCAAGGGTATAGCTATATAAGGCATCCCGCCTATCTTCCCTTCGGATAAAGGTCCGATAAGGATGCAGTCTATCAGTCTCGGGATGCCAATCAGCCACGGACGGGATAGGCTCCTCCACCAACAGAGGAAGCTGCTGAAGAACCACCCGTTCGCTGCTCACACGGCACAATCCCTGAAGCGTCTTCACATAGTCATCCCTGCCAATTGCAGGCAGCTTCGGATCGACTTTAGATGAACGGCCCTTCGTAGCCTTACGGGCTTCCAGATAAGCCCTCACCTCTGCATTGGTCCAAGACTTTAGCTTCTTCAAATAAGAGGGATCAATGTCAAGGATCGGCTCCGATTGGGAGTCCAAAAATCTGTGCTCTGCAACGGCCCAACAATCTCGATGGGAGCTCCTGTAAAATCCCGTCCACACGTTCCACCACTTTATGTATTCAGGGGTGACGCGGGGGAAGCGATCAGGGGCCGGCACCCTGAATGAAACATTCTCTCGGTAGTGGAAGTAATCCCACCATATTCCGGCATCGTCATTGGATACCTGCCCGGCCCTATGCCTGTTCGGCAATGCAAATTGAGAAGAAGAATGAGGGATGTGCTTATCATAGCCAAAATTCCGACTAAATCGGAATGGATAGTACGGCTCCAGCCGCAAAATGCCGCTCTTTCAAAAAACAAGGATGCTTGGTCTGATAGCCAACGCCTAATCAATCAACTCTTTCTCCAGAATGGGCCTCGTGCACTTGGCACCGTAGATTGGATGGATATATTCTTCTGTCTCGAAAAGACGGCACTGTCTCGTCCTGTTCACCAACGGGCTTGAATGGGCAGTCAAGATCTAGAAATGAAGAACCCCGGGTGAATCCATGGGAACCTAGGTCAGCTTGCCTCGAATGGCGAAGAGCTGTTCCGCTACTGATGCCGGTTCAGCACTCGTGAATTTTATCATTCTCGGAATAAGACGAGCTGATTGCAGAGCTCGAGGAGTAGCCTCCGAGAACAGGGTGCAGACCCAAGCATTGAAAAAATGTAACAGATCGACCATCCTCATATTCCTGGGGAGATGTGACTTGTGCAAGTCTCCCAGTATTTTGAAGATAAGGCATAAAGCCACCGGGCAAAGGGACAGCTTCGTGCCCCAAGCCATCAGACAGGCGGGATAGATGGCCTCCGCCTTGATTACACTCTCGTCGCCTTGCGGGATAGCGAAAGAACAAATCCAGTATGTCAAATATGCAGCACAGTGCATGACTGCATCAACACCGGTGGGGTTCGGGTCTCCCCGTCGCCCTCCCTTCGAAGTGGACGAGACGGTGGCCTATCGTCGGACCCTTTTCTTCCGCTTCAAGGCAGTCGACGCTACTATGGGGAAGTCCTCGTACTTTTGCTTCCCACTGAAGAAATGCTGGAGCCAAGTGCCCATCTGCACGTGCCTCTTCTCTCCAGGCTTTCGGGCCTCCCTCGTGTCGTACGACGAGCGGCAAAGTGTACGATGTGCTTTCATCAGGTAGCGATAAGCATAGCCTGCCAAGTACCGACCCTCGCCGTCGGTCTGGTCTTTCAGCCAGTCGGGCCAACAAACTTCCTCGTACGGTTCTCCGTCGATTGGTAGGCCGCTGAGCTGCGAAAGACTCCAGAGATCCAGAGAAGTCTCCCCCTCCGAAGTATAGAAGGTATTGTACTCGGGGTAAAATACTTCGATCATGCTACAACACAGGCCTCTGGATATGGGGTAGCGGTACCTCGAGGCGTACACGCTGTGATATATGCCAGTCTTGGCCAAGATGGGAGCATAGTGTTGCAGCACATAGTCTGTAAACTCCACTGCTCCAGGTCTAAAAGCATGGGCGTCAGTGGCCCTCAGCTCAGTAAACCACCCCATAGAAATCTGATGTTTAAAGCGGACCGCCAGGCAGTCCAACAGGAAGGATTCTTCCCTATATCCCCACTTTAACGGGGCAAGAAACAAACCAAAGATTGGCTTCTCCCGGTCAACACGGCCTGCTGTATCATTCCACCGAGCAGGCACGAATTCAGGGGCCCTGGTCAATAGCCCATCTTATGGAGCCAGATCCTGCAGTCCAAGCACAGCGCTCCATTTTCGGACTTCCCCGGGGAGGTAGATAGGCCTTCCCCGTACCACACAGTCCGTCAAGCTGTCCCTCTCGACTAGCAATGCTTGTTCAGCTTTGCGGACAAGGAACAAATCTCTCTTCCCTTGAAGATTGAAGCGCCTGAGGAAGGACATCAAATGCTTGTCTTTGGGGTGATCCCTCCTGATGGCATCTTCTCGGTCATACTGGAAAGAGTCACCCTCGAGGATGAGGAGGCGGCTAGTGTCTACCGTGTCGATCTTCGAGTCTGAGGATTCTGCGACCACGGCAAGCTGATCGTTCCTCTGATCCAGGGCGTGAACATTCTCCCATGTCACCACGGCACGGGAAGCAGAAGAAGAAGAGCTAGATGCCATTTTATCTGCTAAGGCACAACAAAAAATAGACAAGGTCAGAAAGTAGTTGATCACGACAAATTTCTGACAAAATTTTGGCAGAATCTCCCCAGCTCGGGAGATTGCCAGAAAAAAGTGGGAACACGTCCACCAAGGGAACGGTCCCTAAAAGCAACAATGGGCATTACACCAAGGCCAAAACGGAACACCCGGGGGAGTAGCTCCGAGGGCAAGCCCTACTAGAAGCCTCCCGGGGTCTGAAGATTGGGATTTGAATCCCGAATGAACAATAGTCTCTCACCCGCTCGAAGAACTCGGCCACGCCCTCTCAACTCGCTCGGCGCTGAGGGGAGGAACGGAATGAAGAGAGAGAAAGACTTGTTGCGAATGAATAAGTTTGAAGGAAAAAACAAAGAGGAAGAGGTTTATATAGGGAAGCCTCCCGCTTCTGATCCGGCGCGCTAATTAGCGCGCCGAATTAACCCCCCACGCAAGAAGGCGCGCCGGTGAAGGGCACTCCGTATTAGGCCTCCAACCCTAGGGCGCGCCGGACTAAACCCCGTGCCATGTTAACATCCAAAGTAAAGGGAGCGTGGAATTAACCTTCAGCCCCTATCGCGCCGGATTAAGCATCGCGTCGGATTAAGGGCCCATTCCGAGCTTCTGTCCGCCAGACAGGAAATCTGCCCAGACGGAGCTCATCTGCTGGTCCTGCCTCGCTCGTGCCTTGCTCACAACACCCACGGCTGGGGGGCATTTGTTGGCACTCGAAATATATCCAACGGCGATCGAGCCTCAGATATGAATGATACGACCTACTGAAGCACAGAAGCCGAAAAGGATCAATACACTGAAGCCTTCTCAAGATGCCAGAGCCTTAGGTCACCAAGTATGAATGCTGGGGATTTCACCTCAGGAGGATCGGGAAGAATACACCACAAGCCGGTAGTGTCGTCAAGACTGCCCAACGAACCGGTATCAACTCAGTTGTACCGCGTATACGATACCCGCCGTCCGACCAAGGAAGAGCATGCATCAGTCATCCGACCAAGGACAAGGATGTGCCCATCGTCTGACCAAGGTTGAGCATGCGTCCGCCGTCCGACCTAGGACAAGGATGTACCCATCCATCCAACCAAGGACGAGCATGCACCCGTCGTCTGACCTAGGACGAGAACATATCTATTTGTCTGACCAAGGATGATAATGTACCCGGTGGCCCGCCACCTGAATGAAAGATCCTTCCGAGGTGAAAGAACGCCCTTGGCCCTTTAGAATAAGGGACCGAAGGCTCTATCGGTAGAAGATCCCGATGACCCGGCATGGGTACGGCTTCTCAACATATTGGGTCCGTTAGTGACCAAATGATCACCCAGTCAAGGCAAAAGCACCCTGGATGGTATTCTGCCTCCCAAGAAAGCTGTGAACACAGGTCAACCCGAGTCGGTAGCACGGACCACAGTGCCGAAAGCCGCGTCAGTGGAAAACCCGCGTGTTTAAACTGAAGATGAACGAGGTTCCGAAGGAGGTTCCACGTTGACCTGGGAGTTTCGTCAAGACTTCTCACCAAGGTTTTGCAAGACCACGGTGAGATGAATGGTCACAGTGACTCCCGGAACCATCCCAGGACCCACTGTCTAACCCATGTTAAGTAAACAAGACTTATCTGGCACCCCCTATCTCGGCGCGTCCTCTATTCCGACGCCCTCATGCCCGGCGCGCCAGATGTAAGGGACTGCTCCCCGGCGTGCATTCTTCACGTCGGGAAAGCTTCTGCCTATAAAACCCCACTTGGTTCGACCAAGTAGAAGGGGGGAGTCCTGAGAGAGACATATACAGGAGGCTGCGAAGGGAGAGAGAAGATTTTCGAGAGAACATTTCCGAAGCACAGCCTGAGAGCCAATCAGTTCATCCGAAGAGAGAGGGAGTCTTGGGGGGAGATGTAGGGTTCTTCCACCGAGTGTATTCCGGCCGCCTTCCTCTTCCGTCTACTTGCCTTAAGCACGCCTGAGCCGGAGGAGGAGAGAATCAGATACTCTGTTTTACTGGCGAAGTCTAGGTGGCTTCCGTGGGTTGTTTCCCGACGATCCCCTTCTGTTTTCCCTTTTTTGCTGTTGCGCAAGTGAGGGGGGAGGGGTGATGATATGAGCCCATCCCCCCCTCACCATCTCCTTGTTTTTTCTCCTCTGCAACCCTGTCTCTGTAATTAATAAAATGGCTACCGAGCGACGACGCCGACTGCGCCGAATGTTTATGATATTCTATGCTTTTCGCCTCCCATTGATGGGTTGAATGGTGCTTAATGCTGTGTATTCTTTTCCTATTCTTTCCTTATTCGCATGTCCAATCGTCCTCTGTGCGTATAAGTTTCGGGTTTGGTTTCGCTACATCGAATATGCCCTAGAGTTAACACGGGTTACAGAAATGATTTCCCCTCCCTGGGGTACCTCTCTTTTAATGCAACGGCTATGCAGGATTTGCCATATACGTGTGGTGAATTTCATGGTTAGAGACACATCCGTGTGTGCTTCTCTGTCCACTCCGGTTTGGAGGTCGATCCCTTTAACACCCCTCTGCACTTCTCCATAGCTCAGAGGGAACGGGGTCACCTCGACAATCTGCATATTCATTCTATGCTAGTCGCTCGAATGACTATTCTCCGTATCTTGATTACTTTAGCTCATGGACTAATCTATTAGCCCCTTTGTGAGTGTTGGTCTGCTAACCCCTTTTATTTTGCATACTAACTATCTGACTCCGTGAGTGCTAACCCCTTAGCCCCGTGAGCATTAGCATGCTAATCCTGTGAGCGCCAATTCGCCAATTCGTTGACCATTGTGAATTGCTGTTGTGTCCTTCTTACTCCGCATGTGACTTAGAATCGCCGAGCTTTGTTAGTTCTGATAACTTTAGCTTTAATACTCTAGGGAGGGGGACATACCCCATTGATACCTCAGAAGCACCGGTTGGTCAAAGAGTACCATCTGTGAGTGATGAGTATTCCTCCAGGCCATAAGGCAAACATTGACAGGGTTTAGCCCTATAGCAAATCCACTATCCTTAGAAATACTGTGGTGGCCATGGGCTGTGCGTCCCTCATAGGCTAGTCCTCGGGGCTCTTCTTCTCTTCCGGCCGACCCTTTTGGGATTGTGACTAGACCACGGGTTGTGTGCCCCTCGTAGGCTAGGCCTCGAGGTCTTCCTTCCCTCATTGGTCGTCTCATCCGATTGTGTTCCAACCCACGGAACCATGGTGCCCCTAGTAGGCTAGTCCTCGGGGTTTCCTATCCGATTGGGATCCGCTGGCCGCCACTATGCCGTCCGGCTTGTTAGGGGCTTGCTCCACACGTGAGTATGACCCCGCTTCTCCCCTGCAATCCTTCAAGGATGGGGAGATGCTGCCCAATTTTCTTCGGGATTTGGACTTAATAAAATATACGTTCTTGAACAACGAACCTCCGTGCTTGAGTACGAACCTCACACGAGCTTATGACTTTGCTCCTGGAGAGCCCAGGGCTCCAATTCAATAAACAATTAACCCAATCAAACCCTAAATTCTCAAGAACATCTCAATAAACCAAATAGATTCAAAAATATCCCAAAAATCAACTTAAACGGCGCGGTCCTAATCCGACGCGCCCTAATACAGCGCGGTACCCCCCGCGCCGGATTAACGCTAGACTCAAAATCACATGGTTTTAAACGGCTTATGTCCGGCGCGCCCCAAGGCCATCACGCCGGGTAAGTAGCTTGCCATGGCTGTGCCGGATTAGGGTGCTTTACCTACGTTTGGCCGCGCCGGGAACCCTTCTCCTACGCTTGGCCACACCGGTTTTAAATAAATATTTTCTATCTCGCTATTTTGATCCCTCACTCGCCTTGGGAGAAATCTTTGCTTCCCACGGTCGAGGTTAATAAACCACAATCAATAATAAACCAAATAAAAGGGGGTGTTCAAGTCCAAACCATTTTCCTATTATGCTTCTATTATTATGTTTGGGCATCATCATGCTTTGGTTATCATGCCTCTGTCACCATGTTCATCTCCCTCGGTGGAGATTTATAAACTCGATTAATCATTGTTTATCTTCATGATTCTGTTACCATGCTTTCATATAATCATAAATGTCATGCTGATCATACATGCTTGCATGGACCCTCGGTGTATCAAATGGCACTGACGGAGGGCCGGGTGACACTCGACTGGAAGTCTTTGCTATGCGCGATGGTGGTCTCCTGATCTATGTCCTTCGCCACGCATCGAGGGTTTGCAACTTAATAAACCATGCCTCTCTTGCATGATAGATAAAAGCATTTCATGTGGCTTCGTCACGTGCATCTTTTGCATCTTATTTCGGCCTCGGACGGCCCACTATCTCGGTAATTAATCAAAGATTTTCTCCCTTATGGGGGATGTCATTAACGTCATAGCCTTTATGGTATGGCAGACTACTGGTCCCGACCCGAATCTCACTCTCGCCCGATATGGGTTAGAATGAGCGCATAATAAATCTGTCACTTACGTGACTGGCACGCCTGCGTGGTCAACTAATCAATTGATTATTGATTAATTAATTTGTTGTTTGACCCAGAACAAAATGACCGAAAAAATCTCATCATCCCACAATCCCACAGTCGTAAAACTCAACGGTTAACTCTCCATAAGGTTCCGCAAGTTATAAAAGGGAAAAACTCGAGTGGATCGTAAAACACGTATCAGAACCCGCAAAAGCGCTCCGAAAGCTCTCCGATTCCGATCCAAAGAATCTAGGATATTATAGTCCTCCCCCCTTTATGGAATTTCATCCTCAAAATTCATGGAGTCAATAAGGGAAAAATGGAAGAACAAACCCATAAAACTGGCCACGCTCTCCAAGCATCAGCCAAACCTCAAACACAAAACATGAAAACACGATTCTCGAGAAACATAATTCAGAGGGAGACTGTTAGACCACAGTCACAGGCACACACTCCGGATCTCAAGGCACATCGATCCACAGAATGAGCATGGCACATAAGGGAATACAAGACTGGCACCTCCGAAACAGGGCATCATCGCTATCGTCTCACAGAGCAAGGAGACACGACCCATGCCACGAAAATATCTACCGATAATATACACTCGGTAGACACACAAGCATCAACTTAAACAAGGAAACACAGTCCTCTCAGCTGACTGCTCCACCCATCGACTTCCATGCTATGAACAACATCGAAACTGGCACGCAGAACGCCAATGACATCACTGGACCACAAAGCAAAATCAAGTCAGTCCTCACTCAGACATTACATCTGATTCGAGTTACATGCTAACTCTACCACGGTAGAAGAGTACAATAGAACCAACCGACAAGACCTCGATCCACACAATGCCAAATTAGACTCATAGGGAACTCCTCCCAAGCTGAACACAATCATAAACCAACAAACAACACCTGCAGAATCCCGGCTCTATTCTCAACACAGAACCACAGGACACTCCGCAAGCTGGGTCATAACAAGGTACAATTACAGCTGAACGCACGACTAAAAAAAATGTACTAGCCACTCGCAGCTTACCAACAAGGACCCACAACAACCTCTCAGAAAATGCATCTCGAGGACCACGATCTGTCCCAAGAGCACAACATCCAAGAAATATAGAGAAGAAAGGGTACTCGACCAGCATATACACCGATAGATTCCCCCAATTCTCAAACATGTTGGTGCCAATAATCACAAAGCCTCAAGTAATGGCACGGTAACCAACAGCATCAGGGCACACATAGCCAAGATGATATCACATCGAGGAAACAAACCTCTTGGCCGGTCAGAATCTTCCAACCTACCGATCCTTGACTCGTGGGTTATAAGCCCACACGCCTCCACTGCACACTCAACACAGCATATACAGGCATCACAAATAACTCAGCATCTCCATCTCAGCACACCCTCGGCGCCATCGCAATTCACAAACTACAATGTACCACGCCTCGACTACCGATCCTGCTAAGAACTGATCACAAATCGCCAAAGTATCATGCCAAGAGCCACAGCACAAGCCACAAAGAATGCTAATCTCAGCTTATCCTCACATCCTAAAACAAATAATGAACCTTCATAACACAACAGCCGCAAAACACGTCACATCGTACACAGTGCACAACAGCCCCCAATTCCAAAACTGGGTCCAAAGCCAAGCAACTGTCGAAACAAGAGCAGATTCAGTTCAGAACTAACACAGTCCACACATAAGCGGACACGCATGACAAGGCTTCACGGAGATAGCACTTCCAAAGCCTACCTCGAAAAGATGCCACGAGACAAGACGAGAAGAATCAAGCTTGACTAACAATAGCTCACCAGGAAGGAAATCCTAGGTTCACCCGAGCATTCTCTCAAACACGGCATCCAATCGACCACCTCAACACAACTTTAACACCTCAGGGGCTGAACAAACCTCAAGTTGGGGTGGCCAAAACAACATGAGAATGTGCACGACCATCACACCTGCGATAGTTCCCAACAGCCACCTGAACAAGCCACGGAAAAATCTCGAACACTACACCGCAAATTCACACTTGTCGGTGAACTCTGCCAAGTACAGCATAACCGAGACAAACACCATGACAAAAGAAGAACACTCCGTCACATCCTGACGAGAGGAAAACCATCTCTCATAGTGCCTACACAGCACACACAAGACCACACGCAAGAAGCAAAGCGATAAACAATTGCAAAACCTATGCCAGCTGCCAACTATACTGAACCTTATTTACTCTGAGCAAGGCGATGTCACGAATTCCATTGTACTTTCACAAACACAAGCTCAGATAGCTTAGAAAAACCTTAAACAACTCTGAACTATGCTCTGATACCAACTATGACGACCCAGATTCTGGATTCCGAGTAAACCTGATACCACTTGGAACCTGCGAAGCCTCCCAAGAGCGAAAAAGCTTTGAAGGGATAGAAAGGTATGTGAGAGTACATTGAAATTCCAGATAAAGCAGTAAGTAATTGAATTTCAATGATCAGGATTGCTAAAATAGAAGAAATAAAATTACATTTTCTATAACAATTAAAAATAATAGAGTACAGTCCAACCAAAGTATAGTACAACAGAAAAGACAATGTACTCTCAAGTCGGGGGAAGCCCGACACTGGCAATCGCTGGCAGTAGGAACCACACACTGCACCTCCAAGCACGAGGAAGAACAACTACACCTGAAAAGTCAAGGGCAAGCCTTCTCTCACTGGCTCAGTAGGGATTCCACAGAACCCTACCATGAGACAAAAGCGGTAAACAACAGTGCTAACAACTATAGCAAAGCAGTAATAGCAGGAGTACGAACAACAGCAACAATAGAAGTAACATCCGCCACAATGGAACCACGGCTGAGCCGCAAACTACTCCTAACAGCAACAGAAAGGTGAACCTCGATCTCACAAAGTTGGGCGTTACCGATCCATTGACAAATCACGAAACTCTATCTTGAAAGCCTACCGAAATAGGCAAAGGCCTTACAAAAGACCTACACGGTCAAAGGAACAAGCCATGCGTCAAGTGACAGAAGCACCTCCTCACTAGAAGAATAGCCAGATACATCTACTGACGTCTTACACTACGCCACAAGTATCTCCCACATGCCTAGAACGGCGGTAATTGAGACACTCACAAGGAACCGAGTACAAGGAACAACAGTAATGAGTGACTAGTCAGGGTCACGTCCGTTGGCACTCGTCCAAATGCCCCTGATCATGTGTGCACACACAAGCCCAATGCCTTGAGCCAAGCCTCTAGTTAGTTTCCCCCCCAGTAGGATGCTACTGCAAAGCAAGGGGTCCCACGGTAACTAGCCTACAAACCATCTCTATCGGGAACTGCCTCGCCACCAGTCCTAGGTGGGCCGACACACAGGAAAGTGTCGTCAGGATACGACTAGTGGAGGCTCACTATATATAGAGACTCAAAACAGCGAACACCAAAGCACAGACAGGCTAACACATGCCCGTCACACGTACAACGGAGCATAATGTAGTATACAATAGCTACCAAACTCAGGATAGTCAAGTAGACCTGCTGACAACGATCCTTGAGTCACAAGACACAAGTCAAGATCGCCGCACATCACAGCAACACACTGTTAATCAGCCTAGTCCCTAAGCCAAAATCATGGGAAACACATTAATAAAAGTCCACAGCCTCCAGGCCACTCATCGGACTTACAATTTCGCATAACACGAAATACGGAACATGAGGGATCACCAAAATCCTCAAAACACCTGGATACATAAATCAAGGTAAGATGATACCTCCAAACATCCAGAACCATATCTCGATCCTCACGGAACAGACGAGACACACACAAGGGCACGTGTCAACCACTAGGTCGCAACCGGGTTGACCAGAAACCATAATGACCCTTGAAATATCACGGAATATTGCGCGGTATAATGGTACTTCCGAACACCCTATAACACGGTCACAGCCCTCATAGGACGTCCAAGACATCCACGGAACAATGGGCTAACCAAAGGGGTTGAAGCCACATTAACTGGAAACCAAATCATCACAAAAGAACACTTTGGGCAGGTGGCAGTCTTACCCTTGGCCACTAAACCAAAATGGTGGTCATTCAAAGGGCCGCTACCTTCAACACAGAGCAACATGTATTTTACGGCTTGCCTGAGGCCGCTACTAGAACCAGACGATCTCCTAACGGCCGCAAGGCTGGACTTAGTGGTCATAGCCTGGCCGCTATTCCCAGTCAACGCAAAACCGGTCAAACCGACTTAAAACTGTAAAAACAATTTAACGGTCTCCCTAGGACCGTTTCTAGGGAATGGCAGTCACCCCATGGCCGCCAAAGCCACCTAGCGGTCGGAGCTAGACCGCTAGCCCGAACCGACTCAAACAAAATAACCAACTTAACCGTCGAATAGCGGTCGCCCAAGGGCCGCTAAACCAGATTGGCGATCGGTCGTGAGACCGCCAAACCAAACTGACAATGGAACTGCACATAGCAGTCTCTAGAGGGCCGCCAAACCGTTCCGGTAGGAAAATCGTAGGACTACCCAAAACCCAATTTTTCCACGCCCCAATCGCCGCTAAAAGATGGGGAAACAACCCTAACATCGATGTCGACCTTCCACAAGCCGGAAGGGATCAAACCATCCACAAAACAACAAGAAAAGGGCAATTCCCACGATTCAACCCAAAACGACTCACATGGATAGCCGGGCTCATACCAGCCCCGATTCTTAACTAAACGTAGTAAAACTGGTGGTGAATGATTCCCAACATGCCAGAGGTTCAAATGAATCCATTTAAACAACAAACTGTCTCTTGGAACGGCTGTGAATCATGGAAAATCCACTCTTAAAGGAAAACATAAGTATGCATAAGAGTAAAAGAAGAATAATGATGAAAAAGGGAGTAAAAGAGCACGTGGTGCTACTAAGGAGTGTGATCGCCAGAGGGGTTACCTCAATAAGAAGAAAAGATGATCGCGAATACCTGGTGAAAATAAGACGCGGGATGGATATGGATTCTTTCCTCCACCTTCTATCGGCCGGCCGATGAAGGGGGGTTCTTCCTTTTGATTACCATAAACAAAGAACAAACAAATAAAAGAAAAGTGGATCAGCCGAGAGTGAGTGTAATATCAATCCAAAGAAACAGTATGATGATGAAATAAGAATATAGCATGCGCACCTTTTTGTTTGGTTTTAAAACCCCTAGAGAATTAGGGAGAGGATGAAGATATGCATACTAATGCAAAAGAAGAAAGTATGATGATCGATGATGATACGATGAAGACAAACACACAAGGGAGAGGGAACCCCTGCTGTTCCTGTAAACAGTAAAGGGGAGAACCACCGGGGCAGCAGGAAGCAAAGGGAAGATGATGAAGAGATCACGCGGATGAAGAGAGTAACTCTTCTCTGCGCAAAAGAAAACCTGCTCTCTGCTCTTTTTCTGATTCGTGGTTAATGGCTCCGGCAATACCGTAACCTCGCGCGAGATTGACTAGGGAATCCTTTTATAAGGTCTCGATCACAGATAAGCACGGATTTGGGAAGATAAGAATAGGCAGTGATCATCAACGGCAAGGACTCTAGTTCCCGGACCAAGCAAGGTGACCAAGAAAAGTAGGGAACTCTTCAGGAAAGATGAGTTTAAGCAGGACACGAAAGGGTGAGACACGACCTACTAAAGGGCGTTAATTCATAATTGACGACCTGCCCCAGGACGTTAATTTAAAACACGACCAGGCTTAAAGCGTTACTTCCTGGATTCAATTTTGGTAATAAAAACCTTCTTTATTTGAAAATTGCAAAGAGACGCCTGAAGTAAAGGCGTTAAACAAAACATGTCCTATGGAAGGACGTTAATCATTGATTTTCAATCAGTTTGGGACTCGTAAAATACCAGGAATTGACGCCCTTACAATTGGTCGTCCTTTCTTTAGAACGTGCCTAAGGCAAGGCCGTTAATTAAAACACGCCCTAGGCAAAGTCGTGAATCACAAAAAAATGCACAAAATGTGAAGAAAACACACAAAAATAGAAAATCTTTATTTTATGGAAATATTGAAGTTCACTTTGGGGTATTATCATAGTGACATGAGATTTGATCATCATAGCGTCAATTTTGGCGTGTCTACAGCTGCCCCGCCTTGGCGTCTGCTTTGCAAGGGAGTGAGACAAAATGGAGAGAAAGTGTAACAAGCGGAATGAAGTGGAACGAACTGATAAGTAGATGCCAAGGTGTGATGTGACACGCCTCAGATACTAAGCATTGGAAATCTTTCCAAGATTCTGAGTGAAACAACTCCGAGTAATTCCAAGGAAGCATTGATTTGCTGGATAAAGGAGATTAAACTAAGTAAGAAAAATGTGCACGTGGGCACGACAGGGAGACACCATTGGAGAGCGGTTACCAGCCAATGTGGACGTGCTACAACCAAGGTGGATTTGTAGAAAAATAAAGAGAATTGAGATGAAGATCCAGCAAAGGAACAGTTTCAAGGAACTAGCCTGAGCGACTTCAAAGAGAATAAAGTACTCGATTTGGAATGGAATACCTCATGTCAACTCAATCAAGAGCGAGTGGCCTTCATTATTACCATAATATGAAGATTTTCAGCATGAAGCTCAAAGTCCTACATGATGCATGCTGGGCTAAAAGGAAAAGATAAAACAAACTAAAAATATAGAAAATAATCAAGGATAATATTGCCAAGACATCTATATTTGGTCAAGAATCCATATCTCTGAACTGACACTAAGCCGAAGCCCGTTTGTCCGCGTATCAACTCAGAAAGTGGAACCATCGTCCCAGACCTTGAATGACTCAACGGTCTATCCGTGTGATCAAGACTCTCCTGGAATTGTCACTGTTTTTGATGAAGGGGAAATCAAATTCCAGGTTCACCAGAACCACAAGGTCCTTGATATGCTATAATAGCGTAGATACTATATAGTAACAATGCTTACAGGAAATAAATACAAGAAAAGAATGATGTTACTCCCACGAATGACCCAAGCATCTCGAAACCTGCACTCTTCTGCACTTAAAAACTCATTAGTTCTCTCAAAGTAAATCAAAATATGATCATAAGTGCTTAACCAAAATAACTACAATTAAAAGATAGCACTTAAGTTCATCAAAGCATATGAAGAATCAAAATGCAAGTCAACAAAATAACGACTGGAGTTCATGGCGTCAAAATATGAAAGGCGCCGGACATCAGGGCGTCTAAAGATAAAACACGCCCTTCATTAAGACGTTAAATGCACCGAAAGTCCAAGTAGAAGACGACCCAGGAGGAGGCGTTAACTAAAACATGACCTTTGTCAAGTCGTCAATTAAACAATTGACGCCCCAACAGAAGACGTTAATTAACAACACGCTTCCGTTTCCAAATCGAAAGCTAAACCCAGTCCTAATGGCAATCAACCTTCCAACTCCGAACATCCCTTAAGACCCCTCAGACCTCTATAAAAAGGAAGGAACTTCCTTAGATCAATCAAAGCAATCCTGATCCCCTGCTTCTTCCGTTCCTTCCGTGCGCCCGCAGACACTGCAATCGTTTAAACTCTTCCTGCAGACCGAAGATGGAGAGAGCCATCAAGAGATCCAAGACTTCTGCTCTCAGGCTGACTAAAATCAACGGGCATATAAGCAGTAGAATTATGATGAACCAGGTAAGGAATTACTCTCTGTTCATATCTTACAGCATACCATACTGTTCTACTTCTTTCAAACTACTTATTCATCCTTCTGTCTGTAATCTCACCTTCTTCTCTTTTCCTTTCCTTTTTCTATTTTCTACAGGAATATCCAAATGTGCCAGGAGCCAGGAGATTCACAAAGATCAAGTGGCTACCTCTTCTTCTCTCCAAGTTCTCTTCAGATATGAGGGTGTACCTAGCAAGATGGCACCTTCTTGGTCTAGTTACCCATGCCAAACGCTATGATCAAATTCACCTTGATTGGGCTGCCATAGGAGCTCTAATTGAAATATGGCACCCTTCCACTCATACCTTTCTTTTCTCGATTTTTCAAGCCACCATCCTATTGGCAGAATTAGAGTTGATCTTGGGCTTGAAGAGGATGAAGCATGGGGATGAAGAGAAGATGGCCATCATGCCAAAACCAATCTCCTCACATGAACTATTAACCACATTGATACCTAGCCCAAACTTAGTGAACCAAATCAAGGTCACTAAAGGAATTAATCTTCTAAAGCTTGCCTCATGGGTGTACAAGAGAGCGGATCAAGCTAAAGAAGAAGAAGAGATTGAACGGGTGACCAAGGCCTTCGTGGTATGCTTAGCAGGAGCACTCTTATTCCTATCCACGGAGGATTTCCTAGAGGAGGCCCAATTAAGCGCAATAATGAGCTTATGGGAAGGAGAGAGAGTTGGACCGGCTATCCTAGCCTATCTCTATAGTGGGCTTACCTCGGCGACGATGGGAAGGCCCATCTACGGATGCATGCTAGCTCTCTCTAGTTGGGTAGATCTCCACTTCAAGTTCGATCCATGTGGTGAGGCCCAACAATCCTCAAGAATCTTCTCAAAGAGCCCACTCTCTTACATGACCGGTTCACTTGGGATAAGCAATAGGGTGACGAACCGGATTCCTCAGATTAAGAAGAGAGCGGAATGGAGAGAACACCTCAAAGTAATGCCAAAGAACTTCTTCACTTGCGCCCCGGGAATACTCAAGACTCAAGAACTCTGTGCAAGATTTTCTCCCGGGACGGACCTTAGACTCATAGGCACTTCAGAATTTATCTTGTACAACTCACACCGGTGCCTTCCTCAACTCGGGCTTCCACGGCAAGTATTCGAAGATCCATCTCATCTCCCTCCGATCAAGACACGGGACCTTGGCAGCAATGAGGATGGAGAAGAATGCACCACTATCCAAGCTCTGTGGAAAATCAACAAGGCTCATCATCCTGTGGAAAACTTAGAAGAAGACAGAGATCAGTGGAAATCTTATGTAATAGCTTTAAGAAGCTTGAGGCCCAAAGTGGCTCATTGAAGCAATGTAATCTTTTCTTCCAATAAATCAATGATAATATCCTAATTGAGCCAATAACACAGTGATTCTGATCAAATCTTCCCATAACTTGCGATTCTGTTGCAAATAACGACTCAGTCAATGTCGTTAATTATATAAATGACGCCTCAGCGTACGTCGTCTTCAATGATTGCTCTCTCATAATTGATGCCTTCAAATATGGGCGTTAACTGAATAACATCTTAAGACAAGGCGTTAATTCGATTTATATTCCAAAAAGTATTCGTTGAAATTTTAAAAGTAACACCTTCAGCAAAGCCACGTTTTATATAAATAACGCCTCAGACATAGTCGTTACTCAGAAACAGTAATCATTACTCCTATCACATCAATCAATCCCCATTGAATGCGTCTGACGACGGTTATCATTCCCCATGCAAACAAAAATAACGCCTTAAGAAATGTCGTCAATTATCAAAAAATGCCCTAGTTGTAGTCGTTAATTCCATAAGACGCGGCCTTCCTCAAGTCGTTAATTCTTTTTGACCGTTCGACTTAACTTTCCCTCCTTCCTTCTTCTTCCTTCGTTCTCTTTCCCTCTTTCTCTCTTCTCTCCTACTGCAACCCTAACCGAAACCTCCCCCATCTCTCTCATTCTCTTTCTCTATCTCTTTCTCTTCTACACCCTAGCCATGGCTGGTGGACTCAAGCGGTAGAGGGTGGCCGCACCAGAGGTAGTGGACTTGGGTGAAGATGCCCACGAGGATGCTCCCCTTGCGGTGGCCAAGGAAGATCCGGTGGCGATGGCCGGCGACGAAGAAGAACACGGCGACGAGGCCGTGGGAAATGAAGAAGACGAAGGTGAAGGAAGAGGAAATGAAGAAGAAGATGGTGATGAAGGTGGTGAGGATGAAGAAGGAGAAGAGGAAGAGGAAGGAGATGAAGAAGGAGAAATGACGACGGTGGCCGTGCCTCGCCGTGGCCAACTCCGGCGGCCACGTCAGCCAAGGCCCAAACTTCGGGGAGAGTTGATAGGACCCAAACGCCAGAAGGTAAGCCTCCAACCCACTTTCCATTTTTTTTTTGAAATTTATTTTATTTTTACCTCAATTTCCATAGCCCTCGGGCTGGAAAACCTGCAACTCAGAAAGAAGACGCCCCTAGGGGTGTCGTGAATTTAAGAAAAGACGCCCAACCTTGGGTCGTGAATTCATTTTATTTCCTGAAAAATAATTAACATCATGAAACACACCCTGCAGCATGTCGTCCATTTAAATTATCATTTTTTCGTATCAATCATGCTGTTAATTCCCATGCCTTTGTTCAATTATATATTTTTTCATGATTTATATCGCATGGTATTTTTATTTTATTTTCACAACCTTGGAAAACAACGCCCTCCATCGGGACGTCAATTCAATAGATAACGACCATAGGGATGGTCGTCTATTTCATTAATTCCAGAATAAATTATTAAAACCCAAAATCCATTTTAACAGAAAACGCACTACACAGGGGCGTTACTTAATGAAATGACGACCCTGGGACGGGCGTTAATTGAAAATCCTTTTAGGAATTTAGAAATTAACCTCAGAACCACGCCCCCCACCGGGGCGTTTCTTAGATAAACAACAACCTAGGGTAGGTCGTTAATTCAAAGCTCACTTAGAAACCACGCCCCCCTCAGGGGCGCTAATTAAACAAATCACGACCTGGGGATGGTCGTTAATTAAATCAAACATCAACATCTCAACCAAGGCAATTAAGTGAACTTCAACAAGAATAATTGAACAATTAAACCAAAATTTCTTTTTTATGCGTGCAGGGGTTGATGAGGACACGGATCTCCTGGGTCATGGTCCGAGCAGCAAATTACGGCCTCCCCGAGTTCCAGAGAGCCAGGGTAGATGCTATGGGGTTTGGGGCCTTCCTTAGCATAGAGCCAGTTAGACCCGACCTACCACTTATCCAGGTTCTGAGGGAGAGATGGGATAGGACTAGCCGGGCATTCCTGATGCCTTGGGGACATATGGTTCCTACCCTAGAGGATGTAGCTAGGATCACGGGACTTAGGGTAGACGGGGAGGCAGTGAGCGGGATCACCTTACCATACTATACCGAGCTTGCCCAGAGGCTGCTAGGGCTAGAGATGGTCTACGAGACACCTAGTGAGTGTAGGACTATCTTCCGCACCGACCTGACTACAGTGATGGGCTTAGGGGATGCTAGGCATAGGTCAGGGGAATCCTTAGAGCAGTTATCACAGAGATTGATCGAGGGTGCTAGGTCAGTCTATTGCCAGGATCCAGCAGGCAGAGAGAGGGCGGACCGAGACCTGAGGAGGTTCCTGCTGCTGCTACTCGGGAGGCTATTGCTCGGGACGAAGGGCGACGTCATCAACTGCCGGTTCCTAGGGATCCTCGAGGACCTAGAGGGAGTCGACAGATACTCCTGGGGAGCGGCGCTGCTGGCGCACATGATGGCCGACCTGTCCACGGGGACAAGACGAGAGACGACTGTCAGTGGCTTCTCACCTTTTCTTCAGGTATGCACTTATATATTTTCCCTTCTTTCTTTCTTCATTCTTCTTTTCTTCTTTTTTTATGCACGTGAATGCCTTACTAATGCAATGCATGGATGCAGGTTTGGAGCCATCTGTACATGCCTATGGGGCGCGCCGACCCACGGCCAGGAGGTGAGGGTGCTTTCCCTCTATCACGGCGCTGGCTCCCAGTGGTGTTCGGGGCCCCACTCGGCTACGAGTTGTGGGTGCTACAGAGAGAGTTCCGAGACTTCCCTCCCTCGCTGGTATGAATGATGCATTTTTTTTATGTTTATTTGAATTTATTATGATTATGATGAGATGACATGCATGTTCATGGATGCAGGTGCGATGGAGGCCTTACGAGGGGATGACTGACGAGGGCCAGCCATGGGTGGTAGCAGGGCGACCTCGCTTTGAGCATAAGCTTTGTGTTCACTGCTTGAGCGAGATCGAGCCGTTACGGCTTAGGTTGGTGATGAGGACCCTGGGCCTACACCAGGACTGGATAGAGGTCGGGGAGCCACGAGGGATCGGGAAGAAGACGCGCGGTCGCACAAAGGCGATTGACTGGAGAGTGCGGTTCGAGGACCAGTACGCCGACTGGCGGCGAGGCGGGACCCGAGTCACCTCCCAGGCGACTGACAGCTCCGAGTACCTCCGGCGTTACTGGGAGGTTTACGCCGGCCGACCCCAGATGAGGGTCCTAGGGGTATGTTTGAATGCAATTGCTTCTAAATTAAATGCAAATGCTTATGTTTCTATCATGTGACTAATATGTAATGAATGCAGGATGCACGGGACATAGCGGCGATGGATGCCCAGGCCCATCTACACAGCCTGGAGGACCAGCTAGCTGCCACACGAGCCGACCTCGAGACCCTGGTGAGTGTTTAAATTATTTCTATATGCAAATGAATTTTTGTTGAATTATTGATGATTAGCTACTGACTATTTCAATGAATGCAGCATGCCCAGCAGGGAGCAGCAGGGAGAGATACGGGAGAGGCCTCTAGCTCGAGGGGACCCAGTGCAGAGGTGACCGCACTAGCAGAGCAGCTAGCGGGAGCGGTCACACGGGCCGAGGCTGCAGAGCGCGACCACGCCTCACGAGTAAATTCCAAAACACAAACCTCATTCAATTATTGATTATATTGCTTTATGCACTAATGAAATTCATTTTTCAGACTGAGGAGCTTCGAGCCGCTCTTGCTTGCGTCTGCGAGGGACAACAGGCGATGACTGCCCAGGTGAGTGATTTACTTTTCACCATGTATTGCTGATTTCATGAATTATTGAGCTTTGGAACTGATGATTTGTTTACCTGTTTGCAGACCAGACAGTTACAGGCGGCACGTACCCAGGCTGCCCTGGCCGGAACAGAGCTGGCGATCCACGAGCAGCGGATTACAGAGCTGGAGTGGTCCCTGAGGCGACGGGAGGAGCTGCCTCAGGACGTGGCAGAGCTGCGGGTTACCCTCGAGCTGGAGCGGAGAGAGCGTGCTCGAGAGCGGGAGGAGCACCTGGCGGACCGTGCCCGTCACCACGAGCTATAGCAGACAGACCGTGCCTGGTACCAAGAGCAGGTGGCGGCGCGTGATCGTGAGCTGACAGACCTGAGGACGTAGCTGATCCTTTCTCAGGAGTGGCTACGAGTTGCTGAGGAGCGTCTCCAGCGAGGGCGTGAGCGAGCTCGTGCTGCGGGGTACTCCTTCACTAGCTCCACTTTTGTTGCGGGTTCTTCTCTTCGAGAGAGGAGCGAGGCAGGGGGCCAGGCTCGAGTTCTAGCTTCTTCTCGGGGGCCCATGCCCCCTCCACCAGTGCCTCCTCGGGACGGCGAGGACGAGGTAGAGAGTAGGAGAGAGGAGGGTGGAGGCGAGAGCTGAGAGACTTACTTGTACTCCTCCACCCTCACACCTGTACTCAGATATTCATGATGTATAGATATATGAGATTGATATTTTTGTTACCTGAGCACTTGTGTAGTTGTGTACTTGTGGTTGTGTACTTCGCTTCTTTTCCACGTTCTTTGTGTTCGCTTTACTTTGCCCTGTACTTGTAGCTGTGATTCACACTTGAATAAACAGGTTAATTCATCTGTTCGACTTGGCCCCTTGCTCAATAATCAAGGGGTGCCTTTACTTTTGACCTGGATAGCGGGTCAAGGGGCCAAGCCTTTAATCAAATAAGGCGAATGAAATAACCAATAAAGGGAGATGCAACACGCAAGCACATGTATGCAAACAATAATCAAGATGCCCTATGCAATAATGCAAACACGCACATGAAGAATAAACCCCATTTCTTCTTTTCTTTTCTTCTTTTTCATATTTTATATTTTTTTCTTTTATTTTCAAAAGACGCGCCTTAGATTAGGTCGTTATTCAAACAAAAGACGCCCTATGTGACGGCGTGAATTTGAAAACGTTTTTGAATTTTGTTGAAAAGACGGCCCTTACAAGGGTGTTATTAAAAATGACGACCTTCAGGAAGGCGTGAATTCAATAAAAGGTGCCTTAATCAAAGGCGTTAATTCTTTTTCTTTGGGTTGACAAAGCCACCCGGGCTCTTAATCCTACACGGTCACCATTTAAAATTTGTTGGTCTTTCTTGATTAATCAAGAAGGGGGGCGACGTGATAATAGTTAACTTATACCCGAGATTTCGCATGGTGCAATCTCCTAGGTCAGCCTTGACCATTCTGCTGGTTTATGACTTACCACAAAGAAAACGAAGATATAAGGAAGCCCATAAGAGATTCTGAGAAGCTCTAGATAAAACCACTTCCCCTTACCCTATGCCTGTTGGGGTTCGGTCTTCGGCGTAGGGAAACTTTGTTGCCTTTTGCCTCTTTTATTGCATGCATACGCCCAAGGTTTTCCTTGCGGGGACTTTGCCCTCTTGACATGCTTTTCATGATTTGACTTTCACTTTGGAACTGATTTGCATTGCTGAAAAATAAACCTAATTGTACTTGTGCTTTTGTGGCATTTGTTCCCTTTTAGGCCCTGACTTCCACCTACTAGGGCGGCGGATAGGCTTGGTGGATCTACCCCGAGGCTTCCTTTCCTCCCTTATGGGCCGAAGAGAAAAAGAATGGGCATCGTCTTCACCTTTAGTCAGGTTTTTGACTTCCTATCGGATTTTGCACCACTTGAGTTCACAGTTTAAGTGTGTAATGTGTGCGGGTGTCGACCCCCTTTTGAGTTAACAAGACTGATGAATGAATTCTGAAATTTGACCATTCTGACCTTGAGCCCTTGTGTGCCATGGCAACCCTTTTCAATATATATATATATATATATATATATATATATATATATTGGATTTTGGAAAATTCTATATATTTTTTTGGTTTTTTGGAAAATTCTATTTTTTTTTGTTTTTAGATTAGGGGTAATATTTCTTAAGGTACAGACCATTCCAAGGATGAGTTAGCTCTTGTCCTTCAGCATTAATCAGTTTATAAGCATTGCCAGGATAAACATCTTTTATAACAAACGGTCCTTCCCAGTTTGGTTGGAGTTTTGAACGGGGTCCACCAGGTTTTACAAAGATTCTCTTGATTACCATCTCACTGACTTTGAATTTTCTCTCAATTACTTTCTTTTGATAAAAACGTGACAGCCTGTTTTGATAAACGCGCGCATGCTCAGCGGCAACCAAACGCTTCTCATCTAGGAGCTCCAAATGGGCAAGGAGTGAATCACGACACTCATCAATAGAGAGTTCCTTATCCAATTGTACTCGCAGAGATGGAATGAGAATTTCATAAGGGACTACTGCCTCCATTCCATAAGTAAGGGCGAAAGGGGTTTGCCCAGTAGGGGTACGAATGGAAGTGCGATAGGCCCAGAGAGCTTCAACTAGCTCGTCTGGCCAATCCGAAAATTTATTAGCCTCACACGTCTTTTTAACGATTTTGATCAAAGTTTTATTAGTGGCCTCTGCCTGGCCATTGCCCTGCGGATAATAGGGGGAAGAATGATGTAATGCAATGTTATACCTGTTGCAGAGATCCTTGAGCTCTTGAGAGATAAATTGAGGTCCGTTGTCGGTGACGATGGTACTCGGGATGCCGAACCTTGCGATGATGTTCTTCATTATGAACTTGCAGACAGTTGATGCTTTGATCTCCACGAATGCTTCTGCTTCCGCCCACTTGGTGAAGTATTCCATTACTGTCAGGATGAACGACTTTTGTTTGGTTAGGAGGTTCGAATCACCAAGAGGTCCCATGATATCAAAAGCCCACATGGAGAAGGGCCATGGGGAGGACATAGGATGGAGTGAAGAAGCAGGAGAATGAATTTTGTCGGCGTGCAGTTGGCACTTAACACACCTTCGAACATAGATGGAGCAGTCCTCTTCTAGAGTTGGCCAATAGAAACCTAGCCTAAGGATCTTCTTAGCTAGCATCTGGCTGTTCACATGACCACCACACACTCCTGAATGCGCCTCTTCCACTACCTTCCAAGATTCATCATCGTCGAGGCATCTTAACAAAACACCCGTGAGCCCTCTCCTATAGAGCACACCTCTAACCAAAACATAACGTTGAGCCACTCTTCTAATTGCTTTCTTCTCTTCTGCTGTGGCTTCCTCGGGATAGGATTGATCATTGCAATACCTGGCAATCTCATAATACCAAGATTTCTCTTCATCAGCCAATTCTTCTTCCCAATCTAACAGCATGACCTCTTTGCCTTTAAGAGCTTCACTCCGTCTGGCCTTCTCGAGCACCTTATCCCTAATGTCGAGGAATGCACGATCCTTAATAGCTGGCGTGTCACGCTGATGAATGAGAGGGACATGAAAATCTCGCTCAGGAGGGAAGACTAGAGCAGAGGCCAAAGAAGCAAGAGCGTCGGCTAAGATGTTCTGGCTACGAGGGACATGAACGAAGACCAATTTGGTAAAGAGTTTGGCATAGGCTGAAGCAAGTTCCTGGTAGGGCTTGAGCTTAGGATTGATAGTGCGGCATTTGACAAGCACCTGGCGTAGAATGAGTTGACTATCACCAACAATTCATAATTGGGTAACACCGTATCTATGGGCGGTTTGAAGACCAGCCAAAAGAGCCTCATACTCAGCTATATTGTTCGTGACAGGGAAAGTGAGCTGAGCAGCAAATGGGATGGTGACCCCTTCTGGTGTTAAAAGAACCATGCCGATCCCTCTTCCTTGGGAATTTAGAGCTCCATCAAAATGTAATGTCCACATAGGATCGTGGGGTTGATTAATGGACATCAGTTCCTCATCTGGAAACTCCGAATTGACAGGATCAAATCGGGGTAGATGGTGGTGAGCAAGATGTTCGGCAATGGCGTAACCTTTGATTGCTTTCTGTTGAATGTAAGTGATGTCGAACTATGAAAGGAAACTTTTCCAGCGTGCCAATCGATCAGTAAGAACAGATTTTTCAAGAAGAAATTTAATCGGATTCATGCGAGCAATGAGGTGAACCTCGTGAGCTAAAAAATAATGTTTTAATTTCTGAACTACCCAGACTAAAGCAGCGCAAGTCTTCTCCATGGCTGAGTACCTCTGCTCACAAGGGTTTAGAAGTTTAGACAAATAGTATACTGCCCTCTCTTTACCTTCTTCATCCACTTGAGCTAAGACAGCACCTACAGAGTCATCCAGGACAGAAACATAGAGGATAAGCGGTTTGCCCGGAATCGGCGGCCTCAGGACAGGAGGATTGGCCAAATAATCCTTCAATCCGTCAAAGGTTGCCTGACACTTGTCATCCCAATTGAACTTGACCCCCGGCTTAGTAAGCTCGTAAAAGGGCCTGCATCTTTGTGAATGCTGGGAGACAAAGCGGCGGATAAATTGCAACCTCCCGATTAATCCTCGAACTTCCTTCAAATTCTTGGGAGGAGGCATGTCTCTAATGGCCTTCGCCTTGTTGGGATCACCTTCAATTCCTCTTTTGCTAACAATAAATCCAAGCAACTTCCCTGATGAAACGCCAAATACACACTTCTTGGGGTTCATTTTCAATTGATACTCTCGTGATCTCTGCAAGACTTTAGCTAGAACCCCAGGATGCTCAATCCTTATTCTTGATTTTATTACCAAGTCATCCACATACACCTCAATATAAATGTGGATCATATCATGAAAAATTGCCATCATAGCCCTCTGATAGGTGGCTCCAGCATTCTTGAGTCCAAAAGGCATGACCACATAGCAGTATGTGCCCCACGGCGTAGTGAATGATGTTTTCTCCTGATCCTCTTCAGCCAGACGAATCTGATTGTAACCTGAAAAACCATCCATGTAGGAGAGAGTCTCAAATCATGCCGTATTATCAATCAAAACATCGATATGAGGGAGGGGGAAGTCATCTTTAGGACACGCACAGTTGAGGTCCCGAAAGTCTATACAAATCCGAACTTTTCCATCTTTCTTCATGACTGGGACGATGTTGGCCACCCAATTCGGATAGAGGACAACTCTAACAAACCTAGCCTTATGAAGCTTGTCGACCTCTTCTTTCATCTTTAAAGCCATGTTAGGGTGGAAACGTCTCAACCGTTGTTTGATCGGGACAGACCCTGGCTTAAGTGTAAGGCGATGTTCAACGAGCGCAGGGTCTAATCCAGGCATATCCTCATAACTCCACGCAAACGTGTCCTTGTATTCTTGAAGTACCAAAATAAGCGCCTCCTCTTCGGAGGGCGGCAAATTCTTGCTAATGAGGACAATCCTAGGGTCTTCTTCCGTACCCAAATTAACTTCTTTGGTAGGCTCTTCTATAGAGGCTGATGGTTCATCAAATCTCCTCATGCCACTGGCAAAGGCATCAGCCTCATCCTCATATTCTTCATAACTTTCATCCCCCTCTTCAATAGGGTCTTCATCATTCATAATCTCATAGACACCTAAACCCTCATAAGAAACATTAGTATCCTCATATTCTAACTCTGGCAAGATAATCGGATTCTCCACAAATTCAGGAAGGGCTAAACAAGCCTGGCACCTTCTGTCTAATTCTAACAGAAACCTACGGGGAATCTGCTTACCCTTGGATTTCTTATGAAAATCTACCCCATGAATTTTATTAGAGGAAGAGGAACAACTAGCTTGATCAGAATAAGCTGAAAAGGAAAAAGGAGGTGAAAAGTGGATACAGAAGGAGATACAGATGAAGACCCCTCACCAGAGGGGAAGAAAGGATTTATCAATGAATCATGAAAGAGTGGCCCCTGGGTCGGGACACACTCGGAAAAGAGATAAGAAGTCTCCTCAACGGAGATGGAGGACTGAAGAGTTGGAATTTTGACGTTTTTTTTCATTTTTATCTTTATCTTCATTTTTATTTTCCTTTTCTAGAAGAAAGCAATGTGAAGGGAGAATAACAGGAGGAGTGGAGATTGAAAGCTTGGAGAAAGATTGAATTAGAGATGACCCGCGCGGGGGTGTGATGGAGAGTTTGGAGAATTGCTCGAGGAGCAAGGGATGAATCGGGAGAGAAATATTTAGTGAATCTGGAGAAAAGCTGATCATAATTGGCGGCAGTCTTGGCACGCGAGAGAACAATTGAGAATGTAGGGAAACAAGAAGAGACGGATGCATAGAAGTGAGGGAAAAGAGGCCGGCCCACAGCCTATCTATTGTAAAACCTTCTTCATATGGAACATCTGGCTCTCTAGTGTCAGTGTAGTCACTCAGCAACTGCCTCTTATCCGTAATCATAGCCGGCTTTTCAATCAGTTCATGTATTAGGGGCGGCCATTCTGGATCAGTCGGCATAAAGAGACGGCTCAAGGCAATAGTAATATCATACATATCGAACCATCTGTACCAATCACACTCTGGATCATCCATCTTCCTTCTCTTATCAGGCCTTAGGGACTCCAGGGCTTTATAAGTGGCCAATGGTGCAATATGGCGAGTAAACTGTCTAGCATGAACATCTTGACAGTCTAGAATGGAGGTGATTATTGTAGTCTGCTCATGATTCTGAACGCCACCCGTGACAAAATGTGTCTTCAATGTCCAAGTAAGCGGCTGGCGATCTGTCTTCAAGGTGGATGTCATAACTGCCCATGGTTCATCTTCATTTTTGCCCGGCCCTTTGTAGCCCAGGCCGCCTCGTGTAATCAATTTCTGAGGCTTAATAGGCCTAGTCCTGCCTTGACAACTGGCACCCAGACCTTTGCCGTTTTGATACCCCATTTTCATTAGAATTTTCCAGCCAGGGGTGTTTATCATGCTTTTCTTCTTCCTCCCCTTGGAAGGCAAGGGTGTCATAGCAACTGTCATGACAGTCTCAGGCGACATTGGCCGTGGGTGAGGGAGGTCTAGCAATGATAGCAACGGCTTGTTGGCAGGCCAGATAGAAGGAACTGATGAAGCCAAGTGTATATCTTCCTTTGGGAGAATAGGCATACTGGTAACTTTGATAATGCGGCCCTTGTGTGGAAATTTAAGGCATTGATGATTTGTAGAGGGCACTGCATCGAGCTGTTGAATGTAGGGGCGGCCCAGAATGCCATTGAATGTAGGATCCATGTCCAAAATGTGGAAATCGACCGTGATTGTGGCTGGACCCAAACTGACCTTTAATGTGATCATGCCTAGAGGAGGCTTCTTAGTATTGTCGTATGCTGTGACTGTTATAGTTGATGGCCGAATCAGGTTTTTAGGAATGCCGCACATCTTCAAAGTGCTAGGGGGCAATACATTGATAGATGCCCCAGTGTCACTAGACATTGTTTCACTGCCACCTTATTAATATCAACCGTGATGCACAGAGCATATTTCCTTGCTGAGAGTGGTGCCAGTTCATGCTCATGAAAAGTAATCGCCGGCTGACTGCTAGCGGGCGTTAATACTGTAGTTATCTGCTCAACAGGGATGTCTTCATTGACCATAACTTTATGCAGATATTCTTTCAGGGCCATCTGATGAGTGGTTGACCTTTTGATCAGTTCTAAAATGGAAATTCTTGCTGGAGTCCGGTCCAGATGTTTTAGTAAATCATATTGAGTGCCGGGTACGGACTCTTGCTCCTGTTCTTGTTCATTAGGCCCCTGCACGGGCTCTTGCTCTCTTTGGGGAAAGATGCGCTGGAACATCCGTCCACTGCGGAGCGGTGCCACATTCTGCCGTGCCTCTGTCGGGGCAAGTAAAGGAGGAGGGTTGGAAGAAGAAGAGGGTGTATTGGCGTTAAGAAGTGGTGGAGGGGTGTTTGAAGAAGGAGCTCCTGTAAGAGGTGTTGGTGAGGAGTTCAAGGAAGAAGCCCCCGCAGGAGGCGTAGGAGTAGGAAGGGGTGCCCGAGTGTGAGAAGAGTTAGTGGGCGGAATGAGGAGAGATCTGGGTATAAAAGATGGGTGAGCCGATGGTGAGGGGATCCTTGCCGGTGAAGGAGTAGTAGTGGTGGGTGTAGCGTGCGTTGGCGACGGGCGGATAAGGAGTGGTCTAGACGGTGAAGGAGAGGGTTAGTAGTGGATGGCGGGGTTTGCTGCGTGGTAGGCTGCGGAGGCGGTAAGCGGGTAAGGAGAGATCGGGTTGATGGAGAATTGGTGGGAGCAGGTGGATTAACGGGGCGTAGAAGAGCTCGGCTCAATTGGGGAGTAGAAGAAGAAGGAAGCGTGCGCAAAAGGCGCGGAGGTTGATTTGGATTATGATTAAATGCCCCGACAGAGGCGTTATCTTCATGCCATCCCTGTCCTCTCTCCACCTCATGGAGATATGTGACAGGGTTCACGTGCTGATTTGGCGGGTGCTCCGGCAGTGGGTTGTGGATAATCCCCATATCTTGCTGAGGTGTCGGAGCTTGATGTTGTACTTGTGGAGCCGGTTGCTGTGGCTGCTGAACCTGCTATTGCCGAGGAGGCCTTCTTTGTTTCATAGTGGCGATAAACTGTCTCATCTCGTCCCAATTGATGCCACCCTGGTCATTTAAATCATAAATGTAATCCTTGAAGTGGAAGCAACGATCAATATTATGACCAGGGGAGCGGTGGAAGACACAGTAGCGGGACGTGTCAACATTAGCGGGCCACGCTGCCCTTTCCTTCGGTAGCATGAGCAAGTTGGTGGCCATTAAGGCATTGAAAATATTTCGGGAGACTTTCTGGCAATGGCGGATAATGGGCCCTTTTGGGGCCAAGTGGTCTCCTTTGCTGTTGTTGTTGCGGTCCATAATTAGTGGGTGGCGGTACTTGGTGGTATTGTTGCGGAGCGGGAGAGTCAGCGCGGGGCGCTTGGTTTTGTGGTGGAGCAAAGGAAGGTTGAGGAATAAATTGGTGTTGTGGGGGTGAAGTAAAGAGGGTGCCTTGTGATGGAGGTGGCGGGGGTCGTGGGTTAGATTGGTGAAAAGGTGTGGGGTTGCCGACCGCGCCAACTTGCTCATATATGACGGTGCCCTCAGTCGTGGGTCCGCTGTTGTTGACATTCGTATTCTTTTTAACCAACCTTGGTTTTGGCTCAAACATGCCCATGATGGGCGAATCTTTCATTTGGGTCTGGATATAACGAGCTCTTTCATAAAGCTCCTCCATGGTGGTCAATCTGTTCATAGCCAGTATATGCCGGAACTGAGGGGTTGCATTGGATATAATCATCTTAACCTGTTCCGGTTCTGATAAGGTATCTTTCAACTTCTCGGCCATTGACCGCCATCTATCAGCAAATATGATGAAGTCCTCCTCGGGCTTCATTTTCTCTGCAACCAAATCTGTAACTGAAAGGGAGGGTCCAACCCGGTCCCTATATTTCTGCAAGAATTTCCTTTGAACCACATCGAAATCACTAGCATCTGCCGGATCCAAGGAATAGAACCACTCGAGGGATGGCCCCTCTAAGGATCTTCTAAACAAATAAGCCAATGAGGCTTTGTTGCCCTGCCAAAAGGACGTTTCATACATAAAATCCTTCAGATGAATAAAGGGATTACCAGTTCCATTGTATCGCCGAAAGTTCGGCATCTCAGAAGGTGGTAAGTGAAAAACTGGCAATGTAGGAAGGGAGATTTCTGGGGCATTCTTGGCAGCAGTAACCTTGCTGAGTTTTTCTTCCATGATAGCCAATTTCTGAAGGAGCAAAGCATTAGTGTCTGACTCGACCGGGGCCGAATTTGGAATGAAGGTATTTGTCATAGGCGTCCTTAGAATTTGGGGAGGTTGAAAGAATTGGGGCCTAGCCGCTGAGTAGCTCGCCTGTTGGGCCGGCATGGCTGCACCAGGTGTCGGTGGACAAGAGGGGGGTTTGTGCAAGACCGCTTGGTCATTAGTGAGGTGATGGCCACTCTCGGCCGGAGGGGGATTGGAGGATGAAGAGGGAACGGACTTCCCTTTCAAAGTGGCCTGAACTGCCTGACACTGGGAGTCATCTAATTGAGATAGAGCATTAATCAAATCGGTAACATTGAAAGATGGGGAGGGGTTCCCCGAAGTGTGGAGGGTAAAGCCTGAGAAGAGGGCACAACCTCTTGAGTAGTGGTATCAACCACATGAACTTGAGGATAATGAGAATGAGGAGGAGGGTAATTCCCTTCATGATAGATAGAATCTTGGGGAGCCTCATATGATTGACCAAAAACGTTCTCCTCCACATCATCATAGGAATATCCGTAGCTTGCCATGTTGATAATCTTACCTGAACGGAGTTGCATGCTTAAAAAGAGAGAAAGCTTTATGAAGGAATTATCACACAATCAATCACCCAATCGAAACAAGCTTAAGCAAATCAACCTAACCAAATTTATGCAAACAAGTTGAGATGAAGGCAAGATTTTAGTGTTATGTTTGAGATTAGAGTGAGTTAAATTGCAGAATAATTCACTCCTCTTTGCAAAGTGAAACCTAGTTTGGATCCAAGTGTAGCCTCCGTGTCGACTAGGTTCTTTCTCTTCTTACCAACGATAGGTTCTCTAAACTCCGGGTACTTCAAGGGTACAACCGGCCCAGCGTCCGTGAGGGAATCCACGGGTGCGGGGACTTACGGAGGCCTTGGAAAAGGGATTTCCGGTCCAAAGAGACGGAATGCTCAATGGAGGGTTGTCTCGATTCCAAGAAAGGTGTGTGGAATCCTAGTGTAGAGAGAGGAGGTCTCTCAACCAAATGCCACAAAATGCAGTATAAGATATGCCAATCACAGCAATATAATCAAATACTCAATGTAAGTATGAATCCAGCATGAATAGATAGGAACAGTAAGGCTCTGTAAACACACAGGAAAGAGGCGACCTGGAGGCAGTCGCTACCAACAAAAGAGACGACAGCGTGGCTGTCGTGAATCACTGGGAGGGGCTCTCAAACAATGCAACAACGCGCCTTGATGTGGGGCGCTAAATATGATAAAGACGCCTCTGAAAGAGGGCGTCAAATATAAGTGGCGCGCAAGATCGAAGAACAACGTGCCTTGGTGCAAGGCGCTGCCAAATAAAAAGACGCCCAAGGAGCGAGCGCGAATTCACAGAAGCAGCAGATATGATGAAAGACGCCTTCGTGGAAGACGTTAAACAGAAAAAAGATGCCCTGGATGAAGGCGTTAAATAGAAAGGCGCCTTTGTGAAAGGCGTTAATTCAACAACAGCAGTAGATTTAATCACAAGCTGGCTGATCCCGGGGAGTGTGCAGTGTGCACAGTGGAGGGTGCCCGTGGGGCACAAGGGAGGGGTACCGTGGGTACCAAAGGGAAAGGGCACGCATGGGTGCCAAAGGGGAAAGGGCACACGTGGGTGCCAAAAGGAGATGGTAATCAAAAGAAAAATAGTGGAAGTCCCACCGTGATCGCCAATTTGTGAATCATGGAAAATCCACTCTTAAAGGAAAACATAAGTATGCATAAGAGTAAAGAAGAATAATGATGAAAAAGGGAGTAAAAGAGCACGTGGTGCTACTAAGGAGTGTGATCGCCAGAGGGGTTACCTCAATAAGAAGAAAAGATGATCGCGAATACCTGGTGAAAATAAGACGCGGGATGGATATGGATTCCTTCCTCCACCTTCTATCGGCCGGCCGATGAAGGGGGGTTCTTCCTTTTGATTACCTTAAACAAAGAACAAACAAATAAAAGAAAAGTGGATCAGCCGAGAGTGAGTGTAGTATCAATCCAAATAAATAGTATGATGAAATAAGAATATAGCATGCGCACCTTTTTGTTTGGTTTTAAAACCCCTAGAGAATTAGGGAGAGGAGGAAGATATGCATACTAATGCAAAAGAAGAAAGTATGATGATCGATGATGATACGATGAAGACAAACACACAAGGGAGAGGGAACCCCTGCTGTTCCTGTAAACAGTAAAGGGGAGAACCACCGGGGCAGCAGGAAGCAGAGGGAAGATGATGAAGAGATCACGCGGATGAAGAGAGTAACTCTTCTCTGCACAAAAGAAAAACTGCTCTCTGCTCTTTTTCTGATTCGTGGTTAATGGCTCCGGCAATACCGTAACCTCGCGCGAGATTGACTAGGGAATCCTTTTATAAGGTCTCGATCACAGATAAGCACGGATTTGGGAAGATAAGAATAGGCAGTGATCATCAATGGCAAGGACTCTAGTTCCCGGATCAAGCAAGGTGACCAAGAAAAGTAGGGAACTCTTCAGGAAAGATGAGTTTAAGCAGGACACGAAAGGGTGAGACACGACCTACTAAAGGGCGTCAATTCAGAATTGACGACCTGCCCCAGGACGTTAATTTAAAACACGACCAGGCTTAAGGCGTTACTTCCTGGATTCAATTTTGGTAATAAAAACCTTCTTTATTTGAAAATTGCGAAGAGACGCCTGAAGCAAAGGCGTTAAACAAAACACGTCCTATGGAAGGACGTTAATCATTGATTTTCAATCAGTTTGGGACTCGTAAAATACCAGGAATTGACGCCCTTACAATTGGTCATCCTTTCTTTAGAACGCGCCTAAGGCAAGGTCGTTAATTAAAACACGCCCTAGGTAAAGTCGTGAATCACAAAAAATTGCACAAAATGCGAAGAAAACACACAAAAATAGAAAATCTTTATTTTATGGAAATATTGAAGTTCACTTTGGGGTATTATCATAGTGACATGAGATTTGATCATCATAGCGTCAATTTTGGCGTGTCTACAACGGCGAACACAGCTCATAGCCCCCAAACATGCATTCGCCCTTAAAGCAAGAAAACCCACTCAAACTCATACCGTTCAGCTCCATATCGCGAGGGAACATAGGAAAACAGTAGGGCATCTGTCACCCTACCTCCACCGAAGATCTCGCGAGCCGAGATGGCCAAACCTTGCCAAAAACTATCACACGGACAACCCACGTCGACTTTGAATCAACAAACGGGATCCCGCCAACGCCACGCTCCGATACTCGCGCCATCACGCCTCATGTCAGCTCCTCATCGTCACCACCTCACCCAGCTCCGCACCGGTCGTACGCCCCGGGGGAGAGGAGAAGAGAGGAGAGAGAACGGAGAGAGAGAAGTGAGAGAACGTGAGGGAAGAGAGAGGAGAGAGGAATGGTTAAGAAGAAAAGAAAATAGGAAATTAGCAATATTTCCTAAAATCTGATTTTATACACGAAATTCCGTAAATTTAGAAAAATATGGAAAGATAGTCTTCGGGATCCTAGGAAAGAGCACAACGCACCTGTAGCATCCCGGAGTCGTAAAACTCAATGGTTAACTCTCCACGGGGACGGGAGATTTCTGGGGGTGGGTAGCTATGGAGTGCTCTTCAGTGGCGTGATTCTAGAGTGAGAGACTCTGGTTCACATTCTCCCGTGTTCTTGGAGTTCCTCCCTCCCAGCCGGCTATGGCCGGTGCGGCGGGGTTTCCTTCTGGTTCCTTCATGCTGGGGGCTCCATCGGAGCTAGCAGGGGGCAGAGATCGTCCAGGGGGCGGATCGTCCTCTTCTGGCGAAATCTTCCGGAGATCCTTTGGTCAAGTTATCATGGAGAAACCAAGGTCTGCATCAATTTCTATACCGATTAAGGATCCTGCTTTCACCGAGCAAGGAGAGCCAGCTGTATATTTCTCCAAGGCAGATCTTCAAGCTTCTCTACAGGTTCTCTCCTTTGCAATCGTGGCAAAGTGCTCATACGGTAGGCCTTCTTTTGCTGAAATAAAATTCTGCCTGGTGCAGCGATTGGCAATATCAAATGGTTTTATTATAAGCAAGTTAAATCCCAGACAACTCCTTATTAGATTTGACATAGAAGAGGATTTTCTGAAACTTCTCTTACAGAAAAACCTGTACATAAATGGTTTCCTATTTCGATTTTTTCGGTGGACTCCTGATTTTAATTTTGAAGTGGATCCGCCGACCGTTCCGGTTTGGATTGGATTTCCTGCGCTCCCGGCTAATCTATACCATGAAGATTGCCTGCGTTCCATTGCTGGAAATTTTGGCCCAGTTTTGCGAATTCATGAGAAGTCATTAGCCTTGACAGACACCTCAGAGGCCCTTGTATGCATAGAAATGGATATTCTAGCCCCGCGTCAGGAGAGATTGTGGATTGATCTGGATGGAAAAGGATATTGGCAGACTGTCAATTTTAATCGAGCACCAGCTCTTTGTTCTTTTTGCCATAAACTTGGTCATACTGCTGAATTTTGCAAGAAGAAGCTTGGGAAGGCCAGTCGTCAGCCGACTATCACTAAGAACCTTACTCAGACCTTTAAGCCTCGGCCTTCTGGTCCCCATGTTTTAGAATCAAATGGTTCTAAAAAGGCACTAATAGTATATCCACAACATGTTCGACAAGTGGTCTCAGAGGAGAATAGATTTGCAGCATTACAAAATGTTGATGAGGTACTTATAATTCACTCATCTGAATTTCCCCAAGCAAGCAAGGAAGATGCTCAGGAACAAACTAGCAGTATAAATCAAATTTCCAATCAGTTGAAAGTCAATACAGAATTAAATACTGAGGTAGACAAGCAAGTTATATCTGATGGAAAAGTTCAGCAGGTACAAGAGGAAATTCTGTTATGTCAGAAGGATATTTCAAATCCTGAATGCAGTAAGCTTCAATCGGTTGAAGCCAAGAAGAATATAGACTCTTCAAGCAATTTCAGTTTCCTTGCTACTGAATCCTCTTCAATTCTATCAAGAAGATATTCTGAATGGCAAGGGGATTCTGAACGGCCAGACATCCAGAAGTTATCAGAGATTGGAAATTCTATTGCTGAAAGGGCTGAAAGTGATAATTCCTTAATGCAATTTGTTGAAGTAGGAAGGGAGGCCCTTGCTGGAAGAGCTCCTTCAAAAAAGGGGATTATCACATGATCTAGAGCCAGATCGGTTGAAGCTCAACCACAGGAATTCCAATGTTAAACACAACCCTTATTTGGAATATCAGAGGAGTAGGGAACCAAGGTTCTCGGAGATGTTTAAAGAAGCTGATTCAAATTCATAAAGTGGACCTAGTTGCTATTAGTGAGTCAATGCTGGATGCAGAGAAAGCTATGAAGCTTGGAAGGTTTATAAAATTGGCAAAATTTGCTGTCAATTCCTTAACTGATTCTAAAATCTGGGTTTTTTGGCACGACAGCTTTAGGCTAGATGTTCTTGGCTCATCTGCCCAGCATATTACTTTGGGTTTAAAGGAGGATAATAGACTTAATAGTCTCTTTTCCTTTGTGTATGCTTCCTGTGATTCCCATCTTAGACTTGATTTGTTCAATGAGTTAGTTACTTTTGCTGGTACAGCGACTGTCCCTTGGATAATAGGAGGGGACTTTAATTGTGTTTTGAAGCCTTCAAAAAAAAGGGTGGAATTTTTCCCTCAATGGCCAATATGGCTGAATTTAATGCCTTTGTTTGCTCAGCAGGGCTCATGGATGCAGGCTATGTTGGTGAATCAATGACTTGGAATAATAACCGAACTGGAGCTGCAAACATCAAAGCTAGACTGGACAGGGTCTTTATTAACACTGAATGTCAAAATGCTTTTCCCTAGCTGGTTGTGAAGCACTTAGCAAGAGGGCCTTCTGATCACACCCCGATATTATTATCATCTTATAATTCTTCTCATGGTCCTTCCAGGTTCATTTTCCAAAAGATGTGGTGTACTCATAAATCCTTTAATCAAGTTGTAGCTGATGCTTGGAAGCAGTGTACTGTTCAACATCCAAATGCAATGATTAGATTATCTACCAAATTAAAGGCTGTGAAAATGTCTCTTAGCCAATGGAATAGGGAAATCTTTGGAGATGTGACAAAGAATGTTAGATTAGCAGAATAGGAAGTGGAAAAGAAACAAACTGAATTTGATATCTCTCCTTCAACTGAAAATAGATGTAAATTGAATGCTGCTATGGCAAATTTCCATCAGGCTTGGTATAGGGAAGAAATTTTCTGGCATCAAAAATCCCGCACAGATTGGATTGAAAGTGGGGACAGAAATACATCATATTATCACTCTCTTGCTCAACAAAATCGAAGAAGAGGATTTATCTGTAGGTTAAAGCTGGATGAATCTGATAATTGGTGTGAAGACCAAGCTATTCTTTGCAGGCAGGCAAACCAGTATTTCTAGAAGCTTTTCTCATCTGAAGACCATACAATGGACTGTTCCATACTAGATTGCATTCCTCAACTAATCACTAATGATCAGAACAGTCTCCTTTGCTCTGTTCCTGAAGGCAATGAGATTAAAGAAGCAGTATGGTCTCTAAAAGGATCCAGCACTCCTGGTCCGGATGGTTTTCCTGGAGAGTTTTATAAGCATGTTTGGGACATTATAGGCCAAGATGTCATCTGTGCAGTGCAAAGCTTCTTCATGGGGTTTCCAATTCCTAGAGGAATGGCATCTTCAATTATTGCTTTAATCCCAAAAATTCAAGTGCCTAAGTCCTTTAATGATTTTCGGCCAATAAGCCTTTCTAATTTCTCCTACAAAATTATCTCCTCAATCATTTCGAAGAGGCTTGCACCAATTCTGCCAAACATTATTTCCAAGGAACAAGGAGCTTTTGTCCAAGGTCGTAATATTCTGGACAATGTTGCTATAGCAAGACAACTTATGGGAGATATTGATAGGAAAGTAAGGGGTCATAATGCCATTGTCAAGCTGGATATGGCCAAGGCCTATGACAGAATTGAGTGGGACTTTTTACTGGCAGCCCTAAGGAAATTTGGTTTCAATACTAGATTCACTTCTTACATTGGAATGATTCTAACTAACTGTTGGTTTTCAGTCAATTTCAATGGAAATATGGCAGGTTTCTTTAAATCTAGCAGAGGTATTAGACAAGGTGACCCTCTTGCCCCATATCTTTTTATTCTAGCCTCGGAAGTTCTAAGCAGGGGGTTGACTGTTCTATTCCAATCAGGAGCTTTGAAGGGTTACAATGGGCCTAAAAATATTACCCAAATATCTCATCTGATGTATGCGGATGACACACTTATTTTCTTGAATGCTAGTAAACACAACATAGCAGCACTGCTGCATTTTATTTCAAGATATGAGAATAGCTCAGGGCAGAAAATAAATGTTGGCAAGAGTAGCATAATTGTTTCAGACAAAGTCCCCCTATCAATAAAGCAATCTATACAACTGTAGACTGGTTTCAGAATTGCTTCTACTAGTTTTAATTACCTTGGTATTCCAGTGAAGAAAGGAAGATACACATGCCAGGATTTTAAGTACATTGTGGATAGAGTTCAGCAGAAGTTAGAGGGATGGCAATTCAAACTACTCTCACAGGCTGGGAGGGCAATTCTCATCAACTCTGTCCTCCGAAGCATTCCAATATACCTGGCATCTGTTTGCTTCTGTCCTAAGTCAATTATCAATGCCATTGACAGACTCTGTGCCAACTTTTATTGGCAGGGTTCTAAAATTCTGAGGCGTCGCCATTGGATCTCCTGGAAAAAAATCCAAATGCCTAAACTGGAAGGGGGCCTTGGTATTAGAGATCTTAATCTCACCCAGTTGTCACTGGCTACTAAATGTCTGTGGAGAATTATTCAGGGGTCTTCTCTTTGGTCTCAGTATGCCAGACAAAGGTTTGTTAAAACAAATCTTTATGACTGCACAAGACCTTTTCCAGCTGGGATGTCTCAAGGTATGTTTCAGCAAGCTAAGAAGTTAATCATAAATAATTCTAGATGGATAATTGGGGATGGTAAGGGAACATACTTTTGGAAGGATAATTGGACTGGCAGAGGGCCGTTAATCAACAATATACCTTCAGGCAATTTCAATAATATACAGAGGCAGCCAAAGCTGACAGTTAGAGAGGTTTTTCTTGATCCAAACCATCCAGTTTGGTCCCTACTCAGTAATTACTCACTGCTACCCAAAGTTCAGTTGAGTAATAGGCCAGATCATTGCATCTGGACTGGTACAGTAGGTGGTGACTTTAGTGTACAGTCTGCTAATAATGTGCTGAGACAAAGAGGTATACTAAGGCAGCCTTGGGCCAAGTTATGGCACTCTAGCATTTCTCCAAGGGCAGCTAATTTCTATTGGAAGCTGCTTCATAGAGCAGTTCCATTTGATGGCAGAATTTCTGAGTGTGGAATTTCCTTAGTCTCAAAGTGCAGTTGCTGCCTACTCCCTTCTCAGGAGGATTTAGATCACCTGTTTGTTAAAGGAGATCTAGCTTCTGCTTTATGGAAATGGGTCTCCCCCTTGATTAGTACTAAAATTAATCTGAGTGAGCACATTACAATTCGTGGCTGGAATATTTTGACAGGCTCCAAGCTGCATTCAGCATTCAGCTATTCTGGTATGCATGCTATAATTCTAATTGTATGGGAGATTTGGAAGGCAAGATGTTCTGCCAGGTTTGAAAATGTGACCATCAACATTCCAAGTATCAAGAGGAAAGTGGTGGCAGGCCTCTCTCAAGCCCTTGATAACCAATCCTTTCCAGTTAGTAGCTCGGCAGATCAAATAAAAATCCTGAATCAGTTCCAACTGTTCCCGAAGATTATTTCAAGGAGGATGCCAATGATTGTTTCATGCATTCTAGCTCCTCTTCGTTTTACTCTTCATGTAGATGGAGCTTCAAAAGGGAACCCGGGAAATTGTGGAGGTGGTGGTTGTGTTAGAGATTCAGCAGGAAATATGATCATCAACTTTGCCTTTTATTATGGCTTTGGGAGTAGTTTTCTTGCAGAAGTAAGGGCTCTCTATGATGGGCTGTCAATAGTTAATAAGGGAGGACTGAAAGTATCTGCAATTTTTTCAGATTGTGCCTTCTCTAGTGGAATCCATCCATAAGAAGAAAGTTCCTAGCTGGACTGTCTATCCTTGGTGGAGTGAAATATTGGAACTTATATCCTCAAGTGGCTGTCCGGTGAGACATGTTTATAGGGAAGGCAACCAGCTGGCTGATGCATTGGCCTCCTATGCTAGCTCTTGTCAGTCAAACTCCATTTTTACCCTTGTAAGTGATCTGCCCAAAATGGTGAGGGGAGTTTATAGGATGGACAAAGGAGGCTTGCCTTCCTTTCATTTCTGTAAATAGAATTTTTGGTATCTTTTTCCAGCTTTGGCAACTTGTACAGACAGGGGAATGCCCCAAAGATCATGTATCACGCGCATACTAACTACGTCAATGCCACTCGGGTGCAGCGTCGACGCGTTTGCCTCCAGAAGCCCAAGACAGAAATCTATCTTCAGGTTATCTTCACACAGCGTCGACGCCACCAGCTACCAGCGTCGACGCAGCGGCTGCCTGAGGCTTTAAACTGAAAAAAGCTTCAGAAGCTATCTTCACACAGCGTCGACGCATCCAGATGCTGGCGTCGACGCACCCAGTCCCAGACAAGTGCTCGGACAGAAGAACTGGATAAAGGAGGCTGCCTTCCTTTCATTTTTGTAAATAGAATTTTTTGGTATCTTTTTCCAGCTTTGGTAACTTGTACAGACAGGGGAATGCCCCAAGATCATGTACCTCCTTTATTTAGAAAATCTAATAAAATCTTAGGCCACAGTTTCATCCTGGGGGAGTGAGAACATGTTCCCCTGCTGGGGGGATATGCACTCGACTAGTTGATGATTCTGAGGGCCGGTGTTGATTGAAAAAAAAAAAACTCTCCACAGGGTTCCACAAGTTATACAAGGGAAAAACCCGAGTGGGTCGTAAAACACGTATCAGGACCCACGAAAGCGCTCCAAAAGCTCTCCAATTCCGATCCGAAGAATCTAGGATATTACAATAATCTTCCGTGGGTAATCTGCTATGAATCACATTGCCGCATTTAAACCCATAAGGCATTAGACATGCCTTCACCACTCAAGGAAATACGGCCCCAAGGCATGACACAACCTTATAAAGACCACAACCTTAAGCTGGACCATGACACGCTAATCGAGGCATAATGGCTATCCTAGACACCTAACCTCATAGTCTTGGTCCCCATGAGGTATCCGGGACACTCACGGGTCAAAGGTTGGTCAATGGGTCACAAACGGATCAATGAGAGGCTGAAACAGCAAACCAGACTGCACTGGGTGGACTCGTCACATGAGATGGGTCTACTCGCGACCTACAACACAGCCCAACCAACAAATATAAACGCGATTAGGGGGATGACTATCTTCTGCTAGTCACGGTCGACTCCCTAACCGTGACCTCCCTAGGTCAACTCCATTGCAATGGGTGCGTCGACGCACCCACATGCTGGCCAACGGAGGCCCTCAACAAGCATGAACGCACTTTAGGTTTGACCACCTTAAGGACTATCGCGGTTGGGGTAGAGCCGTGTTATGGATGGTCGCAGCCCCCTTGAGGGCTGCGACCTCATAGTCATGGTCTGGGTGGAGACCGCGTCTCTAACCGTCATACTCGGGCCCTATACACGTCTAAACGCAGTCCCTGGGTACAACCCATTCACAATGTAGAGGCTTAACGCGGTTCACATGGTGACCACGATCACGTCACGATACCGGAGTTCTGGGAACCAGCGCGGGATCGTCCGTTCCATGCCCCGTTCATGTCAAACGAAGGAGAAAACATGTAAAAATGCATCCTTTGCCTTCCACACACCAGAAGGACTAAATAAACCACAAAAAAGGCATAAAAGGCGCGATTATACCCATTGCCCTAAAATCATTCAACACATTCCATAGCATGCAATCGACCTCATCTTGGCCTCAAATCACAAGGAAAATGTGAGTGGATGGAAGGGAATCACATCCCGCCATTCCCACACATCATAAACATGCATTGGAATCAAAAACAACCTCCTAAATTGGTGGTAATCGCCGCTCAACCCAAGCATGGAAATTACCCCCAAATAGCCAAACTCGCTCGTTCTCGCTCGTATCGGCTCAAAATCGTGGGGAAATCACCACAACGAGCTAGGGATCCATCCCCCTACCTCTTTCGATGCTTTACCACATTAGGGAAGCCGATTCATCGCGTTTCCACCTTGTTCTAGCCGTGAAATCCATGAAGCTCCACCACCTCATGCGCTTCCGAGCCCACCACATGTCGTCCACGCCGTCTTCCACGCTCCTCCGTGCCTCCGTGGCCACTGGAGTGAAGGAGAGAGAGGAATGATATAATTAGTTCGAAGTGATCTAGAAGGGAGAGGATGAATAGATCACCCCAATTTTAAAGTCAGATCAAAAAATCACGCTACATAACTTGAGAGTAGAAGTGAAAAACACTTAACACGCGGTAGAAAAACACAACCACAAGGAAATGAGCGCCTCAGAGAACAATCGATGATACTCAGCTAAATGATCGAGCAGAAGATGGGTCAAAGAAGATAAAGTGGGTAGCAACCTCCATCAACTAAAGATCATAAATCGCACAGAGGCAAAGCAATAATCACACAAGGAGGCAAAGGAGTTTTAGGTGGTTTGATTGCCCATGGCAATCTACGTCCACCCCTCGTCCACACAGCACGAGGATTCCACTAGCTCGAGCTAGAAAAGCAGACTCTGTCTGCGACAACGGCTGGCTAACAGCTTGCCCAGAGGGAGACAAATCCCTCAACCAGGTCCTACACCCCGCATAACTTGAACCCTGGACTTGCTACCTGCAAATCGAGAACCGGAGGTCAATTCCTCCCTTCCTCTACACTGAGAGAACCCCACGAGTGACCCCCCAGAGCCACTGGAAACCGGAGACACAGTCTCCCTTCCTCCACACTAGAGGGAACTCAGAAAACACAGATGATGAAACAAAAATCAAAATAAAGAGAGACAAGAGAAAAACAAAACATCGGATAATGTAGCTTCAAAGAAGCATAAGCAAATTCACTGGCTGCTCTCAGAGACTTCTCTCTCTTCCTCTCCACTCTCATTGAATTTCTCACCCTCTCTCTTGCTCCTGGAGACGATCTCTTTTCCAGATGGAGACAATTGGCCGCGCCTTTCAGCATCCTTCTTCGAAGGGTTGGGTATCCTTATATAGGAGCAGGGGCTTCGTATGGATGAGGCAAAAGAACCCTACTGAAACCCCATTGGTCCACGTGTTGGATGAGAATGTTCCTTTCCTCGGATCACGTGCCTTTCATTTGCAGACGAGATTATTCCCTGCAGAACAAAATGTTTATTAAGTGTGAGGCTTTTCTTGGAGCTCACGTGCGCGCCTTCTACCTTCTGGGCTCACGTGCCCCTTTTTGTTTTTAACTAAGTTCCTTCTATTTGATGAATAGTGACTTGCACCGCCTATATCTCTTTGATATATGAAATGTTGAAACAGAAACTTGCACCGACCGTGGTCATGATGAAACTGAAAACTTGCATTGACCGTGTTTTGCATAAGGCAAAACTTGCACTGTCTCCAAAACCTGCACCGACTCAGATATGGCTAAGACAAGACTTGCACCGATTATGCGAGTAGCAAAAACATGCACCGACATGTGTTGCCTTATGACACTGACCTGATATAGTGTAATGCACCGACTTCATGCAATGTGAGACTCAAATGGATGAGACGCTAACAGAGACACAAGACCATAAGTGCATGAGACGCAGACACGGTCGCAGCTGTGCATGAGACGCTAACAAAGATGCAAGACCATTAGTGCATGAGACACAGACATGAAAATATGTATGAGATGTAAATAAAAGTGTGTATGAGACACAAGGCATGCGCTAGAGACACAGGCGAGAAAGAGACACTAAGACTGGCGCTAAAGACGTAGGCGAGAGAGAGACGCTAAGACTCAAAATAGCACCGACCTCATATGTTCATGTGAACAGTGAAATGCATGGACTTTAGGTGCAAAGAGGAGAACGTGCACGGACCTTCTCCTGCAGAATGCAAGACCTGCACCGACCTAATCATGCCGTGAGCACGATATGCACCAACTCTAGATGATATGAAGTGAACTATGCATGGACCTTAGTTAGCCAAGACCCGAACTAGCATCGACTTTGTGTATGCGTGAAGTGTAGCTAGTTTCGACCTTATGTTGTTCGATGAAATGCCATGCACATTGAAATGGCTTGCACACAGAGAGTTGGATAAAATGCTATGATCTCAGGTTATTCAATAAAAAGTCATGTGCATAGAAATGCGTTGACTTTAAAAATTAACTATATTGTTCTGACATCATCAAAACACAAAATGTAACAAGGAAGAGAGGGAGAGACGCATGGGAGAGAGAAGGAAAGGGGGTTCCACTGTGGGAGAGAGGAGGGCTCGATCATGGGGAAGAAGAAGGGGATTTAGGGTTTTTAGAAAAAAAAGAAAATAGGGTTTCTTCTAAACCCTCAAAGGACCAATATTGCACAAATGCCCATTCTTTTAACTTATTTATATAATAACTTAATTAATTTCGATTATAACACAATAAATTTTCATTTTAAAATTTTGAATCAATAATCCAAAACACACGAAAATATTTTGAAATATGAAATGGTCGGATCTGCAAACCCGAGTCACTACAAGAGGATATTGCCGGACGAACAAAAAATTGAGGAGGTTTGAAAACAACAATATCATAACAAGGTGTGGGGGCTAGAGAAGATACAGAAGGTATAGGTGTAGAAACAGGAATAGGAGAGGAGGGACCAACTTGATCTTGCGAAGCCAAAGCTGGTGAGGTATGTATAGAAACAGGAGGTGGAGTGTCATGACCCAGGTATTCGGATCATGGTTATCGGGTGTTGGATCCATTTGGTGAATATTTTAATTTTTATAATTACAAATTTTAGTTTCCAAATAAGGTGTCGAGTCGTTTGGGTTTTTTCACAGTCATTGGGCCTGAATTTGTGAGAGACTAGGCATTTAAGCAATTTTGCTTTTCTTGGGGGTTTTGGAAAACCCTCAAAACCCCTTTTAAACCCCCATGCACCCCATTTTTCTCCCTCTCTTCCGTTCTCTCCTCCTCCTCCTTCGTTCCTCTACCGTTCTCACCTCCCCTCCCCCAGCTACAGATGGTGGAGTGCGAGGGAGTGCGGCTAGGCTACGACGCCGGTGGGTGGTGGCTCGTGGGAGCAAGGAGAAGGCGGTTCGTGGAAGGGAGGTCATGGTTCACGTGATCAGTTCAGGTTCCCGCATCGTTTGACAAGAGATCAGAGTTTCCCGGGCAACAAAGTGTCATTTGAGGTAGGGGAACAGACCCTTCACCCTCCCCATGTCTCTCGGTCGTAATGAGGCGAGTCAGGCATGGAATAGGCTCCTTAGAAGGGGTCACATTCAGCGTTTGCCGGAAATGGTCAACCTTTCCACTAGAGCGGTCGACCTTTTCAGCCCAAGGCTACGAGAGGGACAATAGCCAAAGCGGTTGAGCGACCCCTCAGTTCAGTCAACCGAATTGGCTATTCGGCTGACCGATGTCCCAAATCGGTCGACTGCCCTCTAAGCAGATCTCGTACTGGGAATTTCAGTAGACCAATCCTTGGGGGACCGGTCGGTCGATTCCCCAAATTGGTGAACCGACCCAGAGGAAGGTCGACTGACTGATGCACAGATCGGCTGTTTCGACCACCGTTTGTTTGAATCTTGCCCCGGCACTACAAATTAACATTAACATTAATAAAATTGCATTAAATGGTGGTCGTCTAGGCCTGGGGAGGGCAACCACGAGGGTGGATGCCCTGTGATCAAGTTTTTAGATTTGGTTTATATAAATTTCCCGCAAAAGTTAAAATGCTAATTGTGTTCGATGCTCCAATAGCCGCTAGCGTAACTGGTTAGCCATCTGTCTTTATGTTTTGCATATGTCGATTGCACTGTGACTTGAGATACATGTGATGGATGTGTGTGTGACTTGGTGATACCTCGGTGATCCCCATTTTATGTTGAGTCTCTGCGTGAGTGGCCCCCCACTAGTCATAGCCTTCTTTATGACATGCAGTGTCGACCCACCTGGGAGAGGTGGAGCAGCTATCCCAGTGAGATGGTTTTTAGGCTGGTTACCATAGGGTGCCTTGCCTTTGTAGCCTGAGTCTAGGCTAGGGGGGGGGGAACTAGCTAGAGGACCTAACTTAGAGCTGAGAGTCTGTGTGTACACACTTGGTTGGGGGCTACGGACCTGCGCTGATGAGTGCAACTCCAACTAGTCCTTGTCCAGTGGTTACCGATGCACGGTGTCTCAGTTACCACGTTGAGGTGAGTGGAAGACACTTGAGGTGTAGACTAAGATGTCAGTGGATGCATCTAGCCTTGCTTCTAATGGACTGTTCTCCTATCACCTGAGGTGTAGCGACTCTTGTTTCTCACTGCAGTGGCGTGGTGTCTTAGCCTTCGAGGGCGTACCATTGTGCCTAGATGGGAGTTAGTTTCACCTCGTGTAGTCATGTTTCCATTGTGGGTCAGTTCGAATGGAAAACTTATAGATTGCTATGTAATTGTTTATTTATTGCATTCCTACCATTTAAATTATTATTCTTGTCATTGTTATTATCATTGCTGTTGTTGTCACTACTGTTATGTAAGGTGGGGATCTGCGGGACCCCTACTAAGCCGATGAGATGAGGCTCACCCCCTTTGTTTCTCAGGTGAGGCGTGTATTGCTCGCAGTGCTTCCGACGCTCAGGGTGGCTCCAGTAGCCATCCTTAGCTACCAGTTTGCCAGAGATGAGGTATGCCCCGTGTTGTTATACTTTTCTTTCTTATTGGACTGTTCTCGTACTGGACTTAGAACTTCTAGACTATATGACTGTTAAATTTTTGAATGGGTAATTGTTTAATTCTTTTAATTAATTAAATGTTGCACCTTATTTCTCTACAATTACTTTAGAATCTTGTATACTCCCATGACACCAAATCACTCTTTCGAGCCCTATGGCTTGTGGGTAGAGGGTCGGGATTCGAGTTTGCCAGATTCCTACCATTGGTCGGATCCTGGGTCGTGATAGATGGTTTCAGAGCATGGTTGAGAAAGTATATAGGAACCTAAAATAATGGCGGCAGTCCAAAAAGTCCATTGTGATCGGTACAGTCGGCAACTGGCATAGGGCACTGTGTTTTCATTAATTGTGTTGCTTTTTATTTCTTTGTGTTAGAAGATCGATGGTGCCCAAGAGGAGGACTCATCTTCAACCTGAACTACCAGGTGAGGCCCAAGAGGAGCAAAGCAGAACACTCCTCCCCCGGTGGTAGCAGTAGGAACTTATGGATGGGCTGAGTTCATTCAGGGCATGTATCAATTCTATCTTCGGCAGTAGGGCAGAGAAGTTGAAGAAGGATCGACATCTCAAGGTGGCCGTGGAAGAGCCTTGAAGGAGTTCTTGCAATTTCATCTACTGTAGTTTGAAGGACAGTCCGATCCTGATGTAGATAGGTCTTGGATAGATGCAATGGAAAGGGTTTTCCGTTCCATGGAATGTGCCGGTGATGAAAGGGTTCTCTTGGCTTCTTATAAACTGCAAGGTCCAACATTATCTTGGTGGACCTCGGAATGGGAGACAACATTTCATTCTCGTCCCCTCTGACAGATATTGTGGCAAGAGTTCACTACAGCTTTCGAGCATGCTTTCAGCCCAGAGTATGTCAAAATCGAGAAGATGTAGCAATTCATGGATTTGACCCAAGGGGATATGACAGTGATGCAGTACAGGTCCAGGTTTGTGGAATTGGGGCGCTATGCACCTCATGTCATGGCAGATGAAAGGGTGAAGACTCAGTAATTCAATAGGGGTTTGAAGTTCGAGCAAAGGCAACCACTAATTGTGACCCGTGTGACAGAGATGGATGCAGCATATCAGGCAATGGCAGCCTTGGAGGTAGATTTGTTGAGGACTCAAGAGCAATCCAGATTTGCAGGATCCTAGTCAAGTCGTGACCAGTAGAGATTTCTACAACATCATGGTGTCTTCCAGCATTCCCCGAGTGGATCGGGAGTGGCATCTTCTTCAGCTTTGAGTGTGGATTCTTCATCCTTGGGGTCAGGAGTGGCATCTTATTCAGCTTCGAGTGTGGATTCTTCATCCTTGGGGTTGAAGTTCAAGAGATTATTCAAAAAATCTGGATTTGGTAGGTGGCGTCAGGATTGCCAGGAATAGAGACAAGCATTAATGGGTAGTGTGCAACAACCCCCATCATTGAGGCGGCAAGGTTCAGTTGGATGCCAGCAAGGACCGTGTACTCGGGCGACAAATTTCTTCCAGGTAGGCAATGTTCGGTGCCAGTGACTTGCTTCTGATGTGATCAGGTTGGGCATATGGCACGTGATTTTCCTTAACGGCGGTACCAACCACATCAATTTCAGCAGCCGCAGCAATTCAAGTCCCAGTAGTATCAGCCTCAGTAGCAGCAGCAGCTAGTGCAGATTCCATAACAACAGTGATCCACTAGTTTGGGGAGACGAAGGTCTTGGTGGCGTGTGATGCATATGACCTGAGCGGAGGTAGAGGCATCCCATGTAGTAGAAGGTACGGTTATGATTGTTGGTTGTGCGGCTCGGGTTTTATTTGATTCTGGGGCTTCTCACTCTTTCATATCTGAGGATTTTATTGCTTGTGTTGAGGAGTCGACCATAGAATTATTTTGTGATTTGGCAGTGGAGTTGCCTACGGGTGATTTTTTGGTTACCCCTTATTGTTTAGAGAAGATGCCATTTGTGATGGAAGTGCAGAATATGCTAGCTAGATTGTATGCATTGCAGTTGAGAGATTATGATGTGATTCTAAGCATTGATTGGCTCGAGGCCTATGGTGCAACATTGGATTATAGGACCAAGAGGGTATATTTTTAATCTCCTCAAGGACCTACATTTTATTTCCACGGTATTAGGTTTTCCTCATCCCGCTTTCTCATTTCAACCGTTAGAGCCCGCAAATTGCTTGATAGTGGATGTCAAGGTTTTCTTGCTTCTATGGTGATGGTTGATCAACAGCGGTAGGGAGTGGAGGACATTCCTATAGTATGTGAATTTCCAGAAGTCTTTCCTGATGAATTGCCAAGATTGCCCCCAGAGAGGGAGATTGAGTTCACTATTAAGGTCATGTCAGGGACTATGCATTTATCTAAGGTGCTGTACTGAATGGCACCAATGGAGCTAAGGGAGCTAAGAGCTCAGTTGTAGGAGTTGCTAGACAAGGGCTATATCTGCCCTAATTTTTCTCCTTCAGGTGCACCTGTGCTGTTTATGAAGAAGAAGGATGGCAGTCTGAGGTTATGCATTGACTATAGACAAGTGAATCAGGTGACTGTGAAGAATAAGTATCCATTGCCCCGCATTGATGACTTGTTTGACCAGCTCTAGTCAGCCCAGGTATTTTCCAAGACTGATTTGGGATCAGGTTATTATCAGTTGCGAATTAGAGAGTCTGATGTGGAGAAGATGGCTTTTAGCACTAGGTATGGGCATTATGAATTCTTGTTGATGCCATTTAGGCTAACCAATGCCCCAGCAGCTTTCATGGACTTGATGGACAGAGTGTTTCACCCATATATAGACTAGTTCGTAGTGGTCTTTGTGGATGACATTCCGATGTATTCGACGTCTGAGGAAGAGCATGATCATCATTTGAGGATTGTGTTACAAACATTGTAGGATCACCAACTATATGCCAGGCTCAGTTAATGTGAGTTTTAGCTATGGGAAGTGCATTTTCTAGGCCATGTAATTTCTGTTGATGGCATTTTAATTGATCCAACCAAGGTAGAGGCTGCAATTCAATGGGGGAGACCTAGAATGATGATAGAGATATAAAGCTTTTTAGGTCTGGCAGGCTACTACAGGAGGTTCATTCAAGATTTTGCTCGGATTGTAGCACCGATGCCTAGGTTAACTTGCAAAGGGGTGCCCTTTATTTGGTCCGATGAGTGTGAGCAGAGTTTTATGGAACTAAAGAGACTACTTACCACCACCCCAGTTCTTGTACTATATTCTAGGATGAGTGGTTTTGTGGTTTGTTTATGTAATACCCAGGATCTTTTGGATCGGATCCGAGTGCTTTCGAAGCGCTTTTGTGGGTCCTGAGTGGAGTTTGGCCTTTGAATCGGTTTTTCGGGCTGTTTTATCTTCGGTTCCCCGTGGAGGGTGAACCGTTGAGATTTCAGACTCAGGGACACTGCAGGTATGTTGTATTCTTTCTGAGGATCGCGGAGGTAATTTTTTCTCATTTTTTTGATTTTTCATAATTTCGAGCTCCAGAATATTTTTTGAATAATTTATTTTCTATTTTATTTTTTTTATAACCCTCACCCTCTCTCTCCCTCACACATGTTCTCACCCTCTCTCTCCCTCTATTCTCTCTCTTCTCTTCCCCTCTGCTACGGCGATCGACGGAGGAGGCGTGGGGATGACGTGGAGACGGCGTGGAGGCGACGTGGAGCGTGGATGGAGCGTAGATTGAGGCGTGGCGCGACACGATCCCATTCGTGTGTTCGAAGCGTCGGCATGGGTTCGTGTGGTGTTTTCAGCGTGGAAACAATGTTTTCGGCTTGGCAGATCATCGATGGAGGTAGGGGGAAGAATTCTCTACCCTTGTCCGGCATTCCCTAGCGATTTCGTTCCGAACGGAGCGAGTTTGAGCGGGTTTTCCCGTTTCAGGGCAAAAAGCATGTTATGGGGGTGTGAGATGAATTTTTTGTTCTAGGTGATATTTTTCGATTCTAATGGTATAACTTGAACCCTTGGAATGCCGGGATGCGATTCCCGTCAATTTGGTTCCATTTGCTTGCGATTTGGGGCCGGTATGAGGCCGAATGTCCATGTGGGTCATTTTGGGTCAATTTGAGGAAATCGCTCGTTTCTTTGTCGTTTTGTGGGTTTTTAGATTCCTTCTGGCATGTGGAAGGCTTATAATGAGTTTGTGATTGTTTCCCAGTCCTTTTAGGATGATTGGGGCATTGAACAATAGAGTTTTGTGTGGTGTTACGATTTTTGGTCCGGAAGAAAGTCGTAGTCGGTCCAGTGACCGCGTTCTGCTCTCGGTCGAGATAGCGGTCCAGTGAGAACCACGTCCTTCTTTTGTTCAGTGTAGGTAAGGCGGTTGAGGTCGCGGTCTTGCAACAACCGCTACCTTAAAGTAGCGGTTGGGTTGGATCAGCAACCTGGGAAGCCACTGATGATAGCAGTCGATGATCAAATGCTATTAGCCCACCCTTGTATCCCATTTAGATGGTAGTTTGTTGAGAGCCGCTACCCGGTGGTAGTGGTCAACTCTCAATTGCATTTTGGGCGGTGTTGACTTCCTCTCGCGAAGTGTCGATGCGACCCCGTGTCCCCTATTGTTGGCAGGAAGAAGTCTGGTCTTGACCGTGACCTAGCCATTACAAGGAGGCAGTGGTCCTCTGACAACCGCGACCTTCTTGCCCTACAGGTGGCGGTCCTCCCTTAACCGCTACCTAGTTCTCCTTTTAGATGGCAGTCTGGTCTTGACCGATACCTGATTCCACTTCTTGATAGCAGTTTTGTGACAACCGCGACCTAGTTGCTTCATTCTGTTTCAACTGTTATGGTCTCCGGTCAACCTAGTTGTGACCCAGTGGTTGACAATTGACCCCGTGAGTGTCTCGATTGTCCCGTGGGGATCGAGACTGTGTTTCAGATGCTTGAAGGTACCAGATTACCTCATTTTGCTTATCCGTGTGGTTTGAGGGCTTGGGTGACCCCTCGTGTTCCGTGCTTTCTTGTTATACGGAATTGTGAGTCCGATGAACGGCTAAGAGGCCGAGGACTTTCGTTTGATAAAATGGATCCGATTGTTATATGATGCTTCCGTAATGTTTTACCATGATTTCTGACCCATGGACTAGATTGATTTGACGGCATGTTGCCGCTTTGTATGACGATCTTGACCTGAGTTGTATGACCCATGGATCGTTGTTTTAATAGGTCTAGTTGACTATTCTGAGTCTGGTGGATTCGTGCTGCCTGGTGTTCAGTGTTGTTTGTAACAGGTGCATTCATGACCTGTCCATGTCTTAGTGTTTTTCTTTAGAGAGTCTCTATGTCTATTGTGTTGTGTCTCTATGTTTTGATGATAGCAAACACCATGAGTCAATATGTGTTTGCCGTTTGTTGCATGATTCAATATGTGTTTTACTGCATTCTTTTTGTGTATTTGGTCATGCCTTTGCTCATTGCATATAGGCCAGTGTATTTACATGCATACATAATGTCAAACGAAACGAAACGTCAATTCATTGCACATGAAGTAAATGCATCTCCATATGTGCACATTTCACCTAATTGCACAAGGTCCGTGCAACATTCAAGTCGTGCACATTTGATTGGCGTTTTGAAGTCAATGAATTCTTGTCACAAGGTCTGTGCATTTCTATGTTCACGTGCATACTTAAGGTCAGTGCAAAGTTTTATCTTGTGCCTAGCTAAGTCTGTGCACGTTAGGGTTTTGGCATATAAGGTACGTGCATATCCTTGAACGAACTCCGTGCACATTTCCCTTATGCATATAGAGTCCGTGCATATTTGCCTTGTTGACATTAAGAGTCAGTGCATGTAGAAGGTCTGTGTATAAGGTCCGTGCATGAAGAAAGACAGTGCAGAGTTTGCTTCACAGAGTCTGTGCACGATTACATGCTAGCTGTCATAAGGTCCGTGCATCCTTCGCTGAGTGCAAGTCAAGTCGTTGTACGTTACTCAAAGTCTATGCAAGTTTCTGACATCCGCATGATAAGCTAGGGCATATCAGTGCATATGGCATATCAGGTCCATGCATACTAGGGTCGTGCATTTCATAGTCGGTGCATATCTTGCTGAAACATAGGCATAGTCGGTGCAATTCTTGTTGTGAGCTTATAAAGGTCTGTGCAAGTTTTTGTCCTGTGCATAACACGGTTGCATTTGTTCTTTACATAGTCCGTGCATGTTTTTGCTGTTTGGTATGTGCACATTTTAGAACATGCTAAAACAGGTCCGTGCACATTCTGCTTGTGCACGAATAAGGTTTGTGCACATATACATAAGTGCACTACATGGTCCGTGCATATGTGCATATAGACTTGTATGGTCTGTGCTTAGATTCATATACACACTATGAAGTATGTGCATCTTTCATACTTAACTGAAATTCATTTATGCACAGTGACTCTCATATCAAAAGGTCAATACACGGTAGCTATCCATTCATGACTATAATATGTTTGACAAAATGCCCTCTATCCTATTGGCAGGAGTCTAAGTGTGAGGAGCCCCAGGGCAACTGAAGCAACCAGGATCAAACACCCGAGAAGCATGGGACAGACATCATCGTTACTCACGTGACCACTTAAGGTACATCTGGAACATGAGTTCGTGAGGACCACTGAACCAATGATTGGCACGTGATCCAAGATAGATGAATCCAGAAGTTCCCACGTGAATTCTCCTTCATCCAAACTCTGACACGTCGCTAAGAACTTCCTAAAACCTCTTGGCGGGAGTGTTCCCTCCACACGCCGGATGCGTGAGTCCGTGGGACCCCAAGGCAGAAGCTCTATAAGAAGGCCCCTTTCTGTGATTAAGAAAATGATGGAGAGCAAAAGAAGAATATAGATCTGAGGAGAACCAAACAGAAGAAGAAGAGTGCGGCCAGAGAGAAGAGTACAAGAGCCAGCAGAAGAAGAAGAAGAAGAAGTCTAGAGAGGGAGAGAGAGAGAAAGATCTGAGAAGTGAAGAGAATGCTAAGGAAGGAGAAGAGAGAGTTTCCCTTGAAGACTTGTTTTGGAATTGCTCTTTGGAGCTACAGTTGTTTTTATTCTTATTTTTGTTTTTCATTTATTCTTTCCATCTGCGCAGTGTGTTTTTCCGATTCTCTGATTTGAGATCGGGGTTCCTCCTGTGGACTCAGGAGAATAGAGACTTGGGTCTCTGGTTGCTAGTGACTGGGTGTCGCTAGTGGTTCCCTCCGGTTTGGAGGAAGGGAGGATTGGTCCTCCAGTTTGCAAGTGACTGGGTGTCGCTTGTGATTTCCCTCTGGTTTGGAGGAAGAGAGACTTGGGTCTCTGGTTGCTTGCGACTGGGTGTCACTAGTATTTCCTTTCGGGTTGGAAGAAGAGAGGAGTGTGTTCCTCTCGTTCAAGCTGTTAGGCAGCGTTTGTGGGCAAGCTGTGAAGTCCAACGGTTTCAAGCTGTTTGGCAGTAGTAAGCCACACTCTGGTTGGAGTGTGGGGTGGATGTAGGTCTGGAAGACCGAGCCACCTTAAACTCCTTATGCATCGTCATCTGATTACCTCTCTGAGTTTGCTAGATGCATGTTTAGGATCACGATCTAATTGCTTTTCACTTACGGTAGATGAATGCTTGGGATCGGTTCAATTGCATAGAATTACTATGTTTGTTGGGCATGCTGGTTAAGTGTTCTATCATGTGTCTCATTAGAACATCTGTTTAGATCAAGTTGTTTTACTGCGTTCCAATCTTCCTCAGTTTTATTCATGCTAAGTGCCGAAGTAACATCACTGGTTGTGCATGTTAAGTGTTCGAAAGAGATTCGCATTAGATTGACTGATTAAGTGTTTGGGTGTGAATCTTACTAGAACACCAACATTACTGAACCAATGTTTTTATTTCCGCAGGATTTTATGAGTTTAGTGATAATTGGGATCTAAGATTCAAATGGGGCAAATTTTTTTTTAAAGGGGATTCATTCACCCCCCTCTGAATCTGGGCCTTGCACCCCAACAAGTGGTATCAGAGCAGGTCTCTGATTCATCAGATCCAACGATCTGCAGAGGATCCTGCTCCCTCCTGGTGCACTGCCTTTTCTATTTCATTAGTCTGATTTGCTTTTATGGGTCATCCACCGATTTTTGATGGATCTAATTTTAGTAATTGGTTAGGCAGTCTGTGCGGCTTTATAAACTCTATAGATCCAAAACTGTGGAATCTTATTAAACTTGGTCCACATGTCTTGCCTCGAGAGGAAAGTAAATGGTCCATGAAGGACAAACAAAAGAATCATGAGATTATGCAAGCTCTGAACATTATGCAGAAAGCAGTAGATGCTAATGTCATATTTTCGATTCCTACCTGTAGGACTGCGAAGGAGATCTGGGATTCAATCATCACATTTCATGAGAACCAAAAATGTATGATGGCTGAAGGAAGCAATGAAGGTGAGGATGAAGAAGTGGTAAACAACCCTTTCGCTAACTTTACTTTAAATGATTGGGAAGATGCATATGCTAGTTTGCTAGAGTCCTATGAAAAACTGAGAAAACAAAAGAACTCCCTGAAAAAGAAGTTAAACAAATTTGAGAATGCTGACTCTGTAGGTGAGGACATTGAAATTCTGAAAATAGAAAATGGTATATTTAGAAGACAACTGACAGATCTTGATGCTCTTAGTACAGAACTTGATTTCTTGAAATCTGAGAACAAGAAACTCAAAAACTAGGTTCAGGAATCTGAACATAGTTCTAAAAATCTTGAAAGTGGAAACAGATTGCTCTCTGAAAAATTGGAGAATGTTAGATTAATAAATTTAGAGCTTCAAAAAAACTTTGACAAACTTCTATCAGAAAATCTACAAGAAGTGTTTAAAGAATGTCAGAATTCTCTAAGTGATTTGTTGTTTGATGATGTACTCCAGGAACAAAACAGTAAACTGGAGGAGGAAATTGACAAGCTAAAACACCTAAACACAGCTCTATCTGAAAGACTCGTCACACTTGAGAAAGGTAAATGCGTGAGCATGGATAGCTCTGAAGAGTTGCAAAAGGCTGAACATGAAATTGAAAGCTTAAAAATTGTTAATCAAATGTTGAATGGAAAGGTTACATCCTATGAAGAGAAGTTAGCTGCATATGAGCTCCATGTCTCAGAACTTGAAACTGAAATTTCTGACTTAAACAAATCTCTGGAAAAATTTGTGAGTGGAAAAGATAATGTAGACAAGCTCATTGGCTGTAAGGTGAACTTTCAACGTGAAGGTCTGGGTTTTAACCCAGCTAACAAAAAGGGCTTTGACAGTAAGCTTCACACTTCCTTTGTGTGTAGTTCTGAGCCAAATAGCACATCCAGTGCACCTACCTTCCAATTAAATCAGTGCTCAGAAAAACCAAAAATCCACTGTCAGTCCCAAAACTGTAGAACAAACTAAAACAATGAAAAAGAATGAAAATCCCTATAAAAAGAACAAAAACACTCTTGCTGGTACAAAGAATGCTGCACACAAGTCACATGCACCACCACACATTCATGCAAAGAAAATCTCATGTCACTATTGTGGAAAAATTGGTCATGTGATGCACAATTGTTATATCCTGAAATCTGATGAATTGAATTTTCATAATGGGATGAAGAAAATAAAAAATTCAGGAAATACACATGTGCACATTACTAAAAAGTCATTCAAGAATCAGTTTTCCCAGAAAAGGCAACTCAAATGTTTCAACTGTGATAGATCTGGTAATGCAATGCATGACTGTTAGTTTGTGAAAGAGAATGAGTGTAAGGTTCTTAGGAGGAACATTGTCCCTAGAACTACTCCAAGGAGACCTTATTGCAATGCATGTGGTAAGACCGGCCATACAGTAGAGCACTGTTGGCATGCCCAAGGAAGAAATACACATCCCAGATTTGTTGGACTTCATGCTAAAGAGAGAGTAGTTGGTGGAAATAATCATATTTTTAAAGGAAAATCTCTTACATGTTTTAACTATGGAAAGCCAGGCCACAGAGCTGCTGACTGTTGGCTGGCTGGTAGTGAAAAGATAAATTTTCATGTTACTAATAGAAACAATCATGTTTACCCACACCAACTTCATGTGCATGCTAACACATATAAGAAGAACATGAAATCTGTTATTTCTTGTCATTATTGTGGGTGAGTTAGGCATTCTAGGAATAACTACTCTTTGATGATATTTGATAATTCAAAAGCCCAAAGGTTGTGGAAAACACCAATCAGAGGTGCTACTAATCATGCAGGACCCAAGAATTCTTGGGTACCTAAATCTGCAAAATAGGAATCTATCTTGCAGGTGTGCCTTGGAAAGAAATAAATAAGGGGTTGAATAAGCCAAGGCACCCAAATCTGGTAAAACCCCATCTTTGTGCTTGTCAGGTTCGATTCTCAAACCTTAGATAACTTCCTTCAGTCAGTTGCATTTCATGCATACATACTCACATCTGGATTTTACTTGTCCTTCATAGGCCCTCATATGCATGTTGTGAGTTATATGTGCATTCCTTAAGCTGAGAGTGAATTGAATGTCATTTTCTGATAATCTGAACTACATGTGACTGATATTTGACATGTCAATTGCTGTGATGAATGATTGTGTATGTCATGATGCATAAATTGTCAAACTCTCTACATTCTGTCATTGGACATGTCTTATCTAGCCAATTTCACTGCACAGTCTGCATGTCACTCATGAGTTGTTTGCATTTAATTAATTTTTTAAAAACACCAAAAAGAATGTTTGAGTGCATGTATTCAGGGGGAGCATTTATCTTGATTCTAAAATGTTGGCTATTCATTTATTTACCCACCATCCATTTCAGTATACCTGAATTATTCATTCTGTCAGCTGGTATCTCATTTGTCTAGCCACATCTTCACTCATTCTGCCATCTTTGGTCTTCCTACCAGTTTTGAGTTCACTTGAACTGATGCTCGACTTGAGACTGAAATCCTTTGATTACTGCTCCTATTGTTGCTAGTAGGGAGCTTCACTTGAAAGTATTTTGTGCTACTGAACTGTCCGTAACTTCATATGCTGAATCACCTTGGTTAGACTTGACATTAAGTCTCACGCTCTCTTAACAAAAAGTTGTTGTTCCTTCTATTGTTCGGTTGCACTGTCTTTGTTGATCCATTTGAAATTGAAGAGACTTAAATTTGTGTACCCTAATCATAAATCCGACATATTTCAAAAAGAAGAATCATCTATTATACTGGTTTAAGAATGTCTGATGAATCAAATTGATTTACGTCTAATGTATTCATTAAGTTTTGATTTAAAAGTCTTGAAAATATCTGAATCATTATGTTTAATAAATCTTAACCAATTATCTCATGTAACTTCATGCAAAACCTTCTAAAATCTGAAAATTTAAAAACATGGCCTTCTTTGGTTAAGATACATGTAGAAAGTATTGTTCTTGAGCATTTCAGTGTACTGAGCATTGTCTGAAAAATCTGAAAATATTTGAAAGAAAATAAAGTCAGAGCAATGACTTTGGTCACAGGGAAACTGGGCTCTCTATCAAAGAAATAGAGTAAGCCCGTGTCATGAAGTGCCACAGTTACCTCTCTTATGAAAATGATTAAAAATATGGCAGAGCAATGGCATGGCAGTGTCGAGTAATTGGGGATTCTGGCCTCTGATCAAGGTGTCTCCTCATGTAAAAAGATACTCTAAATTGCTAACTCTGTTCTCTTATTGAGAGGTAATATGGTTGTCACACTGAGTAACTGGGTCACTTCACCTAAGACGTGTTGTGCCTCACGTAAAAAGGTGTTGATTTAACCAAATTTACTCAAGAAAAAATAAGTGTTGTTCAATAGAAAAATTCTGAAAAACAAGTGTAATAAAAGAAAATTCAGATACACTCATATTTGTTAATCTCAATACTATCTAGTGTAACTTCCAAAGGAGTCATTGAAATTGATTGAGTAAGATAGAAGGAGGTCAAACATGTATGTCATATGTGCAATTGGTTCATCTCTATTAAATGATGTTTCAGATATGAGTATTGAATTTTCCTGATAAACATTGTATATATCATTCTTAAATCATGTTGGTACATTCAGACTCACTCATAATCTAATATAATAAAAGAGTCTGAAATTCGCTTATCAAGATTTATGGTTTGGTACCCTATTGAAAATCTTTCTGTCTTATTTATTCATTGACAATCCAGTAAAAATCTTGTGCTCAGTTTCCACTCACTAATAAATTCAAAATGAATTGTACTCACTGCTCTTGATGTCCTTTGGGGCTTGACCTGACATTATCTATGTTTGCACCCCTGTGTTTTTATTGATATCACGCTTCTCAACAATTGGTATCACAATGTTTAACAATAATTCAGTTCTGACAGGATAGGCTTAACTCTGTATGACTGATGACTTCTTTCCACTCAAATTCCTCTATTTTCTTAAATGGGGAAGCTTGAATCATCAGCATCTTTCTGGTATTAAGGGGGAGATTAATCTGATTTCCTCTTGCTCAGTTTGAAATTTCATCTAGGCTGCCTTCTGTCATTCCCGTATCCTCACATCTTCAGGGGGAGTAATAATTCGTGCTTATCTGGAGTTTTATATCATTCCACACTGCTTATCATTCATCTCTCATTTGTTTTGGCACTCCATTCATTACGGCTCTTACATTTGATCCCTTCTTTTTGATGTTGTCAAAGGGGGAGAAAATATGTGAGTCATTGTTTCCTGTCCTGTTCATTAGTGGGGCTTGCTCATATATGCTGTTTAGTGTTACATATGACTCAAGGTGTTGCCATCATCAAAAAGGGGGAGATTGTTGTGTCTCTGTGTTTTCATGATAGCAAACACCATGAGTCAATATGCGTTTGCCGTTTGTTGCATGATTCAATATGTGTTTTACTACATTCTTTTTGTGTATTTGGTCATGCCTTTGCTCATTGCATATAGGCTAGTGTATTTACATGCATACATAAAGTCAAACGAAACGAAACGTCAATTCACTGCACATGAAGTCAATGCATCTCCATATGTGCACATTTCACCTAATTGCACAAGGTCCGTGCAACATTCAAGTCAGTGCACATTTGATTGGCATTTTGAGGTCAATGAATGCTTGTCACAAGGTCTGTGCATTTCTATGTTCACGATGCATACTTAAGGTCGGTGCAAAGTTTTATCTTGTGCCTAGCTAAGTCTGTGCACGTTAGGGTTTTGGCATATAAGGTCCATGAATATCCTTGAACCAACTTCGTGCACATTTCCCTTATGCATATAGAGTCCGTGCATATTTGCCTTGTTGACATTAAGAGTCAGTGCATGTAGAAGGTCTGTGCATAAGGTCCGTGCATGAAGAAGGACCGTGCAGAGTTTTCTTCATAGAGTCTGTGCACGATTACATGCTAGCTGTTATAAGGTCTGTGCATCCTTCGTTGAGTGCAAGTCAACTCGCTGCACGTTACTCAAAGTCTGTGCAAGTTTCTGACATCCGCATGATAAGCTAGGGCATATCAGTGCATATGGCATATCAGGTCTGAAGAGGCGAAATCTCGCGCTGTGTCCTGAGCGGGCTGTGGATCACCAGAAGATGAACTGCAAGACAAGGAAACGTATCAGAGGGCCCAGGGGGTTTCCCTGGGGAAAAACCCTCTGATGGTTAAGTCAGTAGAGCTGTAGTGGAAGCAGTAATGGGGAGGAGAAAAACTAGTGCGCGAGATTCCTCTCCACCAGAGGGGTGAAGCGGATTGCTCAGGAGTTTGGGTGTATGAGTACCTTAATGGCTCTTACCTTCCACCGGAGGGTATCCCTGGTTTAAATAGTGTGCCGCCTTCAGGAGTCCTGCAAGCTGAGGGGTTTCCGGCGGGAGTTACGTCCTCAACGTGGGCTTTCATGGCCTTATCGTGGGAACGTTATCGCCTCGAATTCCGGCGGCTTCTTGATTCCCCTGTCCGTTGGGGACTCTTAACGGCAGCACGAACGGATAATATCTGGTCTGGCCGAGCTTCTGAAACGCCAGCCCTGTCCGGGCGATGAGCATAGCTCGGCGAAAGAGGGGTCGGATAGGTCGACTAATGCCTGTCTCTCCCGGGCGGGGAAACGGCTTGGGCCGGACCCTCCTTGTGACCTGACCATCACTCAGGCCCTCCGAACCTAGGGGCCGCCGGGGAGAGTTGGTTCCTCGAGTGTTTGTTCATTGGGCTTTTCTTTCCTGAGTGGGCCCTGTGGGCTGTCACTCAGGTGAGCTTGCCTCGTTGGACCCTGTTGGGTCTTGTTGGGCTGCTCTTTGGGCGGGCTACAGAAATCCCCCTCTCCACTTGTCCCCCTCCTACTCCCGAGCCATGGAGGCTCGGTCGAGTAGCTTTTGAGGCTTTGGACCGGCGTGGCTCAGGTGGGTGGAATTCTGTTGGCGTTATGGAGCCACGTGTAGTGGTCCCCTGGGCCCGTAATGATGATCCTAACGGATTTGAAACGAAGGGGCCCCCCTTTTCTCGAAGCACGGAACGACGTGCCGCCTTCCTCCAGGGTTTTATAGGCATTGGGCGCTGTTTGTCGTTCTAGGCTTCTCAGGGTTTTAGGCTTTCCTTAGTTTCTTTGCTTCCGGGGCTCCTTGATGCGCCGTGAGGGCACAGTGGAGATGCAAAGTCTTGCGGCGGCGTTTGAGGAGTTGGCGAGGATAACCGCGGAGGCGGTCCGGCAACTTCCTTCCCCCCCAGAGTCTTCGAGCTCGCGCGAGGGATCATCTTCCAACTCGATGACGGATCGGCCTTTGGAAATCGAGCAGGTGAGGCGGGAGCCCGTCCCCAACTGCAGTGAGTTGGGGGAAGCCGAGGTGAGGAAGCTGGAGCATCGTTTTCGCTTGCCTCTCAGGTACAGCTTCGCTGCCGCCGCCCCGTATGAGAAGAGTCTGGACAGCCATACGGGGCACATTTGCACTTTTCTTCTGGCTTGGAAGAGTGGGTTCCGCCTTCCGTTCGAGCCTTTTGTACTTAAGCTTCTCGAGTTTTTTCGGTTGGCGCCTATTCAGTTGGTGGCCAACTCGTATCTCCTTCTTTCCGCCTTTCGGATTCTCTGTCGTCAGCACGACATTTTTCCTTCCTTGGACCTCTTTCACTATTTTTTCGAGTTGAAAGCGCACCCGTCGACAGGGAAGGGCTTCTACTTTATCCAGGCGAGGAGGAACAGGAGTTGCATCTCACTCGCAGCGAAGGACTCCTCGCACAAGGGGTGGAAGACCCAATTCTTCTGGGTGAAGGCGGAGGCGACGGACGAGTTTTGGAGATGTCTGGTCTCGCCCAATTTTCATCCGAATCTTCCCCCTCGCCAGGAGGAGTTCCCTCCCCACGTGGAGCGGCAGGCCGCTCGTCTGCTGGATAACCGCCAGTCGACCGAGGAGCTGGTGACGCCGGAGAACATCGAACGGTGTTTGCTTACGCGGTTGACGTCGACAGGTACCGCTCTCGAGGCTCTTCTCCTGGGGTGGTAGTTACTTTCTTTCTCCTGACCGGGTCTTCTTCCTTTGTTGCAGACGTGAGGCGGGAACCTCTGGAGGAGGCTGCCGAGGTCATTGATCTGGGGGATGACTCGGCGGCCGACGAACCGGATGCTTCTGCGGGTCGCGCCCAAGCCCGAGACAAGGGCAAGGGGGTGGCCCCCGAGGGATCTTCACGACCAACTGGTACGAAGCGCAAGGATCCCACGGCGGGAAAGTTGCGGGAGGCCGCGAAGGCCAGGAAACGGGCCAAGAAGGCAGGCCTTCCTACTACCGTCGGGGGTGACTCCGGCTCAGCGACGCTCCCCTCTCGGGGGCAAGATGGGGCCGACCCCTCAGGGCCAGCTCCCCCACCTGCCAGGCGAGAGGGGGCCGAGGAGACCGGGGGCCCTTCAGAGGGCGGTGATGGGTCGGCTCTCCCCCCCACGGGGGTAGAGGGGGCCGATGTTAAAGTAGCTGACGCTGAGACCGGGGGGTCGGTCGGAATCGGTGATGTCTCGGTTGGCGAGGTGCGGGCCGAGACAGGCAGGGCTGGGGGTTCGCTCGCGAGGGCGCTGCAGCCCCAAGTGCTTGAAGTTCCCGGTGCGGTCGATCCCGCGGTGCCGGTCGAGGTTGGGGGTTCACCCGGGGAGGCGTCGCAACCCCAACCGACCGTGGTGCGCGAGGCGGTCAGCTCCGTCACTCGAGCAGAGCCTTCTGGCGGGGTGCCCAGGGTGGAGCGGTTCCCTCTATCGGAGCCTTTGGAAAGGCTTGGTATTACGGGCGATCTGTATCGGGTCCGCCGGTCGATCGCCACAAGGATGAAGGGGGGAGAAAGGCGCAATACCCCCCCCTGGGATCCTTGATGTTCTGATGGAGGGCGGCCTGGTCATAGCTCGGTCGGTGGCTTTGATGTCGGAGGCGCACGCCCGGACGGAGGCGGAGCGGTCGAACCTTGCCTGGACCCTTGGGGGATGCGAGAGGAAACTGGCCCGACTCAAGGGGGAGCATGAGGGGCTCCGGCAGGAGTTTTTCGCGTTCCGGGAGGTGGCGCGGGCGAGCCGACTGGAAGCCAGGGTGCTGACCGAACAGCTTGCCAAGACCCGAGAGTCTCTTGAGAGGACAAGCCAATCCCTGGAGGAGGAGCGTCTGCGTCGCCTCGAGCTAGACAATCGCTGGGAGCTCGAACGTGCCGAGCTGCTAGATCGGGCAGAGGCGGCGGAGCGCCTCCGCTCTGAGGCCGAGGTGGACCGGGCCTGGGCGGAGGAGCGTGCGGCCGAGGCGGAGCGGGCTCGGGTCGAGCTCGTCGGAAGGGCGGGGCAGATCGAGGCGGAGGCAATCGAGCGTTATAGGAGCTCGGATGGTTACTCGACCTACCTGGTGGAAGCCGCCCTACCCTATTACGAGGTAGCACTTCGCCGGGGCGCCCGGAAGGGGTTCAAGCAGGGCTACCGCCGGGCGATAAACTACGTCGACGAGCAAAACTCTGGGATCGAGTTCCCCTTTGGCTAGCGTTATGACTCGGATGAGTCGGTTTCTAGCTCCTCCTCGTCGGTCGGGGAAGATTCGGAGGGGTCGCCTCCATCGGGGTCACCGGCTCCGGGCATTTCGGGAGGGCTCACTACCGAGACAGTTCTCGCACAGGCAAGGTCAGTGTCCGAGCCGGCCGTCACCGAAGGCACCGGGGATGACGCGTCCCCTTATGCCATTCTCGAGCGTCAAAGTGGGCCCGAGGCCTGATGTATTTTGCCTTATTTTGCCCCTTCCTCTTGTTTGTCTCTCTTTCCTCCTTTAGGGAGTTCCCTCTTTATGAGATAATAAATGGCTTACTTGTTTGATCACTGTCCTTGCTGTGATTTGGTTGGCGTATCTGAAGTAGTTGGCAAGTGCCGATATGTCCTGCGTGATTTTTGCACGCTGTTTTGGTAGGCTTCTGACGGGGCGTCCTTCCGTTCCCTCATGCTTTGAATGTCAGGCCGCTTCGTGAATCCCGCTAGGGCGGGAAACGAGGAGTTGGAGGTGACTGTTCAGGGGAGAAATCCTTTGGCGTGTTTCCAAGGGGGGGGGGTCATTTAAGGCGCGTAGCCTCCTTTGGCCTATAGGAAGGACCGAAAGGCGCCCTTTCCTCTTTACTGCTTGGGATTTTCTCTAACATTCTTTCCTCACTCCTTCCTCTTCACTCTGCGTTGTGCCCTTGCATTCGGAGCATGGAGGATCCTTCGGAGGGCGATGCCGCCGACGACGGGGAGCGGAGGGCTCTTGCCGTCCTAGCTTGTTAGACGGGTCCCACGGTCGCCGCGCGGGTTTGAGACGGGTCCGACGGTCGCCGCACGGATCTGGAGAGGGCTTCGACGTGTGAGGGCACGGCTCTTGCCCTTTCTCAGTTCCGGCGTGGCTTCCGGGCGGGCGCCGAGGTGGAGGACGGATGGGGGCATCAGGGAAGCCTGCCGCCACTCCCCTCCGTATGAGGGGAGGAGGTGACTCTAGCTCCCTCATAACCTCTCCCAGCAGCCTCTTTTTCCCTCTTCTGTTCTTCATTTCTTTCACTCTTCGGGGGCTGCTTGCTCTCTCCTTCCTTCCAAGGAGTTGGCAGATTGGAAGAGGGGAGGCCTTCACGGTGCTCCTTTTTCCTGGTTGTTGCCAACTTGGGAGGTAGCCTTCCTCCACGTTTAAAGGTGGCCTTCCTTCTGCAGTCCCTCTGTCACCTTTGTCATGGGCCACCTGAGCCAACTGGCTCGACCACCTCTTGTCCGAGCCAGTTTCCACACGAGGCAGAGTCAGTGGCTGGACGCGAGGAGATCAAGACCGAGTCAGCCGAGTGATGGCCTCTTGAAGCGGTGTTAGATGGATTTTTGCTTTTTGCTATGTGATGTACTGGCATTTGCCTATCTGATGTACTAATAATTGTTTGAATGAATGGAGAGGGAATTTAATTTTCATTCAATCTTGCTATACAACTTTAGAAATAGAATCTGCGTAGTGCGGCTGCGTTCCATGTCCGGGGAATGGGTTCCCCTTCCATTGTAGTTAGCCTGTACGCACCTTTCCCGAGCGTCTCGATCACTCGGTAGGGGCCTTCCCAGTTGGGGGATAGCTTGCCCGCCGCCTCCAGTGGTCGAGAGGCTTCGGCCTTCCTGAGGACGAAGTCCCCCGGTTGGAAACGTCTGTCTCGGACCTTGGCGTTGTGGTATCGAGTGAGGCGGCGTCGGTACTCCGTTGCTCGGACGTTAGCGATCTCTCGGAGTTTGTCTGCCAGGTCGAGGTTCTCGAGCAACTTTTGCCCGTTTGCCTCGGGTGAGAAGCTGATCACTCGGAGAGACGGATTGGCAATCTCTAATGGAACGACGGCTTTGGTGCCATATACCAACTGAAAAGGGCTTTCACCGGTTGCCGTCCTGGGGGTCGTTCGGTGCGACCATAGTACGCTAGGCAATTCCTCGAGCCAGCTACCCTTAGCCTTGCCGAGTCTAGTTTTTATGCCTTTTAAGAGTCTTGTTGGCATTTTCAACCAGCCCGTTGGCCTGAGGGTGGGCGACCGAAGTGAAGTGGTTGCGGATATTTAGGTCGGCGCATCTGTCTCAGAAATACCGAGAGTCGAATTGCCGACCGTTATCGCTTACTATCACTCGGGGGATGCCAAAGCGACAAATGATCGATTTCCAAACAAAGCCCCAAACGACTGTCTCGGTGATCCTTACCGTAGCCTCGGCCTCGATCCACTTGGTGAAGTAGTCGATGGCGACGATGATGAACTTCTTCTGGGACTGGGCCGTCGGGAATGGCCCAAGGATATCGATCCCCCACCGAGCGAAAGGGTAAGGCTCGGCTAGGGTGACAAGTTCCGTGGCCGGCCGATGGACCAAGTTGTCGAACCGCTGGCATCGGTCGCATTGTTGAACATAGGCCGAGCAGTCGCGCTGCAGGGTGGGCCACCAGTACCCCTGTCGTAACAGGATTCTGGCCAACGACCTTGCCCCTGAGTGTGCTCCGCACAGGCCTTCACGAATCTCTTGGATGGCTCGGCTTGCTTCATCGGGACCGAGGCACTTCAGGAGGGGACCGGAGAACGATCTTCGATAGAGAGTGTTGTCGAGGACGACGAAGCGCCGAGCTTGATACTTCATTCGGCGGGCTTCCCGAGAGTCGGAGGGATCTTGGGAGTCCTGTAGCCAGGACAGGTAGGGGGAGCGCCAGTCGCTTGGAGTGGCCGAGTCAACAGCGAGGAGCTCCGTGTCGATGCTCGGGTGATCTAGCTCTTCTAGGAGGATCGATCGTGTACCTTCCGGGTCTAGGGAGGAGGCCAATCGAGAGAGGGCGTCCGCCCGAGAGTTTTGCTCCCGAGCTATCCGGACTACCCCAAATTCCTCGAACTGTTGGGCCAGGCTCCGGACCAACTGAAGGTATTTGATCATGGCTGCCTCCCGAGCTTCGTACTCACCGTTGACTTGTCCTGCGACCAGTTGAGAGTCGGTGTGTATCCTGACTCACTCGACCCCCAACCGTCGGGCCATGCGTGCTCCCGAGATAAGGGCCTCGTACTCGGAAGCATTGTTGGATGCCTGAAAGTTGAATTTCAAGGCGTACTGTAGCTCTATTCCTTCGGGGGACCTCAGGAGGATCCCCGCACCGCTGCCTGCCGAATTGGACGATCCATCGACGAACAGTTCCCAGGTTGGCCCGGTCATGGTCGGAGGCCTATCTTCGGCCGGGATGGTGCTTTCGGCGATGAAGTCGGCGAGCGCTTGGCCTTTGATTGCTGATCGTGGCCGGTACGAGATGTCGTAGGCCCCGAGCATAATGGCCCATTTGATGAGTCGCCCTGAGGCCTCGGGGTGGGCCAGAATCTTCTTCAACGGCTCACCGGTTAGCACGGTGATGGGGTGCCCTTGGAAGTAGGGTCGGAGGCACCTTGCGGAGGTAACCAACGCTAGCATGAGTTTCTCGGTTGTGGGGTACCTCCGTTCGGCCTCATTGAGCACCTTGCTGGTGTAGTAGACCGGTCTTTCGATTCCCGAGTCATTTCTGACTAGGACCGAGCTGACCGTGGATGGCGTCGCCGAGAGGTAGAGCAGCAAGACTTCACCTGGGACGGGCTTGGAGAGCACCGGTGGCGAAGCCAGGAACTTCTTAAGCTCGGCGAATGCTGTCTGGCATTCCTCATCCCATGCGAACGTAGCAGATGCTAGCTTGGGTCCCCTCATCAGTTTGAAGAAGGGCAAGCATCGTTCGGCCGCACGGCACAGGAAACGGCTGAGAGCAGCGACACGCCCTGTCAGACGCTGGACGTCTTTAACGCACGTGGGCGGGCGCATGTCCAGGATGGCCTGGACTTTGTTGGGGTTGGCTTCGATCCCGCGCTGAGTGACCAGGAAACCCAGGAACTTCCCGGATTTTACTCCAAAGGCGCACTTGGCGGGGTTGAGCTTCATGTTGTACTTCAGGAGGGTGCCGAAGGTTTCGGCAAGGTCGGTGAAGTGGTCTTGGGCCTTGGGGGTCTTGACGAGCATGTCGTCGATGTAAGCCTCGACGTTCCGACCTAGCTGTCCCTTGAACATGTGATTTACCAGCCGCTGATATGTGGCTCCAGCATTCTTCAACCCGAAGGGCATCCGGGTGTAGCAATATACGCCGCAGTCGGTGTTGAAGGCGGTCTTCTCGACGTCTTCTGGATTCATTCTGATCTGGTGATAACCCGAATAGGCATCTAGGAAGCTGAGTATCTCGTTGCCCGAGGTTGAATCAACCAATTGGTCGATGCTCGGTAGCGGATAGTAGTCCTTGGGGGTAGCCTTATTCAGATCGGTGAAGTCCACGCACATTCGCCATTTGCCTGTGATTTTTGGCACCAGGACGACATTGGCTAGCCACGTAGGGTACAGGACTAGTCTAAAGAGGCCAGCCTCTTGTCCCTTGGTGACCTGCGCCTTGATGATCGCCTGCTTCTCGGGCGCATGCTTCCTTCTCCGTTGCTGTACGGGCCTCACGGTGGGGTCGAGGTTGAGCTTGTGCATCACGGTCTTCTCTGGTATGCCTGGGAGTTGATCATAAGATCAAGCAAAGACCTAAATGTACTCAGAAAGAAATATCTTGTATTGCTGCTGTTCCTTAGGTGGTAGGTCGGCTCTGATCCTTACTCCGAGGGCCGGGTCATCGTTTAGGAATACCGTTAGCAATTCGCCACCGGGCTCGGTGGTTACGGTCTTTCCTTCGACTCCCTTGGGGCCCTTTTCCTTCCCGTCCGGCCTTGAGGCTTCCACCGAGATGTTGTAGCACCTTCTAGCCGTGGCCTGGTTACCTCGGACTTCCCCTAACCCGTTTTTGGTGGGAAACTTCATTTTCTGGTGATAGGTAGATGGTACGGCCTTTATTCGGCTGAGGATTTTCCGGCCGAAAATGGCGTTGTACGCTATCATACCCTTGATCACTATGAAGTCCACCATGACCGTAACCGTTTTGGGTGGGGTGCCGATGGTGACCGGCAGGCTTAGGGCTCCCTCGGGGTAAGTGGCCAGGCCGTTAAACCCGCAGAGGGGTGTTCGGATCGGGCGGAGCTTGGATGGGTCTTCCCCCATCTTGAGGAAACAGTCATAAGATAATACATCGAGGGCGCTCCCATTGTCAACCAGAATTCTATCTACGTTACAATGGTTTATTGTGGCCGAGATAACGAGGGCATCATCATGCGGGGTGTTCAGCCCTTCCAGGTCTTGGTCGGAGAAGACTATGACCTGGGGCTCCCTCGGCGGGCCCCTGGAGGGCTCTAAGGCCTGGCTGGCCCGCTCGGCATGATGCTTCCTTCCTCGGCTGGTGTCACCGCCCGATGCCGTTCCTCCAGAGATGACGTTGATGTGGACCCCTCGGGGGGCGTTATCGATCTCCTCGGCGGTGTCTCGGTCTTCTTTGCGCCCGGCTGCAAACCGGGCCAGGTGCCCCTGACGGATGAGACGTTCGATCTCGTCTTGGAGCTGGTGGCAGTCGCTGGTGTGGTGCCCATGGTCGCCGTGGAACAGGCAATGCCTGTCGCGCTTGTGGTTCTTCGATCTCATTGGTTCGGGCTGGTGGAGGAGTCCCGAGTCTTTGATGTCTTCATAGATCTCGTAGACTGGCACGGTCAACGGGGTGTACCGCTCATACTTCCGTTTGCGCTCTCCTTCCCGATCGTGCTTCTTGCCCGAGCCAGGATTTGGCTCGAAGGCTCGCTTCTTGTCCCCCTCCCGACCCGAGCCGGTTGTGTCTCGACAAGCGCTGAGTACTTCTTCGCACTCGGCGTGGCGTAGGGCCAGAGTCACTAGCTCGGCGAGGGTCGAGGGAGGGTGGAGGACTAGTTCGCGGTAGAGATTCTCGTCCCGGGTGCCTCCAGTCAGAGCGGTTGTGGCCGAGGCCACATCCAGGCGGGGAATTCTGAGGGCTTCCGATTTGAATCGGTGGACATAAGTGTTGATATTTATTTGTCTATCTTCTATCTTTCTTTTGAGGTTTGGAGAGCGATATGGTAAGATAACAAACAAACAATCAAAGATCTACTCAAACCTATGAACATGTGATCATGAACCTAGGCAATCATAGCTAGCTCTAGCATGGGCATGCTATCTCAATCCAACTACGCTAAGGAAAATGAAAACACACGTCGGGGCGTGGAACAAGGAATAAATAAAAACACACCGTGAAGGTGGAACAAGCAAGGAAAATAGGAAGATATGATGAAGAAGACAGCTAATGCCCAATACCAAGGAAAGATGTGATCGCCACCAAAGTAAAACAAGTCAAAAGAACCTGAATATACCTTGGAAATAGGTGGATGAAACACCCGCCCACGGGAGAGAAAACCAGAGAAAGCCTACAGATCAACTTGGAATCAACGGCCAGAACCCCGTGCATCGCTTGGAAGTGACGGCCACACGATAGACCGCCGGAGGAGAATGACGCGCCTTCGCAAGACCGTCAGATAACCTGCTGTAACAAAGCTTGAATTCTTTTAACTCCAACTCTTCTAGTCGGCTAGAAGACCTGGGCCTCGTGTCAATGAACCTGTAAACCTGCCAAAGATGTAGAAAGACCAAACACATTAACCTCAATTAGTCCTTTTCACAAGCATAGCATCAATTCTCAAAGGACTCAATATCATCAAAAAGAGAGGGAATTACCAGGGAGTTTTTAGTTTTTTAACCCCTCTAGGTGTTTTAAAAGTTTGGGAAGATGTTTATATGCTTAGAGGACAGTGAAAAACGTGGAGAAGGAAGAGGGACAATGCCTTGATTGAGGAAAAACTAGGGAAGAACTCAAGCATGCAATGATGAACTTGAAAGACCAAAACCAATGTACTCCCTTGATTATGAGATGGATGGACGTGGGAAGCAGTTCCTCTTGGATGAAGATGGCTCCTGAGTTTGGCAGCACTTCATCGTGAATTCAAAATCTCCCCCTTTGGCCATGAAGTCAAGGGTTCTATTTATAGACCCTCAAACTCTTAGGTTGAGCAGAGGATAATTCAAACAAGATAAAGAGATAACTCTTAGCAAATCCTCGAAGATAATATCACCAAGAGTTCATAGAATCGAACAGAAGGTCCTGAGGATCAGATTTGAAAGAGATATCGTCAATCCAAACCCTTATCTCGACCACGGAGTAGCAGAGAAAAGGCCTGAACTGTCAGGACTCTCGGAAGGAAGTAACGGCTGCACGACAGACCGCCACTTGGAAGTAACGCACCAAGGATCATCCGTTACTTTCAACCTTATCCCAAAGAGATAAGATCAATGGGAAGAAAACCCAACAAGTTGGACTCTTCAAGGAAGTAACGGCCAAGGCATAGGGCGTCAGAATGAAACAACGGCTGCACGACAGACCATTATTATCAACGTGGAATCAAAAGGATA